>CM020439.1:121117374-122360946 GCA_009819605.1 Sterna hirundo | reverse complement strand
TTGAGTGATAATGCAAAAATAGATAATTTATGGGAGAAGAAAATACTAGACAAGGTAATTGAGACTGTGCAATACATGTGGCCTGCATTGAAGTTTGCCATGTCTCCTTCATAAGTAGCCTATTTTCTTCTAAAAAAGTTTCTGAAACATGTAATGGTTATTTAAAATTGACTCCTGCACTTCACAAGCAGGATTGCAGAAGCAGCAATATTCTTTTAGTGGAGCAACTGGTACATCCAGTAAAGACAAATCTTGTCTCTTCTCACTTCCACCAACTGGTGGAATGAAAGATCTTGCTCAGTCCCTGCAATACTTATTTCACCTACATCTTTGGCACCGCTAATCCTGAGCCTGCAGAAGTATGCAAGCCTGACCTCAGGAGAGCAGCAAACCTGCCTCCGGGATCAACATGCTCATTACAGCTGTACTCTCTGTATGCTCAAAGCTATCAGAAAGCATATGGCCAGTATCATATGAGCCCATAATGGCAGCCCATTACACTTGAGCTGAATCAAGGCTGGATCTCTCTCCGAAAAGTATGTCAGCTCAGGTAGTAGTTAACCTTTGCTGAAGAGACAAACAAACGTCTTCCCACGCTCAGCGCTAGTCAGTTTGCAAAAACACCATCTAGTTTTTAAAGCCGATGAAAGAACGTTCCACAAAAAACCCAAAGTATCCAAGCTGCCACTTCAGACTCTGCATTTATAGAACACAGACAGTCCTGACAATATGGGGCACCCAACCTTCTACTGCACACTGTTACTGCCCCATTCTGAGCCAGCACCCCAGAAACCACCAGCCTCCCTGCCTCTGCAGTTGAACAGCTCCTGCCCTGAGGAGCCTTTTCACATTGTAGCAGCTATTTAATGAAAAACAAAAACAAAAACCACAAGCTTACACAGCCTGCATCTGCCAGAAAAACAAGGTTTGCCCTTCATTCAGCATAACCTTCTAAATTAATGATCAATACTCATCTCTCACAAAGTAGCTGTAATGGTGGCTGAAGAGTTCACGAGCAGGTCTTGCCTGTGTCTTTCCTGCCCAGGATTTATCCAGTTTGCTTTTTACCACATATGGACAGCACAGAAAGACTTTACCAAAAGAGTTGGACTCCTTGGCCTCACTTTACAGTAACAGGTTTGTCGACTTATAACTCAGACGTTTCCTGTACAAAGAACTCCAGGTTGTCAAAAACCCTGCAGTGTTGTTAATAAAAATGTCTACTGAGAAATGAAACTACTTTTAACTTGCATTTTATTTCCTGGGTTCCAACTTTCTCTCTGCCCTCCCCTGCATCTATCATCCTTGTGTCTAAAAAAGTAATGGCTGATCCGAGGGCATAAGCTGTGTTCGTCTAAATGCAGGAGGCAACTGCTCCTGAAGTTCACACATGTTTCACAGTCATGAATTGCAGAGAAGACAAAAACTTCAATAAAATAAGCATAGCTCTTCTCAGAATCACTGTGGTTAACTCTTTATCATGACAATAAAAAGCCATTAATTGCACAGTCAAAGAAACCTCATTGTATCATTTGTAATAAAAGATTGAAAATCTTGGAAATAGCATGACAGCTACAATGAAGCACATGCATCATTCTAACCATAATCATTTCAACCATAAAAACTCAAAACTGTAAGGGTTTCAGATTGGGGTGTTTCAGCATGCTGCATGCAAGCACCCTGCAAATCCAGATGAAAACTTGGGATACACTCCTTCCAATCTATCCTCATTACTGACAATACAAGGCAGTGACTGAAGAGAAAAACAATTGTGGGAATGAAAAAAGAAATTAAAAAAGATATATTGCCTGTAGCACCAAGAATACTCCTTTTCGAAATCAAAAATCCGTTAATGATTAGAAAGCCACCAACAGTTATGTTGTGCCACTGAATTTTCCCAGCACAGGAAAGGCACTCCCAGGAAGAAGAGTCTCTTCAGGGCTGAGAATTCTTCCTTTATATACTCTCATCCTACCTAAGGAAAAAAAAATAAATTTTTAAGAACAAATGTGCAGCATGGCAGCCTGTGCCATCTGGAAAATCCTCATGTCTGAACTTCTGATGAGCAAGAGCTGAAATGTTTCATCTTTCAGACAAAGTCAGGGTTGATAGAGGGTGTTCTATGCTTTGCTAAAGCAGCTCACCAGTTTACAGGATTTGACTGGCAACAACCTGTGAAGCACCGTGACAGCCCAGTAACTTGGAGCATTTCAGCAGGTGTATTTCTAGGATTTATTCAGGGAAAGCAACTCATATGACCCCTGCAACAGCCATAGAAGAATGCTAAATACAAGCATGAAAGCTCAAGATTTCCCTTGTTTAAATTAAAATGGGAGAGGGAGAAGAACAAATGTTATACTTGAAAGACTGATTTTTAATTTTTTTTCCTCCCCCTAAAAAAAGAAAACCTACAGGAAACTCAGTAATTCCTCCCTGTCTCCCTCATTAAACAGCAAGCTATTCCTAAAAATGCTTGCATGCAAAATATATACAAATCTCAATACACAAATCCCAATTAGTCTGGCACAGATATAACTTCAAGGTGCTCTGCTTCTGAATATCTGATTACGTGAAAGTTTGAGCTGCTTTTCTACCCTCAGAGATAAACAGATTATCTTTTCTAAATGATAAAATGCACAGGTTATAGTTATTCATATCAATGCCCTTCGTGACAATCACAAGTAATCAACAGCAATCATATCATTACAAAAGAGCAGGTTGGGCAGATATGAAGTGCTGAAGTTCAACCTCCCTGGGAAAAAAAGGCCCATTACCATATGCATAAAAAAATGTTAATTTTTGTTTGTCTAATAGTTGGGGATATTTCTAAAGACTGTTTTCTGTTTTATATCCTCTGTGCTTTTAGGCCTTGTTCTTGGATCCAGTTCTCAGCCTGTGTATGCGGTACCAGTCCTCACTCAGTCCCAGCACTAACATAAACAGACTGGAAATCCCACCTCATTTCCCGCTACCTTTTCAGCAAGGAAGAATGTCATAAACCCATCCTTGCCAATGCTGTGATGACTGCCAAGAGCTGAGTACATGCGGAGGGCATATCACCATTCAGGATCAATTCATTATCTGGGCTACTTCTTCCGAGTGTGTTTGGAGGTCAGTTCTGATGAAACGTGTGCCAAAGCGTGACCTGTTCGGGTCTAGCAGGCAGTAAAAGTGCTATATATCATATCTTGGTCCTTGTACACTCTAGATTAGCTCAAGTGAAGCGCTTGGAAAGTTATCTTAGAGCTGTGGGAAAAGATAAGAACATAGGTACAGTTAGGCAATGACCATGAAGAAGTGTGTCTCGCTCACTGCTTTATTATGAACATGAATTAGTGGGGATGGTCCATTCGTTTTGGATGTTTCTGTATGAAAACAAATTACCCACCATGAATATACAACATCTACACAGATTAAAGAGGAGCAAACATTGGATACTAGCTTGTCTCTTCTGCACAATTCTTTGGAGACAAGAAGGGGGGCAAATAAACTCTCAGAATATCTACTAAAATGCATCTTCATGTATGTTCGACAGAGAAGCCTTTAGCATTTAGACAGTTTAGACAATTTTCAAAATAATTATCTGAGAAGTCCAAGGATATAGAACTACTAGTTTGGACGTTGCAGCCAGCACAAATTTTATTTTGGGGTTTTTTTTGTTTGGTTGGTTTTTAACTTACAAATTAATAGATGAACTTTTATTATCTGGTCAAGGCAAAGCGATTTCTGAAGTTACGAGTACTAAACTATCATGGTTTTCACTGTTATATGTATTTTCCTCACTGATTAAAATCTCACATTTCTATAGCCACAGGATCATTTATTTTACTAGGAAACTAACACCAGCAATTTTTTTTTCCCACAAGTTTTGTAAAGCACACACTTGGCAGTTGTTGGAAATCCCATCAGGTTATAAATACCAAACCAGAGACCAATGCCTGGGAGCTTTGACAGGAAGGAAAAGAGAAGAGAAGCCATCTACATAATGCCTCTGAGTCAGATGGTCTGCTGCTCCAACATCACTAGCAAATCCAGAATTACAACGCCAGTGTGGCTCTTTCCTCCTCTAACAGCACTGCTGCCCTCTCAAATAGCAGGTTTTCTCCTAGTAACCACTCGTAATCCCATCAGCAGTAACTGAACTAGTGAGTATAGAGTCATAGAACCCAAGCATGGAAAGGGTCATTTTAAGAAAGTTATTTACAGTTTGGATTTCCATCTCTTACAGCCATGGTTTCTCACTGCACAGCCACATTGCATAAACCCAGTTTAAATTCACAGAGCCTAACAGAGAAACAGGGAATAATGGTGAACCACGTGTCCTGCGACATTAACTATCTTAAACCACAAGAACTGTTTTCATAAATCTATTACCCCTTCAATTTCAAAGCCAGGTAATAATTTGTAGGGCTTCCCATGAGTGAGGCACAAGCAAGCCAGTTCACTCAGCTTCAAAGATCATCACAATTACAAAGCAGCAGAACAAGTCAGTGGTGAAAATATGCTTGCAACCAGACAAATACATAGTAGGTAAGAGAACAAGCAAGTTCTTCCTATTTTCATGAATTTTGTCACAAAACTAGCGTTTTAGAGCATGAGATGTTTGCATGCTCTGGTCAGACAAGCGGAAAAGGTTTAGGAGAGGCTCACAGACCCCTGTGTGGGAGGCTGTGCAGATGCATCACCTCATAAGTGCCCATGTCCTTCCTCACCCAGGATGTTGGGCTCCTTGGGTCTCTACCGCAGGATATGTCAGCCAGGCACAGCCACAGCCCTCAGGGGGCACTGTGACTGCAGCTGTGCCCTGCCCTAAGACACAGGAGCTGTTCTGCAGGCTGCACAGGGCCAGAAATGCTAACATACTGTGCTATGACTACATCCAGCTGTGAGAGGGTCCCATCTGCGCATCCTTTAAGATTTTCCACAACAGAAGAATGTAAAATGCTTTTAAAGTACTATCAAAGATGTTCATATAAATAACATTTCTACAGACAGACTGCCCTGCAGTTTTATTTCACCTGTAGCTTGTAGCTTTTCCGCAGTTCTGATGTATGACAGAGTTATTGGCAACACAAGCACTTTGAAAAGTGGTGTTCTGTAAGTCCACTTGCATTATCAATAAACCCCAAACCTTCTTAAATAACTGCAGAATAAGGAAGGCTTGTGCCCTTTGTCTCTGAAGATCTAGCTAAGCTCCAATATTTTCATTTATATCGCAGATAAATCTGTTTTCCAAACAAGGCAAAAGGCTCAGAAAACTCAGGAGTGCCCTCTTGATGAAGTGCAAACAACTGCAACACCCAGTGCTGTCACTTGATGTCTCTGTGCTGAACAAAATCTCTGTCAGGCGTGGTTCCCTGTCAGAAGGCTGGAAAGTGAGCAGTGGTGGAAGCCAATTTGGCTTTCTGCACTGCATCTCTTCAGCACCCATCTCTCCGAGACAGACATCTGTGCACTATCATACAGATGGTGCCAACTGCGGGACAAAGAGAGAAGAGGAAAAAAAGTTGAAGATATGTAAAAATATGCAAGAAAGACCTTACAACTAATAATCAGTAAGATCAGGAAGAAATAGATACACTGATATGTTGGCATCAAAGAGAAAGTATGTGTCACGTATTTAACAGGGAAAATGAGCAAACGTAATGAAAAAACTGAAGTGTTAAACTTCAAATTTGAATTCTGGCCAGTCATCCTTAGGAAGCTGTGTTGGAGAATGGATAAGGAAAACTCAGGTACGAAGACATCTGCTGATTTCAGAGCTAGCTAGTTAAGAAGTAGGTCAGATGTTTTGAGTACACTTTCTACAGTGTTTGAAGTGACTTTGGTATGCCAGATACCCATTCACCAGACGTACTCTGGCTTAGAGAACTTTTGAGTTAGAAGCAAATATTACGGTGGCTTTTCTGCGATTACACAGGAAAATTGATGATCTTTATGATCTTCCACCAACAGACTCACAAGGACAAGCCTCTGACATGCTAATCCTTACAAGTATATGTGAAATCTGGGGGCATCTAAGGCCTCCCAACAAAACCATGATCCTCCAGTAACTTCCCAGCTCTTCCTCCACTGCTCCTCCCTGCATCTCACAGAAGAAAGCGGACAGAGAATTTTTCAGCCCTAAGTAAATCTGGTCTTGTTGTGGAAAGCAAAGTTTAAAAACCTAATCAGCAATTTCAAATTCCTTTTGCCAAGTAAACTGCTATTCAGAAGGGATGGAAATTGCAATGTGAGCTTGTCTGAAGTGCAGCCAGCAACTCAAATGAAATTAAATATATCCAGTATGGAGTTAATCTTTGATCTTTATTTTCAGGTAAAATGGAACAGTGTGCAAATCTAAACTCTAAACGTACTACTTCATCCTTTCAATTTTAATAAGGCCATAAAATCTATATCATAACTGCAGAGTGTAAGAACAGAGCAATAAAATCATACTATCACCAGTTATTTTATTTTAATATAGATTGCATTCCTGATTGTTTTCTACCATTTTAAAGCAATTTGCCATTCACTGAACTTCAACAAATGAGATCTTTGAAAATACAGCTATTAAGAGAGATTAATAACAGCTTCTCACCTCTTATCCCAGGAGCTCAAGATATTCTCCTGCTATTGCTATGCTTCTCAACACACTCTTCATGCAGAATTAAAGAAAAGGGCATGAGAACGTGGAAGCCATAAGCAGCTTTCAATTGTGAAGATATGGCAAGACAGGCAATAACGTTTTCCTTCAAAGCATAGCCTATTTAGTCCAGTGAAATTATTCTGGCTTTTAAAATTGTAAATCCACTTAAAAGTACAGGTCACTAAGCATTCCAGCTGCCAAGCAACGGTAGTACAGTCAGGTGCCTTGTGATGCTTGCAAAACTTAATGTTAACAGACATGCTGTCATAGTGTTAATGTCTTGATTCAATGCTCTCTTTCATTAAGATTTTTTTATTTCTAAGGAATAACAACTTTACACTTCTTATGCTACCTACAGTATTTTGGGTAATCAAGATACTAGAGTTTCTGAAAAGTGAGATTTCTTCACAGAAAACTCAGAACAGTGCTAACAAAACTTAACTGCTCTGAATAGACCTAACTGCCTTCTGAATCTATACAACTTTCCTTTATTTAAGCAAATAAACAGTGAGCAGTTATCAAAAGTCTGTATCAGATGTTCCAATGTGAGATAAATTCTGAGACTTAAATAGAGCCAACTATATAGTTGGAGGTCAGTTGATGCTTCATAGAGAAATCCTGACAATTTTTCTATAAAGAATACAGAAGCTAATGCAATACAATACATATATAAAAAAGAATTTTCAAAGCCAATTAAATCTCTTTGGCAACGTAACTACTTGTTATAAATCAAGACGAGGGTTGCCACTCCTTTTGGATCAAGGTTAGTCTAGCCATAACCATTAAATTCACACACACGCATTATCAAGGATCTATTTTACAGCTTCTCACCCCAATAATCCGAAGCATTACCAGCCAAACAGGGAGCAGTGTCACATTTCAGCCTCTCAGACAGAGCTCCTGTGGGAACATGCTACCACACAAACAGCAGGATGTAGCCTGTGCCCTGCTCTTATGGCCAGTGTCAGATGGCATTGATGGGCAAACCTCTGGGAGATGTACCCAGGTAGAGGATCTCCTCCAATTAGTGATGGAGCTCAGGGAGGAGGTAAGTAGGTTGAGGAGCATCAGGGAATGCAAGAGGGAGATAGATACCTGGAGTAGAATCCTGCATCCCACGACAGAAACCCAGCAGGTAGACAGAACCCCTGCAACAGAGAACTCCCTATCCTCTGTCACCTCAACTGAAGGTGGTAAAGCGGAGGACAGGGGGCAATGGCAGGAAGTTCCCGCATGGCGCAAGAGGCGCTGCACTCAAGACTGCCCGGCAACTACCCCATCTTCCCAGGTGCTATTATTTAACAGGTACAGTGCTCTGCAAAGGAACCTGGATGATGACGAGCACGATAGTTCTCCTACCTTGGAGGTGTCAGCGAGGTCTAGTCAGACCTCCCCCTGCATCAAAACCTCTGCAGTAAAGAAGAAAAGATGGGTCCTTGTCATAGGCGACTCGCTACTGAAGGGAGCAGAAGGCCCAATATGCAGGCCGTCTCCAGTACATAGGGAGGTCTGCTGCCTCCCTGGGGCCCGGGTCAAGGACGTGAAGAGGATGCTTCCTTCCCTGGTACGGCCCTCAGCCTACTACCCACTTTTGCTCTTTCAGGTAGGCAGCGACGAGGTAACAAAAAGAAGTCCAAGGGCAATGAAGAAAGATTTCAAGACCCTGGGATGGCTGGTCAAGGGATCAGGAGCACAAGTTGTGTTCCTGTCTATCCCTCCAGTTGCGGGGAATGATGAGGGGTAAATAGGAGGAGCCAGCAGAACAATGCCTGGCTTCGAGCCTGGTGCTGCCGGCAGGACTTTGGGTTCTTTGATCATGGCCTGATCTACAAAACACGGGGCCTGCTGGTAACAGGAGGGAATACCTTGACTTCCAGGGGGAAAAGGGTTCTAGGACAAGAGTTATCAGGGCTCATTGATAGGGCTTTAAACTAGATTTGAAGGTGGGTGGGGACAGTACTGGGCTTGCTGGTGAGATGCCAGGGTGTAGTTGCTCAGCGTTTGTGGGCCAGTGTGCCAGTATTTCTGAAAGCTAGAAGGCACACCACATCTCAAGGGTCAAAACTATACACACGACTCCCTCTCTGAAATGCTTATACAACCAACACACACAGCATGGGGAATAAGCAGGAAGAGCTGGAGATCTGTGTGTGGTTTGCAGGGCCACGATCTCATTACAGTTACTGAGATGTGGTGGGACAGCTCACATGACTGGAACGCTGTCATGGATGGCTATGTCCTTTTCAGGAAAGGCAGGCCAGCGAGGTGGGGTGGTAGAGTTGCACTGTATGTGAGAGAGCAACTGGGATGCATCGCCCACTAGGGTGGATGAAGAGAGGGTCGAGAGCTTATGAGTAAGGATTAAGGGGCAGGCAAATATGAGGGACACTGTTGTGGGTGTTTTATTACAGGCCACCTGATCAGGATGGGGAAGCTGATGTGGCTTTCTACAGACAGCTGAAGGTAGCCTTGCAATCGCAGTCCTTGGTTCTCATGGGGGACTTCAATCACCCCGATATCTGCTGGGAAGACCACACAGCCAGGCACACACAGTCCAGGAGGCTCCTCCAGTGCACTGATGATAACTTTTTGACACAGAAGCCAACAAGGAAAAGAGCACTGCTGGACCTGGTACTGACAAACACAGGGGGACTGGTGGAGGACATTAAGGTTGGGGGCACCCTAGGTTGTAGTGATCATGAAATGATAGAGTTCAGGATCATGGGTACTATGCACAAAACAACAAGAAGTAAAATTACAACCTTGGATTTCAGGAGGGCTAACTTTGACCTCTTCAAGAAACTGCTTGGAGAGATCCCGTGGGCTAGGGCTCTGGAAGGCAAAGGGAAGAAAGCTGGTTGGTATTCAAAGACCACTTCCTCCAAGCTCAGGATCGGTGCATACCTAAGAGCAAGAAATCTGCTAAGGGACACAGGAGACCTGCATGGTTGAGCAAGGAGCTTCTGAAAAAGCTCAAGTGGAAGAAGGAAGTTTACAGTAAGTGGAAGAATGGACTGACCCCTTGGGTGCATCAAGAAGAGTGTGGCCAGCAGGTTGAGGGAGGTCATCCTCCCCTTCTACTCTGCCTTGGTGAGGCCGCACCTGGAGTACTGTGTCCAGTTCTGGGCTCCCTGGTTGAAGAAGGACAGGGAACTGCTGGAGAGGGTGCAGCAAAGAGCTATCAAGATGAGGGGACTGGAACACCTCTCTTATGAAGAAAGACAGAGGGATTTGGGTCTCTTCAGTCTGGAAAAAAGACGGCTGAGGGGGGACCTTATCAACACTTATAAATACTTAAAGGGTGGGTGTCAGGAGCATGGGGCCAGGCTCTTTTCAGTGGTGCCCAGCAACAGGACAAGAGGTAACAGGCACAAACTCGAGCATAGGAAGTTCCACCTAAACATGAGGAGCAACTTCTTTCCTTTGAGGGTGGCAGAGCCCTGGCACAGGCTGCCCAGAGAGGTGGTGGAGTCTCCAACTCTGGAGACATTCAAAACCCACCTGGACACGTTCCTGTGCAACCTGCTGTAAGTGACCCTGCTCTGGCATGGAGGTTGGACTAGATGATCTCCAGAGGTCCCTTCCAACCCTATGATTCTATGAATTCATATCATAGATGTGGAAAAGCAAGAAAGGATTTGTAGCGTTATCGCTGGTTTTCATGCTAGTTTTAGCTGTACAGGAATAAGATCAGTGGGAATTGGTTAGCAATACATAGCAAGGCAAAGCAGTAAAAATATGAAAAAAAACACAGAAAGACTGGCATACTATTGTTTTTTCCCAGCAAATGGTGGAGACAATTTCTTTACAACAACAGAAGTGTTAACTCATCTCCTCAAAAAGCATAGCTAAAAGGTGACCAAGCTAAGCCTCAGCATTCCCAAATGCTGGAAATTAGTGAATGCTGAAGCTCAGCCTATATCCCCTTGCTAACAAGCTGAAACTTTATTTAATTTAGTCGACTTTGCTGTACTAACTGACAGATATCTAACTAAAAGATACCAAGTTTTCCAGCAAACAATCCTGAACTGCAGAGGAAAACCAGAACTGCATTCTACTTTTCATATTTCTAGGAATCTCATCAAAAAACCTAGCAGTAGTAAAAGCCATATGTTTCGGTAAGAGTAGACAGACTACTATGTAGCTCTGCAAACAGAGCAAAACACTAGTGGTTTTTCACCACCTGAAGATTTGCCCCTCTTCCTCTACAATAATGTATTAGAATATATCCTGTTTGCTGAAAACCTGCTGGGCAGTTTGTGAGAGCACTGGAAAGCTGTGCTAGCTCAAAAGACTAAGGAAAGGAAATGATAAACAGAAGATAAATGCTAAATTGAAAACTGCTTCCTCCACAATCAGTGAGAATTGCTTTAAGGCATATTAAATCTAGGCTAAGTGCATTTAGTGACCCACTAGCATTTGCTGCCGAAAACAGATGGATTTGAAGTGTTAAGCCTCAGCTTTGATTAACCATTCAGTAATCTACGAGGGCAGCTCTATGACAAAAAAACCCCACACATTTATCTTTAAAAGGAAAAAGAAAGCAAAAGGTTTCCTCTCATTAACTTTTTTCAGAAGTTAATTAGAGAAGCAGCAAATACACAGATCAGATTAACAGAGAGCTGAGGCACTGACATTATTCTTTTTTGCAACAGGAGTAAGCAATGCAAATTTCAGACTAATTGTCCTATTTTAATGTTAGCAGAGGTATTTTTGGTGCCCAAAATTAAACTCACAGCAGTGGCACATTTGTAGTGCATTACCGAATGGAAAGCCAAAGCTGGAGGTCAAGTAGTTTATCTTACATTTAACAAAATTCACAAGATCCTCCATGATCCATCCTGCATGAAATGGCTGTACTGATTATGTGAATACTCCCTAGGAGCACTCACGTGGATGCAGAATGAACAGACAAGGAACAGATTCACAGCACCAGGCATTCAGAAACTGAAATGTGCCATTCACAAACAATCCAGTAAAACAGGTTTAAAGTAGGCTATAAAAGAGATTTCAGAGAATTAGAGGTTCAATGAGTTCATCCATTGACGCACACTTTGCAAAGCAGCATTTTCACAGATTAAAGCAGTGCCAACCTCAGTATATTACAAAATGTGTAATTACCTGGCAGTAAGTCACACAATTTTGCTGAGGAAGGTGACTGAGGCTTTTTATGAAGACCTGCATAGGAACCACGCACTTTAAATGGGATTAAGGTTAAGCTTCTTAAATTCACATACAAAACCAACAGCACATTTAAACATCCCACACGGTGCCTCATCTCACTCAGCCAGAGACAAAGAGTTTCCTGCCAGGAATTGGGTGAACGTGGGGACCCCCAAGAGAGCTGAGGGAGGGCGAGTGTTGAACCCAGGATAGAGCACACTGGAGCACGGTGGCCTGGACACAGCAGGGAGCTCCAGGAAGGCTTCCACTCCCAAGGAGGCTCTGCCTCTACTTCTCTCCCTTCTGACAGAAGGCACTAAAAGGATGCAATTTGGAACTACAGTTTTAGCCAGAATCCCAATATGTTTCAGCCCATCTGAAAGAACTGAAACTATATGGAAATATGTAACCAACATAGCTGGTTTTCTTTTTGTGGTAGCTTTTCTGAAGCCCGTAAAGGACATCTCCCAGCTAAGAAGTCCTGCTCTTTTCAAACTAGAAAAGATTGACATTGGCTTCAAAAGACTCCCTCAGGCACTTTTTCCACATGCACAATTTCTCGATGCAACTCTGCTAGTTTTGTGTTCACTGCATGGTCTTAACTGGCTCATACTTCTCTGAAAAGACAAATGCAACAATGCATCATTTAATGCAACCATACAGCTGGGACCAAGACCATCAGATCTGTACAGGCAATGTAGTAATGTCTGAATCTCAAAAAATTCGTGCTCTTTTCACCCACAACCCTGCTGAGTGACTAATTATACTAAGTGGACTGCTGGGCCACTTAAATGATTAAATGCCAAACTGAAAACAAGTTCATGGATCTTTCCCTTCCAATGGCATTTCTCTTGTAAATGAAGGGATTCTCTACTCAAATGAGTAGAGAAGGGATTCTCTACTCAAACTCCCTTCCAGGCCAGGAAAGGAGCAGTGTCTAAATGCAAATACAGGTAAAGACAATTACTTTTCTTGCCACCTGGAACAAGAGGCAGCCGGCTGGAACTACTCAGCATGAAGTCAGTCAACACAAGGAGAAGCCCTTCTGACAAAGCATTAAGAATGGCCATATTGTCTACCAAGTTTTAACCCTAAATGGATCCAAGTATAGCCTGAAGTAAACTGCAGCATAACTGAACAACACTGATGAAGCTGAGGCACAGATGATAGCAGCAAGCCTTTCACCCAGGAGGAAAGGACACAGCTGCATAGCCAGATGCCGGTAGGAACAGCACAGTCCTGATAATGACATGGTCCTCAAAGGCCAACCAGATGTCTAACTAGCATGGAAAGCATTTCATAAAAAGAAACATGCTATCAAAAGAGCCCAAATCATATTTGCTGCTTATCCCCATTTTCTTTAACCTGCACAAAGCCTTCTGAGCGGGCATTTATGCACTCTCTTTTAGGAACTAAGAGAATTTTAACCTTCCTTTCTGAAATGGGCAAAGGGAGATAAGGTCTTCAGCATACTGAATACTCCCCTTATTCCCATAGCTGTACACCAACTCTTTCAATAAACTAAGCATAATGTTCCTCCTCGCTACTGCATCTTCAGGATCACAATGTGTTAATCCCAGCATTTGCAGTACAGAAAGTAATATAGATTAGAGATAAGTAAAGTAGTTCAAAAGACTAAAATACTGGTGAGGTTTTAAATACCATTATCTATCAACACTATCTTAATTTTACAGGGTGCATACATAGGCATTGTAAAAATCCCTTTGCCCTTGGGAAGGACTGCAACTTGCTTTAACATTACAGCATCATGGATTTTCTTAATCTTTCCTCAGAGCACTGGAATGATCCTATAACTTTCCTGACTTATCTTGCAAATTAATTCAGAGCTGCAAATATGGCTCTAGGGGCTGATTCTCCCTATGTCTCTCTCTCTCTCTCTGAATTCTCTTAGTGCCAGGAGGCACATAAGGCGCGAACAACAATCTTCCAATTGGAACAATTGTTCCAATTGTTCCAATTGGAATATTGTTGTGTAGCGTTTCTGCAACTTTTTCATTTTTTTCCCGGGAGGAGGTAGTTAGCCTCCTGCCCAACCCCCATAACTTGGAGGGCCAGTGGTTTTTTTGTCAGGGTGCCCTTCCCTTAGGCTGCGTTGGTTCACGGCACCTTCTTAAGTTTTAACCGGTGCACCCTCCAGAGGAGGATCCCCTATCCACCACCCAGGGGACGCGCCTTCTAGCCGTGCAGCCCCAGCCGAAGGTCTCCCTATGTCTGCACTCTATTTAATTATGCTCAAGGAAAAGCAGGAGCAGCTGAGGAGAGAATGCTGCTACTCTGCCAAGGTAGTGCTCACCATCATTGGGAACAGGAGAAAATGCACTGCGGATGCCAGGACACTGGGTATCTGACTATTTTAACACACCCCTGCAAACCCACTGGGAAGGACACTGCAAGTGGAATGGCAGGTCCATATACTCTAACGCTCTTGGACTCTAGGTATTTCTAAGTCTTGGAATAACTCACGGAGAAAAAGCAAATGCTGTTCTGTACCCCAAACAGTTTGTCTGACATTTTGGAGCTTGGGGAAAAAAAAAAAACCACATGACTAACAGCTACAATCAGCAGCTTGGCACTGGGCCATCCAGCCATAAGCATGATTTATATTACATCTGGCTCCATCAGACACTATCCCTATAATAGAGCTATCAGCACCTTAGGAGCAAAATGTCTATTCTGATGCAATTTTCAAGGTCACCTTAGTAGCACACCAGAAGTTTTAATTGAAGAAAACTTATGTTGCAGGTCATCTGCCTCAGTGGGGCTCCAAGTCTTCAGCCTGAACTTTAGCCTGTCCCCATTTCCATGCTACACTTACATTTCCATTGCTCACATTTATCTCCCATGCAGTTAATTTGTTGACAAATCACTCTTTGAGGTTAGTGATACTTACTACAATTTTCTACCTGCTCCTTAATTTTTTTTTTTGTTCTTCTGTTCATTAAATAGCTTTTTAAAAAGCCACTTTCTAGACGTTCTGATTTTTTCTTTAAATCAGCTTTTTAAAATGGCTTCTTTATGATCTGCTATGGTATTTCAAGATACAGAGCTGTTCATTCAGGCATCATAAACAGATGTGAAGGCTGAACTAGGCTTAGTCCTTCAGGACTGGGACATTCTTCCAAGCTTCTTAATCTGTCATGTTCTGGTGACCTGTTGTTCAGAAGTACAGATCTCAATTAATAGGCAAAGGGAGATGAGGCAATTGTGAGGAATCATTTTAGAGCACCCAGATCTTTACTTGATGCAAATCTGTGTAACCAGAGAAAATTCAGTGATTCAAGGTGTAAAGAGATACCTTTGTCATGCTAAAGAAGTGTATAAAACTACTATTTCTGAGTCTGAACAAATGTCACAAACTAGGGGGCCTGGTTTGCATGGGTACTATTTTGCTTGCTCTGGCAAGAGAGAGAAAACATTACTGTTTTCGCACTGTCTACACTAAGCAGCATTTGTCATAAATTATACTGGATCAATTCTGTGTGGGGAGACCTCCAACGCCCAGGAATAAGCACTCTGCACCATATAACACATTGATTAAAAGCCACTTCATTGCAACAACACTTATTCAAGCATCACCTACATGACCAACCATCTTATTTAAAGACAAATCCATTCCCCAGGGAATCCTCTTTTCTAATCCTTTTTACTATTGCTCCACTTTCTTATTTGCAGAGCAGAATTCTGAAGTTGCCGTAACGCATACCTTTCATTGCCAGGAGCTTTCCAAAACCCTCCTGATGCTGCCTGAAAATAGCAATTGAAACTCTGACCTCCACAGATAGGGATGCTGGCGACCCATGAAGTATGCACATTATTACTCAGCATCAATGGCAAATCAGCTACTAGTTGAACCCAGAGCAATGACTACCAACACCTGTGCGGTACGACCTACAGAGAGGTGTAAAAGCCATCCCAAATGGAGAAGCGCCAACTTTGATGTGACCTGCAGAATGACACACTTGAAAGCCCCTGCACCAGCCTTATAAAACTATTTACAGTCCAAAAGCTGAAGCACTCTCATGGAACGTCGCTTTTGGCTTAACTAACTATCAGGTTTTTAGCTACATCTGGTGACTATTGTGAAAACATAATACCTATTAAATACTTCAGCAATGAGGAAGTTCATCTGAACCCCAAAAAAAGCAGGGTGACTGACTTTCATGTGTTCAGTTTTTCTGGTGGCTTGGCTCTAATGAAGCTTGTCATTATTATACCTATGAGTCACCTATAATTTTGCTTGTTTTGCAGTTCTGAAGTCAAAAAGTGACAGTGGTTCCCATTCTGCATTTTTCTTCCCCCCCCGCCCCCCCCCGCCTTTTTTAATGACTAAATGACTGTCTGAAAACATTTTTAACTTAAGTTCTTCTCAAGGTAGAAAATGGTCTCTGTAAGCATATGTAACATAAATGTGCACAGCTTGCTTCTCCCTGTCCCCCACCCCAATAAATCATTCCCTGTGAACACTCTTGCCCCATGAAAAAGGCAGGCCAATAGTGAATTAAGATCTGAAATGTGAAAGCACAAGACATTTTGGAGAGGCAGTTTCTGATGGTGAGCAAAATAATATTAAGTGTAAAATTCAGAACAGAATCTGTCCCCAGTCACTAGCTGCTATTTGATGTTTTCTCCAAGGCTGATTTTAATTATTCTACTCTGCCAGCCAAATTCCTACAGCTCTTTTGCAGACAATCAGGTATTTTAATTCCTATAATATTTAAAAAAACCTAGGTGAATGCTATTTTCCCAGAGACTAATTGTGGGAGCAGGAGGTGTGAGGGAAGATTATCTTCTATTATGTATGGACAACACATTGAACAAGTTTCTGCTAGATCAGTAGCATCTTCCATCTCATCTTCATCTCTGCCTTTTAATTCACATATTTGTTGTCTTTTTCAATAGCTTTGTTCAATAAATATGTTGTCATATCCTTGGCATTTACATCAGAGTATTTCAGCAACTCACCATACTACCAGAGGCTGAACGATATTACATCTCCAAGTATCTTGTCATTGCTTCATAACACATTTACACTGATTCCAGAGGCCAGCCAACACATCCATGAAGAAATCTCTTTAAAGGGCTATTTCAATAGAAAAACATAATTTGGAGCTTTGAAAGACCACAAAGAGCCTAAAGAAAACAGCTTCTGGAAATTCCCTTCCACAATCTTTCAAAAGAAAAAGCAGTTGCTTCTGCAGATTTTGGGAACTGAATTCAATCTCAAGGACAGAATAATGTGTGCTATTATCCCAGGCAAAATAATATTAGAAGAAGTGCTGAGACATTTTTGTCTACCGTGGTACCAAACTATTAGAAAATAAATGTAAAATCAATTTCAATGGTAGTTCCCAGTACAATCCGTACAATCTAACATTTGCTGAGCTAACAGTTTACGGACAGATTCATATGTTGGTCAGTGTTGGTCTGATTCAGCATATCATCCAAGAATCAATACCTCGCTTTGTGATATTCCAGCAATTCAAAAACTGTGTTTGAATGCTATGCAGGTCTATGCATTGCCAAATCTGACCTCATTTCACAGAAGTCTCTGCTTTTAAGGCCAACTCTTCTTTCCTGTGGATAACACAGGTCATTCGCTGTCAGTTAAGCCCACCACCAGACCAAGAGTTGTTCAGACCTTCCTTATTTTCCTCCACCAGCCATGGATAAATCACTCACTGTAATACAATTATGTAAGGTTGCACATTATTGTTGCTACTGCTACCTGCCAAATCAAACTGGTCAGGCTCAGTTACGCTCTAGGCCCTGAACTTGCAAACAATGAAGAACAAGTGCTCCTTACTCAAAGAGAAATGTAAATGCATTAAACACAACAGACTTAATAGGAGTAAAGCAGTAATGTACTAGAAATATAACCCAACCATACTAGACCTTGTCTCCTTTTATTCACGGGAATTTTATATATATATATATATATATACATGTATACACACACAAGTATATATTAGTGTGTATTAGAGAATCTACGAATCCAACTGCATAGTAGCACAAGCATAATTTAGGACAGGTCAGACAGAAGCTTTAGGCATGACTACCATAGTGAGAGAACATTCAGACAGCATCTCCTCCCCTGTTCTCTGCCAAGTGATTGCAGAAACCCTGCCTATATACTGTTTCAGAAAACAGGAAAGAGGTGGGCAAAACCAATCATTTCAGTGCTGTGAAAGCCAGGTCTCTGTCCCTAGAAGGGATGGACTCCTTAAGTAGCTTGCTAACTGACATAATTCTAAGGAATTAAACAGTAAATAACGTGACAATATAGAACTCTTGGTGGACCTCATAGGGGCAGCACACCTGGTACTATTTTAGCTCAGAAGTAGAGACTTGGAAACAAATCACAGACTGTTAGCTTTTAGTGGAAAGGAGTGTTCTTCTAGTAAAGATGACAGACCTCTCAATCTTAAATATTAATAATTTTACCACCACAGTAAGCATATATGAATATATACATGTACACACACAGAGATATCTCTGTATCAGGAAATACCTACTCAAGTATAAAGTAATATCAATATATGACTTAAAAGATTCAGGACCTTTATTTCACAGTTTTCACAGTAATGTTTAATAAATAATAAAAAAAATTACTTAGTAAATATTCCACCAAACAATGTAAGAACAGCAGCTCCAAGTATCCACACCAGACACTTGGAAATATTTGTTCTATATTCCAATTAGCAGTTTCCTTTAAGGAAATGTGAGCATCACCCCTAAATCTGTAGCAAGAGGCTACTCCTGCTCATTTTTGAAAATCACACAGGGGTGCTTGTATTGCAGGGGACATTACTGGGGTATATTCCTTTAACTACAAATTTACCATAGCAGCTTCCACATTTGCAAACACCTGTGCATCCTTAGACACCTGGGGAACTACTTTCAATAGACCTGTGAAACATGAGTGAGCACAACCCAAACAACTCCTGCAGCATCGATAAGAGGGAAATGCGCAATTAGATGAATTCTAAAGATTTTTCAGGTGTTTAGATCTGTTAAGTGTGAAGCTATAATCAGCAATTCCTCATGACCTAAATGAAACATTTTTCAGAGGACACTGGTATTATCCTTTCACTTCACAGGTGGGAAAGCAAGGAAGTGTGCAAGTTAACCACAGCTACCCACTAAGCCAGTAACTAAGTCAAGAATAAAACTTCTTCCTTAAATTTCAGTTCCAAACTTTACATATGAGAACCCAAAGATGACAATTTGGATGGAGCTCCCATCAATTTCTATTACCTTTAAATTCTAATACTAACAGCAGAACTAACAGCATAAGCATCTGAGCCTCTGCTCCCTGCCCTTGGCCTGCTATTTGATTCATACATCAAGACATATAATGGCATGTTTTTGTAAGCTTTCTCTTTGTTGGGCAGACTTTTGAATTTATTTGGGAGGAATTTTTGCCTCACAGCGAAATTATATGCCAGATTACTATTACATCAAGTAAGTGGGCTTTACTGAGTTTCCTTTAAGATTTAGTAATGTTTTTTTTTCTCCTGTCTATCTCAAAAATAACTATTATTTTCCAATTCTTGTATAAGAACGTTTTCTTACCTGTCTATTCTAATACCATTCCTAAACCCATCACATATATGTGACTTCACATTTGCTTATACATTGCATACATCAAACCATAGAGGGTAAGAAACTAAGTACCTGAATCATTCTTTCTCAAGCCTGGAGACAACAGAAGCAAAATAGAATCCACGTTTCCAAACCACACTTCTCAAAGCAAATGTTTCAGCAAAGGCAGTTTTCCAGACAAAAACTCGAGGTCCACCCAGAGCAGGAAGAGACAGATCCTAAAGCAAGGACTGCAACACAAATCTAAGGTCCATCCAGGAGACAAAGCCAGAGGCAAAGCAGCAGGCAGCCAGACAGACCCCCAGCCCCCGCTACAACATCCCTAGTGCAGGGGGTAGGTGCATGCCCAGGGCTGACCTGAAATTGGGCCCCTGGGCAGAGGTGTGGGTGGAGGCTCCAGATGAGGCTAGTCAGGGTCATTAAGAGCTATTAGTGCCTACTGAGTTTGTGGAACAAACATCTGCAAGAATTGGGATTTCTCACCCTGCCTTTTTTAGGAACGACGTGCCTAATTTTAATTTAAAGATGTGATTTTTTTTTTTCAGAGAGAGCAGATCTATGCTTAGAGCAGTGGAGGGACCCTACAAAGTACATCTCTTTGCCTGCCGTAAAGCTCAAAAAGTGATCAACATCCCTATCTGGTCTAAGATATCTTAGCCTAGCAGTTTACCCTCATAAAGCGAGGAATGAGAAATACAAGGTTCATACCATCATTCATAATTTCTACTCACCAAATGAATGAGAAAAAAATATAACCTTTAAAAGTTATTAATACCTGAATGCTGAATTTGGTACTGTGGGAAATTCGTAATTAATGTATGCTGGATGATAGAGGGGTGGAATTTTTCAGCCATTTGTATATAGTCCCATAGGCTCTATTAACCCCAAATTCATCCAATTCATGGAAATGATCTGTCAGGAACTAAGAGGTATCATCACATTAAAAGTAAAATTTGACTTTTCAGGACATAAATAGAAATGTTTGATCCAGTGTTGACAATTCGCAGAAACTTATAAGAGATTCAAGGGTTTGGAGGTTTTTTCCCTTTATGCATTTTGGTCACATAATCTCATGAAGAGCAACTGAGTCATTCTTGAAATCCATTGTGTCATATTTGCTGGAGAAGAGTAGAAACGATTTTTCTTTAGATTTTAAATCATGTCAAGTTTTTAAAGACAGACCTTGTCACTTCCTTTGGCAGCGGAGTGAAGCAGGCATTGACTGACAGTGAGGGCTTCAATGTGGTTTCAGGTATGTCAATTCATAATATAAAGTTAACTACAGCAGACTTAATGTGCCAGAGCATCCACAGAGCACTTATAATGGAAAAGTCCTTTTCCACCTCCTTTTACCCTCACCCAGCTTAGCAGTAATTTACTCATCTGTGTGACTTCTGGAGAGGTTTATCATCTCTGAGCAATCCCAGGCAATCCAATTAATATGATTATTTTTTAATCTTTTCTGGATTAGATCTTTTCCAATAGTTCTCCTTTATGAAGCAGAAAAGCATTATTTTTAATGACGGGCTGTTTGTGCTGCCTGCCATTTTAGTTGTAGAATTTGTTTAAGACTCTTGCCTGTGAGCATCAAAGCTCAACCCTTGGACCGTCCCACCAGCATCAGGAGAGTTTCTTTAAAAAAACAGCAGAAGGGCTGCCTCAGGCAAGATGACCTGTGTACCACAGTTCACCAGCAGCCTGGTATTTCTCTTCATATCAGGAAAGAAACAGTGCTGGAGCAATGCAGAGCAATGTAAGTAGACGAAGGAACTCTAAAGCACTGCTTTAGAATGTTTAACTACCCTTAAAATGATAAAAATTATCTTAGGGATGTTTTTTTCTGAAGAGTCACGACGTATAAGAAGTAGCACCAGCTTTAGGATGTAGTTGATGTAGTTGAAGGTGCTCAATATTTTCTTGTATCTATCTATGTATGTCTTGTATGTATGGCTGACTTGTCAGCCAAATCTACAGACTTTCCTATGGCTGGTACAAATGCAGCTGAGGAGGAGCTTCCATTCATAGGAGTAGTCTGGCACACCTCCATCTGACTCATGTTAAGACTTCCTGACTTAATCTCCTTAGTCAGATCTACACTAGAAGGGGCTGGAGGACACCAAGTCTCCCTATAAAAAAATGCATACCCTGAAGACAACAGGCAGTTGAAGTGCTCTGGGGACCACTGTTTTGATTTTCAAGTGTACTTTGAAATTGCTTTTCCTTAGCAGGGGACAGAAGTAGGCTCCTTGCCTCCCGCAGGACTCCTTCACGCAATGTTTCACATCATCATGTCTGTGCCTTTCTCACTAAGTGGGCTGAAAAAAATTTATACATGGTCTAGTTTTCTGTGGGCTTTGGCAAATGACCTCTTAAATCAATCAGACAAACAGAATAAAAACAAAAGCAAAAAATGTTTCCTCCAGGAAACCAATGCAGAAATCTCAGGAAATCCATTTCCCCTGGCAGAAAGAACATTGCTTAATGTCCCTGTGTAGTTGGGAGGGGGCAACTTTTCATCGTCTTCTTTTCACTGTATTTATCTTTGGCTAAAGGCTGTGTCAGGTTCAACAGGGAACTACAGACCTGGAATATGCAGCTAGCTCTAAAAGCAGCAAAAGGTAGAAAATAGTAAGGTAGAAACCTGCAGTGGTAAGGTAATGTTTCAGGTACTGGATAGAAAAGAATCTGACAATGATTTGAGAGAGGGTTAGTAAGCCTGAATGGGAAACGAGCCTTTAAAAACCTTCTGAATGGTACTCAAATATCCAATCTGTCATCCTTTTCTCCTCAAAATGAATTCCCTGCAGCAAAATTATGTAAATTAAGGTACTGGGAAAACTGTGAATTTTTTATATCGCTAAAAATGTCTGTACAGATGTGCTTCCTGGTGGCTAATGACAAAAAATAGGTTAATAAACAATTTCATTTGAAAAAGCCAGCTGGGCTTATATTAAATATTTCTTCCAGTAAAACTTTGGACTTAATATTTCAAGCACATTTAAATAAAAGTTTGCTCAGAAGAATACTGTGGGAAAGAGCAGGCTGTCCATTAGGAGACCACCCTGCTGTAGCTCCCAGCCCAGGAACTAACATACCAGTCTGGAAGGGCTTATCTCCCCTGCCTTCCTCTACAGTCACATGGACAGAAAATCCTCCAAAAGGTATCTCACAGCAGCTAAATTATGCTCTGATTCACAAACAGCATTAGACTCACTATGCTGGCCTTTGTGCATTATATGTCACAGGATGATATTTTTCAAAGTGAGCCCCTATCAATTTACTTTGGTATCAGTAGTCAACAGGCTCAAATGACCTCTGAACACCTAAATTTCTTCCTAAAAATCTTCTAGAGATTGCATTCTAGCTGACTAATCCATGAAGCCTAGAGATGCCAGTTTTGGCTGAACAGCCCTTTCTTCCTGAGTTCATTTTGTGGCATTGGGCCTGTGTCATAGCCCCTGTTCAGGGGCCTAAGATGCTTGCAACTAATGGGGTTTGATTTCAAAAGGGCAACACCGTTCCCCACAAGTTTTGTTCTCTACCAAATGTAAGCAATAGCAACCTTAGAAAAGGTTGGGACTTAGCTTACATTTTATTCTTCAAGGACTTGTAATTCTGGAACTGAGGGCTGCCCCCTCCCACACAGCTGTAGCCATGCCACAGTCTCCTATTGTCTCTAATTTGTAGACATGGTTTCTAAATACTCCATGAAATGCAAAACACCACTGTTTTGAACCAGGAGCTGCTAATTTGTTGTGATCCCAGTAAGCAAGGCACTCAGACTTCACAAATTATCACCTAAAATGCCATTCATTAGAGCTAACACTACAAGAAGGATAATAGAGATAATCTTACCTCCCTTCAGACAGTGGGAGCCTTAAGCTGTGCAGTATTGTACAGGTCTCCAACTATGGCATGGTACACCATGCAGATCTCATCCATAGAAAGGTTTCCCCACTTCAGTCTTTTGAGCTTGAACAGGATTTTCTGAAAACAAAACAATTCTGTTCATTATTCCTACTATCAAAGAAAAAGGATGTTATATGAGAACTTGTTGCTGCACTTAGTTAAAGACAGGACACACAGGTGGTATAATTGCCAGTACTGAAGGGAAGCTACCTGCAAGGCTCCTTCATTACAATCAGCCAACTAAGATTATATTGCAGCAGGGGATATGGACAGCACAACACAGGCACAAAAGCCAAACTATACGTGGGCACAGGGCAGCACAGCACAGGTCTACACTTAACACAGGCTAACTGGTTTGTGGATCACTAACTGCTCCATGGGCAATGGTCTTCCCGTCAGGATCACTGTGACCACCAGGAGAGAGAAGGGCAGATTTGCCCCCCTGCCAGCACCAAATAGCAAAGAGGTTCTGTCTCAGTGTGGGGGTTTTGTTACCCCAGTCCTGTGGTATTTAACTCCATTTACATATTGCAGCACAAAGGGAGATGCTAAGCCCTTGGCTCTGACTTCGGTGCTCCTGAGCTGTCCCTCTTGGGCAAACCAGCATCTGCCTCCTTTTGGCCCTAACCCCAGACATCTGCACCCCGCCAGAGCCATGGACAGGCATCAGCATGCGTTCTCCACCACATTCCCAGCTGCACACACAGCAGTCGGCCCTGGGGTGCCTGGAGGGACACAGCCATCATCCCAAAACATGGATGTGCAACTTCTCTTCATCTCTAAATAGTTTGGGAAGTGCGGACGTACCCTTCATCTCCTGTCAGAGCAGTCACTTCTAGAGCCCTACTCTCAGACTTCAAAAATATTATGAGAAGAAAGCTGATTTGGCCCTATAGTTTCCACACCACATCAGAAGAACCACAAAACTTTCTTTAAAGTGAGAAATAAGGTGTGATAGCAGCTTTTCATGACTCATCCTGACACCAAGATTGTGACTTCATGCTCTGAGTAGCTTCAAATGAAACTCCCATTAGGCATTATTCCGTTGGGTTAGAATTCATTTCAAGTGTGTGCAGAAATAACCAGCAATATATATAATACCCGCAATAAGGCTTTCACAGTATATTAACCCCTCTCTCAGATTGATACTGAACTCCAAGAGCCCTTTAAGTCTCAAATAACTTGTGAGAATAAAAGAACTATTAACTTTTAATGAAGCAACAAAAAATGTCTCAGGCAGTAGAATGGGAGCTTTCAATACTTCATGTCTTGCTACGGGGAGAAGCTGGGGACATGGAGTAGACAGGACCCCTCTCTGCATGTGCCTAAGCAACCCAGACCTCTCTGATTCACACTGCTTGAGACAAAAGTGCTTCATAGTGACATGCTCTGGGTCTGTATCTGTTTATGCTGAGATGGTATAAATAAGGAAAAGGCGGGTGTCCTTCAGGTAAAAGTGGGATTATGGGAACTGCAGAAGGAAATTCTCAGAACCATTCTGCCTGCCGGAGAAATACAGGGTGGAATGCCAAATTGCCAGTCACAAACGGCACCACAATATTAAAAAAGGGAACCACGAAGAAGCAGGATTCTGTTTGTGGCAAATGAATGGAAACTAATGTTCACTGAATAAAAGGAACAGAAAAAAGAAGATGCAGAGGAGATGACAATAGAAATCAAAGGGCTTTGTCAACACACAATAGTAATAGCAAAGGAAAGTGCTGACAATTTAGCTTAAATTTGAGACTGAAGCTGTAACGGATGAGGGTTAAATTTTTTGAGAAATGCAGCATCCAACTTCTCCTACTTAGATCTCCAAAGAAGTCAGCACGTTTTCGGAAGGGTATATCTCCTACTGAGACACTTCAGTTAAAAAACTGCTTCGTTTCCAAAAGCATTCTGCAGCTCATAGTAATCACTGAAAGAGAAGATGCACTAAGTGTATCTTTGAGTAAGAACCAAACTAAACAAGACTTCCCCTGAAAATCCAAAGGAGCAATAAGCCTGACTGAGATACAGGACATATTAAGCTCCTTTTAGATGTTTCTAAATTCAAAGGCATTTGAATATGGGGTGTGAGTATGTCATTTCTTGAGAAAGAGGCCGAATGCAGACTTCAGATCTGAATCAGAGATACTAAAATGAGGAAAATAAGGCAGGACCATTAAAGTTCTATCTGGTGCATCTACAAAGCAGTTAATAGTCTCATCCAGAAGACATGAGCTCTACATTACAGAATTTCTTCACCAACAGGCCAGGAAAGCATTTGTCATAAATTATTTGGGTATATGTAATGCAGCCCAGGAACAGCAGTATAGATTAGATGATAAACTTCAGATGTCTTTCCAAAATGTTGTTCTATATGATCTATATATTACTTAATGTTAATTCTCTTCGAACAATGTTTAGAAATAAAGAAAAACTGTTTGCCTTCTGCAATTATAAACCTGGCCTAATAAGTATTCTTTTGTAATTATTTGCACAAAGGCAGAAGCACAGGAAGAGTTCCAGGTAAAATCTCCAGGTTATGAGTTTGAAAAGGCATTCCTAGAAATTCCAAGTAATTGCAGTAACATTCGTTAGAGGCCGATATCAAACCATAACATTTCAATTGGCTAAACTGGTCTTTATCTCCAATTGGCAAAAAGTTTCTAAGCACTGATCTTTGCTATTCCGTGTATCTGTCACAGAACAGACAGAACCTACAGTTAAGTGGCTTTTGGGGAATCTCTGGAAATGGGTTTGATAGTCTTAGTCTAAAATTAAGCAGTCCCTAAGAGCTGACTGGGACTATTGTGATAGGGAAGAGTCTTAGCAGAGAACAAAGGTGGTAAGTGAGTGGGGCAAAGGAGGCTGTCTCAGCAATCTTCTGTCTTGCTGCCATAGTGAGGATATACACTGCTGCCACTGCCCACAGCTGGCACATTGCCATCCACCAAGCTATAAGTGTGCCCAGGCAGGATCTGGGGAGAAAAGCACTTAACATTTGCCTTTCAGAGGCCTTCCGCTCAAGACAAGGGTTTGTGGTAACAGGCATTTGCTCTAAGGAAGGCTGAGTTAAAAAAGCAAATGACAAAGCCTAACAAACACATCCATCCAAATGAAAAGGGAAAAAAAAGGTAATATTTAATAATTAAATAAAATGTTTAAAGACTGAAATAGGTTTTTTGTGGTCATTGATGGCATTCTATTGTGACATCAAAACTTCTGCACAGTTCCTCGGCTCGTCCCTGCTTCCTGCACTGCCCCAAATACTGTCACTTTTGATTTAGGTAAGATAGGCTTCTCTAGTAAGGGTGATAAGTGCCAGTTAGGAACATAATCTTCTTATTGCTATTTCTACATATTTCATGGAATACTGTTGAGGGCCAGGGTGTGCTTCTCACAAAAGATTGCTATGCTAAGCTGAGCTGAGCAAAATAAACACCATTTTCTTACACAATCATGAAATGCTGAACAAAGATGAAGAAAACAGGAAATACACACTAGAAGAGAATTAAAAAGTGAAAATAAAGAGACAAGTAAAAAGCAAGAAGCTTGTATTTGGAAGAAAGTTGCTGATTGCCGCTGGGTCACCTTCCACACTAAGTAAGCTCTGCAGCTCTGCTAAACCTTGCGTCATTTGGCTGTGAGACTTCGCTGAATGCCACTGTCCACAGAAACCTGGGCAACTTCGAAAGGAAAAGACCTTTTGGATGAAAGCACCATGTCTGTTGTTTCAACAGTGCTGACAACCATCTTTTCAGTGTCACTATGGTTGTTGACAGCCTGCTCTGCTTCTCCTTCAAATGCTTTGCCCCTTTTCCCAAGGCAAGAAAGGAAACACTCAGTAAGGAAGCAGAAAAAGGTAGTAAGAGGAAAGTAACATGATGATATTACCCATTAATAAAATCAAAAAACTCTCTGCTCTGTCCTTACCAAGACTTTTCCATGGCCCAAATCACCACTGGAACAGCTGAGTATGGTAAGATTATTCCTGTGTACACATTTTTGCCAAGCTCCATCCAAAAGTCACTTTCTTCTAGTACCACAAGACATGTTTTCATGTATTAGGAAAAATACACCTAACTCTTTATGTAAGCGAGTCTAGTGTCCTCTCAAACATTAATGTCAGTGACACACTCTTAGATTTAGTAAAGCCCCTGAGCTGAATGTCTGGTTGGAATGCTGAGCAGAAATACACATTGTTGTGACCCATGTGTGCTGTTACCTTTTGTTTGTTTTTCCAGAAAATCACAGGACATCTGATGCTTTTGTCACATTTCACCAACTCATTTGTATTAGCAACCTTTGTAAAACTCTAGCTATACTTTATGCAAAGCTTATGTAAGTCTCCTAGGATTAATTACCTCCCTCAGAGTCCAATTTATTAAGCAATTAGGAAAAATTAGACAGTAACTGGTGAGTTTGCTGTTTTGAAATGAAAGGCCACAGTACTTAGGCATGTTCTCAGTCTAAATGCTAATTTTAGAAATTCATTATTTAAAAGCCTCTAAACAAGTACTTTACATTGCAATCTTTTTTGCATCATTTAGCCTCCAAATAACTTCCCTGTTCAAACTGTGAGCATACTAATAAAAAAAACCAAGCCAACAGGCATGTAAATTGTTGACATAACAGTTTTCAGAATCAGCTATTCTTTCTCGGCCTGAATTCGTCAAACTGGTAATACTGGTCTCAGGAAATGCACTGCGACACTGTGTAAAATGTTGTGACACCATTGGGGAAGTCACTGGAACCACCAGTAAAAGCTATCAAGGAGAAACCTTGTCTTAAGCAGCAATACAACACCAGAATCACGTGCTCTCTAAAAAATAAGGGTGACTTTGGCTCTGCAAGCCTCCCAGAACCCTGTTCCCACGAAGAGGAGACCTGTAGGCTTCAAAGCCCCTGGACTGGGCAGTGCTGGGACAACAGAAGTCCCAGGTGTGCACAGACAAAGATGTCTGTCTGTGCCACAGGGCAGCTTGACTGCCCCAGGAAGCTGCTCTTTCAGCACATTTACACCAGAAGTCACAAGAAACTACGGTTTTTGAAGGCAGCCTTTGGGACTTCTTACATAATGTCTGCAGCTGGAAAATCCTCCTGCATATACCCCATGGCTTTAGAGTCCTTTTGCTATCACCACTGCCCATTTGGATCTAGACACACCTTTTAACTTTCACTCTGTCCGTTTGGCCTAACGGCAGCTCTCAGGACCAGTGGTTTCACTGTCTGCTCAACAATATCTATTCAACAATTACAAAGCACTGCCTTGCACAGCAAGGCAAACAAGGCAAATCATATCATTTCACAATATTACTAGTATTTTCTGAGGAAGAGCTTGGCACAATTACCTGGAGCACGGTGGATGAACAACTGCTGTACAGAAGCTACGTACCAAGAATGAACTGCAGATCTGGAGGGGCTGTAGTTATCAAAGCTCCAATGTCAACTTGCCTTGAGTCAATGGGGATAGTCTGTTCTGCAGCAGCTGAGGTTTTGGCCTAAAGGAATATAAATATTTGGATATCATGTTGCTTGATTGACTCACTAGAGACAGATGAACAAAGTCTTAAAGAGGTCTTGCATGTTCCTAATGTAAAGTCTGCAAGAGCTCCCCTTAGTGTACTAGCTTTTCTTGAGGGACGTTTAAGGTTTATGTGATCCATTTTAAGGATCTTTTAGATGCAATTCTGATGTACACTCTAAGTTCGCTTTGCCTCTCCCTATACTTACTATATTTACATTTTTTGTGACAGAACTCAATGAGTGGATTGTATCTGATTTTCCCTTAATGGCTTTTCATGTATTACACTGACTCTTAAAAATAAAGCCAAGCAAAGTATATGCTGTGAAATTCTTAATGTTGTCTGCTGGCTCCAGATAGTGGGGACTCTCGGACCTTCCACAGGTTTTCTGGAAGAAATGTCACATTAGTGGCTCTTTTACCTCAGACATATTTCACATTAATAGCTTTCTCTCCTTATCTCCTTCTGCCAGAGATAAGCGTCCACTAGCCCGTGAAAGTTGAGTCTTGTGAGTGTGCATTGTAGGCCACATATTTTAGGGTTTCTGCAAACTTTCTATACTCTTCATGACCTTCTACAGCCTCCTACAGTCTCAACTGCTGAGGACTAAATAATGTGTCCCACCTACACATCTTGGAAAATGTCAGCTAATGAGAATAAGACTGGAAGTGCAGAAGAGGACACAGGATCTGCTGAGCATTCCCATCCCTTCTGGAAACCTGGGAAGCAGGAGAACTGCTCCCTGGGGTGCGAGTGCTTCAGAGCAACAAGAAGGCAGCAACAGCAAAGGACGCCAAGCCCTTAAGGATTCACTGCCGTTTTCTGCTCTGAGTAATTCTCTGGGAGGGCAAGGAAAGCTGTCAGGGTCCTCTGATTTACAGCTATTCAATGTTTGACCCTCTTTCTGCAGGAGCTGCTACAGCTGCAGTCTTAAAGACAATAGCTGGGGAGAGATCCACAGAGAAATGTCCCTGGGAAAGTAGCTCACCCTCCTTCCTCCCTCTCCTCTCCACTGGGAGGTTTGCATTCTCCTTCTGTGTCACATCAGGTGTAGGTAACTGCTACCCAGCACAGACAAAACTCAAAGAGCAAGTGCAGACCAGGGTTTTACACCTTCCATGCCCAGACTTGGTAACAAAGCTGCTCTGCTGATTCAGTGCATTCAGGGGGCTTAAAGAAAGGCTGTGCTCTATTGTCTCCGTATTGCACTGCCTCTTTAAAATCAGAAATGTATGGACAGCTTCAGGGAGCCTCCCACTGAGAAAAGGCTTTAGATGCATGCATAGAGACAGCGGAGCCATCCTCCCCTGAGCTGCAGGGCAAACATGCTTGGGAGAGAAATGATCATTCAGCCAAGTCCCCTGGCTGCTTTCAGCAATCCTTTCTCTGCTCCAGTGACAGCAGCACATTTGCAGGGGAGAACCCCAGGGTGCCCGAGACCTCCAAGAAGACGAGAGCAACTGCAGGTACAGTTAACTGATGGTGTTATGTCAGTTTGTGGATGGTTTGGTTGTCTTTATTTATTTTAAAGCTCTGTCTTGATGTTTTGCAGGGAAACCTGTGTGAAACAGATACTGCACCTTGCTTTGACCAACATTCGTATTTTGCGTGCAAGTATTTATCTAGTACTTCTCTTAAAATAATGTTCACATTTCTAGGCAGCTGTGGGGATGTCTTGTAAAGCAGTCAATTGTTTCAACTCTCATTTTGTTTCAAGCTTTAGCTTTTTGTTATTCTGTTGTTCTGCAACTCTCAGTTTGAAAAGCAATGTGCAGGGAGAAGTTGTACAAGAGAGTTTCTCTCACAAATTTATTAACTGTTGGTACAGTGGGGGCTGAGGGTGGTTCCAGGGAAAGAAGGGGGCAACAGCTCTGCTATGCAGACTGTCCTTTGTAGCCATGATGGACATTGTTTAATAGCATGTGACACCCTGAAGACCTACTGTTTCAAAGCAGAAAAAGCGGTAATGTCCCCTAATTCTCTTCTGGGTTGGGGTGGGACCGTCCTAGAGAGCTGGAAGTCTGTGGCAGAAGTGGCATGGTAATATGCAAGAAGGGAGTTCTCTGAGCTTTTTGATACAGACTAGAGGCAAAATTAGGACATAGTTTAGATTTTTTCCTGACTGTGGAAAAAAATTATTTTTTAACAGTTGGTACATTCGGCAGTACAAAGAGGGGAGCCTGCTCCTCCCTGCCTTTAAAAATAAAAGGCGCTTTGTCTTGCTTAAGGAAGATTTCCCCCTTCACCTGAAGAAGGTGCCAAAGAGGCTGTTTGTGGAAGCACTCTCCCTGTGAATGGCAGATCTGCCTTCACAGCTAAGCTCTACAAACTTGTTCATGGGTCAAAATCTTGTCTATGCAAATTGGCAGAACTTCCATGGTTTGAGAGAAGCAATAATGGATCATGCTGGCTGAAAATTTGGTCCCCCTACTCAATTAATGTCTGCCAAAAAGGAAAGTGCTGGCTTCACTATTTTCTTGGGTCTTGGCAACTCTTAGTTAATTAAGAAATGTATTTAGAAGCCAGGACATCAGTTCTTTCATTCTCACCTACCACATCGCTCTGACTGACACAACTAGCATAAAGCAAAAACTTTGTCCAAAAGGCACATCAGATACTTTTCAACAAATTGAGGTATCATCTAATTTTAGTTTTTTTACCTTGCACAGAGATGACAGCACTGTGGGCTTGAAGGCTGGCAGAGGTTTAAACCGGACTTTACACTCGTCCTATATTGTCATTTCACTGTGTGCTGAAAATGAAATTTCATCATTGGTAGATAAAACTTCTGGGTGTAACAACCAGTGTATTGTGCAACTCAAGGGATTTTATGATAACACATGCATCCTTTCACAGGGTATTTCTTCCCACTGTGCACAGCCAGCAATAGAGCTGTGGGGCAATAAGGTGGCTATTGCTTTCCCTCGAACACAGTAATTTGCTGTAATTTCCTCTCAGGAAATGTTTTCCTCTTTTTGTTGCCACAGAAGGAGATAACTGAGGCTGCTGCTCTATAATATCATGGGGACAAAGACAAGGTGACTCACTGCTCAGAAGGAAACTTTGGATGAGGTCTCTCGCCTGCCACTGCCGTGCCCTGCCATCCTGGTTAATTCTGACATGAAACCAAGGGCCAGCTGAGCCACGTGTGTCAAAAGAAGACAGACATTGGCCATGGAGAAAGCTGAACATAACCCAAATGCTACTGTCAACCTCAACCTTGCTGCAATCTATAATTTCCACGATGGGGATTTAACCACCTTGCGAAACTTCTCCTTCCCTTTCAATTTCAGTTACAGCGATTACGACCTTCCACTGGACAGTGAAGATGACATGACCAAAACCCGCACCTTCTTTGCAGCTAAGATTGTGATTGGGGTGGCTCTGGTTGGCATCATGCTGGTCTGTGGGATTGGCAACTTCATCTTCATTGCTGCTCTCGCCCGCTACAAGAAGCTGCGGAACCTCACCAACCTGCTGATTGCCAACCTGGCCATCTCAGACTTCATTGTGGCCATCGTGTGTTGCCCCTTCGAGATGGACTACTACGTTGTGCGGCAGCTGTCCTGGGAGCACGGCCACGTCCTCTGTGCCTCAGTCAACTACCTACGGACCGTATCCCTCTATGTTTCTACCAACGCTCTCCTGGCTATAGCTGTTGACAGGTAAGTGGGGTGCTATCACTGCAGAAGGAGATGGCCAGAGCTTCTGGGATTGGCTGTACAGATTTCTAGGTTTTTAACATGTTCAACTTTTCTGTAGGATCTGATGTCAAGGTAGGTATCTTTTTTCATAAAAATCTAATCACATGAGGTCACGACATTACCCCAGAGAAAACTCAATGGAAATTTCTTGATTGAACTTTTCAGGTGAAAAGAATTTTGATTTATTAAAATAATTTCTTTTTCATAAAAATATGCCTCATTCAAGTGTAGGAGAGGATTTATGAAATAAGGAAAAGAGCAGAAAGAGAGAGATAAATCAGAAATACCCAGAGACAAGGCTGTTCACCAGCACTATATAATCCTGATCCAAACCATACATCTCCAAGGAACCTTCACTACCAACCTAGACAGCTTTACTGAGTCTAACCTTTCCTATAAACAATGAAATAGTTGACTGTAGATACAGAATTTGACAGGTGAGTTTATGGCACCCGTATTTATAGCACTATCCAGAAAGTGATAAAATGCTAGATAAAAACCCAATTTAGCAGAGATTTTCTTACAGCCTTCATAATGGGGTAAGCAGAATATAATGATATCCACCTGCTACAGTACCTGCTTTGTGCTGCAATCCTGAGATATTTCTATGCCTGCCTCTTGCTTCAGGAATTTTAACAATATAATTTAATTGTATTCTTTCTTATGACTCCTGTTCTCTTAGCCTCATGCACCATGGACTCTGACGGACCCAAGCACTGACGATCAGCTTCATGCTGACATAAGTCTGACATGACTGACTCACAGAAAGCCAGAAACCCACAGAGTAAACTCTTTACAGAAAGGGCATCACAAGTCATCTTTTATGTACAAACACAATGTACATCTCTGTATACCCTCTGCATATACACTGTATGATTCCCACCCCACCCTTCCCTTTTTTTCCAATTTCTCTTGTGCCATTTTATGGTCTAGTCTAATGTTGCATGGTTTTTGGTACCTGGTCCAAAAGACAGCTCAGGAGCAGCTAAACCTGCTGATGGTTGTACAGACACAGCTTGTGCATGGCTGATGCAGCTGTTACTGACATCAACAGAAGTCTATGGAAAGACTCTGGGGAAGTTCAGAGATGTTTTGCCTGGTGTGGGAGAAAGGACAATCAGCTTCTAGGAAACACATCCTTAATAGGTGTCTAACAAAATAACCTTTGAACAGCAGGTGAGGACTCAGAGTTAAACTCCTTAACACTATCATGTATGCATTACTATTTTCTACTGCTTATCTTTTTCAACATCTAAAAAATTATCTTGGAAAGCTCTGCTAGTGCATCCCACGATGATTAAGTAACCTGGCTCATTGAGCCCTTATGCCTGGTAAGAAACCAGAAGATTTCTAGCATATCTTCCGATGCATCTTTAAAAACAACCTTGGAAATTATTAAACACTGAAGTTTGTTGTAAGAACACCCTGTTTTGGTTTCACTGCATTATTTTATTTTTTGGTGAGCTTTTGACTTGGTAAACAGAGAGACCTTATTCATTTAATGATCAACTGTTCCACGTTGGTTATGTCATGTGGGTCATTGACTTCGGTCTCTAAAACGAAGAGGTTCCTAAAAAGTCTTCCCATGCTTAGATCATTTAAAAGGGCTCATCTGTGTAGAGAGGGTAAGCTTGTCCCACAGGACTTCCCTTGGGTACGGGTCTCTGTCATCTTCCTTGATCTCTATTCATTTTACATATTTAAGGCCACACCTACACTAGAAAATAATGCAATGTGAAAGGAGAGGAGCTGAAGAGTAAGAGTTCGTGCTAGGGTCCAATGTCCATGCTGTAAATATTTTTTGGGGTTTAGCTTTAGCTGGGTCCCCTGGACTGAACAGCCATGGGCACTTGGTGTGTTTTATGTACACTGTTGGAGTACATCTTCTAGGGAAGTTTCATCTGAACTCAGTTCACATGCTCCAGGACCACCTCGCAGTAACAGCCCCAAAGTGGCAAGCAATGACAATCAGGAAAGTCACCACAAAAGCTCCATCTTGACTCTTTTGTAGAGATTTACCCCATCCAGCCAAATGTTCTGCTGGGTGGATAGGCACATTTAAGAATGCATGCACATACATTTTCCCACAACCTTGTTTCCACAGGACCCAATCTAAAAATATTCATTTATCACCTCCACAATGAGGCTGAGTAATTCTGCTGTCCCTTGACACATAGCCTGCACTATGAAGAGTGATGAACAATTCATCTGCTTCCAAGATCTGGCTGATGAAAAGCGCCACTGACTTTCCATTTTATTTTAGAATGAATATAGCCTGTGGATGTTATCTATATATAGAATATATACAGATAGAAAAAGCCTCTGAATGAATGAGAAATTCCACTTTTTGAAACAATCCTTTGTGTTAAATACAATTGTACTGGGAGGTCTGGAGTGTCTCTGATAAAAATCTCCTTTTAGCATAAATATCCTAATCTTTGTGAGACAGTGTACTCTAATGTAAGCTCTTCTTACATCTATAGCTTGTTAAAAAAACAACTCCCCCAAACTCCAACCAAACAAAAAACCCCAGATTGAATGCCATTTGGTCCTACCCCCTTTTTAACTGAATCAAGGACAATTGATGGATCTTGCAAGTAATGTACTGCCATTCCTCTACACTTCTTTGTGAAACACTGCAGTTCACTTTGCAGCTATACAGTCATTAGGAGTGCAAATACCTAATTCAAGCTTTATGGATTGGCATATTACTCAATACAACATATTTGAGATTAATTAGCAATAGTCACCGACAGCAGACAAAATAAAAATTTGCACGGGCAGAAAATGGATACACAGTCCTTTATTTGTGGCTTGAATACATTCTCCCCTGTAATCATTCATTAGCATCAACTTCAGCTCTTTGCAACCCATGGAATAACGAAGAAAACAGCACCACCACTGTTACATGTATTTGACCCCTTGGTAAAAAAAGGATATTTAAATAGTTCTCCAGCTAGAGAAAACATTTTTGTGTTTCTACATGTTTGTCTCTTTACCTGAACCAGTATAGTACTGCGTGTTTCAGACTCTCACTTGAACATGTGTTGTCCAAAGAATTTCCAGATGCTGTATCACAGCACGTCCTGGATGCGACATCACCTGCGTATTATCCTGCAAATATATTTCTCAGTAATAGGAATATTCCCTCTCTTTCTCCTCTTCCAGTCTTTCCATAACTCCCAGGCATGTGATCTGTGTTAAAAACTTTGTGATATAGATTACATTTTCAGTTTGATCTTGTTAACAGGTGGGACTTTAAAAATGAGGTCTTAAAACCATCCTCAGACACCCTAACGTATGCTCAGATTTTCAGATTGTCAAGTACCCACTGTCCTAATAAACCCTTCAGTCACTCACTACAGAGTTTCTGCCTAGATTTAGGAACTTGGCTCTAGGCTGCTACTTCGGAAAATTTTCTTAACTCTCCTCAGACACAAATATGTCAGTCTCCCTTTTTAAGAATGACAGTGATTACCTTCTGCCTAATTCTGTCCACTTGTATTTTGAAGTGTGTTCTGACTTACAGTGTTTTCAGACTTCTTTTTGAATGTATTTGTCTGTTCCAGGTATCTGGCCATTGTCCACCCACTGAAACCACGCATGAATTATCAAACAGCAACCTTCCTAATAGCCTTGGTCTGGATCGTCTCTATACTTGTAGCTATCCCATCTGCATACTTTGCCACTGAAACGGTGCTATTTATAGTGAAAAACCAGGAGAAAATTTTCTGTGGTCAAATTTGGCCAGTTGACCAGCAGATGTACTACAAATCATACTTCCTCTTCATCTTTGGCATTGAATTTGTTGCACCTGTGATTACGATGACTTTGTGTTATGCCAGGATCTCTCGGGAGCTTTGGTTTAAAACTGTACCAGGATTTCAGACGGAACAGATCAGAAAGAGGCTTCGATGCCGAAGAAAAACTGTTATGGTACTGATGTGCATCCTGACTGCCTATGTTCTCTGCTGGGCACCTTTCTATGGCTTCACAATTGTCCGTGACTTTTTCCCCACCATCTTTGTGAAAGAGAAGCATTATCTTACTGCTTTTTACATAGTTGAATGCATTGCTATGAGTAACAGCATGATAAACACCATGTGTTTTGTAACTGTAAAAAATAACACCATGAAGTATTTCAAGAAGATCATGTTGCTCAGATGGAGATCAACATATAATGGAAGCAAATCAAGCACAGATTTAGACCTGAGAACAAGTGCAATGCCGGTTACGGAGGAGGTAGACTGCATAAAACTGAAATAAATTTTCTGCAGTTCTAATCTCACATATTTTGGAGAGGGCCTAAAGAGGAAATAATACCTCCTCAGAAGCTTCCTCTTGTTTGTGGGAATACCCACCATTAGTGAGAGCCCTTGAAAAGCAGCCTATTATGCATTTCCACCAGAACTCTTTTCACTGGACTGCTGTTTAACCCCGTAACTCCAACTGATGCTGTGCTTCAGTTTACCCATCTGTAAATTTGGGATGCAGACACTCATTTTAGAGTTGTTTAAAATTTAAGGTGAATAAAAAGGTCTACAAATGTATTAAAGCATATTACAATGATGGAAGAATTGGTTGCTGATCTTAGCAATGATGCCTCTTTGTTTCTTCTTAAGAGAACTCTCTTAATCCCTTTGAGCTTATCATTTGTACCTTTAAGCTATTTGGTGTTCTTTTCCTTCTGCTTACAATAGGCAGGATGGCAAAAAAAGCCCATGTTGCTTCATGTCACTGTGTCCTCTCAGTTTAACCCTCATGACAAAGCTCCTTGAAGTCTACAGACCGCCAGCTTTCTATTGTCCAATGTGCAGCATGCTCTTATGAAAGGCATGTTCTCTACAAAGCTAAATACTGTTTCACAGTCTAGTAAAAACCTCAAGTCTCTTCCTCTGACACCTTGTTTAAGAATATTTTATCAGCATTCCATGCTGTAGTTTTATGCCATGTTACTCTGTTTATTATGTGTTTGGAAGTGGCACAGCTACATATTGAAGAGACCTGTTCCCTTCTCTCAACTCGAGGCACCCTAGGGCCAGCTTCTGCTGCCTTGAGACACTGCGCTCTTCACAGAATGAATCACAAAATTGTAGAAGTGAGCAACAAGATCTCCAGACTGTCTAGTCCACTCCTCTGCTCAAGCAGGGTTAGCTAGAACAGGCTCCCCAGGATTGCGTCGAGTTGGGCTTTGACTCCAGGGATGGAGCCTCCCTGGACAACCTATGCCAGTGTTCAACAGCCCTCACAGTAAAGAAGTGTTTTCTTCTGCTCAGATGGAATTTCATGTGTTTCAAGTTCTTTTTCAGTGGGACCCATATAAAAGAATGGCATGTTAGTGTGAAAAAGTCCACCCTGACAAACCTGGCCTAGACATCTTATCAAGTCAGTGTACACCTTCAAAACAATGTACAAGTAAGGTCAAAATAGCACAGAGATCTTGAGACAATCTGTCCTTCTGCAAGCAATGGAGACAGACTCTAGGCTTCAGCAAGTCAGTCACTGGTTGATTTGAGTAGCTCATTGCCTGGTCAAAACTGAGGCAACAACTCAAGATGAATTCTGCATTGCCTCCTCCAGTGCTGTTTTTACTATTCTGATTTTGTGCAACTCCAGGACAGGTGTTTCTTAACTGATAATCATGATAAAGCAGGTGACAGTAGCGCTAATACCTACTCATTTAAACTACACATAAGATATCACAGACTTTTGTGTATTGAAATCAAATCTTTTCTATTGTGATGACAAATGCTTCCTGTTCTAAAGTATGTGGTACTGCCTACTTTTGGAGTAAATGGCTTTTGTAAATAGTTTGTCTATTAGTGACTTTAAAGTGAGCAGCAAATCCTGCTAATAAAACAATAAACATGTAGTCAATATCAGCATTGTGAATTACTTTTTACATTTTTCCCTTAGCCATAATTTTTCTATCCAAGTGACTACTGTGAATTACCCCACTTCTGCTAAAGAAAACCACCAGGATGACCAATTAAATTTAATGGTAAAAGGATACTCAGATCCATTAAAGTGCTCAAATCCTCTTGTCATTAGCTGCTCTTAAAAAATACATGTTGGAGAGGATGTCATAATTTGCTCTGTTAGGCCAAACAATTACTGAAATCATTCTTTAAATGACATTTTTGAATAAGATAAGTACTAAATCCATTTGCTTCCCAGCCTGCCAAAGAAATTTAAAGGACCAGAGAGTAGCAGTATTTCATCATCAAGAGCCTTAATCTTGTAATTTCTCCTTGGTTTCTTCTGAAAATATGCACCCGTATTTATCTCCTGAAACCTGTACTAGTTATTGGTGATTAGCTAGCAATACTACCTGTTATTAGTGTTCTGATACTTCTTCCATCTATTTTTCCTACACTTTCGTTGGTGCAACAAAGCCAAACAACTGACAGTTTTCCACACCTGGAAATCCACCTCAGGCTGAGTCATTTTAAAAAAAGCTCAACCACCACCAAGCAATACAGTACCAAGTGATAACTGGGGGAAAGAATTGCTTTAAAATTCTGGAAATCACTTTGAGAGCTTCAAGAGAACTCTTCTGGGCCAGCCTGCCCAGTGTTCTCAGCCATCACTGCATTCTCGTCTAAGAGAAGGGTGATAAGGCAGCAGTTGCCATAGCTCCTATTGCGGATTTAGGGTTTGGGGTCTGCAACATTGCTGTATTTTGACATTTTGAGGTCTTCTCAGCAGCAAAGCAGTGCTTCAGTCTGAACCACTGGATAGGGCAGGAGAAAAAGCTGTGCTTTGCCTCCAACTGCATTTGTTGTGAGCAGCATGCCCAGGAAGAGGATGTCCCCCTGTTCACTGATCAGAGCAGCCAAGCAGCTACACTGCCCTTAGCTTGTGCCTGCACCAACTCTAAACACCCCAAAGCTGATCACAGGCTTCACTTTCAGGGACAAATGCCGGCTCCAAAACAGAGCTCCAGTAACCAAGGGCCCAGGGCAGCAAGCCCAAGGACCTTGCATGGGGACAGAAACCCCACGGAGCTTTTTTGTCCCCAAAGAATGCATTTTACCAAGGGACTGACAGGGTATGGCCCCCTCCATCGGCCAGGACCTGCCTGCCACCCATGACTGCACTTAAAAGGAGAATCTAGAGGACTCTTGAAGTCACTTAAAAACTCCATTTAAGTGCAGAAGTGTGCAGTGGGGACAGACCCTGGCCCAAGATGTTCCTCCAGGCAGGGGGAGAAGGTAGGCCACTGTCCAACCAGAGCAGCCGAGAAGGGGGCCAGACCCCACGCATTCCCTATAGGTTAACTGCGTTGTGCAGAAAAAAATAACAGAAAGGCTTCTTTGTACCCATAAAACTAGGGCTAGGGAGCGTGGGTGCCAATAGCTGCTTTGGAGATGGGTGCTCCCTATCAGGTGGGGGTACCCTGCTGCCTCCTGACCAGCCCCTTCCTGCAGAAACACTTTCTCACCTACACTGAATGGCAAGATGTAGTGAGGGAATTAAATATGGTCTGCACTTACTTGGAGGTCTGCTTGAAAGTGCCATGAAAGCACAAGCTGGGAGGAAGGCAGCATCTGTCACAGAGCAGAAGCAGCCCCTTCCAGCACAAGCTCTTACCCACTGGAAGGCAGTAAAAACTGCAGCAAGACCTCTGTGGCTGCCAGCTGCCCACTATTAGCTCCAGCAGCACAGCAGCTATAAGGAGTTCACCATGCAGGAGCTGTGGGATGTGTCAAGGATGAGGAGCGAGTTGGGGTGAGGCATCTGCCGAAGAGCTGTTAGCAGGGTTTAGATAACCATGCAGTGAATAAACCAGATGCCACCACATCTCACAGCTGTGGCCTGCTCCATTTTTTATTGCCAAAAGCAAAAATGTGGTGCTATTGTGACATATTCCTGTTCAGCTGTCTTCCCGTGGCACAGCTCCCAAAACCATAGGGTCGCTTTCTTCTGCGGTGGCTCCTCCAGGGATAACTGAAGATGAAATCCAGTGTCTGCTTCTTCACACTGTCTCTCTGAAAAACAAAAAACCAGGTGTAACTGCAAAGTAAAATGGTGACCCCAGAACAGCTTAGAGAGAGGATTAAGAGAAGAAAAAATTATTCTCAGCATGGGCACTGAAAAATGTATGTATTTTAATAAAGCAATATCAGGAAAAAAAACCTCCAATCATTGTCCCTCTACCAAAGGAGGACGACATGCAAGAACCCAGGCCAGAGTGGGTCACAACAGCCAGGACATGAAATTTCCCCGAAGACTGACTCACCTAGGAGCTCAGACATAACTGTGCTCCTTCTTTCAGCCGGTCAGCTTTTCCTGTGCAACAGCACCCTCCAGCGGCTGTCTCTGCAGAGCAGCATCACACGCCTACTGCACAGCCCTGAAAACTCTGCCAGGTCAGCCACTTTGGTGGATTCCCATGCCTCCAACAAGCAGCAACGGTTGGTTCAGCTTTCGGCACTCGGACAGCTAAGCACTTACCAATACTGGGGTCTGCATTCTCCCTCACTCCATGTGTCAGCAGGGCTGTGACCCTTGCTGGGTGACGGGGCTACCCCTTTACAAACACTTGGAATCACCTGTGCTAAATAAACCCCACACCTTAAGCAGAAAAAAGCAGAATTGAGACAAGACAGACACTACTCCCTCGGACTCGCCAGAGATACTGGTCTCTATCATGCTGTCTTAGGATTCTGTTCTACAGACTCCACCCTAAAACTTGTTGCCAAGAAAAGCCCCAAAACCACAGACCAGACAGGGATCACTGCAGCTGTCAAAGGGACCTTACGAGCACCATCCAGAACAAGAGAACAAAGGACAAAACCTGATATAAAACAACAACAAGAATCACGAATACTTAAGAACCGACAGTGACCACAAAGTCTCCTCCCTCAAAACTAGGACTGGGTAAAACTGAAAGAAGGGAAGTCACAAAGATGGTAATCTTGTCCAGAAAAAGACATCCCTGAGCTCAAAAGACCATTGAGGAACATAAAAACCCCATGAAAATTCATTCACCTCCTCATCTGCGGGTTCCAGGAGAAAAAAACGTGGAAGGAAACACAGGGAAAACACGCATCTCAGGAAGCCCATTGAGGCACAGCAATAAAATCTGCACTTGTAGCACTGCGAAAAAGCCAAATGCTAATGCTCTCCAAAAAAGCACCGGAGACAGGCTGCTCTGGGGCAGTGCCACAGTGACTTCCTCTGGGCTGGCGCCATGATGAACTCCTGCAGGATCGTGCAACAATGGGCTCCTCTGGCGCAGCCAAGGGCTCCTCCAGGGCAGCATGATGAAGGGCTCCACCGCAACATGGCAACGATGAGCTCCTCTCCAGGACAGCACAGTGAAGGGCTCCCCCGGGGCATCATGGCCAAGGGCTCCTCTGGCACGGCACGGCAAAGGGCCTTCAGACTAGCAAAACAATGGGCTCCTCCGAGAAAAGGCAATCAGTGGCTCCTCCGGCACAGCGTGATGAAGGGCTCCTCCGGGACGCCACCACAAAAGGCTCCTCAGAGGTGGAACTGTGACAGGCTCCTAAGGGATGCCACAGCAAAGGGCTCTCTGGGGAGGTGCAGCAAAAGGTTCCTCTCAGCTGGTGCGACGATGGGCTCCTCTACGTCAGCCCAACGATGGGCTCATCCAGGGCAGCACAAGGAATACACTACAAGCCACACCAGGAAGACATACCATACAATACAAGCAATATACTACATTACAAGTAATACCATACAGACCATCCAACACATACCATACACAGAAAAAATAAATAACATACCAGAAACTAAGTCAACTACATACAATTCTACTAATATAGAAAACACGTTAATAACGATATCATGATATGCCAGACAAACAAAACAACAGAAAAAGTACCATACAGTACCACAAAATCCACACAGAGATACAATCCATAAAACACAAGAAATATAATACTGACCATACACACAATACACTGGACAAAACAATCTCAGTGCGATACAAAACACTACACCTACAACACCAGCCTGTACAACAATACAATGCAACACTCACAAGAAAAACTTAATGCAACAAAAAAATGTCATAAAATAGGTACCATACAATACAGACTAGGCAATATGTACCATACAACACAAAATATAAGAGAAAATACGATATATAAGAAATATATATGAAGAAATATAGGAAGAAATATATATGAAATATAAGAGAAGATACGATACAATGTAGACCATGCAACGGAATAAATACAACACAGCAAACACACCACATACAATACAGTCCAAACCATATGCTATATATATTACACAAAATATAAGACAATGCATACAAAAAATATATCAGAATAAATACAATACACAGTCTACAAGACAGACAAAAAAATACACTGCCATACCTTATATAAAATACAATTCATGAAATCAAAAATACAACACATCCAAACTGCACGAAACATAGGACTTTCGAAAAAGCCATAACACAAAACCACACTTTCTCACTTGAAGCATAGCCAGCCTCAAAAATACAAATGTACGAAGAGTGCCCAAACAGCCGAAGAGCCAGGAAGGAAAACTCTGGTTTGTTCTAAAGCTCTTTGGGAACCACTTGCATGGCCTCACAGACCTTGGGGCTGCGGGCTTTCCTGAAACACTGAGAAGCAGTCCCACTTTTCTCTCCTGGCAATTTCCATGTGGGAGATAGAGCAAGATATTTGTTAGTTTTATGCCTAGCCCTGTGGAGACTGTTAGCAATGAGATAACAGGGTCAGCGGTAGCAGTTCGTTGAGATACTGAAAACAAGCAGGACAGTTCCCTCCTGGCACATTCCACGTGGGAGATATTGCAAGATGCATGTTTGTTTTGAGGACAGCTCTCTACAGAGTTGCTAGCACAGAAGTTCCTTTAACAGTGAAAATAGTTCTCAGAGACACTGGGAAAAAGCCCCTCTTTTCCCACCTGGCACTTTCCATGTGGGAGCAAGGTCCACATGTTTCATGGTTTTCAGAGCATCTCTTAAGAGAGGTATAGCGAAGAGATAACTAGGACGGTGAAAGGCCATAGAGACACTGAAAGCAAGCCCCACTTTTCCATCCTGGCAATTTCCATATGGGAGCTAGAGCAAGGTATTTGTTGGCTTTGCGCCTAGCTCTAAGGAGACTGCTAGCAATGAGAAAAGCTGGCATAGTGAAAGCAGTTCCTAGAGACATTGGAAACAAGCAGGACAGTTCCCTCCTGGCACATTCCATGTGGGAGATATCGCAAGTTGCATGTTTGTTTTGAGGACAGCTCTCTACAGAATGCTAGCACAGAAGTTCCTTTAACAGTGAAAATAGTTCTCAGAGACACTGGGAAAAAGCCCCTCTTTTCCCTCCTGGCACTTTCCATATGGAAGCAAGGTCCACATATTTCATGGTTTTCAGAGTGTCTCTTTGGAGAGGTACAGCGAAGAGATATCTAGGATGCTGAAAGGCAGTAGAGGCACTGAGAACAAGCCCCACTTTTCCATCCTGGCAATTTCCATATGGGAGCTAGAGCAAGATATTTGCTTGTTTTGCGGCTAGCTCTATGGAGACTGTTAGCAATGAGATAAACTGGCGTAGTGAAAGCAGATTGTAGAGACATTGGGAACAAGCAGTACAGTTCCCTTCAGCCACTTTCCAGATGGGAAAGGGCACTGCACCAGGCTCCAAAATTTCCATATGTCCGGAGATTGCTCCCACACCCAAAGAGCCAGGAGGGCAAACAGTGGCTTGTTCTGAAGCTCTCTGGGAACCGCTTGCATGGGCCCACAAACCTAGGAACTCCAGGATTTCCTGAGACAGTGACAACAAGTCCCACTTTCCCCTCCTGGAACTTTCCATGTGGGAGCAAAGTCCAAAAGTTTCATAGTTTTCAGAGTGTTTCTTTGGAGAGGTATAACGAAGAGGTATGTAGGACGGAGAAAGGCCGTAGAGACACTGAGAATAAGCGCTGCATTGCTCTCCATGGACTTTCTGTGTGGGTGCATTGTCCACATGGTTCCTGGTTTGCAGAGCAGCTCTGAAGAGAGTGTTAGCAAAGAGGTAACTGGGACAGTGAATGCAGTTCCTAGACAGTCTGAGAACAAGCCCCACTTTTCCCTCCTGGCAATTTCCATGTGGGACCAAGGTCCACATGTTTCACGGTTTTCAGAGCGTCCCTTTAGAGAGGTACAGCGAAGAGATAACTACGACGGTGAAAGGCTGTAGAGGCACTGAGAACAAGCCCCACTTTTCCATCCTGGCAATTGCCATGTGGGAGCTAGAGCAAGATATTTGCTCATTTTGTGGCTAGCTCTGTGGAGACTGTTAGCAATGAGATAAACTGGCATAGTGAAAGCAGATTGTAGAGACATTGGAAACAAGCAGTACAGTTCCCTTCAGCCACTGCGCCAGGCTCCAAAATTTCCATATGTCTGGAGATTGCTCCCATACCCAAAGAGTCAGGAGGGCAAACAGTGGATTGTTCTGAAGCTCTCCGGGAACAGCTTGCTTGGCTAAAAAAAACTAGGAACTACAGGATTTCCTGAGACAGTGAGAACAAGCCCAACTTTTCATTCCTGGCAATTTCCATGTGGGAGTTAAACAAGATATCTGTTGGCTTTGGGGCTAGCTCTAAGGAGATTGTTAGCAATGAGATAAACTGGCATACTGAAAGCAGATCCTACAGATACTGAAAACAAGCAGGACAGTTCCCTCCTGGCACATTCCACGTGAGAGATATCGCAAAATGCATGTTTGTTTTGAGGACAGCTCTCTACAGAGTGCTAGCACAGAAGTTCCTTTAACAGTGAAAAGAGTTCTCAGACACATAGGAAAAAAGCCCCTCTTTTCCCTCCTGGCACTTTCCATATGGGAGCAAGATCCACAAGTTTCATAGTTTTCAGAGTGTCTCTTTAGAGAGGTACAGGGAAGAGATAACTAGGACGGTGAAAGGCCGTAGAGATACTGAGAACAAGCCATGCAATATCCTACTGTTACATTCCAAGTGAGAAAGGGTGGTTTTGAGACTGAAGGCGCCAGGAAAGCTGAAGCCCCAAAGTCTATGGGGCCATGCAAGCAGTTCCCAGAGAGCTTTAGAACAAGACACAGTTTTGCCTCCTGGCTCCTTGGGTGTGGGAGCAATCTCCAGACATACGGAAATTTTGGAGGCTGGCCCTGGCAATCTGAAAAAGGGTGGTTTTGAGGCTGAAGGCGGCAGGAAAGCCCGCAGCCCCAAGGTCTGTGGGGCCATGCAAGCGGTTCCCAAAGAGCTTGAGAACAAGGCACAGTTTTCCCTCCTGGCTCTTTGGGCGTGGGAACAATCTCCGGACATATGGAAATTTTGGAGGCCGGCCCTGGCAATCTGAAAAAGGGTGGTTTTGAGGCTGAAGGCGGCAGGAAAGCCCGCAGCCCCAAGGTCTGTGGGGCCATGCAAGCGGTTCCCAAAGAGCTTGAGAACAAGGCACAGTTTTCCCTCCTGGCTCTTTGGGCGTGGGAACAATCTCCGGACATATGGAAATTTTGGAGGCCGGCCCTGGCAATCTGAAAAAGGGTGGTTTTGAGGCTGAAGGCGGCAGGAAAGCCCGCAGCCCCAAGGTCTGTGGGGCCATGCAAGCGGTTCCCAAAGAGCTTGAGAACAAGGCACAGTTTTCCCTCCTGGCTCTTTGGGCGTGGGAACAATCTCCGGACATATGGAAATTTTGGAGGCCGGCCCTGGCAATCTGAAAAAGGGTGGTTTTGAGGCTGAAGGCGGCAGGAAAGCCCGCAGCCCCAAGGTCTGTGGGGCCATGCAAGCGGTTCCCAAAGAGCTTGAGAACAAGGCACAGTTTTCCCTCCTGGCTCTTTGGGCGTGGGAACAATCTCCGGACATATGGAAATTTTGGAGGCCGGCCCTGGCAATCTGAAAAAGGGTGGTTTTGAGGCTGAAGGCGGCAGGAAAGCCCGCAGCCCCAAGGTCTGTGGGGCCATGCAAGCGGTTCCCAAAGAGCTTGAGAACAAGGCACAGTTTTCCCTCCTGGCTCTTTGGGCGTGGGAACAATCTCCGGACATATGGAAATTTTGGAGGCCGGCCCTGGCAATCTGAAAAAGGGTGGTTTTGAGGCTGAAGGCGGCAGGAAAGCCCGCAGCCCCAAGGTCTGTGGGGCCATGCAAGCGGTTCCCAAAGAGCTTGAGAACAAGGCACAGTTTTCCCTCCTGGCTCTTTGGGCGTGGGAACAATCTCCGGACATATGGAAATTTTGGAGGCCGGCCCTGGCAATCTGAAAAAGGGTGGTTTTGAGGCTGAAGGCGGCAGGAAAGCCCGCAGCCCCAAGGTCTGTGGGGCCATGCAAGCGGTTCCCAAAGAGCTTGAGAACAAGGCACAGTTTTCCCTCCTGGCTCTTTGGGCGTGGGAACAATCTCCGGACATATGGAAATTTTGGAGGCCGGCCCTGGCAATCTGAAAAAGGGTGGTTTTGAGGCTGAAGGCGGCAGGAAAGCCCGCAGCCCCAAGGTCTGTGGGGCCATGCAAGCGGTTCCCAAAGAGCTTGAGAACAAGGCACAGTTTTCCCTCCTGGCTCTTTGGGCGTGGGAACAATCTCCGGACATATGGAAATTTTGGAGGCCGGCCCTGGCAATCTGAAAAAGGGTGGTTTGGAGGCTGAAGGCGGCAGGAAAGCCCGCAGCCCCAAGGTCTGTGGGGCCATGCAAGCGGTTCCCAAAGAGCTTGAGAACAAGGCACAGTTTTCCCTCCTGGCTCTTTGGGCGTGGGAACAATCTCCGGACATATGGAAATTTTGGAGGCCGGCCCTGGCAATCTGAAAAAGGGTGGTTTTGAGGCTGAAGGCGGCAGGAAAGCCCGCAGCCCCAAGGTCTGTGGGGCCATGCAAGCGGTTCCCAAAGAGCTTGAGAACAAGGCACAGTTTTCCCTCCTGGCTCTTTGGGCGTGGGAACAATCTCCGGACATATGGAAATTTTGGAGGCCGGCCCTGGCAATCTGAAAAAGGGTGGTTTTGAGGCTGAAGGCGGCAGGAAAGCCCGCAGCCCCAAGGTCTGTGGGGCCATGCAAGCGGTTCCCAAAGAGCTTGAGAACAAGGCACAGTTTTCCCTCCTGGCTCTTTGGGCGTGGGAACAATCTCCGGACATATGGAAATTTTGGAGGCCGGCCCTGGCAATCTGAAAAAGGGTGGTTTTGAGGCTGAAGGCGGCAGGAAAGCCCGCAGCCCCAAGGTCTGTGGGGCCATGCAAGCGGTTCCCAAAGAGCTTGAGAACAAGGCACAGTTTTCCCTCCTGGCTCTTTGGGCGTGGGAACAATCTCCGGACATATGGAAATTTTGGAGGCCGGCCCTGGCAATCTGAAAAAGGGTGGTTTTGAGGCTGAAGGCGGCAGGAAAGCCCGCAGCCCCAAGGTCTGTGGGGCCATGCAAGCGGTTCCCAAAGAGCTTGAGAACAAGGCACAGTTTTCCCTCCTGGCTCTTTGGGCGTGGGAACAATCTCCGGACATATGGAAATTTTGGAGGCCGGCCCTGGCAATCTGAAAAAGGGTGGTTTTGAGGCTGAAGGCGGCAGGAAAGCCCGCAGCCCCAAGGTCTGTGGGGCCATGCAAGCGGTTCCCAAAGAGCTTGAGAACAAGGCACAGTTTTCCCTCCTGGCTCTTTGGGCGTGGGAACAATCTCCGGACATATGGAAATTTTGGAGGCCGGCCCTGGCAATCTGAAAAAGGGTGGTTTTGGAGGCTGAAGGCGGCAGGAAAGCCCGCAGCCCCAAGGTCTGTGGGGCCATGCAAGCGGTTCCCAAAGAGCTTGAGAACAAGGCACAGTTTTCCCTCCTGGCTCTTTGGGCGTGGGAACAATCTCCGGACATATGGAAATTTTGGAGGCCGGCCCTGGCAATCTGAAAAAGGGTGGTTTGGAGGCTGAAGGCGGCAGGAAAGCCCGCAGCCCCAAGGTCTGTGGGGCCATGCAAGCGGTTCCCAAAGAGCTTGAGAACAAGGCACAGTTTTCCCTCCTGGCTCTTTGGGCGTGGGAACAATCTCCGGACATATGGAAATTTTGGAGGCCGGCCCTGGCAATCTGAAAAAGGGTGGTTTTGAGGCTGAAGGCGGCAGGAAAGCCCGCAGCCCCAAGGTCTGTGGGGCCATGCAAGCGGTTCCCAAAGAGCTTGAGAACAAGGCACAGTTTTCCCTCCTGGCTCTTTGGGCGTGGGAACAATCTCCGGACATATGGAAATTTTGGAGGCCGGCCCTGGCAATCTGAAAAAGGGTGGTTTTGAGGCTGAAGGCGGCAGGAAAGCCCGCAGCCCCAAGGTCTGTGGGGCCATGCAAGCGGTTCCCAAAGAGCTTGAGAACAAGGCACAGTTTTCCCTCCTGGCTCTTTGGGCGTGGGAACAATCTCCGGACATATGGAAATTTTGGAGGCCGGCCCTGGCAATCTGAAAAAGGGTGGTTTGGAGGCTGAAGGCGGCAGGAAAGCCCGCAGCCCCAAGGTCTGTGGGGCCATGCAAGCGGTTCCCAAAGAGCTTGAGAACAAGGCACAGTTTTCCCTCCTGGCTCTTTGGGCGTGGGAACAATCTCCGGACATATGGAAATTTTGGAGGCCGGCCCTGGCAATCTGAAAAAGGGTGGTTTTGAGGCTGAAGGCGGCAGGAAAGCCCGCAGCCCCAAGGTCTGTGGGGCCATGCAAGCGGTTCCCAAAGAGCTTGAGAACAAGGCACAGTTTTCCCTCCTGGCTCTTTGGGCGTGGGAACAATCTCCGGACATATGGAAATTTTGGAGGCCGGCCCTGGCAATCTGAAAAAGGGTGGTTTTGAGGCTGAAGGCGGCAGGAAAGCCCGCAGCCCCAAGGTCTGTGGGGCCATGCAAGCGGTTCCCAAAGAGCTTGAGAACAAGGCACAGTTTTCCCTCCTGGCTCTTTGGGCGTGGGAACAATCTCCGGACATATGGAAATTTTGGAGGCCGGCCCTGGCAATCTGAAAAAGGGTGGTTTTGAGGCTGAAGGCGGCAGGAAAGCCCGCAGCCCCAAGGTCTGTGGGGCCATGCAAGCGGTTCCCAAAGAGCTTGAGAACAAGGCACAGTTTTCCCTCCTGGCTCTTTGGGCGTGGGAACAATCTCCGGACATATGGAAATTTTGGAGGCCGGCCCTGGCAATCTGAAAAAGGGTGGTTTTGAGGCTGAAGGCGGCAGGAAAGCCCGCAGCCCCAAGGTGTGTGGGGCCATGCAAGCGGTTCCCAAAGAGCTTGAGAACAAGGCACAGTTTTCCCTCCTGGCTCTTTGGGCGTGGGAACAATCTCCGGACATATGGAAATTTTGGAGGCCGGCCCTGGCAATCTGAAAAAGGGTGGTTTTGAGGCTGAAGGCGGCAGGAAAGCCCGCAGCCCCAAGGTCTGTGGGGCCATGCAAGCGGTTCCCAAAGAGCTTGAGAACAAGGCACAGTTTTCCCTCCTGGCTCTTTGGGCGTGGGAACAATCTCCGGACATATGGAAATTTTGGAGGCCGGCCCTGGCAATCTGAAAAAGGGTGGTTTTGAGGCTGAAGGCGGCAGGAAAGCCCGCAGCCCCAAGGTCTGTGGGGCCATGCAAGCGGTTCCCAAAGAGCTTGAGAACAAGGCACAGTTTTCCCTCCTGGCTCTTTGGGCGTGGGAACAATCTCCGGACATATGGAAATTTTGGAGGCCGGCCCTGGCAATCTGAAAAAGGGTGGTTTTGAGGCTGAAGGCGGCAGGAAAGCCCGCAGCCCCAAGGTCTGTGGGGCCATGCAAGCGGTTCCCAAAGAGCTTGAGAACAAGGCACAGTTTTCCCTCCTGGCTCTTTGGGCGTGGGAACAATCTCCGGACATATGGAAATTTTGGAGGCCGGCCCTGGCAATCTGAAAAAGGGTGGTTTTGAGGCTGAAGGCGGCAGGAAAGCCCGCAGCCCCAAGGTCTGTGGGGCCATGCAAGCGGTTCCCAAAGAGCTTGAGAACAAGGCACAGTTTTCCCTCCTGGCTCTTTGGGCGTGGGAACAATCTCCGGACATATGGAAATTTTGGAGGCCGGCCCTGGCAATCTGAAAAAGGGTGGTTTTGAGGCTGAAGGCGGCAGGAAAGCCCGCAGCCCCAAGGTCTGTGGGGCCATGCAAGCGGTTCCCAAAGAGCTTGAGAACAAGGCACAGTTTTCCCTCCTGGCTCTTTGGGCGTGGGAACAATCTCCGGACATATGGAAATTTTGGAGGCCGGCCCTGGCAATCTGAAAAAGGGTGGTTTGGAGGCTGAAGGCGGCAGGAAAGCCCGCAGCCCCAAGGTCTGTGGGGCCATGCAAGCGGTTCCCAAAGAGCTTGAGAACAAGGCACAGTTTTCCCTCCTGGCTCTTTGGGCGTGGGAACAATCTCCGGACATATGGAAATTTTGGAGGCCGGCCCTGGCAATCTGAAAAAGGGTGGTTTTGAGGCTGAAGGCGGCAGGAAAGCCCGCAGCCCCAAGGTCTGTGGGGCCATGCAAGCGGTTCCCAAAGAGCTTGAGAACAAGGCACAGTTTTCCCTCCTGGCTCTTTGGGCGTGGGAACAATCTCCGGACATATGGAAATTTTGGAGGCCGGCCCTGGCAATCTGAAAAAGGGTGGTTTTGAGGCTGAAGGCGGCAGGAAAGCCCGCAGCCCCAAGGTCTGTGGGGCCATGCAAGCGGTTCCCAAAGAGCTTGAGAACAAGGCACAGTTTTCCCTCCTGGCTCTTTGGGCGTGGGAACAATCTCCGGACATATGGAAATTTTGGAGGCCGGCCCTGGCAATCTGAAAAAGGGTGGTTTGGAGGCTGAAGGCGGCAGGAAAGCCCGCAGCCCCAAGGTCTGTGGGGCCATGCAAGCGGTTCCCAAAGAGCTTGAGAACAAGGCACAGTTTTCCCTCCTGGCTCTTTGGGCGTGGGAACAATCTCCGGACATATGGAAATTTTGGAGGCCGGCCCTGGCAATCTGAAAAAGGGTGGTTTTGAGGCTGAAGGCGGCAGGAAAGCCCGCAGCCCCAAGGTCTGTGGGGCCATGCAAGCGGTTCCCAAAGAGCTTGAGAACAAGGCACAGTTTTCCCTCCTGGCTCTTTGGGCGTGGGAACAATCTCCGGACATATGGAAATTTTGGAGGCCGGCCCTGGCAATCTGAAAAAGGGTGGTTTTGAGGCTGAAGGCGGCAGGAAAGCCCGCAGCCCCAAGGTCTGTGGGGCCATGCAAGCGGTTCCCAAAGAGCTTGAGAACAAGGCACAGTTTTCCCTCCTGGCTCTTTGGGCGTGGGAACAATCTCCGGACATATGGAAATTTTGGAGGCCGGCCCTGGCAATCTGAAAAAGGGTGGTTTTGAGGCTGAAGGCGGCAGGAAAGCCCGCAGCCCCAAGGTCTGTGGGGCCATGCAAGCGGTTCCCAAAGAGCTTGAGAACAAGGCACAGTTTTCCCTCCTGGCTCTTTGGGCGTGGGAACAATCTCCGGACATATGGAAATTTTGGAGGCCGGCCCTGGCAATCTGAAAAAGGGTGGTTTTGAGGCTGAAGGCGGCAGGAAAGCCCGCAGCCCCAAGGTCTGTGGGGCCATGCAAGCGGTTCCCAAAGAGCTTGAGAACAAGGCACAGTTTTCCCTCCTGGCTCTTTGGGCGTGGGAACAATCTCCGGACATATGGAAATTTTGGAGGCCGGCCCTGGCAATCTGAAAAAGGGTGGTTTTGAGGCTGAAGGCGGCAGGAAAGCCCGCAGCCCCAAGGTCTGTGGGGCCATGCAAGCGGTTCCCAAAGAGCTTGAGAACAAGGCACAGTTTTCCCTCCTGGCTCTTTGGGCGTGGGAACAATCTCCGGACATATGGAAATTTTGGAGGCCGGCCCTGGCAATCTGAAAAAGGGTGGTTTTGAGGCTGAAGGCGGCAGGAAAGCCCGCAGCCCCAAGGTCTGTGGGGCCATGCAAGCGGTTCCCAAAGAGCTTGAGAACAAGGCACAGTTTTCCCTCCTGGCTCTTTGGGCGTGGGAACAATCTCCGGACATATGGAAATTTTGGAGGCCGGCCCTGGCAATCTGAAAAAGGGTGGTTTTGGAGGCTGAAGGCGGCAGGAAAGCCCGCAGCCCCAAGGTCTGTGGGGCCATGCAAGCGGTTCCCAAAGAGCTTGAGAACAAGGCACAGTTTTCCCTCCTGGCTCTTTGGGCGTGGGAACAATCTCCGGACATATGGAAATTTTGGAGGCCGGCCCTGGCAATCTGAAAAAGGGTGGTTTTGAGGCTGAAGGCGGCAGGAAAGCCCGCAGCCCCAAGGTCTGTGGGGCCATGCAAGCGGTTCCCAAAGAGCTTGAGAACAAGGCACAGTTTTCCCTCCTGGCTCTTTGGGCGTGGGAACAATCTCCGGACATATGGAAATTTTGGAGGCCGGCCCTGGCAATCTGAAAAAGGGTGGTTTGGAGGCTGAAGGCGGCAGGAAAGCCCGCAGCCCCAAGGTCTGTGGGGCCATGCAAGCGGTTCCCAAAGAGCTTGAGAACAAGGCACAGTTTTCCCTCCTGGCTCTTTGGGCGTGGGAACAATCTCCGGACATATGGAAATTTTGGAGGCCGGCCCTGGCAATCTGAAAAAGGGTGGTTTTGAGGCTGAAGGCGGCAGGAAAGCCCGCAGCCCCAAGGTCTGTGGGGCCATGCAAGCGGTTCCCAAAGAGCTTGAGAACAAGGCACAGTTTTCCCTCCTGGCTCTTTGGGCGTGGGAACAATCTCCGGACATATGGAAATTTTGGAGGCCGGCCCTGGCAATCTGAAAAAGGGTGGTTTTGAGGCTGAAGGCGGCAGGAAAGCCCGCAGCCCCAAGGTCTGTGGGGCCATGCAAGCGGTTCCCAAAGAGCTTGAGAACAAGGCACAGTTTTCCCTCCTGGCTCTTTGGGCGTGGGAACAATCTCCGGACATATGGAAATTTTGGAGGCCGGCCCTGGCAATCTGAAAAAGGGTGGTTTTGAGGCTGAAGGCTGCAGGAAAGCCCGCAGCCCCAAGGTCTGTGGGGCCATGCAAGCGGTTCCCAAAGAGCTTGAGAACAAGGCACAGTTTTCCCTCCTGGCTCTTTGGGCGTGGGAACAATCTCCGGACATATGGAAATTTTGGAGGCCGGCCCTGGCAATCTGAAAAAGGGTGGTTTTGAGGCTGAAGGCGGCAGGAAAGCCCGCAGCCCCAAGGTCTGTGGGGCCATGCAAGCGGTTCCCAAAGAGCTTGAGAACAAGGCACAGTTTTCCCTCCTGGCTCTTTGGGCGTGGGAACAATCTCCGGACATATGGAAATTTTGGAGGCCGGCCCTGGCAATCTGAAAAAGGGTGGTTTTGAGGCTGAAGGCGGCAGGAAAGCCCGCAGCCCCAAGGTCTGTGGGGCCATGCAAGCGGTTCCCAAAGAGCTTGAGAACAAGGCACAGTTTTCCCTCCTGGCTCTTTGGGCGTGGGAACAATCTCCGGACATATGGAAATTTTGGAGGCCGGCCCTGGCAATCTGAAAAAGGGTGGTTTTGAGGCTGAAGGCGGCAGGAAAGCCCGCAGCCCCAAGGTCTGTGGGGCCATGCAAGCGGTTCCCAAAGAGCTTGAGAACAAGGCACAGTTTTCCCTCCTGGCTCTTTGGGCGTGGGAACAATCTCCGGACATATGGAAATTTTGGAGGCCGGCCCTGGCAATCTGAAAAAGGGTGGTTTTGAGGCTGAAGGCGGCAGGAAAGCCCGCAGCCCCAAGGTCTGTGGGGCCATGCAAGCGGTTCCCAAAGAGCTTGAGAACAAGGCACAGTTTTCCCTCCTGGCTCTTTGGGCGTGGGAACAATCTCCGGACATATGGAAATTTTGGAGGCCGGCCCTGGCAATCTGAAAAAGGGTGGTTTTGAGGCTGAAGGCGGCAGGAAAGCCCGCAGCCCCAAGGTCTGTGGGGCCATGCAAGCGGTTCCCAAAGAGCTTGAGAACAAGGCACAGTTTTCCCTCCTGGCTCTTTGGGCGTGGGAACAATCTCCGGACATATGGAAATTTTGGAGGCCGGCCCTGGCAATCTGAAAAAGGGTGGTTTTGAGGCTGAAGGCGGCAGGAAAGCCCGCAGCCCCAAGGTCGTGTGGGGCCATGCAAGCGGTTCCCAAAGAGCTTGAGAACAAGGCACAGTTTTCCCTCCTGGCTCTTTGGGCGTGGGAACAATCTCCGGACATATGGAAATTTTGGAGGCCGGCCCTGGCAATCTGAAAAAGGGTGGTTTTGAGGCTGAAGGCGGCAGGAAAGCCCGCAGCCCCAAGGTCTGTGGGGCCATGCAAGCGGTTCCCAAAGAGCTTGAGAACAAGGCACAGTTTTCCCTCCTGGCTCTTTGGGCGTGGGAACAATCTCCGGACATATGGAAATTTTGGAGGCCGGCCCTGGCAATCTGAAAAAGGGTGGTTTTGAGGCTGAAGGCGGCAGGAAAGCCCGCAGCCCCAAGGTCTGTGGGGCCATGCAAGCGGTTCCCAAAGAGCTTGAGAACAAGGCACAGTTTTCCCTCCTGGCTCTTTGGGCGTGGGAACAATCTCCGGACATATGGAAATTTTGGAGGCCGGCCCTGGCAATCTGAAAAAGGGTGGTTTGGAGGCTGAAGGCGGCAGGAAAGCCCGCAGCCCCAAGGTCTGTGGGGCCATGCAAGCGGTTCCCAAAGAGCTTGAGAACAAGGCACAGTTTTCCCTCCTGGCTCTTTGGGCGTGGGAACAATCTCCGGACATATGGAAATTTTGGAGGCCGGCCCTGGCAATCTGAAAAAGGGTGGTTTTGAGGCTGAAGGCGGCAGGAAAGCCCGCAGCCCCAAGGTCTGTGGGGCCATGCAAGCGGTTCCCAAAGAGCTTGAGAACAAGGCACAGTTTTCCCTCCTGGCTCTTTGGGCGTGGGAACAATCTCCGGACATATGGAAATTTTGGAGGCCGGCCCTGGCAATCTGAAAAAGGGTGGTTTTGAGGCTGAAGGCGCCAGGAAAGCCCGCAGCCCCAAGGTCTGTGGGGCCATGCAAGCGGTTCCCAAAGAGCTTGAGAACAAGGCACAGTTTTCCCTCCTGGCTCTTTGGGCGTGGGAACAATCTCCGGACATATGGAAATTTTGGAGGCCGGCCCTGGCAATCTGAAAAAGGGTGGTTTTGAGGCTGAAGGCGGCAGGAAAGCCCGCAGCCCCAAGGTCTGTGGGGCCATGCAAGCGGTTCCCAAAGAGCTTGAGAACAAGGCACAGTTTTCCCTCCTGGCTCTTTGGGCGTGGGAACAATCTCCGGACATATGGAAATTTTGGAGGCCGGCCCTGGCAATCTGAAAAAGGGTGGTTTTGAGGCTGAAGGCGGCAGGAAAGCCCGCAGCCCCAAGGTCTGTGGGGCCATGCAAGCGGTTCCCAAAGAGCTTGAGAACAAGGCACAGTTTTCCCTCCTGGCTCTTTGGGCGTGGGAACAATCTCCGGACATATGGAAATTTTGGAGGCCGGCCCTGGCAATCTGAAAAAGGGTGGTTTTGAGGCTGAAGGCGGCAGGAAAGCCCGCAGCCCCAAGGTCTGTGGGGCCATGCAAGCGGTTCCCAAAGAGCTTGAGAACAAGGCACAGTTTTCCCTCCTGGCTCTTTGGGCGTGGGAACAATCTCCGGACATATGGAAATTTTGGAGGCCGGCCCTGGCAATCTGAAAAAGGGTGGTTTTGAGGCTGAAGGCGGCAGGAAAGCCCGCAGCCCCAAGGTCTGTGGGGCCATGCAAGCGGTTCCCAAAGAGCTTGAGAACAAGGCACAGTTTTCCCTCCTGGCTCTTTGGGCGTGGGAACAATCTCCGGACATATGGAAATTTTGGAGGCCGGCCCTGGCAATCTGAAAAAGGGTGGTTTTGAGGCTGAAGGCGGCAGGAAAGCCCGCAGCCCCAAGGTCTGTGGGGCCATGCAAGCGGTTCCCAAAGAGCTTGAGAACAAGGCACAGTTTTCCCTCCTGGCTCTTTGGGCGTGGGAACAATCTCCGGACATATGGAAATTTTGGAGGCCGGCCCTGGCAATCTGAAAAAGGGTGGTTTTGAGGCTGAAGGCGGCAGGAAAGCCCGCAGCCCCAAGGTCTGTGGGGCCATGCAAGCGGTTCCCAAAGAGCTTGAGAACAAGGCACAGTTTTCCCTCCTGGCTCTTTGGGCGTGGGAACAATCTCCGGACATATGGAAATTTTGGAGGCCGGCCCTGGCAATCTGAAAAAGGGTGGTTTTGAGGCTGAAGGCGGCAGGAAAGCCCGCAGCCCCAAGGTCTGTGGGGCCATGCAAGCGGTTCCCAAAGAGCTTGAGAACAAGGCACAGTTTTCCCTCCTGGCTCTTTGGGCGTGGGAACAATCTCCGGACATATGGAAATTTTGGAGGCCGGCCCTGGCAATCTGAAAAAGGGTGGTTTTGAGGCTGAAGGCTGGCAGGAAAGCCCGCAGCCCCAAGGTCTGTGGGGCCATGCAAGCGGTTCCCAAAGAGCTTGAGAACAAGGCACAGTTTTCCCTCCTGGCTCTTTGGGCGTGGGAACAATCTCCGGACATATGGAAATTTTGGAGGCCGGCCCTGGCAATCTGAAAAAGGGTGGTTTTGAGGCTGAAGGCGGCAGGAAAGCCCGCAGCCCCAAGGTCTGTGGGGCCATGCAAGCGGTTCCCAAAGAGCTTGAGAACAAGGCACAGTTTTCCCTCCTGGCTCTTTGGGCGTGGGAACAATCTCCGGACATATGGAAATTTTGGAGGCCGGCCCTGGCAATCTGAAAAAGGGTGGTTTTGAGGCTGAAGGCTGGCAGGAAAGCCCGCAGCCCCAAGGTCTGTGGGGCCATGCAAGCGGTTCCCAAAGAGCTTGAGAACAAGGCACAGTTTTCCCTCCTGGCTCTTTGGGCGTGGGAACAATCTCCGGACATATGGAAATTTTGGAGGCCGGCCCTGGCAATCTGAAAAAGGGTGGTTTTGAGGCTGAAGGCGGCAGGAAAGCCCGCAGCCCCAAGGTCTGTGGGGCCATGCAAGCGGTTCCCAAAGAGCTTGAGAACAAGGCACAGTTTTCCCTCCTGGCTCTTTGGGCGTGGGAACAATCTCCGGACATATGGAAATTTTGGAGGCCGGCCCTGGCAATCTGAAAAAGGGTGGTTTTGAGGCTGAAGGCGGCAGGAAAGCCCGCAGCCCCAAGGTCTGTGGGGCCATGCAAGCGGTTCCCAAAGAGCTTGAGAACAAGGCACAGTTTTCCCTCCTGGCTCTTTGGGCGTGGGAACAATCTCCGGACATATGGAAATTTTGGAGGCCGGCCCTGGCAATCTGAAAAAGGGTGGTTTTGAGGCTGAAGGCGGCAGGAAAGCCCGCAGCCCCAAGGTCTGTGGGGCCATGCAAGCGGTTCCCAAAGAGCTTGAGAACAAGGCACAGTTTTCCCTCCTGGCTCTTTGGGCGTGGGAACAATCTCCGGACATATGGAAATTTTGGAGGCCGGCCCTGGCAATCTGAAAAAGGGTGGTTTTGAGGCTGAAGGCGGCAGGAAAGCCCGCAGCCCCAAGGTCTGTGGGGCCATGCAAGCGGTTCCCAAAGAGCTTGAGAACAAGGCACAGTTTTCCCTCCTGGCTCTTTGGGCGTGGGAACAATCTCCGGACATATGGAAATTTTGGAGGCCGGCCCTGGCAATCTGAAAAAGGGTGGTTTTGAGGCTGAAGGCTGGCAGGAAAGCCCGCAGCCCCAAGGTCTGTGGGGCCATGCAAGCGGTTCCCAAAGAGCTTGAGAACAAGGCACAGTTTTCCCTCCTGGCTCTTTGGGCGTGGGAACAATCTCCGGACATATGGAAATTTTGGAGGCCGGCCCTGGCAATCTGAAAAAGGGTGGTTTTGAGGCTGAAGGCGGCAGGAAAGCCCGCAGCCCCAAGGTCTGTGGGGCCATGCAAGCGGTTCCCAAAGAGCTTGAGAACAAGGCACAGTTTTCCCTCCTGGCTCTTTGGGCGTGGGAACAATCTCCGGACATATGGAAATTTTGGAGGCCGGCCCTGGCAATCTGAAAAAGGGTGGTTTTGAGGCTGAAGGCTGGCAGGAAAGCCCGCAGCCCCAAGGTCTGTGGGGCCATGCAAGCGGTTCCCAAAGAGCTTGAGAACAAGGCACAGTTTTCCCTCCTGGCTCTTTGGGCGTGGGAACAATCTCCGGACATATGGAAATTTTGGAGGCCGGCCCTGGCAATCTGAAAAAGGGTGGTTTTGAGGCTGAAGGCGGCAGGAAAGCCCGCAGCCCCAAGGTCTGTGGGGCCATGCAAGCGGTTCCCAAAGAGCTTGAGAACAAGGCACAGTTTTCCCTCCTGGCTCTTTGGGCGTGGGAACAATCTCCGGACATATGGAAATTTTGGAGGCCGGCCCTGGCAATCTGAAAAAGGGTGGTTTTGAGGCTGAAGGCTGGCAGGAAAGCCCGCAGCCCCAAGGTCTGTGGGGCCATGCAAGCGGTTCCCAAAGAGCTTGAGAACAAGGCACAGTTTTCCCTCCTGGCTCTTTGGGCGTGGGAACAATCTCCGGACATATGGAAATTTTGGAGGCCGGCCCTGGCAATCTGAAAAAGGGTGGTTTTGAGGCTGAAGGCTGGCAGGAAAGCCCGCAGCCCCAAGGTCTGTGGGGCCATGCAAGCGGTTCCCAAAGAGCTTGAGAACAAGGCACAGTTTTCCCTCCTGGCTCTTTGGGCGTGGGAACAATCTCCGGACATATGGAAATTTTGGAGGCCGGCCCTGGCAATCTGAAAAAGGGTGGTTTTGAGGCTGAAGGCGGCAGGAAAGCCCGCAGCCCCAAGGTCTGTGGGGCCATGCAAGCGGTTCCCAAAGAGCTTGAGAACAAGGCACAGTTTTCCCTCCTGGCTCTTTGGGCGTGGGAACAATCTCCGGACATATGGAAATTTTGGAGGCCGGCCCTGGCAATCTGAAAAAGGGTGGTTTTGAGGCTGAAGGCGGCAGGAAAGCCCGCAGCCCCAAGGTCTGTGGGGCCATGCAAGCGGTTCCCAAAGAGCTTGAGAACAAGGCACAGTTTTCCCTCCTGGCTCTTTGGGCGTGGGAACAATCTCCGGACATATGGAAATTTTGGAGGCCGGCCCTGGCAATCTGAAAAAGGGTGGTTTTGAGGCTGAAGGCTGGCAGGAAAGCCCGCAGCCCCAAGGTCTGTGGGGCCATGCAAGCGGTTCCCAAAGAGCTTGAGAACAAGGCACAGTTTTCCCTCCTGGCTCTTTGGGCGTGGGAACAATCTCCGGACATATGGAAATTTTGGAGGCCGGCCCTGGCAATCTGAAAAAGGGTGGTTTTGAGGCTGAAGGCGGCAGGAAAGCCCGCAGCCCCAAGGTCTGTGGGGCCATGCAAGCGGTTCCCAAAGAGCTTGAGAACAAGGCACAGTTTTCCCTCCTGGCTCTTTGGGCGTGGGAACAATCTCCGGACATATGGAAATTTTGGAGGCCGGCCCTGGCAATCTGAAAAAGGGTGGTTTTGAGGCTGAAGGCGGCAGGAAAGCCCGCAGCCCCAAGGTCTGTGGGGCCATGCAAGCGGTTCCCAAAGAGCTTGAGAACAAGGCACAGTTTTCCCTCCTGGCTCTTTGGGCGTGGGAACAATCTCCGGACATATGGAAATTTTGGAGGCCGGCCCTGGCAATCTGAAAAAGGGTGGTTTTGAGGCTGAAGGCGGCAGGAAAGCCCGCAGCCCCAAGGTCTGTGGGGCCATGCAAGCGGTTCCCAAAGAGCTTGAGAACAAGGCACAGTTTTCCCTCCTGGCTCTTTGGGCGTGGGAACAATCTCCGGACATATGGAAATTTTGGAGGCCGGCCCTGGCAATCTGAAAAAGGGTGGTTTTGAGGCTGAAGGCGGCAGGAAAGCCCGCAGCCCCAAGGTCTGTGGGGCCATGCAAGCGGTTCCCAAAGAGCTTGAGAACAAGGCACAGTTTTCCCTCCTGGCTCTTTGGGCGTGGGAACAATCTCCGGACATATGGAAATTTTGGAGGCCGGCCCTGGCAATCTGAAAAAGGGTGGTTTTGAGGCTGAAGGCAGGCAGGAAAGCCCGCAGCCCCAAGGTCTGTGGGGCCATGCAAGCGGTTCCCAAAGAGCTTGAGAACAAGGCACAGTTTTCCCTCCTGGCTCTTTGGGCGTGGGAACAATCTCCGGACATATGGAAATTTTGGAGGCCGGCCCTGGCAATCTGAAAAAGGGTGGTTTTGAGGCTGAAGGCGGGCAGGAAAGCCCGCAGCCCCAAGGTCTGTGGGGCCATGCAAGCGGTTCCCAAAGAGCTTGAGAACAAGGCACAGTTTTCCCTCCTGGCTCTTTGGGCGTGGGAACAATCTCCGGACATATGGAAATTTTGGAGGCCGGCCCTGGCAATCTGAAAAAGGGTGGTTTTGAGGCTGAAGGCTGGCAGGAAAGCCCGCAGCCCCAAGGTCTGTGGGGCCATGCAAGCGGTTCCCAAAGAGCTTGAGAACAAGGCACAGTTTTCCCTCCTGGCTCTTTGGGCGTGGGAACAATCTCCGGACATATGGAAATTTTGGAGGCCGGCCCTGGCAATCTGAAAAAGGGTGGTTTGGAGGCTGAAGGCGGCAGGAAAGCCCGCAGCCCCAAGGTCTGTGGGGCCATGCAAGCGGTTCCCAAAGAGCTTGAGAACAAGGCACAGTTTTCCCTCCTGGCTCTTTGGGCGTGGGAACAATCTCCGGACATATGGAAATTTTGGAGGCCGGCCCTGGCAATCTGAAAAAGGGTGGTTTTGAGGCTGAAGGCTGGCAGGAAAGCCCGCAGCCCCAAGGTCTGTGGGGCCATGCAAGCGGTTCCCAAAGAGCTTGAGAACAAGGCACAGTTTTCCCTCCTGGCTCTTTGGGCGTGGGAACAATCTCCGGACATATGGAAATTTTGGAGGCCGGCCCTGGCAATCTGAAAAAGGGTGGTTTTGAGGCTGAAGGCGGCAGGAAAGCCCGCAGCCCCAAGGTCTGTGGGGCCATGCAAGCGGTTCCCAAAGAGCTTGAGAACAAGGCACAGTTTTCCCTCCTGGCTCTTTGGGCGTGGGAACAATCTCCGGACATATGGAAATTTTGGAGGCCGGCCCTGGCAATCTGAAAAAGGGTGGTTTTGAGGCTGAAGGCTGGCAGGAAAGCCCGCAGCCCCAAGGTCTGTGGGGCCATGCAAGCGGTTCCCAAAGAGCTTGAGAACAAGGCACAGTTTTCCCTCCTGGCTCTTTGGGCGTGGGAACAATCTCCGGACATATGGAAATTTTGGAGGCCGGCCCTGGCAATCTGAAAAAGGGTGGTTTTGAGGCTGAAGGCGGCAGGAAAGCCCGCAGCCCCAAGGTCTGTGGGGCCATGCAAGCGGTTCCCAAAGAGCTTGAGAACAAGGCACAGTTTTCCCTCCTGGCTCTTTGGGCGTGGGAACAATCTCCGGACATATGGAAATTTTGGAGGCCGGCCCTGGCAATCTGAAAAAGGGTGGTTTTGAGGCTGAAGGTGGCAGGAAAGCCCGCAGCCCCAAGGTCTGTGGGGCCATGCAAGCGGTTCCCAAAGAGCTTGAGAACAAGGCACAGTTTTCCCTCCTGGCTCTTTGGGCGTGGGAACAATCTCCGGACATATGGAAATTTTGGAGGCCGGCCCTGGCAATCTGAAAAAGGGTGGTTTTGAGGCTGAAGGCGGCAGGAAAGCCCGCAGCCCCAAGGTCTGTGGGGCCATGCAAGCGGTTCCCAAAGAGCTTGAGAACAAGGCACAGTTTTCCCTCCTGGCTCTTTGGGCGTGGGAACAATCTCCGGACATATGGAAATTTTGGAGGCCGGCCCTGGCAATCTGAAAAAGGGTGGTTTTGAGGCTGAAGGCGCCAGGAAAGCCCGCAGCCCCAAGGTCTGTGGGGCCATGCAAGCGGTTCCCAAAGAGCTTGAGAACAAGGCACAGTTTTCCCTCCTGGCTCTTTGGGCGTGGGAACAATCTCCGGACATATGGAAATTTTGGAGGCCGGCCCTGGCAATCTGAAAAAGGGTGGTTTTGAGGCTGAAGGCGGCAGGAAAGCCCGCAGCCCCAAGGTCTGTGGGGCCATGCAAGCGGTTCCCAAAGAGCTTGAGAACAAGGCACAGTTTTCCCTCCTGGCTCTTTGGGCGTGGGAACAATCTCCGGACATATGGAAATTTTGGAGGCCGGCCCTGGCAATCTGAAAAAGGGTGGTTTTGAGGCTGAAGGCGCCAGGAAAGCCCGCAGCCCCAAGGTCTGTGGGGCCATGCAAGCGGTTCCCAAAGAGCTTGAGAACAAGGCACAGTTTTCCCTCCTGGCTCTTTGGGCGTGGGAACAATCTCCGGACATATGGAAATTTTGGAGGCCGGCCCTGGCAATCTGAAAAAGGGTGGTTTTGAGGCTGAAGGCGGCAGGAAAGCCCGCAGCCCCAAGGTCTGTGGGGCCATGCAAGCGGTTCCCAAAGAGCTTGAGAACAAGGCACAGTTTTCCCTCCTGGCTCTTTGGGCGTGGGAACAATCTCCGGACATATGGAAATTTTGGAGGCCGGCCCTGGCAATCTGAAAAAGGGTGGTTTTGAGGCTGAAGGCTGGCAGGAAAGCCCGCAGCCCCAAGGTCTGTGGGGCCATGCAAGCGGTTCCCAAAGAGCTTGAGAACAAGGCACAGTTTTCCCTCCTGGCTCTTTGGGCGTGGGAACAATCTCCGGACATATGGAAATTTTGGAGGCCGGCCCTGGCAATCTGAAAAAGGGTGGTTTGGAGGCTGAAGGCGGCAGGAAAGCCCGCAGCCCCAAGGTCTGTGGGGCCATGCAAGCGGTTCCCAAAGAGCTTGAGAACAAGGCACAGTTTTCCCTCCTGGCTCTTTGGGCGTGGGAACAATCTCCGGACATATGGAAATTTTGGAGGCCGGCCCTGGCAATCTGAAAAAGGGTGGTTTTGAGGCTGAAGGCGGCAGGAAAGCCCGCAGCCCCAAGGTCTGTGGGGCCATGCAAGCGGTTCCCAAAGAGCTTGAGAACAAGGCACAGTTTTCCCTCCTGGCTCTTTGGGCGTGGGAACAATCTCCGGACATATGGAAATTTTGGAGGCCGGCCCTGGCAATCTGAAAAAGGGTGGTTTTGAGGCTGAAGGCGGCAGGAAAGCCCGCAGCCCCAAGGTCTGTGGGGCCATGCAAGCGGTTCCCAAAGAGCTTGAGAACAAGGCACAGTTTTCCCTCCTGGCTCTTTGGGCGTGGGAACAATCTCCGGACATATGGAAATTTTGGAGGCCGGCCCTGGCAATCTGAAAAAGGGTGGTTTTGAGGCTGAAGGCGGCAGGAAAGCCCGCAGCCCCAAGGTCTGTGGGGCCATGCAAGCGGTTCCCAAAGAGCTTGAGAACAAGGCACAGTTTTCCCTCCTGGCTCTTTGGGCGTGGGAACAATCTCCGGACATATGGAAATTTTGGAGGCCGGCCCTGGCAATCTGAAAAAGGGTGGTTTTGAGGCTGAAGGCGGCAGGAAAGCCCGCAGCCCCAAGGTCTGTGGGGCCATGCAAGCGGTTCCCAAAGAGCTTGAGAACAAGGCACAGTTTTCCCTCCTGGCTCTTTGGGCGTGGGAACAATCTCCGGACATATGGAAATTTTGGAGGCCGGCCCTGGCAATCTGAAAAAGGGTGGTTTTGAGGCTGAAGGCGGCAGGAAAGCCCGCAGCCCCAAGGTCTGTGGGGCCATGCAAGCGGTTCCCAAAGAGCTTGAGAACAAGGCACAGTTTTCCCTCCTGGCTCTTTGGGCGTGGGAACAATCTCCGGACATATGGAAATTTTGGAGGCCGGCCCTGGCAATCTGAAAAAGGGTGGTTTTGAGGCTGAAGGCGGCAGGAAAGCCCGCAGCCCCAAGGTCTGTGGGGCCATGCAAGCGGTTCCCAAAGAGCTTGAGAACAAGGCACAGTTTTCCCTCCTGGCTCTTTGGGCGTGGGAACAATCTCCGGACATATGGAAATTTTGGAGGCCGGCCCTGGCAATCTGAAAAAGGGTGGTTTTGAGGCTGAAGGCTGGCAGGAAAGCCCGCAGCCCCAAGGTCTGTGGGGCCATGCAAGCGGTTCCCAAAGAGCTTGAGAACAAGGCACAGTTTTCCCTCCTGGCTCTTTGGGCGTGGGAACAATCTCCGGACATATGGAAATTTTGGAGGCCGGCCCTGGCAATCTGAAAAAGGGTGGTTTTGAGGCTGAAGGCGGCAGGAAAGCCCGCAGCCCCAAGGTCTGTGGGGCCATGCAAGCGGTTCCCAAAGAGCTTGAGAACAAGGCACAGTTTTCCCTCCTGGCTCTTTGGGCGTGGGAACAATCTCCGGACATATGGAAATTTTGGAGGCCGGCCCTGGCAATCTGAAAAAGGGTGGTTTTGAGGCTGAAGGCTGGCAGGAAAGCCCGCAGCCCCAAGGTCTGTGGGGCCATGCAAGCGGTTCCCAAAGAGCTTGAGAACAAGGCACAGTTTTCCCTCCTGGCTCTTTGGGCGTGGGAACAATCTCCGGACATATGGAAATTTTGGAGGCCGGCCCTGGCAATCTGAAAAAGGGTGGTTTTGAGGCTGAAGGTGGCAGGAAAGCCCGCAGCCCCAAGGTCTGTGGGGCCATGCAAGCGGTTCCCAAAGAGCTTGAGAACAAGGCACAGTTTTCCCTCCTGGCTCTTTGGGCGTGGGAACAATCTCCGGACATATGGAAATTTTGGAGGCCGGCCCTGGCAATCTGAAAAAGGGTGGTTTTGAGGCTGAAGGCGGCAGGAAAGCCCGCAGCCCCAAGGTCTGTGGGGCCATGCAAGCGGTTCCCAAAGAGCTTGAGAACAAGGCACAGTTTTCCCTCCTGGCTCTTTGGGCGTGGGAACAATCTCCGGACATATGGAAATTTTGGAGGCCGGCCCTGGCAATCTGAAAAAGGGTGGTTTTGAGGCTGAAGGCTGGCAGGAAAGCCCGCAGCCCCAAGGTCTGTGGGGCCATGCAAGCGGTTCCCAAAGAGCTTGAGAACAAGGCACAGTTTTCCCTCCTGGCTCTTTGGGCGTGGGAACAATCTCCGGACATATGGAAATTTTGGAGGCCGGCCCTGGCAATCTGAAAAAGGGTGGTTTTGAGGCTGAAGGCGGCAGGAAAGCCCGCAGCCCCAAGGTCTGTGGGGCCATGCAAGCGGTTCCCAAAGAGCTTGAGAACAAGGCACAGTTTTCCCTCCTGGCTCTTTGGGCGTGGGAACAATCTCCGGACATATGGAAATTTTGGAGGCCGGCCCTGGCAATCTGAAAAAGGGTGGTTTTGAGGCTGAAGGTGGCAGGAAAGCCCGCAGCCCCAAGGTCTGTGGGGCCATGCAAGCGGTTCCCAAAGAGCTTGAGAACAAGGCACAGTTTTCCCTCCTGGCTCTTTGGGCGTGGGAACAATCTCCGGACATATGGAAATTTTGGAGGCCGGCCCTGGCAATCTGAAAAAGGGTGGTTTTGAGGCTGAAGGCGGCAGGAAAGCCCGCAGCCCCAAGGTCTGTGGGGCCATGCAAGCGGTTCCCAAAGAGCTTGAGAACAAGGCACAGTTTTCCCTCCTGGCTCTTTGGGCGTGGGAACAATCTCCGGACATATGGAAATTTTGGAGGCCGGCCCTGGCAATCTGAAAAAGGGTGGTTTTGAGGCTGGAGGCTGGCAGGAAAGCCCGCAGCCCCAAGGTCTGTGGGGCCATGCAAGCGGTTCCCAAAGAGCTTGAGAACAAGGCACAGTTTTCCCTCCTGGCTCTTTGGGCGTGGGAACAATCTCCGGACATATGGAAATTTTGGAGGCCGGCCCTGGCAATCTGAAAAAGGGTGGTTTTGAGGCTGAAGGCTGGCAGGAAAGCCCGCAGCCCCAAGGTCTGTGGGGCCATGCAAGCGGTTCCCAAAGAGCTTGAGAACAAGGCACAGTTTTCCCTCCTGGCTCTTTGGGCGTGGGAACAATCTCCGGACATATGGAAATTTTGGAGGCCGGCCCTGGCAATCTGAAAAAGGGTGGTTTTGAGGCTGAAGGAGGAAAGCCCGCAGCCCCAAGGTCTGTGGGGCCATGCAAGCGGTTCCCAAAGAGCTTGAGAACAAGGCACAGTTTTCCCTCCTGGCTCTTTGGGCGTGGGAACAATCTCCGGACATATGGAAATTTTGGAGGCCGGCCCTGGCAATCTGAAAAAGGGTGGTTTTGAGGCTGAAGGCGGCAGGAAAGCCCGCAGCCCCAAGGTCTGTGGGGCCATGCAAGCGGTTCCCAAAGAGCTTGAGAACAAGGCACAGTTTTCCCTCCTGGCTCTTTGGGCGTGGGAACAATCTCCGGACATATGGAAATTTTGGAGGCCGGCCCTGGCAATCTGAAAAAGGGTGGTTTTGAGGCTGAAGGCTGGCAGGAAAGCCCGCAGCCCCAAGGTCTGTGGGGCCATGCAAGCGGTTCCCAAAGAGCTTGAGAACAAGGCACAGTTTTCCCTCCTGGCTCTTTGGGCGTGGGAACAATCTCCGGACATATGGAAATTTTGGAGGCCGGCCCTGGCAATCTGAAAAAGGGTGGTTTTGAGGCTGAAGGCTGGCAGGAAAGCCCGCAGCCCCAAGGTCTGTGGGGCCATGCAAGCGGTTCCCAAAGAGCTTGAGAACAAGGCACAGTTTTCCCTCCTGGCTCTTTGGGCGTGGGAACAATCTCCGGACATATGGAAATTTTGGAGGCCGGCCCTGGCAATCTGAAAAAGGGTGGTTTTGAGGCTGAAGGCTGGCAGGAAAGCCCGCAGCCCCAAGGTCTGTGGGGCCATGCAAGCGGTTCCCAAAGAGCTTGAGAACAAGGCACAGTTTTCCCTCCTGGCTCTTTGGGCGTGGGAACAATCTCCGGACATATGGAAATTTTGGAGGCCGGCCCTGGCAATCTGAAAAAGGGTGGTTTTGAGGCTGAAGGCTGGCAGGAAAGCCCGCAGCCCCAAGGTCTGTGGGGCCATGCAAGCGGTTCCCAAAGAGCTTGAGAACAAGGCACAGTTTTCCCTCCTGGCTCTTTGGGCGTGGGAACAATCTCCGGACATATGGAAATTTTGGAGGCCGGCCCTGGCAATCTGAAAAAGGGTGGTTTTGAGGCTGAAGGCTGGCAGGAAAGCCCGCAGCCCCAAGGTCTGTGGGGCCATGCAAGCGGTTCCCAAAGAGCTTGAGAACAAGGCACAGTTTTCCCTCCTGGCTCTTTGGGCGTGGGAACAATCTCCGGACATATGGAAATTTTGGAGGCCGGCCCTGGCAATCTGAAAAAGGGTGGTTTTGAGGCTGAAGGCGGCAGGAAAGCCCGCAGCCCCAAGGTCTGTGGGGCCATGCAAGCGGTTCCCAAAGAGCTTGAGAACAAGGCACAGTTTTCCCTCCTGGCTCTTTGGGCGTGGGAACAATCTCCGGACATATGGAAATTTTGGAGGCCGGCCCTGGCAATCTGAAAAAGGGTGGTTTTGAGGCTGAAGGCTGGCAGGAAAGCCCGCAGCCCCAAGGTCTGTGGGGCCATGCAAGCGGTTCCCAAAGAGCTTGAGAACAAGGCACAGTTTTCCCTCCTGGCTCTTTGGGCGTGGGAACAATCTCCGGACATATGGAAATTTTGGAGGCCGGCCCTGGCAATCTGAAAAAGGGTGGTTTTGAGGCTGAAGGCGGCAGGAAAGCCCGCAGCCCCAAGGTCTGTGGGGCCATGCAAGCGGTTCCCAAAGAGCTTGAGAACAAGGCACAGTTTTCCCTCCTGGCTCTTTGGGCGTGGGAACAATCTCCGGACATATGGAAATTTTGGAGGCCGGCCCTGGCAATCTGAAAAAGGGTGGTTTTGAGGCTGAAGGCTGCAGGAAAGCCCGCAGCCCCAAGGTCTGTGGGGCCATGCAAGCGGTTCCCAAAGAGCTTGAGAACAAGGCACAGTTTTCCCTCCTGGCTCTTTGGGCGTGGGAACAATCTCCGGACATATGGAAATTTTGGAGGCCGGCCCTGGCAATCTGAAAAAGGGTGGTTTTGAGGCTGAAGGCGGCAGGAAAGCCCGCAGCCCCAAGGTCTGTGGGGCCATGCAAGCGGTTCCCAAAGAGCTTGAGAACAAGGCACAGTTTTCCCTCCTGGCTCTTTGGGCGTGGGAACAATCTCCGGACATATGGAAATTTTGGAGGCCGGCCCTGGCAATCTGAAAAAGGGTGGTTTTGAGGCTGAAGGCGGCAGGAAAGCCCGCAGCCCCAAGGTCTGTGGGGCCATGCAAGCGGTTCCCAAAGAGCTTGAGAACAAGGCACAGTTTTCCCTCCTGGCTCTTTGGGCGTGGGAACAATCTCCGGACATATGGAAATTTTGGAGGCCGGCCCTGGCAATCTGAAAAAGGGTGGTTTTGAGGCTGAAGGCGGCAGGAAAGCCCGCAGCCCCAAGGTCTGTGGGGCCATGCAAGCGGTTCCCAAAGAGCTTGAGAACAAGGCACAGTTTTCCCTCCTGGCTCTTTGGGCGTGGGAACAATCTCCGGACATATGGAAATTTTGGAGGCCGGCCCTGGCAATCTGAAAAAGGGTGGTTTTGAGGCTGAAGGCGGCAGGAAAGCCCGCAGCCCCAAGGTCTGTGGGGCCATGCAAGCGGTTCCCAAAGAGCTTGAGAACAAGGCACAGTTTTCCCTCCTGGCTCTTTGGGCGTGGGAACAATCTCCGGACATATGGAAATTTTGGAGGCCGGCCCTGGCAATCTGAAAAAGGGTGGTTTTGAGGCTGAAGGCGGCAGGAAAGCCCGCAGCCCCAAGGTCTGTGGGGCCATGCAAGCGGTTCCCAAAGAGCTTGAGAACAAGGCACAGTTTTCCCTCCTGGCTCTTTGGGCGTGGGAACAATCTCCGGACATATGGAAATTTTGGAGGCCGGCCCTGGCAATCTGAAAAAGGGTGGTTTTGAGGCTGAAGGCGGCAGGAAAGCCCGCAGCCCCAAGGTCTGTGGGGCCATGCAAGCGGTTCCCAAAGAGCTTGAGAACAAGGCACAGTTTTCCCTCCTGGCTCTTTGGGCGTGGGAACAATCTCCGGACATATGGAAATTTTGGAGGCCGGCCCTGGCAATCTGAAAAAGGGTGGTTTTGAGGCTGAAGGTGGCAGGAAAGCCCGCAGCCCCAAGGTCTGTGGGGCCATGCAAGCGGTTCCCAAAGAGCTTGAGAACAAGGCACAGTTTTCCCTCCTGGCTCTTTGGGCGTGGGAACAATCTCCGGACATATGGAAATTTTGGAGGCCGGCCCTGGCAATCTGAAAAAGGGTGGTTTTGAGGCTGAAGGCTGGCAGGAAAGCCCGCAGCCCCAAGGTCTGTGGGGCCATGCAAGCGGTTCCCAAAGAGCTTGAGAACAAGGCACAGTTTTCCCTCCTGGCTCTTTGGGCGTGGGAACAATCTCCGGACATATGGAAATTTTGGAGGCCGGCCCTGGCAATCTGAAAAAGGGTGGTTTTGAGGCTGAAGGTGGCAGGAAAGCCCGCAGCCCCAAGGTCTGTGGGGCCATGCAAGCGGTTCCCAAAGAGCTTGAGAACAAGGCACAGTTTTCCCTCCTGGCTCTTTGGGCGTGGGAACAATCTCCGGACATATGGAAATTTTGGAGGCCGGCCCTGGCAATCTGAAAAGGGGTGGTTTGGAGGCTGAAGGTGGCAGGAAGCCCGCAGCCCAAGGTCTGTGGGGCCATTGCAAGACGGTTCCCAAAGAGCTTGAGAAGAAGGCACAGTTTTCCATCCTGGCTCTTTGGGCGTGGGAACAATCTCCGGACATATGGAAATTTTGGAGGCTGCCCTGGCAATGCTGGAAAAAGGGTGGTTTGGAGGCTGAAGGTGGCAGGAAAGCCCGCACCCCCCAAGGGTCTGTGGGGCCATGCAAGCGGTTCCCAAGAGCTTCGAGAACAAGGCCACAGTTTTCCCTTCCTGGGCTCTTTGGTCCCACGCCCAAAGAGGCCCGAGGAGGAAAACTGTGCCTTGTTCGCAAGCTCTTTGGGAACCGCTTGCATGGCCCCACAGACCTTGGGGCTGCGGGCTTTCCTGCCACCTTCAGCCTCAAAACCACCCTTTTTCAGATTGCCAGGGCCGGCCTCCAAAATTTCCATATGTCCGGAGATTGTTCCCACGCCCAAAGAGCCAGGAGGGAAAACTGTGCCTTGTTCTCAAGCTCTTTGGGAACCGCTTGCATGGCCCCACAGACCTTGGGGCTGCGGGCTTTCCTGCCACCTTCAGCCTCAAAACCACCCTTTTTCAGATTGCCAGGGCCGGCCTCCAAAATTTCCATATGTCCGGAGATTGTTCCCACGCCCAAAGAGCCAGGAGGGAAAACTGTGCCTTGTTCTCAAGCTCTTTGGGAACCGCTTGCATGGCCCCACCGACCTTGGGGCTGCGGGCTTTCCTGCCACCTTCAGCCTCCAAACCACCCTTTTTCAGATTGCCAGGGCCGGCCTCCAAAATTTCCATATGTCCGGAGATTGTTCCCACGCCCAAAGAGCCAGGAGGGAAAACTGTGCCTTGTTCTCAAGCTCTTTGGGAACCGCTTGCATGGCCCCACACACCTTGGGGCTGCGGGCTTTCCTGCCACCTTCAGCCTCAAAACCACCCTTTTTCAGATTGCCAGGGCCGGCCTCCAAAATTTCCATATGTCCGGAGATTGTTCCCACGCCCAAAGAGCCAGGAGGGAAAACTGTGCCTTGTTCTCAAGCTCTTTGGGAACCGCTTGCATGGCCCCACAGACCTTGGGGCTGCGGGCTTTCCTGCCACCTTCAGCCTCCAAACCACCCTTTTTCAGATTGCCAGGGCCGGCCTCCAAAATTTCCATATGTCCGGAGATTGTTCCCACGCCCAAAGAGCCAGGAGGGAAAACTGTGCCTTGTTCTCAAGCTCTTTGGGAACCGCTTGCATGGCCCCACAGACCTTGGGGCTGCGGGCTTTCCTGCCACCTTCAGCCTCAAAACCACCCTTTTTCAGATTGCCAGGGCCGGCCTCCAAAATTTCCATATGTCCGGAGATTGTTCCCACGCCCAAAGAGCCAGGAGGGAAAACTGTGCCTTGTTCTCAAGCTCTTTGGGAACCGCTTGCATGGCCCCACACGACCTTGGGGCTGCGGGCTTTCCTGCCACCTTCAGCCTCCAAACCACCCTTTTTCAGATTGCCAGGGCCGGCCTCCAAAATTTCCATATGTCCGGAGATTGTTCCCACGCCCAAAGAGCCAGGAGGGAAAACTGTGCCTTGTTCTCAAGCTCTTTGGGAACCGCTTGCATGGCCCCACACGACCTTGGGGCTGCGGGCTTTCCTGCCACCTTCAGCCTCAAAACCACCCTTTTTCAGATTGCCAGGGCCGGCCTCCAAAATTTCCATATGTCCGGAGATTGTTCCCACGCCCAAAGAGCCAGGAGGGAAAACTGTGCCTTGTTCTCAAGCTCTTTGGGAACCGCTTGCATGGCCCCACAGACCTTGGGGCTGCGGGCTTTCCTGCCACCTTCAGCCTCCAAACCACCCTTTTTCAGATTGCCAGGGCCGGCCTCCAAAATTTCCATATGTCCGGAGATTGTTCCCACGCCCAAAGAGCCAGGAGGGAAAACTGTGCCTTGTTCTCAAGCTCTTTGGGAACCGCTTGCATGGCCCCACAGCACCTTGGGGCTGCGGGCTTTCCTGCCACCTTCAGCCTCCAAACCACCCTTTTTCAGATTGCCAGGGCCGGCCTCCAAAATTTCCATATGTCCGGAGATTGTTCCCACGCCCAAAGAGCCAGGAGGGAAAACTGTGCCTTGTTCTCAAGCTCTTTGGGAACCGCTTGCATGGCCCCACAGACCTTGGGGCTGCGGGCTTTCCTGCCACCTTCAGCCTCCAAACCACCCTTTTTCAGATTGCCAGGGCCGGCCTCCAAAATTTCCATATGTCCGGAGATTGTTCCCACGCCCAAAGAGCCAGGAGGGAAAACTGTGCCTTGTTCTCAAGCTCTTTGGGAACCGCTTGCATGGCCCCACAGACCTTGGGGCTGCGGGCTTTCCTGCCACCTTCAGCCTCAAAACCACCCTTTTTCAGATTGCCAGGGCCGGCCTCCAAAATTTCCATATGTCCGGAGATTGTTCCCACGCCCAAAGAGCCAGGAGGGAAAACTGTGCCTTGTTCTCAAGCTCTTTGGGAACCGCTTGCATGGCCCCACACGACCTTGGGGCTGCGGGCTTTCCTGCCACCTTCAGCCTCAAAACCACCCTTTTTCAGATTGCCAGGGCCGGCCTCCAAAATTTCCATATGTCCGGAGATTGTTCCCACGCCCAAAGAGCCAGGAGGGAAAACTGTGCCTTGTTCTCAAGCTCTTTGGGAACCGCTTGCATGGCCCCACAGACCTTGGGGCTGCGGGCTTTCCTGCCACCTTCAGCCTCAAAACCACCCTTTTTCAGATTGCCAGGGCCGGCCTCCAAAATTTCCATATGTCCGGAGATTGTTCCCACGCCCAAAGAGCCAGGAGGGAAAACTGTGCCTTGTTCTCAAGCTCTTTGGGAACCGCTTGCATGGCCCCACACACCTTGGGGCTGCGGGCTTTCCTGCCACCTTCAGCCTCCAAACCACCCTTTTTCAGATTGCCAGGGCCGGCCTCCAAAATTTCCATATGTCCGGAGATTGTTCCCACGCCCAAAGAGCCAGGAGGGAAAACTGTGCCTTGTTCTCAAGCTCTTTGGGAACCGCTTGCATGGCCCCACAGACCTTGGGGCTGCGGGCTTTCCTGCCACCTTCAGCCTCAAAACCACCCTTTTTCAGATTGCCAGGGCCGGCCTCCAAAATTTCCATATGTCCGGAGATTGTTCCCACGCCCAAAGAGCCAGGAGGGAAAACTGTGCCTTGTTCTCAAGCTCTTTGGGAACCGCTTGCATGGCCCCACACACCTTGGGGCTGCGGGCTTTCCTGCCACCTTCAGCCTCAAAACCACCCTTTTTCAGATTGCCAGGGCCGGCCTCCAAAATTTCCATATGTCCGGAGATTGTTCCCACGCCCAAAGAGCCAGGAGGGAAAACTGTGCCTTGTTCTCAAGCTCTTTGGGAACCGCTTGCATGGCCCCACAGACCTTGGGGCTGCGGGCTTTCCTGCCACCTTCAGCCTCCAAACCACCCTTTTTCAGATTGCCAGGGCCGGCCTCCAAAATTTCCATATGTCCGGAGATTGTTCCCACGCCCAAAGAGCCAGGAGGGAAAACTGTGCCTTGTTCTCAAGCTCTTTGGGAACCGCTTGCATGGCCCCACAGACCTTGGGGCTGCGGGCTTTCCTGCCGCCTTCAGCCTCCAAAACCACCCTTTTTCAGATTGCCAGGGCCGGCCTCCAAAATTTCCATATGTCCGGAGATTGTTCCCACGCCCAAAGAGCCAGGAGGGAAAACTGTGCCTTGTTCTCAAGCTCTTTGGGAACCGCTTGCATGGCCCCACAGACCTTGGGGCTGCGGGCTTTCCTGCCACCTTCAGCCTCCAAACCACCCTTTTTCAGATTGCCAGGGCCGGCCTCCAAAATTTCCATATGTCCGGAGATTGTTCCCACGCCCAAAGAGCCAGGAGGGAAAACTGTGCCTTGTTCTCAAGCTCTTTGGGAACCGCTTGCATGGCCCCACACACCTTGGGGCTGCGGGCTTTCCTGCCACCTTCAGCCTCAAAACCACCCTTTTTCAGATTGCCAGGGCCGGCCTCCAAAATTTCCATATGTCCGGAGATTGTTCCCACGCCCAAAGAGCCAGGAGGGAAAACTGTGCCTTGTTCTCAAGCTCTTTGGGAACCGCTTGCATGGCCCCACACACCTTGGGGCTGCGGGCTTTCCTGCCAGCCTTCAGCCTCCAAACCACCCTTTTTCAGATTGCCAGGGCCGGCCTCCAAAATTTCCATATGTCCGGAGATTGTTCCCACGCCCAAAGAGCCAGGAGGGAAAACTGTGCCTTGTTCTCAAGCTCTTTGGGAACCGCTTGCATGGCCCCACACACCTTGGGGCTGCGGGCTTTCCTGCCACCTTCAGCCTCCAAACCACCCTTTTTCAGATTGCCAGGGCCGGCCTCCAAAATTTCCATATGTCCGGAGATTGTTCCCACGCCCAAAGAGCCAGGAGGGAAAACTGTGCCTTGTTCTCAAGCTCTTTGGGAACCGCTTGCATGGCCCCACAGACCTTGGGGCTGCGGGCTTTCCTGCCACCTTCAGCCTCAAAACCACCCTTTTTCAGATTGCCAGGGCCGGCCTCCAAAATTTCCATATGTCCGGAGATTGTTCCCACGCCCAAAGAGCCAGGAGGGAAAACTGTGCCTTGTTCTCAAGCTCTTTGGGAACCGCTTGCATGGCCCCACAGACCTTGGGGCTGCGGGCTTTCCTGCCAGCCTTCAGCCTCAAAACCACCCTTTTTCAGATTGCCAGGGCCGGCCTCCAAAATTTCCATATGTCCGGAGATTGTTCCCACGCCCAAAGAGCCAGGAGGGAAAACTGTGCCTTGTTCTCAAGCTCTTTGGGAACCGCTTGCATGGCCCCACAGACCTTGGGGCTGCGGGCTTTCCTGCCACCTTCAGCCTCAAAACCACCCTTTTTCAGATTGCCAGGGCCGGCCTCCAAAATTTCCATATGTCCGGAGATTGTTCCCACGCCCAAAGAGCCAGGAGGGAAAACTGTGCCTTGTTCTCAAGCTCTTTGGGAACCGCTTGCATGGCCCCACAGACCTTGGGGCTGCGGGCTTTCCTGCCACCTTCAGCCTCAAAACCACCCTTTTTCAGATTGCCAGGGCCGGCCTCCAAAATTTCCATATGTCCGGAGATTGTTCCCACGCCCAAAGAGCCAGGAGGGAAAACTGTGCCTTGTTCTCAAGCTCTTTGGGAACCGCTTGCATGGCCCCACAGACCTTGGGGCTGCGGGCTTTCCTGCCACCTTCAGCCTCAAAACCACCCTTTTTCAGATTGCCAGGGCCGGCCTCCAAAATTTCCATATGTCCGGAGATTGTTCCCACGCCCAAAGAGCCAGGAGGGAAAACTGTGCCTTGTTCTCAAGCTCTTTGGGAACCGCTTGCATGGCCCCACACGACCTTGGGGCTGCGGGCTTTCCTGCCGCCTTCAGCCTCCAAACCACCCTTTTTCAGATTGCCAGGGCCGGCCTCCAAAATTTCCATATGTCCGGAGATTGTTCCCACGCCCAAAGAGCCAGGAGGGAAAACTGTGCCTTGTTCTCAAGCTCTTTGGGAACCGCTTGCATGGCCCCACACACCTTGGGGCTGCGGGCTTTCCTGCCACCTTCAGCCTCCAAACCACCCTTTTTCAGATTGCCAGGGCCGGCCTCCAAAATTTCCATATGTCCGGAGATTGTTCCCACGCCCAAAGAGCCAGGAGGGAAAACTGTGCCTTGTTCTCAAGCTCTTTGGGAACCGCTTGCATGGCCCCACACACCTTGGGGCTGCGGGCTTTCCTGCCACCTTCAGCCTCCAAACCACCCTTTTTCAGATTGCCAGGGCCGGCCTCCAAAATTTCCATATGTCCGGAGATTGTTCCCACGCCCAAAGAGCCAGGAGGGAAAACTGTGCCTTGTTCTCAAGCTCTTTGGGAACCGCTTGCATGGCCCCACAGACCTTGGGGCTGCGGGCTTTCCTGCCACCTTCAGCCTCCAAACCACCCTTTTTCAGATTGCCAGGGCCGGCCTCCAAAATTTCCATATGTCCGGAGATTGTTCCCACGCCCAAAGAGCCAGGAGGGAAAACTGTGCCTTGTTCTCAAGCTCTTTGGGAACCGCTTGCATGGCCCCACAGACCTTGGGGCTGCGGGCTTTCCTGCCACCTTCAGCCTCCAAACCACCCTTTTTCAGATTGCCAGGGCCGGCCTCCAAAATTTCCATATGTCCGGAGATTGTTCCCACGCCCAAAGAGCCAGGAGGGAAAACTGTGCCTTGTTCTCAAGCTCTTTGGGAACCGCTTGCATGGCCCCACAGACCTTGGGGCTGCGGGCTTTCCTGCCACCTTCAGCCTCCAAACCACCCTTTTTCAGATTGCCAGGGCCGGCCTCCAAAATTTCCATATGTCCGGAGATTGTTCCCACGCCCAAAGAGCCAGGAGGGAAAACTGTGCCTTGTTCTCAAGCTCTTTGGGAACCGCTTGCATGGCCCCACACACCTTGGGGCTGCGGGCTTTCCTGCCACCTTCAGCCTCAAAACCACCCTTTTTCAGATTGCCAGGGCCGGCCTCCAAAATTTCCATATGTCCGGAGATTGTTCCCACGCCCAAAGAGCCAGGAGGGAAAACTGTGCCTTGTTCTCAAGCTCTTTGGGAACCGCTTGCATGGCCCCACACACCTTGGGGCTGCGGGCTTTCCTGCCGCCTTCAGCCTCCAAACCACCCTTTTTCAGATTGCCAGGGCCGGCCTCCAAAATTTCCATATGTCCGGAGATTGTTCCCACGCCCAAAGAGCCAGGAGGGAAAACTGTGCCTTGTTCTCAAGCTCTTTGGGAACCGCTTGCATGGCCCCACAGACCTTGGGGCTGCGGGCTTTCCTGCCACCTTCAGCCTCAAAACCACCCTTTTTCAGATTGCCAGGGCCGGCCTCCAAAATTTCCATATGTCCGGAGATTGTTCCCACGCCCAAAGAGCCAGGAGGGAAAACTGTGCCTTGTTCTCAAGCTCTTTGGGAACCGCTTGCATGGCCCCACAGACCTTGGGGCTGCGGGCTTTCCTGCCACCTTCAGCCTCCAAACCACCCTTTTTCAGATTGCCAGGGCCGGCCTCCAAAATTTCCATATGTCCGGAGATTGTTCCCACGCCCAAAGAGCCAGGAGGGAAAACTGTGCCTTGTTCTCAAGCTCTTTGGGAACCGCTTGCATGGCCCCACAGACCTTGGGGCTGCGGGCTTTCCTGCCACCTTCAGCCTCAAAACCACCCTTTTTCAGATTGCCAGGGCCGGCCTCCAAAATTTCCATATGTCCGGAGATTGTTCCCACGCCCAAAGAGCCAGGAGGGAAAACTGTGCCTTGTTCTCAAGCTCTTTGGGAACCGCTTGCATGGCCCCACAGACCTTGGGGCTGCGGGCTTTCCTGCCACCTTCAGCCTCCAAACCACCCTTTTTCAGATTGCCAGGGCCGGCCTCCAAAATTTCCATATGTCCGGAGATTGTTCCCACGCCCAAAGAGCCAGGAGGGAAAACTGTGCCTTGTTCTCAAGCTCTTTGGGAACCGCTTGCATGGCCCCACACACCTTGGGGCTGCGGGCTTTCCTGCCACCTTCAGCCTCAAAACCACCCTTTTTCAGATTGCCAGGGCCGGCCTCCAAAATTTCCATATGTCCGGAGATTGTTCCCACGCCCAAAGAGCCAGGAGGGAAAACTGTGCCTTGTTCTCAAGCTCTTTGGGAACCGCTTGCATGGCCCCACAGACCTTGGGGCTGCGGGCTTTCCTGCCGCCTTCAGCCTCAAAACCACCCTTTTTCAGATTGCCAGGGCCGGCCTCCAAAATTTCCATATGTCCGGAGATTGTTCCCACGCCCAAAGAGCCAGGAGGGAAAACTGTGCCTTGTTCTCAAGCTCTTTGGGAACCGCTTGCATGGCCCCACAGACCTTGGGGCTGCGGGCTTTCCTGCCACCTTCAGCCTCCAAACCACCCTTTTTCAGATTGCCAGGGCCGGCCTCCAAAATTTCCATATGTCCGGAGATTGTTCCCACGCCCAAAGAGCCAGGAGGGAAAACTGTGCCTTGTTCTCAAGCTCTTTGGGAACCGCTTGCATGGCCCCACACGACCTTGGGGCTGCGGGCTTTCCTGCCACCTTCAGCCTCAAACCACCCTTTTTCAGATTGCCAGGGCCGGCCTCCAAAATTTCCATATGTCCGGAGATTGTTCCCACGCCCAAAGAGCCAGGAGGGAAAACTGTGCCTTGTTCTCAAGCTCTTTGGGAACCGCTTGCATGGCCCCACAGACCTTGGGGCTGCGGGCTTTCCTGCCGCCTTCAGCCTCAAAACCACCCTTTTTCAGATTGCCAGGGCCGGCCTCCAAAATTTCCATATGTCCGGAGATTGTTCCCACGCCCAAAGAGCCAGGAGGGAAAACTGTGCCTTGTTCTCAAGCTCTTTGGGAACCGCTTGCATGGCCCCACACACCTTGGGGCTGCGGGCTTTCCTGCCACCTTCAGCCTCCAAACCACCCTTTTTCAGATTGCCAGGGCCGGCCTCCAAAATTTCCATATGTCCGGAGATTGTTCCCACGCCCAAAGAGCCAGGAGGGAAAACTGTGCCTTGTTCTCAAGCTCTTTGGGAACCGCTTGCATGGCCCCACAGACCTTGGGGCTGCGGGCTTTCCTGCCACCTTCAGCCTCAAAACCACCCTTTTTCAGATTGCCAGGGCCGGCCTCCAAAATTTCCATATGTCCGGAGATTGTTCCCACGCCCAAAGAGCCAGGAGGGAAAACTGTGCCTTGTTCTCAAGCTCTTTGGGAACCGCTTGCATGGCCCCACACGACCTTGGGGCTGCGGGCTTTCCTGCCACCTTCAGCCTCCAAACCACCCTTTTTCAGATTGCCAGGGCCGGCCTCCAAAATTTCCATATGTCCGGAGATTGTTCCCACGCCCAAAGAGCCAGGAGGGAAAACTGTGCCTTGTTCTCAAGCTCTTTGGGAACCGCTTGCATGGCCCCACAGACCTTGGGGCTGCGGGCTTTCCTGCCACCTTCAGCCTCAAAACCACCCTTTTTCAGATTGCCAGGGCCGGCCTCCAAAATTTCCATATGTCCGGAGATTGTTCCCACGCCCAAAGAGCCAGGAGGGAAAACTGTGCCTTGTTCTCAAGCTCTTTGGGAACCGCTTGCATGGCCCCACACACCTTGGGGCTGCGGGCTTTCCTGCCGCCTTCAGCCTCCAAACCACCCTTTTTCAGATTGCCAGGGCCGGCCTCCAAAATTTCCATATGTCCGGAGATTGTTCCCACGCCCAAAGAGCCAGGAGGGAAAACTGTGCCTTGTTCTCAAGCTCTTTGGGAACCGCTTGCATGGCCCCACAGACCTTGGGGCTGCGGGCTTTCCTGCCACCTTCAGCCTCAAAACCACCCTTTTTCAGATTGCCAGGGCCGGCCTCCAAAATTTCCATATGTCCGGAGATTGTTCCCACGCCCAAAGAGCCAGGAGGGAAAACTGTGCCTTGTTCTCAAGCTCTTTGGGAACCGCTTGCATGGCCCCACACACCTTGGGGCTGCGGGCTTTCCTGCCGCCTTCAGCCTCCAAACCACCCTTTTTCAGATTGCCAGGGCCGGCCTCCAAAATTTCCATATGTCCGGAGATTGTTCCCACGCCCAAAGAGCCAGGAGGGAAAACTGTGCCTTGTTCTCAAGCTCTTTGGGAACCGCTTGCATGGCCCCACAGACCTTGGGGCTGCGGGCTTTCCTGCCACCTTCAGCCTCCAAACCACCCTTTTTCAGATTGCCAGGGCCGGCCTCCAAAATTTCCATATGTCCGGAGATTGTTCCCACGCCCAAAGAGCCAGGAGGGAAAACTGTGCCTTGTTCTCAAGCTCTTTGGGAACCGCTTGCATGGCCCCACAGACCTTGGGGCTGCGGGCTTTCCTGCCAGCCTTCAGCCTCCAAACCACCCTTTTTCAGATTGCCAGGGCCGGCCTCCAAAATTTCCATATGTCCGGAGATTGTTCCCACGCCCAAAGAGCCAGGAGGGAAAACTGTGCCTTGTTCTCAAGCTCTTTGGGAACCGCTTGCATGGCCCCACAGACCTTGGGGCTGCGGGCTTTCCTGCCGCCTTCAGCCTCCAAACCACCCTTTTTCAGATTGCCAGGGCCGGCCTCCAAAATTTCCATATGTCCGGAGATTGTTCCCACGCCCAAAGAGCCAGGAGGGAAAACTGTGCCTTGTTCTCAAGCTCTTTGGGAACCGCTTGCATGGCCCCACACACCTTGGGGCTGCGGGCTTTCCTGCCACCTTCAGCCTCCAAACCACCCTTTTTCAGATTGCCAGGGCCGGCCTCCAAAATTTCCATATGTCCGGAGATTGTTCCCACGCCCAAAGAGCCAGGAGGGAAAACTGTGCCTTGTTCTCAAGCTCTTTGGGAACCGCTTGCATGGCCCCACACACCTTGGGGCTGCGGGCTTTCCTGCCGCCTTCAGCCTCAAAACCACCCTTTTTCAGATTGCCAGGGCCGGCCTCCAAAATTTCCATATGTCCGGAGATTGTTCCCACGCCCAAAGAGCCAGGAGGGAAAACTGTGCCTTGTTCTCAAGCTCTTTGGGAACCGCTTGCATGGCCCCACACACCTTGGGGCTGCGGGCTTTCCTGCCGCCTTCAGCCTCCAAACCACCCTTTTTCAGATTGCCAGGGCCGGCCTCCAAAATTTCCATATGTCCGGAGATTGTTCCCACGCCCAAAGAGCCAGGAGGGAAAACTGTGCCTTGTTCTCAAGCTCTTTGGGAACCGCTTGCATGGCCCCACACACCTTGGGGCTGCGGGCTTTCCTGCCGCCTTCAGCCTCAAAACCACCCTTTTTCAGATTGCCAGGGCCGGCCTCCAAAATTTCCATATGTCCGGAGATTGTTCCCACGCCCAAAGAGCCAGGAGGGAAAACTGTGCCTTGTTCTCAAGCTCTTTGGGAACCGCTTGCATGGCCCCACAGACCTTGGGGCTGCGGGCTTTCCTGCCAGCCTTCAGCCTCCAAACCACCCTTTTTCAGATTGCCAGGGCCGGCCTCCAAAATTTCCATATGTCCGGAGATTGTTCCCACGCCCAAAGAGCCAGGAGGGAAAACTGTGCCTTGTTCTCAAGCTCTTTGGGAACCGCTTGCATGGCCCCACACACCTTGGGGCTGCGGGCTTTCCTGCCACCTTCAGCCTCCAAACCACCCTTTTTCAGATTGCCAGGGCCGGCCTCCAAAATTTCCATATGTCCGGAGATTGTTCCCACGCCCAAAGAGCCAGGAGGGAAAACTGTGCCTTGTTCTCAAGCTCTTTGGGAACCGCTTGCATGGCCCCACACACCTTGGGGCTGCGGGCTTTCCTGCCGCCTTCAGCCTCAAAACCACCCTTTTTCAGATTGCCAGGGCCGGCCTCCAAAATTTCCATATGTCCGGAGATTGTTCCCACGCCCAAAGAGCCAGGAGGGAAAACTGTGCCTTGTTCTCAAGCTCTTTGGGAACCGCTTGCATGGCCCCACACACCTTGGGGCTGCGGGCTTTCCTGCCGCCTTCAGCCTCCAAACCACCCTTTTTCAGATTGCCAGGGCCGGCCTCCAAAATTTCCATATGTCCGGAGATTGTTCCCACGCCCAAAGAGCCAGGAGGGAAAACTGTGCCTTGTTCTCAAGCTCTTTGGGAACCGCTTGCATGGCCCCACACGACCTTGGGGCTGCGGGCTTTCCTGCCGCCTTCAGCCTCAAAACCACCCTTTTTCAGATTGCCAGGGCCGGCCTCCAAAATTTCCATATGTCCGGAGATTGTTCCCACGCCCAAAGAGCCAGGAGGGAAAACTGTGCCTTGTTCTCAAGCTCTTTGGGAACCGCTTGCATGGCCCCACAAACCTTGGGGCTGCGGGCTTTCCTGCCAGCCTTCAGCCTCCAAACCACCCTTTTTCAGATTGCCAGGGCCGGCCTCCAAAATTTCCATATGTCCGGAGATTGTTCCCACGCCCAAAGAGCCAGGAGGGAAAACTGTGCCTTGTTCTCAAGCTCTTTGGGAACCGCTTGCATGGCCCCACACACCTTGGGGCTGCGGGCTTTCCTGCCAGCCTTCAGCCTCAAAACCACCCTTTTTCAGATTGCCAGGGCCGGCCTCCAAAATTTCCATATGTCCGGAGATTGTTCCCACGCCCAAAGAGCCAGGAGGGAAAACTGTGCCTTGTTCTCAAGCTCTTTGGGAACCGCTTGCATGGCCCCACAGACCTTGGGGCTGCGGGCTTTCCTGCCGCCTTCAGCCTCCAAACCACCCTTTTTCAGATTGCCAGGGCCGGCCTCCAAAATTTCCATATGTCCGGAGATTGTTCCCACGCCCAAAGAGCCAGGAGGGAAAACTGTGCCTTGTTCTCAAGCTCTTTGGGAACCGCTTGCATGGCCCCACACACCTTGGGGCTGCGGGCTTTCCTGCCACCTTCAGCCTCCAAACCACCCTTTTTCAGATTGCCAGGGCCGGCCTCCAAAATTTCCATATGTCCGGAGATTGTTCCCACGCCCAAAGAGCCAGGAGGGAAAACTGTGCCTTGTTCTCAAGCTCTTTGGGAACCGCTTGCATGGCCCCACAGACCTTGGGGCTGCGGGCTTTCCTGCCACCTTCAGCCTCCAAACCACCCTTTTTCAGATTGCCAGGGCCGGCCTCCAAAATTTCCATATGTCCGGAGATTGTTCCCACGCCCAAAGAGCCAGGAGGGAAAACTGTGCCTTGTTCTCAAGCTCTTTGGGAACCGCTTGCATGGCCCCACACACCTTGGGGCTGCGGGCTTTCCTGCCACCTTCAGCCTCAAAACCACCCTTTTTCAGATTGCCAGGGCCGGCCTCCAAAATTTCCATATGTCCGGAGATTGTTCCCACGCCCAAAGAGCCAGGAGGGAAAACTGTGCCTTGTTCTCAAGCTCTTTGGGAACCGCTTGCATGGCCCCACAGACCTTGGGGCTGCGGGCTTTCCTGCCGCCTTCAGCCTCCAAACCACCCTTTTTCAGATTGCCAGGGCCGGCCTCCAAAATTTCCATATGTCCGGAGATTGTTCCCACGCCCAAAGAGCCAGGAGGGAAAACTGTGCCTTGTTCTCAAGCTCTTTGGGAACCGCTTGCATGGCCCCACACACCTTGGGGCTGCGGGCTTTCCTGCCACCTTCAGCCTCCAAACCACCCTTTTTCAGATTGCCAGGGCCGGCCTCCAAAATTTCCATATGTCCGGAGATTGTTCCCACGCCCAAAGAGCCAGGAGGGAAAACTGTGCCTTGTTCTCAAGCTCTTTGGGAACCGCTTGCATGGCCCCACACACCTTGGGGCTGCGGGCTTTCCTGCCGCCTTCAGCCTCAAAACCACCCTTTTTCAGATTGCCAGGGCCGGCCTCCAAAATTTCCATATGTCCGGAGATTGTTCCCACGCCCAAAGAGCCAGGAGGGAAAACTGTGCCTTGTTCTCAAGCTCTTTGGGAACCGCTTGCATGGCCCCACACACCTTGGGGCTGCGGGCTTTCCTGCCGCCTTCAGCCTCAAAACCACCCTTTTTCAGATTGCCAGGGCCGGCCTCCAAAATTTCCATATGTCCGGAGATTGTTCCCACGCCCAAAGAGCCAGGAGGGAAAACTGTGCCTTGTTCTCAAGCTCTTTGGGAACCGCTTGCATGGCCCCACAGACCTTGGGGCTGCGGGCTTTCCTGCCACCTTCAGCCTCAAAACCACCCTTTTTCAGATTGCCAGGGCCGGCCTCCAAAATTTCCATATGTCCGGAGATTGTTCCCACGCCCAAAGAGCCAGGAGGGAAAACTGTGCCTTGTTCTCAAGCTCTTTGGGAACCGCTTGCATGGCCCCACACACCTTGGGGCTGCGGGCTTTCCTGCCGCCTTCAGCCTCCAAACCACCCTTTTTCAGATTGCCAGGGCCGGCCTCCAAAATTTCCATATGTCCGGAGATTGTTCCCACGCCCAAAGAGCCAGGAGGGAAAACTGTGCCTTGTTCTCAAGCTCTTTGGGAACCGCTTGCATGGCCCCACAGACCTTGGGGCTGCGGGCTTTCCTGCCACCTTCAGCCTCAAAACCACCCTTTTTCAGATTGCCAGGGCCGGCCTCCAAAATTTCCATATGTCCGGAGATTGTTCCCACGCCCAAAGAGCCAGGAGGGAAAACTGTGCCTTGTTCTCAAGCTCTTTGGGAACCGCTTGCATGGCCCCACAGCACCTTGGGGCTGCGGGCTTTCCTGCCACCTTCAGCCTCCAAACCACCCTTTTTCAGATTGCCAGGGCCGGCCTCCAAAATTTCCATATGTCCGGAGATTGTTCCCACGCCCAAAGAGCCAGGAGGGAAAACTGTGCCTTGTTCTCAAGCTCTTTGGGAACCGCTTGCATGGCCCCACAGACCTTGGGGCTGCGGGCTTTCCTGCCGCCTTCAGCCTCCAAACCACCCTTTTTCAGATTGCCAGGGCCGGCCTCCAAAATTTCCATATGTCCGGAGATTGTTCCCACGCCCAAAGAGCCAGGAGGGAAAACTGTGCCTTGTTCTCAAGCTCTTTGGGAACCGCTTGCATGGCCCCACACACCTTGGGGCTGCGGGCTTTCCTGCCGCCTTCAGCCTCAAAACCACCCTTTTTCAGATTGCCAGGGCCGGCCTCCAAAATTTCCATATGTCCGGAGATTGTTCCCACGCCCAAAGAGCCAGGAGGGAAAACTGTGCCTTGTTCTCAAGCTCTTTGGGAACCGCTTGCATGGCCCCACAGACCTTGGGGCTGCGGGCTTTCCTGCCGCCTTCAGCCTCAAAACCACCCTTTTTCAGATTGCCAGGGCCGGCCTCCAAAATTTCCATATGTCCGGAGATTGTTCCCACGCCCAAAGAGCCAGGAGGGAAAACTGTGCCTTGTTCTCAAGCTCTTTGGGAACCGCTTGCATGGCCCCACAGACCTTGGGGCTGCGGGCTTTCCTGCCACCTTCAGCCTCCAAACCACCCTTTTTCAGATTGCCAGGGCCGGCCTCCAAAATTTCCATATGTCCGGAGATTGTTCCCACGCCCAAAGAGCCAGGAGGGAAAACTGTGCCTTGTTCTCAAGCTCTTTGGGAACCGCTTGCATGGCCCCACAGACCTTGGGGCTGCGGGCTTTCCTGCCACCTTCAGCCTCCAAACCACCCTTTTTCAGATTGCCAGGGCCGGCCTCCAAAATTTCCATATGTCCGGAGATTGTTCCCACGCCCAAAGAGCCAGGAGGGAAAACTGTGCCTTGTTCTCAAGCTCTTTGGGAACCGCTTGCATGGCCCCACAGCACCTTGGGGCTGCGGGCTTTCCTGCCGCCTTCAGCCTCCAAACCACCCTTTTTCAGATTGCCAGGGCCGGCCTCCAAAATTTCCATATGTCCGGAGATTGTTCCCACGCCCAAAGAGCCAGGAGGGAAAACTGTGCCTTGTTCTCAAGCTCTTTGGGAACCGCTTGCATGGCCCCACAGACCTTGGGGCTGCGGGCTTTCCTGCCGCCTTCAGCCTCCAAACCACCCTTTTTCAGATTGCCAGGGCCGGCCTCCAAAATTTCCATATGTCCGGAGATTGTTCCCACGCCCAAAGAGCCAGGAGGGAAAACTGTGCCTTGTTCTCAAGCTCTTTGGGAACCGCTTGCATGGCCCCACACACCTTGGGGCTGCGGGCTTTCCTGCCGCCTTCAGCCTCCAAACCACCCTTTTTCAGATTGCCAGGGCCGGCCTCCAAAATTTCCATATGTCCGGAGATTGTTCCCACGCCCAAAGAGCCAGGAGGGAAAACTGTGCCTTGTTCTCAAGCTCTTTGGGAACCGCTTGCATGGCCCCACAGACCTTGGGGCTGCGGGCTTTCCTGCCGCCTTCAGCCTCAAAACCACCCTTTTTCAGATTGCCAGGGCCGGCCTCCAAAATTTCCATATGTCCGGAGATTGTTCCCACGCCCAAAGAGCCAGGAGGGAAAACTGTGCCTTGTTCTCAAGCTCTTTGGGAACCGCTTGCATGGCCCCACAGACCTTGGGGCTGCGGGCTTTCCTGCCGCCTTCAGCCTCAAAACCACCCTTTTTCAGATTGCCAGGGCCGGCCTCCAAAATTTCCATATGTCCGGAGATTGTTCCCACGCCCAAAGAGCCAGGAGGGAAAACTGTGCCTTGTTCTCAAGCTCTTTGGGAACCGCTTGCATGGCCCCACACGACCTTGGGGCTGCGGGCTTTCCTGCCGCCTTCAGCCTCAAAACCACCCTTTTTCAGATTGCCAGGGCCGGCCTCCAAAATTTCCATATGTCCGGAGATTGTTCCCACGCCCAAAGAGCCAGGAGGGAAAACTGTGCCTTGTTCTCAAGCTCTTTGGGAACCGCTTGCATGGCCCCACACACCTTGGGGCTGCGGGCTTTCCTGCCGCCTTCAGCCTCCAAACCACCCTTTTTCAGATTGCCAGGGCCGGCCTCCAAAATTTCCATATGTCCGGAGATTGTTCCCACGCCCAAAGAGCCAGGAGGGAAAACTGTGCCTTGTTCTCAAGCTCTTTGGGAACCGCTTGCATGGCCCCACAGACCTTGGGGCTGCGGGCTTTCCTGCCACCTTCAGCCTCCAAACCACCCTTTTTCAGATTGCCAGGGCCGGCCTCCAAAATTTCCATATGTCCGGAGATTGTTCCCACGCCCAAAGAGCCAGGAGGGAAAACTGTGCCTTGTTCTCAAGCTCTTTGGGAACCGCTTGCATGGCCCCACAGACCTTGGGGCTGCGGGCTTTCCTGCCGCCTTCAGCCTCCAAACCACCCTTTTTCAGATTGCCAGGGCCGGCCTCCAAAATTTCCATATGTCCGGAGATTGTTCCCACGCCCAAAGAGCCAGGAGGGAAAACTGTGCCTTGTTCTCAAGCTCTTTGGGAACCGCTTGCATGGCCCCACAGACCTTGGGGCTGCGGGCTTTCCTGCCGCCTTCAGCCTCCAAACCACCCTTTTTCAGATTGCCAGGGCCGGCCTCCAAAATTTCCATATGTCCGGAGATTGTTCCCACGCCCAAAGAGCCAGGAGGGAAAACTGTGCCTTGTTCTCAAGCTCTTTGGGAACCGCTTGCATGGCCCCACACACCTTGGGGCTGCGGGCTTTCCTGCCACCTTCAGCCTCAAAACCACCCTTTTTCAGATTGCCAGGGCCGGCCTCCAAAATTTCCATATGTCCGGAGATTGTTCCCACGCCCAAAGAGCCAGGAGGGAAAACTGTGCCTTGTTCTCAAGCTCTTTGGGAACCGCTTGCATGGCCCCACACACCTTGGGGCTGCGGGCTTTCCTGCCGCCTTCAGCCTCCAAACCACCCTTTTTCAGATTGCCAGGGCCGGCCTCCAAAATTTCCATATGTCCGGAGATTGTTCCCACGCCCAAAGAGCCAGGAGGGAAAACTGTGCCTTGTTCTCAAGCTCTTTGGGAACCGCTTGCATGGCCCCACAGACCTTGGGGCTGCGGGCTTTCCTGCCACCTTCAGCCTCCAAACCACCCTTTTTCAGATTGCCAGGGCCGGCCTCCAAAATTTCCATATGTCCGGAGATTGTTCCCACGCCCAAAGAGCCAGGAGGGAAAACTGTGCCTTGTTCTCAAGCTCTTTGGGAACCGCTTGCATGGCCCCACACACCTTGGGGCTGCGGGCTTTCCTGCCGCCTTCAGCCTCCAAACCACCCTTTTTCAGATTGCCAGGGCCGGCCTCCAAAATTTCCATATGTCCGGAGATTGTTCCCACGCCCAAAGAGCCAGGAGGGAAAACTGTGCCTTGTTCTCAAGCTCTTTGGGAACCGCTTGCATGGCCCCACAGACCTTGGGGCTGCGGGCTTTCCTGCCGCCTTCAGCCTCCAAACCACCCTTTTTCAGATTGCCAGGGCCGGCCTCCAAAATTTCCATATGTCCGGAGATTGTTCCCACGCCCAAAGAGCCAGGAGGGAAAACTGTGCCTTGTTCTCAAGCTCTTTGGGAACCGCTTGCATGGCCCCACAGACCTTGGGGCTGCGGGCTTTCCTGCCGCCTTCAGCCTCCAAACCACCCTTTTTCAGATTGCCAGGGCCGGCCTCCAAAATTTCCATATGTCCGGAGATTGTTCCCACGCCCAAAGAGCCAGGAGGGAAAACTGTGCCTTGTTCTCAAGCTCTTTGGGAACCGCTTGCATGGCCCCACACGACCTTGGGGCTGCGGGCTTTCCTGCCGCCTTCAGCCTCCAAACCACCCTTTTTCAGATTGCCAGGGCCGGCCTCCAAAATTTCCATATGTCCGGAGATTGTTCCCACGCCCAAAGAGCCAGGAGGGAAAACTGTGCCTTGTTCTCAAGCTCTTTGGGAACCGCTTGCATGGCCCCACACACCTTGGGGCTGCGGGCTTTCCTGCCACCTTCAGCCTCCAAACCACCCTTTTTCAGATTGCCAGGGCCGGCCTCCAAAATTTCCATATGTCCGGAGATTGTTCCCACGCCCAAAGAGCCAGGAGGGAAAACTGTGCCTTGTTCTCAAGCTCTTTGGGAACCGCTTGCATGGCCCCACAGACCTTGGGGCTGCGGGCTTTCCTGCGCACTTCAGCCTCAAAACCACCCTTTTTCAGATTGCCAGGGCCGGCCTCCAAAATTTCCATATGTCCGGAGATTGTTCCCACGCCCAAAGAGCCAGGAGGGAAAACTGTGCCTTGTTCTCAAGCTCTTTGGGAACCGCTTGCATGGCCCCACACACCTTGGGGCTGCGGGCTTTCCTGCCGCCTTCAGCCTCCAAACCACCCTTTTTCAGATTGCCAGGGCCGGCCTCCAAAATTTCCATATGTCCGGAGATTGTTCCCACGCCCAAAGAGCCAGGAGGGAAAACTGTGCCTTGTTCTCAAGCTCTTTGGGAACCGCTTGCATGGCCCCACACACCTTGGGGCTGCGGGCTTTCCTGCCGCCTTCAGCCTCCAAACCACCCTTTTTCAGATTGCCAGGGCCGGCCTCCAAAATTTCCATATGTCCGGAGATTGTTCCCACGCCCAAAGAGCCAGGAGGGAAAACTGTGGCCTTGTTCTCAAGCTCTTTGGGAACCGCTTGCATGGCCCCACACACCTTGGGGCTGCGGGCTTTCCTGCCACCTTCAGCCTCCAAACCACCCTTTTTCAGATTGCCAGGGCCAGGCCTCCAAAATTTCCATATGTCCTGGAGATTGTTCCCACGCCCAAAGAGCCAGGAGGGAAAACTGTGCCTTGTTCTCAAGCTCTTTGGGAACCGCTTGCATGGCCCCACAGACCTTGGGGCTGCGGGCTTTCCTGCGCACTTCAGCCTCAAAACCACCCTTTTCCATGGATGCCACGGCCAGGCCTCCAAAGTTTCCATATGTCCGGAGATTGTTCCCACGCCCAAAGAGCCAGGAGGGAAAACTGTGCCTTGTTCTCAAGCTCTTTGGGAACCGCTTGCATGGCCCCATAGACCTTGGGGCTGCGGGCTTTCCTGCCGCCTTCAGCCTCCAAACCACCCTTTTTCAGATTGCCAGGGCCAGGCCTCCAAAATTTCCATATGTCCGGAGATTGTTCCCACGCTCAAAGAGCCAGGAGGGAAAACTGTGCCTTGTTCTCAAGCTCTTTGGGAACCGCTTGCATGGCCCCACACACCTTGGGGCTGCGGGCTTTCCTGCCACCTTCAGCCTCCAAACCACCCTTTTTCAGATTGCCAGGGCCGGCCTCCAAAATTTCCATATGTCCGGAGATTATTCCCACGCCCAAAATGCCAGGAGAGAAAACTGTGCCTTGTTCTCAAGCTCTTTGGGAACCGCTTGCATGGCCCCACACACCTTGGGGCTGCGGGCTTTCCTGCCACCTTCAGCCTCAAAACCACCCTTTTCCCAATGGATGCCAGGGCCAGCCTCCAAAATTTCCATATGTCCGGAGATTGTTCCCACACCCAAAGATGCCAGGAGGGAAAACAGTGCCTTGTTCTCAAGCTCTTTGGGAACCGCTTGCATGGCCCCACAGACCTTGGGGCTGCGGGCTTTCCTGCTGCCTTCAGCCTCCAAACCACCCTTTCTCAGATTGCAAGGGACGGCCTCCAAAATTTCCATATGTCCGGAGATTGTTCCCACGCTCAAAGAGCCAGGAGGGAAAACTGTGCCTTGTTCTCAAGCTCTTTGGGAAGGCTTGCATGGCCCCACACACCTTGGGGCTGCGGGCTTTCCTGCCACCTTCAGCCTCCAAACCACCCTTTTTCAGATAGCCAGGGCCAGGCCTCCAAAATTTCCATATGTCCGGAGATTGTTCCCACGCGCAAAGAGCCAGGAGGGAAAACTGTGCCTTGTTCTCAAGCTCTTTGGGAACCGCTTGCATGGCCCCACACACCTTGGGGCTGCGGGCTTTCCTGCCGCCTTCAGCCTCCAAACCACCCTTTTTCAGATTGCCAGGGCCGGCCTCCAAAATTTCCATATGTCCGGAGATTGTTCCCACGCCCAAAGAGCCAGGAGGGAAAACTGTGCCTTGTTCTCAAGCTCTTTGGGAACCGCTTGCATGGCCCCACACACCTTGGGGCTGCGCGCTTTCCTGCCGCCTTCAGCCTCCAAACCACCCTTTTTCAGATTGCCAGGGCCGGCCTCCAAAATTTCCATATGTCCTGGAGATTGTTCCCACGCCCAAAGATGCCAGGAGGGAAAACTGTGCCTTGTTCTCAAGCTCTTTGGGAACCGCTTGCATGGCCCCACAGACCTTGGGGCTGCGGGCTTTCCTGCTGCCTTCAGCCTCAAAACCACCCTTTCTCAGATTGCGAGGGACGGCCTCCAAAATTTCCATATGTCCGGAGATTGTTCCCACGATCAAAGAGCCAGGAGGGAAAACTGTGCCTTGTTCTCAAGCTCTTTGGGAACCGCTTGCATGGCCCCACACACCTTGGCGCTCCAGGCATCCTTGGCGCCTTCAGCCTCAAAGCCACCCTTTCTCACTCTCCCCAGGGCCATTCTCCAAAATTTCCATATGTCCGGAGATTGGTCCCGCACCCAAAGAGCCAGGAAGGTAAACTGTGGCTTGTTCTAATACTCTCTTACAACCACTTGCATCACCCTACAAACCTCAGGCACCCATTCTTTCCTGGCGCCTAAAGCCTCAAAACCTCTCTTTCTCACTCGCCCCAGGGCCAGCCTCCAAAATTTCCATACGTCTGGAGATTGCTCCAACACCCAAAGAGCCAAGAGGCAAAACTGTGTCTCTTTTTACATCTCTCTGGCAACCGCTTGCACTGCCACACAGCCCTAGGTGCTTTGGGCTTTCCTGGTGCCTTCAGCCTCAATAGCACCCCTTCTCACTCGCCCCAGGGTGAGTTTCCAAAATTTCCATATGTCTGGAGTTTGCTCCAGGCTTTCTCGCGCCTATAGCCTCAAAACCAGCCTTCCTCACTCGCACCAGGGCTGGCCTCCAGAATTTCCATATGTCTGGAGATTGCTTCCATGCGCAAAGAGACAGGAGGGAAAAGTCTGGCTCTTTCTAAACCCTCTGGGAACTGCTCGCATAGCCCCACAGACCTTGGGGGTCCGGGCTTTCCTGGTGCCTTCAGCCTCAAAACCACCCTTTCTCACTTGCCCCAGGGGCGGCCTCCAAAATATCCATATATCTGAAGATTCCTTCCACGCCCAACGCTCCAAGAGGGTAAATTGTGGCTTGCTCTAAAGCTCTCTGGGAATCGCTGGCATGGTACCACAGACCTTGGTGCTTCAGACTCACCTAGCAGTATCAGCCTGAAAACCACCCTTTCTGACACACCCCATGCCTGGCCTAAAAATTTTCTTATGTCCGGTGATTCTACCTACGCCCAATGAACAAGGAGGGAAAAGTGTTGCTTGTTCTAAAGCCCTCTGGGAACTGCTTGCGTCACCCCACAGACCTTGGAGCTGCTGGCCTTCTAGACGCCTTCAGGCTCAAAACCACACTTTTTCAATTCCTGCGAGTTCGGCCCAAAAAATAGTAAATACTTGGGGATTGCTCCCACGCCCTAAGAGCCAGGAGGGAAAACTGTGGCTTGTTCTGAAACTCTCTGGGAATCACTTGCATGGCCCCACATACCTTTCGCCTCTTGGCTTTCCTGGCACCTTCAGCCTCAAAACCACACTTTCTCAATTGCCCCAGGAGCAGCCTCAAAAATCATAGAATCATAGAATTATAGAATGGTTTATGTTTGAAGAACCTTAAAGAACATCTTGTTCCAACTCCCCTGCCATGGACAGGGACATCTCCCACTAGATCAGGTTTCTCAGAGCCCCATCCAGCCTGGCCTTAAAAACTTCCAGGTATGGGGCTTCCACCACCTCTCTGGGTAACCCGTTCCAGTGTCTCACCACCCTCATGATGAAGAACTTCTTCCTAACGTCCAGTCTGATTCGTCCTATCTCTAGTTTTAATCCATTCCCTCTAGTCCTACCATTACCCGACAACCTAAAAATTCCCTCACCAGCTTTCTTGTAGGCCCCCTTAAGATACTGGTAGGCCACTCTAAGGTCTCCTTGGAGCCACCTTTTCTCTAGGCTGAAGAACCCCAATTCTCTCAGTTTGTCCTCATAAGAGAGGTACTCCAGCCCTCTCATCATCCTCATGGCCCTTCTCTGGACATGTTCCAGCACATCCATATCTATCTTGTAGTTGGGGCTCCAGAATTGGACACAGTACTCCAGGTGGTGTCTCACAAGAGTGGAGTAGAGGGGGAGAATCACCTCCCTTGGCCTGCTGGCCACGCTTCTCCTCATGGAGCTCGGGATACGATTGGCTTTCTGGGCTGCTAGTGCACACTGACGGCTTATGTGTAGCCTCTCATCTACCAGCACCCCCAAGTCCTTTTCTTCAGGGCTGCTCTCAAGCCAGTCACTGCCCAGCCTATATCAGTGCTTGGGATTGCCCCGACCCAGACGGAGGACCTTGCACTTGGTCCTGTTGAACTTCATGAGGTTGGCATGGGCCCACCTCTCCAGCCTGTCAAGGACAGAGTGGCTGTTTGCATCCAAGGCACAAAGTCCAAGGATATAAGCCCTAAACAATAGTACAGGTTTTTCACATACTTTCCTATGACTTCATGGGTTGCAAACTCAGACGATCATGTTTGTAAATACTTCACATTTACAGTGTTTCAGAGTTTATTATTCAATCTGTATGTGTCACTGACTACACTGTGTATTACTGAGGAGGACTCTGCCTTATCATAAGATTGATGATAGATTGCCTGTTTTACCCATAATTGTGCTTTTACACTTTTCATGAAAATATGATTTCCTCAGTACTAAAGAGAAATTAACGCACTCAAGAAGGTTTGCCATAGCAAAATGGTTTCTTTAGGAATTGCTAGCCACTTCAAATGAAAGGGCTTCTGGGGAAAAAGCGTTCCTCTCTCAGGGTAAGCCTGTACGGAATGACTGATAAGGGAACCAAACAAGCAATACTTCTGAGAAAATTCTTGCAGGAGGCACACTTCCAGCTTATCAAAGTGTCCTCATTCAAAGCGAGGACTTTCACAAAACAGAACTTCCGCAGTTATCTGGAACTGTGTCTAATGAGACATGAATCGCTGGCGGAGAAGCTCAAGAAGAAGAATCTAACTTTGGCATCTGGGTGTCTTTTATATTCATGTTGATCTACAGATTTACTGGAAAGGTCCAGGAGGTGCAACAGTCATAAGTGGTGGTGGCGGTGGCGGCTGCTGCTGCTGCTGCTGCTGAATCATCTGGTGGAGCCCTTTTGTGTAGCCAGTTCCATTGTTGAAGTTGTTCACAGCCTAGAGGCAGAAAAACATTTACCACAAGGTAATACGAAACTTCAGTAGATACATGAACAAAAGCCTCCACACAGTAAAATTACTTATGTATTCCTCTAAATGCTATCAATCCTAAAATGAATCAACATACAAATACACGAACGCATCACCTTAAACACTGATAGTAACAACTGGTAACTCAGAGTACCTGTATTTAAAATACTTGAGTGTTAGCACCAAGTTTGAAAGTAAGGCAATCATGTTAAACAAAAGCGTGACCTGAATTTGCCCTATTGTCTCTAAAGAGTTGTCAGCTTCTCTAACAACGGATAATGGATTTGAAAAGTAAATGTAGCCTATTTAATTTTGCGGTTTTTGAGGAGATGTAAATTAATATTTTCTTCCCTTTTGGCTTTTTGCAAATAGACTTTTCTTACAGTTTATGTAAAAGTCATCCTGTTGCCTTGCGTAGGAATTTGTTGGCCATTAAATCATCAGGGGAAAAGTCTGTCTGATGACACGTTGGGCATGTGTGCTCCTCAGATTCCAGCAATGCTGTTCCAATGCCTGTGCATAATTAGAATCATCAAAGTAGGTTTAGCCAACGTAAGGAAATTTTGTGGGCTCCAATCAATCAAAAAAAGACATATATGATTAATGGGTGAATATGGTCTTGAATTGAGAGCATGAAGCTATAAATGTTCCACAGTGTAAAACATTTCTAGGATGCAGCAAATAACTGTGCAGTTTTGATATTTCGCTAACGTAACATTTGAAGACGGCTGCGTCTGGATGTTTCAACTATTCTTTTTGCCACTCTCTAGTACAGTGAGAAGTCACCACCCTCCAGGTTAATGAATAAAACACACCTCAAAAGAACATCAGAAGGCTTGAGTTCTGAAGGGTTTAACCAGCTCTCCCATGGAGAAGAATGTGGATTAAATGCCTAACTATCGGTTTGTGGCAGACCACAGTAAGGTTGGCTATACTTAGCCAACCAGAGTTGGCTATACGATTTTGTATCAGAGAAAGGGCTTTGAAAAAAAACTAAATGCATTCAATATCTAATACTGTAATCACCTGCGCAGCTAGGCACTCTTCTCATGCTTGTCCTGCTGCATGTAAAGAGGATTTAACTAGAAATGTAAAAAAGGAAAAGTTTTCTGTCTTTTTTTTTTCCCCTTTATACAAGGATTGTCCTTTCCTATTGAGCAGACATTTAAGTATGGAATAGAACTGGTAACGAAGAAAATTTGTCATCTCCTGTTTCTGCTTTCAGAAAATCAGATGTGGTGGTTGGAATGAACAAACACCGGAGTAACACTTACATTCGTCACGATAACTGTTTCCACAGCAGGGAATAACAGCTGCATCAGTCATTATCTCTTTACAAATGAGACATAACAACTCATCTGGAATAGGGTCTTCTGAGGAGGAGGAGGACGGCTCCACTGGTAAGAAGGAAGGCTTCTCCTTCTTTCCTCTAGCATAAGCTTCCCTGGAGGGCAAGGTGGGGAAGGGAAATGAAAAAAGTTAGCAATGGCTAGAGGAAAACTTTTCCAGGCTCTGAAGTTCCACGGGCATGAACAGTAGGACCGCCCTATTTTAATAGGAGAAAGTATCACGCATTTTGAGGTTAACATACAATGACAATGCTTCCTCCCCCGTAGTTAGAGATGCCGGCCAACTTGGTTGCATTGCCACTCAGACATTTACATGTGGTTTCTCTCTTTCACTTTTTGGTCAGTCCAATTAGTTCCATACTTACGCATTAATAATTGGTATTGCATATGTTCCGCTGTTTGTCAGCATAGCACCCTTTGTATTGGGATCTTTCACCTCCGTCATGAAACTCCTTGGAATTCCTGTGCTCCTCTTAATTCTGGGAACAGGCTTAAAATTTTTGTCATGTTAAGAAAAGAAATGCAGACATAGCTATCTTAAGACCCACACTTAAAATGACACTTCGATGATTAATTTAAGCAGCAAAAGCCCTTAATCCTCTCCTTTTACCTAGCCTAAGGGTTACTCAACTAAAATACTTATTTTCCTACGGGAATATAGCCAGGATGTTTCAAAGACTTGAGCAGCATTTTGAACTCAGTGGACATTCTTTTGCTAAACTTCAGGTTCCGTAAGGGTTACATATCACTTAGCTCACCATCCACTCGGAGAAGAGACACAAACCCGCTCCTCCTCCAAAGAGCAATTCAGAGGGAGAGCCCAATTCAGGGCTCTGAACCAGTCACTAGAGAAACTTACGTTCACCATCAATACGTACAAAGTCTGCATATGCATTCGGCGACTAACATTACATGGCATGAATACTCAACCAGAGACTTGTGTAATTAAAACACGCAAATATTCAATAGGTGGGGTCAAGAGAAACATCTTTGTCTTATACAAAATTCTAAAAACTGTGAACTGTCATTAAAAAGCGCTAAAACCAGAAAGATTTTCAACAGTATTGAAATATATAAAAATACGCATGGCAGCTCACAGAGAAAGATCTATGGACATATTTAATAGCTATGACCGAGAAAAAAGAACATTTTACCTTTTAAATTCCAGGATTCCCTTGAATTTTGAAAGGTTCTGCAACATTGCCCTATAACCTCTGTACTTCACCCCAAGAGAAACAATTCTTAATATGAGTGTTCATGTATTTGTTACGTAACTGCCACGTGAAAAATGAAAAGCAAAGTAACACCAGAAGTCCCCCACCATCTTACCCCATTCATTGGGCAGTTCTTTACGTAGTGGCCAGGTTTTCCTCAATGAAAGCATACATAGGATGGTGGAGGTGTATCCCAGGGTTTCTTCATGTAACTAAAAGGTTTTTGAGAAAAGAAGAAAAAGGTATGCATGTGTCTCTCTTTTAAAACAAACATCTCTACAATTTTTCCAGAATTTTCAAAGAACAGATTTGACATTATCGACACTTACTTGATTGGATCGTAAACACGGTGAGACTGTATCATCATAGCTTTTATTTTGTCTTCTTCGGAAGCATTGGCTTCAGCCAGATTGTCGGTCTATTTAACAGGTAAGCATTTGACACATGCATTAGAAACACATTTGCGCCCACACAGCCAGAGACGACACCACTCACCCCATCCTGTAAAGAACAGTACAACGCCAGCTGAGGCTGCATGAAAACAGCTGCTTATAGAAAATACTGTTGTCCTGAAGATGTTCTGGGAAGTCCTTATGCCATCACATGATGTTTATGTGCCCATTAACCTACTGGAAAAGAGCGTTCTTGGGCACTCAAAACCTTAGGCTCTGTTTGCACCTCACATAAAGACTCGTGTAACCAATCCAGTTTTCTTCCAAGCAGACTGAAGCTATGTGTAGAACAAACTATGCTATCCAGTACTCTTCAACTGATTTTTAAGCTCTAGACTCTTGGAAGGAGGAGATATCCACTGTACGTTTAATGGAGAAAGATGTATGCAGCTATAGTTATTTACGCTTTGCAGTGTTAAAAGGACACTCAACTCAAGAGTCAGGGAAGCTGTTTCTGCTTGCTGAAATTCAGCTTCAGACACAGAAGCCTTAAAAGGAATCAAGCTTTTTATAATCTCTCAGCAAGACAAAAGATACTTTGCGGTAGACGTTTGACCATCATGTGCTCTCGGCAGTCCAAACCGCATGTAATCCCCCTACTAACTTCTTCATATTAAGTGGTTTAACTACAGTAAGCAAAACCTGCAGGTTTTTTCCAGTTGACTGTGTCCTTTTAACATACAAATTGTAATATAAGCCTTGTGCAGCACTAGATCTTCAAATTATTGAAGCCCCCTGGATTTATTTAAACAGCATTTCTTAAAACGATTTTATTACACACAAGTCCAGTTACAAGCAGGGTCTAAGGGAGTGACTGCCAATGATTTGGACCTTCAAGTACCCATCCTTCAGATCAGCCACTCATGTTTTTGGTTTTATATGCATTCATTGATAAAAGCAACAAACTAGTTCCTACATTTTATTAAATGGTTGTTTCTTAGACATAGTTTTTTCTCAACAGTAACCTAATCCAGATGGACATCTCTGAAATCATTTCCATTAACATTTACAGAAAACTTTACAGGTGCTTGACTCATTTGTTGGAACCCAAACAGTTTACAAAGTATGTCCAAATCCCACAAAACATTACTAGAAATAGACCAAAATTGAAATAAGGCGTTTAATACGTCGTAATAACAAACCAGAAGACTGTTAACACACTGCCTCCACGCTAAGCCAGTCTGCACTAAAGAGGTTAGAGAACGTAAAAGTTTTCAGCTGCCATATTTTTCTGAAATACTTAAATTGTCTCAAAAGCTTAAACGTGTACCCCACTTGGACAGTTTTTCACATCTTAGAGTAAAACGTCACATGAAGTTACAGAACCTCACAGACAGGACACGTTTAGGGACAGCACTGATGGAGACCAATGTCTTTGGGTGGCTACCTTCCAATATCTTTTTTTCTTTATTCTACCCCCGAAATGTACACAGTAGGAAATGTGTCTCACACTGCAGTGAGAGAGGGAAGAAGCTACCATCGGGAAAAGATTACTCTTTCTTGGAAACGAACTCCCACCTTTATTTGCAGAAGAAAAGACCTAGCTCTGCTGCATTAGGCCCTGCCTTGTCTAATCTTTGGACCTTTAAAGAGTAGTGTTTTCACTGGCTAGCACTATGCCTTTTCACAAGGTGCAACCACTAGTGCTTTCCCAGACAACTTACACATTGTTGAGCAAAAAATGCAAGCAGTTCCATAGCAAAACACGGTATTAGAACAGTTTCAGGAAGTCACATCTGCTAATATGCCACACGTACACATTGGTATATTCCGATAGATGATTAGGTACGTTTTCAGAATTTACACACACTGCATGCAAACAAATTAGTTTGTGTTGCTCACTGTAGATATACTAGAATTTATGAAGTTATGCAGCACTCGAAGAATGGATCTGTAACTATAATGACTGGCAATTGAGAAATAGCCATGCAAGTGTCCGTGTTACAGAAACGCTTCTATTTTGTCTGTGGCAAAGCCCCCTGAAATGTCCATAACTTGCAGCCAATTCCATTCTTCTGTAAAAAATGTTTTAGTTTCCAATGCAAAATTAACGAGACGTATGAAAAATGGTAAACAGCATCTGAAGGGCTTCTTTTTTGTTTCTTGAAGATGAGTAATCCTGCAACGTTACGTTGAGGCTGATAAGGTACTCCCCTTCTCTCTGCCCAAACTGGGAACTACTCTTTACAGGATAGTATCGAAAAAACACGCATTTTAAAGTTAAAATAAATACTTTAAATTATTAAAAATTAAATTAAAATCTTGTGCACATTACAACAGCTATCCAGCTATAGACCACAGCTTAAGATTTAAAAATACAAAGCAAACACTTTTTTTTTTTTGGGGGGGGGGGGGGGGGTAAGTATTTGACAAGATTATATGTATATATCTTTACCTTCACAAGCTGGGCCAGAGAAAGAGGTGCAGGAAGGTCATCAATCCGTTCATAAAAAACGAAACACATATTCAAGTTCCACAATCAAAACACATCGATAGTTAACCTCTACCCTAGTCTGAGAGTAGCACTATATCCTCTGAGCATCACTGAAAGAGGCATTTCAAACCTAGTGTAATTTGTCTTTGTTCAAAACGAAGTCCAAAACTATGAGAGCTTAGGAGTGCCCATGTGGTTAATGAGAAGAAACTAAATGAATCAAACCTGCTTGAGATCAACTGCTTGCTCCCAAATATCTCAGAGAGGGACCCTTGTCAAATGCTCACAACTGCTTAAAAGTCGAAGGGCTAAGGCGGCTGTCAATTTTCAGCTGAAAAGGTTTTTAAAAAAATAGTTATTTGAGAAGGAAGCACCACTGCGGGAAACTTATCTTCAGTGTAGTTTGTAAACTAATCGTTAATTTCACATCATTGATAAAGGCACATGGTTATGCTTTTAGGAACAGAGTATAGTTGACTGTCAAAATAAAGCACCGTCATATCGGCCCTGAAACATGAACTCTGCCCCTCCGCTCAATGAGGTTAAAAATGCCAAGCTCGCCATACCCCACAAAGCCCAAATAAAAACAGCAATCCAAAACATCAGCCAATAAAAATAATCCACCACTTTGTCTAGAAAAACAATAAGCTGCTCAAATTGCTGAAATTAAGGTGTTTACCACGACAGAGATCCTTGCAGTTACTAAACTTGCAGCCATACTAAAAGGATCCACTTCCTTGCTTTGCCTGTAGTAACAGAAGAGCAGCACACATTTGCAAGTGTGGAATGACAGCTAACGTAAGAGCAAGACAATGAGGAAATAGCCAAAGAATAAGCTTTTGTGCATCCTTTTTAAAAAAAATCTTAACTAATTTTCATTTGCCGCTTTACTGTACAACAATAATTGGCAAGCTTTCCAGTGATTTATTCCTACCACACTAAGATCCAGGTTCTGCTTTGAAATACATCCAGAAACATGTGTATTTCAAATAAAACAAAACAAAATTGCCACACTTTTGACCAAGACCTGAGGTAGATTTAAGATTAAAGTTAATTGTCTCTCCAACACTAGAAGTGCCTGAGGCTGCACTGATTTACAGTGAGAGGGAGGACACGTAAAGAGCGATGCAAGGTTTCTGCCCTCCCTCCTTTTGTTTTTTGGCGGCTTTTTTGAGACACCTCTGTTAGCTGGTGGTAAGATGCTACTTAGAAATATAATGCAGACATGGCAGGGAACACACGAGCCTAAAAGAATGGGAACTTTATTTATGAACATGTGATTTGTGTTTATACACATGCTAGCAAACAAGGAGAAAAATAATTCTTTTCAATAAGTAAAACCCCATCTGAATTAGATCAAATACTATAAATGTGGCTTACATAAATGCACTACATTAACTGCTAGGGTCACTGGGTCAGTTAAACTAACTCCAACCCAAGTGATCAGATCCAGTGATCCAGGGTTAATTTAATACCTCACACCATTCTAGTGAAGAAAAAGCAGTTCTACTTCAAATAAAGATGAAAAACCAGTAAGTTTTATACTACAAGGACTATTTTGAAATGCACAGTTTCACACAGTATTCAAGCCAAGTGCCAAATCCAGACCTAGACCATTACCAGTCAAGTATTTCCCTGGGTTACTGATCTAGATTTTCGCAGCAGAATAACAGTGTTTTGAAACCTGAAGAAAAATGCTGCCCCTTTTCCAAATGTAAATTCAAAGTGGTGGTATACTAAAGAAAGGCTTGACCTTTGGGAAATGAAAGCAGCATCCAACCCTGAAAACACCCAGATCCAAAAATGTACTGCAGGCAGAAGTTAAGAAAAATCACAGGGATTTTACCCACAAATGCACCAGAGCAGGCAGGGGTGAGCAGCCCTGCTCCCTGCACCGCAAGGAGACCCCAGGCACAGACCCCAGCCCCCATGCGCAGACCCCGGCCCCACGCCTGCCTGGGCACCCAGAAGCTCATTCCTCTTTGCAGGCAGCCTTTGGGCTCAGCGCTGCTCTGCAGGCAGGGATCATCTCCCAGGTCTCCAGCCTGAAAAGGGGCAGCAGAGGCACCAGCTCAGGCTCCGGGCAGCACCTGGCTGCTCCTGGCAAGCATCCCTCCAGCACAAGCCCAGGGGACCCTGGGCTCCCTGGGAGATGTGTCCCTCAGTGCAGGGAGGCCTGATCCCAGCAGGGCATGAGCAGCCCAGAAAGGCTTATCCCAGCCCCTGGCCTTGCAGGGGTGGGGGGAGAGAGCAAGCCAAGCTCCCAGCCCCCCAAGCTCCCCAGAGCAGGGTGCCCACCCCACTCTATCCCCATGGTGCCAGCTCCAGCCTGCCCAGGCAGTGGGGGTTCCCACCTCCCTGGAGTGCGGCCCTACCTCTGGCTGTACAAGTGTCCTCTCCTTTAGGGCTTTCATGATGCATCCTAAATGTCAGCACACACAGAGAGGTGTTGGGAGAAGGGAAGGGCTGGGTTTGTTGTTTGAGGCGTCAGGAGCAGGGGAAAAGGGCTGCGTGGGGAGCAGGGGAGCAGTGCTGTGTTGTGCCCATCGCCAGGCACCGGCAGTTGCAGCTGGAACACGGGCCATGGCAATGGGAGTGCAGTGGGGACGGGGACAAGCCCCCTTCAAGGGGGGGCAGCTCAATACATACATACCCCCCCAAAGTTAATAACCCCAACACATTAGACTTCCTTCCTGTCTTAAGCGGTTCTTCCTAACCATGCCGTCATTTAACAAGTGGGTTTGCCCAGAGCATTGCAGACTGTTTTTGGGATGCTGGGCAAGTGCAGCAAGTCCTTCCAAAGAAATCTGTATGTATTGACATGCAAAGCAAAAACCCAGCCTGTCCTCATGTACAAGTGCTAGCCCAGGCTCCAAGCAGCACCTTTCTGGGCCTTTGAGCCACTGACCCCTCACAATTAGAGACTCGCAATTAGAGCCATGTACCTCCTGAAGGTGAGGAAGCACAAGGAAATACTTTAGATTGCCACACAATGGTTTCTTCATCCATTTACCTTGAAGAACATACTACAAGGCAAGTAACGCATGTTTGAAGGCCTCCCACCATTACAGCATACTTTCATCATTCCCAAACATCAGCCCCTCTACCAGTGGTTTCTGCCATGTTTCCAGCTGAAGGAATAAAAAGCTCACCTGCCTGGTTAATTTTCAACATTAGCACAGCAGTGCTGTTCTGTCCTTATCCCCACGTACAGGTGTTTATTTGATCTTTGATGCCAGCAGCATCTATCCTCTCATTTTGGGGCAGCATGACAATACCCGGGGAGGGTACCATCCAGCCAGAAATGGAGGATGCATTGACAAGGTAGCAGTAAGCACATATTTTTAAATACATAAGTTCACCCCCAAAGCAAGGACATGTTTATAAGCACAACGCTGCGGTGTCCAGAATTACTAGGGAGTGCTTGAAGGCATCTCTTCTGAGATGGAAACAAATTATAAGCTTACACTACAATGGCTATCTGTTGTTCCTATAAAAGCAATAAAAGCAAACACGTATAATAAGGGATCTCTCCACGGAGAGGAAACAGGATCTACAACTTGGGTCTCAGAACAGCCAACCCCAAGAACAAACCCAGTAGAATCCTCTTAGAAGTTACCGTTGATGGAGTTTGAAGCCCATCTCCCAGCAGGCCTAAAAATGTCAGCCTACTTCGGGACAGATACATTAACATCTACCCCATGACGACAAACATTTACTGCAGCTTTCACAAGAGAGATACAATCGGAACGCTTCCGTAAACCAATATCCATTTAAAAAGTTCACACATTGAAACCCATAACAAAGAATTCAATGCTTTATGGACACTCACATAGCAGATGTTTTGCTGGCAGCTTTAACTCCTCCAACAGGGATTCTTCTAACAATTACCGATGAGTTCTTAGCAATCAGGGCATTGTCATCTGTGTATTCTGTAACAACATAAACACAGAAAAAAAATCAGCCAATTTGTAAGAACGTATATGTTAGGAAGAAGTTCTTCACCATGAGGGTGGTGAGACACTGGAACAGGTTGCCCAGAGAGGTGGTGGAAGCCCCATCCCTGGAGACATTCAAGGCCAGGCTGGATGGGGCTCTGAGCAACCTGATCTAGTGGGAGGTATCCCTGCCCACGGCAGGGGGGTTGGAACCAGATGATCTTTAAGGTCCCTTCCAACCCTAACAATTCTATGATTCTATATTAATTTGTAATTACATAGCACTCCAGAGAATGCTTTTGCAGGTATAAATGCAAAATTCTATATGTAACAGCACGCTGTTATCGTCTCAACATACTAACAGGACTTTTCAAGAAATCTTCAGGTTGAAAATCAAACACAAGCAGCAAAAGAGTCTTCATTTTTCTAAAAAAGTTTGAGTGCCAACAGCAAATTGGTCTCAAAAGTCGCTAAAGGAGAGTCTGCTAATGCATGAGGTTCTTTCCTGATCTAGCTTAAGCTGCGTTTGCTTCCATTAGGCTACAAAACCAAGAGATCTCTGGAGAAAAGAAACCACAGCGAAGTCTCACCTGCGCAAACCAGATTCTGAAGTCAGACCAACTTGCCCTCAACAAAACACTTGGCTAAAGCATGAACACTCTGCATCGTGGCTTTCAGAGCTGTCACCTAAAACCGATTCACCTAATGCTGCTAGTGCTCAAGACTGACTGAACACAGAAGAGAGCCCGTCATCTCTCTCTATTTCTTGGCTTCTCAGCTGCTCAGGGCTTTACATTTAAATGGAAACAAAACTGGCCGTGCTAGAATTTGGATCACATTTTGGGGACTTGAGCTTACTTTCACAAGTAGGGCAGAATCGGTTGCAGCCTGACGTGCTATCTCCCCTCTTAAGTTGATCATCTAGTTTGAATTAACCAAAGGGACATGAATTCTTTGAATTCCCTTTTTGCAGAGCAGAAATATAAATATAAAAGGCTTGTTGTGGTCTGGCAGGGCTAAGGAGGGAGCTTCCACAACTGCTTGGTTTAGATCTTTAAATGCCTTTTGCGTGTGCTGTCCTCTGTATAAAAGGGATCCTTAATTTTGCTATTGATGTCTGGTTTTCCTGTTAATAGTCATTTGGAAGCCCAGGTTTTAATATGGTAGCCTTTCTCATAAGCCTGTGGTGGAATATGGATTCCATATTCATTCCGTAACTCGCCCGTCGCCACAGTCCAAACTACAGCAGCAGAGGAAAAAAAGCCCCACTGTTGGATATGCACTAAAAACCCATCCTCTGCCAGAAATACCCTCCTGGGAATGTGTCCCAGTGAATTCTCATCGGTACAGGGACGGGCATCTATGTTACGAATTTTCACTGAAGAAAGGAAGGATACCAACCTTCCACCAAGACGGGTTGGTCACTGGTCTGAAAGGAGATCCCTGGCTATGCCCGGAGAGCAAACCTATTTACAAGCTCACACACTCTCCAGGGGCTGGGGACTGGAAATGCCAATAGAGCTCTTAGGGCCATACAGATGAAAAGGGGAGTCTTACGCCTGGAACGTTCCATAGATTCGTTCCTATGCCTAAAGGCAATCGGTTTTCCTCCACAGACAGGCTGATCAGTCTCACCTCAGTGCCCAGCAAGCTCACGGAGCAGATCTTCCTCGAAACTCTGCTAAGGCACACGGAAAAGAGAGAGGTGATCGGTGACAGCCAACATGGCTTCACTAAGGGCATATGGTGCCCGACAAATCTGGGGGCCTTCTACAACGGGGTTTCAGTGTTGGTGGATAAGGGAGGAGCAGCTGACAACATCTGACTGGATTTGGGCAAAGTATCTGACACTGTCCTACATGACATCCTTGTCTCTAAATTGGAGAGGCATAGCTTTGACAGAAGGACCACTTGGTGGATAAGGAATTGGCTGGATGGCCACACTCAAGGACTTGTGGTCAACGGCTTGATGACCAAGTGGTGAGCAGTGATGAATGGTGTTCTATTTAACATCTTTGTCGGTGACACGGATGTTGGGATTGAGTGCACCCTCAGCAAGTTTGCCAACACCACCAAGCTGTGTGGCACAGTCGAGCCGCTGGAGGGGAGACTGGAGCCATCCAGAGGGACCCGGACAGGCTGGAGAAGTGGGCCTGTGCAAACCTCATGAAGTTCAATTGGGCCAAGTGCAAGGTTCTACATGTGGGCTGGGGCAATCCCAAGCAAAAATACAGACTGGGAGGAGAACGGTTTGAGAGCAGCCCTGAGGAGGAGGACTTGGGGGTGTTGGTGGATAAGAAGCTCAACATGACCCAGCAATGTGCACTCGCAGCCCAGAAAGCCAACCATATCCTCGGCTGCATCAAAAGAAGCGTGGCCAGCAGGTCAAGTGACATGATTCTGCCCCTCCACTCTGCTCTTGTGAGAACCCACCTGAAGTACTGCCTCCAGCTCTGGGGCCCCAAACATAAAAAAGAAAATGAAACTGTTGGAGGAAGTCCAGAGGAGACCATGAAGACGATCCGAGGGCTCAAGCCCCTCTGCTGTGAGGACAGGCTGAGAGAGTTGGGGTTGTTCAGCCTGGAGAAGAGAAGGCTCTGGGGAGACCTTATAGCGGCCTTCCAGTAGCACCTAAAGGGGGCCTACAGAAAAGGTGGAGAGGGACTCTTGGTCAGGGAGTGGAGCAATAGGACGAGGGGAACGGTTTTAAACTGAAAGAGCGTAGATTTAGACTAGATATGAGGAAGAAATTCTTTTCGCCAAGGGTGGTGTGCCACTGGAGCAGGCTGCCCAGAGAATTTGTGGATGCCCCATCCCTGGAATTGTTCAAGGACAAGCTGGACAGGGCTTTGAGCAACCTGGTCTAGTGGGACATGTCCCTGCCCATGGCAGGGAGGTTGGAACTAGACGATCTTTAACGTCCCTTCTAACTCCAACCATTCTATGATTTGTCAGCAATGTTTCAAGTCACACAATACTCAGTCGCGTTATGAAATGTCACTAAACTTAACGACAGCAGCCTCTTTGCAGGTTTCTAACTCCAAAGCAAAAACCAAAAGCCTGGTCCTTCCGTGTGGCTGGCGTCTTCCCATGGCTCTTCCTCAAGGCAGGAGAAACCACCCTGAATTTGGAAGTCCACGGAAATTTAGCAGTACACATAGTCCTCTGGCAGTCATTATTTATGGGCCAGAAGTCAGAAACAAGTCAGACTGCACCAGAAGTGGCACTGCCCAACCTGCAGTAGACATATTGGACCAGAAATGATGGTTTCAAGATAGAAAACACAATACAATCCACCAAAACAGAAAAAAACCAACAGACAAAACACTGTACACAAAACAAAGACCCCTGTCTAAGCCTTAAAATGGTAAACAAGCTGAAAAAGAGGACTCTCCACAAAAAAAGACCATGCAGAACACAAGAGAACGTAAAAATAACATGACCCCAGGAAGCCAGGGCCAACACACCCAGATCCTGTACGTAACAGTAAATCCTGGGTTAAACACTCCTGGGGAGAAAGGCTGAGGCTCTCGGAGACTTTGAACCGGCCAGCCATGGCCACCGGGCTTCAGCTCACCATTTCTGTGTCAGACGACCCTGTCCTCCCTGTGAGACCCCTCAGGGCAGCTGTACCCATCTCCAGGGGGGCGGATACAGCCTCAGCATTATGGCGAGGTGCTTCCTGGGAGCAAGATCTCTCACGGGGGCCCTGGGAAACCCTCCTCAGGCCTGGATGCCCGAGAAACATCTCTGCACTGCTCCATATCTCACCAAAACGAGGGACAGAGGAAGGCTGCTGTGGTGGCCTCCAAGAGAACCAGCTCACCTGGGCTGTTCTGCAGCCACCAGGTGCCTTTGCTGACAGGCGGGTCTCCACGTTGCTCTGCAAACAGCTGTCACCTTCCTGCAGGATGCTCTCCAGCACACGGTACGTCTGCACTGAGTCTTCTTGGGGATGAAGTCCGAAAGGGAGGGATGGGGTTTGCTTGGCCCCCATTCCCAGGGTGCCACAAGAGAGAGCTGCCACCCCCAAATCAGCCGTGTGATGTGGACACCACACACGAGCTGCAGACATGGGTCATGACAGCTTTAGGGAGCAGGCAAGCCATTCTGTGGTGTGCCCGGCACTGGCAGAAAGCAGAGCCAGAGACAACGGGGGGAAGCCCAGGGCAGCCAACGGCAGGGTGCAGCGCCCACAGAAACGCCCAGATCCTTGAGCCTCGGCCCCGGGGCTGCAGCTCAGGGCTGACACTGGCTGGGGCTTCGCTGGGAAAAAACAGGTGGGGGTGACCCTGACACCCCGCGCATGTACCTTGTCCCACAATCTGGGAACATGTCCCTCTGCCCATCGCCGCCACGGGGTGCAAAAAGCAGCACCGCTGGCCCTGGCGTGGTCCCGAGCCATGCCTCAACAGATGAGTATTTAACCAGCAGGCCTAAAAAGAGGGAAACTTGCCCAGAATTAAGCTGTGCTCAAGTTTTTGCGGGCAGTGTGATTTTTGGAGCTGCCTGGTGGTGCCGCTCCTGGGGAGCGCTCAAGACCCAGGGCAGCTGCCTGTACCTGTAAGCAGGCGGTGGAGTGTGCGCAGTGGGAGCCAGCGCTGGTTTGTGTGGCTGTTGGACGGGTTTGGGCTCTAAATGTGCCCATCCTAGTACGCCTGGTTCCTTTCTCCTTACAGGTTGTATTTAGAGCTTAAATGGTATTATTTTAAAAAGCAAAGCCAACAAGCAAACAAATGCAAAACCAACAAGCAAACAAACAAAAAAACAGCTGGGCGATTCCCCCCCCGCCACGAGCTGGGCTTTTTTCCCACATTCCTGGCCACTCTGCAAGGCGACATTCATCACCAATATTAGGCAGCAGGACTGAGCCCAGGGAAGGGCTTTTACAGGCAGCGCATTCCTTGAGGCGCCTGGTAATGCCATTGCTGGGGGGTGCTCAAGAAATGCAGTCAGTTGCCCGTAATTGCTGTTTGTGGTGCCTCCTCATCGCTCTCTGTCCAGCTCCCTGCCCCCATCTTTTAATTCCTCCCTTTCTGTCTGTAGCCCATCACTATTCTTTTCTTTCTCTTTCTTTCTCTGGCCGGCTCCCTGATTTTATGTTTTTCATCCCTCCCTCCCTCTCTGCCATACAGCCTGGTTTTGTCTTTCTATATTTGTCTTTCTCTGTCTGGCTTCCTGTCTGCCCCATAGCCCGTTGCTATTTTTTTCTTTCTCTACATCTCCCTCTCCCGCTCCCTGTCCTCCTCTCTTTTCTATCGCTCTGTCCAGCTTCCTGGACTCATTTTCCTCGCTGTCCTACAGCCCGTCCCCTCTCTCCTGCCTGTCTCCGCTGCTCATCTGGCTGGGCCTTCCCTCTTCTCTCTGGGCCTCCATCCCACTCCCCGTCCCCTTTTGCTCTTCCTCCACCTCAGTCCTGGAGGCCATCGCTGTTCTGTCTTTCTCCGCCTCCTCGTCCTCACCCTGTCCCCTGCCCTCCATCTCTTTCCCGCTCTCTCCCCCTGCCCATTCCTCACCAGGATTTCTCCTCCCTCCACTCCCTGCCCAGCTCCCCCCTGCTCTCCCCGTTGTCCCTCTGGCCCTTCCCACCCCTCTCCGCCTCTCTCTCCCTCTCTGCCCTCCTCCTCCTGGCTCCACAGGGGCTTCGGGGCCTGGCCCTGGGCCGGGGCAGCCCCGGGGAGGTGGCCCTGGTTCCTGCAGGGGGCAGGAAGGGGCGCCCCGGGACACGCTGGGAGCTCTAGTCCCGGCATGGGGCTTCTGGCAGTCATGTTGTGTCGAGAGCTGCAGCCTCTGCTCCCGCCGTGGCCCAGTCTTGTAATTGCTGTGATTTTTGCTCTCTAGAGACCACACGTGCTCTTATTTTTCTGACCACCAGTCTTAAATAACATACAGAAAACCTACAGTAAGCCCATCATGAAACGGCTAAAAATTCTGAGTCATAAATTGTAGCCCAATCCTTTAGCACCACAAGCGCTGCTTACCTTTCCTTGCTGAAGGGGTAGATCATGGGCCTTAATGTTTTATGTCCCTTCAGTACTGAGCTTTCAGCTGATGTCTGCTGAAATTTACAGAGACAGGCTTGGTATGGCTGGGTGACTATAGAATGAAATAATTACCTTGGCGTCGTTCTTCCTTCTTAGAGACCTGATTTATAGAAGGTTCCTGCATCAGCTGAAAAGGCAATGGATCTTTTGGAATCTTTTTCAGAGAATCAAATGGCCAAAAGACAATCAGAAATGAGCCAAAAAAGGCTAACATGAAGGCTGTGTATTAAGTGTATTTTTATTAATGGAGCTCTCTACCCATTAGAGTACAAACCATCTAATGATGCCTGTAATATCAATTCACAGTGTCAAGGAAAAGTGCATTCATGCATACATTTACATCTCATAATCCCATCTTTAACAACCACCTAAACTAAAACTAATACAGTCCAGTAAATGAGTCATCAACATTAGAAGAAATGGATGACTTTTCCACAGTGAAAGTAAGCTCTCCAGTGAGGGCATCTCTACTTTTCTCCAAGCATCCTTTCCCTTTATTTTACCTACAGCAAATTCTCAATGACAAACTTGCTTACAGATGGTTGCAGTTCTCCAGGGGTAAACCAGCCTGATGCTCTAAAGACAAACTCTCTGAGAAGAGATGTCTAAAAAATACCGGGAAGTCTGGGAGGAACGCTTTGTCTCGGCTGGCCAGAGAGGTCTAGCTGGGGTTCAGCTCTCAGAGCTGGGCACACGGTAGCAGTGGACATTGTCCCCTGTTACCCTTTGCATTGGTTTTAATCCAAGGTAAACTGTTTTAAACCACTGCAAAAAAAGGCTTGGCAGCCATGAGGACAGCACCGCCCTCATCTTCGCCTGGCCCACTGGCTCCTGCGTTGCCAGTTTCGGGTGAGCGGTGGTGCCGTGTGCCATGTGCAGGCAGGAGAGGTTCCTCAGCATGCCCACGCCATGCTGGGACTGGCCTCTGCCCTGCCTGCAGAGCCTGGGCAGGGAGCGGGCAGCACGCCGGCAGGGAGGGAGGGAGGGGGCGTTACCTTATATTCCTCACATCTTGGCTTTCCACTAATTCTTGCTGTTAACATTTTACTTCATACTTGTTTCCTGCTCAGTCAATTGTTGTAATGGCAAATAAAGATGGAAGAAAATTGTAGAGGTCATCTTAGACACTGCTCAATGTTTTAAGGGAATTGACTGACCTTTAGGGTTGGGGGTGGGGACATAAATCAATTTGTTTAATTGATTTAATCAATTGATAATTTGAATGGAATGTGTTATTGTTTAACATCCATCTGGAGAGATAATTGCATAATTAATACTAATGAGCTATTTTACAGAGTCATGTTTGCATTCCTATAAATAAAATTACAAATCCAGTTAATACAAATATTTAAACACAGCTTTCAAATCTGCATCTCTGTAAAGGCTGACTCTGACTGAAGCATTCAATTCATGGCAGTGCTTTCATGGACCACCTTTGATTTGACCACAAACCCATTAGTGACAGACAATAGTTCCAGTCTAATCCATGCTGTCCTGGTTCCGGCAGGGATAGGGTTAATTTTCTCTGGTATTCCATACCACGTGATCCATGCCCACCTTGAAATGCCGGGGGGAAGGGGCAGGGAGTCATGGCTTGGAGCAGGCTGGGGCGTCCCGTGTCCGGTCAGTGAGCGGCGGTTTCGTAACCGCGTGTGTGTATTCCTCTGTCCGTGTTATTGTTGTTGTTTTGCTTGTTCCCTTTGCTGTTCTGTTAAACTGCCCTTGTCTCAACCCCAGAGTCTTGCCTTTTTCTTCTGAGTCTTCCTGTATTGGGAAGAGCCGAGTGAGCGGCACGTGGTTCTTTGTTGCCCTCTGAGGCAAAACCACGACACATTCTCCTGCCTCAAGACAAACCAACAGCATCTGCACTGTGTCCCAACGTGGTACAAATATCCTGTTTGTGGATCAATGATTTCAAGTAATAGTAGTGTGTGTTTAAATATTTGTGCTAATACCATTCAGAAAACTGAGATCTCTCCTTCTATAGGGCAGGACCAGCACTTGCATCTGCAAGTCATTTGGGTATCTCCTGCTGGATTTCTCAACAACTTCAAGAAGCATCCAGGGACATCATTCTTTCTTTCTATGACAGTCATCTTCGAGACAGCCTGATGTCAAGATTGATTCCAATAGTATCTGTAGTGCTGTCATTATTTGGACAGTTATTATGTTGAATTTCTGGATGAAACAGCAATATGAAATCACAGACATTTAATGAACTGATCTAGATTATAGATCTTAGACTTAGAAATATAGCATTAAGACTCTAGACTTGAGAATCATTTTATACAGGACACATTCAAATTACCATGGAGTCCTAGTCTTTTAAACTTGTGTTAGTTTTTGGCTGTCCAGTAAGACTTCTTTTTTCATATCTGCGGAGCTTCAAGACAATCAGTTTTATTCAAGTCTGCTTTTAAAATATTCTTAGGTTGATAATTGTCTTTAAAATAAACTGAGGTGTGATGGAAGGGGGTTGTACTGGAAATTTGAATAGAATCTTAACTAAGATGTCTGCTAACAGATGATTGACAGCATAGTGAGGAGGAAAATGCAGCCACACAGGCTCTCAGTGGCAATAAAAACTGAAGTCATAGTTTTAAAATCTGATTGAACACTGTCATCTGGTGGTAATTTGAAGAGAGTACAAGTAGAGTCTATTCTGGGGTTTGTTCCACAGGCTTCTTCCATTTGAAGACATTTATTTTAAAAATCAATTAATTTGCTTTAAATTATCTAGAACTCAGCCCAAGGTCTGGATTGTTCACATCATTAAAGAGGAAGCTTGGCACCACAGATCCTGCTAGTTAAGCCAGAAACGAGTTACCACAAATTACACCTTATATTGGAAGCAATGCCTTCATATTTTGGTTCTGCAGACTGTCACAGGCTCCTGCAGCAACCCAGCCAAGAGTTCCTAGTGGGCACAGAGCAAATTGGTGCAGAAACTTCAGAGAAAGATGTGGAAGTGATTAGAAATCTAACAAAATGAAAAATTCACGTTACATGCAGGTTGTATCTTACTTTGCAAACTGGTGAACCGGCATCTGTCTTAGCAATTCAATCATTAAGTGTGGCTGGGATAATCCGTATATATGTTTTTAAGCATGGAAGAACAGCTCATCCATTTAGGTTTTCTGTCAGTAAGGAGATACTATTGTTGGAAATATTTCTGGTTTCTAATTTCAGATAATTATTTGTCAGACTGAAATCAGTAGGTCTCAGTTAAGATCTCAGCAAAGAAGTTTATGGTCAAATATCTTTAAGGTCCCTTCCAGCTCTAACCATTCTATGATTCTATAATTCTAAATATGTACCTGGGTACATGTTGTTGAGAGAAACCCTAGGGCTGTACAATGACCCACACCACATCCCAGAAGAACGTGTGAGCCTGACAAAGTCAGTTTTAAGTCCATAAATTGGACAGAAATCTATATGGAGTCTTACATATATGGTCTCACCAGTGACAGGCTTGCTGCCAGGAGCTCCTGGTGCCGAGTTCAGACCCAGAGGGGCTCAGCTGGTCCTAAATCTCTCTTGCAGACTGTCTCTGTCCCTGGTGACACTACTCAAGGTCCTGTTTCCTTGGAAACAAGCAGTTTACTACCCTCTGGACTACTGCTGAAGCTCCAGCGTGTAGGATCCTAGCAAGTCAACTGATTAATGCCTTTTATTATGTTTACTGACGGAACTCAGGAAGTGATAACAAGTAATAGAGCAAGAGGTAGTGGCTGTCACAGAAGCATCCAGGGTGATGCAAGTGCTCTGAATGCATCACTAGCAAAGCATGCTTGCAGCTCTGACACAATGTAAATGCAGGTAAATTCAACTGTAAATGGGAAAAACCCCAGATATTGAGGGCTCCTCCATGTACTCAGAACAGCATGGAAACAAGGAGCATCAGAATAACCATGGCTGGACACTCAGCTGCGCTGAGCAAGGAGATGGAAGAGGACCAAGTAGCTCCAAGCCAACCAATTCTGTAATGTAAAACTAAATGAGGACTTAAAGAAATTATATATGCTATTACATGCAGATTTATTAAAACAAGCTTCAGTTCTAAGCATTTGTAGTTCTCTCTTGCCACAACAGAATAGATAGGAAAAACAATTGTCGTAGACTAGAACAAGCATCAAAGGATTAGTCTCTAGGTTTGTATTGTGGTAGGACAAATGCCGAGGTTCTTATTTGGTTTCTATTCACACAAACTTTTGCTGCCTGGAATTAGAAGTTTGTGGGACAGGCAGAAAGATACCTAGAAAAATTAGACCTACATTTGTCTTTTAAATTTCTGGCCTTGACCACATACACAGGATTGTTTGCTGACAACTAAATCCCCTTTGGTAGAACTAGGTAGTTATCATTAATGGTCTGGTCACAGCAGGGACATGGGAGGAGGGAGGACTATGCAGTTTATTATTTGATAAACTCCTGGTCTCTGGCAGGATGACCACATTTTTCACTGGCAAGAATAGCTTTAAGAATTTGCATTTACCTTTCCCTGCTAATGATGAAACTGGTAAAGTTTCAAATTAAGGTTAATTATACAGGATACAGCTCAGTTCTTATGCACAACATTTGGCCAGGACTTTAAGACTGAACGCATTCTGTTACTAGTTACTATTTGCTCTTTGTTTAAGCACAGGGTTCATTCCTTGTCTTTGCAGTTAAGCTGTTGAGGCTGCCTATAAATTAAATTCGCCAATCCAGAGGAAGCAGTAGCAACCTAAAAACTACATCAAACTCAAAATATAGCTGGCAAAATTAAATGCTAGGTGAATTGTTGCCAAAAATAGCAGTAGTAGCCACCATCTTAGAATCATAGAATCATAGAATTATTTAGGCTGGAAAAGACCCTAGGGATCATCGAGTCCAACCATCAACTCCACTCTACAAAGTTCTCCCTTACACCATATCCCTTAACACCACATCTAAATGAGTCTTAAACACATTCAGGGATGGTGACTCCACCACCTCCCTGGGCAGCCTATTCCAGTGTCTGACCACTCTTTCCGTGAAGAACTTTTTCCTAATGTCCAACCTAAACCTACCCTGCTGCAGCTTGAACCCAATCCCTCTTGTTCTATCACTAATCACCTGTGAGAAGAGACCAGCACCAACCTCTCTACAATGTCCTTTCAAGTAGTTGTAGAGAGTTATGAGGTCTCCCCTCAGCCTCCTCTTCCTCAAACTAAACAGTCCCAGCTCCTTCAATCACTCCTCATAAGATTTATTCTCCAGGCCCTTCACCAGCTTCGTTGCCCTCCTCTGCACTCGCTCCAGCACCTCGATATCTCTCTCGTATTGAGGTGCCCAGAACTGGACACAATACTCAAGGTGTGGCCTCACCAGTGCTGAGTACAGGAGGACAATCACCTCCCTACTTCTGCTGGTCACACTGTTTCTAACACAAGCCAGGATGCCATTGGCCCTCTTGGCCACCTGGGCACACTGCTGGCTCATGTTCAGCTGCTTGTCAATTAGAACCCCCAGGTCCTTTTCTGCCAGGCAGCTCTCCAGCCACACTTCCCCAAGCCTGTAGCGATGCATGGGGTTGTTGTGGCCCAAGTGCAGGACCCGGCACTTGGCCTTGTTGAAGCTCATTCCATTAGCATTGGCCCATCGATCCAATCTATCCAAGTCTCTCTGTAGATCCTCCCTATCCTCATATAGATCAACACTCCCACTTAGCTTTGTGTCATCTGCAAACTTACTGATGATACACTCTATGTCCTTATCAAGGTCATCAATAAAGAAGTTAAACAGAAGTGGTCCCAACACCGAGCCCTGAGGAACACCACTAGTGACTGGCCGCCAGCTGGATTTAACTCCATTGACCACCACTCTTTGGGACCGCCCATCCAGCCAGTGCTTGATCCAGCAGATCGTATGCTCATCCAGGCCATGAGCTGCCAGTTTTTCCATGAGAATTCTATGGGGGACAGTGTCAAATGCTTTTCGAAAGTCCAGGTAGACAATGTCCACAGCCTTTCCCTTATCCAATAATCGGGTTATCTTGTCATAGAAGGAGATCAGGTTCGTCAGGCAGGACCTGCCTTTCATAAACCCATGCTGACTAGGCCTGATCCCCTGCTTGTCCGTTATATGTCTTGTAATGGCACTCAAGGTGATCTGCTCCGTGACCTTCCCTGCTACCGAGGTCAGACTGACAGACCTATAGTTTCCCGGCTCCTCCTTTCTGCCTTTCTTGTAAATGAGTGCTACATTTGCTACCCTCCAGTCCATTGGGACCTCCCCAGTCAGCCATGACTTCAGGTAGATGATGGAAAGTGGCTTGGCGAGCACGTCTGCCAACTCTTTCAGCACTCTTGGATGTAACCCATCTGGTCCCATAGACTTGTGCACATCCAAGTGGTGCAGCAGGTCACTGATCACTTCTTCTTTAATTGTGATGACCTCATTCAGCTTCCCCTCCCTGTCTCTAGCTCATGAGGCTGGGTGCCCAGGGAACAGCTAGTTCCACTGCTAAAGACTGAGGCAAAGTAGGCGTTGAGCACCTCAGCCTTTTCCTCATCCTTTGTGACTATGTTTCCCTCTGCATCCAGTAAGGGAGGGAGATTTTCCCTAATCCTCCTTTTGTTGTTAATGAATTTATAGAAACACTTTTTGTTATCCTTAACAGCTGTAGCAAGGTTGAGCTCTAGCTGCGCTTTGGCTCTCCTAATTTTCTCCCTGTATAGCTTCGCTATATCCTTATAGTCTTCATGAGACACCTGCCCCCTCTTCCAGAGGTCATAGACTCTCCTTTTGTTCTTGAGGTCCAGCCAAAGGTCCCTATTTAGCCAGGCCGGCCTCTTTCCCCGCCTACTTGTTTTTCGGCACACGGGGACAGCCTCCTCCTGTGCCTTTAAGACTTCTCTCTTGAAGTATGCCCAGCGTTTCTGGGCTCCTATATCCTTCAGGGCAGCCTCCCAAGGGATTTTGTCCAGCAGTCTTCTGAACAGGTCAAAGTTTGCCCTCCGGAAGTCTAAGGTGGCAGTTTTACTAACCCCTCTCCTTGTTTCTCCAAGAATCAAAAACTCAATCATCTCATGATCACCGTGCCCTATACGGCCACTGACCTTTACTTCCCCCACAAGTTCTTCCCTGTTCACAAGAAGCAGGTCCAGGAGGGCACCTTCCCTCGTCGGCTCACTTACCAGCTGTGTGAGGAAGTTATCTTCCACACGTTCCAGGAGCCTCCTGGATTGTTCCCTCTCTGCTGTGTTGTATTCCCAGCAGATATCCGGGAGGTTAAAGTCCCCCACAAGAACAATGGCAAGCAACTGCGAGATTTCCCCCAGCTGCTTATAGAAAGCTTCATCCACCTCACTGCTTTGGTTGGGAGGTCTATAGCAGACTCCCACAGCGATATCAGCTTTATTGGCCCTTAACCTAATCCAAACACTCTCCACCCCATCATCACTACACTTGATTTCCGAGCTCTCATAGCATTCTCTAATATACAGGGCCACTCCTCCGCCTCTCCTTTCCTGTCTGTCCCTCCTGAAGAGCTTGTAGCCATCGATTGTGGCACTCCAGTCGTGTGAGGCATCCCACCAGGTTTCTGTGATAGCCACTATGTCATAGTTTTCCTGGTGCATCGTGGCTTCAAGCTCCCCCTGTTTGTTGCGCATACTATGTGCATTGGTATAGATGCACTTCAGATGTGCTATCGACTCCAGCACCTTTTTGTGAGTGTGGGCCCCATTTCCCACCAGACCCCTCACAGGTGCTTCCATGATTTCTAAATGTCTGTCCCTTCTCTCAAATGAAGTGGCAGAGTGAGAGTCCTTGCCAGTCAACCCTCCTTCAAGCTCTGGCATGCCTCCCTTGGGTTTGCTCCTGACAGGCCCAGTTATCTCCCCTTCCCCCCTCATACCTAGTTTAAAGCCCTGTCAATGAGCCTTGCTAACTCCTGCTCCAAAGTTCTTTTCCCCTTTTGGGACAGGTGCGTCCCACTTGCCACCAGCAGGTCAGGTGACTCATATAGCAGCCTGTGATCAAAAAACCCAAAGCCCTGCCGATAACACCAGTCCCGGAGCCACGAGTTGACCTGTTGCCTCTTCCTGTTAGTTTCCTCATTCATGATTGCCACTGAAGGGATAGAGGAGAATACAACTTGCATTCCTGATCCCTTAAGCCGCTACCCCAAGGCTCTAAAATCTCTTTTAATCGATTTTGGGCTCCTTCTACCCACTTCATCACTACCCACCTGAAATACTAAGAGGGGGCAATAGTCAGAGGAGTGTACTAGGGCCGCAAGTTTGTCCAACATCCCTGACCCATGCCCCAGGGAGGCAGCAGACTTCCCTGTGAAGTGGGTCAGGACGGCATATTGGCCCCTCCGCCCCCCTCAACAGAGAGTCACCCACAACAATGACCCGTCTGCTTTTCCTTTTGGAGCCAGTTGTGATGCTGGGTCCATGGCGACTTGGTCTTTCTGACATTCCTGGCCTGGGTGTATCATCCTCCTCTCCAACAGCCAGTTCCTCCTGCAGGGCTTCATATCTGTTCTGCAAGGGTAACTGGGAAGGTGGGAGGGGCCGGGAGGGGATTCGCCTGCTTCCCCGAGAAGGGACCTGTTTCCATTCCCCCTCTTCCCTGCAATCCCCTCCTACTGCCTGGTGACCAGAGGGGAGGGGGTCCTCTGATTTGTGTGGGGCCTCGACCTGTTCCCTTTCTCTCTGGGAGTGGGTCCACCAGTCACTCTCCCTCTCACATTCTCTGATAGTCCTCAACCTCTCCACTTCTTCCTTCAGCTCAGCCACTAGAATGAGCAGATCATTTACCTGTTCGCATCTTACACAGGTGTTGTCTCCACTGCCCTCCATTGAAAGTGCCAGGCTCCAGCACTCTTTGCAGCCAGAGGCCTGGACGCCCATATGTTTGCACAGGGCCTCCGTCTGGGTGCCCACAGTTTTTTTAACAGCAGCCTTCGACCGGGTAGCTTACGGGGAAGGATTCAGGACACCTGAATAACGCTTATGACAGGGTGGATTTTAGTTACCTCTGTTGACATCCTAAATGATAGTCTGATCCATCTAAAAATCCCTGTACAATTGTGGAGGTGATAAATCCATTAGCTGTCTGACATGGAGAGAGAGAGATTTGTCTTCAGCCTAAAACTCCTTGCAAACCAGTCCAAGGCAGACAAACACCAGAGCAGCATTTCACCGTGTCCTGGTGATCAGGGCACCCAGCTAGGATGGTAGACAGATAGATTTAATTCACTTCAAGATTAGCAAGGTTGGAAAAAAGTGTTGTGACTAGTGGACCACTACAATAGAGACAAGCAGTAGCCTCACCATCGTATGGACCAGCTCCCGTCAGGACATGTACAATATTATACAGGTCCCCACATTGTAAACTGAGATCTAGATCTCTTCCTCAGAAGAGCCAGGGCATCCTCAGGAGGTGTCTCAAGCCTACATTGATTCCAGGGAAGGGGGAGGCAGATATTTCCGTAGATCGACACCAGGATATGTGATGTGTCTGAGCAAGGGCTTCCCCACCAGCTAAGAGAGGGCGGTCTGGTTCCTGTCCCCACCTTCAGACCAAACAGGTAAAGTTGATGAATTAGCACAAATGCTAAGGACTGAAGCGAGGCAGATCAGATTCCCGCCACTTCCTCATTTATTGCTTTAAGCAAGGTTTGAAGTAAACATATCCTTTTTATTGTCATTTCAGCCTCACTGGCACTTAGTAGTCTGCAGGCAGAAGGAGGAAAAAGCAGAGAGGAGGGTGAAATCCACAGTTGTAATGCACTGGTCCTTTCCTTGCAACGTTACCATACTACTCAGTCCTGTTTATTGGCCTGCAGTTTTGCCCCAGCCTCCCAGAGTTTTCCAGCATCATTTTGAATAACTGCTTTACAGTAGGAAATGCAAATTCATTTAGGTCAAAGGTCATTCGTTATTCCTCATGGAAGGAATATATTCAAACTATAAAGCTATTGTCTCCTGTCCTTGACCTGAAAGATCCCTAAGGATCTGCTCTTCTACCCACACAAGAGACAGGAGGGGGATTGACCCTCTCCCATCCCTGCACAAGCCGCTCTGCAGGGAAGCAGCTCCCTATGTATCTAGAGGCTTTTGGGAGAGGAACAGCAAACCAGCTATACTCGGGTATTTCCCTCTGTCAAGCATTGCACTGCCATCACTCAGCCACTTAGACAACTTCAAGTGCCTGCTAGCAGCACCGTTAAGCAGAAGCAGGCAATACCTGAAACTGGAATGAGCAATCCCAGGGCAAAGCCTTGGACTCCCTTGGACTCCCTGACCACTTTTCCAAGTGTCTGACTAGCTGGGGACTACGTATGAGCATTTGAAGGAAGGCCTTGAGAAAGTACGTGGAGAGGAAGGAATTCAATCTGAATGTCTTGTGTTGCCTCTTTCCTTTTAACCCTTGAGGCAGAGGAGAACAGCTTCCTGCAGGTAAGTGAAGTTAGAAAATTGGAGTAGTAGAGAAGAAATAAATCAAGGATGAGGAAAGAGGAGCAGAAAAAACAGATTCTTGTCCCCAGAGAGATGGAGAGGGAAAAAGATCTATTCAACAGTCAGGTGTCTTTCTGATAGTGATGTGAAAATTACTAAGTTGCAACAGCAACAGGTGAAAAGAAAATAGTATTTTCTGCTATGGACAATGATGACCACAACAACCAGTCTCTAAGCACAGGGCTGGAAATACTCAGGAATGCTCCAAAAGTGATATCAGCCCACTGACAGCATCAGGAACTGCAAACAAGGTCACATTGACAGATCCTGTTACTTGTCCAAACTGTGAAAGGTCAGGAATAGCAATTGGGTGTGTAGTGAAGAAAAACTAGTTAGTGATAGAGCAGCATTTGATAAAAAATATGCAGGAGACTGAATGAAATTTAGGAGAACCTACCCTGCCTGGAAAAACATCAGAAGGCTGGTAAAAGTCAGGAATTTGTGCACAGCCATATCCCAAACACAGATCAGATGTGAGGTCACATAAGGAAAGCATGTTAAATATGTACGTAAGCTTGCTGGAGGTTGGGAGGCATGCGTGTGTCTTTGTTTTTAAACAAAACATTCAAGTGAAGGAAAAGCAAGTTGCAAAGACAAACTTGGGATACAGAAAAGAAAACCAGATGAAAGACACTTCATCTATGAGACTCAGGCAATTGTTCTGCAAACAACTTTTCTTCCCTCTGGCAAGGAAAATACAGTGAATGAGATTTTATATGTCCATATTATTGATGTTAGTACAATCAAGCAAAAAAACCCATGTGTTTATAAGATTTGGGAAAGCATCCACTGTATATTTGATGACAGCCTATATTTGATGACAGCCTGATGACAGCAGGACAAGGGGGAGAATTGGAAGGGTAAAAGTGAAACAGCTGGTGGGTTGAGGTAAAAACTGTTTAATAACTGAAACCAAAGGACAGTAACATAACAATAAATTGTGATGAACAAGAAAATAACACAGAGAGAGAACTAAAGCCTAAGACAGAGAAGCCATGCAAATGAAAGCACTTGCTCTCCACTAGCCGACAGATGCCCAGGCAGTCCCCGAGCAGCGGCCCCACGCCAACCTGCCCCCAGGTTTATCGTTGAGCATGACGTCATATGGCATGGAATGTCCCTTTGGTCAGCTGGGGTCAGCTGTCCTGGCTGTGTCCCCTGCCAGCGCCCTGTGCACCCCCAGCCTGCTCGCTGGCGGGGTGGGCTGAGAAGCAGAAAGGTCCTGCATGAGGACTGCTCAGCAATAACGAAAACATCCCTGTGTGATCAACACTGTTTCCAGCACGAATCCAAAACATTGCCCCATACGAGCTACTAGGAAGAAAATGAACTCCATCCCAGCCAGCACCTGCATAGCTCCCCGGAACAAGAGAAGATTTTGATGCTGGGAGAAATGATGACTCGCCAGCTTTGCAGAGCACGGGTGCCTTTCTGTGCCCTGAGATGTCTCAGGAGGGGCAGGCTGGGCTAAAGCTTCTCTCCTCCTCCCATCTGGGCTTCGTGTTCTAGCGGGGCAGCTGGGGCTTTGTTGCCAGGACAGCCCGGGTCCAGGGGTGCTGTCCTGCAGGCAGCGGCAGAGGCCAGGAGCGGCACTGTCTGCTCGGCCCACTCAGGGTGGTCCCCATGGGAAGGACACTATGGGACAGGGCTTGTTGTTCCAGCTTTATTGAAAGCAAAGAATTATTCAAATACGGCCCTTTTCCGGAGGCATATTTCACCTTTCCAGGGCTCAGCAGGGCCAGCAAGCACAGTGACCACAGGCTCCACCCTGATGTTCCCAGGATCAGCAAGGTCTGAGCTGCCAGGGAGTGGACTGAGGGTTCAGGGTTTCACCAAGGGCTTGAGGGCTGTGACAGAAAGAAACGGAGTAGTGGTGAAACCCTGCTGTCTTCAGAGACCCTCCCATGCCAGCCCTGTCTGTCTCTTTCTCTGGCCAGGAGGAGCAGGCGAGACCAACAGAACAGCTGGAAGCTGCTGCTCACGAATGCCCCGTGTGCCCCTGACATGTTCCTCTGCCCCTGAAGCAGTTCCCTGCCACAGGGGAAGGGATGGCATCACCTTGCCCAGGCTCTGTCCCTTGCCCCACCAGCCCAGCCCAGGCCAGCACAGCACTGCCGCTACTCAACGTTGCAGATATCCTGCAGCTTCTTCTCATGCCGGTTCTTCAGGGACTGTGCAGCAAGCCCTAGGCACAGAGCTTTGTCAGACCTCCAGCTCCCCATCACGCTCCCGGCAGCACGGCCCCTGGCGCTGCCAGCCTGGCTGCACGCCCTCCTGCCCCTCAGCAGGGCTGACCCCGGGGAAGGACAGTAGCCAAGGGCGGTGATACTGAGCAAGGCTCCCAGCGAGCCCACCTGCAAGGTGGGCCCTCCCTGGGGCAGCCGGGGGCCAGGCTGACAAAAGAGGGACCCCGGGGCCTGTGGCTCACCGATGAACCTGACGGCTGCTTCTTGCAAGGTGGCCTGAGCATTCTTCAGATATGGCAGGCTCTGCTTCAAGTATTCTTCATCCCTCCTCCTGTCCTTCAGCAGCTGGAGAGAGAGCAATGGTATGGGCATGTCACCATCCCTCCCCAGTCATCCGGACACATCATTCCTTGCAGCACCCCTGTTGCTGAGAGCCCTCCCTCCCACTGGGTGCAGGAAGGTCAGAGGGGCCTGGAGAAGATCCCTGTGGGGCTCCGTGCTTGAGGGCAGGGAAGGAGGATGCAGTTCCAGGCTGTGGGCTCCGGACTGGAGCAGGACAGGCAAGGCAGAGCTGCACAGCCCACACTCAAGACCCGGGGGCATCCCTCATCCAGCCTGGGCCCCAGGGCTCGGGGGTTGTCCTCACCAAGCTCTCGACAGTCCTCCATGTCTGCTGTGGCTCCACCAGGTCTTTGAGTTTTTTCCACTTGAGGAACTCTGCTGCAGCAAGGAGGGCTTCCCTGGAGGCCTGCAGAGTGGCAAAAGCCGGGAGATGGCACCACAGTCTGGAGACGGAAACCTAGTGGCCCCCTCCTCTCAGCTTCATTCCTGGTGGGATCTTGCCCATGGGGATCTGGGACATGCCTTGGCCTAAACATCTGGGGATCTCTTGGGCACAGCCTGGGGGACAAGGACTCAGCCTCCAAGTCTTGGCCTCCAACAGCTTCAGGGACAGATGGGAAGCCTGTAGGGATGCACATATTCATGCCTTGGGCCACAGGCTCCTGCCCAGCCCTGCTGGACTGAGCAGGGCAGGTCTGGGAAATATCTGTGCCAGCTTCTCTGCGCCTCCTTGTGCTGGGTCGGCAGGGACCCTTCCTAAGGGCTATGCTGGAGGAGGGCTGAATTGAGGAAGCATAGCTGGGAGGGGACCCCGGCAGCCCATCCACTTTTGCAGCAAGAGGCACTGGGGGACGTGGGAGGCAGTGGTGGGACCGGTGCAGGGAAGGAGGGGAGATCTGCCCTGTCCTCAGTGACTCGGGCAGGGGGACCCCAAGTTGACAGACACTCTTGCAGTCCGACTGCCAAACTCTTGCCATTCATGCCATTCATGCCATTCATTCAAGGTCTCTGCACGCCCTTCCCTGTGTCACTGGCCAGCTTTGAAATCTGTACCTCAGACACTTTCTCTTTTTTGTCCTGCATGTGAAAGAAGAGCCCCAAGGTCTGTGGGGCCATGCAAGCGGTTCCCAGAGAGATTTGGAAAGGGCCACAGTTTTCCCTCCAGGCTCTTTGGGTGTGGGAGCACTCTTCAAACGTGTGCTGGTTTTGAGACTGGCCCTGGGGCAAGTGAGAAAGGGTGATTCTGAGGATGAAGGCGCCAGGAAAGCCCGGAGCCCCAAGGTCAGTGGGGCCATGCAAGCGGTTCCCAGAGAGCTTTAGAACAAGCCACTGTTCTCCCTCTTGTCTCCTTGGGTGTGGGAGCAATCTCTGGAATTTTGAAATTTTTGAGGCTGGTCTTGGGATGAGTGAGATAGGGTGGTTTTGAAGCTGAAAGCGGCAGGAAAGCCGGGAGCCTCGAGGTTTATGGGGTAATGCAAGGGTTTCCCAGGGAGTGTGAGAACAAGCCAGGGTTTTCCCTTCTGCTGCCTTCATCGTGGCAGCCATCCCTGGACATTCGGGGCTTTTTGGCACCCGGTACTGGGGTCAGGGGCAGAGGCGGGTTTGAAGCTGAAGTTGCTAGGAAAGCCTGGCGTCTCAAGGCTGGTGGGGCGATGGAAGCGGTTCCCAGAGTGCGTGAAAACAAGCCAGGGTTTTCCTCCCACTGCCTTCGCTGTGGCAGCCATCTGTAGATGTTCAGGATTTTTGGCATCTGGTGCAGGGGCCAGGGGCAGAGGCGGGTTTGAGGCCGAGGTCGTTAGGAAAGCCCGGCACCCTGAGGCTGGCGGGGCGATGGAAGTTGTTCCCAGAGAGCATAAGAACACGCCAGGGTTTTCCCTCCCAGCACCTTTGCTGTGGCAGCCATCCGCAGACCTTCAGGATTTTTGGTGCCTGGCGCTGGGGCCAGGGGCACAGGCAGGTTTGAGGCTGTGGTCGCTAGGGAAGCCCAGCTCACTGAGCTGGTTGGGTTATAGAAGTGGTGCCAAGAGAGAGGAAGAATGAGCCAGGGTTTTCCCTCCTGACGTTGTCACCATGGCAGCCATCCCCGACATTTGGGATTTTTGGCGCACGGCGCTGGGGCCAGGGGCAGAGGCAGGTTTGAGGCTGAGGTCGCTCGCAGAGCCTGGTGCCATGACGCTGGCAGGGCGATGGAAGTGGTTCCCAGAGACTGTGAGAACGTGGCAGAAATTTCACTCCTGGCGCCTTTGCCGTGGGAGCCATCCCCCAACGTTTGGGATTTTTGGCACACGTCGCTGGGGCCAGGGTCAGAGGCAGGTTTGAGACTGAGGTCACTAGGAAAGCCTGGCGGCCCAAGGCTCATGGGGCAGTGGCAGCGGTTCCCAGAGAGTATGAGAAGGTGGCAGGGTTTTCCCTCCTGCAGCCTTCACAGTGGCAGCCATCCCCGCACATTTGGGATTTTTGGCGCATGGTGCTGGGGCCGGGGGCAGAGATGGGTGTGAGGCTGAGGTCGCTAGGAAATCCTAGCAACCCAAGGCTGGCGGGGTGATGGAAGCAGTTCCCATAGAGCATGAGAACGAGCCAGGGTTTTCCCTTTTGATGACTTCGCTGTGGCGGCCATCCCCAGACGTACAGGATTTCTCGCGCCGGGCGCTGGGGCCAGTGGGGAGGCAGGTTTGAGGCTGCAGTCGCTCGGAAAGCCCAGCGGCCCGAGGCTCATGGGGCAATGGAAGCGGTTCCCAGAGAGTATAAGAACGTGGCAGGGATTTCCCTCCTGCTGCCTTCGGTGTGGCAGCCATCCCCCGACATTCAGAATTTTTGGCGCACGGCACTGGGGCTAGGGGCAGAAGCGGGTTTTAGGCTGAAGTCGTTAGGAAACCCTGGCGCTTCGAGGCTGGCGGGGTGATGGAAGCAGTTCCCAGAGAGCGTGAGAATGAGCCAGGGATTTTCCTCCCGCCACCTTTGCCATGGCAGCCATCCATGGACATTTGGGATTTTAGCGCCCAGTGCTGTGGCCAGGGGCTAGGCCGAATTTGAGGCTGAGGTCATTAGGAAAGCACCGACGTTGGCAGGGCAATGGAAGCGGTTCCCAGAGAGCGTAAGAACAAGCCAGGGTTTTCCCTCCTGGTGCCTTCGCCATGGCAGCCATCCCTGGACGTTTGGGATTTTTGGTGCACGGCGTTGGGGCCACGGGTGAAGGCGATTTTGAGGCTGAGGTCGCTAGGAATGCCCGGCACCCCGATGCTGGTGGGATGATGGAAGCAGTTCCCAGAGAGCATGAGAAAAAGCCAGGGTTTTCCCTCTTGGCGCCTTCGCCGTGGCAACTGTCCCCGGACATTCGGGATTTTTGGTGCCTGGTGCTGGGGCACAGGGCTGGGACAGGATTGAGGCTCAGGTCACTAGGAAAGCCCTGCTCACTGAGCTGGCGGGGTGATGGAAGAGATTCCCAGAGAGCATGAGAACGAGCCACGGTTTTCCCTCCCACCCCCTTTGCTGTGGCAGCCATCCCTGCTGGGGATTTTAAGTGCCCAGCGTTGGGGCACGGGGCTAGGCCAGTTTTGAGGCTGAGGTTGTTAGGAAAGCCCGGTGCACCAAGGTTGGCGGGGCAATGGAACTGTTTCGCAAAGAGCTTGAAAACGTGGCAGCCATTTCCCTTCCGGTGCCTTCGCCGTGGCAGCCATCCGCGGATGTTTGGGATTTCTGGCGCCTGGTGTTGGGGCCAGGGGCAGAGGCGGTTTGAGGCTGAGTTAACTAGGAAAGCCTGGCGCCCTGAGGCTGGTGGGGCACTGGAAGCGGTTCCCAGAGAGTGTGAGAATGAGCCAGGGATCTTCCTTCCACTGCCTTCACCGTGGCTGCCATCCCTGGATATCTGGGATTTTTGGTGCCCAGTAATGGGGCACTGGGCTAGGCTGGTTTTGAGGCTGAGGTCATTAGGAAAGCCCTGCACCCCGAGGCTGGCAAGGCAATGGAAGCAGTTCTTAGAGAGCATGAGAACGAGCCAGGGTTTTCTCTCTCGGCGCCTTCGCCGTGGCTGTCACATGGAATGTGCCAGGAGGGAAAAGCGAGGCTTGTTCTCAGTGTCTCTGAGAACTGCTTTCACTGTCCCAGAAACTTCTGTGGTAACACTCTCCAAAGAGCTACACTGAAAACCATGAAACCTATTTGCAGATATATGCAAATATTTCAAGCCGGTCCTGGGGCAAGTGAGAAATGGCAATGTTGATGCAGAAAGCATCAGAAAAGCCCGGAGCCCCAAGGTCTGTGGGGCGATTCAAGGAGTTTCCAGAGAACTTTAGAACATGCCACTGTTGTCCCTCCTGGCACCTTGGGCTTGGGAGCAATCTCCGGACATATGGAAATTTTTGAGGTGGTCCTTGGGGCAAGTGAAAAAAGGTGGTTTTAAGGCTGAAGGTGCCAGGAAAGTCTGCACCCAAGGTCTGTGGGGCCATGCAAGCAGTTCCCAGAGAGCATGAGAACAAGCCACAGTTTTCCCTCCTGGCTCCTTGGGCGTGGGACCAATCTCTGGAATTTTGAAATTTTTGAGGCTGGTCTTGGGGCGAGGGTGGTTTTGAAGCTGAAAGTGGCAGGAAAGCCAGGAGCCTCAAAGTTTATGGGGCAATGCAAGAGTTTCCCAGGGAGCGTGAGAACGAGCCAGGGTTTTCCCTTTTGATGACTTTGCTGAGGCGGCTATCCCCAGATGTTCAGGATTTCTGGCACCTCGCACTGGGGCCAGGGGGGAGGCAGGTTTGAGGCTGCGGTTGCTCGGAAAGCCTGGTGGCCCAAGGCTCATGGGGCAATGGAAGCGGTTCCCAGAGAGTATGAGAACGAGGCAGGGATTTCCCTCCTGCCACCTTCGGTGTGGCAGCCATCCCCCAACATTCGGAATTTTTGGCGCACGGCACTGGGGCTAGGGGCAGAAGCGGGTTTTAGGCTGAGGTTGACAGGAAAGCGTGGCACCCCGAGGCTGGAGGGGCAATGGAAGCTGTTCCCAGAGAGCATGAGAACAAGCCAGGTTTTTCCCTCCTGGCACCTTCACCATGGCTCAAAAACAGCAAATGCCTGAGGATTGTTCCCCTATGGAAAGTGTCATGATGGAAAATTTGTGCTTCTTCTCACTGTCTCAGGGAACTGCTTCAATTGCCCCAGTAACCTCTGTGCTAACACTATCCCCAGAGCTGGGTTCTAAAACAGCAAATGGCTGAGGACTGCTTCCACATGGAAAGTGCCAGGAGGGAAAAGTGGTGCTTCTTTTCACGGTCTCTCAGAACTGCTTCGATTGCCCCAGTAATCTCTGTGCTAACACTCTCCCTAGAGCTTTGCTCAAAAACGGCAAATGCCTGAGGATTGCTCCCATGTGGAAAGTGTCAGGAGGCAAAACTGGTGCTTGGTCTCAGTGTCTCTGGGACTTGCTTTCATTGCCTTTCTCACCTCTGAGCTAACGCTCTCCCCAGAGCTGAGCTCAAAACCAGCAAACATATGGAGATTGCTCCCACATGGAAAGCACCAGGAGGGAAAAGTGGCACTTGCTTTCACTGTATCTCGATACTGCTTCCATTCCCTCAATAACCTCTGAACTAATACTCTCCCCAGAGCTGGGCTCAAAAACAGCAAATGCCTGAGGATTGCTCCCATGTGGAGAGTGCCAGGAGAGAAAAGTGGTGCTTAATCTCACTCTCTCTGAGAACTGCACTCACTGCTCTTCTAACCTAAGCGCTAACACTTTCCCCACAGCTGGGCTCAAAAACAGCAAACGCCTGAGGATTGCTCCTACATGGAAAGTGTCTGAAAGCAAAAGTAGTGCTTGCTCTCACTTTTGAGAGGCTTTCATTGGCTTTCTAACCTCAGAACTTACACTCTCACCAGAGCCGGGCTCAAAACCAGCACAGGTCTAGAGATTGCTCCCACTTGGAAAGCACCAGGAGAGAAAAATGGTGCTTATTCTTACTCTCTCTGGGAAATGATCTCATTGCCCTTGTTAACTTAGGGCTAACACTCTCCATAAAAGTGGGTTATAAAACAGCAAACATATAGACATGGCTCATACCTTGCATGTGTCAGGAGGGGAAAGTGGTGCCTGTCTCACTCTCTCTGGGAAACACGTTCTTTGCCCCTGTAGACTTGGCAGCAACACTCTCCCCAGAGCCAGATTCAAAACCAGCAAACATATAGAAATGGTTCCCACATGGAAAGCACCAGGAGGGAAAAGTGGTGCTTGTTGTCGCTGTGTCTGCGAACCGCTTTCATTTCCCCACTAACCTCCGTGCTAACACTCTCCCCAGAGCCAGTCTCAAAAACAGCAGACGTGTGGAGATTGCTCCCAAAGCAAAGGTTCCAGGAGGGAGAACTGGTGCTTCTTCTCACAGTCTCTGGGAATTACCTTCGTTGCCACTCTAAACATGGCACAAACTCTCCCCGCAGAGCCAGACTGAAAACCAGCAAACATATAGAGATTGCTCCCACAGCAAAGGTGCCACGAGGGAAAACTGGTGCTTGTTCTCACTGTCTCTGGCTACCGCTTTCATGGCCCCACAAATAGCAGAGCTCCACGCTTTCCTTGCGACGTCATCTTCAAAATTGACCTTTTTTCATTCTCCACAGGATTGGGGTCAAAGAGAGCAATCGTCCGGCTAGTGCTCCCATGCCCAAGTAGCCAGGAAGGAAAAGTGGTGCTTGTTCTCCCTGTCTCTAGGAACCACTTTCATGACCCCATAAGCCTTCTGGCTCTGCACTTTACTTGGGAGTTCATCCTTAAAAACCATCTTTTTCCTGTCTCCTCAGCCCCAGTTCAAAAGGATAAAACATCTGGAGATTGCTCCCACACTGAAAGTGCCAGGAGGGAAAACTGTTGCTTGTTTTCATGCTCTCTGCAACCACTTTCATTGCCCTACACAACTTGGGGCTCAGCGTTTTCCTGGCAACACCATCCTCAAAACCACCTTTCTTCACAGTAGGTTTTTACTACTGCTCTTTTTGATCTCAGAACAGCGGAGAGTGGAAAATATGTGGTTTGGGGATGATGTTGCCAGAAAAAAGTGGAGCCCCCAAGGTTTGTGGGGCCATGTGGGGCTCTACCTGTGCAATTATCTAAGCTTTCCAAGCACAATTGCTTATGTCCTAGATGTATTAATATTGTTTTGACAGGTGTTTTTTAAACTTCCAGGTACGTTGAGAAATCCTGATAGGACATTCCATCAATTAATGTGGAATAAAATTATCTAGTCACAGCACTCCAGACTTCATTAATTAAAACTTCTCACTGAATTTAGTAAGCCATAAATCCTGGACTGTGTTTTGCTCCAGTGATATTCACTCTGACTATTCTGCTGTATAGCTGAAAGTGGAAGTAGGTTGTCTCTGAAAATAACAGCAAAAAATGAAGTATTAGTTTCTGAGCTTTTGTGGTTGGCTTCTGGCAAGCTTCAACACCAGTTGTACACTATTTTTACCCTCAATAAAAATAAACATAGTCCAAAAATGAAGTAAAAAAATGCTATAAATACAGTGCAGGGGGCAGACTTAGCAATGCAGCTGCTGAAGACAGATTTGATAAATTGGAGTAAATTAATTTTGAATGAAGCTTACATTGATATGAAATTTAAAAGGTCAAATCATTTTCCAGTAGCTCACGATTAACCCCTGATGTAACTTGAACCTCTAAGTAACCACGTTTCTACTTTAGAAATAAAACTTAAAGAATAGTAAAAAAGACAGTGAAATGCCATAGTAGTTACACTCATTTAGGTGTGCAATCCCTGACAGTTTGATTTTATTTTTTTTTTTAACAAGACTGGTCCTAACATCTGTTAGGAAGTATTAATGCAAACAACTCAATGCTTTATGTTCAAAGTGATCAAATGCAAGAAAAGCTGTACAGCCTTCCCTCCTGCAATCAGCAGAGCAGCAAGTAGTCAATTACAATAATTTTGATCATAAACCATCGTCATAACCCATAGTGTTTCATATACTGTAGGAACAGAAAAACGTTATAAGCAGAATGCCATTTTTAAAAAATAAAAGGATCTTTTTTTCAATAAAACAAAATTAGAAATCTCTGCTGGATATCTTGCAAAGATTATTATTTCTTATACAAGCAATAGCACCGAGACTACATTCTCATTTTACCGGATATTGTTCAAGTACCTAGATACAGACAGCAAAGATGGAAAGAAAGCAAAGTACAAATAGTGAAGTGGATCTGGAAAGGTCATTGATAGATGCTTTTTTTTCTGGTTACTTTTCTGAATTCTAAGATACACAATGAAAAGAGCAAAGGGAGAGAGACCCATTATAATAATCTGAAATTTCTAGAGCAGATTTTTCTGATTCTACAGATTAATTACTTGTGAATTTGTACTTCTGAGTTCTATTAGGACAGGAATTAAACTGTAACAAATGTGGCTGCTTTGTGAATATGTGCTGGGTGTGTGGATTAGCTAAACAACCACTTGTTTGACAGTCTTGAGTGTTAGGCAATTTTATTCATACTTGAACAAAAATACAAGGTGGCTGCAAAATCCCCAGCTCCCAGTAAGGAGGTTATACCCAACTCAAGGCACCTAACTCAGCTGAACTGGTAATTTCCTGAGGCTGCTATCGTGCGTCGCAGGGTTCGAATGCAGTGGTGTCACCAACAGCACACAACTGGGCCAGAACACTCTCCCTGCTCCCCTCCTCAGCTGCAGTTGTTCAGGCAACAAGCTCAATCAGCAGGAGAAAGGCACAGAAGGAAACTGTAAGGAGTGGGAGGAGAGAGATTTCCCAGGGGCTATCGAAAGGGCAGAGGAAAGAGGGGGAAGAATATCGGTACATATCTCAGAGAAGGTATTTGCCCTTGTTGCATAGACAATGGAGAGAGAGTACCTGAGGCTACTTCAAAGCACTTCAATTAATCTTTCCCTCTCTTGGCTTTTGAAAGAGGTGAGCATGTCAAATGAGGTGCCTGGTGTTGGATAGTGTTAATATCCTCCTGTATACTGGAACAATATTCTTAAGGAGTCATTTAGGTGCCTTTAAGTGGTAAATTTGGTGTAAGACATCTGATCTAGTCAAATGCAAGCTGAAGTTTGTGTTGGGCCAACAGCAAAACTGTTCTGGCACACACTTGCATTGTTCAGGGGAGTGATAGGACCTCCAGGAGCCATTGTCAGCAGTCGGAACATCTTCTACCCTTGGCTGTCAGGAGATCATGCTATGTATTTCAGGGCTCTTGCCATATGAAGGTTTTTGGCTTACCAAGTAGGAGAAGATGGAGCCTATGATCATCCTCCTTCAGGAGCAGAGAAAATATTTTTTAAAAAAGAAGAACAACCCCACACACTTTCCATTACTGTTTCTACAAATACATTAACTGTGGTGATACCATTGCCAAAGCTGTTAAATATAAGGACTTGTTACTGAAATTTCTTTAAACTTAACACTGATGAAAAAGAAATGCTTCTTAGTTCTAATCATTACCTCTTCATTATCATTTGTTTTAATAGCTCTTATTTTTTATTTCATTAGTAACAGAATATGAACACTCCGTAGGCTTTACTGCATTGTCTCTGCAATTCTGATTTCCAATGAATTAATATTGATTGGCCAAATTAACATTTATTTTTTATCATATCTTACGAAGGATCCAGGTTTTCCTTCACATACATTTTATTGCTGTTCTCTGTTAGCTGCTTTGTGCAAAAAACCCTCTACATTATGTCTGGCTGTCAACGTAGGAAGCTTTTTTTTTTTTTAAAGTTGCATTACAGTCAAAGGTTCTATCAACAACTAGATCTTTCTTCTTAATTGCGATGAATGATATTGTTTGGATCAATCTGTTTGTTCTCGTAGTAATTTTTGGAAAGTTCTGATGCGAATTCTTACACCAATATCTACAAAAATCTTTATCACAACTGTATGATTAGTACTTCTCACGTTGGCCAATATTATTATCTCATTGCTTCCCCTGTAGAAAATTTACATATGTTGTCTCTCATTGTAGATGGTAAATTCTTTGGAACACTGATGTCTTCTGTTCTATTTATAGTACCATGCAAATGAAGTCTTGTTTATGATCGGGGCTCTTGTGTAGCATGATAATAGAAATCATAACCTCTTTCTGTATATTTTTCCATTAAAATAGGTGGCGATGGCAGAAAAATTATGTCAATAGACTTGTTAATGCTGTTTGGGCTGGGGTGCGTAGCACTCCCAAAAGCTACAGTATGCTGATGGAAGTGGTTTTGCCACTGCTTCAGAAAAAATATTCAATTTTTTACACTTGCCTCCTCATTTGATGTCCATCTCTTGAAAAGAACAGTTGGCAAAATTCCACCTGTATCAGGTCATGTAGAGTAAGTAGAATCCATAAGAGGAACAAATAAGGGTAGGATGTGGTAAGATAAGTGGAAAGGTGTCAGAAGGGGAAGAAAAGTTAATTAAGAGTCACCTGGAAGGTGAAGCAAAGAACTCTGTCATGAGGGCACTGTGGAAGGAACAGGACGTGAAAGCTGGCAAAAGGGGTGGTGATTCTAGGAGTGCTAGGAATCCAAGGCACTAAATTAATGTTTAATGTCTTATGGCAGAGCATCCAGAATTTCACATTGATGGAAAGCTGCAATTTTGTACCATATATATGTAATATTATTCCATAAAAACTGAAGTTTCACGTCATCAGCTACATAAATAGTTGCTTTTGGTTTGTTTCCCTTTTCATCAGTGCAAGAAGATGAAGATGGTCCAAGAACAGGAAGAGCGGAGAGAGAGAGTATATTGCATATAGGGAGGAAAAAGTTGCACAGAAAGTAAAATGCTGAAAGGAAAGCTGAAAGAGAAGACCATATGGAAGTGAGGAAGGAGGAAAGATAAGGGGGAAGTTTAATATTGTTTCCAAACTTTCAGATAGGAGAAAAAAAGAACAGGTGACAACCCAAGGAGAGGATAGAAAATAAATTTAAGGAAGCACAGACAATCTTTGAACTGGAAAAAACAAACAATGCAGCTGTTTCTGAGTAAACAGCAGGGGGTGCTCAAGAAAACAACCACAAATTCATAAAAACGGATTGATGGAATGTCACAAAACAGGCATATCTTTATTTCTCAGGTAGAAAAGACTGTCATCCACTGGCCCTTCAGCTGATCGATGTATACCTTTTATGCTTTTCATTTTTAATTCCTGTAGGGGAGGGTTTTTTTTGATACTTCCTTTTCACTGAGCTTTTTAGCAGAAGGAGACATAGGAGCTCAAAGAATGAATGAAATTGTTTACAGTCATATCAATACAGTCATTCATGAAATGAACTGAAATTTCAGAAAAGTTAAATTAGTCTGACTATGAGGAGATATTTCTTAACAGTGCGAATATTATGGAAGTGATGTTCAGTGGAGATTATAGTTTTGTCTTTTGGCATATTTGAATCTGGATTGGACAGAAGACCGGAAAGGTCTGGTGATTTACTGAATGTTCTGTGTGTGAACATGAGCGATGCAGAATTGGCATGCTGTGTCATGCACAGCTGAACCAGGATCGCTTTCCCTACATTTGCAGCAGGTCTGTGTCTTTAATTAGACTCTCAGGCAAGTAATGCTGCATGAATTTGAATCCCAACAGTTGTATTCTAGACTGGGATTTGAAGTGCAATCAGGAACTGGCAGCTGCTCATGGAATATTTGAATAGGGAGGTTATATTCAGAATTTTCCTTTGGCACCAAGTATGGGCATAAATATTCTTATGCATAAGAATTTATACATCCCTCATTAGTTGCACATGTCTAAATCTTCTTTACACTGAGATGCTTGCAGTGGTGGTTTTACTTATTCTTAGGGTTGATCCTTCGGCAAAAAAAATGTATGAAGGGTTTTAATAGTTGTACACTTGCTTCTAAGCTCAGCTATTAAAAATATTTCTAATTACGCTTCAGTGAGTACGCTCAATTTGTCTTCATAGCTGTGGTTGTAGGAACCGGTTTGTATTTTTCATTAGCTAATGTTTCCAAATTGAGTTTCGTGTCACTGACAGAGAATTTCAGAGCTGAATTTCTTCCTCATTCCAGAGCCTATACGAGGCATGAGTTCTGTTTGAAGAGGGACAGCTAAATGGGGTTCTCATTCTAAAATGCTTCTTGAAATTCCCTTCTTGATTCATACATTTGTAAATTTAGATTCTGTTTGTACACATGAACAAAACCTAATTCTCTTGAGCCTAATGGGAATATCTGACTCTTGGAGGTATTTATTTCATTGGGATTTGAATGACAGAGATCTGTACAACAGTTTTTTCTTTCTAGAGCAGTGTGGTGCTGTTGTCTGCAAAGAGAGAGTATGTCTAGTCTAGGAATAGTCATGAACTGGAATGTCACATTTATACATTTCTGATTTGCAGGGAAATGGGGTTTGAGTCCAGATCTTGGCACAATACACACTTGTAGCTCTTATTAAGAAGATGAATCACAGTCTTTGCTGGTCAGAATGACCTCAGACTTAGTCATATTCATAGTCAAGACCAACATTTTGTGTCTTAGGATCAACTGTTGGCTAAATGTGTGAGGCATATAGTGGGTTAACAACAGCAGTTTAAATACAATATATTGTATATTTTAGTAGCTTGGACAAAAAGGGGCACATTGAGCTGCTGTGATGATTTGCTCTTGGTGGTAGGAAACTTCTGAGCACAAAGATTGCTTTGCTGAATTTTGTCCTCTAGGGCAAGGGTGTAAGAAACAGTGTGGTTGGCTGCAGATCATAGGCTTGTAATGAGAGGCCAAGGTGCTACCTGGAGTTTCTCCACCAGTGGAAGGAGTTGTGTGCTGTGCTGGGTGGGCTTTCCTGGACCACCTTTAGCTGCCATGAGTGGGAGTGGAGGAAGAGTAGAAAGAAGAAAAGCAGAAAGGTCTGTGTTCCAGAGCTTTGCTGGAAGTTGTGGGTGAACGTACTTCCACGTCTGCAAGAGAAAATGCCTTTCAGAAAAAAAAACATTCTACTTTGACCACCTGGTCATTTGCCATTAGAGGTGTCAATTAATAAAGTGCCGGCAGATGGCGCCCCAGAATAGCGAGTGCAGAGACCAGAGTCACTGGGGCCCGGCATCATTTGCTTTGGTGTGCGACCTGAACGTTTTCTACATGCAGTTCTTAAGAATCTCCACATAGTATGTCTTCCTAAATTAATTCATAAAACAACAAGTAACGCTTGTCAAATCGACAGCGGCCCATTGCTAAGTGTAAGAACTGAAACAGTCTGGAGGTTGGTTGCGGCAAGAAGTGGCTTTGAAGTGCTGGTGACACGGATAGAGAAACACTGCAGGATTCCAGAGGGTAATGCTCATGGCAGGAGGAAAAAATGCCTTGTCCCAGATGTGGCTTCACTTCAAAATTAGTGATTTGTCTGAAACAAATGTATATAGTAAATAAAACCCTTATAAAGCCTTGCAGAAGGCCAGTTAATTGCAAATAAATAATTGCTTGGGTGAGTGTAATGGTGATGGTATGTCAGGAACTAATTTTTTTGCTTAGTCATGCTTTGCAACATATGTTCAAGCATTTCTTTATTCTCATAAATATTGGAGAGAATAAGATGGGATGCCTAGATGTGGGAGCTTTCTTCTCTTGCTCTCAACACTCAGTTGAAACACACAGAGGGATTAAAAATGGGTTAGATAAGCATTCTTGAGTGACTAGAGAACGCTGGGAAGAGTGCTCTGGCCTATTAATTGTGAAGGATGCAAAAACCTGCCTGGCCTTTTTCTGGTTTGGAAAAGCACAGTATCTACATTGGCTTTTATCTGATTTCTTCTTCTCTCGACACCCCCTTTCTTGTTAACTGTTTCAGGGTATCCAAAGCATTTTCACAATTCTATTCAGATGTCCTTTCCCTGATGTATCCCATGTGCATTGAGATGTCAGTGGGACCAGAAATGAACTGTGACACATAAATTAATATTAAAACTTATGTGTAATTCAACTTGTCAAGATACAAAACTTTACTTTTAGGCAATTTATTCTCTAGGGCAGTGTTCTCTGCCTGATTATTTCAGAACTTTATTTTTTTATTCAAGGGAAGGAAGTGAGGCCATAACATGTATACTTTGTGCACCTATTTTTATTTATTCTGGTATGTTTTCTAGATGATGGCTGTGGAGGATAGTCAGAGATGTAGTTATTATGTGTTAATTAGTGCTCTAAAGCTATATTTAATTAAACCTTTAATAGCAACAGATTACAAGTATTCCTGGGAAATAAATTTCTCTTGTGAAGTAGGGCTATTGTAGTGCAGACTAACTAGAAACTGGTAGACTGATAGCTTGCAACCAACGCTTACATTTCTATAGGGAAAGACAAGAACACTGTTAAAGAAGGGCAAAATGTCGGTGTCATGATTTTAGCACCTGAATGTATTCTGTCTGTTTTCTGCCAAATAGCCTATTAAACCTTTTAGCATTATGCTGCCTGTGGTAACAGGAGTTGGTCCCATTTATATTAATAGCTTTACTGTGAGAGAGAGTAGCATGAATACACTTCATTAGTCCTACAGATAAAATCCTGGATAGTGCATGGAACATAAGTTTCTTAAAACATGTTGTTCTCAATGTATTGTAGCATGTAATGTGTTAATTATCTATGTATGTTTAATATATAGCATAAATTGAGTATCACTGTTCTACTGAAGTTCCATGTTGTATTGAAAGTATAAAACTGGTGTATATAATTTCCATTTATTCCATGCCTTCTGTCAAACTAATTGACTCTTCACTAGCCTTTCTGTCTCTTTTCTTCAATGTGTACTCTTTTTAAAAAAAGTGCTCCTTATAATTCTCAGTATAGTTCAGGATGGCACATAGACAACGTGAAAAACTGAGCAGAATTGCATCATGCAGACTTGTCAAAAACATTTTTTGAGCCATGCTACACTGCAAGATACTGCAGGAATCTGCCTGAAAAGCTTAAGGAGACAGTGAACTCTTATTCATGGTAAGATGCCACACTGTGCTGATTCAAAAAAACAATCAAACAAAAAGTCAGAGGTAGATGTGTAGACTGTGAATATTTAGTAGGGTTTAAAAGGAAAACAGAAGCAGTAAAACATCTCAGATACTATGCAAAGTGTTGCAACTCACTGTGCATACTTGGAAGAAAAACCTTGTAAGACACTCACTTTGAATAGTAGATGATTTTGGAGTAACTAGAAAAGGCATTCTGCTGCATAGTGTTTTATCATAAACAAAGACAACCCTCAGTTTCAATAAGACAGACCTGTGCTCTAGATTAACAGAACAATGAAATAAAAAACAAAATAATCATAAATGAGGTATGCATGAGTGAGCAGAGAGGGAAATGTGCCCCGATTTGGCTATGTAAATTTAGTTCATCCAGCCTGTGTACATGGGTTATTATATAGCCTTTAATCGTGTAATTACATACTGTGAGAAACAGCTCAGCAAAACCGCATTGTGATTTCTGCAGTGCTCTTGTCCACATTTGTGATACCATGCTATGCAAGTGTTTACATTCCCACTAATTTATTTCATGCATTTCTCTTCTCTCTCAAAATAATTAATAATTATTTCCTGCAAAGATCTATTGGCCAGTATGTTTACTTTCAACTTCGCTTATTAGTCAGGGTTGTAATTGCTGGAAATCTCTGTGTTTTAAGCATTATGAGAGTTGAAGCTACGTTTCTTTTTCATAGTCTCATTTCTCATACACAGTTGGTATTCTTATGCAGTGTTTACACAGATACTGCTGTGCTTTTGATATCTTTCTGGTTAAAACGTAGCCTTCCTTTTTCAGGCTTTCAAGTCACTGTATGCTAAGGAGGCAGGCTGAGAGGTCTAAGCTGATAGGATTTTGTCCCCAGAGCTGCAATTTTGGGAAACATACAACAAATTCCTGGTCCCCATATGCTATTGAGCAGAACAACATGTAGTCTTTTCCCATTCTTACTATGGAAGCAGTGTTTGTGAATGCAAGCTCTTTCTGTCACTAAGACGGATGCGTTCATTTTTGCAGAGCTGTTGTACACAGCTATCAGGCTGATATTACTTCCAGGCTTTGATTTTGTGTAGAATGAACTGATCTTGAGGCTTCCGAGGGGAAAGAAAAAACATCAGAAGTGAGAAATTCAGTATCTCTTCAACTAGCATACTCTTTAAGTAAAGAAGATGTGCAAATTCCTTTGGCTTTCCTTATATCAGACTGCAGTTACAGCTAACTGCACTTACAGCATGCTACTGCTGGCTGTGTCTTCATTCAGCCTCGTGCTCCGTGATGAGTTGTGAAAATACATGTAGCATTGCCATACAGTCTGTTTGTGTACCACACACGCATTGGGTTGCATTTTCATTTTCAGAATAGTCCATTCTGAAATTTCTTGTCACACTAAAGGCTTCTGCATTTAGGTTTACTGAGAAGAAATTTCACAGCTTCTACTTAAAGGCTTGTGAAAGCCTTCTTGCTGAGGCTCTAACATTTCCTGTTAGGTAATTGAGGTTATTGTAACACATTACTTGAGGGGCATACAAGAGAACAGACTTCATCTGATATTCCAAAATAAATGCTGACACAGTTTTTCAGTTAAAAAAAGTTTGCCAGAATATTTTAGAAACTAACAATTATATGCTAATATTTCTAGACTAACAGGAATAGACATTAGAATTAATAAGTTTTCTGCAGGTACATCTTTCAAGTAAAAGTGGTTTCTAGCCTAGAAAATAAGGAGGTTTTTTTTTCAATCTGGATGTCTGGTATATATTCTGTCTTTGACATCACTGTTGGCAGACTTCTTGACAGAATAGAAACCTTTCATTTTGTCCCCTAAGGGAATTTCCATTTACCCTATGATAAAAACTTTTGTCATGAATATGGAAAGCTCATATTTTTGTTCCTGAATTGTATATAATAAACTATTCCTTATCCAGGGAAATGGAGGACAGGAGTACATGTGAGTGTTTCAGTTTCCAGAAATATCTCGTGCTGCACCTGAGTTATTAGGCTTTCCTGTTGCAGTGCTGGGTAACTGACACATATGGCAAGCTCTTAGGCACCTGAGTTAATACTCTCTTTTTTCCCTCCTTTTCAGTGCATCATTTTGTGTCTTTGACTGTCATTTTGTGCCTTTGCTTTAAAACGGGTTTCTTCTTGCAGACTAACATCCAGTCAAAAGGACGTCTTGTTTGCAGATAGATCATCTTAGTTACTGTCTCGGAGATCCTCAACCATATATTAGTGACAAAAATTATCCATCAGTACTCATTATTAGTTCCTCCACAAGGGGTTTTAAAGAATAATTAAGTTGCTTTTTATTTTAAGGATATAAAAATAAGAGTTGTTGATAAGAACTCTTGATGTCTCACCACATTTAGTGTCCATGAACTAAAGAAACCAGTGCACTTCTGTTGCTGTTCTTTTGCTTTGTTATTGAGCTGTAGCATCCGAAAAGACTGTTTTTAAACAAGAAAAGTAAATCAAGGGGTGATGTAATCCTGATGGTATAGTCCTGATGACTGTAGACTGAATGTATGAGCCTTATCAAGTCACAGCTTTTCTCCCTCAGGGCATGTCTGCACTGGAGATTGCAGTGTAGCTTAGAGGTATCCAACCTGACCTGAACTAGACTGTCCAGAAACAGGTAAAAGCAGCCTATGGGAGACTGTGTTCAGGATTGCTGTAGCTGGAGAGCTTCCAGGTCTCAGTCAAACAAGCCGGGCTGGTTTAAAACTGGTTTTGCTGTCTATACATTGTATCTCAAGCTTCAGTGAGGATCTATCTAGTTCTGGCTTTCCCTCTTTAATCTAGGGAAAATGTTATATGTGCTATAGGAAAAGCTTTATCAGTTGTGAATAACAAATGTTAGGTGGAGCCAATAGTTTTTGTAGATGTCTTTAATTTTTTAAGGGCTGCATGAGCATGAGCAACTAGGAAAGAAAGCATGCTGAAGTAAGAGGGGATAATGGCTTATATTCATTCTCCTTCTAAAAGAATGTTGAAACTACATTGAAATAGCAATAACTCTCATTTGGTACTACTAAACTAAATTCCTGAGACTAATGAATGAGAAAAAACAATGTTTTTAACTCTCTTGGTCTAATCTGTGGAGTTTAGTTAGGTATCCAGTTTTAAATCTGGTTATGTTTGCATGTAGCTTTAGCACTGCCTCTTAATTAAAAGAGCAAATATGACCATGTTATTTTCTCACAGACTTCTTTGTAAATGGTCTTTAAGGTTGAAATGCCTGTCAGAAATATTCATTAGTTTTCTTTGTGACCTTTTTATTTTATTCCTGAAAACTTGTTTGTTGGTAATCTTTTACAAAATGTGGATAAAGATTCACTTAAAAAAGGAAAGACAAGGAAACTTGAATAAGTAAATCTCAGAATTTTTGAGGTTGAGAAGAGTTCACGTATAGAAACAATACAGAATTATAAAGACATGCTTTTGGTGACTTTTGGTCACTGTGCATATGTGCCATATTCTGCAAGGTGGTAAGCAGATCCTCCAGAGAAAACGTGCAAGGTCCTATTTCCTTTGCTTAGGACTCGTGTTTTTTGAGATGAAAACAAGCATTCAGAACAAAGACATACAAACTGACTCGTTTTTCCCCAGGCCTTCATCCATCCAGGCCATCTGAAGCCTTGTATCAGCTGGTTACTCTTCCTCACTGTTCCTCTTTCTCAGAACTTCACCAAAGGGGAGTCAAGGGCTTCATTGTCTCTCCTGTCTCCTCTCTTTACAAAAAAGATGTTGCACCTTGCACATAATTCTAATTTGTAAGGACTTAAACTGTAGAGGAAGTGAACTAAACTGTCCCGGCATTCAGTACCCTGCTCTGTTCCTGACCCTGCTTTGTGTCCTTTTAGACCCCAATATGGTCACTTGCATGTTGGCCACTGCCTAAGCGTAGTCTTCTTGAAATCAAATGACAGCTCTGTGAATAATGGAAAAATCAAGATCTGAGACTGTAAAATCTGAGTGCAAGGACCATGTTTTCCTACTGTGCAGTTCATGTTTCATTCTGAGTCACGCTTAAGCAGGTTCAGCAGCTGTGCATTTTAGACCATTATAAAGGCACGTTATTTTCATTTAAATGTAGATATAAAAACAGAGTCTGAAATAAATCCAGGTTGACAAACATCAGCTGTGTTAATTTTAGCTAGAATTAAAACTTTGCATCTGAACCTGTCTATGTTTTGGGAACATCATGGACAGTTCACCTGAACTGGTTTCTCCAGTTTTGATTCCTGCTGTTTTGTATCCCCAGCTTTTGATTGAAAGGAATTAATTCCTTCCAAACCAAAAAGATATTTTGGAAGAACAAGTTGTGAATTTCTGGACCTGGTCATCTTTAGCTACTCTGGCTTTTATGTCTGGCACAGATGTCTCAGATAACATCCAGCTATAACCAAATTTCCATTTACCTTTTTTATTTCACTAGTTCTTGATTCTGGGAAACACATATGCATATCCACGTTACCAGCACACAAGCATGCACTGCAAGAGTTAATAGTGCATCACATGTTGAATTTTTCTGTGAATTCATCTGTCTCCTGCTGTTATCTGTGTTGTGTATTTTCTAATAGGGCAGATCATGCATTAAAGATCCTTATTGATCAGCCATGATTTGAAGAAGTGCTATTCAGACTTGGCCTAGAGTTAAGCATAAGTCAAATCAAGGGCAGGGCTGGCAAGTGTTCAGGCTCAGGCACCACAATGTTGAAATCTGCATTTATTCTAATTTGCTCAGATACAATTTCTGCAATGCAGCCAGTGGCTAAGGCTGACCTTAAATCCAAAGAATCCTTGACTTTTAGTCTGTTTCCAAAGGCTTAATCCTTTTTTGTCTTGGGTTTCTTTTATTCCTCCTTATACCTCCACAGAATTTAATGATACTTCTGTTGCTGTTTTATTTTTCCTTTTTATTTATTTATTTATTTATGGATTATTGTTATTTTTGCACTTTCTTTTTGAACTATTAATTTCACTTAATCCTACTTCTGCAGCACTCTGTTTCAGCTGACGTGCAAGCATACTTTGAATTGCATCAGTGGTACTCTGCCAGAGCCAGTACCCCAATGTGATACAAGGCATTCCTCCAAAGAGTCTGGGCTGAACACAGCCTCCAGTTTTCTCCCTGTGGTTAAAAATTGGAAACTGCACAGAGAAATCTTCCTAGCACCATCATACCACAGATAACAGTTTAGTGAGTGAGAGTTACAAATATTACAATTGGAACAAAAAGGGGAAATTAAGAAACAAGCTGTGCTGCCCAAAGTCCCCATCTGTCATCTTTTCAGGTAACCTGGCAATGTTTTATTTTGTTTTAATAGGTAGAATCTTTAATAGGTAGAATCAGCTGTGTGTTGCTGTGCAGGCAAGACGTCTTACCCATTCTGCTCATTTCCTTCATAACGTCCTTGTGTTAATCGGTGTGTCCCGTGTGCACTCTGAGGAAAACACCTTCCTTCTCCAGGCTGACTGCACTGAGGAAGAGGTTACTGTGAACAAGACAGGGGAAGGCCTGACCTCATTTTCGGTGCCTGGCCCTCTAGCATCAGGCTTCATCAATCACAGATGAAAGTCCTTGTGAGTCCCTGGAGCTCACACTCTGCAAGTGGGTAGTGCTGCGCACAGTTTGATTACATACAGAGTTGTAAAAGACATTGGGTTCTTAAGAAATTTAGTTGCTTCAAATTCAAGAAACTCTACAATGTACACATGAGTTAGAATTTTTTGGAGGATTATATGCAGATTTATTTCAGGGACAACAAGATGCACACCTTACCTGTTACATGCTCTTCAAGATAAAAAAAACCCAAGACCTAATCCTTTTAAGATTTCTTTTTTAATATTGCCATGACAGCATATTTTTCTCTCTGACTTGCTTCTTGGAAACAGCTGAGTCATTTCTTGTTGAAAAGCTTTTCAAGATTTTCAGCCAATGGCATGGAAAATTTTGACACAAAGATTTATAAGAAGCTGAAGTTAAGTTGTTTTAATGGGGAGTGGCAGGTAGCTGTAGTGTATGGAATTTTGTGAGCCCAGAGTATAATACACATATATGAAAACACAACCTTAATGTTACATTGTCCAAGTGAATAGAACACAAAAGACTTTTATTCTGTTAAAGGAACATAAAATATTTTAAAACAATTTAATATTTTTTTTGCTAATATTGATTGTGTTCATGTGGGTAAGCAAGGTATCCTGGTTTGAGGTAAAACAAAACCAACTTTCTGCTCAGTAATTTTACTTCTTAGCTAGGCCTCTTCTAACTCTCTGAAATTAACAGCATGTTATGCCGAAAACGGTTCATTCTCAGAGTGATAAGACCAATGTTTACAATTAGGGCCAAGGAATCGCATGCAGAGAGGATCTTGCTTATAATTATTGCTATAACAACCAAGGTCAGCTAATTTCCTTATTTGCCCCGCTGGAGGGTGAGAAATGGAAAAGCATAGAGGGGTCTCACCTGCAGGGAGGAGCGGGCAGCACAGGTGACCCAAAACTGACCAACAGGGTATTCCATCCCATTCTGCCCCGTGCTCAGTATGAAAGCTGAGAGATCAAAGGGTCAGTCTTCTCTTTTTTTTCAATGGCCGACATCTGAGGAAGACCCTTTCTGTTCATCTGCCTTTGATCCCAATCCATGTGTTCCTGACTCCAACTCTGGAACCCAGTTCCCACCCGTCGCTGAGTCCAGCCTGGACTTCCCCAGTGCCAGCCAGTGATGTCATCCTGGGAGCTTAATACGGTTCTGTATATACTGTATCTTTTTATTATTTCCTTTTTATTTTATTATTAATATTTCATTAAAGTAGTTCAGTTTCTTCTAAACTCTTAAATCTCTTTATCTCTCCTCCTCCTCTCCGTGTGTGACAGGTGGGGGGAGAGCATCTGTTGCTGGCCATTGGCCAATTCAGCCAAAACCACAACACAAGGCTAGCAGATTTGCATCTAGTATGGAAATCTGACCTTTCCTGTAAATCTGAGCAAGATAACAGGTCTTTGATTTCATCTGGAGTGTAGAGTTTGTATCTGCCCAGCACTGAGACTGGAAGCTTTTCTGTTCATAGCAGGCAACTGTTCTGCCATAAGTAGAGATTCCATATCACATACTCATTAAGTTTCTGTATTCCAAAGGTTGTGTAAATTGAATTACACTAACACCACCTATGGATTCAGGGCTACCTTATTTGCATAACAAATGGTCTTACAAACAGTGTGCATAGTGTACACTCACCAATTAGGCTTTCTTTTCAATCCTCTTAGTCGTTCATAAAAAGAGGGAAGGTTTTTTTCTTGGGTGGTGGTGTTGCAAAGAAAAGCTGCTAATGAAGGAACGATGAATGGTCTGATTGTGTTGCTGTTTGTATAGTTTCACCTTCATTTGCATCAGTACCAGGCACAGATTCCAAGACTCATTTTCCAGTTTTCAGTGCTCCTCTTCTTTGGCCCCTGCCTGCACTAGGACCAACCAAACAAGCATATTTATCTTTGCCTCCTGGAATACAGAACAGGAATATTTCCCTTCTTGCATCATTGGGGCCTACACTTGTTGGAATGAGTCCCTCTCCCCAAGCACATCTCCTGTCTTCTGTTGCAGGTTGATTTGGAAATCTGACACGACTGGAGGATACACAAAGTGTACTGTGAGCCATCACTATACTTTCCCTCAGGAACGCTTAATGCAACGTCTCTAAGTGTGAATCCACTTCCTGCTCCAAGAAATAGATCTCTTATTTAGTATCCTTTTCCAGCACTTCCCAAACTGCGTTTGGCACTGCGAAAGTAATTCCCCCTACCCCCAAAAACAGAGAAAGCACACAAACAGTGTGTCAGATTGCTTACATAGCTACCCCTAAATGATTCAAATCAAAAGTCTGTGAGTCCATTCTGCAGAGCAAACAGCGGAGCAATTCCTCTCTCCCCATAGCAGCAAATGAGTATACACAACCCACGTTTGACAAGTGACTCTTCAGTTCTGGAGTTCTTTGGATCTTCCTATTTTTCCTGTCATTTTGAAAATATATCAACTGCCAAAAAATAATGATTTTCTTTTTACAAACGAAAAAAAGAAAATGAAAGAATGTAGTCCTTTGTTTTCTATATCTGTTCAGGAAACAAGCTTCACTTGATTGAATGCCAGGGAGAGAATAATGCAATCTCCCATTAGGCTTATTTGCATCTTTTTCCAGCATGACAGTTTAAGTCTGCTGGCTACAGATGGCCTTTGACAACTGACAACACTTGCTGTTATGCCAGTGTATGACTTCATCTGTGTGACACTGCATGTGACTGCAGCTTTCTTCCTCTTTTGCTTGCAGAAACTGTTCTCTATTTCAGTACCACCAGAATAACAGAGGTTTCCCTTGCATAAAAGAACAAGAAGTCTAAAACTGCACTGCTGCTTATGCTAGAAGAAACTGGGAGCTGGAAAAAACAGTATTGTTGGAATCTGTTTGGCATTTTAACCACCAAGTCTGAAGTTAACTTGGCCAGATTTGGTAAAGCATCTTTACAGCTTCAATACTGTTTTGAACCAACAGTTTCCAATTCTGTTGAGGTTCACCTGGCCATTTAATAGTTTCTGTAATATCTATCCCCCATGCACCAGAGTGCTTCCCAAGTAAAGAAACGCCACGTTTTGCAGAGCTGTCCTGTTCTGGTGCAAAGCCTGTGGACCTGTGCTGGAATTTGCAGGAGCAGTTTTTTGTCTCCTCTGAGTCTTGGCAACCTCGGGGAATGCTGCAACTTGAATGAATGAAGTCATCCATCATCTAGCAGTGACTAGAGTAGGTTGAACTCATTCCCATTCTGCCTTTTGCTTCAGAAGCTGGAAAAAAGTAAAGTTTACATTCTAGAATTTTCTTTTGAACAGGGCTTACAGTTTGCTCTGTAGTTGGTAGGTCTTGTCTTTTCTTCATTTTTATTGTAACTGTTTGATCTAAACATGGTCCCAGGGCCTATTCCAAGAGAGGTAACAATATTGGCTTTAAAAAAAAGGGGGGGGGGGGGAATATTTTTATCTTTTTCCTCAACATTTTTTCTTTTTATTGTTCTAGACAAAGAGAGAGCTGAGATACACACACGGTCATATGGCTTATAGGCAGTGCATACATATGCTGTCAAAATAGTCCACCATAGGCCTGGACCGTGGATGAAGTTCAGCAAATATTGGGCCTCATAACAGAAGGATAAATATTATACAGGAAAAAAACTCCAGTTCTAAGAGAACATAGTGGTGGTGTTATCTGTCAGCACCTGAATAGCAGCTTGCTCTAGCAGATGTGGAAATACTTTGAATGCCAGGCACATGGCCTCTGAGTCCTTGGGACATTTATAGTGCAGAAGGAACCATGGGCCTTCCCTCTTCTAGGAAGTTCTCTGTTGTGTTTTGGAAGGGGGAATCTAGCTGGTTGTGGCAGAAGGAAATATTGGCTTGCAGGGGAATATCAGTGTGCCCAGCTGGAGCAAGGCTTGATTGGTAGAGACAAAAATACTAGGAGCTGTATTTTCATTCTTTTTTTATTTTTAATGGAACTACAAGAAGCCTTCGCTGAACTGTATGGTACAAGCATTTCAAAGACTTCATATTAGTCATTCAGTTTTAGCAAAATGATGTGCTTTCCAATATCCAGGCAACAATGAAGAGTATATATAATAATCTCTATTTGTTCAAAAATCACATTTCAAAGATGATCCTGCCTTCACCTTGGAGTCACACTCCTGTGAAAATGCCATTGTCATGAGCCTGTGGACCATGCTAGAGGATAGGAAAATGAATGTGTGCTTATCTGAAAATTTATTTTCTTGGAGTGATAATGACCTTGAGTCTGGCCCACTGTCAAAAACAGTGGACAGCCTAGGAGAGGAATGAAAATTAGCATCACGAGATTTGTATTTGGTATTACTAAGGAGAACCCTGCTTCTGCAGAGCATGAGGAAATTCCATAACAATTTCAGAAGACAGTTTATTAAAATAAAATTGAACTATCCTGGGTAAATAAACTGCCCTGATTAGAAGGGAGTTTTGGAAATGAAGCATTCTGAGGAGCTGATTCTGGCACCATGCTCTAAACCCTTGTCACAGGATAGGTCTGTGACTCTCTTTACAAGATAACTTCTTCAAATATTGCTAGTAAAATGTTATATTCTCCACATCCTGCTAATAAAGGGTGGGGCAGATGTTGCAGATTTAAAACTTTGACACTTATCCCATATGGTCATATGGTAATTTAAGAGATTAAAAGTAGAGGACTGACGCTGACAGAATTTCTATCCCAGTTTCTTTAGTCATGTGGCAAACATGATAGATGAACAATCAGGGTGGCATCCAGTCTGTTGGAGGTGCTGAGTTATATTTCCTGTACTGTTCTGAAATCCACCACCTCCTCTATCAGGCAAAGCATTTGATCCCTTCCAGCTGGCAGGCATGTGGCCACCTAAATGTTATCTCTGTTGTGATGCTGAAACCACCCTCTTCACAGACATAGCTACCAAAATGTTAATATTATTTCTCTAGAATCTCCTAATACAACTCTTCTTCCAAAAGATCTTGGATCAAAAAAAATGTTTACTTCTTGTGCCCTTGATCCTTGTGACCGTGGATTAATCTGTCTGCTCTCTTGTTTTGAGACTTAAGAACATGTGATTTTTTCCCCTTGTTTAGCCTGATCTTTCTCTATCTAGTGACTGTGAAGTTGAGCCCTTGGAAAGGACAGAGAAGAATAGCAGCTGCTTGGCTGTGAGAAATCACTTTGGCGGGCAGTTTGTGAAAGAACAAGAGTCTGTTAACCAGTAGTGATATAAATATTCAGGACTGGATTGGCAGTATGCAGGACATAAGCCTGCTGGGAATAGTGAAATTGAGACATGACTTCTTTCCTTCTTTTGTACTCCTCTTGTGAAGGCTTGAAGGGTGTCCAGCAACAAGGCTCTTTCCTTCCCCAAGATAAGCGATTAGAGGACAAATTAAGCTGAGCAGTGAGGAGTTGTTGTTGGTATTGTTTTCCACTTGGTTTCAACTTCTGCAAAGCTAGAGCTGGTAAGTGAATATGGTTTAGATAGCCTGCTGGACCCTCACAAAAGTGCTGAGTCTCAAGGCTGCTCTCGCTTCTCCTAGGCTGAAGAGGGGCTGTGTAAATGATGGAGAGCTCTTTGCTGTTGGTTACATTGGGGCTTTATTTTTTTTTTTTTAGTTCACCTCATTGCCTATCATTTTGAGGCTTGATGCAAAAGAATAATTAATTTCAGTGACAGTGAAGAAGTAGCTCTCGGTGACAGTTAGGGGGCTGCATTTAAGAGCTAATTAATATGGTGACATCAGTACTGAGGAATATTATTTGCAGCCAGATGTGGCCAAAGAGACCAATGGTTCAACTCTAAGACATAAGCAATTAAAAAAAATAAAAAAAGGTTTAAATGCGTTTCCAGTATACATATTCCCAAATCTTTAAAGCTGATAGTTAGAGCCCTTTTTTAACTTAACCATTCTGGGTCAGATGAAACCAGTATGATTACTCTGAAGCACTCATAATATCCAGATGGTATGAATATTAAAGTTAAGCTAAGAAGTTGCAATTCTGCTTATCACTAGACCGAAAACTGCATCAGGTCTAAGATTTTCCCAATAATATAGACTAGGACCTAGATCTGTTTGTGTGTATTATGTAGTTGCATGTGAAGCAGAACCATTTTGTCTACGTACTTGTATTTATACCCTTTATTTCCCCTTTTTCTTTTTGGACATTTTTGTATACGCAGCAGGAGTGAACCTGAGATGAGCTCTGAAAATTGTTGGGTAATCTGCAGGCGAAAAGCATAGTAGGGGAAATGCATAAAAGTAAAACTACTAGATAGTGAAAGGAAACCAAGACTGACTTTTTGCTTTGTTCGTATTGACACAGGCTGTTTCTACTTCACATTCTTACATTGCTGAGAAACTCTGTCATCTGCAAACAAAACCTGTTCACGCAGTACAGAGATGAGTGTGTGCAGAATGTAAAGAGGGAGATATCTGTAGTCAGCCTACAAGAGCTTGCAACATTATTTCCATGCACACAAAAACTTAATTACTTTTTGGTATCAGATTTATCACCCTAAGAGGCAACCTTTCTGCAGTTTATATATTTTATGTCACTAAGTTTTTCTGAAAACTTGACTGCCATATTCTTAAGCAGTAAATAAAAAGCTAGCGTTAAGTTATGAATTATGTTCTAAAGCATCAGTCAATATTGTATTAAAACTACAGCACTTGGGATTACTGTTATATTGTATAATCTTAACCAGGAGCACCTGACTCAGTCTCACTGAACACCTCTCCATACCCTCGAAAAGGTAAGTAGCTTTAGTACTAGATTTAGTACATTCTTGCAGGATTTCTCTAGTTAATGAATGTTTTACTGAGAATAGAATTTGATCCTGTAGTATCTTTAACTTTTTTTTTCTGTCCTGTCATCCCTTTATGAGCTCTCAGGATGAAAAAAACAAGGCTGAGTTGTGGATTCCTTTATGAGCTGTTCACCAGCATTTAACCAGTAAGGGACAGGTCTGCCCTTGGATTTTTAGAATTGTAGCCCTGAGGTGTAAGAGGGCACAGACTCCGGCTGTGATAAGCACAAAATCATTTATTGCTTCTCAAGCCTCAGCTTTTATACCTGAGCTCTAAATCTTTCTATGCACCTGCCAGGCAAGTAAACGCATATTTCAGATCACTAACCCAGTCGCTTTATTCAGTTCCCACTAAGATAAGCACGCGAAGCTGTTTTCTTGTTCCATGTTTATATCGCAAAGCTGTTTTCTGTTCCATGTTTATATTGGACCAGTTCCTCTTCATTCCATCCGTATCGACATCTGTGTTCCTGTTTCTGCGTGCTCTGCTCACTGTATCTTTGGCCGTATGCAGGCCTCTGCTCGTAGATCTGCCACATCACCCTAACTGGGAAATGCTAAAACTGCAGGATTATAGCCGAAATAAAAATTTGGTCCCAGTGGTGAAATAACGGAACACTTTCTCAGCCAGAAGCTGCTTAGTCAGACAACCTGAGAGTAATGGCTATATTTGTATTGCTGCAGTGACACATTGCAAGACTCAGACCAAGAGGGCACAGCTGGCTCAAGATCCCTAATCGAAGATATTCACGGTAATGAAGCATTGTCAACAGTAAGCCGGTGGTAGGCAGATGGCAGTGCACAGACTACTGCGAGGGGTCTCCTCACATTCAAATTCCCCATTATATCTGCAGGGGTCTTCTGTTCTTAACAGGGGACTCGTAGGGCTTAATGGGCTCTGATTAATGACTAAAAAGGAAAAAAGATGAAGAATTAGCTCCTTTGTGATTTTTCCTTTCTTTCTTTCACCCATCCTTAACAGGCTGTAAATGGATTTTGTGTAGCTGCTACATTTCTCTGGGAAAATCATAGCTGTATCTTTTTAGATGATTACTCATTATCTACAGGGTTTGTGCTCAGCTCTTGCACTGCAACAGTGAGAGACCGAGAGGAAACAAGGAGACCTGTCAGTTAGTAAGTAAGAATTCCACCTGGGGTGTCTATGGGAAAAAAATTGCCCCAACGCTGTTCATCCCCAAGGCAGTAACAAGACACGGCTACCCTCATTGTGACCTAGCAGGCTCTGGACACTTAGTTTCTGCAGCCATCGTGACTACCTGGCTCCTCTTCAAGCAGCTACAACTGTGCACGCTCAAACATGCTGTGTAAACACCACAGAGAGTGAAAAGACTGCAAAACCCTACGTTTTCTACATTGTTTTAGCCCACCGTCTGCATTTTTAGAAGGCTTCAGATTTCCAGATATTCATGATCTAGAATATGTAAAACAAGCAGCTTTTTTTTTGTTGATAAGGTTAAGAAATGTAAAATTTTAGTTTATCCTTCAGGTTCAGCAAGTAATTCCAACTTCAAGGAAACCTCTGTGGAGTAAGTTCCCTGATGTCCCATGTTTGCACTCTGTTCGCAGAGAGCTTGGCATACACAATGTCATAGTGTTTGTAGGAAGAGTGTTGGGTCAATATTTCACTTCTGAAATCTTGAAAAAGAATGAGGAAGATTTATGAGCTGAGAACACTGCTGTCTGTACAGAGGCAAAAAAAAAAAAAAAGAAAAAGAAACCTATATAATTCAATTAAAAAAAAATGCTGTCCATATTGATAGTAAGTCCTTACTTCAGTGAGGCTGTAAGGCCTGCTATAGGGCAGAAAAGGAAAACCATTTTAATACAGGCAAGCATTTTTTCAAAGCTGAAGAACCTAAAAAGATGTGGCCTTTTTTTTCCAAGTATATGCCGTCCCCAAACAGATGTAGCCATCACCTTCTTCCAAATCGCAGCATGGTTATGCGGCTACACTGTGATGAAAGAGAGAATGCAGAGATTATTTAATTGGGGATTCCTACCACAGCAACTATGGGAAAAAATTGCCCCTGTGCTGGTTTTAAAAATGTGCTTTTGCAGGTGAAAACTTGTGAAGGACAATGGGGGATGGAAAACAAAAACCTACTTTCACAGAAGGGTAAACATATAGACAATTTAGGCTACAGTTTTTGGCTTAGTACCTCTGAAATATTTGAGAGATTTTTACATGGCATGTTTCTTAGAGCTGAGGGATATTCTGGTGTGTGTGAAAATTTTTTTAACAGAAAACATTAAATTTGTTAATAGTCTGTGATAAGCTTATTGTCTGTGATAAGTGTGAAGCTCAATCCAAAGAAATATATTTCATTTTGTGAGGATGTGATTAACTCTGAGCACACTGCAAGTGTGAGAGAGTTTCCCCTGACCAAAACTTGAAGTGATGCAACACCGATCAGCTACTTGGACTCTCACAGATGTTTGAAGTTTTAAAAAGGAGCTATTACAGAAAGCTTCTGTGGTTTGCCAGTGTTGCAAAGGCATTATATAGGTTGATTGAGAAAGAAAAGTCATTTCAGCACTCTGCAGAGTATGACTTAGTATTTTCAGAGCTGAAAAAACTTCTTATGACTGCTTCTTCCTTGGCTTATGCTTATATATCCTTTTTTTTGGAAAGGATTCAGATGCTAGTGCTTGTGGTTTGAAGGCTTCATTGGCTTAAGAACGTAAATGTTGGCAGCCTACATAGATTTAGTGACATGTAAAAGTTTATGTAGTATGGAGTGATCTTACCTAATCATGAAGACACAGGTATTTATAGATTGCACAATGGCTTGTTACCTGAAATGTAACAAAATCTGTAAATATCTACTGTTTGGAATTGGCCTCCCAGAGCACCCACTTTCAAATAGGTAGGCCCCACTTGATGGAAAGCATCAAACAGCTTTAAGCTGTCATTCTTCCCTACCTTCTTTCCCTTTTCCACCAAGCTATACCTATATGCACAGAGCAGTGTGACTTTTCATTATCATCTCTCTTGGCACTGAAGAAGAAATACAGAGTCTTAAACAATAAATTGACTTAGTTTAACTAGGTAACATAAGGAGATAAATTTTATGTTTACAAAGGAAGGTAAGTAGTAGATAGAAAACAAATTCTGCTGCTTACTGCTCTTAGAAGTAAGCCAGAAAGAACAGTAAAGCATGTTGTAGTATAGAATAGTGCCTTGTGTGTGTCTGTAAGATGGTGAAGTCAAGCTATGAAGATTTAATATCTGTTGAACTCAGTGGAAAGATTCTCTAAGGAGTTGGGGTGGTCTGGAGTCTAAGGCTGGGGGAAAAGATTTGCTGTCATCTCAAAGCTGTGTGTCCTCTTTACTATCCAGCAATGATTTTTATCACTATTTCCCAAAATAAATTAAAATACCTTTTTGTTTAAAAACCATTAAAATATTATAAGGCATTTGAAGGAAAGAAACATAGACAGAGGAAAACAGTATAGAGGAAAAGAGGAAGATGATGTGGACAAAACAGAACGAAAGAAGAATGTGTTGAAGTCAGGTCAGAAGTTGCTCTTACAAAGTATTCCTTTTGAGGATTTGGGAGTATGATTTTAAAAAAGAACTTGACTTATGTGTAAAGAAAAGAAACAGAAAAAAGGCAGAAGTATTTAGTAAGTAATGGCTGGGGATTGGCTATTGTTCTGTACCCAGAGGACCGTATTTGGACCTTTTGTTTTATTGTGGGAAGTTGTCAAGCATGCTTTGAACTCAGCATTGATGTAGCAAAGAAAGTTTGAGCTACCAGAGAAGGCCACTTCCTCGGAAAATGTAATGACTCAGAGGTGACAGCAGCAGCGACGACTCCCCGTGAGGATCAGAGTTACTCAGCATTATTGTCTGACTGGACTAAATCAGTTCCCTGACACCATTCTCAGAGATCTGCTGGTGAAAGCTCAAACTGGAGAAGGCTCTGCTGGGGTTGTCAAAGGCAAGAAGGGTTTGTGAGGTAATATATACTATAGCTGACTGAAAGATGACGTCCCATTACAGTTTGGGGTGTTTCTTTTTAAAGTTGTTGTGTGATGCCTACCCAATAACAATTGAGAAATGAAGAGGCTGTTCCAGGCTCACTCATGTGGACTTTGCTCTGTTTGCATTTATGGTTAGTAATTCTGCTTCTCCACCAGAAACAAGCAAGAGTAAAAATATAGAAAAATCCTGAAGGCAGTTACATTCAGTTGGCATAAATTACACAGGTTAATTAATATAATTGAGGTCTGCTAGTTTATTGTAGCTAAGGACTTGGCCAACATAAGTACAGCATGTAGCACAATTGTAATGTACCTTCAATTAACAGAAAATTAGAAACACTTGTAACTGTTAGTATATCTGGTAAATAACCAATAGCCAAATAGACTCAGTCATTCATTTCTATTTGAACTCCATCTGTAAGAAGCAATGGCAGATTTTCTGAATCAGGTATGTAAAATGACTGTGATAGCTTTCATTCAGCCATGAAGTGAGACATTGAACATGGTAGACCACCCAGCATTTTTATAAAATAATGAAGTGGTTAAATGTTCTTACTGTCCTACAAATTGGTTTTAATGGAAGTAAATTACCTTGGTTGAAAATTGCTTAATGGACAACTTAAGATGGGTTCCATTTGTTTGGGAGGTTCTTGAGGTGTTTATTATATTGTACAGACAAGGGAGTTTGGGTCAAAAACTTTAAAAAAAAAGTTATGCTCCTCAGAATCCTTATTAATGTAGCCTTGATGCTGTGTAATAAGGTTCAGTTTGAACTTGAAAACCACGTTTCCAGCACCGATACAATTGTGCATCTTGGACAACTAAGAAACTAAGCAATTGTCACCTCTAATGTGCTATATCTCAACATGGATGCTCATTGTACTGCCACAATGCTTGTAAAAAAAAATAAATAAAAAAACCCAAAACCAAACAAGAAAACACTGAACCCAAAAAAAAACCTAAACCAAAAAAGTCGCCTTGACAGCTTACATTAAGTGAAGGACTAACTCACTATCGTTAGCCTTCCTGAGTGAAATCTGTGTATACAATCAATGTTAATATAAATGCTCCTTAGTAAGAACTCTGTGCCTCTCTGTGTCAGCTTCCACCATGGGAAGAGTTCAAAAGGAAGGGAGCCTTCCACTGGGAGTCTTTGGAGAGCAGGGAGAGTCTTCTATGGCTTATGGTCTAGGGAGACTCTTTCAGTCAATCAGGTTTGTCTATTGGAAAGATATTTCTAGAAGCTAGCAACAGGGTTTTCCTTCTTTTCAAGGAATATAACCAATTTATACTTCCAACAGGGAGACCAGATACAATTTACTTTCTATTTTTAGCCTAAGTCATAATTTTGGTTTGGGGCAGGTTTAGGTACATAGACTACATACACAGGCTAAACAAAGGAGACAATGAACAGTGCCAAAAGAGCAAAATGAAAGTTCCTGAAAGAAAAATCAGTCTTTTTGAGACAGGCTTTCATTTCACTTTGGAACAAGGAAAGAACAAAAATTATCTATGTCCACTACTGGTGGGGGGAGAGAAAGAAAAGAATGATTGATACAGCATGGAAATGAATAAGAATAATTTTAGTCATGTGAATGAATTTTTTTTTTTTTTCCAAACAAAATATTCAGTTTTAACTGTCTCAGTTTACCCACTGGCTACTCCCTTTGGTACTGTCACTTTGTATGGCAGTACATTCAGCGATCATTTCTACATTTCTTCTTCTATACCAAATATCTTACCGTTTGGGTGGCTGCTGTCCAGGTTAAAAGTGGGAAAGCAATAGTTACTGGATTGTTAATTTTATTTAGTCAGAATTTAGTGAAATAATTCTCTGCTTAAGTCACTGCTTGACATTTTTAATGCTTGAAAAATATTTCAAATTGAAGGATTATATCATGCAGTGTGCATGAGTGCTGTGAATCAAGTCCCTGTTAAAGGTTTTTACCCGTCCATCTTCAGTTCCTCTTTAACATAACACATATTAAATAAGGTCACATTTGGGAAAGTCTGAACTTGTGATATCTTTCAATTATATTTAAGTATTCTTGTATTTCTGGTATCATAATAGGGCTAATTCTACAGTCCCTTGGGGCTGTACAAAGATAATGGGAGCAGGCATTTCAGCAAGTTCTCAGGGTTAATTCCTGAAATTCAGGTCCTCTCTTTGGAGCTAATTCTTTATGCGCTTACGTATTGCTGTTAAGCAACACAGGCTTACTTTCTTCCCCGAGAAAAATTCACATGTACGGGTGAGGTTTGTTGAATATTTTTGGCTTCTGGGTAAACATGAAGCAATGTAAAACAAACTAGGCTGTAAATATTTTTCATCGTTGTTGCAATCTTGTTGCTTCAATACACAATCAGTAAAATACAATTTAGGGGAAGCTAGAAACTTAATAATAAGATTTATTGAAATAGTTAATAGTGCAAAGGGTCCATTTTTGATATCTTTGTAATGATGTAAATTTCTAAAGCCTACTCTAAGTGTCTGCTAGACGTGTGAAGCCTGGAAATAAATTGGTTTGCATTTATGAAGTCAGAGGAAATATATTTGGCATAAACTGCTTCATAAAAATTTAATACATATCACTGCCTGACAGCTTGGTTTATCCTATGTGTATTAAAGACAATTCTAGTGTTTTTTTACTGAGTGCTATCATCTTTTTTGGATGAAGTCTGCAAAATTTCTACACATGAATTATTTTATTTATGTGAATACTTTTATTGAACTCATGCATGTAAATATTTTCAGCATGGAGTCTTGATCAGTATAAATTCTTCAGAGAAATTATTACAATGCATAATTTTTGGCTCTGTTGTAACAGATGTGATAATTTAAAAACATATCAGAAATAATACATTTATAAAAACTTCAGTGGCAAATACTCTTTCTAAAATGTGTTTTGAAAAAGGACATACCACGTACTAACCATTAAGAAGAAATTTGCAGGAGTGTAAAAACATTGCATTTATGTATGTTGGGAGACAAAATTTAAATTTTTCAGATGAACTTTTCTGTGTAATCATGATAGATGCATTTAGGAAAAGGGAGATGAGATTTTTTTTTAACTGACTACCTTTGAAAACAAATTTATTATAAAGGTTGTGGGCCAAATAAAATCTGGCATCAGTGTTTATAATCCAGTTGATTTCAGCTGAATTGCATATGGTAAATCAGATTTAGACCACTTGACTATCAACAATTTGTTGATCTTTTTTTACAGAAGATCAAATTTAAATCTAGTTGTGATCAAGCAAATTTCTGCTGAGGTTACAGTCATACCAACTAATTTCAGACCATGTCAGCCATTGACCCAATTTTTTACCTAATGGGATACTTAAAGGAGTAGATTTTGGATGCATGGGAACACTTAAATATATTCTGCCATTGGCCAAAAATCTCGGGCCAAATCTTCCATTTAAGTTAAATGTATCTGGATAAAATTATAAAGCCAGGTCAGTACTTCACACTGCTGAATATGTTTCACCAATAGAGTAATTGAAATGCCTTTGGTTGCCTAGGATTTCCTGCTGCAATATCTGTCTTACTGAAATCTCTCCTCATACAGAGAAAAAACTACAGATTCAGGTAAGAACACTGATTTTTTTCTTTTTTCTTTTTCTTGAACCATTGAAGTGTAAGCATTCAGAGACACGCATCAAGTCTTCTAATTCATATTTTCTAACTGTGCTATACAGTGTAAAGGGCTTTGGAAGCATCTTTCTGTGCCAGGATGGAGTTTACTTTGCATGCCTTGCTTTATTAAATGCAAGAAGCACACCAGCACTAGAAATGCCTGGCTGATAAGCCGATGCACTTTTTATCTACTTGGAACCTGACTGACATCTTTGAACACTGTTGTATCTAAACAGCCTTAATATGTGACTTCATTCCTTAAATACCATCACTTGAACAGCTCTTGTTGCTAAAATAAAAGCAGTGTTGATTCTCTGTTGTGAAAACTCCTACAGACCCTCTGACAAGCTCAAAGTAAACCACGCCTTCTTTTACAACGATAAAAATTATTTCTTATTTGTAGCAATTACAGTGTACCTGTAGCAGCAACTACAGTGAAGTCATCCCCTTCCGCTTTTTATCACATTCACTTTATATTGAGCTGTGACTGTCACAGAAAGCTCTGACACGCGGAATAAAACTAGGAAACAGACCTCAATGAAAATGATCCCAGAAAGGTAAAGTGGCAGAATAATTTTGTTTTCTTATATTGACACGTAGCTTATTAACTGCTCCCTAAAATGAGGGAATATTGGAGTTGAGCCAAACTTTCCAGTAAAATAAAAGAGGCCAGTATCAGCTTTCTCATTTTGTGCCGTCTTTTAATGGTCACAAATAAGCCTTCTGTAATGCAGCCTTGTCAGTACTTTGTTAAGTATAACAAGGATTTTAAAAAGACAAGATACGCCTTCCATTCAAACACGACTACGTGTTTCTCTGGAAATAATGTTTGTAAGTTTTTTTCCCAAGAGGTCATATTTGGAAAACCTGAACTTTTATTGGGAACCTGAAGTACGGTCTGGTTAAAAAGAAGCTTAAAAATTTTATCTATGAAAACCATTTTTGTGAGAGGACTGATGTACAAATCACCGGCAAAGTAAATAAAAAAGAAAAAAACCCCCTTTTTTTAGGTAACATATTTATTGAGTATTGTTTGACTGTCTTTTCAGTTAGAGTTTGATGCTTAAAATAGTATTTTGAAATGCAATTGTGAGTACATATTGGCATACAATTGTTTTGCAGATGCATTTATGACTATAGATACAAACTCTGTAACTTGTTGGGTTTTGCTCCCCCTGGCAGTGTTGAGGCAAGTGCCATTAAGGCCTAAGAGGTCATAGGGCAGAAAGGAAATTCAGGTAACTACCACATTTTTAACATAATCTAGAGCTCTCCGCCCAAAAAATGTCTAGAAATTGTTTTAAATTGTGTTTTATTTTCAGAATATAACCTAGTTTTCTTAAAGTAAAAACTTTTAAAATATAAATCCTGCTGTTACATCCAGTCCAGAAAAGCCTTTGCTACTAAGCACAGTTTCGGATGATAGATAGGGCAGGTTGTGACTTTGAAGAGGAATGCACGTATACAAGCACTGCAGAACCAAGACCTGTTAGTTGGTACACAAGTGTATCAGAGTGCTTACAACTTTATGCATGGATGTAAGGGTCAAAAGAATAAGCAATTAGTGTTGTCCTTGAATTACACGTTGCATTACAACCATCGTCTACTTATTGAAAGTTTTACTGGATTGGAATCAAGGTAGATTAAGCGGACAGATTTATACTAAAGAGAACTATTTTTAATCTTTTAATCCAGTAATATGAACTGCCATCGGGATCAGTGTACACTTGTCACCTATTTCTCACTTTGTTAAGGAAAGAGTGTGACCAAGAGTGACAACTTTAATTTGTATTTTAATTTATAACAACCAGATATAGCATTTACATAAAAATAAAGAACTTCAGCATAACTTTGGATGCCAAACCTGCATGTTAGGGGAAAGAAAGGAAAAAAAACTCACCTTGAATACAATCTCTATGTAACTTTGGTGACCATAGTGGGTTGAACATTTCTGCAGGAGAAAGACAGTAAGTGCAGTCAAGTTGCTAGTTATCTGGGCATATTTGTATACCTGCTGGTGAGACAGAGAGGACTCATGTGAGCCTGTTTGGCACTCAGGAAGGTGAGGGAATTGCTGCCTTGGAGAAATCGCTCGGATCGAGATTCCACAAGGCTTTAAAAGTCAAGAGGAAGCACCTTGAGGCCAATATTGAATGTGGCTGGCAACCAGTGTAACTAAGCCACTAAGGGAGTTATGTGCTTGCTCTGTCTGCTGCCAACAAAACTCCTGCCAACATCTTTTTGTAGTGGATGAAGTCTATTAATTCTGGATGCATACACATCAGCAGAAAGGGTCTAACATTACGCTGATCTAAATGGAACAAAACATGGACATGAAGGAGGACAGTTGCATCCAAAAGAGGTAAGGAAGCGTATTGGCAATATTCCCAAAAAGAAAGGAGAAACATTTCACTCCCATGAAGGCACACGGCACACAGAGGTTCCTAGGCATGAGGAAGAGCAGTATGAGATGCTGTAAAAGATACAGAGTTTATCTAGACAACACGGATATTTTCTCTGTTCATATTGCGTTAGTTTGCAGATTTCTTAACACTCTGCATACAGAGTAGTCAGGTGCACTGACAGCACACAGAAGTAGCAGATGGAATAGTGGTAGTGATTTTTTAATTACATCTTTGTGATACTTAGCATATGAATGAAATTCAAGCTTCCTGATAATCTTATTAGATTCATAACTGAAAAATTTACAGATTGAAGGAGAGAACTGAATATAGTGCTGTGACGACATCCATAATCAGTGATTTAATTAAGTAGTTAAATCCACTGTAGATCACAAACTGTTTTTAATTGGAACCATTGGACAGTTTAATCTTTCTATCAAATGTTCAGAGGAAATCAAATGCCCCATTGTATAAAAAGCAGCTGGGACACAGGGAGAACGGCACTTATATCGGTGCTCTGTAAGAGGTCAATGACAATTTTAATTGATGCTATTTCAGTTCTTGTGGTATGGTGGTAACTAGAATAGAAATATCTGAACTGCTTGTTCTTAGAAATGTGGACTTTATTCAGGGGAACCTTCAGCTTAGAATCAAGTACAAAGATTAGATGAAATCTGCAGATAAAAGAAAATGGGTGCAGTTAAAGATCATTTTATGGGTACATCCTATTCCATTAATTTCTGAAAAATACAGGAAGTAGCAACATTCACTTATTTTCAAAGACACAGTTAATAGTTAAGCCAGATATCATTAAAAATACATGATACACAAAACCAAGTATACAATTCTATACAAAAAAGATCCTAAACAACAGTTACTTTAAAGATTGGTTTTCTTGATTTTTTTTTCAGACTTTGCAGAGCCCTTTTACGGATTGTTCTTGGTCAGCCTGAAATCACAGGATGGTCCTACTAAATCTGTCTCTTGATTTCTTTAGTGTCAGTGTTGCATACCACCCCAAATAGAAACTGTATTGCTAAAGTAGTGGGAATATGGGCTCAAGTTTGAACAATAGCAGTAAAACCAAACCCAGTTCGGTTTTGCTTTTTTTCAAATATACAGAGGAAGATTGCTGCAGGCCATTAGAGACAATATCAGGAAACATAATGTAACTCAGTTTGGACAGAGAGTTTTTCTAAAGTTTATATGTGAAGAGATGTACTGTCATTCCTTAAAAAAAAAAAAAAAAAAGAAAAAGATTCTAGCTTTTGGTCTTTGCTATGGGCTGAAAGCTTGCAGTAGTGTATTGGAAAGTATTTTTTAGCTTGTGATATATGGGTATATGAAGAGTGGATGATCTGTTGATCTCTGCATCAGGAAGGCAGGCTTTGGGAGTCAGATAGTCCCAGCCACTTCCACGTTTCTGGGATGTATGGTAAATTTGGTATCAGACTTCAGCTTGTTATTCTGCACAGAGATATCTTCTGATAATATGCTTTTCGTGTAGCCCAAGTTTCATTTAGTTAATTTTGAACCTCTTAAGCCTAACTGTAGCAAGCCAGATTCTCAGCTAACACTAATTCGCAATAGCGTGTTGATTTCAATGAAGCAGCCTGAATCTATACAAGGTGAGTATCTAATCCAGTAACTCCTTGCAAAGAAGATTGGATCTGATTTTAGAGACAATTCTCTTAAATACATAATATGAACTCTCCAGAGCTAGTCTTTAACTAGGTGGGTAAAAATTAAGGATCGCTTCACTTTTCCCTGAAGCAAATGTACATTTGCATGATTTCCCACATTTCTGGGGTTATCTTTTGAAAACAGTATAGTCTACCAATGTCATTAACGTGTAAAGCTGTGACAAAGTGCTGTGGTATTCTTAGAATAAGGTTGTGCTCCTCACGCTGCAGAGCTGCACAGAAGAAAAGCTCCCTCTGGAGAAACAAGGGGGAGATGATTTGAGCAGGGCTGCTGCGCGTTCAGAAAGTGGTCCACGATCCACAGTTCTCAAACCGATGGAGCAGGGTTTCAGATCTGTTCTTGTGGTACTTCAAACCCTCATGAGCATCGAGGATTATATTAATATTGGTAACCTTATGTTAGGACAACACCAGCTTCTTTGTAAGTGTACTTTTTCTCCCCCTGCTATCTGTGGTTCATATTGCTTTCCCAAACTCTTGCCGGTTTAGCTCACTTGTGTTCCTCGCTTCACTGCACCAGTCCCTGGGTTCGAAATGTCTGTACTGGAGTCATACTTACTTCCGCTGAAGAAGCGATGAGTTAAATACCTGCATCTCTTGCACTGTTCATTTCCAAGTTCAAATGCCTTTTGATTTTTTTCCCCAGCTCTCATATGCTTTCTAGGTTTTAGGTGGAATCTTTCTAAAATGCTTTAATCACACTAAAGGTTTAATCATAATAAAGGTTTTGCTTATCATTATACATTCTTTTCAGTCTTTTCAGCTTTTATTTGTGGCTGGGTTTTTTTGCTTAATAGTAATTTGAGGACGAATTCATAGTCTACAAGAAGTTTAAATCCTAGTGGTATACATAAATGCAGAGATTCAAATTTGTTATTATCCATTAAATGAATGCATGGTTATTTCAGAATATTGTCTAACTTAGGGCAACACCTTCCTGTTTTAATACATTTATATAATTAGACCAAGCAGAATGGAAGGTCAGGCTGTACAGTCAGTCCTCATCATACTAAAAACACAGTAGCAAATCCCTCTGGATTTATCTTGCACCAGATTTTAGTCCTCTTGCTTTCTGCTATCCATAAACAACGGCATTTTACTGTAGTAACACTAACATGCAACATGCACATGCCTGAATGAAAAATTGGTCATTCGAAATAAGTTTCGAATGAGAAAGGAGAATAAAGAGAATATAGGCTTACATGGGTATCTAAAATAGCTATAAATACATTCAGTGCAGCAAGGTAACTTGAAATTAGATTTTTCATTAGTTTTCTGTCTCATCTGTTTTTCTGCTTGGAAGGTGATTTTATGCCCTTTCCTTTCTTCTGTCTTCATTTCAAATAACAGAACTGAATCCAACTATTAATACATTCAGTGCAGCAAGGTAACCTGAAATTTCATTTTTCACTGTTTCTCTGCGTCATCTATTTTTCTGCTAGAAAAGGGGATTTCTTGCCCTTTCCTTTTTACTTCATCTTTTACCATTTCTGTATATTGGGCTCATGATTCATTTAACTCTTTCTCTCCTACTCATCTCATGTCTGACCACAGACCTTTCTTTCAAAAACTTAGGGATACAGGTTCCGTTTTGTTCTATTTTCCTTCTTTTCCAGCTGCTGCTGACTGATACTGCCTGGCTTGTCCTCCCAACCAGGCTGCAAAGCACCAGGAACTTGCTCAGCTATCATTCACAGTTTCTGTGCACAAATTCCCACCTTTCTCAATTGCCGTTTGAAACTCTTCCCCACCTAACCATCGCTCACAAGCCCCAAAACTCCTGGCTTCAGAATTGCATTGCTCTTCCTGAGAAAATGACTGCATTCAAACACATGGACAGGAACAGCAAGCTGTTATTCATGCTTGCTATTTTAGATGGCCATTATTTTTGGAAGAGTACCACACAGCTTATGGCAGTGTCAGAGTTTCTGTGTAGTAGCGCTGAGAACACAAATACTCAACGCTATCTCTTGAAGTAATCTTGTGCGTTCCTTATCCGAGTATTGCCAAACCCCAAACTTGCCTGTCTTGTCAAATCCCATGTGAATTGCCCCAGGTGACATGGCTACAAACATTGCCTACACATATCCCACACATCTGTGCGTTGCCAATACTCAGAAAGGATTTTAAAGTAAATCCGTCATGTGCTGACATGAAGCAGAATAAATGGAAATTGAATTGTTCGGTATGGTGTGCCATTAACTTCATCGGCATGATGATTCTTCTAAACTTTCGCAGTGTGAGTTACCAGCGCTGGGTTCGGCAGCGCTTCCGGCTGACGCGTGTGGCCTGTCTGCAGCGTTGTGAGAAAGCTGATTGAAAAAGGAGACCATAAGCCCATCCTGGCAGGAGGTATTTATAATATCTATGCATCATACAGAGGCTGTGATCAGGGTTTTAAGTTTGTTCTGTTACGCTCTGTAAATAGGAGATTATGTAGTCTCGCCTTAGAAGTTTACAACTGAGGAGAACTCACAGAAGCGTATGCAATTAGCTATAACAATATATATAGTGCCTGTATGTGTTTGTTATATTCTGGTCTGCCTATGTATCTAAATTTAACATTATGGGATGCTATTCTTAGCTCACTGAAGATCAATTTTTTACCCCCTTTTTTTGTTCTTCGATGTATGTATATATTTCCTTGCTTGCTTCTAGATCTATCTTTCAAATCCAAGCAAATCCAAAACATCTGCAAGAGAAATCAACTAACCAATAATGGTAGGTAGCAAATGACCTGCTCTTTTTCCACTGACCTCTTTGGTTTGTTGTTACCTCATTTTTCCAAAACACCCCTACGCAACATGTCTTTCATCCACCTGTTGTATTGTGGCTTATGAACTATGTGTAGGAGGAACTGACTTTGTAACATGCCAGTACGTTGCATAATGCAGTGAGCCTTGGTATTGACCAGGAAGCCTAAGCACTCCATAGGGTAAACATGAACCTAATTAAACAAAGCCAAACAGCCGGTCAGGCTAGAGACAGTATATTTTGCTTCTTTGGTTCACACTTTGCATATGCTTTTATAAATACATACATATATATATGCCACACACAACCGTGAATGCATAAGTACTTAGGCTGAAGGAATATCCAAAATCTGAACTGAAATTTCCAAGCAGAGGAAGACAAAATCCCTAACACAGTGTGTTTAAAAATGACATATTGTTAGGGATGCAATAAAAATTTAAATGTCATTCAATTGCCATAAAATGATCTAAAATTGACCCAGTGTATCATATACTATGTATTTATATGGGGGCAACTGATTTTATTGTTAAAGCAGTTAAAATAGGACTTGCTATTTCTGAAAAATATGGGAGATTGTATCCTGTACTATTTTTAGGAATGAGATGTTTATCTTTATTTGGTCACAGTTAGATGGATGGTATATGAAGAAGTAAGAATTAACCAGTCCTGGGCTGTTTTAGTCTGAGGAACTGAAGTTAATAGTTTCAGATTGTGCCAGTTGCCAGTGCTGATCTTTCTATTCCGTGTGTCAGCAGCTGGAGATCTAGTCCATTTCAGCATCTCTTTTTGTCTGCTCCCAGCTGTCTTTCCTCTTATCCCACAGTGGGATACATAAATTACTCGTAGAAGTTCAGCATCCTGGGCCAGCCACAGAAATGGGTTTGGAGAGGGGGCGGGGGGCAAAGTGCCTAAGATCAGGGCAGAGAAACTGAGTCTGCAGCGAGGCTGAGTCTACAGAGGTAGTAACCATCACCCACTTCACAGGAAATCCAGAAGTTTTGATGAAATATTACATTTAGTTAGTATAAATTGCACATACATCTTGTATCTCACGAGGTTGTAATGTGCTCCATCAGAGGACACCTGTTCAACATTACAATAGCACAATGCAAAATTTACAAGAACTCTGTTGAATCAATTTAGTTGGATAAATCTTAAAGACCGCTCGTCCTAAATTCTGATTTTATTTTCTAATGCTTGAAGTGGGTAAGATTTGGATTAGAAACAAATAACTTATAGCTAGCTACCTCTAAAGCCAAACTGGTTGTTTGTTTTTTTCAATTTACCTGGGCATTTCTGCCCAGGACATGGTCAAGTTATCATTATTTCCAGGCTCATACATTACAACTTGCGTTGTTTAGCAACCTGATTCTACCTGATGGAATAAAACCAGTTAATCTTAGCTAGTAGCCTAGTAGTTTAAGCAGGTGTTACATGGTATTCAAGTAGTCAGTTTTTACTGATATATGTTGGTTTTTCACAAGTTACAATGAGAAGAGTAAAAACTATATTTGCACTGAAAAAAAAGCATTCAAAAATAGCTTAGAATAAGTGATACATGCCAAACATCATGCCCTAGAAAGTCTAAAGAACCTTGATTTTCTTTGGGGAATAAAGTAGCCCTATGTAATTTCTTTTTCATGTACTGTTTTTTCAAGATCTTTTCCTTTTGTTTCTGCTCCTTTTCACAGCATACATCAGAGAGAACTCAGCCTACAGGATTAATTTCCCTTCTTTTTTTCCTGTCCTTGCCAAAACTGTAGCTGCACCTAGGTAGCCTGCACCACAGTTCCACTGGCATGACTCACCTAAAATACATCCCTATCTACAACAGTCAGAAACTAGTTCCAAAACCAGTAAAACTAGTAAATTCAGGTTTCCTATAGCTTCAGGTCTTACATTGTTTGCATCTCTGTCCTGGAATATCTTCAGTCATTCTCACACCTCTCTCATCCTCCTTTTTTGGTTTTGTCATCTCGGTAAAAGACACACACGCTTGTAAAAACTACGTGCTAGCTGATGGCTCCCAAATGGAATGGGGTAACAACTGAATTCTCCTGGCTCCCTTTCCACAGGAGAGATTATCAGCTCTCTGTAATTTATCCAGCTGCTGATTTTTACAAAACTAGCAGGAATTTTATAACCTTGAATCTTCTCCCACTGCCGTATTTAATGGAAATTGTTCAAAGTGTTCAAAAGCTGGAGTGTTCTATGTGGAGAAAGGTGAGGTAGATAAAGGGCTTCAGGTGTGATCAGCTTGATGTGATACTGACAAAGCAGGGTAAGCATGTTGAAAATTTTTTTAGCTGTCCTATCTTTGTCTGACCCAAATAAAAGGAAGAGCTCCCTAAACGCTTATAAGACAGAAGCAGCGGTCACAGCCTTGATGTTGTCTTCCAAAGCTGCCATACCTTCTGTCTTTGGAAGTCAAAAGTGCACTGCGACCCCAAAACACCACCATAACTCCAGTGAAGACTCCAGCTGCTGTAGTCTAATGAAAGCGGTTACAAGGGGCAAGTTATTAAGCAGTAAGCAAAGTGCTAGAAGATGGTGGGCTGGTACCTTTCAAACGCGAGGCGTTTAAAATCAGTACTGTTGCTTCCAGTGTAAACTTTGCTTATATCTTCAAGTTTTATAATCCCAGTAGCAATGCCATCAACCTTCTCTATACTAACGGTGAAAATGTTGCTACTATCAATCTGTTTACTCCTCGGGCATATTTGGAGGCCAAGGGAATAACCCTGAATATTGGTAACTAGGCTGTTTCTTTCCCAAGTCAGTAAGTATCAGTGCATAAAAAGAGCAAAAAATTGATTTCTAATTTAAATTATATGCACTTTTCCTTTAAAAAAGCAAACCATTTAAAATCCCAAATTATTATAACATTTATGAATTCCTAAGTTTTAAAAAAGATACTAAAATAATGTAGATAAAATACCATGATTTCAGGTAGTTCGTTCTTGCTGTTGGAGTTGTAACTTCTAGTCACCAAGATAGTAGCATCACTTGCTCTGCATCTGAAATCAGAACAGTGGAGCTGCCAGACCAGATTTACCACCTGCACCTTCTCCTGAATACACAGGGAATGTATTTTCCTCAGTTGGCTTGTTCAGCTAATTCAGCTCAGTCACTTGTTACGTTCCAAGTTAAGAAATCAGGGGTTGAGCACCTCTGGTTTAGACAGAGGTTAGATACTCGGAGTGTGGAACATGCCATCCAAATTCTGTTCCTGCTCTAAAACTACACCTGTAACTTGTAAAACTACTCTGCGCTCTAATTTGCAATGTAATGAATATTTTGTCCTTCCTTCACTCCCTGGGAATTGAACGTCACAAATATGTCAGTCCAAAAGACCTGAAAGGTACTGGGCATCAATGGACTTTCTTCCCTCCATTGAACCCCCAGACACACAGGGAACAAACATTGCTGGTTCATTACTTTAATTATCATGTGTGGCATATTTACATAAACCACAGCAGAACTGTAATAAAACCCTTAAAAAAAAAAAAAAAAAAAAAACAAAACAAACCACATATTAAGGCTGAAAAGTTTGAATTTAGATATGTCCGTGGGCATAGATTTAGGGATGCTGAGATCTAAACTGATTTTAAGCATTCCTGTTTAAATGAAGAGGGGAGAACATGAATTAGAGAAAGTAATTATGATACTACCTTTATCCGTTTGCATGAGGTATTAACAGAGAATGGATTTTTTGTGTCTAGGTTCAATGAAGCTGGTGGTCCTTACAGTTCCTTGAGAGTGTAAAGTATTACGGCCAAGCTGGTAAGTGAATAATTTAATTGTATTTATTAAAAGGGGGGGGGGGGGGGGGGCTGAAGAGTAGCAATATTAAACTTGAAGTGGGGAATTACCTGTATTCTGGATAATTTGAAAAATTTTCACCATTCATTCTGATTCCTTAGAAAAGTTTAGGAATGCTCACAGAGAGCCTCAGAAGACTTCACATTCTTGTATCTTTAAATTTTCTACAGTGACCTGATGGATTTAGGAAGTGGTAGTAAAAATTGTTTAGTGTACAACATTCTGCCACATTCCCATGGTTTTGTTTTCCTAATATACTATTATTAACGTGTGAATAGAAACATTTGATTCAATTTTTTTATTAATATATTGCATCATTGTAAGAATGAAAGGTAAGTCTTTAGTCTTAGTTTTCACTTAAGGACTTTTCTGATTGACTACATGCTCCTACAAAGTGTCCAACCCTCACCCCTCTGACCAGGCAGAGAGGAAAGAACTTCAAGGAAAATATTTATTTTAAATCAACGCTATCTGCTTGTTGGGAACTTGTTAGTCCTACAAGTGAAGCAGCCTTCACTGGGGTCAGTATTTAGATAGGAGGTTATCCAAGAACATGGAAGCGCTGCAGGAAATGTTCGAGGTTTCGCACAGAAGTCTCGTCTCTCTTCAGTGTAAACAATGTCTTCTTTGGGTGCGGATGGACCCCACTGCTCAGGGTCCTGAATGTCTGTAACATGTAAAATTGATATCTTAACTGTTTATCACCTTTTTAAGACCTAATGGTTTTTTGCAAGGGAAAGAGTAGTCACGGCAAAATCCAATTAATGGTGGATTCCTGTGCAGTTTTAGTGAGGTGAATTCCTCAAGTCATAGTCTATTTGGTGGAGAGCATTGTGTATTATCAGTCGTTGCTTTGATTCACTTCAAATGCTGGTGTATTTTACTGGTGAGCAAATATATTCTTGTTCACTGTTGTAACATCATTTTTTGGTTCCTTTGAGTGAAAGCTTAAACATACCAAGTTGTGCCCTAGGAAGAAATTACCTGGATGTAGGAATTTAAAGCTACAGCTAAGGGCAACTTTGCACTCATGGCAGTTGGTGTAATTGAGAGCTGTCCCTAAATCACTCTAATTTATGCAGATGGACTGACTCAGCACCGAGCTGGCTGACTGAAAAAGTTTTAAAGAATGTTTTGTGACAGATCTGAATCAGGGTATTGTATATTGACATGATTATTAGAACATTTACTGTAGAAATAGACTGGTTTGATTTATCAAGATTATGTTGGGGGGATAAAAAAAAAGAAGTGGAAAAATTGGCTCCCCCTAAGTCAGCCTATGGGATGTTAGAAACAATTCCAGAATAGGAAGTGCCCATAACACTGAAGGACATAAAAGGTTTAAAAAGTGACTGACAAGAAAATGTTAATTATTGCGGAAGACCATGCTGAAAGGCAGGTCCCACAGAAGATCTGATAAAGCTGAACCTGACTGAGTTACCATCAAGAGATGGTAATCCCTTTGTACTATTGCTTTAACACCTTTCCCTCCATATGCTGCATTTGTATTAACAAACCAAACAGTGATTTTGTCTCAATATTGCACTACTGATCTTGAAAAGAAGTACAGCATGTTCAAATGAAGACAAACTGAAGAAGGCACTGTAGCAAAGGCATAATCTGAAAACAAAAGAACTGCAGAGTTTTATCCTTCCAGAGATAAAGACACGATGCCCGAAACCTGGAGGATTGTACTTTGAGCTTAAAAGGAGGGACAGAAATCCAACCACCCCTGCAATTATAACTCCATCTTTTTAAATTGCTGACTGCTGTCTGAAACCAAAAGTTTTCTTCTGTTTGATGCTGTTGTGAAGCGATAATATTGTATTTGTCCCATCACAATTATTTTCCTAGTCTACAATACGCTGTGATATCGTATTAGTTCTGTGTAAGATCAAGCAGACAGTGACAGCGGAAAGAAAAAAAATCCAACCAGTACATAGCCATTGTCAGCACTGCTGTGGAAATTCAGAAACACACCAACTGGTTCTTCTCTTCCACATACTGAATGCTTTTCTTCCGAAGCTTGTTAGATGAAAACACCTCATGGAAACTAAGTTTGTGAATTAACTTGCTGAGTATCTGTGAAGTACGCCTACTTGTTGACAACCTTCATATAAGAATTGTAAAATATTTTTATAAAGAGCAAAAGAAAGGGTGTTTTGCAGTACAGTTTACTGATTGGAGAGTTGTATTTTTCTCTTGCTTGTTAACTTGGCTTGCTTGGGCTACCTGGAACTCCCTTCCTGTTTCCCTCCAGGACCTTTAGTCACTTCCTTTCTCTAAATAAAAAACACTTTCATTTGTCTTTAACTGATGATGGATTCTCTTGCAAACATTCTGATAAAATCAGCCAAACTATATATAGATTTTTTCCTACTTGCAGATGACCAAAAATCACTGCAGTTAGATATGTTAAAATTAGTTTCAGCACTGTGTCTGTACTCAAAATTTTACAAAATTTTAAAGGTACCTTGTTGCCTTAGGGTATATTTTAATGGAATGTTAAAATTCCAATTTCTTGTTTAACCAAGAGATGCAAAAAAATAGATTGGCTGGTGAAATTATAAAGAACTTATTCAAAGTTTTTTTTATTTGTTACACAAAAAGTGCAGATTTACAATACAAAAATAAAACTCTATTTACTTTCCTGGTATGTAATAAATTAGTGACAGATCTGAATCAGGGTATTGTATATTGACATGGTTATTAGGACCACACAGAAAACGTGAATTTTCCTTTTAGTAAAATATTTCAGGCCTGGTCATCTACTGTGAATGAGGTAAAATGCCACTGAAGATTACAGACTCTTATCCATCCATAAGGTTATTAAATCTGGCCTGTTTTGTTTGAGGTTTTTTTTAGATAAAAGCCATCACCAGCTTGTTACTCAGTTCTTAATGCAATTCAGTATATTAAGCTTCTTCAAAATGTAAAAATGTTATGAGAATTTACCTTACCCAGAACTGAGTGCTCTCCATTTTCCAAACTGACTAGCTGGTAGGAAAAGAGAGGGAGTATTGTTAAGATTTTCTTTGCATGCACTTACACTGTGGCAGCTGGTGTAAGACACTGGGTAGCGATAAATAAGCAAAAAGAAGACTCGGGTCAGTACTGGGACTGGTGCTGTTCAACATCTTTGTCAGAGACATGGACAGTGGGATTGAGTGCACCCTCACCAAGTTTGCCAATGGCACCAAGCTCTGTGGCGCAGTCAACACGCTGGAGGGAAGGGATGCCATCCAGAGGGACCTGGACAAGCTAGAGAGGTGGGCCTGTCCGAACTCATGAAGTTCAACCAGGCCAAGTGCAAGGTCCTGCACCTGGGTCATGGCAATCCCAGGCACAAATACAGGTTGGGCAGAGAATGGCTTGAGAGCAGCCCCGAGGAGAAGGACTTGGGGGTGCTGCTGGATGAGAAGCTCAACATGACTCGTCAATGCACCCTTGCAGCCCACAAAGCCAACCGCATCCTGGGCTGCATCAAAAGAAGTATGGCCAGCAGGTCCAGGGAGGTGATTCTGCCCCTCTACTGCACTCTGGTGAGACCCCACCTGGAGTACTGTGTCCAGTGCTGGAGCCCCTCAGCACAAGAAGGACATGGACCTGTTGTAACCAGTACAGCGGATAGCCATGATGATGATCAGAGGGCTGGAGGACCTCTGCTATGAGGACAGACTGAGAGAGATGGGGTTGTTCAGCCTGGAGAAGAGATGGCTCTGGGGAGACCTTATAGCGGCCTTCCAGTACCTAAAGGGGGTCCTACAGGGAAGATGGGGAGGGACTCTTTATCAGGGAGTGGAGCAATGGGACGAGGGGCAATGGTTTCAAACTGGAAGAGGGGAGACTTAGATTAGATATTAGGAAGAAATTCTTTACTGTGAGGGTGGTGAGACCCTGGAACAGGTTGCCCAGGGAAGTTGTGGATGCCCCATCCCTGGAAGTGTTTAAGACCAGGCTGGATGGGGCTTTGAGCAACCTGGTTTAGTGGGAGGTGTCCCTGCCCACGGCAGGGGAGTTGAAACTAGGTGATCTTTAAGGTCCCTTCTAACCCAAACCATTCTATGAACCAAATTAATTACTGGCTCAGTGAAGTGGTAACCCGGTACTGGAGTTACAGCAGAGATCTTGGGCTGTGATCCTCCAAGTCAAGACCCACCATTTCTAACAGATCAAAAATACCATTCAGGGATAACTGACATAATTACATTTCTGTGTTGCCATCCTGTTTTTATAAAGTCCCCGAATGCTGGAGATCTAACCCAAGTTTCATGCTAGAGACTCTTCCCTCTGCAGTATGAAATGCAGCCACCCTCCATGCATTCAGATATGCTGAACAGAGCCCACTGAGGAACCTTTCCTGTTGCCAGGGTGTCATCAGTCATTCTGCTTAATGGGACATCCCACCTGAATATCCGTCTTTGCATACACTGTATCTGACATGGCCGAACATAAGTGATAGAAGAGTTGTTGTTTCTTTTCCTTAAAGGCCTTGTGTCGCACTGAGCTTGCAGTTTGCTTGCTGTGAATGTTTTCCATGAACCGATCCCTTTGTACAGCCACATGTGGGAGAACAAATCATCTGTGGGTTAAAAATCCATGATAACGTTGGAAGAGTATTAAATATAGACTTGTAAGTCCTTTTGGTCTTACTGTGGTAGCTGTGTGGGTGAAAATTGCATCAAAATATACACCATTTTAGTTAAACTGTTACCCTAAGGGACTCGGCCAGCGTTCCCTCTCTGAGCAGAAAGCAAGAGACCACACCAGACCCTAGCACAGCAGCATATGCCAATTTTTGCTTTGTGAACAAGCTGCCATTTGCCTCCTGCACAAGTTGCCCAATTCAAACTCTACAGAGATGGTTAGATCTGTTCAGATGGCTAATTTAAACCCATATGAGTGGTTAAACACGCTTGTCTCTGTTGAAAATGTCTCCCCTCCGGTCTATTTTTTTCAGACACAGTAAGTAGTTTTGCATGGCGCTCTGGTTAAAACTTCCATTCCCCTTGGAGGAAGGCACCGACCGGCTCCGCTTCCCACCGAAGAGGTGAAGATCGGCGCGATGCCGGAGCGGCACAGGGAAGGAGCCTCGCCCCCTGCGGTGCCCCGGGACCCTTCGGTCACATCCACGGTGAGACAAACCGCGTTACTGCCGACCTGCACCCCGCATCCCCGCTCCCTGGGAAAACCAAACCCGGGCCCCACCCCGCACTCTCCGCGCTGAACTTTACCCGACTTCGCCGTCCCCTCTCGCCCCGCCCACACGCTGCATATTCATGAGGCGGCCGCACCCAGCGCCACGCCTCATTGGCCATCCCGCTCTCCCCTCGCGTTCCTACTGGCCGTCGCCGCCGTCGCTCAGCGCCGCGGCGGCCGCGCCCCGCCGCCTCCCCCAGCGGTGACTCAACAGGGCGTGGGAGCCAGGTCCCGCAGCGGCGGCGCAACCCCAGCCCTCCCCCCACAGCCGGCAGAGGCACAGCCCTAGCGCCGCGCACTCATTGTTCCGCCAGCTCCAGGCACCATGGACGAGATGGACCAGTCGCCCTTGGTCTCCTCCTCCTCCGGGCCAGCGCGGCCGCAGCAGCCCCAGTTCAACTACCAGTTCGTGCTCGACGACGAGAAGGAGGAAGAGGAAGAGGAGGAAGAAGACGAAGACTTCGACGAGCAGCTGGAAGTGATGGAGAGGAAGCCCGCCGCGGCGCCCGCCGCAGCCCTGCAGGAGCGGCCGCCGCAGCTGCTGGACCTCGGCGGCCCCGCCGAGCCGCCCCGCCCCGCCGCTCCAGAGCCACCGCAGCCCGGCTGGAGCCCCCCGGGAGCCGTCTCCTCCTCCTCCTCCTCCTCCGCCACCACGCCGTCCCCCGCGCAGGAGCAGCCCTCGGACCTCGCCCGGCCCGCTCAGCCCCAGCCGCCCGAGCTGGCCGCCGCCGCCCACCGGAGAAGAGGGTCCTCCTCCGGCTCGGCTGGTAAGTGCCTCCGCCCTGGGGCCGGGGAGGGCGGGAGGGGGGGGGGGGGGGGCGGCAGCGGTCCTCCCAGCCGGGCGCTTCCACCCGAATCGCTCCGGTTCTGGCTCGTCGCGGCGCCGCCGTTAGGTTCCCTTTGTCTGCCGGCCTTCGGCCGCCTCCTGCGGCATCACTCCCTCTCCTCATCCGCGCCGGGACGCGGCCCCGCTCCCCCCGGCCCCGCCGCAGCTCGTGCGGAAAGAAGAGCTCCCCCTCCCCCTATTTTATTTTATTTTTTAAAAATTTATTCTCTTTCCTTCCTCCTCCCCTCTGTGTTACGCTAATGGCGGGCGGGGCGAAGCGCCGCCTCGCACATGGGCCGCCGCCTGGCAACGGCCGCGTCGCGGTGGGGGGGGGACGGGGCGGGGGGCGTCCGCCCGCCCGGTTCTCCCCCACCCCACCCTGAGGCGCAGCTGCCGCTTCCCTGTCACCTGGCTGCGTTATCTCGGGCACAGTTCACCCCGGGGGGCGGCCCGACGTGGCGGGCTTCGGGGCTGGGCGTGGGGCGCGCCGGGCAGCCCTGCGGCTGGCGGCCGCGGGAGCGCGGGGGAGGAGGGGAAATACGGATGCCTGTAATCTTACTCATTTTTAAACAAATCACCTCGCTGGGAGGGGCGAGGGGAGAGGAGTTCAAGAGCAGCGGCTGCCGCCTTTCCTAGGCCTGCCTTGGCGAGGCAGGGAGGCCGGAGGAAGGCGAGTGGGATGGGCGCCTCTGCGGGCCCGGGAGAGCCCGCGGCCAAGCCCCCGTTTGTGGGGAGCGCCGCGCCCCGCCCCGCCCCGCCTCCGGGCAGCGAGTCTGAGTCCCCGGGAGGGAGCGTTAAGCTGTCGGAGCGCGTGTGGAAGCACAAAGGGCGCGCGGGCTGCGCTCCGCCGTAGGCGTGGCAGTGCTGGGAGAAAAACGTCAGCCTCGCGCGTGCCTCCTGGGCGGCCGCAGCTGGCCGTAGCTGCCACCTGGGGCTCGCCTGAGGGGATCGCCCCTCAATGCCGGGGTACCTCGCGTTCAAACCTGCGGTGGTGGAGGCCGCGCCGCCCCCCGAACAGCTGCCGCCGGAGCGCCAGACCCCTCGCAAGGGCTGTTGCGGGAGCTGACCCGGCGTGACAAACGTGTTGCGTGCGGGTTGCGATGGTGCCTTGGCTCCCCTTTTGCTCAGGGCAAAATACAGGAGCTAACGTGAGGTCATTAAAACAGCGAAAACTAACAAATCGAGGCGCCTTATTGTCATGATGGTGCATTCTTACATTCGTTGCTATTGTCATATTTGTTGCATATGGTTTAAAGATGCAGGATTTCAATAATAGCTTGATGTCATGGTAAGAGTGAACAAGATACTCAAGATGCAATTTGAAAAAAAAAAAGCATCTGGACCAATGACAAAGCCTGTTGTTGAACCTGAACTTAATTTTATTTGCATATGTTACAGGACTTCATGGTTAGTTGAGCTTTCATGAAACCTGCTTGTTTTTGTTCTTCTGGTAGCTCTCTGTGTAGCAATATACTGAGGAGGTTTTTTAAATTTTTATGTATTTCCACCATTTGGAGGACAGATGCTGACGAAAACTTGCAACAGATTTAAGAGGAGGGATGCTATATGATGGGTGAACAGATATTTTTCTAGGCGAGTTATTTGAGTGGAGCCATGGAAGGCTTGAGCAGAACAGAATGGAAGGAACAGGATCAACCAAATCTTACTGTTGCTTTGAAAAGTAGGGATAAAAGTGAGATTTCCAGAGCTGATTTGTTTTTCTTCTCCCTGACCCCTGAAGGGTAAGGCAAGGAGCACAATAATTCCTGAAATATATCTTCTCTAATAGAGTAGAGGAGACCTAACCATGTGAGAATTGGGTAGTGTAGCTGAGGAGTGGTGTCAAAGAGTTATTTTATAAGACCTAATTTGAGGAGACAGAACTTGTCAGTGATGATTAATTTAGAGCTCTGAAGTGAGGGCCGTCATCTTTGGGAGGCCTGGTTTCCAAAGACAAGGTGTTGTAATCCATAATGCTCATCTAATGATGGGCTGGGATATTAGAGGGTATGTCTCAAGTACTTGATGAGAAGAAATTATTTTGATAAAAACATCGACTACTTATGTCATGAATACTTTGGTCCTCTCAGATGCAGGAGTATTTAGTTTTGAGCTTGTTGAGTATCCATTTAAACATGGAGTATATTTTATTTTTGTATTTAGCAGTTGGTATTAAAACTGTCTCAGTCAATATTTAACTTGGGTTCAAATTAGTTCACTTTCAGTCTTGCTGTGAAATTGGCAAAATCAGATTGATGCCCACAACTTGTGGCAGGGTGACTATGGTGTTTGCAATGGTTCCCTCTCATCTGGAGAGGTAGGGTTTCATTTACTTTCAGCTGTTGTATGAGTTTAAGGTATAACCGAAGAATTGCAGTTCACAATCCAGAAATTCTGAAAAGGTTCTGTTTCCTTATATTTAAAATTAAGGCTTTGCTTTAGTGAGGATTTGAGGTAACTAACTTTGGAATTCTGTTTCCAAGAGGAGAAAATAGTACTGCCTGTAGCAAGTGAAGAATAGTAGGGATTCTTTTATGTGCAACAATAGGCCATGGTGCTGCTTTTTGTCAGTGTAACAATGGAGAAAATGCATGGACTACTTGATGGCCCATTACAATGTATTATTTGTATATCTGGAGGTGTTTTAAAAAGTAAATCTTTGTAATTACTATTAGTTACATACTTCGGAGTATTCAGTATTATTGTTACAAGAGACTGTGACATAATTATCTGTAATGCAAGTCTCTGGCTGTGTATCAGCAGCCTACCTTCTTAAGAGCTAATATAAATATTTGCTGGAGAAGAAAACAAGTAAGAGGACTGCAGTAAAACTTACACTCCCCTGGACACTTTTTTTTTTTTTTGCTACTCACTGTTATGTGGATAGCAAAAACTACAGTTCTTCTTGAAAGATTGCTACTTAAATATTTTGATGGCCTAAATTTACATACAGTGCAGAGAAAAGTAAATTTGAGGTAGTTGTACATGGTAAAAACAATGCCCTTTTTTTTTCTTTTTTTTTTCTTTTTTCTGTCTGTCCAAAGTAAGATTGCCCGGTAAATTATGATAAGGTGTCCATATAGTAAACCCACCAGACTGGCCACAGACTAGCATCCAAAATGAATGAAGATGTCTCCTTGTGTGTCAGTTGCCTGCAACTTGGCCACGGTTCGATACGTACACAAATGCTGTGAAGGGTCAGTTTATTAATTAGTCTTGTTTTTCCGTTTAGTTTTATAAGGACTGGGTTTTAATTCATCAGTGGTGAGGAGAGGTTTCATGAACAGTTTGCTTATGTGCCAGACAGTGTCGAGCAGAGGTCAGCAGGGGTGGCCCAAGCTGTACCAGAAGCACACAGACTGTTCTGTATTAGAGTTGACCCTCACCAAGCTGATTAAATGGAGTGATCTATACCTGCTTCTGCTGACTCTATGGAGTGTACCTTTCATCCCGCAGTGGGGTTATGCAGATCCTATAATTTGCGTTTTGTACAAATTCTAAAGCAGCATATATGCTCCTCAGATATTCTTATTTTTTTTCTGTGTTGCTGAGTTTTCTGGTGTGCTGCTATGTGTGCATAGACACATACAGAGGAGTTGTGTGGATTTTAAAGACAGAATGCAGCATGACTTGGAAAAATTATAGCTGTCCTTGAATACTACCACCGGTGACTTTCATTTGCACCCTTCACTTATTAAAATATATTGCCGCTGATCTTCAGTGTTTCTTTGAGGTGCAGGATTTTTTTCTCTTCCCAAATGTAGTCAGTAAAGCTGTAAAGGGAGGTGGTCATAACCTAGGTATATCAAAGGTAGAATGTAATTTTTTTTCTATTACACAGTTTACATTACAGTGACATGCGTCGATGAGAGTAACCAGCAGTTTGACTGGTATAGTAAAGCTAGTATCTTTGTTTTTGTATTTTGTGTTCCCATCTAGGTGAGTTCAACAAGGGATCACTTTATTTATTTGGTTTTATTTATTGTTGCGTGCACGGGGGGGCCTGCTTTGTAATTCAGCTGGTATAAGTTTCTGAAGCAAAACAGCTATTTCTTCTTTTAACACGAAGTATGTGCAAGGATAGTCCTGCCATGTTTGATAGTGTATTTGCTTTGCATGTGTATCCTTTGACTTGCTTTCCAGGATGAAACCGCACAGCTTCCACCTACGGTATCACGATGTAGCCCTCAGGGAAGTTTTGAATTGCATTGGGAGTTTTCCACTTGGAGGTGAAATCCTACAAACCACAAGTTAGGAGCCAGCAAAGAACTACTGCTTGTTTGCCCTATTTTCCCTTCCTCCCTATTTGTACATAAGGAAGTTTGCAGCGTGTCTATGAAAGTGACGACTGTCTTGTCCACCCAGTTGCATCTCCATTGGTGAGCACTGAACCTCTTTCTTATCTCATGGATAACCACTAACAAAACCACTCCTGTAAGTCGAGGACAACATTTAAGCCTTCCAGTCAGTGTTTTGCTCCTGCTGACTGGTACAAAGTTGCTAGGAAAGTGTCAAGTCCTGTTGTAACAGCTGATCGATAGATGGGTTAGAAATGAGCAGTTCTTGGACTATAAAGGCCTACGGTCAAGTGACTCAAACCTTGCAGCTCACGAGGAGAGAAGTAAACTGTTGGCAATTGGCATGGTGAAAAGACAATCTTAAAGTAGATCTGTGATTGGCAAAAATATGATTTCTAAGTGGCTTGCAGATGCGTCTTGTGTTAGTTCAGCAATTTGCGATGCACTTTTCTCGTATAACTTTCTGGTTGCTGTATTGTGAGGATGTTGTTTTCACTTTTCCTTTCTCTTCCTCCACTGCCCAAGATGAGGAGGATGAGGATTTTGGAGAGCACTAAGTAGCACTGGCTACTTGGCGGAAGACATATAGGCGTCCTTCTTCTAACCCTGGAGACCGGTTTTCCCATGCTGTTAGAATCCTGTGCAGTCTTTGCTGCTTGACACCCAATTTTGAGGGAGGTTAGTGGCTTTGATTTCAGAATAACAAAGGGCAGTTAACCTACAACTTGACACATGTCTTGGTGTGCTTGAGTTATGTTTTTCTTCTCCCTGTTAATATTTTGAATGAAATAAACTTTATTTTTTTTGTGAGCTGGTGTGTTACTATAGTAACTACGAAGCTCAGATAGAAAAATTAGCAATGCATAGTTCAATCTGAAAATGTCTTTCAGGTTGTAGATATTTTGTAAGCAAGGAAATAATTCTTGGTCTTTTGCTGGCTAGAAGATGTAAAGCAACATGTAGCTTACAGATAAATTGTCCTGAGATATTCTGAAACGCTTGTGCATGAAGTAGGAGGAAAATTGTGTAACTATCAAGCTGCATTAGAAACGAAAGAAAAAAAGCTATTATGACAAGTAAAAAATAGTGAACTGTGAGACCTATTCTAAGTAGAACAGTCAAGTATGTTTTCAGGTGGGTTTTTTATTTCTTGTTTTATGATCTAAAATAGAAATTACTCCTGTTACGCTTTGAAAACACTGCATAATGTTTTCTATTTTTTAAGACTGGCAGCACAGTACAGCTAGCACTGAGATTACTGAACTACAGCCCTATGACGTACATTTGGTAGAAAGCTTTTAAAATGGGTATTTCCATCTGTAAGAGCTATTACAGTAGCAATAAAATAATGGGCTTATTAATATTCACAAAGTCTGAAAGAGTAAAATTATCTCAGTAGAATGTTTTTATCTTTCAAGTGGAAATAATCAATCTGCTACTAACTGTAGCTGTCAAAATATGAAGATTTTAAGTTAGAGATGTTTTTAAATTAATATTCTTCCTCATGGTTTTTAATAGCTTTGTCTCCATTTATTGCTTTCTGATGTATGAAGAAAGCATACTTTTTTTTTTTTTTTTTTTTTACTTACGCACACACACGTGGAAGTGTTAGGAATACCAGTTTGAGCCTCCCTGGTTTTGCTGGAAGGCTTGATTTGTGTCTTAGGAATGTACTGTGAACTTGCAGTTTTTAATAAATGCGGCAATCATGTCATCAGCTTCATTGGCTAGGAAGAATACATTAATGAAGAAGAAACGAGACTGAGATGCTGCTGGTCTAATGTCAAAATCCTACTGCTTATCCAGTCGTTACTGGTTTGTGACAGTTTTTCTTGAACTCTGCTATTCCCTCTTTTCTGACAGAAGATAAAATTCCTTAATGCCTGTCTGTCTCTGTCCTCTGTGTGTGATAAGGAAATGAATGCCACGTAAAACAGATGAAAGAGCATGTGCGAGGCCTTCAAAAGTAGGTTGTAGCTGCAGAACTGAAAGGAAAAGGAACAAGCAAGGTTGGAAGGAAGTAGAAAGATGCACGTGATGGGGTTGAAGAAAGGTCACTTCATTCTTGCTCTTCAGCCTGGTCTTCAAGTATTCATGCCTTTGGCTTGAGAAATGCTGTTCAAAGGGCAAAGCAATTAATTTCTGGTGTTTTAAACACAAGTTTTCTTTAAAAGACCACATTGCTAGATAAGAAACTCAGTTTTCCTGTGTGAGTTGTGTCGAAGTGACAAATTGAAGCAGATAGATAAAACCTGTATCGACCAAAATCTGTTGCAACCCAGGAAGTGGTGGTGCTAGGTATCTGGTGATCTCTGTTGAAGAGGAGGATATCAGGACAGTGTGTGCAATCTTCACGCTGCTTTATCCATTTCATTAAAAGATACTCTTAAGCAAATGCTGGTGGCTCTAATGAATCCTCTAATGAATGTCCATGCACTTTTTTTCTCTTTTGAGATAAAGATATCTTATGCATCTATTTGTTTTTATTTCACAGACTATAAGCTCATATGTCAGAGGCTTGTCACGCAAGGTAATGTGCTGGGAATAGATGCTAAAAGAAATCAGTAGCATCTCTTCTCTGTTCTTTAAAGATTAATTCCAATTTAAAGATTAATTTTAATTTAAAGACTAAAATATATTCTTCCACAATGATAAAGTTGCTAATCTAAATGCTGCTTGATTTGTTTAATTGTGGGGAAAGCAGAGAAAAATTCCATCTGTACAAATCGGTGAAAGGTAATCTTACGATTGGTGTAGTCTCCAAAATTAAATTGGATAATGTCTGCATAATGATAGGATTTTCATGGCTCTTTAGACTTCCTGTCTTTGAATAAGTTCTGGTGTAATTATTATATTTTTCTGCTTCGTGGCACTGCCAGAACCCAAATTTCTGTTTGTTACTTCAACGTATGATTAAAGAGTCTGGGTCTAAAGGAAGCCTTATTTAGTTTTTAGAGGAATTATCTAGTATTTTTTTAATTACAAATATTGTCAAAGACTGAATATTTATCTTTAAAGCCATATCTAGCTGGACACGTGTTTGCAGCTGACTAGATTGTTTCTTTCTGCTTCTTTCTTTTTAATTAATGTATCAAAATAATTTAAATTGGTGACTGTAAATGCACATCTGTGAATGTGCGTATCTGAGATTGTTCTAAATTCATTCTAAACTTAGCTATTAAATATATTTGTGATTTATACATGAAATATAGTTGTATTTCAAGTTATCAGAGATGGGCTGTGGACAGTTGAAGTTGATTATTGTGGCCACCTGACTTTATTAAAGGGAGGTATTTACCCACCACCTGATGGGAACTCTGTAAGGAGACAGGACTTAGGTGATGACTGTCAGTTGATACTCTTGGGGGAGAAGGCACAGGCCTTCAGGGCACAGTTAATCTATGTGGCACTTCCTCTTCTGTGAGCTTAGTTTATGCTCAGAAGCCAAATAGTTTACCTTTGTTCTTCAGAGGATTTAACTTTCCTCATGGTGAACTGCTGTGGACTGCTAGTCCGTGATAGGTATGTGTGTCTCGTTCTGGAGAATTCCTTGTTCTCTTGTTATACTTGGTATAAGAATAATGAAAGCTTCTTTGGAGCTGATGTATGTGACTTTTTGCTTTGTTTGTTTACTTTTAATAATAAAATATGCCAGATAAAATTCCGTCCCTGCTCTGAGGAGATACGGTGGCACTCATACGGATGAGGGGCATTTAATAGGAAGTGGCATTATAGAGCCATCTTCTGAAATGCCTCTTGGATCCTGTCTATAGTGTTACTGATCAAAATGTTTGTTTGCAAGAGTGAGGTGAGGCTGGTGGTTACGTGTCTGAAGTATTTAATGGGGTCTTAAAAAAAACCACGGTTGTAGTGCATACTTATTTTGACAATCTGGGAATTGTAATGGAAAGAGTTGTAACAGAGCCAGAATTAATGTATCTTCCTTGTCCATCCGTTCTTGCTTTGGTTGGCAGTTGGGTATTGCAGGGGAGTGGTACCATCTTTCTTGCTTTTTACTCTATAGCTGATCAAAAGAAGATGAAATGGCATATACCTTACCTCTGTCATTGTACAATTTACAGTATCTGCCTTGCTGAGCAACTCACCTCAAATGTAATTTTTCCAAAAGAGGAAAAGTTGCTGTAAGTTGGACCATGTAAAAATGATATTGAAAAAAAACTTGCTTAAACCAGCTTGGTTATAGATTTCTGCTTAGACAATAAAAAAGTACTTGCTTCTTGCTGGAGACTTGTATTTCCATAAACAGACTATTTAAAGCAGCAAGCATTGTTTGAAATGCTTGTTTTGAGTTTGTTTTCTCATTTCATGTTACTTGAAATAGATGGAAGAAATCTGCCGTGCAGTATAGTGCAACTTGGTCTGCAAGTGATGCATGATACCACTTCGCAGTAATTTCTATGAAGACCTGAGACGACCTGCAGCTGCCTTTGTTAATAATCAAAACTCTTGGATCCTTTTGTGATCCTAGCTCTGATACCCTCAAGATGTTAAAAACAGAGCTCTTGTTTTCACGTAAATCTTCAGCAATCTCCATCTTGTGTAGCAGCTTGTGTACTTTCCTCAAAGATTTCCAAGCAGTTTACAGCCTGAGTTTCCTAAACTGGAAGAAACTTCTCTTTATAAACTTATATATATAACTAAAAAGAGCCAAATGAGAAAACCTAATTATTTGCTGTGGCTCTGCAGCTTGATCTAATGATGTGAAAATATGCTATTGATAGTTAATGTTCTTTATCTTTAATGCCTTAAATATTTGGTGAAATACCATATTTAGAACAATTGCATCATAACAGGAGATGACTTAAATGGAGTTTGTGTAGGCAGCTGCTTTTCTCAGGAAATTCTTGTGAAGTTGTGTGCCCTTATTTACTCTGCAGTAAGAATTAGGCATCCAAGAACTTGACTCTCCTTGAAGTAATTTCATTTAACTTTTAAATGGCCAGGTGTGTTGTCTTTTCACTCTTTATGCCAAGAGTTAACAATTTACTCATCATAATTCGAGATCAACGCACACAGGAGGGGAAAAAAACCCCAACCATGGCAGTTCCTCCCCATGGTTATGAAGTGTGAGGGTATACTGCATTGCTCTGCAAAAGCCCTGAGGTTTTTGTAGTTCTTGAATCTGTAAAAGAATCAAACTTCATGGTAGTACTAGGTATGTATGTTTCGCTTAGATAACGGTTTGAGATGAGAAACGCTGCTTGGGGCAGTCTCCACTGTGGACAAATCAACAACTCGGCGCATTGAAGAAGCAGACAGTTTCTCTTTCATATCTGTCCTAAAGGTATTGCTGCAAATGTTACTCTTACACTACGTATGAGTCTTGTCACAGATGCTATTCCTTTCAGTACTAATTTTGCCCTGTTTTCTTTTATTTATTAAATATTTATATTAACAAGAGAGGCCCTTCAGAATCAGTGTCCCGTTGTGGTAGGTCTGTACGATAAAAGTAGTCCCTGTTGTGTTCGTTAGGCATTTTGCTCATTTTCTAAACATGCAAAGGTGAAGTGGATTCTTAAACTTTATTTTTGCCAACTGTTTTTTTGTTTTGTTTTAAGAATAGCGTACATTTTCCAGTAAACTAATCTGGGAAGTATTTTTTATTTTCTGAAGACTGAAACTGCCACCTAGCAGTCTCATACAATCTCCTACCAAAGCTGAACTGCATCAGGATGAAGTTTTCTCTGTGTTTATATGTAGAAAATAAAATATTTAGAATTTTTTTTTTTCCCCAATGCTAAGCTCATACATAAAAATAAGGAGAGTATCAGAACAACAAACCTACCTTACCACAGACCTGATGCTTGGAAGGAGTCACATGCGAGAGCAGGTGGAAAGGTATGTGAGTCACCAAAAAGCCACTGATGAAGGATAGAACGTGTTATTTCTGAGCTCTTATTTTGTGTGACTAGACTTAAGTCCTCTGCTTTCTGTTAGCAAGTATGGGTTTTTTGAGGGGGGGAAAGAAAGGGCAGTTTTTCATAAATGCTTTTCTTGTAATTGTCAGTTGACTACTTTTTCATTTTAAACATTCTCTCCTTCTCTGGAAGTCTTTGCAGCTAACTTTACTTCTTCTTTCTTAGTTATCTGGGAGATCTCTCTTCATTTATTTCTCTGCCTTTTATCCAAAACTTTGATATTAAATTTAAAGTTTTATGTGGGTAATATCAGTATCTTGTAACAACACCAGTTAGTGGTGTTAGTGGTCAGTCAGCAAAACTGAGTTCAAAAGGACACCTCTTTGTCATGCTGGTGTCAAGGTTTTTTTATTTTTAAACAAAACTGAAATCTATTTATCTATTTTTTGTTGGTGGAGCTCATGTTTTAGCTGAATCCATAATATAAAGTGTTAAGTATGAAAGGTTTGTGCTAATGAAAGGAGAAGCTACAGGGCTGTTTGTGTGTGGTTTTGTGTTTTTTTGGGTTTTGTTGGTTTTTTTTTTTAGGGAATATTGAATTTGCAAAAAGTCAGGGTAAAATTTGAGAATGTTTTTGGTTAAAAATAGGACTGCAACCAGAATAAATCACTTTGTGCATCACTTCGTTCATTTGTTTCTTAAATGCTTTTCCTTTCACTTTAGGGGAATATGTTCGTATATGTGGATATTTAAAAAAAAAAAAAGGCCAGAGGAGTGTGTGCACTAATGAGCAAAACTTAACTTTCTTGTTAGGCAAACAGTAGTCATGTGTTTGGTGATGCATGGGCGTATATGTTTGAATACAATATTAGTATTTTACTGAATGCTATAAGATCACCCAGGCAAGGTTGAGTTATCTATAAAGTTCTCTTTAAAAGCCATTGATGGGACTACTTCAGTAACTAATATAAAGTAGTACCATTCACCATTCAGATCTGCCTTTTTCTTAACTGTAACGCTGAGAGTAGGTTACTAACCTGCCCCCTTATGGATTTTTGGCAGATAAAATTTAGAGTAAAGACTCTCTTCTGGAGATTTCGTGTTCACGCAGAATCACAGAAAGAGGTCGTTTGGAGGCCTCATTCCTCTGTATATCATGAAACAAAATCTGTCTTCTGATGGAAATAGTAATTGAGCAGTTTACCTTACTATTTTTTGTTGTTGTGATTTGTAAAAACTGAAGATTTTCTTTATATCTTTGGATGAAGCTTTGCTGTAGCGAAGGCCCACTTCGTAGGTCAAGAAAAGAGTTTTGGATGTACACCTTTACTTGAAAATAATCTTGCTTAAAGCTTGATATATTCTAATTTTTTTTACTTGATTCTAGTAGTAGTGTGCTACTTTGTTTATTACCTAATTTCTGCCATTGATGTGCAAACAGGAAAAGCCACCCTCAGTGATCTGTCCACCTCACACTTCTTTTACAAGTGAAGTTATCCAACTAAACATAGTACTTTATTAGAAAACTTTATTACATTTGTAAGCTGTTACCAGCGCTACCTCTTGAGCGATGGGTGGGAAGAGGCAGCTGGTTTTCTAGAGTTCTCTGCGAGTTTTTGATGAAGTACCTTGCAGGTCCTTGTGGTATGCCTTTCAGCCTGGCAGTCTTGCTGTGTGCCAGGCAACGGTCTGATAGATGCAGCTGCATATTTTTGTTTTCCCTTGTCTAACAAAGCACCTACAGAGTTCTGTTTCTAAAAGATTTCTGCCTCCCAACATCAGAGGTTAAGATTTTTCAATGTGAATGTCATTGCTGGAAAAAAGCACCATTCCTTTCACCATGTCATTGGAATTACAATTAGGAGAGAACAGGTGGTTCACATGCTCTCCGCCGTTATGCTGATGTGAGAGTTGCAGAGGTTCTACTCTGTTCTCCCTGCTTGCCTGGAGGTGTTATGCAGGGCCTACAGCAGGAAAAAGTCCTTGTATCTTCATCCTTTCAGCAGGAAGAAATGCCATTCTGAGGTGGGTGGAGGGAAAGTGGGTGGTTCTCCTTGGCTGGTTAGGAAATACTGCTTTTACGTAATCGCTTTTCATACTCCAGCTATGTGTGGAAAATAAACTTTGGGTGTGGGCATAATATCCTTCCATTAAGAGGACCTGGGAATTCAGTGACTGGCATAGCTATTGTATGTTTTGGTGTTGAGTAAATGGAAGCCAAACCTGAGAAGGAGTTTCTGCATTGTTCTGTCTTAATGGAGCACTGAAAAAATCAGTGCCCATGTTACTAAAACCAGTGTTCCTCGCCAGAGACCAAAACCTCTCTCTCTGTGGTTGAGAAGTATTCAAAAGATTTCAAGTCTAGAATTTTTTGTAGAGATTGCTGCAAGTGTACTGCACCTTCAGGGGCTTGTTGTGCATTTTCCTCTTTGCCTCCTTTTCCCGGTGGACTCTGTATTCTTTCTTTGCCCTTCTTTTATTTCCATGTTTTCAGCACCTCCACTCCATTGACTTGTTCTTGGTTTCCCTGTGAGACCCCTTTCTGTTGCGCTGTCTGGGGTCTCTGTCTTCATGCTGCACAATCTGGTCTTGAGAGGAGAGAGAAAGCAACACGGACCTGACCTTTGCTCCAAAGTGTAGACCCCTTCCAGCAAATAAAGGTTATGCTGCTTTGACATGACCCAGAGGAGGTGACAGCATGTGGTTTCAGGGAAGGTACAGGCTGAGAAGTAGCCTCTGTTACCAGCTTCCTGGTGAACTGCCACATCACAGGTCCCCTGAGGGTTTGGACATGGTGTCTGTGTGCAGTGCTCCAAGGGGATCATGCCACATGTGGGTAAGAAGTGAGGTGATAAATTGACACTGGCTCAGGCATGGGGTTTGTGGACGCTGCTGCTCTGTTTAACCAGCAAGTGATTAGGTATTTCAGCAGGATCAGCATCCAGTACGCACGTAGAGGGACACAGGTCTACATTTGTGGTCAGATGTTGCTTGCTTGGTCCATCTAGGCATAATGTTGAGAGAAGAGGAGAGTGTGCTGCTGCTTGGTGCAAACCCTAAGGCTTGCTAGCCTAAAATCTAAAGTTCAACTGTAGCCCTAGATGTAGCAGGCACACTAGAAACTGAAGGAAAAACTTCTGATATTACTGCTAAAAGCCTAATTTTGAGGAAGACAGAGCCACTCTGGACTGATTAGTCCCAAGCGGCACTCTCACTGAAGCCCCTTGTTTTGCTCTCCAAACCAGGTGACTTGCTAACTTGTCTCATGGGGTGGTGGCCCCTCGCGAGCAATCCTCTTGCAGAAGAGATTCCACTGAGCCAGAGCATGCAGAGTCGAGCTTCTTCTGAAATAAAAGGCATACGGTGATGCTTGTCAGTGTACAGATGAACGTTGCAGTTCTGTGACTTAGTGTCACATATTGACCAGTTGTTCTCCAGTGTGGTTTTTGGCCTTAAAAGCTTTTGCTGCCACTGGTTTAATGTGTTCATAATTGAGGTTTCTCTCTATGTGGTCCTTAATGGGAAAATGTAATTTCTAGAAAATGGAACAGAAATCCTTTTGGCCGGGCAGGACTTGAGGAAGCTTCTAAATACTGAGTCCTACACTCCAACTTTATTACCAACTTTACCAACTTCAATTCTTATGTCTTGACATACTTTGTGGATTATAAACATCACTTGAAGATAGCAATGGTCTGCAAAAGAAAACCAAACCAACCAACTGTATATTGTGATAGGAAATGTTGGTTGTGAAGAGACTTGATTTTTGGAAAACTGCTGGTGGGATTAACTTTTGAGCAAGCCAGACAGGTCATGAGTATCTTGAAGTGGCATTGCTTTTGCAGAAAGTCATGGTTCAACAAAAATTACCTTAATGCTTTGCTTTACTGAATTATTATGTATGTGCTGCCAGGTCTACCATATTTCTCATTTTTTGCCTTTCATCTTTTAAAATCAATTGCTTCTATTTTTCTTTGCTTTTAATTTTAAAAAAAAAAGTTCATATAGTCATTTTTGTCCAGGCAAATAGCAAAACTAAAGATAGCTGATGTCTGTACTGTAAATTCAAAATCTAATTGAAATGCTTTAATATAATTTTGCGTTCTAATACAACTGATGTAAATTGCAAATATTATTTAACAGCCTTAATTTGAAACCTTTATGCACTCCTCAGAATGAAATTTATTTACCTAAAAGTTACTGTTTTTACATTAACGTAACGCCAACAAGCCACAATGGACCTGGGAAAAATACTGCTGCTGACACAGAAATCCAGAGATGGACTGATTTTGATTTGCCTGGTTCCTAATGATGTCTGGTATTGGTGCTTCTAGATTGTTTTTTCATTAAATGCTTCATGCAGCTTAGTAAATTGTCATAGTTGTATGCTTTTACTTCAGATAATGTGCAATATGAAACTCTGGGATTGTCTGGCTTCTCACCATCACGCATTAGTGAAGGAGGGTGTCTTCCTTAGCTTAGGAGAAGGGTATCCTTTCTTAAATTTACTTAGTTCTCTGAGTGGAAATTAGAGAGCTGGGATTGTCTGGTGAAATATTAAGGTTAAAAAAAACCAAACCACTCTGCAAAGCAAAATATGCCCCTTGGATCATGCCGAAGTAGGCTTTCAAAATAATGGCTTCGTTTGGAAGCTTGTCTATGTTATAACACAAAAAAAATAGTAAAGACATGAAGGAAATAGTGCAGTCGTTTACTGTTACCAGTTTGATCAGTATCAGGCTGCCTGATCAGTGCTCTGTTTGTGTGGAGTTTCAAAGCTTACTTTAGTCATTTTAACATTTCACAATTTTTCGTTGAGTCTCCTTATCGCTGCTGTTCTCGCACAAGTTAGTCGGTGTTAGGAGACCCTCTGGGCAAAGTGAGCTGATTGACACTGACACGCTGTCCTTCATGGCAGCTGTTCTTTCTGGTGCTAGAGACACTGTAGTTGCTCAGTACGTGTGGAAGTTTGAAGAATGAAAATAAAGAGCTGTGGTGTATCTTACCCTAAGACTGGTCCCTGGCTTGGAGGGTGGATATCCCTGAGTTGCCTCAGTAAAGATCCCATTGTAAATGGAGAATTCTGGGTGTTCCCTCTCTCAAATTACCCGGCTTGTATTTAGTTCCGTGGTTCTCTGTGGGTGTAGATATTGGCTATGGATCTGTTTGACTGAGTGGGAACTGACTACTTGTGTGCTTTCTCCCCACTTCAACCTAGCCTTTATTTCTGCTGAGGTTATTTATTTGTTTTTCAGATGAGACCCTTTTTGCTCTTCCCGCTACATCTGCGCCTCTGATGCACTCCTCTGCAGGCAAGTTCTTTCTGTTCACCTTTGTCTGAATACATCCTGCCTTTCTGATCTGATCTCATTAACTCTTTCTGATTAGTCTGCCTTTACTAAAAGTCAGCATGGGTCCAAGAATAGCCTCTATTGCATTTTTCAGTTTTGTCTTTTCAGTTGAGCTGTTCCAGATTTTAATATGCATTCATTTCTTTACATGGTAAACTGTTTTATAAACAAGCTACAGCCATCTGTGAATTCTTGGACCTTTGATCTAGGAGAGAAGTTATTAACAGGTTAACACATCAAAGCATAGTTGCTTTACTGATTTAGCAGAAAGATTTAATCCATAGTAACTTTCTGCAGTAAAATTTGTACCTCTATGATTTATTTAGTGTTTTTTGTTAGCTACACTGTCCACCAAGTTCCCATTTAAAAAAAAAATGTTAAAAAAGGATTTCTTACTGGCATGCACGTTTGTGCGTGTGTTTATGCACAAGCATATACACATACCCTCTCTCTGTCTCACCTTGCCACCTGACCCTCCCTCTCTCACTTCGTTAATATGGCCTGCTATACTTGGATGCTCTGTACTTGTCTGGCATCTTCAGCTTTACTGTGATCTTTGCGCTGCATAAAGTTGCTGCTTCTCTAGCCTCTTGCATAGTTCTCTGCTAGAAGTGGTGAAATAGAATAGCATACTTTAACTGATACTTTGTTTTAATGGTTAATAGTATTTATGATCGAACTTGGAAGAACCTCTTAATAACTAACATCATGTGAGCCTGTCATGAAAGTTTGCTTTGACTTTAAGAGCACTTGCATTCTCTAACTTTCCTTTCTGTCCATGGTCACAGAAAAAGTTATGGACTTGCAGGAGCAGCCAGTTAGCACTAAGTCGCTTGGTCAAGAGGATTTTACTGCAGTCCCACTTGATACTGCTCCTTCTCTTCACTCCTTCTCTCCTATCTCAGCTGATTCCTTTAAAGAGCATTCAGCCTTTGATACGCTCTCAGATGGATTACCTGCAAGAAGCATTTACAAAGAAAATGCAAGTGAGGTTTATAAAGAGAGTATGGAAAAGGCAAGAAATCCATTTCTTGCGGAGGGAAATGAAAAAGACATTTCAGAAATTAAATACTCAGAACCTGCATTTGCTAAAGCAGAAGCAGCCATTTTATCTCAAGCTAAAGACGAAATGCAGCTAGAGGGCCCTAAAGAATTACCTAATCTGGAGAAAATGCCTGCAGAGCAGCTGAAAATAACTCCAGAAACTCCTCAAGATTTGTTTGAGAAAAACGAGGAAGATCTCTTTTATAACAAAGACAAATACAGAGGTGATGATCATGGTGAAAAAGGAGCACTGAAAGAAGACCCTCTTAGGAGAGAAGAATATGCAGACTTTAAACCATTTGAGCCAATATGGGAAGTAAAAGGTGCTAGTCACGGACTGAGCAGCATGAGAGAGGATGCTGGAAGTAAGACAGATGCCAAACGAGAAAGCATTTTAGATGATAAATATGCTGTAGATAAGCTGAATGTGCAGAAGGATTATGAAAGAGAGAGCGAAGGCAGTGCTGAAGATCTCTCTTTCCCAAGTACCCCAGAAGCTGTAAAAGAACCTTCGCAGAGTTACATCACTTGTACTAAATTTGAATCCTCTATAAGTCCTGATGGTAACAAAGTCAAATCTCTTTCTCCACTAGAGAAAGGCACTTCAGAAAATAGAACCGATGATGAGAAAAAAATTGCAGAAATGAAAGCTCAGACAAGCACAGAACAAGGTGATTTTAGCACTGGAACAGTTGGCAAGCAGGAAGGCCAGGAAGCTGACTATGCTAAAACAGAGAGTATATCAACAGTGCCATCTGACGCTGCAGCAAATATGCCTGAAGGTCTTACTCCTGATCTAGTACAAGAAGCATATGAAAGTGAAATGCATGATGCAGCGTGTAGCAAACTTGCTTATGAAACAAAGATTGATTTAGTTCAAACCTCCGAGTCAGTACAAGAGACTCTGAAACCCGTGATGCAACTCTGTCCCTCATTTGAAGGGTCGGAAGCTGCTCCATCGCCAATATTGCCTGATATTGTTATGGAAGCCCCACTGAGCACTGGGACTGCTGGTGCAGAAGCATCTGCTGTGCAGCTCGAAGCTTCGCCATTAGAAACATTTATTCCTACTGCTAATTATGAGAATGTAAAAGAAGAGGCTGAAAAACCTCCCTTGTACCAAGAGGCTGCGAATGTACCACTGACACAAGCCCAAGAAGCAAAAGAGGCGCTAGCATTTAAAAAACCTGATCATGACAGTAGTGCCAGTCCTGAAGATGTAGAGACTCCATATATATCTATTGCATGTGACTTAATTAAGGAAACAAAGGTCTCTGGTGAATCTGCTTCTCCATCCTTTACAGATGACTCAAAGATGCCGATAACAGAATGCATTTCTCAGGATGTGCCTGAACAAAAGGAACTTGTTGAAAAACTGTCTCCGCAGTTTGGAAAATCGGACTTGTTTAATAGCCAGGTGATACCTGACTTTACTGAGAAAGTGAGTGAAGATCCATCTCTCATCTTAAAAAGTAAATCAACTGAGAATATTGTAACTGATGATGAACATGAAGAACGACTGGTGGATTCACTAGCTGCCACAGGCAAGCCTTATCTGGAGTCTTTCCAACCTGAACTGGACTCTTCCAAAATTGTTGCTGCTCTGCCGTCTGGGCCAACACCCACAAAAATAGCCAAGGCAGAGAAGATTCCTCTTCAAATGGAAGAGCTGAAAGCTATGGCTTATTCAGCTGATGTATCTGTTGCTATGGAACCAAAACCAGGAGACAACAAAGCGCTCTCACCCATGGAGTCTTCCCCAGTCCCAATGGAAGAAGACTTTGTGATGTTAGCTCATCCTAAAACTGCTCCTGAGTTTGTGTCAGAAGCCACTGACAGAGAAGTAATGCACAAAGATGAAAGTGAAGAGATTGGTAAGGCGATCAAAGGTGAGAACAGGCAGCTGCCTTGCCCAGAGCTACCCTGTGATCTCTCTATAAAGAATGTAGAAGTAAAAGCTGAGGAAGATGCTAATGCCTTGAAAAAGTCCTTGGAGGCTGTGGACAGAGAAGTGCCTGAAGTATCCATGATGTCCTTACCGGACACAGATACCCCACCTTTACCTGCTGAAAAAGAGATAGTCAGTCTAGTAAAACCAGAAACTTTTGAGAAGGAAGCTGAGCGAGAAGCTGCTTCTGTTAAAGAAAAGAAAAAACCTACTGCTGTATTTTCAGCAAAGCTGAATAAATCTTCAGGTAATCTGTGTATCTGTCTTGCAGTTCAGTAATCTGCATAATTCTTTAGCTAAACTTAAGCATGTCATGACTTATGCTTTTTAAGTCACTTTCTGTAAACTTCTCTATGTAGGCTGAGGGTAACAGAAAATGTTAGTGCCTGCACTTTTACCTTTTGCATATTCTGATTGCTTTAGTGCGCTTTTTTTTTTTTCTGCAGGGATGGTGTCACTGTCTCTACTTTTCTCCTTCAGTTCTCCTGCCGGTGATCTGTTGATACAGAAATAAGTCAGTACTCACTGCAATCTCTTCTGTGGTTGTCTACAGGCTGGGCATTAGGTGGCCTTCCAAACTTCCTCTTAGTAAGCCAAGGACGGTGTTTCAGTCTGCTGTGCGTACATGATTTGAAGAGGCGTTTCTTTTCCATACACAGTTCAGATATCAGACTTTGAAACTTAGGAAGATACCCTTGCTGCTACAGTATGTACAACTTGTGTCTGGGATCTGGAGAAGACCCTGCGCATTTCTGCTCACATGAATTGCAGCTTGCACTAGATGAAGGCCAGGGTTTAAAATAAATAGTGCATATGAGGGAGCTGAGTATTCAGGTTACTAGGAAAGTGGCCATTAAGAAGTTGAGCACCCTGTAGACATTAAAATTAGTTTGCACACAGCACAGATATTAACTTCCATTTTTCTTTTCAGGTGGGGCTTTCGCTTCAGTGTCATTAACTTTTTCTTCTAGTAATGTGTAGCTGCAGAAAGTTGAAGGAAGGTTAAGATCATTGTTGTGCGTTGTATTCTGTTCTCTAAACTGAACGCCTCATGAAGTTAATGCTCTTTGTAGACTAGAGGACTATTTTGCTTTTTAATATCGCAGCACTCTGCTGCTACTTAAGTCTTGCACTGGAAGCATTCCTGCTAAAAAACAGTGACTGCAGAAAGCACAATTGCTCTGTTCTAAATAGAAAATCAAATGTTAGTTTGACTCAGCAGTAGTGTATTTGTGCAGTAGCTGCAGTCCACAGTTCATAAAATACTACATCCCTAATGTATGTCTTCCATATTGAATGTGTTTTGGAATGGAATAACACGGGAGTGTCGGGGTGTTGGTGCAACTGAAATAGAGTTAGGAAAATAAGGTAGATGTCGTTTTTATGTTTAACTTTGCATGATAGTTGCCATTCCTCCTGTGCCACCTCTTCTAGCCATACAGGTAGGCAGAAAGGAGGGAGTTTCCCTTTTCGCTCGTATTGAAATTTCAGTGATACCTGCACTGTTAAAACTCTGTGTTTGTGTTCTATGAAGACGTTGCTCCTTGCACTCAGGCTTCCAGCATATAGTACTATCTAGAGAACAGCTGCTGTGTATTTTGTACTTTATGTCAACGGGCTAATTGTTTAGAGATCACATTACTTTAAAAAACAAACAAACAAAAAACCCACAGAAACAAAAACCCCAAAACATTGCACTTAGTATACTAGCTTTTTTGTTAGTTCTTTTAACAGGAAGCCTTTGCAGAGGTGTCTTTAATCATCACGTGGATGCAGCAGACTGGGGGTGGCAAATTGCTGCTTTGGGAAGAAAGACTCTTTCTTTGGGTCTGACAAGGACACAGCTGCTGCTGTCCATGTGAAATTGCCGGAGAAGCTGCATGTGAAACTGTTTGCCATAGCAGGAGAGGAGGGAGCTGAACTGTGTCTTCGTTCTCCCATGTAGTGTCACGGCGCTGGGCCGGGGCACAGATGTGCCCAGCACGGGTGTTAGCTGAGAGCAGGGAGCTGGGCAGGCGCGGGGCTGGGCTGGGTGTCTGGGAGACTGGGGAACCGTCCACGCTGTTTCTGTCAGTGTTGTGCTCACTCTGTAAAGCAGTTGCAGTTTTACTTTTTGACATCCTGCCTTGCTTGGGAAGAAAAATACAGTTTTTTGCTTTACTCGGGAGGAACACTTTCTTAAAGCTAAATAGATTGAGAATACTAACTCAAAAACATGGTCTGTTTTTTCTAGTTTGTTTCTTCTCCCCTTCCCCCCGCCCCCCCAGTCTGTGCTATTTACTTTTTTTTGCTCACTTCTGCTGTGTTATAGAATACAGAAGTGGACTACTGAGACCTGCCTGAAGAGTCTAATGACAAGCCATGAACAAAATCAGTTGTCTGCTTTTAATACCGCATTACTTCAGCACAATTTCAAAGTAGCACTAAAGAACTAACGAATACATTTGTCTTCCACGCTCTCAGAAAGGAGAGATAATTCATCACAAGGCTAAGAAGTGGATCTGTGCATATGTTTGGCCTTCTAAGTCTACCTGTATTGTGTGGGGTGTTTTCTGTCTTCCCATCAGCAGAACTGAAATAGATTTTACTGTGCCTCAAGACTTCTGGAAATCAGCTGGTGTGACTGCATGACTGATCCTTGCTAAAACATTAATCTGAACTGCCTTACTGCTACACTTAATTTGAGGTTCTTGAATGCTTACTTAACAGCGTTATTGTTTTGAAAGCTAACCTAAATGCCAACATATCTATGTTGTACCTGAAAGCGTAACTTCCAACAGTCCTAGTGGACTGCAGGGAGCTAAGAGAAACTCTAAAGGGTTGTGGATATGGTTTTGTGGTTGGTTGTTGTGTTGTGTTTTTTTTTAAACTCCACCCCTCCAATAAAACAAACGTAAAGCTTTGAACAGCCTCCTGGGTAGAACGAGGTTTGTTTAATGCTGCATGGCAGACCCTTGGGTAACCTGTTTTGTTTTGTAATGATATCAGACCACAGGAACCTTGTACTTCATAGCTGTACAGACTTCTAAAAAACAAACCAAAACCAATTCAGAACTGTAGTTAACTGAAAAAAAAAAAAAAAAGTGTCTCCTTGCAAGATGCTCCTACTGATAACAATTTCAACAGCAAATACCACTTATTTTCCCCCCTGCAACACCAAAAATTGCTACTGTCCTGGATACAGAGATCCTTTGTTTTGGTTTTTTTGTTTGTTTGTTTTTTTCTTTTTCCTTCCATTTCTTACTACATGCTGTATTTAGCTTCCTAGGAGATAACCCTGCTGCTTCACCATCACCAGACTTTAAAAAACACATTTCTGATCTCCATAAAAATACTGCATATTAAGATGTGACTTCAGAGTGGCTCTTTCCCGATTGTTCAGATGCTGTGCCACAGCCGACAGGGCTCCGGCTGCTGCCAGCTTGTGCTGGTGAGGTGTGTGGACGTCAGGACAGCATAGCAGGGACTAGGGAGTCCTTTTTTAGGGCATGCTCGTAAGAGAGCTTTGATGCCATCTAGTGTTTGTAAAGGATCTGTAACTCCAGCACACTGGGCCTTTCAAAGGATTGCATCCCAGGTTTTGAGAAACTCTGAACTGTTGAAATTAGTTTAATATTCTTAGAATTGAAAACTAAATATATGTATTGTATATCTTAGCCCTTCTGTTGTACAGGCTTTCCTCACTGATAACCCATTATTTACTTTCGGATAGAGATCATTAATTCTCACAAAAAGGCTAGAAGACCATCCTTTTTTGATTGGTGGAACAGAGAGGATTTTATATTATTAAATTAAAAATTCAAAATATACTGTGGAGACTCCCAAAATCTAAACCTCTGACCATGACTGGAAGTTGTGTACCAAAATGTAACAACAGTGACAGTTTAAATCTCTCTGTATATTCATGTAGAGCCTTACAGTAAGATTGAAACGTGGCTTTGAGGTCTTGACTATCAAAGCAATCAGTTTCACAGGAAACCCCTGTTGCATGGCACTTTTGAACATCAGGCTCTGTAGACATTCATCTCAGATTAAATCTTATGGGCTTTATGGATCTCTTGTTTTCATAAATGTCACAGGGCACTCTGTAACTGAATTACAGAAACGCAGCTAATTACTAATATGTTACATTTCCCAGATTTTCTTGAGGGAGCAAATTCAAAGGTGAAGTCCAGGTGGGAAATCCACTTTGAGAAGGCGTCTGAGCAGTTGTAATGGTGAAGCTTTTCTTTTTATTCCTGAATCATGGGTGCAGAAATAAAATACCTGTTGTGATTCTGTAACAGCAAATCAGGTCGTTACAGTTATGTGAAACTTAAAAGAAGTTAGAAATGGTGCCTTACACCAGCACTGTTCCTACTTGGTTCATTTCTGGTAGTTTTCCATATTTGTAGTGAGTCAAATAGAAGGGAATGGGAAGTGTTTGCTTTGCTTTTGTTTGTTGTTTTTCACTGTTGGAAAAATACCTTGGAATACTTCTGGAGTTTCTTTCAGGAGAAGATTATTTGTAAAATATAACTCAACATAAAATCTCATTTTAATTTCATTTGATTGTATTCTTAGATTCTTTGGTTGTTCAGGTCTTCCTTTATGCTACCGGGTAAATATTAATAAATGGAGACTGCTGTTTCAGGCTGGAGAATTTGGTGAGGAGTTAGGAAAACACAACCAAAAAACCCAAAGCCTTGAGTGAACTTTTTCTGAAGGAAAGACCTAGAGCTGCTGTATTTCATTAGAGCTCTCCTCTCGCTCCTGTTGAGAGGCAAAGGCTGTTACCAGAGCAAGGCATTTGGGTAATTTGCAGAGTGGCAGAATTTTGGAGAAAATGGATTGTTTGTGGTAAGTTATCAGCTTTCCTAGAAGCACGGATAGGTGACCAGCACTGAATGAGGCTTTGGATGAGAGCAGAATTAGGTAGTCATCCAAAACACTCTCCTGTTGGGAAGTCAGGAACTCCCTTCAGTACAAAAACGCTGTTGTCAGTCTGTCTGCTCAGGGTGATTCAACGTCTACCTGGTGAGTGAAGCCCTCACCTGGCAGGCATGCAGCCCCTTTGAGCGTAGGTGCATTCAGTAGAAAAACATATATAGAATCGATCATCTGTTTTAGTTGTCTGGGTGATTTGATAATACCATTTTGTAAGTAGCCTGTTAGTTGGATAGTTCTTGTTTAAATGTTGGTGTAGAAACAAGCACGCAGTTTCCCTAATGGAACAATAAAGCTTATACAGAAGTTTGTTGATAGTGCTGCTACTCGGTTTATATGTAGAATAGGGTTACGTGGGTGTATCTTGCCTGAAATAAGAAATGTGAGTACAGAGGGACAGAGACTTAATTTTAGGTATTATTTGCATGGAGCGCTAAGAGTGAGTATTAAGTATGCAAAGAGGAGGATCTTAAGGACAGGGAGAAACTCCTGTGGAGGGAGTCAGTGGCTCATTTGAGGTGGGAGGATACGGACGGGTAATGCAGCCATTCTCACGGTCATCTTCTGGCTGCTGCCGATTTGCTGTGGCTGCACACATGGCTACAACAAAATGTCTGTTTAGGCATTTTGCATAAATGTACTATTTTAAGTACATAATATAAAAATATGAAGAAGAAATTAAGAGGCTTTACTTGTGTATCTTGTAGAAATTTAACAATTAGTGGAAAGAACTTTCTGAAAGCACCGTATTTTTATGCAGCTATCCAAACAAATGTAGGGGGAAAACCACAGATTTTGGTGGTTTCTAGCTGATCTTAAGAATTTCAGCTCAAAGTCAGAAGCAGATTTTCAGACACGTTTTGGACTTTTTTTGTCTAGTGTAACATCACAAATTTTCTTGCGCTATGATGTCTGAATATACATTTCCTAATTCCCTCCTATAGTATGTGTTTCGATTTACCAGCTGAAATTGTGATTGAAATGCACATCTTTATATAAGTTAAAAATACATGTAACTGGTTTGCTATCAAAGGAGACTTTAAATTTATGTAGCAATTGAAGTAACAAACAGGGCTTTCTGGTGACTTTGTGGTAATCTTTCTCCACTTAAGATTGTCTCTTGTAATGAAGACTAAAACTGTCCATTTAAGGACTAAATCAGGATCTCCATCCCAGCTGATCTACAATTTTTGTGGAAATGCGCGAATTCTAGTTCTTTAGAAAATGGTGTTTCAAATTTTTAAGAGGTTTTGGAGCAATGCTGTGGAGTCTTTAGCATTTTATTGTCAGCCCCAGATATTAAGAAGAGATTCCAAATTAGAAGAGGAGTTGTTTTTTCAGCAGGGATGGAAAATTCAAACATCATTCTCACAGCTCTCTCAGATTTTTGAGTTTCTAGTTTATGCTTGTCTCAGGTCCGTACAATACTTTCTCTGTGTAACTTTCTATATGTTAGTAGCGTAAACTTTCAGGCTATTTTTATTTAAATGAAGGGAGCATTTAATTGTCAGGTCTGTAGGTGAAAACAAATGTAGGGGGGAAAACACAGATGTTGGTGGTTTCTAGCTGATCTTAAGAATTTCAGCTCAAAGTCAGAAGCAGATTTGCAGACACGTTTTGTACTTTTTTTGTCTCGTGTAACTTCACAAACTTTCTTGCGCTATGATGTCTGAATAGGATGCTGTTTGGTTGTAGGAATTAGGTAAAAGAGAGAGAAGCGTTCTTCTCAAACCTCCATTAAGATGAATAAATATGGCTGAGCAGTTCGTAAGGACTAAATGTAACAGCAAAAAAAAAAAAAAAGACTCCCTCTGTTCTTCAGGAGCCTCTTGCTTTTGTTACAGGCACAGAAAGGGTCCTATTCTGTTTTCCTTCAAGCTTTTTTTTAAAGGGAGAGGTGTGTTACAAAGATGCCTCTGTTAGTCTTCCAGACAGGCAGACGTTTGCTTAAAAAAATGAGGGGAAGGCATACATCTCGGAGACTTACAGATACGTTTTAACCGTTGTTTGAAAAGCAATCTGTTTAAAGCTTGTCTGGTGACCACTTTTAGCTCAGCTTTGCTGTGAAAAGCTGCTTAGGGCAGTTTGGCTTTTGTTAGCGTTCGCCGAGCCTTGCTGCGCTGGCGTTCCCAAGGCGCTGCTGCTGCTGGGTGGGGAGAAGCCATCTCCCTTCGTGCTGGCGATTTTCCTTCTCTGCCTTGCATCGTCTCGTCGGTTCGGTTGGCAGGCAGTAAGAAGCAAATGGCTGCGGTGGCTGAGGACGGCGTGTTAGCCTCAGTGCCGGAGCATTAGCGGGCGGGTTACAGCTCGCACTGCGTCAGTGGCGCTCCATCCACACCCCGCGCCGTCAGCTGACTGGCCTCCTGCAGCACCAGTGCAGCAGCAGCAGCAGACTGCAGACGCTGCTGGGGAAGCCCATGTTTCCCATCCTGGGCTGTAGGTTTCTTCTCTTGCAGCTGTCCTCTTGGTATGCATAATTGATAATCACAGCTGGAGGGCAGATCGTTTGTGGAGAGATGGACAGTCAGCCGAGCAGCTGGAAGGATAAGGGTATTTGTTCTTTCACCTTTTTTCCTTTATCTATGTATTTTATTTTTTTTTATAAAGCTAAAAATGCTGCGGGTTGTTCTTAGCAAATGGTGTTTGTAGCCTGTATTTGATTGTGAAATGTATCTGAAGATGTTAAGGTATCTATTTGTACTATATGCAAAATTGTAAAAGTTGTAGGTTAAAATGGGTAAATATGAGCAATGCGGAATAAAAAATTATTTATGTGGGTGAAATAGCTTGAGTGACACTGCAGATCTTTTTCAGTGCTACAGAGCATATTAAAGAACAGCTTTTTTTCGTATGTGCTGCACAAATGTCAGCATAGTCCGAATTTAGTTGATGTTCCTTTGAAATTCCAAGATTATTAATAATTTAATAATACTAACCATTAACTCGAAAGAATGTACTGTATGCAGTTCGTGTAGTTTAATAATTTTATAAGGAGAAATCTCATGCAGACTACAGAAGGGTATTTTCTCCCCCCGCCTTCGGCATAGAATGTTTGGAGTCTACCTTTAATGTGTTTACTTTGTATTTTTCATAATTCTTTTGGATTCTAGGTAAAACTGTATCTGATTTTTGCAGAATTTACAGCCATAATATGAAATTGTTTCAGGTAAATAAGTAGCTAATCTTAAATTAGTGTGGTTCTGACCTTTGTTCCTGTAACCACCAATAGGAGATCACCAGTGTAAATCTCTGTGGATCATTATATTAGTGCTCAGTGTGTAAGAGTTTAAGCCTTATTTGAATACGTAATCTTCAAACTTTATCATCAAGGCAAGCTTAAAAAAAATTTTAATAATTTCTGTATACTTAAATATTTTCTTAAAGGGCCCTGTCATTGGTAGTTGTGAAGTTTTCCTCTTTTTCTACAACTGCTGTTCAAAATCTGTGTTTTCCCACTTGGACAAAATTGCCAGCTGTCTAGAATCCACAGAACGCTCTATCGGAACCTGAATATGTAGCAAAAAAGCCCTGCAGGCCAAAAACTTCGCCCCTGCAAAACAAGGTTCTGAAAGTTCTCATCTTTCATTAAAGGACTGTAAAATACTAGGAAAAAATATTCTGCAGTGTTTAGTAATATGTTCTTGATGTGTAACTAGTTTAAATGTTCAACAGTCCATATATCAGGCCTGAAATTCTTGGTGTTGGGGGGGAAAAAAAAAAAAAGAAAAGGGTGAGGTCAGAAGGTTTTTGTAAAAAAAAATGAAAGGCAAGTTACCTTTGGGTATTCAGGCCCAATTTCCAGATTTTCTTTTACAACTTGACAAGCAGGGTTAGTGGGTGGTCTGTGCCTCACTGCAACTGAAAGCAGACATTTCCAAGTCTAGAATTTGAGGCCTCGAGAATAACGGTATCTTTCTTGGTTTAAAATTAATGACTTGCCAATCACGAGCGTGCCCATACGGCGCACCTGAGGGGAGCAGGTTAACCAGCGCGAGGCATGCTGTTACAGCTGCATGGAGGCCAGTAGTGTGGGGTCTGTGCGCTTGGCTTCTTCGCAAAACATAGACCTCGCTGGCGTGTAATGGAACTAGCCGCAAATGAACAAAGCAAACCTGAACCTGTTCTGTGTGCATGTTTTGGGCTGGTATAACTGCTTCAGGCAGTGTTTTTAAATTCCCCCCTCCCCCTTTGTTTTTACATAGTGGCATCCTCCTCAGTGGAGGAAGCTGGTTTAGTGCCTGTTTCTACCTCCAAGGAAGTCCCTACTGCCTTGAAGTTTAATTGTAATTTTACTTGTGGAGGTGGGGTCTAATAGAAATCGGAAGCACAGCAAGAACAAGGTTTTCTGGGGTAGCAGAGGAGTCTGGTTCCTCTCGTTTTGCAACTGTTCTTGAAACCTGGTTTAGTGCGGTTTCTGGTAGCGTTTGTTCATAATGAGAGGAAGATGCCTTGTTTCACGTGTTCTTCCTTTGTTAGGTCAGGCTGCAGTGGCACGGAAAATGATGGGTAAAGTTCAGGGACTGATTACAGTATTCGTCTTGCCCCAAAATAAATATAGAAGCAAATATTGCAACATGCTTCTTTCCATGCTAAAAAAAAAAAAAAAAAAAATCACCCTTAAAAGTAAGAATCAAATCTAAAACCAGAGAAGAGCTAAAAGTATGCTTCATAGTTAGACTTTCCAGCTAAAGCACTACTTTGTAATTAATATAATCCTAAACTTGGTTTTGGTCTGCGTGTTCCTTGTGCTACGGCCATAGTAGTTGAGGAACCAGCATAGTGAAAGTGGTATGACCTGTTGTATTGATTAATACCTGTGGTATTGATCATGTAGATAGGCAGGATGAAATAGGTTTATCCTGGGGATGGCATGACTTTTATTTTTAGCAGTTTTAAAGACAGAGCCCCATGGAGTAATTGGTACTAATATGTCTAACATTTACTTATTTAATTTTTAATTATTTCAATGAATTGTCAGGTTTTAATGGCTGAATAATGCTAGTGGGAGGATGAACACCACAGCTATACTCCCAGACTATACCAGGATTTTTATTTTTTTTTTTGGTATTAATGTGCTGAAAATCTGTCTGAATTCTGGTTCAGATTAGTTAAATGGTGGAAAAGGTTGCATAGGCTTCTGCAGCCCTTGAGCTTTTTAGATGTTTATCATGAGTAATCAGGGCTTTGGAATGGTTTTCCTGGTTCATACCTTGTGTGCACCTGCACGCATATATGATTAAGTAGAAATGAAAGAAAAATACTGCTTAGACGAATTAATAATTGTTTAGGTAGTATTTGCAGGTTTGGGGGGACAATCTGGTAGTGTTGGAGTTTGTGTTCATACTAGCGGGTACTCTGTGAAATCTGTATCGCTTTTTCTTGCTAGGGGTTGTGGGGCAGATGTGCCAAGTCTGAAACACATGTGATTGTAGACTTGTTTTCTGACCTTTGGGATCCAGTTGGACAAGCCTGTCAGTCCCGCTGGACCATGCCACTTCGTTGTAACATTGGTCCCTAGGATAGGGCAAGCTCTGTCGGCTGAAGTCGGCTCCATGTGCTTGGCACCACATGCGGCCGTGCCATAACCCCCCAGTTTCACCAGCCTGGGATTGTTTTGTTGTTACTGACTTGCAGGAAGGCAGTCAAGGACCAAACTTGGGTTTCCAACATGTCTGATCAGGCTAAAAGGAGGCTTGAATTTAGTGGCCCAGTCTGTAACTGCTCCTGCTTAGCATGTCAACTGTGATTTTAAATGGTCATTCTGTTGTAGGAAATCTTGAAAATGTCAAACCCGAGTCTACTAATGGTGTTTGTGCTTTGACCACTTGATGAGTTGGTGGCTTCTCCTTGGGCCTGGTCTTGCTTCAGCTGAGGCTGTTCCACACCCGGCTCAGCCGGGCTTTGAAAGTGAAACTGCAGAGTCAGACCGTGCCTGCTCGATACTCTGTATGAAAAATTGGTGGAAGCCCTGAAGATCACTGTCACATGTAAATATGAACTTTATTTAGCATAACTGGAAAATGCCTCTCTAAACAGAAATTAACGGTCTGTTTGTCGCGTGTTTGCTGGTCTAGAGTTAAATTTTCTTCGTAGCAGCCTGTCTGGTGCTATGGTGGTAGTTGTTGGCGTGTGCTTTAGACGCATTTGAAAGCTGCCCATTCTCAACACTTCTGTTGCATTTCTGTATTAGTACAACGCTGGCTGTTCTTAAATTGATCCCGACTTGTGAGTCTTCACTATTTTTACTATTATTTGGATAATATAAAGAATTCCTGCTTATGTTTCAGATTACAGAAAGGTTCTAGTGTAATGGCCGTTGCTCATACAATGTTTATAAATTGTACACTGTTTGCATTTTTTTTTTTTTAATCTTCTTCCCCTTTTACACAAGCCGCCTTTCTCTGGCGCTGAAAACACCCCCCCCTTTTTTTTTTTTTTTGTTGTTTGTTTGTTTCTAAACGCTGGATAGAGAGCAGTTGTTCATTGTGAGCGCAATCCTCTGGCTCTCCCTCGGCAGCTGCATTCCAAGGACTTAGCTCAGGGGCAGCCATTGGCGGGGGCTGGCGGGATTTCATTTCGGCGGGCGATGGGGCGGAAGGCAGGCGGTTGCGTGGATCCGCCGACCTCTGAATGCCCTCGCAGGAAGTGAAAGGGCTCCGGGTAGTCAGCTGTGCGAGGTCTGGGTGCATGCAGGCACACGCAAGATGGATGCCAAAATGGGTTAGTCCCTTTTTCTTGGTTTTCTTTAGTAGACGCGAATTGAAGTTGGTTGTGGATGTCGAGGCTTTTAATTTCCCAAAAAAGAGAGGGCTGCTTAGTTCAGCATTTCTTTTAAAAAGGATTATGAGGTTAAATATATTTAACCACTTGTTTTTGTCATCAAAAACAATACATATCGTTCAGTTTTATGTTAAATGTCTGCGAAAGAAAGAAAAGACTTAAAAATACAGTGATAAACCTATCACGGCACTTGCTTTAAAAGCAAAATGTAATTGGATGAGTTTTGCATGTAAGGCACAGATGCTAGCAGTACTATTTTTAGACGTGCCAAGTGACAGTTCATGCTTACCAAATGTAGGCAGCTGTTCTTGCTTTAGAATAGGCCTGGAATACTTGCATTAAATGCATAGATTATGTAGAAAACACAGCTTAAAATGGTTTCCATGAGGAAGGATACTGCTTGGTAGGGCTGTTACTGAGCATTGGTTGGGTTTTTTGTTTTTCTGTTTGTTGGTTTTTGTTTGTTTGTTTTTGTTGTTTTTTTTTTTTTAAATCTGCTCGGAATATGTTCTGTGTAAGTTAAAGCCAGAAAGCTGCTTCTAGTAATGCTTTCAGTATTTTCTTCTACAGTAGAAGGAAACGCAAATACGAGTTTCTGATCAACCGGAGAACGTAAATCAGTTGCATCATGCACTCTCTTGGCCTGAAAATTACAGTCAGTTTTTCAGTGACTTTATAACGTTGAATTTTCTTTCCTTTGAGGAATTTACAATGAAACCAGATACATACGTTAAGCTGAGGCTGATTTAGTAGCTCTCTAAATGGAGAGGAGACAGCGAGGAAAAATGCTTCATGTGCAGCTTTACTCTGATCTGGGAGGTCCTGGCTTGGGGATTTTTCTTACTGATTACTGAGAACAAAAGACTTGAAGGTGGGTCGATAGAGGCCATTTGGCGTTTGTGCTGTGCTGTAATTCCAGCCATTTACCTTTGTTTCTTCTGTTTTGGAAACTCATACAAATGAATTACTTATAGCTGGATTGAGGTGTAATGTGTTACTGCTTGTAACAAGTGATTTCCTACGAAGCAGTAAACCCGCTATCAGAGGAGATGCTTTAAAAGTGTGTTACAGAGGAGGGAGTAACTCATTTACAGAACTAATGCTGTCTGCAAGTGGAGAGGAGTAAGGCTCATACTTAGTGTGCCACATGATACGGGAGCAGCACCCAAATTCGAATATATGGATGCTCAAATTGCAGCATTTAAAAATAAACATAGTTTCAGTATTTGAACCAAATACTCAGAAAGAAATGAGTTTTCAAGGATTTCTTGCATGATTTAGCAGCACAAAATCCACCAACTTTTTTTTTTTTTTTTTTTTTTTGCAAGACTGCTTTTTACAATCTCACCCGGGTGTTATGGTTACTTGCAGCTCAGTTCAGTTTTACAATGATTTTTAGGTCAAGCTCACGGTTTCATTTGTAAGCTCCTTTTACATGCTAAACTTGCTAACATAAGGTGTACGGAGACACTAATAGACACTTTTGTGATTGGAAGCAAAGCCAAAGAAACGAAAGAAAACATTGTTAAATTTAGGAGTTGCAGCTTATACAAAAGGAATTCTATGATGACTTGAATTTTTTTTTTTTTTTTGGTTGGTTGGTTTTTACAGATATTAAAGAAAAGTTGTCTTGCTTAGAGCTTCGTTTGTTTGATAGGGCAAACAGAAGCACAGCTTTGTAACATGAAGAGACCAAACGGAATAACGGGTTGACAGGGTGCATGGATAGGTTGGGCTGCAATTTGACGAGGACTTAAAATTGGTGCTGTTCTGAGAGCAGGAGTGTCACCTCCGTCGGTTGGCTACTCTATCTCTCAGCCCATATGTTTGTGGAGTCACATGGTGAACACAACTCGAATCTGATCTGGCTGTCTGCTTTGTTTTTATTTTATTTTGGGGGGCCAGTAGTTGTGAGCAGCATACAGAAAACCAGGCTGGTTCTGCGTGTGGCCGTGCTGAGGAAAGGAGTGGGACTGGGTGGTGGTGGAGGGGTGAGGCCATGTCTTTCAACAGCAGTTTTTGTTTATGACAAATTTAAGGTGTTTATGCAACTCTAACCTGGTTCTGTCTGTAGAGCTTCAGGAGACTTCTACTGAAATGTGAATTAAATAGTTGGATAAAATATTTTGCATTATGAAAATGATGGCCTTAAGTTTCTGACCAGGGTTCTCATGTTTCCAGTGCCTGCTGCTCAGTACAGTTTCCCTGTGGAAATAATTAGGAAAGGACTTCAGCTTCCGAAACACTGAAATTGCACCATAGCCCCAGTGGCATTTTCATACCTACAAAGGGATTTTCCAGACTTTGGCCTATGGGGCTACTAAGTATTTAATGTTGGTGCATTACCACATCTTCATCCTGTATGAAATAATAGTCAAATACGATTTTTTAAATTTTCTTTTACAGTCATTCAGTGTAAGAATCTGTTCTGAATTGTGATAGGCTATTTTACAATTAAGTTTGGTCATGTTGAGGATGAGATAGGATTACTAAGCTTGTGGTGTAATAGTAATAATTTTTCTATAATTTATTTTGAGTTCTGTATGTAACAAGCAGTTTTGATGCAGAAGAGGAATTTGTTCTTGTGAAAATCTAATCAGCTGTGGAAGTAGAAATCATGAAGAGTGAGTTTTATTGTGTCTCACCATGAAGTATAAAACTAGACTAGATGCCCCGGCCCAGTTCTGTACTCTGCAGTGGAGAAAGACGTTTGCCAGATTTCATGAGTTCAATAAGGTAATCAACTGGATGCAACAGCAGCTCTGCAATGGATGTACTAAGCCATTACCTAGGACTTGTGCAAGGCTGTAGTTTACTCAACAGCGATGCTAAAAATGGCATAATATTGTGCTCTCTCATGAGGGTCACTTAAGGAAAAAATAAACTTGGTTTACAAATTAAGTATTTTGCATTGGAGCCCAGCAGATACAGCCTGGATTGAAATTTCAGTGAGATTATTCCCTCTTGATGGCCCAGTCTGTCACCCATAATCAACAGTATAATCTCCCATGGGAATGTCTTCATTCAAAAGGAAACAAACTGTTAATGAATCTTGAGCAGTGCCTTTGCTCTACCAGACTTGCAAAGATATAATGGTTTAGAGATCTGTTAGTGTTTTATTATTTGTCCTAACAGGGAACTGGAATCAATCTCTTCAGTGAGTGACAAAAATAAAATTAAATTAAGCACAAACTGCTGTGGTTGTGGTGCAAAACGCAGCACAATAGTAGAAGAGATTGATTCTGACATTGCTTAAGGGCAGAATTGTTCTTATATTTTAGCAATTACGTTTTGAGATAATCCTAATAACAATAATCCAAATAATCTGAAGTCCAGTGCAGAATCAGTGCTAAAATAACCTACTTCTAATTGTAATTTCAGCTCTGGTTTAACAGTGAGATCACAAGTTCCATTCTTGATGACTCTCAGGAGTCTAAGTGAATCGTGTTTTACTGTTTCCATATGGATGCAAAAGGTATCTTGTTCTAATTTCTTACCTTTTTTAAATTTTAGTTGTTGACCTCCTTTACTGGCGAGACATTAAGAAGACAGGAGTGGTGTTTGGTGCCAGCTTGTTCCTGCTGCTTTCATTAACAGTGTTCAGCATCGTGAGCGTGACAGCTTACATTGCCTTGGCCCTGCTTTCTGTGACGATCAGCTTTAGGATATACAAGGGAGTTATCCAGGCAATCCAGAAGTCCGATGAAGGCCACCCATTTAGGTGAGACTTTTGTTTTAATTAAGAAAAAGTGTGTTGTTTTGGGGAACAACAATATTGGTGCTGTTAGAACCAGTAAATAACTTACGCCATAATATGTTGCATAATAATGTAAATAGTCTCTGTACTGAAAAACCTGTTGCCCAGTCTATATCTGCTCTTCTTCCAGTTTTTCTCAGTAGGCACACACAGCGGTAGAGAAAATGAACCGAGCGTTTGGTACAGGGTATTTCCATGGGAATGCTAGAGTATCCTAAGTTACATCAAAAAAAAATTAAACACTTCAATCTAGTGGAGTAATACGTACATTTTAAATGTTATAGTCTTCAGAATGTGAACCAGTGGCAGAGGATGTACAAAATTTAAAGAATACCCAGGAGATGCAGCACTTTCAATTGAATGTATTTAGAAAAGATCAGAATAAATGTAGCAGAGGATATTTTTACTTTTTTGGAACTTTTTATTTAAGAATACTCTTAAAATTTGTGTTTTGGTGTGTAGCTGTGTTCTCCACACGCAAGGCTGCCTTGTCTTCAGCAGAATCCAGGTTCATTGCAGCCTGCCCACGCCAGAAATCCAGAAACTTGGACTCTGAATTCTAAGGCTTGAGGAGTTGAATCACACGATTAATTTAAGTCCTCAAAGTGGACCTTCAAGCTCTTTGCTTTAAGTGATGAGCTGAGTCCTCGGGGCATACCATGTGTGCACTTCCCTGCAATGTGGCAATACAGTATCCATGGTATGCATCCTTTCCTGTGTGCAGTACAGTGGTGCCCATTATTGCAGAGCTGCATCTTAAGAGAAATAAAATCTTACTAATGTGTTAGAGTAATTACTAAGAGTGCATGTTTCCTGTTTCCATACCAGCCCCATCCCACACTGCTCAGACTTGCTTCTCTCCTTTTTTTAATCAATGGAGTGGTTCAATCTCAATTTCCCTTGCACCTTTCAGAAACTCCTGTTTTTCCTCCTATTTACAGCTCTCTTACTAATTTTGTGGTGTTTCCAATTATTCTTGTTCTCTTCCTCCCATCTTCAGTAAGACAAAGTAAAATGTTTTCTTGGGTTTTTACCTCCATTCCTCCCTGACTATGTGTAGTGGCTCATCTACCCACTTAAAGCCAGTCAGTGCCTAAAACAGCTGTGGGACAAAACTGGCAAAAAAGGGGAATTTGCTTTCAAGCTTAGATCGGATATAAAAAAATACATTTGAACAATTGGCACCAACATTCATTATAGAATCATAGAATGGTTCAGGTGAGAAGGGACAGAATCACAGAATGGTAGGGTTGGAAGGGACCTCTGGAGATCATCTAGTCCAACCCCCGTGCCAGAGCAGGGTCACCCAGAGCAGGTTGCACAGGAACGCGTCCAGGCGGGTTTGGAATGTCTCCAGAGACGGAGACTCCACCACCTCTCTGGGCAGCCTGTGCCAGTGCTCTGCCACCCTCCAAGTAAAGAAGTTCCTCCTCATGTTTAGGTGGAACGTCCTATGTTCAGGTTTGTGCCCATTACCCCTTGTCCTGTCCCCGGGCACCACTGAAAAGAGCCTGGCCCCATCCTCCTGACACCCACCCTTTAAGTATTTATAAGTGTTGATAAGATCCCCCCTCAGCCGTCTTTTTTCCAGACTGAAGAGACCCAAATCCTTCAGCCTTTCTTCATAAGAGAGGTGTTCCAGTCCCCTAATCATCTTCATAGCCCTTTGCTGCACCCTCTCCAGCAGTTCCCTGACCTTAAAGATCACCTAGTTTCAACCCCCCTGCCCTGGGCAGGGACGCTTCCCACTAGACCAGGCTGCTCAAAGCCCCATCCAGCCTGGTCTTAAACATTTCCAGGGATGGGGCATCCACAACTTCTCTGGGCAACCTGTTCTGGTGCCTCACCACCCTCACAGTAAAGAATTTCTTCCTAATATCTAATCTAAATCTCCCCTCTTTCAGTTTAAAACCATTACTCCTCATCCCATTGCTCCACTCCCTGATAAAGAGTCCCTCCCCATCTTTCCTGTAGGGCCGCCTTTAGGTACTGGAAGGCTGCTATGAGGTCTCCCTGAAACCTTCTCTTCTCCAGGCTGAACAACCCCATCTCTCTCAGTCTGTCCTCATAGCAGAGGTGCTCCAGCCCTCTCATGGGGGGAATCATCCTCATGGCCCTCTGCTATACCCGTTCCAACAGGTCCATGTCCTTCTTGTGCTGAGGACTCCAGAGCTGGATGCAGTACTCCAGGTGGGGTCTCACCAGAGCGCAGTAGAGGGGCAGAATCACCTCCCTGGACCTGCTGGCCACACTTCTTTTTGATGCAGCCCAGCATGCGGTTGGCTTTGTGGGCTGCAAGCGTGCATTGCCGGCTCATGTTGAGCTTCTCATCCAGCAGCACGCCCAAGTCCTTCTCCTCAGGGCTGCTCTGAAGCCATTCTCTGCCCAACCTGTATTTGTGCCTGGGATTGCCATGACCCAGGTGCAGGACCTTAAACTTGGCCTGGTTGAACTTCATGAGGTTCACACGGGCCGACCTCTCAAGCCTGTCCAGGTCCCTCTGGATGGCATCCCTTCCCTCCAGTGTGTCGACTGCGCCACACAGCTTGGTGTCATCGGCAAACTTGGTGAGGGTGCACTCAATCCCACTGTCCACGTCTCTGACAAAGCAGCACCGGTCCCAGTACTGACCCCTGAGGAATGCCACTTGTCACTGGGCTCCACTTGGACATTGAGCCATTGACCGCAACCCTTTGAGTGCGGCCATCTAGCCAGTTCCTTATCCACGAAGCGGTCCATCCATCAAATCCATGCCTTTCCAATTTAGAGACCAGGATGTTATGCAGGACAGTGTCAAACATTTTGCTTAAGTCCAGGTAGATGATGTTGGTTGCTCTGCCCTTATCTACCAACGCTGTAGATAGCTGTAGACTGCTGTACAGCAGTATGAAGTCTATATTTTGTAAACTTAATGTTTGGGGGCAGAGCTTTTTTTTTTTTTTTACCATCAAGGCCTTGTATGGCCCTCCTTACTAGGGTGAATAATTCCCAGCTGAAATCCTGTTTGCCTTGTCTACCCAGTAGTGCTCTTCAGTATCCAAACAGCACTTCCACGTTCACCAGTTAATTCTTAGCAAGAACAAGCAAAACTTGTCCTACCTGTGCTCTTTCTGCAGTTTATTTCTAAAAATACTGATTTTCATAAGAAGCTTCCAAACATTCTTGTCCAACATGCTAGGTTGCATACTTTTTGTCTGTATAGCTTCAACTACAAGAAGGATATTTTTAATTGAATTTAGTTTGACAGTGAAGAGCACATCCATGAGCTCAATTTAATTTTTGATTCAGGTACTGAATATCTTGCTGATGAGTCGAGAATGGTGTGCAGATTCAGGCCAAGTGTGGATAGCAGAATGTAGCCTTGAAATGGCCGCCCACTGTAGTTACCGTTTAAAGTATTTGAATTTGTTTTGGACTTGCCACAAGGCCATGTTTAGCTTTACCTTAAATGACATACATAGGAACCTCCACTGTGCATTTTTTTTTTTTTTTAAATCAAACAAAACTACCCCAAAGCAGAATCCCCTCTTAAATGAAAGTAAAAGTTTAACAACTGTAGTAAATGCAAAATGAGTGCTCTGTTACAGATATGCTGTATTGCTCCTTCTCCCTTCAACATGCAAATTAGATAAATTACTCTCTATTTAAAGAGTGTAAATTGCCATAGCCACTGCAACTACAGATAAAAGTTGCAGTGTGGTGGAAAGAACACTTAACCAGATAGGAGCTTATATCTTTCTGTTAAAAGAACTGTTGTCACTAACTGAAAGAAGTTTTTTTAGCAAATGATGAAAAACTTGCTCATTTTACTGTGCCTCAGTGTGTTTGTTACAGCTTAACGGTATTGTGCCTTCAGCGGTATGAATGGATTTTGCAGGATTATTTTCTGTTTGAAAAATGAAGGAATCTCAAGTCTCGTGGAATATTAGGCTGTCTAATAGTACAACAGCAAGAACAAACAGTGATGCACACCCCACAGCCCCCCAGGCTGTCAGTGTCTCACTTTTTTAAATACACGTTGGCCTTATTGGTGTACTAGATTGCAGCATAAGCTGGGGAGTAGGAAGAGACTTCATAGACCAGGTAGCATATGTGTCAGTGGTGCTGGACACGGTTTTGGCCACTCGCTAGCCTTGTCTGTTCACACACACGTTAGCCAGCACACCTTTTCTGCCTAGTCCAGGTAAGACTGTGTGCGGGTTAGTAAATGCCGTAGCACAGTAAGAAAGAAACAATTTTTCCTTCTAAGACATTGTGGAGGTTTTTTTAAGGTTCACTTTTACCTCCTAAGAATAACTTATATTAGTTCTGTTCTGTCATTTTAGGATTCCTCATTTGGTGAGGTTTTTCTCTTTTTGTTGTCCCTGCCCAGGGCAGGGGGGTTGGAACTAGGTGATCTTTAAGGTCCCTTCCAACCCAGACCATTCTTTGATAACATAAGAAGAATGTATGTTGATATTGTATATGTAACATATAACAAGTGTTGATACTGTTGGGCAGCACTGTTGAAGTAAAGTTTCATAAGCTCTCCTTTCTTGCAGGGCTTACTTGGAGTCTGATGTAGCTGTGTCTGAAGAGCTTATTCAGAAATACAGTAATGTTGTGCTTGGTCACATTAACGGCACAGTTAAAGAGCTGAGACGTCTGTTCCTAGTCGATGACTTAGTTGATTCTCTGAAGGTAAGTCTGCTTCACCTGTAGATACAGCAGCCTTGTGTAAATAGATTCTTTGCTGACCTAGGTTAGCAAAGCCCACTAGTCCTTATAAAGATGAATGAACAATGGCATCCGTGGCTCTCTATAAGTAAATAATGAGTTTTAGTTTGCTTGTCAGAAGTCCTAAGCCTTTTTGTTTTTTTAAGAAGTACAGCTTGCTGTTAGCCACACTGAATTGAACATAAAGTGCTGCATGCAGTAATAGAGTGGATAACTTTATCTGTATTTTGACAGTATAATAAAAAATAATGGAAAACTGAAATAAGCTCAGGCTGTGTGCAGTTCAGCTGTTACACTTCCTTGCTGGTGCTTAACAGAAGAAATCTTTTAAGAAAGCAATACATTGGGCGTTCAAAATTTGTCGCTAACATGTATCTCTCCTTCTTGAAAAATCTGTGTTTTGGGCACAGTCTGGTTTTGGTTTGTTTTTCTCTTTTTTTCTGTACTGAGACTACCAAGCGGTTAGTTACTTGCCTTGAACAGTAGGAGTTCTTGCGTCCGCATTTTTGCTGGGAGAGTGAGGACTGACTGCTGCCCTCGTTTTACTAGGAAAGTGGGAAGGTGGACACTTGTTTCGGTCCCTGGATTTGGCTATGAATAGCTGTTTCTCATAGTGATGCAAATTACTGAAATGGGTTTTGCAAGTTACTCTACCTCAAGCATGCAATACTGTCTAACAGATAACGTTGAATATGTCTAAGTAGTATTTAGTGGGGTCTATTGAAGGTGACAGAGCAAAACTGACAAAAAAGAATAATAATTAAAAAAAACACAATTGGCTGAAAATCTTTCAGTTTTGTTCTGTAAGAATTATATTCTCTTCCTTCAAGCTAATTGCCTTTCTTAATTTTTCAAACAATTGTTTCTTTTACTGAGTACAACGTGTTGTCCATTTCTTTTTCAGTTTGCTTAATCTTGCACTGAAGTTGCATTTGTCCTCCAGTAAATCCCTTACTTAGTTCTTTGTAAAGTCCTTTGAGTTGTTGTGGCATTGGGGAAGGAGGTTTCTAGTGAAACTTGGAGAAAAATAGGAAGGCCGTAAAAGTCGTTGTTATATTTGTGGAACAGAAATCAGAGGCAGATCTCCGTATCTTACCCAGAGTTTCTAGATCCAGTTTCTCATTATGCTCCTACTTAAACACAGTGAAGAGTGTGTGCTGGAAATACTGCGGCTGATGTTGTGCAAGTCTCCTGCAGTAAGAGTCCTTTCCCTCTGGAGAAGGGAAAGATCATAATGCTGTCGGGTCGGTACCTGGGGTCTGCTGCTCATGGTAAAGATTCATTTTCTCAGAAGGGAAAGAGGAGATGGGATATTAGCCCAGGGATTTGTGTAATAATCTTCTTGCTCCTAAAGGGTTGTGCAATAAAAGTGTTTTTATGAGGTGGCTGTGCATTCTTATTTTCTGGTTGTTTTTTGAGGACGTGATTGATACTACTGCCATGGCTTTATGGCAAAATAGCTTAAATAAGGCTGTTATTGTCTGTGCCTTGCAAGTGTTTCCACACAGGGACTGCATTTTGATGGCTAAATCCTCTCACCACGGCCCATCGTTTGGCTGTCAGAAGCTGTGTCTCGCCTTCATGCTTAAGTGACCAAGTACTTAGGATTCATCTCTGCAGCATCTCAAGGCCACAGCCTTGACCAAAAGAATGACTGTTACATGACTAGAAATGCATTTTGATAACGTAAACTTGGTGGGCAAGGAAGGGAACGTATTCTTTGTTTATTGTGTTTTTTAAGGGCATTGAGTTTCAGTGTTCAAAGAAAAGTTATTTTGCTTAAGTTGTGTTTGGATCTGATTAAACAACATCACAGAAAAACTTGTAGTCACAAGGCCAGTTTATTTCTTTTAATAATTAAGCCCTTTGTGATATGTTCCTTCATATGAGTTATAAGAATTTCTGCACCATTTGTTTAGAGACCACAATCCCTTGCAGTAAAGGAAAAGGAAGCACTGAACAGCCAACTGCTGTTTCAGTTAACACTGTTTTAAAATTAGGCCTTTCAGAGGAATTATGTTAGAAGTAGAATTAATTCCATTCAGAATGTCTTCGAGGCACTTTAATAACTTTTAAATTACTATGGTATATAGGAAAGACATGTTTATTCAGCTGAACTAATTCATTTCCCCTCTCTTCTTTTGACATTTAAAAGGTTTTATGTAGGTTAATTAGTCTAATTTATGGTAGTTGGGAGCAACCCTTATATGTAATCAGTGAACGTCAGGACAGTTCACAAGCACAAGTAACTGATTTTGAAGAGTGCTTGAGGAGAACATTAAGATGCTGGGGTCTTATGTAATACAAAGGCCCTGGTTTAAAAAAAAATAAAAATATCTTGGCTTGTGTACTTTAAACATCTTCACTGCAGGAAACAGCATGTTTGTGTATAATTAAAGTTACAGAGCTTTAATGTAGAAAATGTCTGCAGGTCAGTTTATTTTGTGTAGTAGTTCTGGCTGTAAAATCTGTCTTGTTAAAATTCTTTCCTTTTCTATTAAACAATGCTTCAGTCATGGAAGTCTTACAGTGGACTCTAAATGTTTATGCAGCACAAGAAGTTCCTCACAGCTCTTGAGGAGCAATTCCAGAGGAGCCCTTGCCAGGGAGTCCCAGGATAAACTGCACTTTGTCCTGATAACCAGGAATCTAGTGCTTCACCCCCAGCTGCGCAATGGCAGCTGCTCTGTTCTGACACTGGGGTACAGTTGCTTTCAATTTGTCATTGTTCAACTGATGTTTTGAGAAACAGAGTTCTCTGCTGCATTTGAACTGTTTTATAGTAAAGAAACTGATATATGGACATTTCTGGATTTGCCATTAAATGGCAGTATGCTTTGGGTACTGGGGAGCCATTACTCATCGGAATGAGGTAGGCAAAAACTCAGCTCGGTCCGTCAGATATACTGGGGTTTTTACTGGTTGTCGTTGTAACGTTCAGGCTGAGCTTGGGCCCCGCGCTTTCCTTCTGTCGTGAGTGTGTGGAAAGAGCAATATTATCTGTGTAGGTCAATCCTTCTGCTTTTTTTTATGTCTTAGAGCTTTAAGTGTTTGGACGTGTTTCATGTAAGCCTTTTTGCATTTGTAAGTTTCTCTGAGTTTGTCTCATTTCTAATGAAAAAGAAACCCCAGAGACCGATACATAAAGGTGGGATTGAGATCAACTCCACTTGTTCCTGGACGTGTTGTTTTAACTGTCAGAAGCGTGTGAAGAGAGAAGGTGTTGTGGGAGGGGGACTCTGAGGTTTTTGCTGAACTTCATTTGCTTTAGTAGCCCCAGCTTTCAAAATAGCTGGCCCTTCCTGATGGGGCAGAGAGAGTGGGTGGTTTCACTGGGGTTAGTGGTTCCCTCTGCCGCACAGTATGTAGATTATAAACTGCACGCACAACGCAGTTCGTTGTTGGACCCTGATGCTGCTCTGGACAGACTTGCAGAGAAGCAAAACCTTTGTCAGTCAAATGTTAACTCCTGGATTTTGACCTTTCTTGGGCCATAAATTCAATGCTCACTAAGTAAGACTGGATAGTCGTGATAACTGTTGGACTCTGGGATTGATTCATATTGCTACCCCCTCTGCTTACATAAACTCATGTTTTCTAACTTGGTCATAGTCTTCAGCAGTACTACTGAATGTTCACCTGGTCAGGGCGGTGCTTAGCTTCAGTAATGGTGTTCATGCAGAGGAGATCTGGGAGAGCTGTCAAGATGCTTTGCTGTGCGTGCTTGAAGCTAGCATGTTTGGTTTACCAAATGCACGGCCTGCAAGAGAATCATTCTGAATTATCACAAACTTGGGGGCTTTTTGCTATAGTAGAAGTTGTTGACTTTCCTCTCTTCACTGGGGAGGGGAATGTGCTGCAGCTACAGGCTTGCTCTGACAAGAAAGTGTTTGCTCTGTTAAAATGTCCTGTGCGGAGGCAGGCAGCCAGCGCTCACCCTGGCATTGCGGAGAGCAGAAGGTTTGAATGAATCATGAGGGAGTTTAGAGAAATCTGCTTTATTTTTCTTGATAAACCTGCCAAAATCCTTCAGTGGGAATGCTGTTGACGGTAACATTGCAGCCTTGTCTGAGGATTAACTTTGTGCCTCTAGTGCTGCTTGCATCACATCTACAAAGAAATGACAGATTAAAGAACTGCATCGTTTGCAACTAATCCTACCGCATTTTGGATGGGATTGGCTGTGAATGAAGCTCTTGAAGTAAACTTTATTTTGTTACAGGGGTCATGCGATTAAACCTGTATTGATTGTCATGCCCTTACCTTATTGTTGGCCGTTGATTTTGTTTGATTTGTATATTTTGCCTCTTACGATAAGCTAAAAATGGATGTTTGGATACATAACTTCTGAGTAACTTGGCTGCAGGCTAGATCCTCGCCGACACCCACAGTCCTTCGACATGCTTTTTTTTCTTTCCAGTGCTTTGTACCCATCTTTTCCTTGTATGTATCTCCTGCTCATTGGAGTGCTTCACCTTCAGTTGTTAACTGTGCCCAGATCTTCTCTCTCTGATGGCAACAGCAGCCTCCACGCTGTGTCTTTCCAGCTCTTTGGTGCTTTGCAGTGTCTTGCACAGAAAATAACCAGATGTGCTTAGTTGATTAAAGGGCTGGGGGCCTCATCTGTGTGCACTGCACAGTGCAAAGCGTAATTCAGTGCTTAGCAAGAAATCAGCACTGGTAAATCCATATATCTGAACGTCTGACATCCAGATCCTGGCTTTTGCTCAGTTCCTTACGGGCTGTGCAACACTAGAAGAAACTGGCTGATTTTCCTTGGGGAGGAATCCTACACAGAAATAGAGCTGGCAGCCTTCAGCCCCCTCCCACCCCACTATAGGTCAGAGGTGTGCTTGGGACACTCTACACCTGGCAGAAAGCTGAGGCCCTTGAACTTCTGCAGATCTTTGTGTAAAGCTAGTGAAGTGGAGCGGAGCTTCTACAGGACAGGGGGGCTGTACATGTGCAGTTAGCAGGGCAGCGGTGGAGGAGGAACAGTGTCTGGGTACAAGCTGGGGGCTGGTATATGAAGACAGACATTATGGCAGATTAGGTGTCTGAAAACAGAAGGACGTCTTTGCTTCTGAATTTGTCTCTGACTTATAGCCAGCTTCTTAGTATCCAAAGCTCCTCTTTTTTTTTTTTTCTTTTTAAATGAAAAAAGTCAGTCAAGCCAACCTTGCCACGTTACTTTCCAGACAGTTTTTTTTTCCCCTGATGCGACAGCAACCTTTGCCTAGTCTAGTGTCACGTCCCACTCCCAGTAAAGAGGCGGGGTAAGTGACTTCAGATTCATAAAGTCTCAACGGCGCAGACTAAGGTGAGATAAATCTCAAGGTCCATATACAAACATTTATTAGCTTACCAAAATGGTTAGTATAGGTCTTAACAAGTCCATGATATCTGGTGAGGTATATAACAAATTATAGCAAACGGTGAGGTATGCATTGCGTTACTTAACAACAGGTATAGGACAACTTATGGCAAGCAGTGCTTAAGGTCGTTACTTAACAACTCGTAACCGTTACTTAACAATTCTAAGAGAAAAGAGAATCCGAGGGATAGAGAAAGGAAAAGACAAAGACAGAGATAAAGAGATCACCGGTCCTGGTTCCAGCGTCTTTTTCAGGGAATCTTCCCAGGCATAATCTTCTTTCTTGGAAAAATCTTCCCAGGTACGGTCTTCTTTCTTGGGAAGAATCTTTCCAGGCACTGTTTTCTTCTATTGTTTCTTCTTTGTTCCCCCCTAGGGGCACTTATTTTCCCCTTTTATGTTTGCTGAGTTAGCATGGTCCACCCCCCTTGCTGAGGACAGCCTCGTCTCAGGTTTCTCCCTTCTCCCAGGTGACTTGTAGCATGATTTGGGTGGAGAGACGAGTGCCATAGTCATACGTGTTTAGCATGATCTTCATTAGCATATGCACGGGTGTGCACTTTCATATGCATTTCGTGGATAATGAAGCAACGGTCACTTCTCAGACACAATGGGAGAACTGAGAACTAGCAAGCTCAACACACGAGTGGCAGAACTATCCTGTCTTCACAAGACAGTTCTCACATACTTTCAGGTGCCAGAAGTGTTAGCCTTATCAGTTCTTTGAAGGCCAGGCTTGCATTTATTTCCTCGTTCCTCGTGAGTGTTTGAGGCATTCCATTAAAGACTTGGAGGGCCTTCTGCCCCTCGTCAGGGCATTTACAGTCTATCCCTTACATCTAGTCAAGGGTTCATTGAGACCTTTGCAGAGCTGAAGTGTGGTTTTTGTGGCTTGGTGCTGCCGATTGCGCTGCAGCCCTGGACTGGGTGCCCTCGTATGTTGCCTGCTGGGCAGCCGCACAAAAAAATGACCTGCTTTCTTTCTGGCTGCGTCACCAAGTGCTGTGTCGTTGTGCCAACCCTTTAACCTCTCACTTGCCTGTCCTGTTCTGTCTCTTTGCAGGGTGGGAGGTAGGAGCTGTGTTTGCCCATTGGTATTAAATGTTGAGCAGCCACTGAGTACTAACAGCTTTTGGTCACTGCTGACTTGGGATGAATTCAGCCTGATGACCTGGACACGGGAGGCCACATATCCTGTTACTGAACCCTTCAGCCATCTTGTCACTTACCTATAAATACATGAGATGTACAAGGACAGAGTTTGGGGCATTTTAGTTCCATATGTGTGTTTAGAGAAATTATTTCACTGCTCTAACTAGTATATTCTGGTAAGATAGACTGTGGGCTGACATGCTATTTTTTTTCCTTTTTAGTTTGCAGTGTTGATGTGGGTATTCACTTATGTTGGTGCCTTGTTTAATGGTCTGACATTACTGATTCTGGGTAAGTGTTTTAGATTGTGTTAAATACCTGGCATATAAAATAACCTTTGAAAAGCACTGAAGTCTGTTTGCTACTGTGAGGCTATTCCTGTGTTCTTGGGAGTGTAGCAAGATGTTATAGTTGTGTGTCCTTCTCTAGGAGGTTGATAACACTGCAGAATGGATCATTTTGAATTGCAGTGTCGAATTCCTTGAGATTGCTGTTTCCCCAGACATTGTACCATTTAAAAGCATGTTCTGTTGTGCTTGTCCATTTCAGGGTTAGCCTCTCTTGAATGTTATCACTGTATTGTGGCTTTGGAGGAGGTACAAAATTGACTCCGGCCATGTCCCACTGCAGATAGTTTGTTTCACTGGCAGAAGCCTAAGCATCCTTTTTGAAGAATTTGCATAACCCACAGTGAAAAAATGAATTGTGACCAAACTTACTGTACTGCTAATGAGACCTGGAGAACAGCCCAGCTCCTCCTTAAAAGGGATTATTTAAATTAATAGCCATCAGTTTTTGTATGTGGCTTAGTTATTGCCTTTTCTTGTACCTTTTTGAAAGAAATGTCAAGGTGTGAAAACCAGTCATTGTTTTACCTCAACACCATCCCTTTTGTCAATATTTATACCTTTGATGTGCTCTTTTGCAGCTTTGATTTCGCTCTTCAGTGTTCCTGTTATTTATGAGAGACATCAGGTGAGTGTTCAATACAATTCATTAAATGCTTCATAAAATTAGCTCTATTGAAGCAAAACTACAAGCAAATACCACCAAAATTCATTTCAGTCTTCTAAAATTTTTAAAGCCTTTAAAAGAATAGGTCTTTAGCCAGGAGTTAGGGCCAGGGCCAAGGGAAGCAAGTCCACTCTGAAGTCTAGCATGTGCTTTCCCCTCCTCCTTTTTGGTGGCAGTGTCAGAAGACTTCCCCAGCAAACAGGTGCAAAAAAGGCCCAATTGACCCGGAGACCTGTGATCCAGATTTGGTCAGGACTAAAGCAGCAGTAGGCACGGTGCATTAATCCTCACGTAAGGACTTTTAAAACAATTTCTGAAGAAACCCCTTTGGAGCTGATACTCAGGATTCGTGTCCTGAAGCCCTGTGGAATTTGTAGCCCTGGCAAAAAACAAGAGGTGGGAGATGCTCAGCACAGTCCAGTGGTGCTCCTGTGGAGAGACTAATGTAAAAGAAAGAGGAGAGAGGGAGCCAAAATAAAACGCATATGGTTAAATTGTAGCCGAGCTTGAGGAGGGACTGTCTTCAGGAGGTCATAGCACAGGAGGGGGGGAAGCCAGCTCTGGCTTAGCAGTTCCTTCTCCTCTTTCAAAAACAACCCTGCTCGTGGAGGCCAGCCTGGGACTTAGGAAGGGAGGAAGAAAGGCACTGAGCAGATGGCGGAGCCTCTTGGGCTCTTGTCTGAGCTCCTAGGAAAGAACAAAACACAGCGCAGTGAAAGGAAATCCTGTAGCCCTGAGGAAAGATGATGGACAATTTGCATGGCTTTGCCCGGGCTCCTCAATCCCCTTGATGAGCTGAAGGCCGCTCTCCGAAGGCGTAAGCCGTTTAACAGGCCCGGCCCACCTAAGCAGCTTTCCTTCTGCCCCATGCCCAGAGGAGCCGACTGCCTCTCGCCGAGGGCTCGGGTTGTGCTCCCTGGCACTGGGGCGGCCTTGAGGAGAGCCGGGGGGAAACACTAGGGACTGGTGTGACGGATTGTGCGGAAGCCAGGGATGAATTAGACACTGGAATAAGCTGCCCAGGGAGGTGGTGGAGTCACCATCCCTGAATGTGTTTAAGAGACGTTTAGATGTGGTGTTAAGGGATATGGTGTAAGGGAGAACTTTGTAGAGAGGAGTTGACGGTTGGACTCGATGATCCCAAGGGTCTTTTCCAGCCTAAATGATTCTAAATGATTCTAAAATTTATTTGGGTACTTAACCCGCTGTTCCCTGTCATTGTGTGTGTTCACGGAGGCAAGCACTAGCGCGTGCTGTGGCTGAACCCACAGGAGCTCTGGTATCAAACTGGGAAAGTAAATACGTTCGAGCCCCTTCCTTCTGTCAGCGGTCTTTCAGGTAAAGCACGCTGCCCAGGCAGCAAAGCAACTGTGTGTAAGAGCCGGTCTGTAACATCTGTCACCTTCAATTTCAGGCCCAAATTGACCATTATCTGGGACTCGTAAACAAGAATGTCAAAGATGCGATGGCTAAGTGAGTTGGGTTTTTTTGTTTTTTTTTTTTAAATTTATTTCACTTCATAAATAATGTTTACAGTTCTTGGTATGTGGGGTACACCTGTATATAATAAATGTATTACATGTACTAGTCCTGGGAGGAAAAAGTCCTTTGTTTGAATTTGGCATAGTTATGAAATTGGCTCCTTTCTTGCTGATGCTGTTGTTAAGTTAATCCTATATTATTTCTAATAGAAATCTGTGTAAACCAGAAAACCATTAGTGAAACATGAGGCCCTCAGCAGTTGCAGTTGAGGGGTGAATAAAGAAGAATTTAGCAGTTTCATTGATCTCTGAGTGTAATAGTTTTGTGTTGCTGTGGTAATTATCTTCACATGGTGCTGTTTTTAAGACTATGTTTACACCTACTGTTTTTTTTGTTTGTTACTCAAATGCTGTTCTTTTTCCTCTCCTGTTCCCTTGTAGGATCCAAGCAAAGATCCCTGGGTTGAAGCGCAAAACCGAGTAAAAAGCCTGAAGCAACTTATCGATAGGAAGTTCATCTTTTAAGGGGGAAAAAAAATACTCATTTGGATTTACATGGGGAGGGTCAGGGAATAGCAAAACCCTTGACATTGCAGTGCAATTTACAGATCTTTATTTTCTAGCAACGCAGTGTTTGAGGAAAAATAACTGTTTTGACTGCCATGTGTTTCATCATCTTAAGTATTGTAAGCTGCTATGTATGGATCTAAAACTAATCATCTTTATCCTGTGTGCAGCACTGTCTAATACAAAAGATTTGAGAAAGCTGTACATTTTGCTTCATCAGAGGTAGTCCCTGCTGCGTTCCAGAAGAGGTAGTGCAGATGGAGCGGAGGATAACACTTCCCAGTTTGTGCACTGTGTATGGTCTGTGTAGATTGATGCAGATATTCTAAAATGAGATGTTTTAGAAGAATATACCATTTTAGCAAGTTCTGAAAAATCTTGCCTTTTTGGTATGAGTATAGCTGTATCGTGATTTTATTGTTTTATCAATTGCCTATATATATATATATATGTGTGTGTGTGTGTTTCACAAAGCTTAGATCTTTCAGCTGCTCCACAGTGCTTCATACTTCAGAGAATTGACTGATTTCTGGACTAGCTCCATAGCACACAAGCTTGAAAAACTAAAACGTCTCTGTAAACACTAGCATCTGTTTAGAAAAAGAACAACAAAAAAACAAAAGAGAAATGAACAAAGGAACCTCCACATATGTTAAATTATAGCATACACTTCGTTGCACAAATGTACAGTAGTTGATTTTGAGCAAGTAATTTTACAGTCTCTCAAACTCTGATAATCTGTGGACCGAATATCGAATGCTGCAAATGTTGTTTGGAAACTTAAAACCTTGTTATGCAAGAAATGATAAATGAAAACTTATACACTTGCAGTTTAAGCTGTATTGAACTAAGTCTGTGGAATGCATTGTGAAATGTAAAAAAAAAAAAAAAAAAAACCAAACAAAAAAAACCCAAAAAAACAAACACCAACAAAAAAGCAAAAAAACCCAAAACCCCCAAGTATCAATAAAGCTTATAGACATAAAATAATATCGGTATTCTGCTTTCTTGAGGCAAGTTTAATATATTTGTGTTTATTTTGTTTAAGTTCATCGTGATTAAATATCCATTGTACATGGTGGTGGAAATAGTTTGTCAGACGTATAGCAATGTGAGTAGATGGATTTTTCATAATACCTTTTATTTCCATATGTGCAGTGCGAAGCAGTTTGTTCAGTTCCAGTTACAGATTTGATGTCCCAAACAGCTGTGTCAGCCGGTGATGCTCAGTTCCACGCGTGTTTCTTGTAGCGCAGATTCTTGCCTGCAGTGAGGAGGCCTCTGTGCTGAGTACTGAAGGCCCTGTTGTTACCATTGCCAGCTGCGCTGACAGCTCAGTGACATGGGGGTGACGGTGTCAGATGCCACTTAAGTGTTGTGAGTTGGCTGTTGAGAATTGTGACAGATGAAATTTTAGATTCTGCTAAACAAAAGTGAAGATCCTTGGTTTATTTCTGAGACAATAATGTATGATGCCATATTCTAGTTTGAAGGGAATTGTAAAGCAAGTCCCAGTAATCTTTTCGGATCAAAATGTTGCATCTGATTTAAGAGCTGGACATTGAAAACTTGTATCGAAATTTATTTGAGACACAGATTTTAAATTAATGGTGTCTTGACCATCGAAAAATAAATACATGCACTAATATTTTAGTTTACAGTATAATACATCATTACTTCTGAATATTTTATACATAAAGCCAAACCATATAAACATACAAATTTTAAGTGTTTTCCTGACAGACACTATTGCTTTAAAGTATTTTTCACATCACCATTTATTAACGCATTCTGCCACACAACTGGATTTATTTGGGATACAATCAATGCAAAAGGAAGGCAAACATTATTACAACGTAGGCAAAGAAGGTGCTTACTGACATCACCACCTAACGTGATTACATTACTTGATCAAGAAGGTTTCTTTAAAAACAAGACTGCATAGGGACTTCTACTGTGTATCTGACAAACTGATCTTCTGTATAGTAATATAAGGCATTAATAAATTCAGTTTTAAAAAAAGGTGATTCTTTGAGGTTGCTGAAGCACTTTTGTGTGTTAAATGTACATTGATCCACTCCTTTAAATGGATATTCATTGCATCCAACAGCTACCTTTTTATGCAGTGGGCATCAGAAGTGGTCTGGCAGGAAGTTTCCACAGTTCAAAACTCTAATTTTCCTGAACTGTGACTAAAGCACTAGTTAACATGTATTTTTAAAGACTAAATGTAAGACTAAATGTTTTATTTTGGCTCTTATTTCTTTTGATTAACAGTCTTTTTAAAAGCAAGGTAATTTCAAAATACGGATGTTGTTCCGTGCCAAAAATCTCAAAAAACCATTTGTTTTGACATTGCCCACATTTTCTGTTCCTTTTTTAAACAGTTTAACTGGAAAAAGTTGAACTTTTCTTTCAAGTCCACTGTCCTTGTAGTTTTTTGTTTTGATAAAATGTTCGTTAACAATTTTTGAACAGCTTTACTTGCCTTTTGTGAACATCTGCTCGTGGTCTCCACTTCCACGTGGAGGCAACTCTCCCTTCAACTCAGCTGCCTGCTGCCCTTCTGCCCCACGATCCCACAGCCCAGTCACAGACAAGGGGGCTGCACAAGAAGCGATGATAGGGAGAGGAGTCCAAATTCAGCAAAGATTATGCTTTTCTTGAGGATAGGTAAATTTTCTGCTATCAGAGTGATTTGTTTTCTACTCATAAGCAGCATGGGACTAGCTGTCTGCCGGACAGTACACGCAGTCCTCGCTAGTAATGTACCAGGCATTCCTAGAGATCGCTTTGGATGTCTTCAGGAAGTCCCTCCGGAATGGGAAATAGTGATTGTGGGAGGCTTTTAAACCACTTCTTAAATACACTAGATGGCCACTGCCTGTGATAACAAAGCACAGTTTCCCATAAACAGTGAGAGTGCAGGAACACTTGGGGAACAACTTCCTCGTTATTTGTGTTAAAATTTCTTTATCCAAGTCTCTCCATACTCTCTCTCCACTCACCATTTGAGGTAAACTTCAAATTCTGGCTGCAGTTCAAGCTACCATCACAAACCAATTGTGAACAGTTTATCAAGAGGTCTAATGCCATCAGGAATATGTCCTTATCACAGCACATAACTTCTTGGTCTCAAAATATTTTTGAATTCAGTTGTGAAGGTATTAAAAAAAACAAAGCAGGAAACAGGGATAATGTAAGTACACATCTAGAAAAGGTGTTAATGGTTAGCCCTCCTCTGAGTGAAAGTTATAGCACCGTAAGTTGAAAGCAATTGGTGGGAGGCAAGACTGTAGCCCATACTACTAGGAAATTATTCAAAGGCACTTCATGGATAGAAAATTTTGACAAATATCTATATTTTAAAATAAAATGGACTTAAAAAATGGTAGTTTGCTCCTTTGATTACTGAAAGCTGAAGCGTGAACCCCAGCATGCTCATTAAAAGCTTGCAGTTTTACTCAGTCTAACAAATAAAAGTTTTAAGCAGGTATGGTTAAAAAAAACACCAACTTTCTTGAACAAATGTTCAAGGCATAAATTTTGAAATTATGCAAATTAAAGGGCCCAGCATTTTCTAAGTGTGCTCCGTTTTCAGACATGGTTTGAGTAACACAGTATTAGGCAAAAGCAGCTTTGTGAGTGAACTGTTCATCACTTTGGCCTATCCAGGTTACAAAACAATTCCCTTTCAAACTTCAGCTTCCTTTTCAAGCATGTTGGTCTTTCAAATGCAAGATCACATTCACGTTCAGTAAATTTCTATGAGTAATCTGAAAATGTGTAATCCATGCAGCATCGTATGGAAATTACAGCAGCTGAAGGGGTAGAGGCATTCATGGCTCATCCAGAGCAGTCACTTGGTGGTGGCAGTAACAGCAGCAAGAGTCTCCTTTCAAAGACATCGCCACACAAATACACTACAAAGAAATTAATTGAGAAGATGGTTATTTTACTGAGGAACATCATATGCTACGCTGAAGGTTGTCATCAAGAGAGACAGCCTCTGTTAAATACGGCTATAAAAGTAGATTTACCAGCAAGATGCCAGGTAAAGCAACGTTAAGCCATGGAGTTACTCAACAAATACCGGCACTCGAACGCACTTCCTTTTCTCAGGAGATCGTTAAAGTACTGTAACTGGTGCGTGTGTGTTTTAGTGAAGGCCTAGAGGTTGGGAATGCTGTTACTGTATAGTTCTAGTCAGTAGACATGACCTTGCAAATGGTGCCAAAGTGGCAGGGGCCAATTGGGTGCAAGTGACCCCCAAAATACAGCTGTAACTATAGTCACACTAGAAATCCTCATCATAACTATACTGTCAAAATTAAGGCAGCTTTTCTGAGTTTATGTAACTCCAGCCTGCAGGTTGAGAACTGGGGTATATGCAGCTTTTGTTCCTATGCAGCTGCTTTTTTGATCTGACAGAGCTTCCTGCTCTCCACTGTGCAACCCCTTTCTAAAAGAAAACCACCTCCTTCCCCTATTCCCCACCCCCCCCCCCATCTTCTTCCCCCCACAGCAGAAAATGAAAACATCCTTGGGGGGGAAGGGCTAAATTTGAAGAACGGCTCATCTCATGCAACGGGAGGAGAGTTAAATTGACTGCTGGGTCTGGAACAGGCAGAATGTGGCACCAGTAGCTGTGCTGCAGGTGCTGCAGGCTTATTGAGGGGAGCCAAGTGTCGCGAAACACGCATCAGTATTTAGTTTTCTGCTTCTGGAAGAGATGTGCAGTCTCATTCAATAGCAAAAATGACTCAAATCTTGCAGTCGCTGGTTTGTGTTCTTCCTGCTGAGTAAGCAGTTATAAATATCTGGTTCTTGACTGCAGCTTCCTGATACTTGCTGCCGTGAGAATTTATGCACTTTCATTTCCTACCTTGCTGCTTTTGGGTTTTTGTAGTTCTACATAAAAAAAAGTCTTTTACAGTTTGTGTTTAACCACATTTAGATTTTGTTCCTCACCGTTTTGCTCCCTGTTTTGCTTGGCATTAGCGTCCTCTCTGAGCAGCACCGGAAGCTCAAACAGACTTGGGAGTGATCTGGAAGGAATCACATGCGTGCGCACGCACACATGCTGGCTGTCCTGTGGGGTTTTTTTTATTTATTTATTTAGGTTAAAAAAAAAAAAAGGCCACAAAAACACTCCAACACAAACCTAAGGCACCTTTTGAGAAGCCTCCTGTTATTTCAGATGTCTTTCTAAATCTGTCTATCCTGTTCAGACAGAATTCCTGTCCTACCCTTTGCCGGGCTGGAGCAATTCAGTTATTTTTGTGTGACTGACACCCTCACCAGCTGTCTTTGTCTGATCTAAATGTTCTTCAGACACACGAGTGGTTCCTGTGCCAGCAGCTGGGGTTCCTTCAGCACCTCTTTGCACCCACAGTCTCAGAGGTCCCTGCTGGCCCACACAGCGATAGGTAAGACCTGCCTAGTCTGCCCTCTCACAGGGAGAAAGGCAAGCCAAGGAGCTCCACGCAGATGCCTTGTACTCTGCTGACGCAGAAACCCAGGTGTAAGATGTGTTAGCCCATAGACATGACCTTGCGAATGGTGCCAAAGTGGCAGGGGCCAATCGGGTGCAAGTGTCCCCCAAAATACAGCAATTCCACAGTAAGAAAAACAAGGTAAAACTATCACATAGTCAGCAGGCTTCAGTGAATGCCGATCGGGCTGAGAAAGCTGTGAAATGCATTGCTGTGGGTTTGGCGTAGAAGGGTACAAAGGATCATCAGAAAAAAAAGTTACCTGCAGTCATAGCCTCCTGTACTTATAACGTACTTGTCATCGTGAGAAAAGCGTATGTTGGTGACATGCGCAGAGTGCCCAAAATACCGCTTGTGTTTGGCCTATTGGAAACAAGAACCGAAGTTCAGGAATTGGTACAGCAGCGTGGCATTGCAGAGTGACAAAGCTGCCTTGCAAGAATACACAGATCACCTCCCCAGCAGTACCGGTTTCTTCAAGCCCACGGTAATCCCAGCTCAGCACCCGATTCTGTGCATTGTGTCCTCCCCAGCGGCTGCACGACGGCCACCCTGTCACCTGTGAGCTGTCCTCCTGGAGACAGCCCGTCTGCCACCCAACTAACTCCTGCGCTCCTGCAGCCAGCGCTGGCCAGGAGCAGCCTGGAGATGACCTGTTGGATCATGCCATTGGGTCGCCTTAAAATTGGATGCTAACGAGTTTGAACATGGGGAAAAGCAAGCTGTTTAGATTAAAATAAAATATCCACTTACAAATTTTTCTGTGCATGGGAAATCAAACAGTTTCACCAGGCCAAAGTCATCTCCTGTGACTATATTTAGGCCGGCATGGGTCACACATGCACAATTGACATCTGCCTTTTCTGCATTTCGTGGCCAAATTCCAATGACTTCATCTCCAAGAATGCTGTTCCAAAACCAAGTTAAAAAAAAGAGTGTTAGCCCGTGTGACTTACTTGCCACTGCTCTTTTCTTGAGGATGGTGAGGCAACACAGCCTGTTAATAAAAAACTGCCACCTTTAAAAACAAGGCTCTTCCCTCTAAACCATTGAACTGAATGTGATCTCATCACAGAAAGCATCACAGCAACGGACCTTTTTTTGTGTGTGCGACTCAAACTATCTATCCACAAATCCTGAGGTTTATCTCCTGTGAAACCACTCGCATCATTTTATACAAGCAGCTTGTGCAGCTATGGTCTTCTCCTTTCCTTTTGGACATGTGATTTTTGACAGCAGCGGTCTCTTCTCTTAGCCCTAAATTCTTGAATGAGGGGATGCTTGTTTGGATGTAGAGTATTTCTTAAAATAGCTGTTCTACCCTTAGTTCCTTTATAAAGTTCCTTTATAATAATTTCTATTTACCCACTTATTAACTGTCAGATGTATCTGCTCCACTTCCACAATCTCAAAAGTCCTTAGAAATTAGTAATTTGGGGCAGATTGTCATGCTTGATGATAGCAGAGCAGTAAGAATAGGAGGATTGTCACTTACCTTCTCCTAAAACCTCCTAAAGCCGCTGTTTAATGCCAGATCTGCTTTTGGCCTGTTCCACTTTCTACAGTAAGAGCACAGCCATGGTTTTGTTACCATGTTGGGAGGGTCCTATGTGAATCCATGTCAGTAAATATATTTTAATGATACCCACAGTTCCTTCCTTAATGTAACCAGCTCACGTTTCCATGCCTCCTATGCTGCTTGCGTTTGCTCCCAGCATGCCTATAAAAGTGAAGCTTTAAGTGGTACAGAGCCGTGTGAGGGGTCACGCACCTCACTGTTGGGAAGCCTGGGACAAATGGCAACAAGCCACTGTGGATATACCACAGACAGCCTGAGCAGTAATAATTACTACAGACACTGACCAGCTACAAATGTGTGTAAAAAAACAAAATAAGCGTGTAAGAGAGAGCTTTGAGTAAGGGGAGTGTTTGTGTGCTCTCTTGCAGGTTTGCCAAACCCTGGGGACATTTCAAGCGTTTGGTTTACACAATGTGATCTTGTGATCTGATCTTAGTTCTGTATTACACCTGTCCCTGATCACGCAGAATGTTGTTCTTTAGTTTTTTACCTTGTCCACGTGGCCCATGTGATCTTCTCTATTAATGAAGGATCTGTTATTTGCTTTCCTAGTGGTACCTCGTGAACTTGCCGCTTATAAGCACCTGTTGATACCTGAAAGTAGGAAAGGAAAAAGCAACTAACTTTGCCATAAATACATCATTTTCTTTATTTATAAGATTTCCAGCAGTAATAATCTCAACAGGTTTTATCAGGAAATAAAAATCTAGGATAAAAGTTCTCTTTTTTCCAAATTAGCTAGAATTCATTATATGCAATATGAAGTAATAACAATGATAACTGAATGCGGTCTTCATATGCATACTGCATAGCTCATAGATTTCCATTTAGTTATATACTCCATGGTTGATCTCAACCCAATTTTACTAAATCGGAAAAATTTGAGAAGAAAACTTCTCATTCAGCTATCATGAGCATCCCATCCTAGGGAAAGAGAGGAGAACTGTTTCTATATTGTTATAATCCACAATTTCTTTCTCAGTGTTCTTTCTCTCTTGAAAGGAGAGAATACTTTGCCTTTAGCAGACTACTAATCTTGTAAAGGAACTGCACTAGGTTGCTATGGTCGGAGATGTCGGGGGGGAAGACCCAAGTCTTTAGAAAGAAAGCGGACTTTAAATAGACCTCTGTCAACATCCAAAAGGCCTACCTCCGAAGATCTAGGGGCACCTTGAAATTCAGAATAACTTTGGAAAGCTTCCTTCACCCTTTTTTACCTCTATCTTGTTATTATGTCTGGTAACAGGTTAAGTCGCAATAAACACAAACAAACATGGGTCTACCTGAGACATACCTGAATGTACCTGCTGTCTGCAGAAAAATCCATCTGTATGACAAAACTTGCAATGTCTTTGCAGTAGCCTATTCGGTTTAGGGTTGTACCTTGAGTGAGATCATAAAAATCTACAGTATGTTCTTGTGAACCCACTGCCAAAAACCTGTTATCTGGGCTGATCCTAGACAGTAAAACATGGAGTGGGGACATAATTTAATGTTTCTGTGACAGATTTTCTTTTGCTTCTCATTTTAACACAAGAGAACTAATTTCTTTTACTGGAAAACAAGAAAAACCTTCTATCAATAGCAATATTGAATCTAAACCAAACTTTGATGCTTAATAGATGAGGAAGACTGAGGATATTGTTAGTTAACTGATGATAATATTGCACTTGCATAAAGTGCAGCATAACACTTACCCTCTTTGAGAAAACAACAGGAATTGCAATTTTAAAATGTACTATAATATTAATTCCCATAATCACAGTTATACTAACTATATTCAAGTGGATATAACTGAATTAATCACAGGAAAGAAGAGTGTGTGGTATGTAAGATATATAAGCTTTAGGTATATGTATATATAACCTTTAGGTATATGTAAAGCCATCAGTCAGCCAGTAAATGCATTTCATGATTTCATGCAGGTTTCAACAAACATGGGAGTTACAAAAAATCTGGAAATTAACTTGGAACTTGATGGACTTTTTCTTGAGTGAGGGCTGAGTATTTAGAGAACTTCCACTGGAATTTCGGACATACCTGATATCCTGAATTGCAGACTTCCTGTCGCGCTTTTTACCCCAAACCTTAAGGCTGTTTACAAGTAAAACAACAAATTCGCCATTCTTCATACCAATTGCAACCATTTCACCATCAGGGCTATATGCGGCGCATCTTGCTGGATGACCTAGATTCACTTTGTTCAGCAGTTTCTGTATTAACAAAAGCAATAGGCTCATACCTCCCCTGGAGAAAACTACCAAGCAAATGGAAAGCTTCCAAACACAAAGTATACAAGTCACTTACTAAAACCAAATTGTCTATAGTTTCCTCTAAATATAAATCTAAAATTTCACATCAAAAGAATCGCATCCCACCAGGCATACAAAACAGAGTTCAAAATATAGATGTAATTCAAATGGGAATTTCATGTTTGCATCTGTCTTGTTGCCAAGTGACTTCAAGTTTTACACCAGAAAGAATACTATTTAGCAGAAAAGGATGAAAAATCAATTTCCCTTTTTGTTTGAAAGATGATTTTGATAGCTTCTGCAACTGCTGATCAGGGTAGGATTTTTTCCATTTGATTTGCTATGTGAAAACATAACTAGAATGCTCTTGCATTTTCACTTACTTGATTGTATTGATAAGATATTAATTTCCCATATTTCAAATTATCCCTGTTAAATCAGGTAACTACCTTTTGAAAAGGTTTATGTAGGCTAGTTTAAGCAGAAAACTTTTTGTGAGTCTTTAAAATGTGTTATTTATTTGTTATTTTTAAAGACAATTGTTATGCAATTTGACTTGGAAAAAAATCCCAAAGAACACATATGCAACATGATCAGTTTAAAGAAAGGCTCTAGAAAAGGAGGGAGCCATGCTTGCCAGTGAGGGAGGCTTATTGTCAGGGTCTGCATATTAGTCAGTGACAGGACAATCTGTGTCACCCAGTCTGTCAGCATGGAATTAAAACGCTTCCTTAATCCACACCAGCCTGCACTTTTAAATCAAAATAAGCAATACACAACAAAAGGCAGTCCATCAGTACAAGTGCTTTTAAATAACTGCATTTCTCTGCAAATGGCTTGCTTTTGGAAAGAGCTGCATGGTAACTCACCAAGGACCTACCTTTTCACACATCGCCACATAGCAGGAAAAGAAGAACCATACCAAAATAGAAGAAAAACACTGCTGTCTTTACACGGCTGCTCAAAGGTGCATACGTAGCTGGCACATTGCACAATTGGAAAAATGCATCGCTGTATAAAATTATCATTTTTACTCATATACTTTTCAATTTAGTGGTACTTACTTTGTCAGACAGGTCCCAGATTCTCGCTGTTCCATCATTACTTGCAGAAATAAATATGTCTTTTGAGGGGTGAGTTGCTAAGCCCCAGATTTCCCCTTCCATATGACAGTCAATTAACAAGTTTGAAGCAGCATTTTTTTCTCCTACTTCAAGGATTTCTCCATCTTTTGTTCCCACTAAAATTTTCCCCTGTTTGTAGCCAAAAAAAATAATGAGAGATAGGTTGTCAATACAACAGACAGAATATGTCAATAGCAGTAAAGTGCTGATGTATTGCAGAAATATCTGTGATAATTCATCCCGATTTATACTGCTTGTTCATGCAGCACCTTAAAAATAGGAGAGTAAACCACTGACACTTTCACATTTTGAGATCTGATACCATCTTCTGGTGTTACTGTTGAGTGACTGCGGTGGATTTCCATCTTGCCATTAAGGACTTTAATTCAGATCAAAGTGTTTACATACAAGGTGTCAAAGCATGATTCTCATACCTCTGAGGTAACTAAATATAATATTTGGGCAAATAATAAAAAACAAAAAAAACAAAAAAACCCAGGGTTTTAGGCTCAGTTAGACTATTTAAGAGCACCTTGCATCTACTCTAGCCATACTGATATTGTCTAAAGTGCAAGAGCTTTCTTCTCACATACTTGGAAAAAGCATAAACAGATACAGTTTGGTATTAGTTAATGGCTACTCGATTAGAAATATAAAAAAACTTTCCTCAGTGGTGGTATTAACAAAGAGCACGTCAAATTCCTGAGACTTGACACACGAAGTTAAATAGAGACCATTTCACGCAGTGTTAGGTTGGACAGATACCCATCACATGAAGTAGCACTCCTGCACCATCCCACACTCCTTTCACGACATTTACAAGTACAATTTAAACATGCGCAAGAGTGATTTTAGCATCTCAAATTACTCGGTAATTTCTATTATTTTCCACTTTACCAAACCTTGAAGTCAATCAGTAATTCTCAGCGGCAACTTGTTTTATTTGTGACTTTTAAAAAAAAAAAAGCTAGAAGCCATTCTGCCTAACTGAAGCACCTACATTTCATTGGAAGCAAACCTTGTAAAATAGGTACCTAAGTAAGTTCCTTTTGTCATTTGAAAAGAAAGGTGGGAGACACGGTCCTACCATGGTGAAATACATTCCTACACTTAGCACTGCCCTTTAGAGGCCTTCCAAGGCCTTTCCCTCTCCTTGCTGACTACAGGAAATGCGGGCACTAAGCATCACAAATGCAATCCTCATGCAATTTAAAGTCCATCACGGGGCTCAGGAAGACAAGTAAGGAATTGTCACTAGGGAGGCCGACAAAGCCTCTTCCCATAACTTTACAAAAGTCTTCTCTCATGTGTCTCCCACCCAACCTACACCACGAACAACATGCAGTGACATGTGCCAAAGTGTAACATCTGCCGTATGAGCTCACTTACTTTTCCTCTGCAGACGGAGCGCACGCACTCAATGAGCTGGCCTGTCTCAAGCTGAAATGCTCGACACCGTTTCATCTCTTGATCCCATAGCTTTACAGCTCCCCCTTCTTTAGTGCTGAAAAGAAGTGTGTTGTGTTACCCAGATGTCTCCTGCATAGGCTACAACAAATCCCACATGTAAATCCCATCAGTATTTTCTTGATTAAATAATAAAACATACATTGAATCACTTTCCACAGTATTTAAAGACACCCCGCTATTGTGCAATGGAAAATAAATAATAAAAATTTAACACTTAATGTTTTAAACAGTATCATGCCTAATTTGTAAAAAACAAGTATTCTCTTGTCACTTAATCTCAAATCTCTGTCACCAAAATAAACTCAACAAATATGTTACTCCTAGTAAAATGAAGAACTTCGTAATCACAGAGTCTCCACTGGGAGAGGCTGTCTGTAGTTTGACAGAATTAAAGAATTTTAAGAAAACCCACTTATGCCAGGCTGGCAGGAGCTCATGCAACAGGGAGCTTATACAGGTGTTCATATCAATTGCTAATTTGAGGTTCAGTATGTCCTTTGCACATAATGTGCATTACTGTGACTCTTAAGCTCCCTACTTATTAGTCCTTTACTTACGAAGACACCTGGGCACATTACGTAAAATTTAGATTGAAACTGCTACAGTACAGATACCATTTATCTCTGGGAAGCATTGCATACGTCTAGGATATTGGGTAAATATAAAAAAAAAAAAAAGGTCATATAAGAGAGACAAAAGTTGTGCACTTTAGAAAGATTGTACGTCTTACGGTCTCTCCTTCCCTCCCGTAACAATGAGTCCGTCTCGGAGAGTCGTGTACATTGTAAACACTGGCCCTGTGTGAGCTTTTGCCACAAGTCTAATCAGAAAATGATCCTTCCAGACGTAGACGTCTCCATTTATGGCACCAGTAAATGTAAGGTTATTCTGCAATAAGTAGCAATAAATACCTTAAGCAGTTTTGTTCAGCTGAATTAAAATTCTTTTAGCTACAGAGAAAAAGTCAACTATGCAATGAACGTAGGAATTAAAATCATCTGCATCAAGAGAATGAGTTTAATGAGTTTAATGACTGCACTCTAAAGGTGTTTCTTTGAGATGTTATAAATCACATGTGTAGGGCACGTTCACTTCATGCGTCATCTCGAGATCTTTCAGATGCATGTACTTTTGCTGTGCACGTGCTACGTCATGTCTCCTGCTGGCGAGATGGACGGCAGGTTACCACTACTGAATTATACGTGACGTTTCTTTCTTCTTTGAGTATGTGTCAGTGAGAATCCCAGTATGGGTGACTGGCAAGCAGTATCTTCAAGATGTTGAAAATAAAGTGTTTAAACTTAAATGCAGAACTAATTCAACCTGTTGCCTACTTTAGGCATCGCAGCAACGGCGATAAAAAGCTATGAAACTCTTCTGTGGAACAAACTGGTCCGAGGTCTGGGATTCCCTGAGGAATGGGAAAAAGTAGCACGTATTCTGCATTGCAAGCGCTCTCTGAAATAATAGATATCAGGAAAAATTGTAAGGGAACCCTTTTGCCAGGAGTTCAAAGGAAAGTCTCGTGTTCTGCAATAAACAGCAATGGTGTCTGTTGAAGGAACTGGGGGAAAGAAGCCCCATAATGACTTTCCACCATTGAGACAAAAATTTAGTGTGGCTGCATCCCAGCATGACCTGTTGACTTTGGCATTAGATGGACCTGGATGAAAGAGTGAGGTCCATGGATGCATGCAGAAGCAGAGGGTATGTGCACAGCTCCTACTCTATCAAGAGCAATTTACACATGCTCCTGTGACATGGAGTCATACTTCCAGTGGGATTCAATGACACATACTTAAGGAAGAAAAAACCATCCTGTATGAATGACATATGCTAATGGAGTAGAGTTCATCTGCTGGTTTTGAAGGTGCCCCTTACAAGGCATTAGTTTTATTATGTTAGAAAACAAAATGTCTGTTGGACTGTTTCGACTTGGAAGGTAAAGACAAGCAATTTGTTTGTTCTACTATCACATTCTGCTGCTTTCTTAAAATCACTTTTGGGGTCGTTAGCATCCATTCCATTACTCCTATTTTGTACTGGAATAATGCCATTGTAATAGAAAGAAATGTTTAGTATTAAGCAATTTTTGACAACAAACTCACTGGTTTTGGGCACAAGGATGAGGATTTGGGAGCCTGATTTTATACGTTCACATTTGATTAGGAGCAAGAGGTTTTTTTTTCAATTGGTGATTTGTATAATTTGTGCTTAACCTTTGTAAAGGTAATTTCTATTGGGTTTCTGGATGAAGCAGAACCTATTTCAGACCTCGGTATCATAGCAGCACTGCTTTTTCACTGTGAATATGCATTTTTTTTCCTTAACTATGGAGTCTAAAGCACAGTGCTGTGGTTCCTTAATGATCATACAGAGGAGTATTATATAATGTCACCATTAGTTGGATCACTAGCATATGTCAAACTAAATAATATCAGTAGAAAAAAAGGTTGCAGAGCCCATACACAAAAGAACAGCATTACATTTTTCTAAGTTAACCACTGAAGTGCTAAACAACTAGCAAAGTAAAAAAATAAAAGCCAGGGCAGCTGATGCTGTAGGTGTGCACAGATATTAATAAAAAATATTCACTGACAGAGAAACCCAACCCTGTTTAGAAAAGTTATATGAGAATCTAAAGGCGTACAAGTTTCAAATTAAATGTTTGACTAATAAGCAGGAGCTCCGTGGTCTTGCACTGTCCGCCCTGTACTGGATTTCAACAAAGGAAACTGACAGTTGCAGATTTAATAAAAATGTATTATAAAATTCTGTAGCAAGTAATTTGAACTCACTGCTCCGAAGGCAACAGAAAGCATGGTTTGCATTTTGGCATCTTCCATGGAACCAATGACTCCTTTCTTATAAAGCAAAGCACTGCCAGCTAATGTCCAGAACTTCATGTGTTTTACCCCAACAGACACAAACTGAGTGTCTGAATCTGGGCGGAACTCTACAACGAATATCCTCTCCAGGTGTCCTCCCCTGCTAGCAACTTTAGCCCCTGTTTTAATTAGGAAAGGATAAAAATAAAGTTAAATTTACCTGCAAAATTAAGCTCTGATATGACTTTACAAAATAAATTGACCTGGTATTGGGTTAGAGAACTGTGTCCCAGATGCTGAAAACTAAGCAAATCCCAACATTATTTAGTGTATCAAATAACTTAATTCATGCAACCTGCAAGGTTATTCCATTGCATCTGACAGGTTTAGGAAATGCAGATTCAGGTCTTCGTAGCGTGATTTGTCTCCTTGGTCAGTGAAATAGCAACACAAAAATTCTGAATATCATCAATGAGTTACCATCTGGTGAAACGCAGAGGGAAACATCTAGTGAGCTGAGACACTTCTCTCCCCTCCACCATTTCTGAAGCTGATAATTCTTTTCTGGAAATTACTTCCCATAGGCTTATCTACAGCACAGAATTTCAAGTTCAAATATTTTAGGAAGAGAAAGAAAATACTTCCCTTAATTTAATGGCATTTTACATTAAACAACATTCTTTTCTTAATTTACCTCTATTTATAATAGAAGTTTAAAACTTATTTTCTTATTCATATTTTCTAGCACTTTGCTATCTCCTTTAACTGATTTTGTGACTTAGGGAGCCACAATACTCAGAGTTAAGAACACAAAGTTATTCCAAAGACTTGAAAAGCGAATAATGGCACACAGTTCTGTTAGGCTGAAGGAACACGATTTTTCCGGAGTTACCTTCTTGCCACCTCCACACTGTGATAGTATGTTCTGGATCAATTCCCACTGAAACCAGAAGTTTGCCAGTTGCACTGAAGTTAACATAGTTGACCCCTTTGGTATGGAAGCAACGCAGCATTGAAATCGTTTGCTTACTCATAGCATCCCATATATGAATTGTAGGAGTCGTACCTATGTGCAAAAAGATGTATTAAAAAGAGAATTAATTCAGCATCTGTAAAGCCTCGGTGCAAAATAGGCATTTTTCAAGAACATTTAACCTAAACAGACACTTATAAGTTGTGGAGTTTTGTTTTGTTTTGTTTGAAGATTAACACCACTCAAAAAAAAATCATAATAGCTTGCAAAACACAGGGGGGGAAATCACCGTATTTCATGAAGTAAGACAAATTCTAAAAGAACGACATTTATGAATAACCTCATGCAAAAGAAATTGTCTGTAGATGTTTCACTTGTATCCGCAATTCACACAGATACAACGAGGTTACATGAAACTTTTACATAACTCTGCTGACTAAAATTCACAAACGAATCAGCCTTACCTGGAAATTCTGTCATATCACCTGCATTGTGAGAGCAATGGCAAATGAGGAAGCACCAAGGAAAAACAATAGGTGAAATAAGTCACGTTTCTAATGCTGAAGTGCCAGCATCAGCACCAGAAGGAAAAAAAAATAAAAATTTGAAAATGGATATGGGTTAAAATCAACAAAACAAATAAGCAGGAATATTGTTGAACTTCTTTGGGTATATTGTTTTTTATACACAAATATCGCAACAATATTTAGTACTTTTGAGTTTTAAAAATGGTATTTAAATGAAATGCTAAAGACATGCAGTTTTAAAAAATTATTAAATTCAAAAGTGAAATGAATCTGTCGTTATACAGAATATCAACAAAAATCAGAAACACTGATTTCATGGGCTGTTATTGACAGACTAGAAAAATAGGCCTTTAACAGTCACCTTTCCCGTGTCATAGAAATCAGAACTGGAGCTCTGACAATATGTACAGATTTTTGTGTTTACTCAACGTTCAAATTGAAATGACAGCACTTGGTACCGGCAGCAAACGGTTTGTCAAGGTGCTAATCTACTACGATTTTTCTGTCCTCTGTTAAGTTACTTGTTACAGAAGTTATGGACTGGAGTCTCCTTCTAGAATGATATGAATTAGGATGACACCATTCTTTTTCATGAAGTTAGTTATTTCAGTATTAGGCTGGTTTAAGTGAAAGATCCTTCTCAAGGCTCGGGACAAACGATCCTGCATTTCCCATACAATGTTTACTCCTGCAAAAGGTACTAGGGAATCTAACAGGACTCTCCATGTAAATAATAAACACATAAATACATATGGTTTCACAACTGGCCCCTTACATATGTCGTAACTTCTGTTGAGATTTCTTTCTGTTTCCATATAGGTTTTGTACTTCTGCATGGGAAATTTTCATTGTATTTTCACTGCTAAGCATTTTACTGCCAAACAGTGCCTTGGATACAGGAAGGGAAGAGGGATTCTATAAATCTTATGATTAGAGATTAAAGAGATGATTTAGTGCAGTTTATCAAAGCATGCTTTCAAAAATACAATTGTAGTACAATTAACTCTAAAATCCACTCAGAGATGAAATTGAAATCATAAGAAAATCCTAAAGCCTTGATTACCTCTTTAAAAATCAAAGAAAAAGTTTTGAGGACAGTAAAACTGGCATGTCCTGGTAAAATTCTTACACAGAAAAGCCCAAAATAAATCAGTGCCCCTGATAATTTTTGAGTTAAACTTTGTTATATGGAGCGTCACCTACCGATCTGGCTGGTAGCCACAACGTTTTTATACTTTGGGTGCTGATTCACAGTTAGGCAGAGAATGTCATCAGTATGCTCCAGGTAGAAACTCTGACTACCTAATAAAATTCAAACATGTTTTTATTCACAACAGTATCGAAGCAAAAACCATCACTGAAGCAAAGACTATTCAAACCGCTTGTTGCTACATTCATCCTGTACTCTCCAGAAAAAGGATGGGGGTAGGCCAATAACTGTGTCGACAGCTGCTCCACTCATTCCCAGGCACGATTACCAACTGCACTGTGAACATAACCACTAACATGTATATATAAAAGCAGTATTTGGTAAACTAGCTATCTCCAGGGAACCAGGAATCAGTCCAAGAATCATCCTGTAGCCTACCATAGCTGCATGAAAAAGCAACACTAGCAAAGACAGGGCCCAGGTTTCCTGGTAAATTGAAGCAGTCAGCGGGAAGCAAAGTGGAGCGCAAAGCCCTGTGAAGTTTGTGCTTTGCAGTATCCTCCCAAGGGAAAGGGCCCAAAAAGAACAGATGAGACAGTGCTTCCCAGCTCCATGGGTCAGAGGCCGTGCTAGGACTGGAGTCCCCAAAGGCCACCAGATGTGACAGCTTTTCTATCTCCACCCCTTCTTGGCAGCAGAGATGCTGAGCGCACTGGTTCACTGAGGCACCAAGAGGAAATGAAATAAAGCCAAAATTCCTTTTATTTCTGTTTTTGTTTCTTGAGATATATGAAGAACATGGAGATGTTGGTTCTACAGCTTAGGGTCAGATAGATTTTTAGTGGGTTTCCTGCTCCCTGCGTTACCCAAAAGACAGGGAATCTTTCCACCCCTTCCCCCTGTGAGCATCTTGCTCACAGTATATTGCATCAAAATGTACCGTTCCCTGGAGTATGACTTCGTTAAAACAACTCAAAATGAAACAACGGATGTTACTGCTCCTAGCATTTTTGGGGGTACTAGTCATTTCATAACCTAGGCTCTCTTCTCTGAGAATGACATTCCTGTGTCTTCAGCAGGGATTTTTAGCAAGGCACAACTGCAGAAATAGAAGAGGTGTTTATTACACTTCCTAGCTGTCACAGTTTGAGAAAACCTATAACAATTTATTGTCATGTAGAAAAGTATTCTATCACCTGATGACCCCTCCCCACCCAGAAAGGAGAATCAGGGAAAGGAAGGAAACATGAGGGTTAAAATACAAATAGATTTAATAGGATAAGACTAAATAATTAACAATAATACTAAAGAACCAGTATTAATCCCAATACTAATATAAGATATACAAGAATTCTACTCAGCCAATTCTTTCAGCAGGAAGCTGTGCACTGCCAGCGGGGGACAGCAAATGTCGGACACTGCAAGCGCAACGGCTTCGGGAGGCAGGGAAGGGCTCAGAGGTCTGGTACCGGGGCAAGAAGTTCTCTGGACCGCTGCCATCAAAAGGGAGAGAGCGAGCTACGCAGCAAACTTTCTAATTTATATAGAATGTGACATTCATGGTATGAAACAATCCTGTTGGCGAGCCTGGGTCAAATGCCCAGGTCTCGCTCCTCCTCATCCCTGCACCTGGCAAGGCTCAAAAACATTGAGACCTTGAATCCCACATAGCCTAGCTGGCTATAAAGTAAATATTTTCACAAATTCAGACACTAGGGTCTTCCAAAAGTGGAGTTTTCCCCAGCATTAGAGGAGAAATTAGTCTTGTATCACTCAACCCAGGACACTAGCAGAATCTCCTACTTGCCGAAAGGAACAGGATGGCTCTACGGGATGACCTGAACAGGAGAAACCGTCAATCTGATATAATAGCCATCTAAACTTTTTTTTGCATTATTTATCAAGATGCAAAATGTGAGAAAGATACAGGAATGTAAAAATGTAAGAAGGCTTTCAATCAGAAATATTTTACTTGTACAGCACTTTTTATCTCAAAGTATTGTTTCAACTTGAATTACCAGTAGAAAGATTTTGAACTATGCCTGCTGCAGCTGTGTGGAAAATAATATCAGCACCATCATTTAGGTAATGAAGGTTGTTGCGACAATCAAATCCTCTGTATCCAAAAACATGGTCTAAAGCCAGCTCCTGGTCAAGTAAAACAAAAAGAAAGATTAAGAGTGAAATGAAAGAAGAAACAAGGAGATTACAGAGTTTGGATCACATAACCACAGTTCTAAAGTAACTACACAACTTTCAAATACCTTGTAGAGGCAATACAATAATTAAACAATAATTAATCAATAATTAATCAGTTATCCCTTTGTTCTGCTACTTTATTGAGGCATGACATTCTCACAGGCTATCTACAACGCTTTAATCAGTCAACTCAGGCACTGCATTTACATTATTATTTCTTTAATAATTCAGCGGGCTAAGAATGTTTTGTTTCTGTAAATTTCCATTCAAAATATATACAACTTACAAAAAAGGTCCAATTTTATGAATCTTACCATCACAGTTTAATAGCTATATAGGGTATCAGATATTTGCAAGTATCTTTACTTCTACTTTAAGAGTCTTCAAAAATCATTCTCATAAACTACCAAATTTTAACAAACCAAATTCTGACCTTAAAGTTCTTTTAAGAAGCAAAGGCAGGCTGTAAAGTAACTCTACAATTAAAACATTAATCAGAGGTGTAATTTCAGCTTGCAATAAGCAACTGCCAAGAAAATTTCCTCCAGAAAAGCAGTGATGGTTAATGGATTGTTGTTAAACTTACTTTTTAGCCCAGAAAATAGACTTAATGAATCTGTCCCAAACACAATTACAGTTTACTAGGAACAATTTGAATTGACAGACCAAGCAATTTTTGCAAATTGTCCACACAGATCACAGAATATTCCTTGTTCAGCATATTATATGGAAATTCAAAAAAGTTGTTTGGGAGGCCCCACAGTTTGGGGAAAAAGGTATGTTTCCAAAGTAAATGATCAAATTTCATCATTCAAAATCACACACGTGACTTTTCCTGTGTGAAAGTGAAGTGCAGTTTCTGACTGTATTTCCCTTGGGGTTATGTAGTGAGTGTGGGTTCAGCTGTGTATATGCATACACTTTGGCCCTACCTGCCCTTCAAATGAAGAGACAAATTTTAGGTTTGGAGAGATCTGATACTATAGGTAAGGTTTAACACCTTGAATCTGAGGTTCTTTCTGACAGAGGTTGCTGTCTATCACATTTTCTGGTGTTTGCCACTAGAGATGAAAGCACTTTCTAGAAATTTCTTTCTCGTCTCTTCTACCTATACATGCTTTTAGCTGCCCTTGAAATAGGGATGAATTTCACCCAGCACTAAAGCAAATGAAAAAGTATTAAGCCTGACCTCAACCAGTTTCTTTTTTTTGTTGATATTGTTCTTTTGCAGTTTTTCAGGTTGAGGAGCAGCTCTGCTAACTGGTGGCCTGAAATAAATGTTTAAAAAAGACAATCAATATGTTGGAAAGCAAAACAAAACCTCCAAAACCATAGCATATATCTTGTATGTGAACAGGAAATGGCCAATTGCAAATATATGAGCCTAATGTCTAGCTTCTTTTAGAGTTGTACAATAGACTGACTAAAATCATATGCATTTGGACGGAAAGAGCAGAAATAACATTGATGTAGATTTTGTGAACGAGTGGCAAAGCAGACCACCACACAGCAATTTTATTTTTTTAAATCATAATGATTTAAATCCATGGGAAAATCCTTGAATACTGAATGATAGTAAATTGTTACTTTCAGAAATTATCTAAAAGATTTTCTACAGCTGGCAGTTGAGCTTTCCCCAGCCTTGCTGCTTCTGAGAAACTCCATCACAAAACCTTGACAAGACTTTGTTAAAATCTTCTCAAAATCGTATTAGAGACAAAATGATTACATTTTGAAATGTACAAGTAATTCATCCGTGTGAATTTAACAGAGACTAAGGCCAGCAAAGCATTTTTATATAATTACAGTTGCTAAAAGTAGCTAAAAAGACAAATGTAGAACATAGGCGGAAACAAAATTTGATTTGTGGAAATGTTCTTTAAAGACAGATAACCTTTACTGCTACTATTGATCCTGCCGAGAAGGGAGGGAGTGGAGGGAGCTCAGCCTCTAGAAGTTCATGACCTTAAAAAATCAAACACCTGCTGCACAGGCTCCACTCTAGATGACCATTGTGTTAATTTAAGCACAATGATTCTCTCTTTCTGTTAGCAGAAATTTCATGAGGGCTAATTCTAACCCTGTCAACAGCAGAACAGAGCCATAAAAATTGCACTGGATTACTGGAGAAATTAGCCCATAGAAATCTGGCCTAGATTCTTTATCATGTTTTATCATATTTTACTTGGAAAATAGGTCTTGCTAGAAGGTTGAGGTAGAAGTGGTGATGGCAGAAGAATAAAACCAGATATTACAGTTAAATGTGTGCCCCAAAACATCACTTGACGGCTGCTGTTTGTAATACAAAAACCACCCCACTGCATGCCTTTGAACTCCAACTGCAGATTCTGGAGATAGGGTTAAACAACAGCGGGGTTCTGCGAGTAAAAAACAAAAATGCCTGGCCTGAATTTATTTAATAAACACTGGAATTCGGAAAGCATTTCCACAGTTTAAGATTTCAAAAAGGCGCAAACTTGATATACATTATATATGCTGTGAAAATGAGATTGTTCTTGTCCTTATACTGTAATTACCATTAATTCTCACTTTGCAAAAAAAAAAATTGCAGAAGAATGAAATGCCTTTTGCTTAGAGGGAGCTGATTTTTCTGGAATTGTATTTTTTAATGGAAAGTATTAAAGGCAACAATTGTCAAAATGCACGACTAGAACACTTCTTGCTACACGGCTGGAATACTTATTGCATGAAAATCTGAGCTCTAAAAAAGACAGAACAAAGCTGGAAGTACACAAACTAACCCACTTCTTAAGCAAACAAGCAAACTCACTGAGTACTAGCAAAGTACATCAGCAGGTGATCTTGTGACATTAAAAGAGTGAGAGAGTTACCTTGATCCCCTTGTAAGCAGCAAACAAAGCAGCAAACAAAGCCAAGTAAGAAACTTAATACAGTTTAGGTGTACTTCTGACCACTTTACTCATGCACAAGCATTTTTAGAGTTGATCAGTCATTCCTTTGTGTGGCACAAAACATGCTATTCAAGCATGCCAGCAAGAACTAAAACAGAAATTAAAGAGTGCACCAGTCTACAAATTCGGAAACATCATACCCTGGCATCCCTGGGTATACTCTGGACAAAAGATCCTACAGGACAGAGGGGAAAAAGGAAGCTACACCCATGCTTCCTGCACACTTTATACTGAAGGAGAACAAGATTCCACACATTTGTTTATTTTCAGGTGCCTGACAGGGATGGAAACTGGTAGAAACTTAACAGTCTCCTAAGCACTGTTGAGAATTTCATACAATGGATGCTTGTTTTCTATCCTAGTCCAGCCTGCAATTTAGCCTCATAATTGTTCATTGGTAGGCCAACTTACTTACAGGGACAGCTTGTCCTTTTTTGTTCACGAGGAAAAAAGTACCTTTATTTTCTCTGAAAGTGGTCAATCAAGTCATGTTACATAATCAGCAGCGGTAATTGGACCAAATAGCAGCACAGTCACCAGTAGAGAAGGGGTGGAGGAAATTATTACAAAACTTAATTCTCTTGCAAAATAAAATCTTTCTCTGACACTAGAACAGCAAAAGTCGTTTCAGCCCAGATTTACTAGGGCCTTTGAATCAGCACTTAGGAAAATAATAAATCATTTTCTTGTACGCTTCCTGCTCTTTTTTCTGTTTTAGTGTAATTTTAAAATGGACAATTTTTACATTTCTTTACCTAGGAATATTAGCTAAATTTTACAACATGAACAAGCCAAAATTTTTTATATGAAAGCAAGAGAACACTACGACTATGATATGGTTGATAATCACTTGATTGTAAACATGAGATTTAATCAGGAAACATACACATATACTTTTATATAAATCTAGTCACAGTACACACAAACACAGATGTTGTGTGCATTCATATATACATGTATATATACACATGTATGCATTCATTGCCTTATTATCATCGAAAGAACACAAATGTAAAGCAGCATCAAATTCACTTTCATTTTAACAAGTCCGTAACTACACCTAATTTATTTTGATACATAAGATGGCAGTGTCACGACAAGAAATTTGCACTGTAGCAAATTACAAATATTTACCCTTTTTGACCTATGCAATCTGCATTGTACATTCACAGCAATCTGTACTTTTTCTGTGCTGTGTGTTGTTAGTACTTACTTGACAATTCCCTGCCTCCAAAGGAAAGCAAGTTAAAACATAATACAAGCATTAACGGTTTCTTTCCAGTAATTTAAAATAAATGTGCTTATATTACATTATGGGATGAATGAGTTCCAGGAAAGACAAGACACAGTCAGACATTAAAGGGCTTTCAGTTCTTTAGATACTGTGAATACAGCAAATAAAATTTCTGTTACTAATGATTGTCTTGATGATATGCTTACACAAGTACGCCCGGTTATAAATCAGTGAGCTAACTCCAGATTTAAACTGACAAAATTTTACTCCGTGTCTTTATGGGTCTTCAAGCAGAAATGTAAAATGGTGCAAGTGACAATTCATTCGCTCTCACCTAAACAAGAAGGCTATCTGAAATGGCCAAGATGAGTGGAAAGAGGAGCCTAAATCACAGGTGGAGTGAACAGACAGCACTAGGATAGGGAACAGCAGATGGAATCTGAGAGCTGGGCAGGGGGGAAGAGGGAATGAGGGTTTGGAAGAGTGGGGCACGTGGAGGGAGAAAAGAGATGCGATCTTAGAGAACAGGGACAAAGTAAGGGGAACAAAAAAGTTAGATCCATTTAGACTGAAAATAAAGGCAAGAAAAAGCAGACCAAAAATTGCTACGATGAATTCTATGGGACAGGGATAACCAACTCATGTTTTTAGAGCACATGGCATAATTGCTCACTGATGAGAGACACTGCCTGCATCAGGAATAAACTGGTGAGAACACAAATATTCTGTTCTGAGACCAATGGGAACAGAACTGGATCTTCAGAAACAATGTTGCATGAAAGTGACAATGAGGTTTGGAGTAGGGACAGATGGACAAAAACGTCCTGACACCGAGAAGGTGACAGGCTGGACCCAACAGAAATGGGTAAAGAAGCTGAAGAGTGTCCAAAGAGAGCATTTAGATGGCTGCAAACTTGAGAGGGAAAACACTTGGTTGCCACACAAAAATAAAAATGAGCAGGACTGCTCTCAACAAGAGAAGCCAAGGTTCAGAGAGGCCAGATGATCCACTACTGGTAGGTTTGTTTGGACAACAGAACAAAAAAATCCAAGATTTAAAAAAATATACTGTTGATTTCAGAAAAAAAAATGCAAAAGCAGCTTCTAAAAGTACGCTTCCACTAGTTGACAGTTTGACTGCTGCAAAACTAGAGCTTAAGAAGCAATTAAAAGATTTGTGAATTCTGAGCCCTTAGATTTTCCCATCCCAACATACATAGGAGTTTTTACATACAACTTTTCCTACTGTTATTTTTCCTTTGCATTTTGTAGGTAACACCAGACAACAAAAAAGAGTAGTATTTAATATTAAAATAACCTATTCTCTAATACAGTGGATCAAAGCAAAGCTGAAACAAAACTAGAAGGAAACATCAATTGTAATCTAAGTTATTTTTTAAAAGCGTAGCACTGAAAAAGCCTTAGCATGGTTACAATATTTATGATTTCACATGTATGCTGATGCACTCTTTAAAAAAAAAAAGAAACAAACCAAAACTAAAAGGTATTGCAGGATGTTTGGTAGTGATAGCCATTTTCATATTTTTTAAGGGAAGCTAGTCATTGCATCCGCATGTCATTCTAGTTCAGTCTCCAAATGTGAAACAAGTAGAAAAGCAGATTAATAAGAAGGGTAATCACTTCTGAATGAAATCTGAAGGCCTGTATTTTTTAACAAGTTCATTGTTCTAAACATCTTGCACAGCTGTTAAGTTAAACAACTATTGTGAATAGGCTGGCCCTATTGCATACAGATCTGCCACATGTAACACACTGTCTGGAAAATCCCTCAACCCCCTTTGCTAAAACCAGCTTCAAGGAACACATTGTAACATGCCTTACGCAAAACCTAAATTTCTGTCTTTGAGCTAAAAAGTTTTGAATACCTCAGGTAATGAGACTTCAGGAGAACTCTCTCCATATACTACAAAGGCATCAGAATCAACCCAACTTTAGCTTATTTTGGAAGGTCTCTCTCTTTCCTTAAGCTTCTCTCAGGATTTGTGATCATGTTTGAGAGGATGAGTCTTTTCCATTTGTTTTGTTATTCCTTACATAAACTCCGACATATTTTGAAGCTGTGCATATTGTACAAGTAAAAATATGCAACCAATAGTATACGGAGAACTTTTGGGCTGGAGGTAAAACATAATAGTCAGATAAAATAGCATCCTTCCCCTGCATAATAAAACATATCAGAAACAACACTTTTTCTGTCCTTCCTGGACTACAACCTACACAACAACCCCCAAAAAAGGCTGACTATTTCGCATCAACCTCCATGCAAAGCACACTCAAGTTCAGAGAGAGAAATGTTGGTAGTACGTTGTGCATCGTGAGGGTATTGGCATCCTCAATTCCACACCCACTGTCACAGAACTGAAAAGACCTTTGGGCCAGCTTTCTGCTGACCTGTGGAAAAGTGAGATTGACTCTGAGTGCAGCAGGTTGGCAGGGACTGTAAAAATACCAGTCACAATGTGTTCAAGCCTTAGGGACAACTGTGATGAAACCAGCATGCTGCCAAATACGTTTAGGACGGATTAACTTGACATAATACTGCTGAGAAAGTAAAAAGTGAATATTCCAAAGGACGCTACTCATTCTTAAACAGTAGGTTTCTGCTGAAAAAAAGCCCAAAGTTATTCCCCCCCCCAAGAGATGTGTTTTTTCCAGATACATTTGAATAGTTCCCACCTACACATAAATACAACACAGATTCACATTCAAAGCTTTTACTCTGCACCCACAGAAGTGTGCATGTAAAAGTGCATGAACAAATTTTGTAACCATATGTCTAATAATTCAGTGTATGATACAAAGGCTTGTACTCGCCACTTGCGGGGGCTATTTTGAAAGCTTGTATAATTCAGCCCATGCTGTTGTAACCAAATAATCAAAATAATAATATTTCAAGAGAGAAAAATCCACATACTTAACCTTCTTTAACTTCTCATCTTTATCAGAACATATGATTACAAATAATGCATAATAACACAATCGACAACAGGCTTCAAGACAGGTAACTCAGGGAAACTGAGACAAGCCAGTATGTTAAGAAAACAGAAAACTAGACAAACATGCTAATGCTGCTTGTTTTCTACACATTCAACCTGCGTTAAAGCGTTTTCCATCACCAGGTATATTACAAGAGTTTCCAGTTTATGTAGAGTCATGCAAATCAAACTAAATGAAAGCTGCAAACATAGGATATACACTAGCGGTTAGTAGAATGCAAAATGCAAATATATCTTTGCCTTTCATATTAGTAACATAAATACAGTCTTCACGCAAGCTTGTTTTACTTCTTATTATATAAATTCTTTGCCAGTGAAAATGGTCCCAGTTCAAAAGTTAGCCTTTTTCTGAAATGGAGCGCAATTCCTACATAACACACAGTGTAGCTTACAATTGTCCTGGATTGTCTGGGACAGTCCCACCAGTGACCAAGTGGTCCCGTGGTGTGGGAGCACTGTTCTTGGAGCTCCCACACCGTGAGACTGCTCCTGCAGCACCTCTCATTGGCACCCCACTTCTGTATCATATAGGCAGAGCAAAGAAGAGGATGCCAATCAGAGGAGCAAAAAAAGGAAGAAAAAAATAAGGGTGGGTGGGGAGGATAGGAGGACAGACATGGAAAGGGAAGAAGAAGAAAAACAAGAAGGTTGGGGAGAGGAGAGAGAAACAATCAATTAATTATCTTAACCAAATGCACCAACTAATAAAACTGCAAGATTTTTAAAAACTTTTCCTCAGCCTCATCTCTCCTGTTATTTTTCCATCCTTAAGCTGTACTGCTGACAGAGACAGTAAATCTTGGGGCCCTCCCCAAAAATACCAGACCATTATTTATTTCAAATCCTGCAAGTAAAATCTCTCATGTAACTTGTATGTTCTTCCAAGATAGTTGCAGAATCATCATTATTTTCATTATGTACATAAATGAGACAGGAAAAGTACATTTGATAAAGGCCTTTAATTTTCTTTTCGAAGGAAAAACCTTAATATTATCCTCCAGTTCATCATATATAATTTTTTCCCTTTAGAATCATGAAATTTCTCTGCCCAGTTTGCTTAGGGGCCCAATACTCTGGAGATCTGGAGAAGGCCAGCGTAATACAGATTTCCTTTGTATCTTGCTGGATTATGCTAAGCTCGAAGCATATGCTAGGTAGTAATAGAGGATGCAGAGCAGCTGCTCAAAGTCACAGTTATCTCGTCTAGAGCATTGCCAGGTAGACCCTCCTCATAGGGAAGTCTGCTGCCTTCCCAGAGCCTGGGTTAAGGACATCACCAGGAAACACCCTAATTTGATACAGTCCTCAGACTATTACCCATTACTGATTTTCCATGTAGGTGGAGATGAAGCTGGGACTCGTAGACCAAGAGCAATCAAAGGGGACTTCAGGGCCTTGGGAAGGTTGGTGAGGGAGTCTGGGGCACAGGTTATTTTCTCCTCACTCCTTCCAGTTGCAGGCAGTGACACTGGAAGGAACAGACTAATCCAGTCCGTTAATACATGGCTCCATGGCTGGTGTCACCACCACAATTTTGGATTTTTGACAATGGGGTGGCCTACACGGCACTGGGCTTATTGGCATCAAATGGGAAAACACCTTTCTCAAAGGGGGAAGAAGGTCTTTGCCAAGAGATTGGGGGCTGATTGACAGGGCTTTAAACTAGATGTGAAGGGGGAGGGGGATAATAATATCAGGCTTGTCTGTGACAAGCTGTGGGATAACACATCAGGGTTAGAGAGACGGGGCACTAGTAAGTGCCTTCGACCTGCTGCCCCGAGGCATGCTGGGGATGCTACATAACAGCCAAAGTCTTACGGAGATGAGCCAGGGGCTCCTGAGGTAGTCCGAGTCAACAGGGAAACACCCGTGAAACACCCCAAGGGCTGCTCCTCTAAGAAGGCGTCACAGCCAACAACCCAGCTGAAGTGCCTCTACACGAATGCACGCAGCATGGACAACAAACAGGAGGAGCTGGAAGCTACCGTGCTTCTGGAAAGCTATGACATAGTGGCCGTTACTGAAACCTGGTGGGATGAATCCTATGACTGGAACGTGGCTATCACTGGCTGCAGGCTGTTCAGAAGGGACAGGCAAGGAAGGCAGGGCGGAGGTGTTGCCCTCTGTTAAGGAATGGATAGAGGGTGAAGAGAAGTCCCTAAAGAATAGCCAAGAGGAAGTCGAAAGCTTATGGGTAGGAATTAGAGACCGAGGGAACAAGGAGAACCTTGTGGTTGGTGTCTACTACAGGCCGCCTGATCAAGGGGAACCTACTGGTGAAGCCTTCTTCCTCCAGCTACAGGAGGCATCGCGCTCGAAGGCTCTCATCCTGCTGGGGGATTTCACCCATCCCGACATCTGCTGGAAAAGTAACATGGCGAGCTGTAGACGATCCAGGAGGTTCCTGGAGTGCCTCGATGATAACTTCCTAAGACAGGAAATAGACAGCCCTACCCAAGGGGATGAGATACTGGACCTCACAGTCACCAATGCGAGTCAGCTCATTGGGGATGTCAAGATGACAAGCCTGGGCTGCAGTGACCACGCACTGGTAGAGTTCACAGTCCTAAGGGATACGTGCCAGACGAGGAGTGTAGTCAGGACCCTGAATTTTAGGAAAGCAAACCTCCGGCTCTTCAAGGAGTTAGTTAATAGGATCCCGTGGGAAATGGTCCTCAGGGACAAGGGGTCAGAACAGAGCCGGCAGGTCTTCAAGGATGCTTTCCATAGAGCACAAGAGCTGTCAATCCCCAGGTGTAAGAAATCAAGCAAGAAAGGGAAGAGACCGGCATGGCTGAGCTGGGACCTGCTGGTCAAACTAAAAGGCAAGAAGGAACTGCACAGGCAGTTCAAGCAGGATCAGGTATCCTGGGAACAGTATAGGCATGCTGCCCAGTTATGTAGGGATGAGGCCAGGAAGCCCAACGCGCGGCTGGAGCTGAACTTGGCAAGGGATGCTAAGAATAACAAGAAGGGCTTCTGCAGGTATGTCAACCAGAAAAGGAAGGTTAAAGAAAGTGTACCCCCCCTGATGACGAAGAATGGCAAACTGGTAACAGACAAGGAGAAGGGTGAGGTTCTCAACAACTTTTTTGCCTCAGTCTTCACTGCCAGCCTCTCTCCTCACACCTCCCGAGTTGAAGGACTGCAAGATGGGGACCTGCGGGACAAAGTCCCTCCCACTGTAAGTGAAGACAAGGTTCGTGACCACCTGAGGAACCTGAACATACACAAGTCCATGGCACCTGATGAGATGCACCCCAAAGTCCTGATGTAGTTGCCAAGCCACTCTCCATGATATTTGAAAAGTCATGGCAGTCAGGCGAAGTCCCTAGTGACTGGAAGAAGGGAAACATTACATCCATTTTTAAAAAGGATAAAAACGAGGACCCTAGGAACCACCGACCTATCAGCCTCACCTCTGTGCCTGGGATGATCATGGAACAGATCCTCCTAGAAGCTACGCTAAGGCACATGGAGGACAGGGAGGCGATTCGAGACAGCCAGCGTGGCTTCACCAGGGGAAAGTCCGGCCTGACCAACCTCGTGGCTTTCTACAATGGAGCAACTACGTCAATGGACAAGGGAAGAGCAATGGATATCATCTGTAGGGACTTCTGCAAGGCCTTTGACACGGTCCCCCACAACATCCTTCTCTCTAAGTTGGACAGATAAGGATTTGATGGGTGGACTCTTCAGTGGATAAGGAACTGGCTGGATGGTCGCATCCAGAGGGTAGTGGTCAACGGCTTGATGTCCAGATGGAGAGGGGTGACAAGTGGTGTCCCTCAGGGATCCGTACTGGGACTGGTGCTGTTTAATATCTTCATCAATGACATAGACAGTGGGATCAAGTGCACCCTCAGCAAGTTTGCCCATGCCACTAAGCTGAGTGGTGCGGTCGATGTGCCAGAGGGACGGGGTGTCATCCAGAGGGACCTGGACGAGATGGAGAGGTGAGCCTGTGCAAACCTCGTGAAGTTCAACCAGGCCAAGTGCAAGGTCCTGCACTTGGCTTGGGACAATCCTCGTTATCAATACAGGCTGGGGGATGGTGTGATAGAGAGCAGCCCTGCAGAAAAGGACTTGGGGGTACTGGTGCATGAAAGGCTGGACATGAGCCAACAATGTGTGCTTGCAGCCCAGAAGGCCAGTCGCATCCTGGGCCGCATCAAAAGAAGCGTGGCCAGCAGGTCGAGAGAGGCGATTCTGCCCCTCTGCTCTGCTCTGGTGAGACCCCACCTGGAGTACTGTGTCCAGCGCTGGAGCCCTCAGCACAGGAAGGACATGGACCTGTTGGAATGGGTCCAGAGGATGATCCGAGGGCTGGAGCACCTCTGCTATTGAGGACAGGCTGAGAGAGTTGGGGTTGTTCAGCCTGGAGAAGAGAAGGCTCCGGGGAGACCTTACAGCAGCCTTCCAGTACCTGGAGGGGGCCTACAGGAGAGATGGGGAGGGGCTGTTTGCAAGGGCACGTAGCGATAGGACGAGGTGCAATAGTTTTAAACTAGGGCAGGGCAGGTTTAGATTAGACATGAGGAAGAAGTTCTTTACAGTGAGGGTGGTGAGACACTGGCCCAGGTTCCCCAGAGAGGTGGTGGAGGCCCCATCCCTGGAGACATTCAAGGCCAGGCTGGATGAGGCTCTGAGAAACCTGATCTAGTTGAAGATGTCCCTGCTTACTGCCGGGGGGTTGGACTAGATGACCTTCAAAGGTCCCTTCCAACCCAACACATTCTGTCATTCTATGATTCTATGATTACATCAAATCTATCCTCCTACTCTCTTCCCCATGATGGGGAAAGAAGTGACAAAAATTGCTGGCTCGTCTCTTTTGAGAAAAAGACAATAGAATAAGTCTTTGTATTAATTTGAGGGGAGTCGTTTGCGAATTGTTGACTTCTTTCCAGAAGCGTGGTGTTTGTTGCAAAGCTTTCCCCTCATAACCCGGCACTGCCTGTATCAGCTCTCAACCATATACTTGCAATCACATCACAGTTCCTGATATCAAACTCCTCCTGAATTGAACAATGATCTGTTATTTCTAGAGAGATAATGTAATTTTGAGTTTTTCAGATTCACCACCCTTAATATTACAGAAGCATAGAGTCCTGCAAGCTTATTCTAGCAAACGCAAAGGTTAAAAAGAGGGAAATGTAGCTATAATAAAGAGGAAAATAAAATGGCCATCCTCTTGAATCAAAACTGTCTCCTAGGTGTCACATAGTACCTTTGAAACATATTTGTATTATATAAGCAGGCAAATAACTTTTTAAGCATCAGTTCACCTTATGAATATTACTATTTAAACAAAGAGACATAGCAAACGTAAAGTCCTTGCCCAAAGAAGCATCTCAGAGCAACAGCCTTAGCCACTCCCGTCTCTTGCTTGATCTGGAAGCTTGGTTTTCTCTCTTTTTTTCTTTCCTTAATTTAAATTTACTTTGTTTAATTCTTGCTTTCTACCCTCTATACCTCTGAATGACTCACTATTTTTCCTTTCTCCGACACACAATGAAAATACAGCAAGGAGGACATTTCTTCTTCTTAGATGCTCACTGCATTTTTCAGTGAAGTGGACCACCAGTTTTTCAGGTCTTGTGGTTAACTCACTGCTTCTAACTGAAATGGTTTTCCAGCTTGTAACATAATTTTCAAAATTTACACAGTATGTAATCAATCTCAGAGTATTCACAGTATGCACGTCCCATCAGATGCACAGTCCTTGGGGTCTTCATACAGACATACAGCACAATTACAAAGAGGAAAGATTTGGGATTTGGAATATTTTCTCCAGACAATCTTGCCCCTCAAAAGACCACCAGGTTTTTCCACGTACCTGCCTGAAAGAGAATGGAATACATCCTCTTGGTTCCCTTCTTCATATCTGAAGGGACTGGGAGAGGCTACCTCAGCTGTGCCTTGTGCAGAAAATGTAAAACTTTGTGAACTGGCTTCAGTATTACTCGTTGCCATCTCACTCAACCCTGTGCAGAGAGATTTCAAGACTCCAATGTCCTGAAGACTCACTGATGTAGAACTTCGGTTTTCCTGAACACTGACAGTTGAGTACTCATAAGCTTTTAATTTTGTCTGGTTTGATCAGCCATCACTTTGGACCCTTGTAGGTGCAAAGAAAAGTCAGCCCAGTGCTTTCAGGAAGCTTCAGACAAATCCTTCATTAGCTGTTACATGCTTTTGTATTCTCCGAAAAGATGTAATCTGGCACAGCTATGAAGCTTGCTTGATAATTCATATGTCTTTGAGAGAAGTCAGCTTCACCTTGAAGCACTCGTAATTGGGAGTGTTGAGATTCTGCATATATTGTATGCATATTGGTACAACTGTGGCCAAAAACTGGAGTCTTTGACAATTGCAGTAGCCAACACATTAATCTCATTTTACTGCATCCAAAACCCATTACCTTTCACAGCTTAAGCTCCTATCCCAGCACAACACCCTCAAACTTCAGTTTTGCCTTACATTTCACCATAACATTTCTGCTTCTAATTTGACTATAAATTCTGGTAATTTACATTAATCCAATGAAGAAAGAGAATTGAATATATCTTTGCCTAACAAGCTATATATGAAAAGTATGGGATCTGTTCACAAATTTCTCCCAACACAAATTCCAAATACCAAAGATGTGATTATATTAAAGTAGCTGTAATTGAAAGAAGACATATAAAAATGTGAAGAATAGCTGTGACTCTTAGCAGAAAAGATGGAAAGGACAGTTACAAGGGTTTATTTTTACGCTATTTTAAAATGAAGTACAAAATTGTTGATTACATAGGGAGAGTAAGAAGAAAAAAGATACAGAGAATGTTAAAAACTTCCTTTTGCTCTCTTCAGCCAACTTGTTATGGGATAGATTATTCCTTCAGATAGGCTACAGTATGCTACTTTCATGTACAGCCTAGACCTCCAGAGTCTAGTTGGAGGTCAGTGACGAGTGGTGTTCCCCAGGGGTCATTACTGGGCCCAGTCCTCTTCAATATATTCATCGATGACCTGGATGAGGGGATAGAGTGCACCCTCAGCAAGTTTGCTGATGACACAAAGCTGGGGGGGGTGGCTGACACACCGGCAGGCTGTGCCGCCATACAGAGAGACCTGGACAGGTTGGAGAGTTGGGCGGAGATAAACCTTATGAAATTCAATAAGGGCAAGTGTAGGGTGCTGCACCTGGGGAGGAATAACCCCATGCACCAGGACAGGCTGGGGGCTGACCTGCTGGAGAGCAGCTCAATGGAAAGAGACCTGGGAGTCCTGGTGGACAACAGGATGACCATGAACCAGCAATGTGCCCTTGTGGCCAAGAAGGCCAATGGCATCCTGAGGTGCGGGCCAGCAGGTCGAGGGAGGTCATCCTCCCCCTCTACTCTGCCTTGGTGAGGCCACACCTGGAGTGCTGTGTCCAGTTCTGGGCTCCCCGGTTCAAGAAGGACAGGGAACTGCTGGAGAGGGGACAGCAAAGGGCCGCCAAGATGATTAGGGGACTGGAACACCTCTCTTATGAAGAAAGGCTGAAGGATTTGGGTCTCTTCAGTCTGGAAAAAAGACGGCTGAGGGGGGACCTTGTCAACACTTTTAAATACTTAAAGGGTGGGTGCCAGGAGGATGGGACCAGGCTCTTTTCAGTGGTGCCCGGGGACAGGACAAGAGGTAATGGGCACAGACTTGAGCATAGGAAGTTCCACCTAAACGTGAGGAGGAACTTCTTTACTTTGAGGGTGGCAGAGCACTGGCACAGGCTGCCCAGAGAGGTGGTGGAGTCTCCGTCTCTGGAGACATTCCAAACCCGCCTGGACGTGTTTCTGTGTAACCTGCTCTAGGGGACCCTGCTCTGGCAGGGGGCTTGGACTAGATGATCTCCAGAGGCCCCTTCCAACCCCTACCATTCTGTGATTCTGTGATTCTGAAGAGACTATTATGGAAATCAGAGGCAACCTCACTGCAGAGGAGGTGTCTACCTATTTAATTAGGCCCACCAGCTGTAAACAGAGTGGGTGGTGTGGAAACACTTGGGCGTACTAGGGGATCTTCCAGCTTCGGTGTTGCCTTGTAGTGGTGGATAGCACAAAGCACATTTTCCATGCATTATGGATTATTATTAGTATTAGTATTAGTGTGACAAAAAGGAAGCCTGCTTCATTTGTCTTGTTATGTGCTGCTTTGCAGGTACTATAAGTTTTGGTAAAAAGGTTGAAAAAGGCAAACTGCCTCTTAATTTCAGGGGGTGCCTTCCTCCACAGCAACACGGTAGGTTCAGCTGAATCAGCTTATGCAGTGTAGGGCTGTGAATGTGGACAGACTCAAAAGTCAGGAAGCCTGACGTGTACATGGCAGACTGAGAAACAGGATACTTGCTTGCATCAGACACCAGACCCATGGCCAGGTTTCAGAGAAGGAAAGCTTCCTAGGGACCCAGAGGGACTGTAGTGATTTTCACTACTGGACTTAAAATAGTGCGGAAAAGCTGCAGAAGAGTCTGATGCTTATGCTCATATTGTTGCTTATTCACTAGCACAAAACAACTGTAAGCCCAGCTTAATCAGTCAATTAACCTCTGTCTACAGTTGCTTTTGCATCATCAAAGCAGAATAAAGCAGCTGTAAGTTACAAGGGCTTCTGGTGTAAAACATTTGGCCATTGTTTTTTGTTGGCACTTGTTATTTCATGTGTATTAACAATTTAGCAGTATCCGCCCAAAATAAAATAACTTTATATTCTTTTTTTTAACTCAATCTCAAAACATTTATGTTTACTAGACAATACACTAAGCCTTTTAATAGAAAAATGGAGGAACAAAGACTTTATATGAGCAAATGAGAAAATTGAAAGAGATATTCTTAAAAGGGGAAAAGGAATTGTTATGGTCCAACATTTTATTGAAAAAAATCACTAATCCTCCTGCTGCATGTTTTAGTTAAAACATTGTGATGAAAAAAAAAGGGTGCAACTTTTTTCTTCTCATTTTTCACACCCAACATTCGTTCTCCTACCAAGTTAAAAATCACTATGTTTTGTCCATGATGTTCAGCACTGCATTCTTTGAGAGCTTTAAAAACATAAACTAATTTATTTTTCAAAGATTAGAAAGTATTACTGATTCCATTTTGTATCTTGCAAATCAGGACACCAAGAAGGTTTAAAGCCAAAAAAATCTTCAAAGTTGCCACCAGTTTTCAATAGTCAAGTAAGAGAACCTTAGACTTTAATCCGTTCAATGCAATCATGTGTTATGTTTGTTCAAAGAACTGCTTAAATGATCTCCACTTGCAGCTATGAGCGTGCTGTTTCTCTGCAAATTCAGCCATACTTCTCTCTGACAGCAGGAAACAAGGTACACCAAGTGACAGGCTGCCTATAAAAATACTCTATTTGCCAACCATCACCAAGAAGCTCTGTGACAGAAGCAGGAGCAGCAGGAATGCAGCTGTCCACAGGCTCCAGAGTGGTGTCTCCTTGCCATCCCATCCTCTTTCTACACACAGATCTCTCATCTTTTGCAATACCTGCAGCAGGGATCCTACAGTACACCAGTGCTTGCTTCTGCACCCACTGTATTCCCTGAGGACTATTTATCCTGTTCTATAACTAAAGTAGGATCCCTGTGGGAAGAATAATATGCCATCACACTACTGGTATTGTTACTAGTCACGTGTTCCGGGTAAACTGAGGGGAAGTAACTAAGCTTAAATTCTTTCTATCAAAAGAGACTGCAAGGATTCAGGGTTGAGTCACCAACTGGATTCACAGGTGTAGTTCTCCCATTCCAGATTACAAAGGGGAATGTTCTTTACTGGTGATAGATACCCCTGTTCTGTCCCAACAGCCCTGTGCCAGTCGGAGTTTTTACTCACCCACTCCCCTAGGTCTGCGTTTCACTGGACCTCACCCTCTATGCTTAGCTCTTACCTCTTTTATTTATTGTCCTCTCCACTACTGTTCTCCTTCCAGTTTATTTTTTTCAGACTAATTCAGCCTAAGGCCAATGTGTACCATGGGAAATTTCAGCTCCAACAGTAACAACCTGACACAATTATAAACAACTGAAAATCTTTCAATGAAAATATCAACAAAAGCCTTAACTACAAAGTATTTACAAGCTCACCTTATCACAAACACCCTGCTTTAGACTTATCTATAGCTACACATACTAATTAGGAAAGAATATAACTGCTTCTGTGAACAGCAGAAGAAAACACTCGCAGGTGTTTTACTTTACCTATTTTTCTCCATCATATTAACACGTTGTACCCTATGAACACCACTTTAAATGTTATCTTGTGAACTTCAAAATTCCTGTCTTATTTCTAAGGACTAATTTTAGTTGAATGAAAAGAGATTCCAAAGAATGCAATGTACATTTGGAAATGAATGCCTCTGTGTAACATACCTCTCTTCTACTGAAACTTCCTTCAGCTGTTGATGTGGTTTTGTCCCTTCCATTTCTCGGATGCTTACAGCATAGATCTTAGTGGTATAGTCAATTGCTTTTTCTCTTGCAACATCACTATCATAACCTTAGAAAAATAAAACATACAATAAAACAAACTACCCTTGTTTCATAGTGGAAGAGCAGAAAACAAGAAGATCTGCACCAATAAAAGGAAGAAAACAAATTCTACCAAGCCCTCCCCGCGCAGAACTTTAGCACGTGAAAATTTCTTGCCCACTTCAACTTAAACGCCTGTGTAAGTCTCTGTGGAATGAAGGCTAAATTAAAGACATGTTTTATACAATCCTTTTTACCTCCATCTTCTTCTGCATCTGTGTCTGATTCTTCACTATCAACCAGCTTACTCTCCTGAATGCCCAAAAATTCTCTGGTCCAGATCATCAAAGCTGTATCAGCACCACCTACAGTCAGCAGCACAGAATCATTGTGTAACCACCGCACATTGGTTACCTGTGCGCTGTGACCCACATACTTCTTGAATTTTGCATGTTGGCCCTGTAGCACAAAGAATCCACATATTAACAGCCTAACATATTGCAAACAGTGTCTTCCTCAATTCCTTTCCTTGCACAGTTTCTAATCACAGAAATAAATACACTTATTACCTTCACTGGATATGAAAAAAGCTTCACAAAACCAAAGTCATCTCCTGTAGCTAATAGTGTTCCATCTTTTGTAAGACTAGCTGCATTTACAATGGTGACATCACTGTGCATGGGCCAAATTCCTTCACAAGTAGGACCAAGAACACAGGTCCAGGTGTCCCACTCAATCTTCTCGATCTGCAATCAAAATTTCCCCCAAATAAGTCATCTTAATACACGGCCAATACACACTGGTTTCATGCGTATATTTGTCTATGTTTGCTATAAATTTTTTTAGCGTTTTTAGAAAGCGTTCACTGTTTCCCACTAGTTAATACAAATTGCACATCTTCATCAAAAGGCTTCAAACTTTAAACATTCCTGCTTTCCCAATGGAGAGCAATATTTGGATACAATTCTCCTTAAAGATTTTCTGAGGTGTTAAACATTGGCAATTTTGTAGAAGAATTATGTGTCACAAATAATCAACATCCTTAAAAGCCAGGTCATACTGTTTAAAGATGGTTTATAACCTGCATGCACACTGATCCCACAGAAAACAGGTGATTGTTCAGGAAAGGGGACTATGGGGAATGACTGCTATCAAACAAACAACAGTAAATTTAGAGATACAAACAGAAACTTGCAAGTTCTACCATTACAAATGCTAGGAAAGACACTATACAGAATGATTAAGTAATTCTAATTCCAACCACTGTAAATATAGTAGTTTAAAAGTAAAAAATATACCATTTGAAGACAAATTATGCTGATTTTCAACAGTCCAGAAAAATAACTTTCACAGTAAAAAATTAAGTAAGCATAATTCGTACCTCAGCAATTCTTATAACATGCCTTTTCCCCCTTGGTGCTTCAAAAAATAGTTGTTCTTTGGCACCAGAATTGACTTGCAATAACTTTCCTGGATACGAAATAAGAGTTTATTATGAATTTTGTTCATTATTATGAATATTCTGAACTTTCTTTTGATTGAATGAAGATATTTCTGGGGGTAAGCTAAGGAATTATCCTCCAGAGAGTTTTTCATAGCAAAAGTAAAACAGATGCTTAGAGTCACTCTCGTAAGAATCCTGTACTCCTGATTCACTGCAGAAGTAATATTTTAAATATCGTTCAACATCGTTACAAAATTACTGTCTTGCAGCAAATCACTTTCTTCTGATAAGGAATGTTTTGCTTGTGTTTTCATCATCATGATAATGGAAAGTAAAAAAAAATAAATAAAAATGTGCATGCTATTAATTTTCATAACAATTTTGCAAGACAGCTTTGCCAAAAGTTAAAAACATTGTAAGCTCCTCTCTATTTTGCACTGCCTAACTGGCATATTGTCCAGCTACACACCAAGCTGTCCTTGGTGTTCAAGGCCAGGCTGGATGGGGCTTTGAGCAGCCTGGTCTAGTGCAAGGCGTCCCTGCCCAGGGCAGGAGGGCTGGAATTAGATGATCTTTAAGGTCCCTTCCAACCCAAACCATTCTATGATTCTATGGGTATGAAGTTTACCATACCCATGCAAATACTGTGATACTAGCAAGATAATCCTGGATGCAATTGGTAGTACGTTAGCAAGTATTTGTGCATGAAGAGGCTTTCAAATTCAGTTTTACAATTTAAGAAAATTAAAGGCATTTTCTGAATTTTTCAGATTATAACAGCTATACTGGCATAAGAAATTCTGTAGGGATTTATTATCATAAAAGCAGTTCTACAATATTGAAACTGTATAACTGCCAGGGAAAGCACTCTTTTACCGAGAAACGCTGAATTAGATTATCAACTGATATGAACTAGTGCAGTTCCAAAGTTGCTATATCTTGACTGGGCATCTTGCCCTTTGTCACATGAGCTATATTCAGTCTTTTGGAATCACCGACAAGAAGAAGTGCAACACTGGACTACAGTAGTATTATGCCCTTCTTATGACCTGTATAAAACAGGTTATACAATTTAGTATATTATTCCTTTACATCCAGAAGTTCAGTTAGACTTTCCAATAAATACCATTAAGGACACAAAGAATTTTCAGTTTTCTTATACTTTTATATGTCTGCACATGTAATACATCCAAGAAATGGCTACTACAGATATCCTGGTAGTATCAGACAAATTGCTGTTATTGTGTGTACGCCTATCAGTAGTCAGATTATCAGGGTTGTAGACGAGCACACAGTGCCAGCTCAGTTGCAGCACAGCTTACTAGCTCAAGAATGGCACCCAGACCCGAACAAGTTCCGAAGGGAGCTTAGCTCCTGTTGTTGTCAGTGAGCTTGCACCACATTTTGGGGCTAGTGCAACAGGGGAAGCAGGGCTCAGACACACAGGTGGTTCCACACAGAATCATATTAGGTCCAGGGAGTCTTATTTGCGGGAGCTCATTATCAATCCTGCTAGACTTAATTAGTTGTGACAATAAGGCTCTCTAACTTCATTGCTGTAATTGCCATGTAATGCTCAGCAAAGAAGAAAGGAAACTGGACATAAAAGGTGGAAAAGAAAAATATGCCACCCGCTACAAAACTATAAAAAGAACAGGGCGAAGAAAAGCAATATTATGTTCGTAAGTGACATTTTAGTCATATGTTGTCAGCAGTGAAGTACCATGTACTCTGGTACAAATGCTACAAGTGAGGCCAACAAATGTAGTTGCACTGAACCCATATGGTGCTTGATGTTGAAAAATCACTTGCATTAGTAGTTACAGTTATCTTAGTAACTGGTATGTGAACAGTTTTCTGATATTCCATTTTATAGGCATTTTAAATCTGTATCTCTGGTCAAACATTTTACCTCTTGAGTCCCAGTCAATGTGTGTGATATAGCTAGATGCACCTTTACAAATGCCAACTCTTTTGCTGGTAAGTACATTGTAAATATCTACAAAATTATCATGGGAAGCCACAGCCAGGTACTTTCCTGATTCTGTAAAGAAGAGACACTGAGGTTATTAAAGGTTTACATGTTATAATTATTATTGTTATGCAATTTCACTACTGTAGTGCATCCAAATGCACCAGTTAGGGGTGGGCCCCATTATACTAGGCTGCATACATCCATACAGAATTGTAAAGTATTTAAATGCACGGAGCACATGCTCCCATCTCTATCTTCGTTCGGAACATTCAATCTTTTGTCTAGAGGTAAAAAACAAACTCCAAGATAAACACTGCCCTTTCACCTTATCATCTGATTATACCTCGTGAAAACTTTATATCTGAGATCATTTCCTTTCTGTGGTGAAAAGAGACCATATCTTCAACAGTGTCAGCATTTACCACCAGAAAACTGCCATCATTCAATCCTACAGCCAAGGCTTTCCCATCAGGAGAAAAGGCACAGCATCGTCCACCTACAAAAGAAAATGGAAAGGAGAAAACCATGAACAAACTGCAACTCAAAAGTTTTTACATCAAGTATATACTTTTAAAATAGATTAATTATTTATTAAAACAAATATATTGTGTGATAGGACAGCTATGAGTAATGTTTTACTAAATAAATGAGAATATACCCTCTGTATAGGCTGTTCTTGAATTGACAATGGTGATTTGATGAGTCTTGAAATGGATTTAGGTGAAAATACCACCTTCCAACTACGTTCTAAACACGCCAATGATAGAAATAAAATTAATTAAAAAAAAAAAAAAAGAAAAACACAGAAAACATACAGAAGGGAAATCCAATTGGAAAATTCAAAGACTCATTATGGGCAGCATAACTACATGTGTTTCAGGGATACTGAACTTGAAAGCTTCTTCATTATATGACTATTATTTAATATGGTTCTTTTCAGGTGGAACACATTTAAAACAGAGATGTACTACACTTCCTCCACTTACTTTTTGCCTCAACATTATTTCTGACCATACTCTCTCATACAGCTATCCTCATCCATCCCTGAGTTCACCTCTCCAAAACATTTGACTCTGTTTTCCCTCAGCCAGTTAAGAGTTTTTGTGCTCTGGATCTGTCACTGAAAATGAAGCATGTTGAATTTACACCATAAAATTTCCTGAAGGACATAAATGAATAAATGAAATAAGAGTAATTTTGAGAAGGCGGAATTTCAACATAGCTCATCTAATGGTATACAGAGGAGAAAAACTGTTCATTTTCAGAGAAGTTGGTATGACATGCAAAGTTCATATTGCCACTGAAAGCTGGTTGTACTCAACATGCAGAAAATTCTACATTTGTCTTTCTAAAGAAACTTTTTAATGTCAGCAACAAATATACTGATCTTAAGTATTCTTATGAAGGAAAATGATCCTGAGGTCAACTTATTCCCTTGGAATCAGAGGAAGATTAAAGTTAATTTCTTTATTATTCATTACAATAGATTATAATCCTTTTTCTGTCTATCCTTTTCATTGACTTGACACATGCCAAAGACAATTTAGCTCCTGTGCTTCCAATTTCTTAATGACTGTGTCCTCTTCCTACTTAATTAACACCCATGATGTGCACCAAAAGCAAAGATGTAACTGTTGCAGAAATAGAGTACTATCATTACTATCACAGTGTGTCGCCAAATGAGAATTACCTTTTTTGAGTTTCCTCACTGCCAGCATGCGATGCTGGGATGAAAGTTCCCAGATTCGTAGTGTTTTATCATCACTCACTGTTGCACAGACTGGCAAGAGAGGATGAGCTGCCAAGCCCCAAACTTCTCCTTCCATATGCCCCTAAAGGAAACCATTTAATGTAAGAGAAAATAACGCATTTGGGTTTATGTAAAAAGTTCTAGCACTTGCCTTGCCTCCTTTTACAAGTCTCAGGCAATAAAGATCTCCTGTCAAAAATTTTCCACATTCAAACAGACCTGAATGACTGGTCTGTTTCCTCTGATAACCATCCAAAAAGATACTTTTCCATAGTCTCCTCTACTATATACCAGCTGTAATTCCTGTTCCTCCAGTGCTCTCTCTTCCAGACTTGAACAGGAAGTACTTACTCCCCAAACAGGATTTTATCCTGAAATCCTAATATAGGCTAATCTGTCTTCAAGGTTTATGTAATTTTTTAGATCCTGGAGAACTTGTTTTCCCAAAATACACATACTTAGTTCTTTTAATCTTACCTCAGAACTCAGTTTTGAAACTTTTTAATCACTCTACCTCCTTTTTCTAGATTTGCTTCAATTTGCATACAGCTTGCTGGCACAGCATTTCAAGATTATATAATTTTTTACTATTCTCGATCCGTATTTCAGTTTGGTAACTGGCATTTTTGTTCAGATGGAAAAATACCATTAAAAGAAAAAAGGGAGGAACTGTCATGACATCTTAATTACACTTTATGTATTTTCTATTTTAGCTCAAGTTGATTCATGCAAGCGTGTAATTTAAGATGCATGACAATTATGACACTTCTCTGTATCAGAAAACTCACAGCAATCGGGTAGTTTTACTCTCTTGCAACCCTAGTATTCATATGAAGGCAACTATGTTAGGAAGCGATTGCAATTCCAAAGTAGTAAATGAGTTTTACATAATTTATAAAATACAGCTTTGCACATTTAGGTTAGTGAGGCTGTGATGCAGGCAATACAAATTTCAAAGATTACTTTATGTGGTCAGAACTAACTGGAACGAAAAAGACCAAAGAAACCATATTTTTGTAAAAATCAATGTTAATTAAGTCATTTTTAGAAAACAAAAAATAAAAACTTGACAAATTATAACTCAGTAAATGATACAATTTTCTACATATAGACATTAGGGTTATTCAAGCAACATCAAATACATTAGTGGACATATGTATGAAAATTTTTTAACCAAACATTGCAAAATACTTTGTCTTGCAAAAAGAGATATCTCTATGCTTTGTAACATGTGCAGTGACAACTGTGTGTCACTGAAGAAAGCTGTCATAACTCTAAAACAATTTTTCACTAATTAAAGTATAGCATCACTTATTAGAATACACTACATTATTTCAGTAAAACCAATAAATGGAACCATACTGTCAGAAACTGTGTTAGCTCTATTCTTCATTTTTCATTTTTATGTTGGGTCCTGAACTAAAATGTCTAAAGAATTCATAAAAACTCTCATCAGCGTTTGAACTTAATAGACTGCTTGTTTCACTTTCGGAATTCTGGAATCTTCAGTGAATCTCAAAGTCATTTACATAAGAAAGCATCAGCTTCTGCCTGAGCAAGGAAAACAACGTTCATCAACAGGATTAATGAAAACAGAAAGAAATGACTGGGAAAATCTTATAATGTCTTGTATTTCTACAGGGAATATTTTCACGTGGAAGAGCCATACACTACCTGAACAAGTAGAGTCATAGGGCCACTTTTATCAATTTCAAGTATCTCTCCATTTTTAGTTCCCACTAGTATATGCCCATGTCCTAGACTGATGGCTCGAATAGAAGGATTGTCTTCTAAAAGTAAACCTGAAGAATACAAAAACATTAATTTTAGGATATTATTGTGAAATCAAAAAGAGACTCGTATCACCTATAATTTACACAGCTTACATCACCTATAATTAAAATCTATTTCAAATACTGAAACATGAGATACACTTGCCTGATCAAACTATGGGATAATCCATGGATGTAATTAATAGTTCAAAGGAGGGAAGCTTGTGCTAGTCTATATTGTGGCAATATCAAGATCACTATTTTACTGCTTTAACAGTGACAGTATATAAGGGGTTCAGATGCTCCAGCAACATGGACATTAATTCTGTGATTATCTATGAATACCACTTTACGGACTTCCACACTGATGCCTAGGGAAGTAGAATTTAACAGGTCTTTCCAACTCATAGGGACCCTGGTCTCACTACATGGAATTTGGCCGCTTGAGGAAGCTAGCTGCTAAACAGAACAGATTTTGGAAGAGCCAAGACTCACAGGCTTGTGACATTTCCTTTTAAAATAACTTCTTCAGTGAAAACAAAGCCAAATGTCACAGAATAGAGGAAGAAATAGCAGAACAAACTATAAATGGCAAAGATTGTGGAAAATAAATCAATCAAAACAGAAAATTCCAGCCCAGAGTAGTAAGTAGTATATTAACGTTCCTTTTGTGTTCTGGTAAGATTTGACACCTATTACTGCCATTTTACCAGCCTTCATGCATATAGTCCTTATTAAAACACAGTAAAAAATAATACCTTTAGAACTAGCAGATAGTGCTGCTCTTTTAATAGCATACGTCTTCAGACATCTTTCAAACATATCATCCCAAAGTGCCACAATCCCATCTTTTCCACCAGTTGCAAAACCCTGTGCGATGACAGTATGAAAACATACACAAATGTCAGCAGTCACGTGATTAGTTTAATATTTTAAAAGACATGTCCAAAGGCAGCATAAATTATCCCCTGCATTTTATTCATGTATCGAATTAAAAATACTGCAGTCCATACCTACAAAGAAAAAAAATAAAGGGAGAAAATCTAGAGAGTTGCTTTTCTAGGGTTATAAAGACTTATAACCATGCAAAGTACTCTAACTAGTAATACTGGACCGTAACATTTTTCTGCATGTGGAAATAAGCTATGGAAAAATATGTGCTTCATCCTTAGAAGAGGCAGTAGTTGGTAATAATAGCTTCTCAAGTTATTCCAAATTCAATGGCCTCAACAGATGCTTCAAACTGAGTCCTAATAATGCAAAGGGACCATTCTTGATTAATTCCCTTGTAGATACTCTTTATCTGTGCCAAGTGAGTGCAAAACACAGCATAAAAAACTAACAAAACAAAAACGTAAGTGAAGAGGATGTTCAGAAGATAGAGTGTCAAGAACAAATAGAAAAATTGATGGAAAAGCTAGGAACAACCAATTAGGGACAGAAAGGATTGAGCCACAGGGATTTTAACTGACCGACCTTGATATATAAAAATATTAGTATCTAATATTCTTCTTCTCATGCTATACTTTTAAAGTTGAAACTATCATCTCAAAAAAGGATATTCCATTAACAACATCTTCAAATTGCCAGTGGGTTTCAACTGGCAAAACTTTGCCCCAACCTCATTTATGTGATGTCAATAATATATTTTGCAATAGTTTTCTTTTAAAGATTTATTGATGCAACTGAAGGAAAATACTTTGATATCTGGAATAATTAACTCAGAAAAACAAGACTTTTGGATATTTGAAGTCTTGCTTGCCTAAGACAGAATGATAATATTACAAAAAAAATCCCGTTTCGTATTTTGGAAACTGATAATGCAAAAATACTTCTGGAACCGTGTTGAAGAGGCATGAATGTTACCTGTTACTCTTCTGTGGTTTACAAATATGAAAACGACACGCATGAGCACAGTCAGAAATAAATTCTGCATATTTGGATGTCAGAAAGCTATTGGTCAGGTAACGAGTGCATATAAAGTGGTGCTTAAATATACAGGTCTATCAAATAACAGAACTCATTAATACTGGTTTTATGATTTGAATCACATTCAGATTCATCCAGGGCAACTTGTTTTCTGATATGGTTTTGTTTATTAAAGCACCTTCAACGTTAGTGCAATGTAGAACAATGTACACACACGTGCACATACACATGCACAAAACATGAGTAACTTCATTGGGAGATACATTAGTTATACACTTCTAAAATCCAGTATTGCAACAAAAATAATAAAGATTAAATACCTTATCCAATGCGTGCATGGCAAATACAGGTCCATCATGGGCTTTCACTGTCTTAAGCAACAGAGTATCCTTCCAGATATAAATGTCTCCAGTAGCGGCGCCAGAGAAAACTAGATCTTCTATTCGCCCGTATGAAACACTCATCATAGTTTCCAATTTTCCAGTAGTTCCAAATGTTCCTCGTTTTGATGTAAAGCCTCCACCTGCAATATAAATAAAAGTAAGTCTTTTTATATTTTGGTTTCTAGTCATAGTGCTGTAAAGGACAAATGTAAAGGACAAACCCCATCATCTCTTGTGATTGCCTAAGACATAGTAGATAATAGAAATACCGAAAACACTGTGCAGAGGGAAAAACATAATAAAAAAAAGTCAATCTAGTAATGGCAATTTTGAAGCAGTAGAGGCTCTGTTTTTCAGATTGTTATTTCCAAGCAAATGATAAATTTTGGTGAGGAATTGTGTAAAAAGAATTAGTACAATGGCTGGCAGAACATTTTTTGCACAGAACAGCCTGACGAGCTTCTGCCAAGCTTCTTCTCTTTCAAGGTGACCATAACTACATGTTAGATACTAGAGGTTTGTTTTAGTTGTCCACTGGCAAGCTGACAATTTGACAGCAGTTTTGCGGAATAAATGGTAGATTTGCTCCTCTTCTGATTGTCAGAGAACCAAATTGCCACCACCTTGCTTTGGTTCAGAAATCAGGAAGTAGCCACGTGCGCCCATGAACTGAGTGCTCATAGGCAAAAATACACAAAGAATTACAAAATAATATAGGCATTGGTGTCCTTGGCTTCAAGTCATCATGTATTTCACAGTTAACACCAGACTGGAAGTCCCAGTTCCACTGAGCAAATCTTAATTCAGAATACACCATTTTTATTCCAAAAGGATTATTCTTCAAGTAAGATACTGCTTAATGCAAATTTCCGGTAGCAGAATTTGGAAAACAGCAATGCAAGTCTATGTCTTTACTACAAAAATAACCCAAACATAAAGTGCAGGAAAAAAAAAAGTAATTTTTAAATGAGAGCACCTGAACCACTTGAACACTGTAAAGTACAGTGTAAGTATAGGAACTTCTTAAAACTATCTGATTTTGCCTGAAAATATGATTTTGCCCAAAAATATGATTTTGCCCTGAGTTGCCTTGAATTCTATTTTTAGCTGCCCTTGTGCTGCCTACCTTTACTGAATTTTACACATGGAAAATGCTCTCTGGGACCTTGTGTAGGGTGTATATGATTAAAAGTCATGAAGGACAAAATATCCAGTCCTGAATAAAAAATATACTCAAACAGAAGCCAATTTTGCTGTCTTCCTCAGTTTGACAGAACATTCTAGACTGATAGATACTTCCCATTCTGAATATTTTGCTTATTAGTTTGCAGAATCTTACCCTAGTTTCAAATAATGGAAAACACATTTTCATTTTTCATTATTTAGAAAAGGGAACAAAACTCCTGTGTCATGCGAAAAATGTATTACCTTGATATCTTGATTCTTGTGATATCATATCATGATTTTTAGCCTAATGGATAAAACATAAATTACTATAAATGAACTTCTGCAAAAAATACCTGATTCTTTATTTCTTTTTTTTTTGTTTTGCCCAGGCACGCATATTAAGGCCCATCCTCCAGACTACCTTTACAGGCTGGCACTATGAAAAATGTGCTTCCATCTCTGAAAGTCATCTCTGATGACTGAAAAACAGCTCTATCTTGAAACTGAAGGGTTGCTGAAGTGTTATGTCAGTAACTGAAGTGCAAACACTACCATTTTTAGCGGTGTGCCAGAGGTACCTATGATTCTTAGCTACCAGCTGGCATTTTCACAAGGGTCCTAATCTGCCTAAGTGAATTACAGGATTGCATGTTTTCTGAAAGCCAAGGATGCTTATTCAGGAGAAATCCGTAATAGTATGACTTGAGTTCAAAAACAATTAGCTGGAAATGACTTCCAAAAAGAAAGGAATATTGTGACATTTGTTGATTCAGAGGCAGGTTTTCCCCCTTTTACTATTTTGGTAACTAGAAAATTGCTTTACAAAGAAAACAAAGTCTTAAACTGAGAACATGATGTTCCTGTATTAAAAATACACGCATTTTCAAATGAAACAAATATAAAATATTCAATACAGTACCTGTTTGCTGCCAAAATTTGATATGCTTCATCCCAACTGTGACTAGTTTGTCTACGTGATGTGGATTACACTTCACCACAAATATTTTATCTTTATGGCCCCTGCAATAAAAATAAAAATGAAAAACCACTGTAAGGGATGAAATCTCAAACTAATTTGTTTTAAACAGGCCTTTCATCCTATTGGACTAACCAAACAGAGTCTTTAACAATGAGGGTCTAATCACCATGATTGTGGTACTCTTGGTGCAAAAACAACAGTATGGATCTACAACACTATAAGGATTGGCAGAGGAGTCACAGAGGCTATGTCTATATTATTTCTACCATCATTACCCTACCTAACAAAAAGTAGAGAGCCATATTTCTAACCTGCAAGAGCTTAGCCTTGGAAGCTGACTCAAAGTTGGCTTACATAAGAATTAGACTACAGAAATGTGGTGAATAAAAGTTACCTCCCACTGAATTTCAGTTCAGTTAAGTCATAATGAAGAAGCAAGCAACAAAGGTCAATGCAATTAAGAAAAGGTATAAAGGGCAGCATACATATTTAAATGGTAAGAACTCAATTAAAAAATATTTAAATCCTCTGTCAAGAAAAACGAGGAAGTCTTTAACGTACTGCTTCAAAGGGGAAAAATAAAATAAGAAATTATAAAATTATAATTTAGGAAACAGTTCATTCGGCAGCATATACACCTTCAAATTTAGTTCTCGGGTAATTATTCTGTTGGAGTATGTATTTATGGAAATTTGTAAGTTTAAGTTTAACCATTGCAAAAAATATTCCCAGATGCAAAGTAGTAATTATTTCTATTTCAGTGTTTTATAAAAAGCAAAAATCACTAGCCTTTCAATTTGAATTTTCAGGTTTTGTACTATGAGAATGTCACTTTCATCTGACAGGTTTAGCAGATCTGAAAAATCACATGGTTCTGATCAGCCTCTTGGTTTCAGTATTTTCTTCTGCTTAATCAGTCTAAAAGATGAAAACCACTCCTATACACCTTTGATGTCTGAAGTGTACGTTCTTGCAGTTTCTTCTTCTCCTGTTCCTCTACTTTGCTATAATGATGCCCAGCCTTTCAGTTCAGGCCAGTTACACTGCTTCTTCTGCATCTATCGCCTAGGCGAAGTGTACTGCCATGAGTCCAAAATCAAACTAATTGCATCCCAGTGTGGGTGTCCCCTGTAAAACGACAAGAGCATGCCTGCCCGTGTGATAGGATGAATAGTGCTGACACATGACTGACTGTATGGCCCAGTTTCCTGCAACGGTCAGACCAAAACACAGATACAAACCTGGGTAGTTTTTGCGTCCTTGTGTTCCAAAGAACTGGCACAAGACATTTGCTCTTACAGGATGAAGAAAGTAAAGAACATAACGTTCCCTGATTGAGATTGTAAATAAATTTGACAATGCCCCTCTCTTAGGGATTGCAGTGCACCAATACAAAACACTAGGATCAAACAGGACCAGCACTGCGTCAGCATGCACGGCATGAGAAGCCAGTGAAAGAAGCCCAGATATATTTTGATTCTAACAGCGTACACTGACTCAATAAGGATTTTAATGAAACTAGACAGAAGATTGCAGAGCCAAGATAGGGAAAGAAGCTGTATAATCTATCTAGTGAGCAATTAAAACAAGAGTATATTCTGAACACTGTGACAAGAAAACTGAGAAGTCATGCTAAAATAAATCATCCTAAAAAGATTAAGCAAAAAGGGTATTCACACCAAAAAAAACCCCAAACTACAGAATAAACATAATGAATGTTTGTACATAGTGAATGTACACTTCTTTTTTCAGGTTTAGTCGTTTAGATGAATTCCTCTTGTGGGTCTACATGATTGTAAGGAGATGTCCTTCTATTTTTCTTGTCTGCTAAGCCCACATGAGGGTCATGTCTAAAATTTGGAGGTAAACTCTCCTGACTTGATATTTGTCTCTCTCTTTATGTGTCCTACTGTGCTTACCAGAATGGGGGACTTGCCTTTAGGCACTGCTAAAATATAAACAATAACTTAAATTGGAACTTTTTAGATGATAAACTCTTTTATTATGCTCTCTGTGAGGACCCTGCATATATTCAAAATCATAGATTAGCAATAATAGTAGAAACTCTTGGTACACATAGTATTATACACTGAAAAGGACCCGAGTACTTAATCTTGTATCTCTCCTGCGTGCAACAAGACACAGGTAGCCATACAGCCCATCGTTATCTTGTTGTTAAAAGCTTAGAAGGTCTCTATGGGAATACGTAAGGTATTCCTTCACTTGTGACTCTGAAGCACAATCTGAGACAGTAAAACTAGGATTGGAAAGCAAATGAAAATGTCACGTTTTACAACACAGACGACACTGTCAATAAGCAAGATTTAAAATCTTGCTGCCTAATAAACTGGATGTCTGAGACAAATCTATAAAGCTAATATAGATTATGGTACCCACACGCTTGAATCAAAACATTTGTTTCTTCCGTAATGGTATACTACTAACAGATAATGCTGCCAGGAGAAAATCTTATAATTTCTTCTGGAACACATCACCATATAGTAATAGAAGTAAATTATCTTTCACGGACACTTTTTTGTAGTCCTACTAATAATTTCTACTGATCAATGACAGATGTTACACGGTTGCAGAGAGGATCTGAAATGAACTCCTTGTGTTTCTGGTACGTAAGTCCGTGCTTACATAAATTCTACACAATTCTATTATCTTTACCTCAGAGGTACATTTGATTTGGCTGAGGGTAAGACAGAAATCAGGTTCTCAAACAGTTTGGTTCTTCTATCATGTACAACTAGTATAGTATAAAGAAAATATTGCAATTCAATATTTTCTAGAAGAAAAAAAGCAAACATGTAAACTGTAATCCAACTCTCTTCCCACCACTGGTCTCTTCAAGCAGTTGCAAAAGCTTCTTCACTACAGGGTGATTAGCTAAGCTTTCTGTTAGTAACTGCAAAGAGCAAGTATCTCAGAAAAAAGCTGACTCAGAAGGCAAGATTAGTAGACCATGAAAAATCTATTTATATGAGAAGGAACACTTTTTTCTTTTTAGAAAAGTGATCTGCGTACGTACACTGAATGGAACCCAGCATATTATCTAATGCATAAAGGAAAATATGACAACTCTGATGACTTCTGCCACGAATCAGGAAATAAAACTGGGAGAAAATATTAACTTAACTGGAAAATCACTAAATGAGCTATAATATTAATGTAGCTATCCTAACAGGAAAGCTAGGGAACTGTTGACAGAAATAGTTCACAGGATTTCCAAACACTAAACTGTAGATCCCAAGCTTTTTAATCTGGATATATTGCTCTGAAAGACCATTCTGTTTTCAGAGATGTGTTCTGTTTTTTCCTATAAATAAAGAAATACACATGGATGATATTATTCAGAAAAATGTAATCACAAGGCACATTTATACCAAGATGTATTCTCACCTGGTTGTTGCTAGCTTTTCTCCTTTTTTCCAATCCCAAAAAACAATGGCGTGATTATCATCTAGCCCAACAGATGCCAAACATTTTCCATCAGCTGTACAGAAGCAATACTTAATGTTAAAGGTGGCAATGCTTAGCTGAAAATACAACAGGCAACGAACACAACAAATACATGGTAAACTGAATTTCAAATTATGTATTATAAATGAAGCAAAAAAAAAAAAAGGAACTAATACTTGGAGAGATTAGGGTTCAGATTCACTGACGGCCTTCAGTTCCTAAAGTAGACTGCGTAGAAAATTAGACAAATGAACTGAGGGAGTGAGTCAACCTGCCCAATCTCTTAAAATAACCGAAGTCTATACCTGTTGAAGGTTTTACCCACAAGGAGGATTCATATTGCAATACTGAGCACCAAAATTAATACCTACTGGCTGATGACACATCAGCTTTCACAGAGGTTTCACAGAGCACTCTCCTAATCCATGACCTAGCCTTCCTCTTCTTAACTAAGGTGACTTTAAATATGGCAGCACCCTTATTGGAGACAGAACAGGTTGTGTTATAGGTCACATATAATATAAAAATAAGATTTTTCTGCTTAACTTTTAACTGGATGATTGCAAGTCATTCTTTTGACTTCATTATCTTCTATTATGTTTGTATGTCTGACCTATTTTAGGGGTTTTTTTTTTGTATTTGTATACCTTATCAAACCACTGATCTTTCCCAAAGGCAGAAACAAAAGATTCTTTTGTGTAAATACAAGGAAGGTAGGTAGGATCAAACAAGACAATGAAAGTCAATTTAATAAGTCCAAGTACTCCAAAATCACATTACATTTTATTTGAAATATTTCTGATCAGATGATATTTCTTTTCTTTTGCTTGAAATGGTGACAAGAATTACTACTGTATAATGAAATGGGTGGTTAAAAGTTAATAGGCAATGTAATGAAACTATAAATATGGTAGAAAATTATAAGGCTAAAATTAACTGCCAGCTTTCATCTCTTGTACTGCAGGAAAGGCACAGCACTGCTGATAATGAGAGGATGAAAAGCAAGAACAGAATATCATACATAATTCAACAGTACCTAGGCATTCTTGCTACTTGTATGAAATAAAAATAAACAAGAACATTGTTAACAAACTTCTAGACACAAAGTACTGTCACAAAATTTTGAAAGTTTTTAAAAACTAAACCATAATTGCTGAAAGTATATGATAAGAGCATTGAACTTTATAGGTTGTAGCAGGAGCCAATCACCTGATTATTTTTTAACTGAAGAAAAGTTAAAGGTGGAGGAAGAAGCACCTGGTGCAACGTCCAAAAAAGTGAATGAAAGCAATGATTTGACGATGTTACTTCATGTAGAAGTTAACAGATGTTAAGGGCTCTGTGCTTAAGCATATTTGACTTCAAGAATAGACAGAGTGCCACTGGTATAAATTACTCCACTAGAACTACTTCATAAGGCTGAACAGGTCCTCACAGCTAGACGGGTCTCACAGTATTTAGCAACTGAGTTCCATGAGAAGCAAGTCAAGAAGGAGAAGGGGAATTACAGAAAGAAGAGTTCACAGTTGAATGAAACAGGCCTAGATGGAAGGAATGTAAGTAGGCAGGAAAGAATGAAGTTGAAAAAAAGGACAGGAACAAAAACTGAGTTTATTAAATAAATTTAAAAAAAAAAGTAAGTAAGTACACAAACACGGAGACACAAAAAGTTAATGAGAAAGGAAAGGAAAGCAAAGGAGACAGTAAGAACCATTCTATATAATAGTTTTAGTGAGATAATACGCTATGAAGATAGCTGATATGAATGGTAAATATACATTATGTAATATGTATTATTTAAGAAAGAGGTATATTTGTTTATTTGGATGACAATAATTATTTCTAGGGGTAACTCCTCAATTGTGTAAATAAAACATGGGTAACCAAATTTTGTTGGTAAGAATACTATTTAAACTTTAGTCAGTTGAAACAGGAGGTTTTATGCATTAATACGGGGTATACACGCCAATTAATATCCAAAATTATAGATGTTAAATTAGCCACCAGAGGGCACAACCAAACACTGCATGAATGCAATTATAATCTTTGATTCATAACATCATCCGAATGGTCCTACAAAACCGACCCAGCTCTGTACACTGTTTTCAGTAATGGCCAATAGCAGATGCTTTAGAAAGTGAGTAAGAGCATAGAGAATGGGTAGTGTAGAGTCAGCTGCCAGATAAGTACAGCCAAAAAAGGTATCTTTGGAGTTTTAGGTTTCTTTCTTTAAGCTTCAAGTACTGTGACCTCAACCTGTTGGACCAGGTCCAGAGAAGGGCCACAAAAATTGATGAGAGAGATGGAACACCTCTCCTATGAGGACAGGCTGACAGAATTGGGGTTATTCAGCCTGGAGAAGAGAAGGCTCGAGGGAGACCTTAGTGGCCTTTCAGGATTTAAAGGGGGCTTATAAGAAAGATGGGGCCAAACTTTTTAGCAGGGCCTGTTGCAATAGAACAAGGGTAATGGCTTTAAACGAAAAGAGGGTAGATTTAGACTAGACAGAAGGAAGAAAGTTTTTACAATAAGGATGGTGAAACAGTGGAACAGGTTGCCCAGAGAGGTGGTAGATTCCCCATCCCTGGAAACATTCAAGGTCAGGTTGGATGGGGCTCTGAGCACCTTGATCTAGTTGAAAATGTCCCTACTCATTGTAGGGGCGTTGGACTAGATGACCTTTAAAGGTCCCTTCCAACCCAAACCATTCTACGATTCTATGATTTAGAAATACCTATTATTAACACAATCAAAACTCCCTACAAAGTAGACCATAGTAGCACTCTGATATTGTAGTGAGGTGCATATTTGCACAACTATCTGTTCCTCTCTATGCCAAGAACCTTAATGAAAGACAGGAATGCAATATGTGCATACTCAGGATCAGGTCCTAAAGCAACACAGTAATGATGCCAGTGATTGCTACTTTTAGAAAGGGCTTTAATATTTTTGTACAGATTTATGTCCACAGAATATGTGGCCAGGTTGCTCTTGAGGCTTTTACAGAAGTACACAGATTCTAATACATGGAGTGCTGCTGTCTGTACAGGAATCTAATTTTTGTTAAAAATATAAACCACAAAATAAGTATTTTCTAAATATATGAGTGTTTGTTCTACTACAGATTGTAATGAGAAGTTTTTTAACATCTATGCACACTATGTCAATTAGATCATCCTTATCCATTTTCTCTTCTTCTGGTACCATATCTCGTTTCAGAGCTAGGTTACACACCACAGTGGATCAGCAATTTCACATTTGAATTCCAGCTCTTGGATGAACACCAAGGCTCCTCTTCCGATAATGGAATATGACTTGGTTCCACAGACTTACCTTTGTGGAATTAAAACTTCTTTCATATAGGCCTATCTCATAAACATGATTTATGTCCTAATGAATTCTTACCACATTTCTAGAGAGGAGAATATTAAATAAATGATGTTTAATTGAAAAGAATCAGACTAAGAAAAGGAAACTTCAGCTAAAGTATTTTTTTTTAATAGAAAAAGGGAGAATGAATTTGTAAGCACTTTTATAAAGACACAAAAGTATATAAGTCACCATCATATGCATGTTTTTCAGTGCTGAATACAGGAATTACCCTTTGAGAACTGAAACAACTTAGGTTGTCATCTCCTCTCATCTCAGAAAGACAAGTAGGAGAAATAGCAGACAGCTGTTGGTTGTATTTGCTTCTTCTGTAAACCCACTGAAAAATTTGGGAATTGTTAGCAAATTCGAAGAATTGTATGAGCCTACAGATCATGTTTCCATGTCATTTATACACTTTAAGTCACCATTCTGCCTGCTTTTAAATTATTATACCACCATGTAGACAGCCACCAGAGTCCCAGCTGTACACTTGGTGTTATGTATTAGACATCACAAAAATCAATTATTGATCACCTGACAAAAGGCCCGTGACTGACTCTACACTACACACGCTATTCTTATCAAAACTGTTGCAGACTTTTATGTAAAATTTGTATTGGTTGTAAAATTGGCTCGCTATTCAAATTAAGATTTCATCATAACGATTGCTTTTTAATTAATCATTTAGATAAATATAGGTTGTGGCTTACCTGAAAAATCCAGTGCACACACTCCTCTTTGATGCTGGCCTTTGAGCAATGATAAACATTTCAGTGTCTGTGTGTCCCAAACATGGATAGCAGCATCTCTTCCAACCTAAATCAGAGCATTAATCAGAATATCTGCTCATAGAAGTTCAAAGCACACCAATATCAGTAACTAGGATAACCATATCTTCAAAACGCTCCAGAGGTAACTACTTTTCCACTTGCCCAGTTTTATCTGTTTTCAGGATCAATTTTCTCCTTTAGAGAAATATCAGTAGTTATTCTCTAAAACATCAGTATTCAGTATCATATTAATGATATCCTTTATCGTGATATATGAATATATACAAACATACTGAATATATCATATTCAGTACCAGATATCAGTAGACTGCCCAACATAAAATAGCCTTTATCTGAAGAAGGCTTTTGAATGCTACTACAGTACAAAAACACTGAGACTGAATAACAAAGCCCCAAAACCTCCTAGGATGCAGATGAAATACAGCTCCTGCATTTACACAGATGAAAGCAGAGGTTCAAAGTGAATATAAGATTTTTTGCAAGGCCACAGCATAGGATTGGCATATTTTTTGTTACGCAGGAATGATTTAATAATCACCTCAAACAGTTTCCAGTCCAGCAAACTCCCCAGCAGTTTGGCAGGGCTATAGGAAGCAACATGCAGCTTACCCATACGTAGGAGGAAACACTCTACTGAAGGACAGAGAGAACCACATTTTTCCTAATTATATATTGTAAAGGGACTTTATTTCCACGTTTTGCTAAGATCATCACTTCTAAATACCCACCTGCCCAGTAGCAACATAGTCTTTCACTGGGTGAATGCTTAGGCTGAGGATGTCATCGTCATGACCAAGATACAGCCTTTGAGTGTGTTGTTGCCTATTATATACAACTGCTACAGCAGCAATATGATACACCACTTCTCCAGTTTGTGTGTAGAACAAGTTATTTCGACAGTCATAGCCTCTATAACTGAAGTAAATACAAAACAAGTTATATTCCATTTCAAAACTCTTCTGGTAATTTGTCTAACAAATTGCGCTAATAGTTGGTACGTTAACTTGACAGAGTACATCTGTGGTGTCAGCTTTAGCTCAAAGATATCACAGCGTACAGGCAGAGAGACTAATCCCACCAGGAGCGTTCATGAATCTTGTCGTGGTTTACTTTGCAAGTAACTCCGAAATTAGTACTTATCAGTAGTATAATAAAAATAAATTAGTACTTACTAGTATAATAAAAGTAAATTAGTACTTATTATTAGTATAATTCACATAGAATTGTGTCCAGGTAAGTTTTACAGGGACTCGGGTTCAAGCAGAAATCTATCAGGCATTTTTACAAATCACAGCTACGATTAATTTAACTTTACAAATCACATCACAATCAACTTAACAGGGAAACTTTGCTTCAGGAAACACAAGGTGTAGTCAACAGCTGGTTTCAAATTTTGCAAAATGCAATGCTGATTTATTATATGGCTACAGTATTACAACCTTCTCTTGTTCCTCAACAAGTACAAGGACGGAAAAGAAAATCTATGGCTAATATTCCAAAAATTACCCACAGTAATAATGACAAGCAAATTAATTGTGGGTAAGCACTGAAAAATGTTTTGCTAAATGCTCTGATGTGAATTGATTAACATTGTTAAGATGTTTTAACAATCAGAAAAAAAAAAGTATAATCTACTATTACTCTACCCATGTATAAACTGTAACTTTAAACTGTCCTCGGGCGCTCGTTCTCTTTTAAGGAAGGGCACAGAATGGTTTTTCTCTTTACTTTGCTGTTTCAGCTGAGGTAGGTCTTCTTTGTAAACCTGAAGAATAATTGTTAAAGTTAATTGCACATCTCCAGTTTTCTAAATATTTGTATATATGAAAGTGACTTTAAGTATTAAATTTAATACATGTTAATGTGATGTTCAGTAGTTACAACACAGAATACGTCACTATTGCTCCCTACAGAACTTCAAATAATAATAAATGTTTTCTAGACAATGAAGTCCCGTAACATGTGAGTGGCCCAGAACATTAGTTTGGAGTAGCAGTAGCAGAATGTATTTTTTCTAGAAGATTCCATTGTCACTTATTGAAAAGGAATTTAAATATTGACTGGAACTCTTTAAGTGTCCTTTAACTTCATATGTGCTTCAGTGTACATACTCAAAGCTGAACGTAACTAATTCATTCTATCTAGGGATTACAGCGAAATATACAGTAACCAACAGCACTTAAGTGATTTGCCCATGTGTCCGGAATCCCAAAGTAGAGCTACAGCTCTGTAAATATACTAAAGACACAAAATAGTATACATTTAAATCTTTCAGAAATGCTGAAACTCTGTGGGGCTGCTGAAGATGTTTGAAGCTTCTTCAAAGCTGTGGCACCAAACAAAATCCATTATAATGGTGAAATAGAGCTACGGTTTGTTTTCTGTGCCTACATTTCTCGGATTTTGCAAAAGGACAATGAAATTGCCATTCCCACAGAAAGCTACATGACTGCAAAGATGGAATATTGGATTTTTGCAAGGAAGGTGTTCATATAACAAAATGAGCTTTCGAAATGGTAGGAAAACACAGCCTTAACATATTGTATTTGTCACTTGTATGTACTGTACTTTATCCTGAGTGTTCTCATCCATTTACTCTTACTCCTTAGTGAATGCTACCAAATAAACAGAATATAGGATCATCATTTTCTACTGCATCTCCAAATCCAGAACCCTCTTCACCCATAACATTAAAAAAAAAAACACAACAAAACAAACCCAAACCCAATTCTCAAAATAAGATTAATGGTTTTGTTTCCATGTGCTTTAGGTACGTTATTTCCTTTAAAAAAATGTCAAGTGCAGCTTATGCTTGGGGTTGTCTCACACTTCCGGTATAAGTTTCTATTTTAAGTTGCTTCTAGCTTTTTCATACCTAACCTGCCTGGAATATTGCTGTTTAACTGCCTACAACTATTTTTTCACTTTTAGTTTTTAAACCCAGACATCCTTTTTGATGCATAGACAGCATGGAGGAGGATGTTGTCTGATTTGAATACAGACAGAAAATCAGGAGGAGGAAAACAGGAGGATGGGACAAAAGCACTCCAGTGAGACTTGGAGTAAAAGGGAGGGGAGGGAGAAAATTTGACAAAAACTTCATTTAATTTAGCAAACAAGATTGATCTCTGTAATGAAGAGGTAAAATAAGCTGTTGTCACAGGAACCTATGTAATTTATTGCAGAATCTAGAAAGTGAGGTGAAAAGACAAAGAATGGTCCTTGGCTAAAGCATGGAACCTTGGAGGTGATCCTTCCACATTTTAGAAAGCAGCTCTATGTCAGCCATTAAATCACTCAAACCAACTTGAACCAAACTTATTGTGTATTTTTCATGCTTAGTACAAGATCCCAGTTCTGGTCTGAGGAAGTTCTGACCTTTCACAATTGCAACTGATAAGGTACCAGGACAAGGTGAAAATAATTCTGTCTTCAGAGATAGGTTTGAGCAATGTGCAATAAAGGCGGACATGGAATGGCCCGATGAATGAAAAAGGATTGAACAGTTTCTTGTTAGGTAAGAACTAAATATCCCATACACCAAATGAAGTAGAAGCCCTGCAGAAATATGTAATCATAATCCATGCCCCTAAAAAGGGCAAAACTATGTTTTATTATGGCATTTTCTAAACTTCCTATAACTTTGTGACTTCAATAATGTTTTCTAATATAGTAGTGCGAGCGCAAATTGTTACGAGGCAGGTTGGATGAAACTTCACATCAGGGGGCAGCAAGGTAAAACTGCTTTGTAAAAGAAGAGGAGCCAAGAGCTGAGCATGGTAACAAGGCCAGACAAGACAGTGCCCTCACGGGGAGGGGTGCAGTCCCACAGTGCCCAGGTGACGTGAGCACAGCAGACTTGGTGACTGTAGCCAAGTTCATGCAAGAGTCCTGATCACCAGGCATGCCCATAGTGACAAAGCATAAATCAACATCGAAAAAACAGACTTAGGAGTGGAATGGCATACTATCGTTCTTGAAAAAAATCAATGCAGTAAAGAATACTTATTTGTTTTGCTTTCTTCTTGCACGGAAGCAATGTATCTTAATTTATCTCAGAACACAGTTCTACTAAAAAGAGAGAAAAAAAATTAAGTGTATTAAGTGTTTATTAGAGACCATTTCTCCTTGGTTCCCATAAACTAGGCCAATTGTAATTCTTAGACATTGTTGCCCTTGGCAATAAAAAAGAATCTGTCACAGATAAATGTATTATACAAGCCTCACACTCATTGAGAGTATTCCGTTTTGAATATACAGAAGTGATACAAAAACTCCATGAGCTGTATTCTACACATTGGGATACTAAATTGATAAGACTGAAGTCTTCTCCGACACCTATAATGAGAATGGGAATAGCAATAAGCTCTCATGTTTAAATTTGTGCTTTTTAAGATAGATTCTTTATTCGAACATATAACTGTATATACACCAATGCTTTTTTTCAAAACCCTTTGAAATTCCCATCTCCAGCTAAAGTAAACTCTGTTTTATATAGGTTGGGTAATCAGTTGAATACTGTCAAAATAATCTTCCTAGAGCAGTCTGATGAATTAGCTGCAAACTTCTTTTGCTCATCTTTACTGAATAGTCACAATAAAATGGCAATTAATTGGCACAGTGTATTAATTTTTACTCACCTGGCGATCGTAGTTGATTTGAGCTTCCTGCTCAATGTCAGAATCTAACTCTGGCACATCAGATAAATCTGAATCTGATTCTTCGCTGTAGGAATCAACGCCACCCTCTGCATAGAAAAAAAAAAATCAACATATATCTAATCACAAGCAAATAGTATGTGGTTTTTTATATAATTTAGACTACATGCAAAGCAGTATTCAACAGCTTTGGAAGCTTAAGCAATTTGTAAAAATCATGTGGGCTGACTGAATGTGTCAGGTTTCGTTTCTGTTTCTCCTGTTTCACTGCCTGGGGCAGGAGGGTGGCAGAGGGAAGGAGAACAACTGAGTAGTTGCTAGTATATTTCCAGCATCTGAGAGAATACTGTTTTTTTAACAGGCTTTGGAGTGAAAACATACAGAAATAGTAAATAAAAACTTTCAGTGTGATCTCTGTGTTTAAAAAGATTTGCTGTAACATAGGTTACGGCACGGAGCTCCACAGGCACGGAGTGAGATTTTGCCCTTTTGCTGAAGGAAATCCAATTTTCAGCAGTTGCCACTGTTTTTGTAGAATATTGTCAGTATCATGTACATAACAAGAAAAAAATTCTAAAGTACAGTTATCACATATATATGTGAATTTGCATTGAAAAGAAAATTAAACAATTCAACATGTGTAGTCAGATTTCTGAATGCAAGTTAGATGGCTAATTTTGAAAATTTAGTTTGATCTAGTAACCTCCCTCTAAATATCCTTTTCATACACTTTGACAAATACTACTTGTATATTCCTAAACATACAATATAGCAGACTGCAGAAGAAATTTTAATGGACCTTGCGTGAAACAAATTGTTGTCTATGAAAAGTAAATGTCACAAATGTGCTGAGTATATGGTCAACAGGAGAGGTGCCGGATGACTGGAGGGTGGCCAATGTGACGCCCATCTACAAGAAGGGCCGGAAGGAGGATCCTGGAAACTACAGGCCTGTCAGCCTGACCTCGGTACCGGGAAAGATCATGGAGAGGATCATCCTGAGTGAGCTCTCAAGGTAAGGGAAGGGCAGCCAAGGGATCAGGGCCAGCCAGCATGGGTTTAGGAAAGGGAGGTCCTGCCTGACCAACTTGATCTCTTTATATGACCATGTGACCCACTTTCTCGATGAGGGGAAGGCTGTGGATGTTGTCTACCTAGACTTTGGGAAGGCCTTCGACACCGTCCCCCCACAGCATTCTCCTGGAGAAACTGGAGAATCATGGCATAGACAAGTGTACCCTCCGCTGGATAAAAAACTGGCTGGATGGCCGTGCCCAGAGAGTTGTGATTAATGGGGTGAAATCCTCTTGGTGGCCGGTCACCAGTAGTGTCCCTCAGGGCTCAGTTTTGGGGCCAGTTTTGTTTAATACCTTTATCAATGATCTGGATGAGGGGATTGAGTGCACCCTCAGCAAGTTTGCAGATGACACCAAACTAGGTGGGAGGGTTGATCTGCTTGAGGGTAGGAAGGCTCTACAGAGGGATCTAAACAGGTTGGATCAATGGGCCAAGGCCAACTGTATGAGGTTTAATAAGGCCAAGTGCCGGGTCCTGCATTTTGGTCACAACAACCCCGGGCAATGCTACAGGCTTGGGGAAGAGTGGCTGGAAAGCTGCCCAGCAGAAAAGGACCTGGGAGTGTTAGTGGACAGCCGGCTTAACACAAGCCAGCAGTGTGCCCAGGTGGCCAAGAAGGCCAATAGCATTCTGGCTTGTATCAGGAATAGTGTGGCCAGCAGGAGCAAGGAAGTGATCGTGCCTCTGTACTCGGCACTGGTGAGGCCTCACCTCGAGTACTGTGTTCAGTTTTGGGCCCCTCACTACAGGAAAGACATTGAAGTGCTGGAGCGTGTCCAGAGGAGAGCCACCAAGCTGGTGAGGGGTCTGGAGATCAGGTCATATGAGGAGAGGCTGAGGGAGCTGGGCATGTTTAGCTTGGAGAAGAGGAGGCTGAGGGGAGACCTCATTGCCCTCTACAACTACCTGAAAGGAAACTGTAGAGGCAGGGGCTGGCCTCTTCTCCCAAGGGAATAACGACAGGACCAGAGGAAATGGTATGAAGCTGCGGCAAGGGAGATTTAGATTAGATATTAGGAAGAATTACTTTACTGAAACAGTGGTCAGGCACTGGAACAACCTGCCCGGGGAGGTGGTGGAGTCACCATCCCTGGAGGTGTTTAAGAAACGTGTAGACATGGCTCTTCAGGGCATGCTCTAGTGCCCAAGATTATTGGTTTGTGGGGGGGTGTTGTGTGGGGGGGTGTGGGTGTGGGTGCGGAGTTTAGTTGGTGGGTTCTTTTTTTTTTTTTTTTTTTTTTTTTATGTGGTTGGACTCGATAATCTCAAAGGTCCCTTCCAACCACTAAGATTCTGTGATTCTGTGAATTCCAGGGAATTATAATAAAAATATTTTCTGTTAATTCAATAAAAGCTTTTCAAACAGTGCTGCATTCTCTGTTGATTTTATATAATAAGTAATTAAGAAGAGATCATTTTTACCTTGCGGAGATGTTTCAAGGATGCCATTTGTTATCCCTTCTGGAATAAATCGCCACTGAAAAACAGAGTGATCAGCACCTCCTGTACTTAAAACCCACTGAAAATCATGGGACCAACAGACATTGGTTACGTGTGCTGAATGGCCAACGTATTTTCTAAATTTAGCTCCTAAAAAAACCAAAAATGGAACTGTTAGTATGTAAGAAGAAAAGAAATTAACATTGTAACTAATAAGGTTAGGCTTTTAATGGAAACATACTCTAAACACTCTTATGAAAATTGAAAACAAAAAAAAAATACTTAAATGCTTCTTGATATTCTGATACTAATAGTAATTATAAAATAAAAATAAATGGCATAAAATAATATGAATGATACGTTCACTTCAGTTTTCTGAAAAGCACTTAGATCTCGTCAGGAAGTACAAGATACACATAGGGTTTAATTTTCACCTTTATGGCCATTACCACTAATGCAAATTATACACATGCATTCTGTATTGTACTACACACATAAATTCAAATTCACTATCAGAAAATATACTGATAGTATAAATTAAACATATATATAAACATTATATTATACATATATAAACATAAACATATGCTAAACATATATATAAATTAAACACTGAAGATCATGGACAGCTGAAATGTTTTATTTAGTTTTGCGGTCTTTATGCACGGTACAGTGCAAATAGTGAAGAAACAATCTGTGCTAAAAGCCTACCGTAGATATGAAGCAAATAGCTCACACAGAGCTACACTCACACACGCTAACAGACAGTGAAACTCTCGTGAGGTTTCTGAAATTGCTACCGGCATACATTTAGACAAATTATAGTAACGCATGCAGCTGATACAATTTTGTTGTGATGTAAAGTCTTACTGAATTAGTTTCTGAAAATGTAATATCAGAATAAGCACACTATAAACTATACATTCCCAACAGTTCTAAAAACAAGTATATAAACATTGGCAGGAAATCACTGGATACACAGAGGGTTAAGGTCTCATCTTTATGTCCATTAATACTAACACGAATTGCGCACACACTGATTTGAATTATACACGAGAATCAAACGCCACCATTAGAAAATATACTGATATAAGGTAATATTGCATTCTTCAGACATACAAAATACTGTCTTACCTTTCTTTAGGCACGGAAATCTAAATAATTTAACCAGTCCAAAATCATCTCCAGTTACGAGCACTGAGCTGTTGTAATTTCCATCCACAGAGTTGACATCTGTAATGTTTGTATATTTTGGCCAAATTCCATTCACTTCAGATCCTATCACACAGGTCCACGAGGCCCAGTGAATTCCTTTGATCTCATCTTTGCTAGTTAGATGCTTTCCAGCTGAAAATACGCAAGTGAATAATCTGTTTAATCATTTGGTTTTCAGTAAACTCCATTTCTTTTCATCACAATTATCTGTGTATTCTTCTTGGGATTAATCTTTTCACCTGAATAAAGATTCGCAATTATACTTTAAATTATAATCTCACATTTGTGGTATTTGACAACATCGCACATCTTACAAGTTCTAATGCAGCTGCACATAAACATGCTAAAAACATATAGAAGTGGAAAGACATTAGATATTTATGTAAGTTCCAGCCAAGAAACTCCACTTGCAGATGTACTATTTATATCACACTTTTGTTATTTTCTTCAAATCAACACTGAAGTTTGCTTGTTCATAACATGAGCCACTTGTAAACTTACACGGCATCTTGTAGAACAGTCTCTCTCCTGCACCATCATTGGTTTGCAAGAATTTACTATCCACAGACCAGTCAATATGAGTAATAAAACTAGTAGATTTGTTGCATTCTCCTATTTTTTTGTACCGCTGAGCAACTGCATAGATATCCACTGGGCCATCGTTAGAACCCACAGCAAGGTAAGAGCCATCTGGTGAAAATTTCATTTCATGGATTACTTCTTTTCGGTCTTTAATATGAACTACCTCTGTCATATCTCTGCAAGAACCAATAGTGAAAACATGAACTGTAAACTTGTGAACATGCAATCCACAAATACTTAAGACAAATATGAAGATAGATGCACTGCATAATTTGTACAACAAAAAACAAATTTCACTAAAACCCCCTTTTTTTGAGAAGTTCCTATTGATTTCATAGGTTATAAGCACACTTTTAAAGCAAAACACAGAAACAACTTTACCTATCCACAATACTCCTCATTCTATTCACCTAATTTTAACTGTAAAATAGTTAGCTGTCTAGTCTAAACTAGAACAGACAATTTTATTTTTTTTAATCTTTATTTGTTTCACAGGCAATGGAAAATGAATTCCATCGAAAGAGCAATTACCCTGTCTCTCACAAGACTGTGTTGAAATGGTCTTTGGGAGAGAACCATTTCTCCATATTGACTCTTTTGGGGAGACAGGCAAACAGTTTAGATTAGAGGCTAACAATTAGACTGGTAAAGTTAGATATGATTAATCCCACATGCCAGGACCAGTCAGCTACAGTTTTGAGGGTTCCAGCACCACCAACACCATCATCCACTAGTGGAAAAACAGTATTGACAATACTTTGCATGTACCTTTAAAAAAAAAGAAAAAAAAATCCAGACAGACATACAATGTAGTTTTCAAAAAAATATTGAATTCTTCCCTATCCAAATTACATTTGATATAAATCCCTTTCCTGTCCAATCAAGGAACCAAAAACTGCAGTGCTAGTGAATGCAGACAAAATTTTTGCAAGTAGGTTTCCCCAAATTCTTTGGCTATGAGGAAATAATTAAAACTAAATTAAAAAGAAATCTTCCTGAGTTGACTGAACAGTGAGGCATGTCTCTGTGCCATTAATTTTGTATTTACAAAGACAATCCATACCAGATTATATATTTGGGCTGGAAGGAAATTCTGTGAGGAAGAGTCTTCTGCAGACATCATGGTTCTGTTACTCTCCATTTTAAGCTTTTTAATTATTTTTCCTGATTTCTGCTTTTATTAATTACTGCTAGTAGCATCAAATTTACTAAAAGACTCAAATTCATTTAAAAAACATGATTTTTGTTAATATATCTTAAAAATGCTGATACATAGAACTGTAAAAGCAGAGCCGTGAAAGGATAATCATCTGTAACTGAAGACAGATTTCTGGGAGGGGCTGGGGAATGGAAAGGTTAATGTTAGAGACAATCAGGATCTTAAACAGAATAATTTTTTTAGAAATTTCTCTTAAAATGGTGAAACTCTAAAATGTCAATAACAGTAGAAATTCCATTGGGAAAATTCTTATTTATTCATAGCCATTTTTTCCTTCAAAAAGTGTTTTGGGCAAAAAAAAAAAAAAAAAGAAATAAATTCTTTGCTCCGCTTTATTACTGAAAACTGGTACTATAACTATTCCATAGTGTTAAATATAGCTACTGAGAAGAGCAGCTAATTCTCTGGATTACTTCATAGGTCCAGATCCTTCATGACCAAAAAAACCAACAACGATTCATGTTGCTGAGTACATGATACAAAAAAATGCCAACAAAACACACTGCCATTGACCAATTTTTCTGGATCAGGGGCTGCAGACTTGTTACCCCGTCACAAGACCTGTCACAGAAAAGGGACAGGTGGAGAAGCAATTGCATCCAGGGCCTGTACACAAAGGCAAAGGTGTACACAAAGGTGCTGCCACTCCTTCAGAAATAATGCTGGTTTATCATTATCAGCCTCCGTCAGCTGAATCGTGAACAATGTTAGGTATCAGGCAAATTAGTAGAGACAAGATTACTGTGAGACAAAGAAGATTAACTTCTTTAGAAAAATACTAGTCTTTTAAATGGATTTTAAATTAATATGCTCAGATCACTTAAGTTTTGTGAAAGTCATTAACGCAGTACATTACGGGGGTTTTCACAGACCTTCCATCGATTACAGGATTTTCCCTCCTATCAGCTAGTAGTTCAAAGTATTTTAAATATATGCTTACCAAATATATCAGGTTATGTTAAGGAAGCGGTAAACTCTTCCAAGTATCAATTAAAATAGCTTATGTGTTTTGAAATCACACTATTCTCTTTGGCTATTTCACTCTATGCCCAATTTTATGTTTCATCTGCTTTTGTGTGTCTTCTATAACAGTATTCCACACAGAAAATGCCTACTGCATATGATGCATTCATGCAAAAAAATGTTTGTCATCTAATATGAAAAGCAGAATTCACATATATCTTGCAAATGCCTAAAAATGTCTTTCTATCATTCATTATTTTGCATAGTATCCATTCTTGTGTATGGCAGGAAACGAACCAGGGAGATTCCTTTCAAAACTGTCTCTGTTGTTCTCTCTCTTATGGACATTTCTTTTCACAAAATATCTGTATAACTTCAGAACAAATGAAGAAAAAAAGACAAACTTGAAAATGTCAAATTTTATCAACATTATTACTAAGAGCTAATATTTTGAATTAAATAAAGCATAATTGACAAACTACCACCTTTTAAAACACCAAGTGATATTATGGAAGCACATGCTCAATTTTTAATCTGTTTCTGATAAAATACCCAATGATTTTTTCTCCTTACAGGAGTAAAAGAATTTATAATATGGTCTTGAGTTACTCAGGGGGGAAAAAGCTAATAACCTTAGAAACTAATGTAAGATTTTCTCACCGTACTCGAAGAACAATGAAGGAGCCATCCTTCATTCCAAGCGCTAACTGTGATCCATCAGGACTGAAAGACACGCTCCGCACTGCTTCTTCCATATTGCAACGAGCAATCAAGGCATGGTCAGCAAGACTCCATAATCTGCATCAAAGGAAATTTAAAGCAGGAGGAGATTTTTCTTGACTGCACAATGTTTCAATATCATCAAGATTAAAACCAAAAGGTCTAACTCAGTTGGCAAAGGCCCATTTGCAAGCACACTTTATATTAAGATTTTATAATGTCTTGAGTTCCTTTCCAGCCATGGAATGAAGATAATTTCATTGACTTGAGCTTAGAGACTTACAGAAATTTAGTTTTGAAAACTCAAAACTGCTTATCAATCTAGAAGAGAAAGGGTGTGTAAAACGACTGCCTGAATCATTACATAGACACAGAATTTTCCAGCAGTGGCACCGGATGTCCTGGCAAATAATATCAAATGAAGCTTTCAGACACCTTCAAGTGAAGTTCCTGGTTCAAATTTCTTTCAAAATCAAGTCTTTACTGTTCCCAGTTCTAGCAGGGATGGCACCTCAGACCTCAACACATATCTGTGATACCAGAAGAGAAAACAGGGTGAAGCTAAATTACATAATCATTTGGTGTTATCTCTGGACTTTACTTATCTGATGTAACAGAATTCCCCTAGACAAGTAACAAAAAAAAATGCCGTTTCTGTAGACGGAAAGGATCAATGCAGATCAGACTGAAATTTTCACTGAAAGTGAAAGCAATACTCAGAGAGCATAAACGTTCCAACCATGGGGAAAATTTTCTTGTCATAACCCTGAATGAGCTAGTAGACAAAACTGCATGCTGATTTGCTCATTTACATCTTTTTAAATAAAAATAATCAACAAAAAAAATATGCCATAAGATAGAGAAAAGCAAATAATGTACTGAAATTTTTAAGAAGGAATGGAGGGAATTTCCCAGATCACTACAAGCTCGTTAATCAGATCCTAGTAGTACGCAAGATTTAGAAAAAAAATTAAAGACAAGAATAATTTAAAGCATGGAAGAAAATGCATAAAAGACCTCTTGGCCTAGAAAAATTAAGTCGGCAATACCTAGCTATCTTTATTTTGAGGACAGTGTTGTAAACCTGATGCATTTGTAAAAGATTTATAAAACATTCAGTAAAATATTTGCATATTAGCATATGTAATTATTGGCTCAAGAAAATGACAATTTGTACAAGAACTGTAATGTGATACTGTATGGAGTTTTACAGCAAGCTTTACAGAAAGAAACAATTAGGCTGGATGGAAGATACTACTGAGATTTCTAGGTACAAGCTTTGGGATAGTAACATTTAATATTTTCACTAAAGACATTGGCACAAAAGATGAGAATGAGATTTGCTGTGGACAGTAAGCTGGGAGGCACTGTGAACCCAGAGATGGATTTATCATATTGGAAGAAACAGACGTTTCTTGATGATGAAACAAATAGACATGGAATGAAATTTAACCAAAGACCACACTTTCAGAGCCTTGCGTCTAGCACTGTGCTGTAAGCTTAAAACATGAGTGGCACCAGCAAAAAGAGTAAGATCTCACACTATTTTTCAGTTATAGAATGACTATGATCCACGAGTGAGTTGCAGACAGGAAAAGGGAAATTTTATCCTAACATATATCCTGGGTACTATTCCAGAAGGTACACAAAAACAACACACAGTGACCTCATCTGGCATGTTCTTTATAAGTTATTTTGAGAAATCAGAATAAAAACAGGAACATATGCAGTGAAGGATTATTAGTATGATTAAGAGAATGAAGACTGTATCACAATAAAGAAGACCAAAAGAGTTTAACTTTTATACCTTAGTGAAACAAAGGCCGGGAAGGGACAGTATTGCTTCCAACAATAGATCAGTAGGATAAACGTCAAAGAAGGAGAAAAAGTTATGTTGAAGGACCATGTTGGCACTAGAACAAATAGCATAAACAGAACATTGAGTATAGTCTGAAAAGAAGGATGTTTCTGACCACCCCAGCAGTAACATTTAGATACAGCCCTGAAGCAGAGTAACAGGAAGAAAAAATAGAGTTTGATAAATTTAGTAAAAGGATTTGACTGCCTGCACTGAGTAGGAAACCCTTTGGGCCTTGTCAGGTTAATGTTATTAGGATCAGTCTAGAATCAATAACCCTGAATGATGCTGGTTTCCTCTCAGGCTGAAAGAATTCAAGGATGAGAAAGAACTTGAAAAGGCTTCTCTCTGATAAAATTACAAGTACCACTTCCTGGCGAAAAAAATGAATGTGGGATGCTAAAACTGTTTTCAAAGACAAAACACAGGTAGATAAGATGCAAGATTCTTAGCAGCCTCGCTAGGTAGAAGCTATAAGCCCAATACAATAAAGAATGAAGCAGAAAGGATTTGAAAAGATTTCAAAGGAAATATCAGGACAAAATTTGCCTCCAAAATGTTGCTTTCACATGGATTACTTTGACCAATACATTAGAAGTGTAATTGTAATACATGGCAGTGCGAGCAGAATAATTCAATTTTCTTTAAAAAAAAACCTTCTTGAATTGATGGATGGGTAATTCCAAATATGGGCTTTTAAACAGAAAAAAAAACCCAAAAACATTTTGCATACATACAGGCATTTGTATATACTGACAAAATAAAAGTCTGGCTTTCCTTATGAAAATAGAAAAAGTAACTCTTCTGGCAAAACACTTAGAATCATAGAATAGAATCATAGAATGTGTTGGGTTGGAAGGGACCTTTAAAGGTCATCTAGTCCAACCCCCCTGCAGTAAGCAGGGACATCTTCAACTAGCTCAGGTTGCTCAGAGCCTCATCCAGCCTGGCCTTGAATGTCTCCAGGGATGGGGCCTCCACCACCTCTCTGGGCAACCTGGACCAGTGTCTCACCACCCTCACTGTAAAGAACTTCTTCCTGCTATCTAATCTAAATCTCCCCTCTTTCAGTTTAAAATTGTTACCCCTTGTCCTATAGCTCCACTCTGTGCTAAAGAGTCCCTCCCCATCTCTCCTGTAGGCCCCCTCCAGGTACTGGAAGGCCGCTATAAGGTCTCCCCGGAGCCTTCTCTTCTCCAGGCTGAACAACCCCAACTCTCTCAGCCTGTCCTCATAGCAGAGGTGCTCCAGCCCTCTCATCTTCTTCATGGCCCTCCTCTGGACCTGCTCCAACAGGTCCTTGTCCTTCTTGTGCTGAGGGCTCCAGAGCTGGACACAGTACTCCAGGTGGGGTCTCACCAGAGCAGAGCAGAGGGGCAGAATCACCTCTCTCGACCTGCTGGCCACGCTTCTTTTGATGCAGCCCAGGATGCGACTGGCCTTCTGGGCTGCAAGCACACATTGTTGGCTCATGTCTAGCCCTTCATGCACCAGTACCCCCAAGTCCTTTTCTGCAGGGCTGCTCTCTATCACACCATCCCCCAGCCTGTATTGATAACGAGGATTGTCCCAAGCCAAATGCAGGACCTTGCACTTGGCCTGGTTGAACTTCACGAGGTTTGCTCGCGCCTACCTCTCCATCTCGTCCAGGTCCCTCTGGATGACACCCTGTCCCTCTGGCACATCGACCGCACCACTCAGCTTGGTGGCATTGGCAAACTTGCTGAGGGTGCACTTGATCCCACTGTCTATGTCATTGATGAAGATATTAAACAGCACCAGTCCCAGTACGGATCCCTGAGGGACACCACTTGTCACCCCTCTCCATCTGGACATCAAGCCATTGACCACTACCCTCTGGATGTGACCATCCAGCCAGTTCCTTATCCAGCAAAGAGTCCACCCATCAAATCCTTATCTCTCCAACTTAGAGAGAAGGATGTTGTGGGGGACCGTGTCAAAGGCCTTGCAGAAGTCCAGACAGATGCTATCCATTGCTCTTCCCTTGTCCACTGATGCAGTCACTCCATTGTAGAAAGCCACTAGGTTGGTCAGGCAGGACTTGCCCCTGGTGAAGCCATGTTGGCTTCTTGAATCGCCTCCCTGTCTTCCATGTTGTTTTTGGAAAACAATACTGCATGTCGTACTTCTGCATGTTGTTTTCGGAAAAGCCAGATAAGTAAACTATTTCTGTATAAACAGTGTATGCATTTTCAAATAAGGCAAAGATATATTTTAACCATTCTTTGGCAACTTTCCTGTGCATTTGTTTAAATGACTGAGTTTAAAAAACCTAAACAGGCTCATGAAACTTTATTCCAGCCTTTTCTGTCATGTACCTGAGAGATGAGTTTATTTAGTGGAGCACATACTGATTACAGCCTCCCAAGAGGTTTACTAGCAACCACTCCGTTTGCAGAAAAAGTCATGGCTCATGACAGAAGCTTTACTGCTGCTTTGTTTCATTGAATTGGCAGAACAACGCTCCACATAAAAAAATGAGAGATATAAACATTCGAACGGATTCATATAAAAACAGGTTCTAATCAATCTTCTTATAAACGCAGGAATACAGAAAGAGATCATTCAAGAAGACAGACAGTGTAGTGAAGATGTTCTGCCAGAACAGCGGTTACTTGTGGTCCTGCAGATAGATGTTCTAACATGACATTACAAAAAGACATGCGAGTTCCATTGAACAAATGTAATAAATAATTCTGTACGCCTATTAGCATTCAGATGAGAATGACGCTTTTTTCCTGTTCCTGTTGTAAGAGACAGGAAGCAGCCAGCTTTCCTAGTTGACACTGTTTTGAAGTTTAAAATGTAGGAAACATACATTCGGCTGGAGCCTCCTCTCAACTGTGCTAGGGAAAATCTACAGTAATTCCCCTTAACTCTACAGAGGTCCTTTTCATTTAGACATGTCACTTAAACATGAGAATATAACCTGGCCCACTAAATACTTTTATTTGAAAAACAATTTAATTTATACTATACAGCCACTCTTTTCAAAACAATGCAATAACCAAATACTGAGAAAAATTACACAATGAACAGCAATATAGAAACATTCCTGTCAATGCAATTTTATTATTGAAAAAAAATTGTTAAGAAAATGCTTTTGTGTACTTTTTTATCTAAATGAAAATATTTATGTATTTCACTGGAATTCCTCACATGAAGCATTAGTATATAAAACAAAAGCACAGTCTGAACTAGAATTCAGATCCCACATTCTCTAGTGCCTAAACAGCTAAACAGATGTGTGATGTAGTGCAGTACAATACCTGTAATGTTAGCAAACGCACATTTTATAGAATGGCAATGTTCAAAGGCATCAGTAATAGAATAATAATTATAACTGATCAATAACCATGAGAGCACCACAAATTAAGGCCTTACGTGCACAAAGAGCATGCTTGAACAGTCCTTCATAGAGGCGTACAAGTTTGTTCCACGCACACTTTGAGTCATCAGTACGCTATCCAGCTCCATGCCAGAGATGAATTACCATATGTCCTGTTTCCAGTGGGGATAGGGTTAATTCTCCCCAGGCTCTGGCAGGGACACAGGTATTCCATCCCACGTGAGTCATGCCCAGTCTGTAGCGGGAGCTGCCGGGGGAGGGGGAAGGAAGTCGACACTGGGAGTGGGCTGGGGCATCCTGGGTCCGGTCAGTGAGCGGTGGTTCCGTAATCATGTTTGTACATTCCTCTGTCCGTGTTATTGTTGTTTTCTTGTTCCCTTTGCTGTTCTGTTTCACTGCCTTTGTCTCAACCCACAAGTTTTGCCTTTTTCTGCTGATTCTCCCCCCTTGGGGGGAGTTTGAGAGAGCAGCCACATGGTTCTTTGTCGCCGTCTGAGCGTAAACCACGACAGTCCTTTTTGGTACCCAATGTGGGGCTCGAAGGGTTGAGATAACGACAAATCCAACTAGAGCTTGTTAAAACGAATTTGTTGTGTGCATTTATTGTATTAGTTAAATAGTCGCTGATCACCATGTTGCTTTGTTCTCATGGCTGTGTTACGTAAAAAACTGGGGAAGGGGATCGTGGCGGGTAAGGCCGGCAAAAAGGCTCTTTGAGGGCTTTCGTAGCTGGGAAAAGCGGCTACCTCGTGCTGGAACCGGCAGCTCAGGGGTGGGCTGCTGATGCGGCGGGGGGCTGAGACAATGACACGCGGCTGTTCTAAACGGACGGTCCCGGCCGCTGCGCACCCAGCACGCGCGGGCAGCCGGTGGCTGTTACCGCGGTGAGAGCAGGCGTGCCGGACGCAGCTCCTTGAACAGTAAGTCACTGGAGACCTCTCGACCTGGCCAGGACATCATGGTAAGAACTTGGCAGAAGGCCATGCTGTCCCTGAGCTCTGCACCGAGCAGCTCCGATGTGGCCACCCAGACAGAGCTTGCGTGGGAACATGCTGCCACCCAGGTGTCAGGCTGCAGGGTGTGCCCTGCTCTTGCACCGGTGTCGAATGGTAGTGGTGAGCAGACCTGCGGGAGGTGTGCCCAGGTAGAGGAACTCCTTCACCTAGTGATGGAGCTCCGTGAGGAGGTAAGTCGTTTGAGAAGTATAAGGGAGTGTGAACAGGAGACAGATAACCGGAGCCGCATCCTGCCTTCCCTGAAAGAAGCACCTCAAGCAGACAGAGCTCCACACACAGAGCACTCCCCACCCTCTAGCAGCGTGGCTGGATGTGGGGATTCAGAGGACAGGGGCCGGTGGCAACGAGTCCCCGTCCGGCGTGGCAGGCGTGCCACCCAGGTAACCCCCACACCATCCCAGGTGCCCTTGCAGAACGGATATGATGTTCTGCAAAGGGAACTGGAGGATGAGAAGGACAACAGCTTGCTGAACTTGGAGTTGTCACCGAGGCCAAGACGGATTACGCCTCGTATAACAACATCCTCAGTTATGAAAGAAAGACGGGCCCTTGTAGTAGGGGACTCGATTCTGAAGGGAGTGGAAGGTCCCATATGTAGACCAGACCCAACCTATAGGGAAGTCTGCTGTCTCCCTGGGGCCAAAGTTAAGGATGTCCAGAAGAAACTCCCTACCCTAGTTAGGCCGACTGACTACTACCCTTTATTGATTTTTCAGTTAGGCAATGATGAAATTTCAGGAAGAAGCCTGAGGGCAATGAAGAAAGACTTCAGGGCCCTGGGACGGCTGGTTAGGGGATCAGGAGCACAAGTGGTGTTTGCTTCTATCCCAACAGTTGTGAGGATTGCTGAGAAGATTAATAGGAAATGCCAGCTGTTCAATGCCTGGCTCAGAGACTGGTGTCATCGGCAGGACTTTGGGTTCTTTGATTATGGGCTGCTTTTCAGGACACCAGGCTTGCTGGCAACAGACGGCAAAAGCCTGTCTCCGAGGTGGAAAAGGGTTTTAGGGCAGGAGTTGGCCGGGCTCATTGACAGAGCTTTAAACTAGATTCGAAGGGGGATGGGGATAGATTCAAGCTTGCTAGCAAAAAGCCTGAAGGTGGCATGCTGGCACTAGACTTGGAAAAGATAGGGGGCGTAACCGGGCTCCTTAGGAATAAGTCTGGGGGTGGCAGAATTTCGGCTCGCGCCAGTAAAAAGGAGAAAGGACCTATAGCCCAGCTGAAGTGCTTATACACTAATGCACGTAGCATGGGCAACAAACAGGAGGAGCTGGAAGCCATTGTGCAGCAGGATAATTATGATGTAGTCGCCGTCACAGAAACGTGGTGGGATGACTCACATAGCTATAGTGCTGCCATGGATGCCTGTAGGCTCTTCAGGAAGGATAGGCAAGCAAGGAGAGGCGGGGGTGTGGCCCTGTATGTTAAGGAGTGTTATGAATGCTTTGAACTAAATGATGGTGATAATGGGACTGAGTGTTTATGGGTAAGAATCAGGGGCAGGGCTAACAAGGCAGACATCGTAGTAGGAGTCTGTTATAGACCGCCCAACCAGGATGAGGAGGCAGATGAAATATTCTATAAACGGCTGGGAGAAGTCTCAAGATCGTGAGCTCTTGTCCTCGTGGGGGACTTCAATTTGCCGGACATCTGCTGGGAATACAATACAGCAGGGAGGGAACAGTCTAGAAGGTTCCTGGAATGTACTGGGGATAACTTCCTGACACAGCCGGTGAGAGAGCCAACTAGGGAAGGTGCCCTGCTGGATCTGTTGTTTGTAAACAGGGAAGGTCTTGTGGGGGATGTGAAGGTTGGAGGCTGTCTCGGTAACAGTGACCATGAAATGACAGAGTTTTTGATTCTGGGCGAAGCAAGGAGGAGGGTCAGCGGAACTGCTACCTTGGACTTCCGGAGGGCAGACTTCGGGCTTTTCAGGAGCCTGGTTGACAAAGTCCCCTGGGAGGCAGTCCTCCAGGGCAAAGGAGCCCAGGAAGCCTGGATGTTTTTCAAGAAGGAAGTCTTAAAGGTGCAGGAGCAGGCTGTCCCCATGTGCCAGAAGACAAGCCGTCGGGGAAAAAGACTGGCCTGGCTAAACAGGGAGCTAGTGTTGCAACTTAGGGAAAAAAAGAGGATCTATAGCCTTTGGAAGGAAGGACAGGCCACTCAAGAGGACTACAAAGAGGTAGTGAAGCTATGTAGGGAAAAAATCAGGAGGGCCAAAGCCCAGCTAGAACTAAACCTGGCTTCTGTTGTCAAGGACAACAAAAAAAGTTTCTATAAATATATTAGCAATAAAGAAGAGGACTAAGGATTATCTCTATCCTCTAGTAGATGGGGCCGGCAACATAGTGACCAAGGATGAGGAAAAGGCTGAGGTACTTAATGCCGTCTTTGCCTCAGTCTTCAGCAGTAGGACCAGTTGTTCCCTGAGTACCCAGACCCCTGAGCTAGAAGACAGGGATGGGGAGCAGAATGAAGCCCCTGTAATCCAAAGGGAAATGGTGAGGGACCTGCTTCAGCACCTGGAGGTGCACAAATCTATGGGGCCGGACGGGATCCACCCAAGGGCAGAAGTGCTCGCCAGGCCACTTTGCATCATTTATGAGCAGCCCTGGACAACCGGGGAGGTCCCAGCTGACTGGAGGTTAGCAAATGAGACACCCATCCACAAGAAGGGCCGGAAGGAGGATCCGGGGAACTACAGGCCAGTCAGTCTGACCTTGGTGCCTGGGAAGGTCATGGAACAGATCCTCCTCAGTGCCATTACACAGCACATGCAGGAGAACAGGGTGATCAGGCCCAGTCAGCATGGGTTTGTGAAGGGCAGGTCATGCCTATCAAACCTGATATCCTTCTATGATAAGGTGACCCGCTTAGTGGATGAGGGAAAAGCTGTGGATGTTATCTACCTGGATTTTTGCAAAGCTTTTGACACTGTTTCCCACAGCATTCTCCTGGAGAAACTGGCTGCTCATGTCCTGGACAGGTGTACTCTTCACTGGGTAAAAAACTGGCTGGATGGCCGTGCCCAGGGAGTGGTGGTAAATGGAGTTAAATCCAGTTGGTGTCCGGTCACAAGTGGTGTCCCTCAGGGCTCGATGCTGGGGCCGGTTCTCTTTAATATCTTTGTCAATGATCTGGATGAGGGGATCGAATGCACCCTCAGTAAGTTCGCAGATGACACTAAACTAGGCGGGCGTGTTGATCTGCTTGAGGGTAGGTTGGCTCTGCAGAGGGATCTGGACAGGCTGGATCGGTGGGCCAAGGCCAATGGTATGAGGTTCAACAAGGCCAAGTGCCGGGTTCTGCCCTTGGGTCACAACAACCCCAAGCAGCGCTACAGGATTGGGGCAGAGTGGCTCGAAAGCAGCCCCGCAGAAAAGGACCTGGGGGTGTTGGTCGACGGCCGGCTGAATATGAGCCAGCAGTGTGCCCAGGTGGCCAAGAAGGCCAACAGCATCCTGGCCTGTACCAGGAATAGTGTGGTGAGCCGGACTAGGGAAGTGATCATCCCCCTGTACTCCGCACTGGTGAGGCCCCACCTCAAGTACTGCGTTCAGTTTTGGGCCCCTCACTACAAGAAGGACATTGAGGTGTTGGAGCATGTCCAGAGAAGGGCTACAAAGCTGGTGAGGGGTCTGGAGGACAAACCTTATGAAGAATGACTGAGGGAGCTGGGGTTGTTTAGCCTGGAGAAGAGGAGGCTGAGGGGAGACCTTATCACCCTCTACAACTACCTGAAAGGAGGCTGTAGAGAGATGGGGGCTGACCTCTTCTCCCTGGTGAGAAGTGATAGGACGAGAGGAAACGGGTTCAAGTTATGTCAGGGGAGGTTTAGATTGGATATTAGGAAACATTTTTTCACTGAAAGGGTTATTAAACATTGGAATAGGCTGCCCAGGGAGGTGGTGGATTCACCGTCCCTGGAGGTATTTAAAAAAAGGGTAGATGGGGCACTTAGGGACATGGTTTAGAAGCGGTTTTTGTCAGGGTAGGTTAAAGGTTGGACTTGATGATCTTAAAGGTCCCTTCCAACCTCAGCAATTCTATGATTCTATGATTCTAAATTCCAACTCACTGCACTGTGCTGGGCCCTGGCCAGTATCTACCAAACACTGCTCAATATTACACAGCACCCTCAGGCAAAAGAGATGGAAACCAGACCAACAGACACTGTCACTATTCCAACCCCTGCAACAGACACTGCAGCTACTCCAACCCCTGCAGCAGACACTGCGGTTACTCCAACCCCGCTGGCAGCCACTGCAGCTGAATCAGGAAACCAACCCGTGCCAGTATCAGTTGCCCCCATACAGAAAAAGAAGTACACGAAGAAATTAGTTCGCTTAGTAAGGGATGACAATGAACCAGGACCACCACAAGAACAGGAAGAAGAGTCAGAACCAGAGATAATCACCCGATCCCTATTCCCTGAGCAACATGCGGGATATGTGAAAAGATTTCAGACAACTTCCAGGTGAGCACATTGTCACCTGGCTGCTCCAATGCTGAGATAACGGGGCCAGTAGGCTGGAATTAGAGGGTAGGGAAGCCAGGCAGCTGGGATCCCTGTCTAGGGAAGGAGGCATTGACAAAGTGATTGGGAAAAAGACAGAAGCCCTCAGCCTCTGGAGGCGACTCCTGTTACACATGAGGGAGAGGTACCCCTTCAGTGAAGATGTTGTATGTCACCCAAGTAAGTGGACCACCATGGAAACAGGTAACCAGTACCTGAGAGAATTAGCCATGTGGGAGATGATTTATTATGACTTGGACAATGCAGACTTACCCACAGACCCCGATGAGGTGCAATGCACAAGGCCCATGCGGTGGAATTTTGTACAGAGCGCATCATCGTCATATGCCAACTCACTGGCAGGAATGGAATGGAAAGGTGAAGAGGGACGACCAGTGGATGAGGTGTCTGGCCGGCTCCGGCAATATGAAGAAAGTCTCCCCACCTTGTCTCAGCTGTGGAGAAACTGTCCCAGAAGGTCCAGCAACTTGAAGAGCATATGTCCTACTCCCCACCTGTATGGGCCAGCATCTCAGCTATTACAGCAGGTGTTTCCCCACTCAAGAGAGAGAGAGTACAGAGGGTACACACCACAAAGCACCCTGGGTTCTACCTGTGTGACCACAGAGAGGACATGAGGGAGTGGGATGGACAACCTACTTCGATCCTGTGGGCACAGGTACAGCAGTTGCAAAGGAAAACAACCGCAAAAGGGGATCCCTCCAGGAAAATTGCCACCACAGGTTCCAGCGGGCAGTTCCCCCAGCAGAGTAGAAGGCCTGATCTTACTTCTGATCCTCTTGAAGGAACTTCCAAGTCATTTCTGCAAGAAGTGAGTAACAGATACTATGACCAGGATTAGAGGGGCCCTGCCTCCAGCCAGGTGGAGGAAAGGGACAACCGGGTTTATTGGACGGTGTGGATTCAATGGCCTGGCACATCAGACCCACAGGAGTATAAGGCTCTCGTGGACACAGGTGCACAGTGTACCCTAATACCATTAAGCTACAGAGGGACAGAACCCATTTCTCTGGAGTGACAGGGTCATCCCAAGAATTGACTGTACTGGAGGCGGAAGTGAGCCTAACTGGGAATGAGTGGCAAAAGCATCCCATTGTGACTGGCCCAGAGGATCCATGCATCCTTGGTATAGATTACCTCAGGAGAGGGTATTTTAAAGACCCAAAAGGGTACCAGTGAGCTTTTGGCATAGCTGCCTTGAAGACAGAGCAAGTTAAACAGTAGTCTACCTTGCCTGGTCTCTCGGAGGACCCTTCTGTGGGGTTGTCAAGGGTTGAAGAACAACAAGTGCCGATTGCTACCACAACGGTGCATCGGCGGCAATATCGCACTAACCGAGACTCTCTGATTCCCATCCATAAACCGGTGCATTAACTAGAAGTTCAAGGAGTGATCAGCAAGACTCGCTCACCCTTTAACAGTCCCATATGGCCGGTGTGAAAATCTAATGGTGAGTGGAGGCTAACTGTAGACTATCGTGGCCTGAATGAAGTCACACCACCGCTGAGTGCTGCCATGCTGGACATGCTAGAACTCCAGTACAAACTGGAGTCAAAGGCAGCCAAGTAGTATGCCACAACTGATACAGCTACTGCATTCTTCTCAATCTCTTTGGCAGCAGAGTGCAGGCCACAGTTTCCTTTCACCTGGAAGGGTGTCCAGTGCACCTGGCATCGACCACCCCAGGGGTGGAAACACAGCCCCACCATTTGCCATGGACCGATCCAGGCTGCACTGGAAGAGGGCGAAGCTCCGTAACATCTGCTAAACATTGCTGACATCATTCTACAGGGCAACACAGCAGAAGAAGTTTTTGAGAAAGGGAATAAAATAGTCCAAATCCTTCTGAAAGCTGGTTTTGCCATAAACTGAAGTAAGGTCAAGGGACCTGCGCAGGAGATCCAGTTTTTAGGAATAAAATGGCAAGATGGATGCCTTCAGATCCCAATGGATGTGATCAACAAAATAGCAGCTATGTCTCCACCAACTAGTAAAAAGCAAACACAAGCTTTCTTAGGCATTGTGGGTTTTGGAGGATGCATATCCCAGATTACAGTCTAATTGTAAGCCCTCTGTATCAAGCGACCTAGAAGGAGAACTATTTTAAATGGGGTCCTGAGCAACGACAAACTTTTGAACAAATCAAACAGGAATAGTCCATGCAGTAGCTCTGGGGTTAGTTCGGGCAGGACAAGATGTTAAAAATGTGCTCTACACCGCAGCCGGGGAGAACGGCCCTACCTGGAGCCTCTGGCATAAAGCACCAGGAGAGACTCGAGGTCAAACCCTAGGGTTTTGCGGTTGGGGATACAGAGGATTCGAAGCCCACTATACTCCAACAGAAAAAGAGCTATTGGCAGCATATGAAGGGTTTTGAGCTGCTTCAGAAGTGGTTGGTACAGAAGCACAGCTCCTCTTAGCACCCTGACTGCTGGTGCTGGGCTGGATGTTCAAAGAAAGGGTCCCCACCACACATCATGCAACTGATGGTACACGGAGTAAGTGGACTGCACTGATCACACAGCGAACTCGAATGGGAAACCCCAGTCGCCCAGGAATTCTGGAATTGATCATGGACTAGCCAGAAGGCAAGGATTTTGGAATGTCACCAGAGGAGGAGGTGACGGAAGAGGCTCCACCATATAATAAACTACCAGAAAAATGAGAAGAAATATGCCCTGTTCACTGATGGGTCCTGCCGGATTGTAAGAAAGTTTTGAAAGTGGAAGGTTGTTGTGTGGACTCCTACACGACAAGTTGCAGAAGCCAGTGAAGGACAAGGTGAATCAAGCCAGTTTGCAGAGGTGAAAGCCATTCAGCTGGCTTTGGACATTGCTGAGCGAGAAAAATGGCCAGTACTTTATCTCTACACTGACTCGTGGATGGTGGCAAATGCCCTGTGGGGGTGGTTACAGCAGTGGAAGCAGGGCAACTGGCAGCGCAGAGGCAAACCCATCTGGGCTGCTGACCTATGGCAAGATATTGCTGCCCAGATAGAGAATCTGTTTGTGAAAGTACGTCACGTAGATGCCCAGGTACGCAAGAATCGGGCCACTGAGGAACATCAGAACAACCAGCAGGTGGATCGGGCTGCTAAGACTGAAGTGGCTCAGGTGGATCTGGACTGGCAACATACGGGTGAACTATTCATAGCTCGATGGGCTCATGACACCTCAGGCCATCAAGGAAGAGATGAGACATATAGATGGGCTTGTGACCGAGGGGTGGACTTGACCACGGACACTATTGCACAGGTCATCCATGAATGTGAGACATGTGCTGCAATCAAGCAAACCAAGCGTTTGAAGCCTCTTTGGTACGGAGGACGATGGCTGAAATACAAATATGGGGAGGCCTGGCAGATTGGTTATATCACACTGCCACAAAACTGTCAAGATGTGCTCACGATGGTGGAAGCAACCACCGGATGGCTGGAAACATACCCTGTGCCCCATGCTACTGCCTGTAACGCTATCCTGGGCCTTGAAAAACAAGTCCTGTGGCAACATGGCACCCCAGAGAGAATTGAGTCAGACAACGGGACTCATTTCCAAAACAGCCTCATAGGCACCTGGGCCAAAGAGCATAGTATTGAGCGGGTATATCATAGCCCCTATCACACACCAGCCTCTGGGAATGATACAATGGACTGTTAAAAACTACACTGAGAGCAATGGGTGGAGGGACTTTAAAACATTGGGATACACATCTAGCAAAAGCTACTTAGCTAGTTAAGACCAGGGGATCTATCAATTGAGCTGGCCCTGCCCAATCAAAACTTCCATGTACCATAGAAGGGGATAAAGTCCCCGTAGTGCACATGAAGAATATGTTAGGGAAGACGGCATGGGTTAGTCCTGCCTCAGGCAAAGGCAATCCCATCCGTACGATTGCTTTTGCTCAAGGACCTGGGTGCACTTGGCAGGTGATGCGGAAGGATGGGGAAATCCAATGTATACCTCATGGGGATGTGATTTTGGATAAGAATAGCCAATGAATCAAATTGTATGATGTTAATTGCTAAATAACCCTGCCACTGTATGTCCTCGTTACTATAATTGCTATCAGTTGTACTACAGTAAGAATCACCCAAATTAAGCACAGATGGACTTTGATGAAAAACCAAGTAAAGCACAGCAGTGATGGGATCAGAACTGACCTCAGCAGCTGGTGCCCACCAACTTCGTCAAGATCTACATCTTCAGCCCATGGACCGTGGACATGAGCCACAGCGGGTACACCAGCCACAAGCTCTGAAACTACAGCATGCAACAGTCCAGCACCACACAGCTTCTCACCTGCCCTGAGAGACTGTTCTAACAGATGGAGCCCAAAGTCATGGATTAAATGAACTCAGCAGACATTTTAGAGGGATGGCCAACAGACTAAGGGCATTATATCTGTATGGATATATATGTACATATACATATATATATATATAAAAAAAAGACAGTGGTAGCAATTCATTGGAACCTGTAAGATCTGGGCATGACATAGATGGTATGGAATAAGGGATGAATAATGTCCTGGTTCTGCCAGGGATAGGGTTAATTCTCTCCAGGCTCTGGCAGGGACACAGGTATTCCATCCAATGTGAGTCACGCCCAGCCTAGCTGGGAGCTGCCAGGGGAGGGGGAAGGAAGTCGACACTGGGAGCAGGCTGGGGCATCCTGGGTCCGGTCAGTGAGTGGTGGTTCATAATCGTGTTTGTACATTCCTCTGTCTGTGTTATTGTTGTTGTTTTCTTGTTCCCATCTCAACCCACGAGTTTTGCCTTTTTCTTCCAATTCTTCCCCATGCATGTGGGAGCTCGAGAGAGCAGCCACGTGGTTCTTTGTTGCTGTCTGAGGCTAAACCACAACACCATGTTAACCAATAGATGAGTCCAAGATAATAAATCCAAAGTCTTAGCATGGCTTATTAGCTTGAGGGCAGTACAATGCTAATCCCAGCTTTGCAGCTCTTGTTTCAGAACTGGCTTGCATCCTACCAGAATGCAGGCGGTGTGAATTTGTGCCTGTCTATACAACTGTGTAGACAAACCCAAGCAGAAGAGACTATCTGTGCATTTTATGAACTGAAAGAAATAATAGCAGTAGTAATAATACTAATGTGTAGGAAACAGGGAGATAACATGACTGTAGTGAACAACTGGTAGTTTTATTAGTTTCACAATTTGGATTTTAATAATGGTTAGAAAGAGATGAGGGGTGGCAGGAATAGGAAACCAGTGCAAGTAAGAAGATAGAAAGGAAAGGGAAAAAGATATTCCAACTGACCACGAAGCTTCAAGGCAGAGGTGAATCATAATGTGGAATCTGAAGCAACATAAATTAGAAGCTGGATGTATGGTAGGAAATTGATTTTTCCCATTGAAATATGGCCAAATGGTAGAATACCCATGTATGTTTCTGAAATAAGTTGACTAGTAGTCCATAAAAGCTGAAAAACTGTTTGGCAGCTGCCTGGGGTTGATTTGAAAATGTAGAATCATAAAATATAGAATGATTCAGGTTAGAAGGGCCCTTAAAGATCATCTAGTTCCCACCCCCCTGCCATGGGCAGGGACACCTACCACTAGACCAGGCTGCTCAAAGCCCCATCCAGCCTGGTCTTGAACACCTCCAGGGATGGGGCATCCACCACCTCTCTGGCCAACCTATTCCAGTGTCTCACCACCCTCACACTAAAGAATTTCTTCCTGATATTTAATCTAAATCTCCCCTCTTTCAGTTTAAAATTGTTACCCCTTGTCCTATAGCTCCACTCTGTGCTAAAGAGTCCTTCTCCATCTTTCCTGTAGGGCCCCCTTTAGGTACTGGAAGGGTGCTATGTGGTCTCCCCGAAACCTTCTCTTCTCCAGGCTGAACAACCCCAACTCTCTCAGCCTGTCCTCATAGCAGAGGTGCTCCAGCCCTCTGATCATCTTCATGGCCTTCTGCTGGACCCGTTCCAACACATCCACGTCCTTCTTGTGCTGAGGACTCCAGAGCTGCATGCAGTACTCCAGGTGGGGTCTCACCAGAACACAGTAGGGGGGCAGAATCACCTGCCTGGACCTGCTGGCCACGCTTCTTTTGATGCAGCCCAGGATGCGGTTGGCTTTCTGGGCTGCAAGCGTACATTGACGAGTCACGTTGAGCTTCTCGTCCAGCAGCACCCCCAAGTCCTTCTCCTCAGGGCTGCTCTCAAGCCATTCTCTGCCCAACCTGTATTTGCGCCTGGGATTGCCCCGACCCAGGTGCAGGACCTTGCACTTGGCCTGGTTGAACTTCATGAGGTTCGCACAGGCCCACCCCTCAAGCCTGTCCAGGTCCCTCTGGATTGCATCCCTTCCCTCCAGCATGTCGACTGCGCCACACAGCTTGGTGTCATCGGCAAACTTGCTGAGGGTGCACTCTATCCCACTGTCCGTGTCTCCGACAAAGATGTTAAACAGCACCGGTCCCAGTACTGACCCCTGAGGAATGCCACTTGTCACTGGGCTCCACTTGGACATTGAGCCAATCAATCAAGTAATCAAACTTATCTATATAAGATGAAAAGCAGTCATCATCCACCTGGCATAGGGTTGGAGAAAAAACCAATGGATGGGTCAGAAATTAGGATATTAGGGTCAGGAGGAACTGCTAAGGAGGACACTAGGGGATTCAGAGCTTGGTAAACCAAGCTGTCATGAACCCTGTTCGATGTGCTGTTCTGAAAGGGGCAGGGCTTCAGGGTAAGAGCAGAATCTCAATCTGAGGAAAGACTCATGAGACTGCCATAAAAACCTCCGTCTTCCAAAAATCTCTCTGGTTCCCATGGGTAGCTTTGGCGATCAGGAAAATCTAAATCCCTTTTATAGCAGGTAAATAATCAGTGACAATGGGGCATTATCCATGTCCAGTTGAGATAAGACATAACAGCTGTGTGGGTACAGGAGTACATCCACTACAATGAGAATCTTAGCTGAACCTCCAAAGTTTACAGTAAAGTCTTATTAAGCATATTAAAAATGCTTCATTTTTTTCAGAGGCTTATCAATTTGCCAAATTTTAAGAGGGACAGGAAAAGTAACACCCTTGACTTTGTGACAAATTCCACAAATATACATACAAAACTTCAAATCTCTGCTGCAAAGGCCTGAGGCACAAATGCTACAACTACACAACTGAAGGATCTTTTTCACTGGAATAAACCAGTGCATTTTCAGTAACTGAATTTTCTGGCATTTTAACTGAATTGGTTTTAGATCAGATTTTCTAAACACTCATGGCCAAGTCAGACACCTGTGTAGAACTTTGGTCAAAGGTATTTAGGTTTTAGGCTTATCGTATATTATTAACAGAAGGGAAGTACGAGGTGACCATTCTCCATTTAGATACCTACACCTGCTGTTCAGAAAAGTAATGAGTTAGTACTTAAAGCAGAGCATATAAATCCAGCACGTTTTGAACACAAATACCGATTACTTTTACATGGTGCGTGAAGCCCAAATATGAGGGCTGAAGAGAAAAAGTATTAGCTGCTAAGAAAAACATGGGGAAAAAAATGTTGTCTTAATGGAGTCCTAAGATAAGGCCAGAAAATAAATTACAACTACGTCAAATTGACATTGGCTAAAAATGATGTGTACATGAATGAATAGACTAAAAAAGTAAATAAGATCTAGCCTTACCGTACAGATCGATCATCACTGCCTGTGACTGCTAAAGGCTTCTTTGGATGGACTGCCAGGGCCCAGAGTTCCCCTTCACAATGACCCTGCATAATCAGCATGGGTTTATCTCTCTCTCTTACTAGCACCTCAAATATTTCACTGTCCTGTGTCCCAGCTAAAAGTCTGTCCGCTTTCCAACAGACACTTCGGATGGATAAACCTGACAGGGGACAAAATAATCTTAGATTAATAGCACCGAAAAGACAAAGTGATAGTCAGTACAGTGAAGACCATTAAGACTTCAAGAGTTAATTTTTAACAACTTTTAAGCTTTGACAGTGAAGTCTTATAATACATCACAGCCGACTAAATCTCAAAACAGTTCTATTAAATTATCTCCATTTGTCAGAAAAACAGAAGGCTCAAGCCTGGGAAAATGCTGAGTATCTAACATTTTTGCTGCCAGTTTCTCAAGAGATCAAGCTCTTATTCTTTGAGTAGACCTTGAGAATTTACTTTAAAAAAAACCAATTCAATTTCACATGATTTGAAGATCTAAATTTTCAATTAGGCAAGGTTCCGGTCACTGAAGATAGTTTTATTCCTTTTTTCAGTACTTTACTTTTTTGCACATTTAAATAAAATGTTGAATGAAATTTTCATGGTTTGAGCACATGTTATCACAATTCTCTATTTTTCTCCCAATTGGTAGATGAGAGAGATGGTAGAAATAATGGCATCAAGTTAGAATCACTCCGTAGCATGTAGTCTAATGAGAATTCACCTTCAATAAGCCCTTCCTTGATTTAACTTCCACGAAGATCAAAATCTCTTCTTTGGCAGCCTGTGGAAGGATAGCTAGGTGCCTTCTACAAACAATGTGCTAGAAGAAGATACCTTGATGAATATTACAGCTCTGGAATGTAAGTTATAATTCTGAAGTAATAATTTTCCACAGGAGATAACTACAGTCAATTAAAAGTAACTGAAGTCAGATAAAGTCTGTTTTGCATTGAGCGTGGACACATCCAAAGAACCAAGGAGGTTGAAGATGCTTGTTTCATGTGTAAGTCCTGCTTTCTCTGTGTCGCCCTACATATATGTTATTCTGACTTTTATTAAGGAATGGCCTGCCTGCAAGACTGGTATTAGCCAGACTGATCTGTCTAACCCACGTATACAGGCTTATTTCTCCACAATTTTTAGAAAGTCTTTCTAAATTGATCAGAACTGCTGTAAATGGTCATAAGGTCATTGTCTTCTAGAAATGAATGCTAAACATTATGATTCTATCTGCAAAAAACTACCTAAAGCCTGAACTACAGAGCAAAGGGACTACTGGTTGGGTGGTTTTGACAACTTTTTTGAGGGCTAAATTCCATGAGCTTACACTATAGTAAGGCACACTGGTGGAGCAGCGTTCATCTAAGCCTGCTGGCAGCTTGCTTGTTGGATAAGCCTAGATATTGCAAACCTATGCATTTTACAAGTATTAGAACCATCAGCTGATCTGGTTTAATTAAGGTGAAAAATAAACAGAACGAGCTTGTTACCAGAACACATGCCAAAATAACCATAATTGCGAAAGAAAATTTTATCCTTCTTAGTTGCCCCTTGACTATTCCAGTGGTAATTTTAATATGAAAACTAGGTCTAAAAACATAAGATAAAAATCAGGGGAAGTTAACACTAACAATTACAAAGTTGGCTGCCAAAAGTGTATAAAACCTACTTCAAATCAGCAAACAGACTGCACATTTCTCTCAATTCAAAGGGATGTGTAGAATTCCCAGAAGACTAAGATCTTGATATAGCATGCGTTATCATCTATGGAGATTATAAGTGCCCTGAGACTCTAATCATAAAATAAAGGGATGACTAAGCTCACAGGAAGCATGATTAGATTCAACAAATACGATGGTCAAGAATTTGATGGCATTCTCTCTATTAAATATGCCAAGTGCTACCATTCCAAACGAATCTAATGGAGGGCTCAGGTTCTCAGCATCTTTGAATATCAGGTTCCAGAAATCTCAAGTAATTAAATGAACTGCAATTAATTAATTAAGTTAAAGATTGGCTAACTTAATTCTCTTTTTTTTTTTTGTTTAATTAGTTTTTACTTATTTTCTTGTATTTGCATGGTGGGGAGCAGAAACTATAAGCACTCCTCTGTTCATACTACGAAACATGGAAATCTCTTCAGGCTACATCATTGTCAGCGAAAAAAGGGAATACAGTCATTAAGAAAAAAAACAACAGTACATTTGTTGTTGTTAAACAGCAGAGACATTTATGCTTCAAATTAAATTGTGTCATAATCCATTATCTAGATGGATAATGTGAAAAAACATTAAAGTAATAGCTCATTACCTTTGTATCCTTGTTCAGTCTCCCTTAGGTCAATTTTAGTAATTGGTTTGAAATCAGTATCCCATAACCGAATGCAACCATCTCTCCCTCCAGTGGCAAAACCTTCCTCACAAGCATACATACTAAAAATTCCAGCCTGTTAATCAATAGTATAACAAGTTTTAAAGTTCTTTACAATTGATTGAAACACACAAAGGAAATGGTTTTGAACAGACTCTTGTTAAAGGCTAGAAACTGCTAGGCAGTAAAATGTTGTCCATCCAGAAGGCAAACCAGCAAGCACAGGGGGATACTTTTATTTCAAGTGCTCCCACTTTAGTGATTTATGAAATTTTTGTACGAATAGCAGTGACACAGCCTATTTGCAGAACTTTAAATTTGGTTTAGTTAATATTATTATAAGGACTATTAAAAAAATAATAGAACACTTAAAATAAATAGTTACCCAGAGTAAACAAAAACAAGCAAACAAGCAAGACAAATAATCTTACAGGTGTGGAGATGATTGAGACATTCTTTCATGAATTCATTTCAGACATCATTTGGAATCTGACAGGAACTGAAAGAGTGTCAATTCATTTTCTTTGTTGAAAGACAAGTTTCCACTACAGTTTGAATTTCTTCTTCATTTTTGAAAATGCCTCATTATTGATGACTGTGCTGTACTACACTGGAATAGCTCATGGAATGCCTGCTGATTCAGTATTTTATTAGGAAAACCTCTCAATTGAGAGACAAGTTGAACTGCATGGAAATCAATACAATGAAGAGAATACTTCTTAAAAGTGGCCTTGTTCAATGTCTCAATAAATTAATATTTCTAATAATTAATTACATAAAGATTAGAAACTGGTCAAGAGAACACATATTAGCCATGGTAAACCCCATAATTTATGAGGATGAAACAGAACACATTATATAGAAAGAGACTGTATTTAATCATTCCAATTAACCTAAAGAAAACTCTGCAAAAAAAATTCTGCAAATACACTACAGGGTTTTATTGTTTGCCAAAGATATTTCCGTGTTATTGCAGCTGCATATAAGCACAACCTGGCAATTACACAGTAGTTCTGCAGGGAAGATGTCCCGCTGACTTCAGTCTGACTGTTTCATAAATTAGGGATTACTTCTATAAATAACGATTACTCTCTTGAACACTTAGATCTAATCTGAAAAGCTACTATGAATCTTGATGCACTGGCAACGTAACTAACACTGTTAGGTTTGCATCGCTCTTTCTAGAAAGCCGCCAGAAGGAAACTATTGTGACAACTGTTAGATTTCATATCACTCTTCTAAGAAAAATACTTGTTTCCTTCTGTTCAAAAAACCCATGCTAGAATGCCATTAGCCACAATCACATTCAAAAGAGGAGCAGTTCACAAATACATTAGAAACAAGACATGAAAATCCTACTGTGCCTTTACTGCAGGAGCAATAGAGACATAAATTTATATTAGACCGGTTAGAAATCAAACATGATCCTATACATCGCCTTTCTCTCTGTAATTAGAAGTGCTCCAAAGTAGGGGGGTTGTTATGAAGCCAACTGGAGTAAACTGTCTTCGGAATATGGTCAGAGTGCAATTCACAGATTAAACAGCCTCACTGCACTTCAAAGCTTTTATGAAGAGTCAGTCTACAGTGTTGGGAATTATAGTGGTAAAATTCTATGTGAAACAAGATCATTTGGTTACGAACTATTTTTTAGGTAAACTGATCATAACTGAAGCTACGCAATCTGTGAAACTTTAGATTTAGAAACTTCACTTTAGATTTATTCTTGGTTAAACCAATGCTATAAATATCAGTAGTTCTGTCAATATCAGTACAGCAGCTACCATCTGCTGACAACTTATAAACGAAGTATAAGATTACATGTAAATTCTCAACTGATGAACAGTCTTAGACATTCTTCTAACCTGAAACAGAAGAAAATCTTCGTATATAAGCCTTCAAGAAGTTTTTCAATTCAATGAACAACTCATTTCAGAAACCGACATTAAAAACACAACTTACACTATGTGCTCCTTGAATTGTGCGGACTAAGTTTAGCCCTTTCCAAACATAGATGTCTCCATTTAAAGCACCAGAGTACGTGATATCTTCTTTTGCACATGCTAAACAAAGGATAGTTTGGAGATCTCCTGTTTTACCAAATATTCCTCTCTTTGCTGTCAGTGCATTTCCACACAATGTCCAAAACTGTGAAATGTAAATGGCATATTAGGAAAAATTTCTGCAGCATTTCTGTTTTTTTTCATATTACTGTGCAGATCTCACAGATGTACATCCTTACAGAACACTGTCTGGATAGACACTTAAATGACTCCTGTTCTCCTATCAGAATGTCCATGACTCCAAAAACTGCCCACTTACCAAGGAAATCCCCAGGCAAATGCTGTTAAGTCTAAAAACAAAACAAAATGATCAAACTGTTTGAGAAATTGAGGCACAATTCTGATTCACTATTGCTACACTACCCTTTCTCATTATTTCACTGTCTTTTATCATGTTGTGCTGGGTGACATCGGTCAATGTGAACGAACGCTTTTTAAAGCCAGGAACGTCCCATTTTTCTTGTCTGCAAAACTTAAAACGCAGCTATAGTTCTGAAGTAATAAAATACTTGATCTTAAAGAAATTATGTGCCCAGAGTAGACATTTCTACCCTTTTCCAGTGCACTGAAAGAGATATGCCCCTCAAATATAGATACATTTACTGAGAAACCACCTGCTGGATGGAGACTGCACATGCTTGTACATGAAACAACTCTCTGACTATGACAGTGGTAGGTTCTCTAAGTGTGGAATGGTGACTTTCTTGACTTCTACACAGACATAGTAACATTCTGCAAAAAACAACGTAAGACTGACTGGGGAAGAGAAAAGAGTCAAGAGAACATAAAGTTTGTCTTAGAAGGATGTCTTTAGTAGCTGGCTATAAATAACATATTCTTTCTTTTTGAATCACAGTGCTTTTTTTTTTTCCTAAATAAACATGATTTTATCAAGCAGAGAGGATAGTCAGTGCATTCAGTTTCCCCTGAAGGATCAGACCTTCCAGGGTAGGCAGAGTAAAGAGAATTTCAATTAGATGTGTAAGAGAAGCGCTGAAATATCCAGGCCTGCCAGCACTAGAAGTTCTGGACACACTACATCATAGTCCTGAATGGATTTGCCAGCTCAGGTCTTTATTAGCTGAGGTGTCTACGTTCTGTGGTCCATTGCACACTGAAAAGATACTTTCAGAGACTGGACAGGAATATTGAAGTGTTTGACATCGATGCATAATGTCTATCTCATTCCCACTTTATATGCTCACATCTTTTCATGGCTCTAAGTTGAATTTTTAGGTCTTTCTCTTTGTACTCATTCCTATAAAATTCCTATAAAGCTGAATTCCAGAAAATCCTTGGATCAAGGATTTTTATTTCAGATCCTTCTCTATTTCTAATTCAATTAAATTTTCCCATTGCCTCTTAACATAAACCAATTTACAAGAAGGCAGTGGGAACACTTCCCCCAGGGCTTTGATGCTGTGAGTAAAACATATACTCTCCTTACTTCTGGTTAGCTGTAGAAAGGCAAGAAAACAGGTAGCAGCGTTAGGAAATGGGTGGAGGGAGGATCCTAAGCTCAGGGTGAGATTCCTTAGCACCTAGGCTTTACCACCTCTTCTAATAATCTGCTCAGCCAAATGAGCCAAATAGAACCGAAACACTGCAGGAACAGATGGCACTATTCCCAAGCATTAGTCTCAATTCTCAAAGTGATACAATTACTTTAGAGCTGTTCTTTTCCTTTGTTTCAAGTTTCAATCACATTCCCACAGCCTTATAGTGAATGGCAAGTATACAGACTGCTGTTTGAGCATCACTGTATGGAAATATCTAATCATCACACACACTCCCCCTTTTTTTATGTGCCTGTATCTATATCTATTTACTTTGCCTGGTATTATGCATGTTCAGGGTAATTACAACCATTTTAAACAGAATACAGGTGCCAACAAAGACAGGTTTTGGAAAACAGCTTGCAGAATACAACAGATGGTATCACTTCTGCCAAAACCACCCACAGTTTGAAAGCAGTGGTGGTTTTAAGGGCACAAGCTTCTCAGTAACCAGAACTAGAGATATTAACTGGTTTCCTAAACTTCTAGTTAAAGCTCTTCCCACTCCAGTCATGTGAAATAATTGCCATCTGTTAGGAATGCTTTTGATGAGACAGGAGAAAAATAGAAACCTGCAGGGAATATTGGCAAGCAGGATTTCTTTCTAAGCTTTTTACAAGCACGAGAATGTTTTGTCCTAAACTTACAGTATGTATCTAGGTTCATATTTAAATCACCTCCAGAAAAGAGAGCAAATAGTGGGGCCCTAGAGTTTTCATCTGTTCATCTCTGCAGGTCTTGCATACCTTCCCTGCAGTATTCCTGCAAATGCTGGTAGCATGAAAGAACCTGGTCTGGTGGGAGGTGTCCCTGCCCATGGCAGGCGGGTTGGAACTAGACGATCTTTAGGGTCCCTTCCAACCCAAACCATTCCATGATAGGCCAAATAGCAGTTCGTTCAATTCATACTTTTAACTTAGTTCATCCTTAGTTCAGTGACCCTTCGTGATGCTTGATGAGAGAAATCACTAAAGGCTGAGACAATTTTCAAACAATTTGGGTGGAATGGAGAAGGCAGAGAACCCAAAAATTACAAGTGCATAATGATGAAAATTACACCAAATGATCTTCCCACTTTGTTTGTTAAGTGGGTCTGCCCCTCAGTCACTGCTGAAATGTCTAAATTGGCTTCAAACAAAAAGTTTTGCTAAAATGTTCACAGAGAAAAGAGAAAAATATAAACTGTCTTATTTTTAAAGCTCTCATCATATAAGAGGAAAAATTTCCTTTGTGACATTTATTTACTTTATATCAAGTAAACAATAAAAGCTATTTACCTTTATGTGTTTTACTCCACAGCTGACGATTCTATTTGCTTGATACTGATCCCAGGAAATATCAAATATCTGTTAAGAAATATAGTAAGCTGATATTTAAAATTATACAGTAATAGCATCCAGGCTCAGTTTGCTTTTACCAATTTTTAGGCATCATTTCTGTTGCAACATACTACTAAAAATGAAAGAATACTATTTAGGTAAATTTGGGACTCTCTGTAAACAAAGATGAAGGCAAATGTGCAGGCTTCCTCACGTAGTTCTGTCAACACACCTCGTTCCTGCCTTCACACTATCAATCTATTCTAGCTCCAAGGTATTACTGAATAAACAATATTTACTGTTTCAAATAAAATGGGAATTATGGTGTAAGCTAATGTTCCTTAGTTTAGGAAAGAAAGAGTGGTACATTCATCTTTATTCATTATTTTAGGTAAAAGGTACAGTACCCAATTTAACCTGATTACCAAAAGACCTCAGTGACAAAATTGGCGAATATCATTCATCTGACCTAATCTACAAAGTTAAAATTGAATTTTTTATTTTGACCAAACTTACAGTGTATTCTATGACTATGTGATTATGCCAAATGGAAAATATTGTATAAAGTTTGGAAACAAAAAGCTTGTATTTTGGCCCAGATTTTCAACAATATGTTATTTTTAGATTTTTCACCTCTGGCACTCAGCTTTTCAGTGCCCGAGCTGAGAACCAACGAAGTTACCACAATCATTAGTTGCTTCAGCAAACGTATGACTGTAGAGAAAGGCAATGAGACTTTCTGCGGCTTTTAGATCTTTAGCTGTTAAGTATAAATCACAAGAGAATTTCAATCAGTTTACAGGAACATATTATCTTAAGCCTACCCATAATTCATTTTATACGAAAGGAAGCACTGCCTTCCTACAAAATATTTATCTTCTTTATAAACATCAGGATTTACAGTAGTTCAAGTACTATTTTATTTAAGTGTTGTTAAAATGCACAAGATGTTTCACCTTCAGAAATGCTTTATGACTCCTGAACACTAAATCACCAGAATTTGCGGTCTAATTAGATACACATTCTTTCCCACTCCCTCTTCAGTGCAAAATCTCCTTTTCCTGGTTGTGAAAGCCTACTTAGGCTAAGATTTTAGTACTTCCTGCTTGTCCTGGAGTCTTCTGCTAATTCAGAACCTGATCTTGTACCTACTGAGGTCAGCAGCAAAACTTCCACTGACGTAACTGGAAAGTGAATCAGTTCTGAAAGTGAAATTCAAATAAGGACTAAGATTCTGTTGTGTTGGGAATATTGTAAGTAAAAATGAAGTACCAGATTTATTCAGATGACACACAAGATGCAGACAGACTGTATGTACACACAAACTGTAAGGAAGGGTTTAGTCTGCTGCTTTGCAGATATAAATACTCCATCATGTGTAGTAAAACATTATAATACCTCAAAATTATAACATTCTAACATGTTATAATATCATACTATGGATAAGAGAAAAGTTGTCAGAATGTGCCCATAATTTATTTTAATGTATGCATCCTTGTGGTTATATATGTTGGGGAGATATTTTGCTTATGCTAAATCTGTTTGAACATTTCCTAGTCCCAAATAATATTCTAAACTCAGACCTGTTCAGTTCTCATATTTATTGACGTTATTATGATCCTTTACCTGAAGTTAATAGATATAAAAGGGATATTTATTCTAAGTATATTTCTCCTACAGGTAACTGTCTTAAGCAAAAATGAAAGGGAGATTATTAAACTTTCCTTCAGGATAAATTGTCTTTTTGACGTGTTCAGAAAGAACATTATCTCTGTCCACTGGGCTGGCTTTTCACATCTTATATAAAGAGCTATAAATCATCCCAATCAGTGCGTAATTAGAAAGTATCTTCTCCCTAGGCTTCCTAGACAGTCAGCTCAAGAATCCATCATGTGCCTCATTTATTAACACAGTGCTTTATGCTACGTCTGGCACAAAGATAAGAAATAAATACCTTGTTCAGTGTTTTAAAAGCCAAGCAGAACGAACAAAATTATCTTTGAATTAACCTAGCGTAAACAGAAATTATTTTTAATAGACTTTTGTGACTCCCAGACAAAATTCAGTAAACCGTTCATATGATTACCCTGTCTGAATGGCCTGTAGCTGTTGCCAGTAGTTTTCCTCTCTTCCAGTCCCAAATACACACTGTATTTTTGGCATCCAGTCCCACTGAAGCTAAACGCTAAGGAAAAACAATAGTAATCCAGTTAACAGAAAATAAACTCAAAAATCAGTTTACTGTAGTTCAGATTATTATGTGTACAAATGGATTTTCCCATATGTGACTTGTGTGTGAATTACATTACTAAAGGCACCATCAAGATATTCACACATCATTTACTCACTGCAGAAAGCACTGAAATGTCTCATCTTTTCCAAAAGTCAGGTTATTAATTTCAGGTCACCAATGTCTCAAGAACAATTCTTATCATGAAAGATTTGAGGTGCTTGTTTCAGGTGCACACCATTCTATCATTTTGATCTATTAGCCTGATAATAAAAGCAAATGGGAAATAAAAGCTCTATTTCCAAATAAAATTTTGTCCATTATGTTCATTTTGTTGGGCTTTAGAATCAGAATTGGATATACTTCTAATAATTGCCTTTTACATAGCTTAGTATCTCAAATTACCAATTACAACAACTAATAATTTTAATACATTTAAATCTCAATAATGCAAGAAAGAAAAAGAACAAAATAAAATGGAAGGGAAAAACCTTCCTGTCTATCTTGAATTTATTGATAGCAAAAGGTTCAGGTACGCCTGATTCTCAGTTTCTTTGCACCCTAGTATTGACAATGACTACTTGAATAATTAGGGAAGCGGGGAGAGAAGGTGGATCACACACATCTGCAACATATCCAGAAGATCAATGGTTCTTGTGGAGGTTGTAGGTTTTTTCCCTTCCAGTGACTTTGCTAATTATGTCTAACTTGATGCGAATTCCATCAGAGTTTCTCTCAAGTGAATAATGCTCTATCTAGTGAATAATGCATAGCTCAACCAATATCCTACCAAGGAACGTACTAAGCAATATGGTATCGATGAACCACCACCACCACCCCCACAAAAAACCCCCCAACCCACCTAAAACCACCAAAAAACTATTTACAGACTTATACTACAAGTGCCTCTGAGCCCAGGCTACTTTTATATTGTCTTTCACTGAAATAAAAATACCTGAGGTCTTGTTAATCAAACTGTGAGAGAATCTACTGCAGGAACTTGCAAGATACCAAGTAGTCAAAAGACTTGATTATGATATATTACATGAAAATCTGTTTGAAAACTCTCCATATATGAGTCTTTGAAATGGCAGATAAAGGTAGGTTCAAAATTTGGGGTTCTGTTGCTAGATGTGATAGAAAAGATTTGGGGTTCAATCTCAGATGTGCACTGAATATCTAAATTTAACCTAGGACAAAATGCTTGATTATTAGATATATGGTAATGAAGGAAAAAGAAAATCAAATATGGGAAAGAACAAACATGCTCCTGCCAGTTACCATCATAAAAATATTTATTTTGAGAAAGGACTATTATTGTAGCAAAAATAAGTTTTATTTGTCCTTGAGCAAACTACACCTACCCAGGGATTTGGATGTATTGGTCAAAACACAAGATATTTTTCACAGACCCTTCACTGATTCCAACTTTTTCTCACCTCTTTTATAGTCTTCTCTTCACCATGGAAACCATGGCAGTACTTATAGTATCTTTTAGATTCATGATGTAAAAAACATCAGACCTGAACTGTAACTACCAGTCAGGAAATTACCATTAGTAGGGTAGATGGACAGTGAAAGTACTAGGAAAAATTCAGAAATATTTCATATTTTCTTTTGACATAGGTCTACTGAGGAAGGTCTCCTGCTGGCAGAAAAGTAAAGTGATAAATGCTGAATTTCCTTTTTAGTTGAAACACTAACACTTTTAGTTCTCCTTCTGGAAAAGAATTTGCTGGAATTCTGTTCAGAGAATGCACAGAACTACCAGAAGAAAATATCTGCCAAGGAGTTTATGCACATAATTAAACTATTTTTAAATCTGCACAGATTTAGAAGATCTGGCTAAAAAGGCCTACTGCTACCGAATGCCAAATTTAGAAATGTATGTATGTATCATGGCAGTGCCCTCCTCAATCCATTAAAAAAAAAAAAAATTTTAGAAAGCACACAAAAAGGGTTCATCTAAAATAACTTAGAACAGAAATTGAACTGTATAGTATTGGTGAAATACTTCAATATGAAAGACATCAGCTTGGTAGGTAATTCTATGGAGGGCAGATGTTAGTACTTTTTAAGGAGAAACTGCAGTTAATTCCTTATTCAACAAAAGACATTTTTAATTATAGGCAAAGTGACAGCTCTTCATTAAACATTTGAACAAAGTGCAGCTTCCCTCCCATCAAATGTCAGCTCCTGGTCATACAGAAAAAGCCCAAACTAAAATATGTATTTTTAAATACCAACAGTTCTGCAAAATACTCAGCTCCCATAAGTACTTTTAAAATACAGTATTAATTACGGATAATGTACAAAATAGGAAATGTACTCAAAATATATTTGTCTCCAAATTGAAAGCTATATTGAAGGTACATAAAATAAAGCAAGCATATAAGCTACCCTCTGATTTAAGTTGCATATTGATCTTCTCCATATATTACAAAAAATAACAAATCCTGTTTATTCTCCATTACCCAGTTTGTGGTAAATTATGACAGGGAAGCACTGCAGAGACAACTGAGTTGTCTCCACGCAGGGTCAGCTGAAGTCCAGCAGGACGTAATATTTCAGAACTAGCTCATTTGAATGCCTGAAACAGACACCCCAGAGCTTCTGGTACAAGAAGAGCTAATTAACTTGGCTGAAATATAGATACACAGCGTCAATATTTTGGGACCACAGTAAATCCACGTACTGGAGCTGTGCAGCTCCCAACACAGCAGCTATGCTTGGAACCAGCAGCTGTGCACAGCGGAGCGGGAGGAAGCCAAGCCGATTTTATGGGGATCCAGCTTAGGTAGAGAAGCAGAATTATCTGGGCTTTTCCTCAGTCTACTTTTATTTAGGAAGGGGACAGCTGACAGAGGTAGCAGAGAAAATAATACATTGCTTATTGCATCTGTACCTTATGCAACTGGGAATTTATTGGTGTTTTGGGGCTAAAATACAAATCTTTTTTGGATATTAATAGACATTCAATATAAAAGAATGAAAGGTATGCACTAGAAGGAATGGTGCAAGCAATGTATGTGAAGTCTGTTTTGTCCCATCACAAGATGCCAGCTCCCTTGGGTGTTCTGACTAAATAAACTGGAACTGCTAGAAGCTCTGAATTCCAAATACTCAAAGTCTTTCTAGCATGCCCTTTAATTTTGGCTCACCACAGCAGCTTCTTCTGCAAAGCCAGAAAGAGCAGCAAAAAGCCAAGATACATTATCCATATTTATGTTTTCCAGCATTGGTCTTCCTCCAGATATGAAAGCGTTCTGTGCAAATTTTTATTTCCAGAATAAACTGCAACTTCTCCAGCACTTCCAGAAAAAGAAGACTACTGTTCTGCAAGGTCAACACAGCAGTAAATTCAGTTTTTAATCACAGCAAGGCACCCAGCAGGATTTTTAGAGAAGCCTCCACCTTTAACTCATACTGACCGGGCTCTTTGATGAGTCTTTATTCCCATCAGGTGCTTAAATAGATTTTTTAAAATGTTTATCCACCAGTCTTATGAGGTTAAAAATAAGAAAAAAATTAAGAACAGGTATTTCTGAATTAACAATACCTTAAAAAATTTTATAGCATTAGAAGTTTTGTTCTGTTGATTTGAGGGTTTTCTCAACTGATTTTTTTATTCCACAATTCCCATGAACACCTTTTTCTTTAATTAGAATTGGCACAGGAGATTTCAGAGAAAATGGCTTTACTTTAAGAAGACTGGAGAAAGACGGTTGAAAACTAGGCTTAAAATAGAAAGCTAGTTCCAAATTTTAATGAGGAAATATAATCCATAGTGCTGTTTAGTAATTCAAGTTACTCGATGCTTTTTAGTTAGCGTTCTTCATTTCAGACTAATCTTTACACTGAATATACACAACATAATGCACAATAAAAACTACTTTTGCTTCACGTGAGAATACATCTTATGCATTGTATGGCCAGTTCTGAGTAATAAAAAGACTAATAAAAGCACTGTGTGGACAGTGGGAGAGTAGCTAGGCATATGATGATAAAGCACTCTTCAATAGACAGCTAGCCATCTAGTACGTGATTTTAAGAAAATTATCTAAAGGCAGTTCTGCCCTATTAGTATGCAAGTCTGAGGTACAGAAGCAAATGCAAAAAACAACTCAGATCTGTGCAAGAATCCAGGTATCGGCTAATCTAAGCATTCCTAAAAATATTTTAGCAACCAACTATAAAGTATGACGACAGTGTTAGACCAGAAAACTCATGTGGACATCAATAATGATAAAATTGCACAGATAGATATTTATAAAATTATGAATGTGAAATATTTATCAGGTTTACGCAAATCATAGATCTATTTTCGTCCTACTTCATTCACAACCGAATGTTTTTAATAGTTCACCTCCAGGGGAAAAAAAATAAATCAATGAGTTTAGCTGTGAACAGCCCACATTTACTTATATTTTAAATTTTGTCTCAAGATATCATATAATCATATAATCTAATAACATTGTACAAAGCCACACACTGTGTCCTAACCCCATTATTCAATTAAATTGACTGTGCACTGCAGCCAATAAGACTCTCTTAACAGTGAGATTACTGAAGTTCCTCTAACAAAAAAGCTGCAGGATTGTGAGGACTCTGCCAGGAACTGATCTCTTTGAACAGCAGGTAACAAGTATGCGGTGAAGCTATTACATTTGAGCCACAGAGGGCCATTTCTTCTATGGATATTTGTCCAACACCCAACGCCTCTGCTTAACTTGAATGCTAGGTTGCAATTTTCGTCTCAAAACCATCTTCTTTGAAAGAGCTGTATTTGCAGTCCTTGCATTCAAAATTTAATTGCGATAAGAGTTTCAGTACTACAGCCATATACCTAAAGATATAAAATACTTTAACATGTATATCTTCCAGAATCAGAAATCTAATTGAATTCAAAACACAGAGAAAGAAGGTATACAAACCTGGCCATCTGAATCAAAAGCTAAGCAGGCAACTCCATGTGTATGTGCATCCTTAAGAACAGACACAGTCTGTACACGGTAGGAATCCCAGATGCAGATGTAAGGGTCCTTCCCAACCTGCCCTGTAGCTACTAAAGTTTTATCCGGGTGAACAGCAAGGCTGAAATAGAACACAGTTTAAGTTATAATACACTTTTTGAATCAGTAAAATAGTATCAAGTGTAAAAATTAAACGAAAATTCACTTTATTTTTTTTTTAGTTCTCAGAAACTTCAGCTCCTTTTGATTTATTGGAAGGATTATATCAAGTGTTTTCAAAACTCAGTCTATGCCATTATTTGCTTCTGTCTTAAAATAACATTTAACTGAGACTCACATGGCTAATGCAGAATACAATTTATTATATTTTAACTGGAAAATTCAAGGAAAACATAACCAGAGAATTTTTGAATACTTTTGATTGATAAGCTGAATCCTCTCATCTTTATGTGTTTAAAGATGTCAGCCTCAGAAGAAACAGAGAAATCAATTGTTTCTCCTATATCTGAAGAACAATGATATATGTATTTTAAGATCTACTTTTAGTTACTGCTGCCTAAGGAGCGGTAAAATTTACTGTATTAATTTACCTCATTTTCTCTAACAGCCGATTAGAGATAGTACTTTGCACAAAAACTGACACATCAAGCAGTATTTCTACTACTTAATTCCAAGAAAGGTGCCAATGTTCTGAAAACTCTTTCCTGGGTTTCAGTGATTAACTCCAGTGGTGTTCAGAAGACTTGCTTTGGCCAACTCTTTCTTATATATTTATTAAACATAGACCACTCAACTTTATTACTCGCTAGTATTTGTACAGAGGTATGTTATCACAATCTGCATTCTAATGCAGGCTCTGTTAGCAGAATCAAGCTATATTTCTGTTCACAATCCTTCAGAGAGGAAGATCTCCACAGTATCCTTCTCTCTCACCCCTGCCCAGGTGTGAACATTAACATTTACTTTCATTTTGTCGTTTTGGGAGCATTTCTCTTAGATGTCAAACATTTTCTGGACCCAAACAGTAGCATCATTAAAATAAAAGAAAAACATTCCTGATCATACATAACAGATTTTCATTCTAACACAAAAGACAACAGGCTGCCATTTAGCAAACTTCATCCCACATTAACAAGAGGAATGCAGGCTATCAGTAGTGACACGGTACCAGAAGCTGCTCTTTGCCATCAATCTGAGCTATTGTCAAGCTGTCGTTCAACCCTTGAGGTATTTATTCTCTTTGACAAAACTCAGAGGATCTAGTTTTAAAACCTAGCTTGGGGATGTTAATAATAGAAAACCCTCCCTAAAGTAATATGAATACAAAGACAGTTTTACACTGTTATCCAGGAAACAAATTTGAACAATGACTGAGTACATACGCTACAGACGGAATAAGGAAAAATATCCTATTAATAAATTGACATTCAAGAGATGGCTTAGGGCAGCTCAATATTTCTTCTATCCCAGGAGTAGATAATACTAATTTTTAAGAAGAATTAATCAAAAAACTTAAGGAAGATTCAAAAACTTATGTATTCCATCTTTTCATGTTAAAGAACAATTGACACAAAAAGAACAATTTTAGCACAATGCTCAGTAAAACTGTTTTATCTGCTCCTGCTTATTCCCCCTTTCCTTCATAGACTTGGTTTCTACATGATACTGTGTGTCACCTAGTTCACCTCGATATTAATCCTATAAGGGGAATAAGGGATGACTCCACCATACTTAAGCTGCGATACCTATAATTAACTTAGAGTACTATTTCTTCAATGATAAAAACCAGATGGAAAAGATGTAATTGGGCTAAATCTATCTCACTGCTAGAACAGAACTGCAGCTTGATTACATCTACCACTGTTTTTGTACCGTTCGGTTTTCACATACTAGAACTTCCTATTTTACATTTTGTATTTTACATTTTGTATTTTACAAGTTGTATTTTACAAGTTGTACTTCTGGATATAAGGTTAAGAACAAGAACACATTTCCTACAACATAAATATGTCTGTACTGAATGTATCAGTTATTTGTTTTATCCTTTTTGACGCAAGAAGTCAACTAGTGAAGGAACTAAAATTAGAAACTAATATAATTTTTTGGCACCTAAATAAGTAGTCTGATTTTTGAGAACCGCTAAGGACATTCATCTCCCGTTAACAGCCTTTACAATGCACTATAGCTGCCTACGTTCAGTCTGGCTGTTAGATAACTATGTGTCTATTTTTGGCAGAGAGAACAGTGGGTTACAGAATAAGGAAATGGGAGTCCAATTTCCAGAACAAATCTTAGCGATGGATAACTGTATATATGATTTATATGTTTGTTGTGAATTAAAATATAAAAATTGTATGTGCAGCTGTAAAATATATATGCAGTATGAATCTGTCATGGTTTTGGTTGGGATGGAGTTAACTTTCTTGCTAGCAGCTGGTGTAGTGCTATGTTTTGGATCTGGGATGAGAAATACTGTTGATAGCGCACTAATGTTTTGGGCTGTTGCTAAGTACTCGAGGCCTTTTCCGCTCCTCACATCACCCCGCTGGCAACTGAACTGGGAGTGCACAAAAAAGTTGGGAGGCGACACATCTTGAACAGCTGACCCTGACTAAAGGGATTTCCATGCCATATGATGTCATGCTCAGTACAGAAAGCTGGGAAGGAAGAGGTATAGAAGGGCAGGGAAGTTCAGAGTTATGGCGTTTGTCTTCCAAAATAACCACTGTGTGTGATGGAGCCCTGCTTTCCTGGAGATGACTGAACACCTGCCTGCTGATTGAAAGCAGTGAATTAACTCCTCGTTTTGCTTTGCCTGCGTGTGCAGCTTTTGCTCTACCTATTAAACTGTCTTTAACTCAACCCACGGGTTTTTTTCCTCACTTTTACTCTTCTGATTCTCTCTCTCCCCCATTGCAACTGTGGGGAGTAAGTGAGAGTGGCTGCGCGGTCCTAGCTGACAGCTGGAGTTAAACCACGAAGGGTCACTCCCTGTCTTCAGATTGTAAGATTCCCTGGTGGCACAGGTTCTGTGTCCTTTCCCTGCCTTTTAAAATGAGCGTAAACTTCATTGCTTGTGTTTTGAACAATTAGGTGCGTTTCTTCAACCTTTCTAAGCAAACACCATATCCTATATCTAAAGAACTTACAAAGATACCACATTACTGTTTGCACCACTGTGAAATACTGAAATACTGTGATAATCAGTGCAACATAAAAATACAATTAGAATAGATTAGGCATTCAAACAACAGCAATTTATGGTATAGAAAAATAATATTAGGGAACTACTTCCTATTCCTTCCAACAGGAAGACCATCTAGAAATACAAGTGTCTTTATTACGCAATCAGACAATTTTCTGCAGGTCACAGGCAACAGGTCTGCAGCTAGATAGCTGTTTGAGATTCATTAGGGTGTGTCAGAGATGTTCGACTAAAGCGAATGGTTGGATCGCTGAAGATTTAACATCTCTAAGCAAGTCATGAATTTCTTCACTCCCACACTTTCTACCACACGACTTTACCTCCCTAAGCTTGCGCTCCCTTGCTCTGCTCGTCCACCAGAGTTTGCACGCTCTTACCGGTGGACATACATTTGTGCACCTACTCTCAGTATTGAGACTACGTAACAGTTCCAGTCCCTAATAACAAAAATGAATAAACTGGGAAAACAAAATCAAGATATACCTCTTAAATTGATGAACATTTCTCTTACATGCAATTCAGGTAATTCCCATGCTTTTCTCATAAGCGCAGTGCGCAAATTATACTAGCAAAGGCTTTACTATCAATGATCAGTGAGAACAGGGTCCTTCCATGAGGAAAGATGATCAGGGAAGCAAGGGCAGCCATGGCATGTGCAATGCTGACCAGGGTGTAGTCCCACAAGATCTAAGCGTCTGGGCAGAAGAAATTTCACAGGAAAATTTCTCCCTGCTTTCCAGGTTTGGGGGAAAAGGAACTGGACGCTCTCTTGCTAAAGAGTTGGGGTGGAAACGGAAAGGATAAAAGCAGCAGCAATTGCTGCCGGTACTGCTTGCTGGTAGTGGCAGTCACTTCCCCATACGCCTCGACCTTCTCTCTGTGGGAACAGTAACAGGAGCAGGTACACACGTAAGGTAAGAGGCAGAGATCAACTGCTTTGGAAGTGCATGCTCACTTCCTTCCAGGGAAGGCAAAGAAAGCGAGGGGATTCCTGTCAGTCTGCTGCTGTGAGCAGCTGAATGCTTTTGTGTATGAATAAAGCTGTGAATTCCAAAAGCACTCTGATGTGTTTGCAAAAAAAAATATTGTTAATGAAAGTGCCTTAACTTTACACCTTATTAATAAAAAGGTCTATGAAGAAGAACAGTTTTCAAGGAACATTTCCTTTTGCCTCCCTCCCAAGATCAACAATTCTGAATCTAGCATCCAAGGCTGGAACCCTGTTAAATTAGGATAATTAAAGATGCCAGTCATGTGTTCCGGCAGGGTCTGATGAAATGCTTTATAAAAGTCATTAGTGGATCCATCTGGTCTGAGGGCCTTGCCAGATGGTAAACTCTTACTACCTCTGCAATTTCTGTTGCAATAATATCCCACTCCGAGATTTTCTTTTTCTTGTAGAACTACATCAGAATTTAAGGGACTGAAAGTATTTGTTTCTTGTCTATATTGTATTTTTTTGGTTTTCTGTACCAGGTTCCATACACTTATATACATATAATACAGAACTCAAGTTTAAAACCAAGATGGAACTAAGTAGAAAAGTTTAGATATGGAATGCGAACTACTTCAAGTAATTGAATTGAATGTTAAATTGTTTAATTGAGTATTACATTGTAATTTATGGATTTAAATTGTCCCCAAACTGTGGATAAAACACATCTTTCTTTGCAAAGGAACTAGAGAATTACAGGTGCTAGAAAGAATGGATGACTGCGAAGAACAGAAAGGGGTGAGGAAATTGATGAAGGTTGAGGAAGAGAAGTCTCTAGGAGAGAAGAGAAGGCTCAGGGTGGGTTTAATGACGCGTCTTCCCGAACATCAAAAGCAGTTATAGAGAAGGTGGAAGTACTCTTTTCACAAGGATGCACGGGGAGAGGACAAAAGGCAAGAGATACAAGATGCTTCATGGGAAATTCTGTCTGGATACAAGAAAAACATTCTTCACCATAAGAAGAATTAAAGATTGGGATAAGGTGCCTAGAGAAGTGGTAGAATTCCCCTCGCTGGAAATGATTCAAGACTTACTTGGCTTGACAAGGACCCTGGATAACCTAATCTAAGGCCATGCTCTCAAGAGAAAGTTGGACTCGATCATCTCTGGAGGCCCAAAACTAGACTTTTCTATGATTCCAAATACGGAAATACATCACGAAAGTCTAAAGGAATCAAAGTAAAAATGCATTTTGGCTCACAGTAGTTCACTTGCATTAGATAATTGCTCCTTGATCCTGCAAAAAGAAAGCAACCCCTGTTATCTTTAATACATACACATAGAATTGATAGGTTTGTTGAGATCTTGAAATTGGTGAATTAGATAAGAGATAGAAGATTAACACTCACTATCCTGGGTCCTTTGAATATATCACTGCACTATCTTATTTATCAGGTAGTCAAAACACTTTCACTGCAGCAGCCAAAGGCTGAACATTTGCTTTTATAGTTTTGAGCGTATAATTGTTCAAGGTATGTTTTCTATTTATGAATGCCATGTTAAATTGAATGTTTTTATAACCATCCTCTTAAATATTCTTTGATTAACATGAATCAAGCAAATCCATTCTTCATACAAACTAAAACTAGTTTCCAGAACATCCCACCTGACAAACAAGAACTGATTTTTGAAAGAGGAAGTAAACATCTACAGTTCTGAATGAAGTCAGTGCAGACTGTGATTGAAAATCCCTGTGTTAGATGGACTTGTCATCCATCTCTTGACAATACAATTCATTATCAGTGCTAGGGCCATTTTGCACCTTAAAGCAGCATTCAAATTTGATGCTACCCTAAAATAACTCTAGATAGTTAGACACTGATAAATTATTCCCTACTTCAAATCCATCCTGCTTTAAATTTGGAATAACTTCCATTTTTAGACAAACCTTTACAGAATTATGCAGTTTTATGTAACACAATGCTATACAAGGATTACAAAGGTTTGGGGAGAAACGTGAGGTACATTTAAAATCAAATTCCATAGCAATGCAGATACTTTCTGTATATGATTAATTCTCTTCAGAAATAAATGAAAGAATTTATGCTGTCTTGCTCAAAATCTGCTACAAACCCTGCAGTTTAACAGAACAGAGAGCACAGCAGGTCTTTCCTCAGAATTTAGGTCAAACTTGTTGCGAAGTACTTAAGGCACCGACTGTGCTATGCTTGAATGACAGTCAGATAAATAACACAGCTACTTTTTTTTTCTTAAGACTTCTTCTCTGTAGCAAAAAATATCTCTGAAGAAAAAAAATATTTCCAAGAAGCTCCAAGCCTGCCCTGAAATATGCCATTACGTGCCAGTAGGTATTTTCTTCCTGATTGCCTCCTTCTGCTCTGCACTGTTAGTTCTCAGTCCGGAAAGAAGACACACTTTCAAGATCCCTACAGGCCAGCAGGCACGTCTGGAGACCAGGGATCTTTTTCAGCTACACTTTACTACTCACACAGTGCTGAGGACACAGCTGTCCTCACATGTCAGTGAAGAATGCAAACACTCTTTCAGGAATTCCTCATTTCATAGAACGAAAGGAGTTCCTATCCTCAGTTGTGGGGTCAAAAGTGAAAACTATAACTCACTATATAGACCAGGGCAATATTATTAGAAAAACAAGGCAAGATGCAGCCTGATCATATTTCTGAATACAACACAAAACATAACCAAGCCTAATTAAAAGGAGCAATGGAAAAAAGACCAGCAGTTAAGCGGAAGCAAATACAGGGACCTGCAGGAGCAAGGGAAAAACAGGAAGGAAAGTGGAACTAGGAAAAAGGAAGGGGAAAAAGGAAAGACCAAAACAACATGCACAAAACCCACTAGATCATGCTGTGAAAATGGAGAGGAATTTTAGGAAGAAAACTCCAGGAATCTGACAGGCTAATTCTGTGTATAATCTTCTCCCAGATAACTTCTGAAACACAAACACCACAACTATCACTTGAGGAAAGTCAATCTCTTGATAACGAAGGAGATTACCATCTCCAATCAAGGAGATTGCCTCACTCAACTGAAGGAGGTTGGGATACACAGCTCCCAACCTTTTGCCCTGCCAGTGCAAGCTTGTGACGCCCACAAGCAGTAAAGAACTGGCAGGCAGATCACTCACCGGGATGACCAATTTTGTTTGGCGTGTACCACAGTGCAGGTGGCGGAGGCTATAGGAATGCACTGCAGGCATACGAAACAAGTCGCACTGGGAGAATCGAAACAACAGCTCTGATACACGCAGACCCTCTGTGTGAGCATATACATACACATGTATAATACAATTAATGCACACAGGCATAAAACTGAATTACTTTTTACATGTGAACATATAGCTGTAATAATACTTTTAAATATACAAAATATTGCCACCCACAAGTACAGAACATATTTGCCCTGAAAAAATAAAAGTATAAACGGTGATGGAAACGCCACTGGGTAAGGGCAACAACAAAATTTTAATTTACTGGCTTGCTTTTTATATGGTAATATCTTGCTTATTCATAGTACAGAACAGTACTGGTATATAGACCATTTGGCAATAAGGCATTTTTTATGTCTAAGTTCTTACTAACTATTCTACTGCTTGCTTTCCCCTTCCATATTCCATGTCTAGGAAGAAGAACGATGCAGTTAGAGGTTCTGGCATGTATTCATCATTCTGCACTAGCCTCCTACCTAGAACAAGTCATTGCAGGCTAACTTTCTCAGCAGCAATTTCTGAATTTGGTGGCCTGTCTCAGACAGCTACCACCTGGTTGTCAGAGGAAGCAAACACCTACAGTTCTGAATGAAGTCATTGCAGACTGTGACTGAAAATCACTGTGTTTGGCTTGGCACTCATAACTGGTCCTGGCTGCAAACCGAGTCTAAGTTTAATCATTTATGAAGTGGATGTGCAGCTCAGCTGTGCTTAATAAAGGTCTTTGAAGCACACACATTAATAGCTGTCGTTATGCTAAACTATACTTAAAGTGTCCTGGGAACGTGAGGGGCATTTTGACAAGGATTTTATTTCTGACTGTTTTCCAGAACTCATGTCAGGGTAGAATGGTGGCAGAAGCATGCGAAGTTATAACCATACCCACCACTCTCAAATTACTTCTCTTCGTCCTTGAGAAATTACTGCTGACCTGCTCCCTGTGCCAGTGTTTGTTATTCAAACCTATGGAGTTATTCCACCACATTTCAGTAAAGCTTGTTCGGCTGGCTGCTCAGCGCTTATTACAAGTCTTGATAGATCAGGCCCACAAGGCTGTGTAAATAACATAGCAAAACACGGAATTTATGGTTGCACCACAGAGCTATAGAGGTGTCACAGAGTCAGGCCAGATGTAAACACTAAATTGCATTTGATCAAGTGATTAAAATTTCCCCAATAATAGAAGGCAAAGAAGTAAGAGAAAAAAACCCTCTTGAAACACAATGTTTTGAGCAAAAATATTCTGCACTTTAATTAAAGCCAGCTCTGATTTACGCTCATATGTATCTGTGCAGAGAAAAATTTGGCAGATTTAATAAAAAAAAAAGGCACTGCAGCATAGTCCTACAGCACCGTGGTTCCTTATCACACATGGCTGCAGTAATACAAATGTCACACAGTTCTCTAACGATGTATTTTTCTCATGCATATTTATTTCATATATATCTCGTGGATATTTTGCAACTCTGAGCTTCTGCCAGTGAAAAGAAGTCCTAGGAGATTTTATCCAAAGCCCATTTAATGACATGGAAAGGTGAGTATAAACAACTGTTGATGTCCTCATCATGTTTTTTGAGCAACAAGTGATCAAGAAAAAATATGCAGCATTTCTTGTTAGCTTCACTACACTGAATTACACTACTGTGTAATTCTGAAATTAAACTACCATATACCAATTTTCCCCTTCAGCTTTCACGTGTACGCAGAGTTTCCACCTGAGTCTAATTATATTTGCGTCCACGATGATGGCTGCAGTGTGCTGCAATATCTGAAAATAACCCCCAAAATGAAACAACTATGAAATTTCCAGGACTTTTCATATGTAGCATGGTATGATGATTTTTTTTTCAAGAAAGACCTAAAGATATATTGGAAAGAGAGGGCCTTGACCCATGCCGAGAGAAGTACAGAGATGCTGTTAATCAAACATGAGCTCAATAAAGTTGTGTTGATGTCTGAGGTTTAGACAAAACAGCTATAGTATTTTTTTCTGGTCTGAAATAAAACTTACGTGTTTTTTTTTTTTTTTTTTTTGAAACGGAGCGGCAAGCTACCAAAGGTATAAATTAGAAAAGAAAGGGAATAGGCTTTACAGATACCTGGAGGATTTCTGGATAACCTCTTGCTGCGTTGCCTCATTCTTTGCCCTGCTTGAAAATTATAGGTATGCAAGTCTGAAAATCATAAAAACCACTAAAAAAATGAGAGGTAATGAGACTGTAAAGATTTTGCCCAAAAGACATGTAAATAAATACCCAGAACAGATACAGATGGCGCTGCTTGATTTAAGCATTGTGATTTGACAAAATCAGTAAGATGGAGCTGAATCAATCAGTTGTAAAGAAAAATGTAGTAGAATTGGAGATTAAAAACAAAGGGTCAGGAAAAGCTATATTTAGTTCAGCATTATATTTGCCCCATAACCTATTCTATTCTATGTTTATGATAGTTAAATGGACAGTGTAAAATGTTTTGAAATAAAATGCACAGTAAAATATCAAGAAGGTACTTGGTCTATGATGTTGAGATAAAAACAGCAACGTAAATAATATCAGGTTAACTCAATGATTTTTCAATACATGGAAAACTAATTATACACTGCTGTAAATTTAGTACTGCTCAACAGAAATTAGCAAAACTTTCATGTTCATCTGGTATAAAGAATAGTGTGGTTGAAAATACAATTTATGCATCAGATAAAATCTGTAAGTTAAGAAATCGTGCCCACTGTCACATGCTGTAGTCTCCTTTATTTCCTGTGTTCACCCTATTTCCATCTGACTCTGTTGAAATACCAGATTCAAAGTACAGTCAAAACAGATGACACCAACTGTGCATTGCTGCTAGTAATCAAACTGTTTATTTGTCTGATTTCATCACACTCTAGGGCTGAAACAGCTAAAAATGGACTGGATGTAGATGGGCCTTTTCTCCCAAAGCAGAGATGCGATCATAATTCAGGCAAAGATTAAGGCCAAGAGTTCTAAAACTGCTGGTCACAATGAACAGCAAATATCTGTGCACTAATTAATTGCCCACAGCATGAAGATGTCAATCAAGTTGTACCAGTGTTGCTGCAGATGGGTCCTATGCTCGATAGCACTGCTGAAGGTATTCTTTCCCAAGGCTGATCCAGTAATTAACTGCTTTAGGATTTCCCGGATCTGCTCTACCTTTTGTATAGCTAACAGTCATCAGTGAATATAGCTGTAACTATGCAGATAACTCAAAACACAATCCAAGTCAAAACATTTGCAGAAACACTTGAGAAAAAGGAGAGACGAAATGGGAGGAAAACCCGGGAAATGGGCCTGACAGTACATATAGCAAAGAAAAAGAGGAATCAAGAGAGAGCTACAAAATGAATAAAGCATAGAAGACGTGATAAAAATAACCAAAAAGCCCAGAGAACAGTCAAAGAGAAATGTGAAATACTGTAGAGATCAAGTTAAAAAAAACCCAGCCATTGTCATAACTTTTCTGGATCACTCCCGCTTTAATTTTTAGTTTAAGAGATTTCATCTCATCCTGTTGAAAATCCCTGGGTATATTCACATCCATGACAAGTTGTATGATCTGACAAAACTCCTTGTTAAAACATTCACACTGGGATAATAATATTGTTTGCATAGGTTTGCTTTCAACTTATTATCAGAAATAAGGATTTTAGGCGCAGGGAATCAGTTCTTACTTCAAGTGCAATGAAATGCCTGGTGTTACAGCTGCGTCCTACTCAGGCATTCTTCTCATGATAATCCTGTCACACAACATTTTGAGTTTAAGCACTTTAATGGAAAGAGGTAGGGAACAGCAAGAGCTTGATTCAATAACGTATCAAATGAATGCATGCCAAGCTCCACTTGATGGGTCAGAAGCAGGTGATGACTCTTTTTACGCAGAAAGTCTGCAGATGTCTACAGAAATTATAAATGTGGCAATACTAAATGGGGCTAGAGAAAAACATTAATTTTTAGATGCCCTCTACAACGGGGAGTTTTCAGTGCTACTAAGAATGCTTTTTGCTCCTTTGAACACTGCCAGCTGACGTTTCTCATTATGTCACAGAAATGCGAAGTCGAGACCAGCAATCCTGTTACTTTTCAAAAACGTGGTATTGTACATCAGATGATCATCAGATCACCCTGAGGGAGATAAAAGAATTTTCCTGTGGCGAAGAAGGGATTAGATTTAAGTTTACTTTTGTATTTTCTGAATGACAACAGTCCATATTCTGCAGCCAGTTATACCTACAGAAGCTAGCAGACTTCTAGGCGTAGTGACGGGCAGAATCTTGCACAGTACATAGGAACTGGAAGTATCTACATTAGCCAACTGCTGCAAAAAGCAGTTAATCTTTGTTGACCATGCTGTAGTAGAAGACACGTAACATAGTGAAGCATTGGCTACATATATGGGTATAGTCCAGTTTTAGAACTTCTACTAGGCAGCAATAAAATTTCATCAAACTTCTAAGTCAGCATAGTTAAGTGTATGAGATCAGCTATGCTCTGTTGTAATTACAAGTTGTACTTCGCCTAAACTGAGACACCTTGCTCTCTAAGAACTGCAAAGAAAACAGAATTGTTAATGGCATTTTGTAACAGTCAGTGGAAAGTTCATGTTTGCTTTGGTTCTCAGAGAAACCATCTCTCCCTGTATTTTAGAGCTTGAAAAATAGCAGAACACGAAAGCAACTCTTGTAGGAAATCCGGGAAATCCTGCTCCCTGTTTGGCGTGCTGAAGTGAATAACTACAAAGATTATATTGGAGCAGAAAATATTGCAGAGTACACAGAAACCGTATTTAACATTAAAACAGGTCTATAAGTTTCTAGTTACAGTGCACAACTGGCAAGGTCAGGAATATCAGTTTTATGAGAACTCTTGCCAGGCTTCTGAAATTCTGTTTCACCAGCTGTGTAGAACACAAATACAAACACTATTCCTAAAAATTCAACAATTGTTTTTAATAAGTACACATTATAAATCCATTTTCCCTTTTTCTAGCAATTAAAAACCCCAAAAGTTTCTATACAATAATCCATGAAATAATTTTATTTTTTCAGATGTGCACTTACAAAAATAAATATGACAGTTGTTAGTTTGCTTTGTATTGTCTGTCACAACCTGAAGATTAACTTTAAATTGGTCTCTAAATTGGAAAGGCATGGATTTGACAGATAGACCACTTGGTGGATAAGGAACTGGCCAGATGGCCGCACTCAAAGGGTTGCGGTCAATGGCTCAATGTCCAAGTGGAGCCCAGTGACAAGTGGCGTTCCTCAAGGGTCAGTACTGGGACCGGTGCTGTTCAACATCTTTGTCAGAGACATGGACAGTGGGATAGAGTGCACCCTCAGCAAGTTTGCCAATGACACCAAGCTGTGTGGCGCGGTCGACATGCTGGAGGGAAGGGATGCCATCCAGAGGGACCTGGACAAGGTAGAGAGGTGGGCCTGTGCGAACCTCATGAAGTTCAACCAGGCCAAGTGCAAGGTCCTGCACCTGGGTCATGGCAATCCCAGGCACAAATACAGGCTGGGCAGAGAATGGCTTGAGAGCAGCCCTGAGGAGAAGGACTCGGGGGTGCTGGTGGACGAGAAGCTCAACGTGACTCGTCAATGCGCCCTTGCAGCCCAGAAAGCCAACCGCATCCTGGGCTGCATCAAAACAAGTATGGCCAGCAGGTCCAGGCAGGTGATTCTGCCCCTCTACTGTGCTCTGGTGAAACCTCCACCTGGAGTATTGTGTCCAGTGCTGGAGCCCCCAACATAAGGAGGACGTGGACGTGTTGGAACAGGTCCAGCGGAGGGCCATGAAGATGATCAGAGGGCTGAGGACAGGCTGAGAGAGTTGGGGTTGTTCAGCCTGGAGAAGAGACGGCTCCGGGGAGACCTCATAGCACCCTTCCAGTACCTAAAGGGGGCCCTACAGGAAAGATGGGGAGGGACTCTTTAGCACAGAGTGGAGCGATAGGACAAGGGGTAACAATTTTAAACTGAAAGAGGGTAGATTTAAATTAGATATCAGGAAGAAGTTCTTTACAGTGAGGGTGGTGAGACACTGGAACAGGTTGCCCAGGGAAGTTGTGGATGCCCCATCCCTGGAGGTGTTCAAGGCCAGGCTGGATGGGGCTTTGAGCAGCCTGGTCTAGTGGGAGGTGTCCCTGCCCAGGGCAGGGGATTGGAACTAGATGATCTTTAAGGTCCCTTCTAACATGAACCATTCTGTGATTCTATGATAATAAGTATCTAGTGTCTCTTTTGTATGCGATAGATTATACAAAGATTCTACATCTTGGTTTCCCATTACTGTGACAAGATGCTGCTTACAGCACATCTAGCAGAGAACTCACATGATAAACTTCTTACATAACCGAATTTATCTAGTTTCCCAGAGCCTATTCTAGCTGCCATATACAAAAGGCATGTCACCCAGCTACAGCCTATTATTTAACAAAAAGCAGCTAATTATTTTTTAAAAACAAAATTGAAAATAATTAAGGATTATTAGAAACCAAGAAAGCCTTGGTTTCACCATACTCTGCTACACTTGTCATGAAGTTATGCAGCATCATGATAAAACCAACAAATTGGTTCACCAATAACATGTCAATATTCTGCACATAAAATCCAGAAAGGTAAGCAGTAAAACACCAAAGAAACTCACTTAGAAATTAATGCTGATCAGAGTTTTCCACTGCTTCGCCTGTGGTAGAAAGCAGAAAAGGCTAAAACGTTTCTCAGTCATCACCTGATTTCAGCTACTGCTAATTTGAAACTTATAGAACGTTGATTTTGACTACAAGTTAACCATGCTAAATTTGAACCACTAGGTAGGAAAATATTTACATTTTAATGTAAAAAATACTAAAGGATTTGAGGAATTATTTTTCAATTTCTTTTTTGTTTGGAAAAGCATAAATAAGCAGAATAAGTGCTTATCAAGTTTTCTGAGCAGCTTCTGTAAATCCAGTTAAACAACTGAATTCTGCATCTAACCCACAACTGTTTTCCCCTCCCTCTTCCAGCTGATCCGCAGTTCTTACAAACTGACAACCCTGGCAAGCCCAGGTGCAGATGTTTTAATTGTCCATTGCTGTTTGCAACTTCTGACTTCTATTTTTTCCAAGTTCAGTAGATTAAGTAGAGACGAAAAACTCACCTGACAAAAATGTGTGCTTAACTGGTGTTAGACAACAGAAAATCCTCACAGGACAGAGCTGTTTTTTTATCCGAAAAAGATAAAATTCAAGTCCATATCAATTTGATATCACAGAATTCATTCTAAAGTCGAGGTGTTTTTCCCAGTGGAATCTCTAGTGCCTAAACCACAGACATTACACTAAACATCTCATGTAGTTAAGGCGTTCAGTTTGCCAAGTGGAAGTTTTCAGATGTCTAGGAAAAGCAAGCTCATTTTGAAGACTATTACTGAAGTAAAATCCTTGTTAATCAAAAGTAATCAAAGGACACAATTTTAATGGAAATCCGGCTTATGACACTGCCTGTAGTTACTTAAAATATTCCAAAACTCCATTGCTCAAGCTGAAGGACGGTATGTATATTGCTCCACTTGTGAAAATGTTCCTAAATATGGCCAACACTTGTCTGAGAAAATCAGCATTGAGACATACCTATTTGCTAGTGGAATCCTCTGAAGATCCTGGATGCAAGCATCAGGACTTCAGCTACAATCGCTCCACCTTCAACTGTTACACGGGGTGCAGGAACTGGGAACAGGGAGACTGGAGGTGAAAACATCTAAAGATGTTAGAGTTCCTGCATGTAGCGGGAACAGAAATCTACGGGACTACCAAGATCCGTTTCTTCTCAGAAACTGGAAGTGAACTCAGAATTTCTCCAACTCCACATTACTGCTACAAACTAGATGGAAGCTTACTAGCCAAAGACTGATCTCACCTCCTTCTAGCTGTTATTCACACAGAGGCACCGTGAAGGTTAAAGGACTGTAAAAGCCTATGTAAAAGATAGCAAAGGTACAGTTAGCTTAGCACCTCCCTCTTCATCACGGTAATAAAGGAAGCACCCTTTTTTCGTGAAGGCAGTGCATATAACTATATCCACTACAAACAAGGGTAGACACCAAATATATCTGTGAAAGGAAATCTAAAGATATTTCTTCACAAAGTGTAGGTGACTACATCTAGGCTACATAACCTGTGGCCTTTGTCAATTTGAAAATCATAACTCGAAGTATTTCAATAAACTGTCATTTTCACAAATTTATTTAAGAGTAAAATTCTGCCAAGTTTTCTAACAGTTATATTCTAGGATACTGTCTAGCATGAGACACCTACCTTTCCTATTAAAACTACTAACAATACTGTAAGAACTAGATAAACACATTAAAAGCCCTTAAAAATCCTCCTTGACTCAAGACATACAAATATTGTTGAGTTTATCTATACAGAAATCAATAAAAGAGTATGAAAATATTACCCTTTGCCACAGAAGCATAAAACCCCAAAACTATGTGAATTAAACAAGTTTCTCTCACCTATATCTGGTGAAAGAGAGAAATTAACTTTGGTCATTTTTAGAACTTAACTGTGTACAGAAATCACAATCAGAAAAAGGTTTATTTTATTTTTTTAATATCTTTCCTTGTTCATTGATCATTTTTATGTGTTAGAATAATTCTATGATGCTTAATATTCAAATAAATTTTGTATAGTCACTCAAAAAGTGTTTTATTTTTTCCACTTTTAATTTCTTTTTAACCCTTGCTATTTTCCTGTGATATTGAATATTTCCTCTGTCACTTATGCCATGTTATGTATGCAATTTTTATGCTTTCCTTAAAAAAAAAAAAAGAAAAACATGAAATTAGAAATCAAGGAGAAAAAAAAGTAAATGGCTTTATTGGTTAGTCAGTACAGCTAGCTCACCCTAGTGCAGTGGTCCATACAAAAGCAGACTGCCTGCGGAGTTAGAAAGTCCATTAGAACGTCGATTATATTATTCCGTCGATGCACTGTCTAACCAAGTAAAACAAAGAAGCAGCTTCAAATGTAAACATTAATACTAATTACACAAGCCAAAGTAAAATCTTTCCTTGCTTTTGCCTTTTCGAATGTCACAGAAGACTGTATAAGCTCTAAAAATGTATTTTTTCAGGCTAATGTGGGTATGAGCAGTGCTGTCAGATGAGAAATTGTAGTTTATCAGGACCAAAAAATCAAAATACCTCTTAGACGTCTATGATATAAAATCTTAATTCTTGAGAGTATAATTCCAAGAATCAGGAGTTAATACCAACCTAGTATTTTTATGATATTTAGGAAGAATACACAGACTTCCTTTAATCTTTGTGTAATTGTTTGAAAGCATATTAAGGCTATATATATGTGCAAAATAATGTATATACAACATAAAGAGTACGCACATTCAAGCCAGTATACAGTCTATATCTAAGAAAGCCCACGGTATGTATACAGGGTGCTGTATAGAACACAAGATGCAGGTGCATCAGACATCCTTTGTCTCTGCCAGCAAGATTCACCAGCTCCTCTGCTGCCCGCGACAGCAGAACCTACTTCTCCCAAATGTCTCTATCCTACGAAGGGAGGCATCGTAAATTCGTATTGCTAAATGCAATAGAAATGATAAGGTTCGGAGGCTCAAGTTGTCTACCTTAATTGCAGTTAAAGTTCTGTAAATTCTTATGCAATACTTTACCAGAACAAGTCAAACAGCAGCATGAGAGTGCCCAGTGCATCTTTGCAATAAGCAAGCCAAACTTATTATTTGCCACTACATTCATAAATGTGAAATTCCATAATGGAGAAGGCCACACAACAACGTTGTCTTACTTAAGATGTTCCAAGCTTTGGCTGCAACGCTAGAAGAACTATATACAGATTTAATTCTTCATTAGTTTCAGAACAGAAGTGTATGACAGCAAATACAACCACTAGATGTGAAATGAATCAAATGCTGATTTCCCAATAATTATTTACACTATCATAATGTTTTAAGTGCACATTAAAATGTAACTTAAGATTTGAATACAATAAATACGCCTAATTCAAATTACAGCATCTACAGGGTCTACGGGATATACCATACATACAGCATACTCAGGGTATAGCTTTTAAAATTCTGTGTTGCAAAACAGCTTCTGAGCTCATTTGGGTGTTCGTATCTTGTTTTGTGCTCTCAGTACAGGCAAATGGATAAACCAGGAAACAGACATCTTTTAACTAACAGTGCACTGAAGGAATTCCCAGATTTGCCATAGAAGGAATATTAAACTAAGGATAATTTTGCCCTTTTTGAGTTCCATGCTAGTGTTACCTAAGCTAGCTATTTTAAAATATCTCCAGGAACACCACAGTCTGCAGTACTAATACATTTGCAGCTCAGACAACAATGCAGCCATTAATATTTTCTGATTACACTTGTATTTTTGAAAGCAAAAGTTTAATACATCCAACTGAAGTGTGACACATTATCCACATTCTTCTTCTCTCTCGTGCAAAAATACCCAACTAGTTGAGAAACAACTAGAATTTTAATATATGTTAATTTGTGCGATGCATTTTGCATCAATTTCCTTTTATTGTTGTATTATAAAGGCAGCTGGAATAAGTAAAAAAAGATCTTCAATCATCTCAGAATTTAAAAAAAATGAAAGTGTTATTCCATAGTCATGATTTAAATATTAAAATAGTAAAATTATATATTTTGGTTTTCATGACCTTATAACAAAGTCATAAATATATTTAGAAATGTTTGTACTTTTACTTTGGAAACAAGCTTCATAACCTGCCTGCAACACACCTTAAAAAAACAAAACAAACTATTTGATTTTCACATGGCATTAGATAATCATATCTTTTTTATTTAACTGGAAAATGACTGAAATGACTGCATTTGAATTTAATACTATTCATGTTATCTTAGTTAGCTGAAAATACGGCTTATGGACCTTTTTTTTTTTTTTTACAAATTTTTTTAAACTATATGTGATGGCCTATCAACATTAAAGCAAGTCGGTGCCCCACATTTAAGAAAGATTAGAAACTAAGATTAATGAAATTAAAAGCATATAACAGACTAGTGGTAGCAATATGTATCAAATGCTAATACAGGGCATTCTGCCAAGCAGATCCCTGAAAAGGGCAAATTCTGCTCTCCTGAAATCCGGGTTTGTGATCTTGTGTAATCGACTTGCTGCCATCTCTCAGGATCCTGAATTCCACCACCTCATGGTTGCTGCAGCCAAGTCTGCTCCCAACCTTAACATCCCTGACCAGCTCTTGTTTGTAAATACAAGGTCCAACAGGATGTCACCCCTTGTTGGTTTCTTGAACACAACAGAATAAGTCACAGAATGGTTTAAATTCGAAGGGACTTTAAAGATTATCTAGTTCCAACCCCCCTGCCATGGGCAGGACACCTCCCACTAGACCAGGCTGCTCAAAGCCCCATTCAGCCTGGTTTTGAGCACCTCCAGGGATGGGGCATCCACAGCTTCCCTGGGCAACCTGTTCCAGTGTCTCACCACCCTCACAGTAAAGAATTTCTTCCTGATTATCTAATCTAAATCTCCCCTCTTTCAGTTTAAAATTGTTACCCCTTGTCCTATTGCTCCGCTCCCTGATAAAAAGTCACTCCCCATCTTTCCTGTAGGCCACCTTTAGGTACTGGAAGGCTGCTATGAGGTCTCCCCAAAACCACCTCTTCTCTAGGCTGAACAACCCCAACTCTCTCAGCCTGTCCTCAGCCCTCTGATCATCTTCATGGCCCTCTGCTGGACCTGTTCCAACACGTCCACGTCCTCCTTATGTTGGGGGCTCCAGCACCGGACACAGTACTCCAGGTGGGGTCTCACCAGAGCACAGTAGAGGGGCAGAATCTCCTCCCTGGACCTGCTGGCCATACTTGTTTTGATGCAGCCCAGGATGCGGTTGGCTTTCTGGGCTGCAAGGGCGCATTGACGAGTCACGTTGAGCTTCTCATCAACCAACACCCCCAAGTCCTTCTCCTCAGGGCTGCTCTCAAGCCATTCTCTGCCCAACCTGTATTTGTGCCTGGGATTGCCACAACCCAAGTGCAGGACCTTGCACTTGGCCTGGTTGAACTTCATGAGGTTCGCACAAGGGTCTCTAGCTTGTCCAGGTCCCTCTGGATGGCATCCCTTCCCTCCAGCGTGTCGACTGCGCCACACAGCTTGGTGTCATTGGCAAACTTGGTGAGGGTGCACTCAGTCCCACTGTCCATATTGTTGACAAAGACAAAAACAGTGCCAGTCCCAGTACTGACCCCAGAGGAACACCACTCATCACTGGTCTCCACTAGGACATCAAGCTGTTGACTGCAACTCCCTGAGTGTGACAATCCAGCCAATTCCTTTTCACTGAGTGGTCCCATCAATCAAATCCATGTCTCTCCAATTTAGAGATAAGGATGTCGTGCAGGACAGCGTCAAATGCTTTGCACAAGTTCAGGCAGACGGTATCAGTTACTCTTCCCTTATCCAGCAACGCTGTAACCCCATCATAGAAGGCCATCAAATTTGTCGGACACGAATTGCCCTTAGAGAAGCCATACTGGCTGTAACTGATCACCTCCTTATTTACTATATATTTGCTATCTATATATTCAGCTATTTTATACACATTGGGAACAAACCTAAATACCCCTTCAGACACAGTTCAACAGTGTTAAACAAAAAAAGAAAAACTGAAGATTGCCATACATTTTTCCAATGATTCCTCATTTTAAAACCACCATCATATCTATATGGTAAGACTTGGAAAAGGATCCTTTGTACCTTTGCATTTAATCTCTTTATAGCTAATACGCACATTTGAGTCACAGCTCCTCCCAGCCAGATGGAAATAGCTTATTACTTAGGTTTCAGTTCAGTATTTTGGAAACAATCCTCAAAAAAAACCAAAGTCCCTTCTTCAGGCGTGTCGTGGTTTAGCCTCAGAGGCAACCAAGAACCATGCAGCTGCTCTCTCAAACCACCCCAAACAACCCCCCCACCACAGCCCTGGGGGGAGAATGGAAGTGATGGCTCACATGGCATGGAATACCTGTGTCCCTGCCAGAGCATGGGGAAAATTAACTCTATCCCCGCCGGAACCAAGACATGGATAAACACTTCTATTGATGAACCAGGTAAACATTTCACTAGTTTCTGATGCACAACTGAATTTAAGCTACACTGAAACTGCAAAAGACTATGCACACGTATAGAAAATAAAAATATTAACAAATGGAGAAGATGTTCCATTATTTCTTTATGTTTTATACTAGTCTGGGCAGTTTGGACGAAACAGTTCAGCCACCAAAGTGTGGGAGAGATTAATGACAATAGTTGCAATGCTTTGGGAAAGCCATCTTTCCTGGAAGTCTGCATAATAGTACTGCATGCAAACAACTTCCAAAGGAAATTATTTTCAGAGATACTTATATTAAGTTTGTATGAGAGCAGAGATGATGAGAAAGGGAAATTATTACATTCTGATGGGCTTTATTTTACCTACTTCTACAAATGTGAAGATATTGAGACACATAGCATGATCCTAAGAGCTTCTACAGTGACAGAGTTTTGGAGTGGCTGATTGTCAGCCCTGTATCCATCTTGGCTTGTCGCACCTCCAGGACCTCTAGTAGCGTGGCCTGATGTGAATCTACTGTCACACCAGCATTCCATCACAAGAAGGTCTGCAAATTCTCAGATGCATTTGTTAGCAATTTCCTGATTGGCTTTTGTTACTTAGAGTTGGATATTTAATTGCCAAGCCGTTGACACAAACTATGCTAATAGAGATGCCTATACTAGCAAATAAACCACTGCCAGAACATGGACTCAACACTGACCCACTATCATCTATGCTGTTTAAATAGTAGCAGTATTGGCCTGTGGTATTTATTCTCAGACAATGCCTGGACAAGGTTTGTAAGAAAAAAAAACACGGCATGGACATTTCCTATGTCCTGGACACTGTCACCCTCTTTTGAGGAAGAAAACCAGACAAGCGTATGAATGCAAGTTGTACCATGCTATTTGTTCTCAAGGCTGGAGCACCAAATGCCTTCACTGTTTTATTTAGAAGTAAAGTAGTAATCAGTTGTCCCATAGCCCAATGTCACTCCTGGTGTTGAAAGGTTACAAACAACTGAACCTCAGTGTAGAGATATAAATACTCTTGGCTATATAAATCAGAATCTAACTCTCACAGATTTGGTGAAACGATGTAGATTCATAACAAATTATTGTTTTACCTAAGGGGTATCATCTTGTGTTGACTGAAAGGAACTAAAACATAAATATCTAGGTTAACACAGACGAGTGAAAATAGAACAAGCATTCAAAACCAAAGAATAAAAAAAACCACCAAAAAAAAGGATGCACACTGAACAGAATTAAGAGGAAATAAGACAGCAAGGAAACTTTCCACATATTAGTCAAAGAATGTCTCTGAGTTGGTGTAGAGATGAGAGACCTTTAGCCAGCCTTTAGGGAGGTGACTATGGGGTCATCAGTCAAAGCAGATTGTTGCAACTGCGTGGGAGTTTGATTGATTAACTATGAAGTCATCTCCCTAAAGACTACCCAAAAGCACTCATTTTTATTCACTGTATCAGCTGAGCTTTCTTTTTACAACAATGTAAGAGGTATACATTTGAGAAAAAAATATTTAATCAAGAAGTACACTTTAATATAAATGAAGATTCTAATTAAGAAAAATAAAGATTAAATGCCTTACAACAAAATGATGTTCAAAACTTATGATATGCTGCCAACTTTTTCTATGAACTAAATACCTCAGGGTTTTTTTACTGTTTCCTGAAACAGCTGATCAAAGACATATGCTAAAATTTTCAAAATATGGTAGGTAAAATATGTTGACAGACTGTATGAACAATTGAGTCTCAGAAGTCCCATATCAGTGAGCAATCCAAGAACAAAATAGGAGAGAGACAAACATACTTTAGTTTCTTAGTTTCAGTTCCATCAAAGCTGTTCCATTTGGGGTGGTGGATGCCAAAGGTAACAGGAAACTAGTTCTACCTAACTGACTCAAGGCAGCCCAAAGAAAAACCGAAATATAACATGTTAGAAAGAATATGCTAACATTCCCACAGGAATAACCAGCACAGAAGATAACTCGAAATGACATGTGATCTTCTTCAGAAAGAAATGAAGAGCTAAAAATCACCATGATCTTCGGAGCAGAATGTAAAGTCTTAATGTTCCTGCCTTAAATTTATGTTGAAATATAGTGAAGCTCTTCTGTTTTTGGAGAGGATGTATGCTATTACCAATAAACTAAATTTGGACATGTTGTTACAAAGCCAGTAGACCACACCACAAAGAACAAATCGTGGTTGTGACTATCACTTTTTTTCTGGTGATTATAACTTTTTTCTCTTTTTTTTTTTTTTTAATTTCTATCATATACAAGCACCAAAAAATACCCTCCCATCACAATGCAAGAGCTTATATTTTTTTTTACTGGTAAGGTTTTCTAAGAGCCTAAACTTCTGACACAACTCAGAAAAATTTGATTTGCCAATATTGAACTCCAGCTGCTTAGCAATTCCAGGTTTAAGTCCAGTACATTCGTAAACTGAATGAACGACAGCATCACTCTTCACTACTACCACAGTGACAGAAGAGAAAGTGTCCAGAAGTTAAAGGAGTAATCCAGGGGTGGCCACAATCAGTGTAAGTTCATTGCCAAGAGTTCTAATACTACTGAACTGAAGTTATGGTGAAAGACTTTTTGGAAAGCTGAAGGGAGGCTCATTTCCAAATTTGTTGCTGTATGAACACACATCTTTCTGGAAAAGACATATTCCTATGTATCTAGAGATAACTCACAATTGCAAAGACCGCGGCTGTAATCAGCTCAATCATCCATAAATTCAAAGCACACAAGATGCTGTAACATGGAATAGAGGTGTGGGGCTTTTTTTAATATTGAACATTTATGTTAAACATTTAGTCAACAATTCATTTGATGGCAAAATATATATCTTATTATATGTGTATACATTACATAATTATATAATAATTTTTATATATCTACACACACATATATGTGTGTGTGTCTGTGTGTGTGTATAAAAAAAATACATTAAAAAAAAAACACTATCCTCACAAAACAATGAGATGGATCACTACACAGAAACTACAGCTCAACTGGTAGTAACCTGTGACAGCTGCAGAAAATGCTCAATTTCGAGGGGGTTAGGCTGATTAAATAGTTATATCCGATATGGAGGAAGAAAGCAGGAAAAAAAAAAAAAACTGTGCAGTGCACTTAACTGTCATCATGCATAAAGTAATTCATACCAAACTAAACGACAAGGTAAAAGAACATTTACCTCTAGGCAGTAGGGAGTTGCATAGATTCAAAATGAAAAATAACGGATACCACAGGGAAAACGTGAAATGCAATACACTGGGTACAGAGCACATTCAGAATAATTCCATCAAATAACTATTTAATACAGCAAGAAACGGCGCATTCTAAAGAGCTGTCTTACCTAACAGCAGGGTATTCATACTTAATTTAATCTGTCCTCTGTTGAAAAACAAAACACTATGGTTATTCCTAATTTAAACTATTTTATGGCCCATCACCAGGTCTAATAGTTAACTGAAATATAACTGTAAAACCAGACTGATGTAGACACAAACTGCAAAAAATTTCTTGCTCAGATAAACGGACACTGCTCTCTATCTCACATTATGTCAACTGTCAGAGAAAAATACTATCTATTCTGATTTAAAACAGCTTACACCCATCTTCTATGTAGATCTAAGATTTCTTCACACAATTAGTCACAATCCTGTATTCACCAGGTTTTGGAAAGTGAATCTCTCCTAGCATGCTGATTTATAGAACTTGAAGTCTGTTTCACTTGTTTTGAACTCGGTCTAACCAGCCCACGCTAAGAACAGCAGAAGTCACACGCAAATAGAGTCAGTGCTATCATTGCTAGCAAACACATGACGAGCTATATAACATAAAGATAGTTAAAACAGGAGTCTTTACATATACCAGGATTCCTAGCATCTCTCACAATTGTTATGTTCATCACTGACACAGTCTAATTTGAATGACATTTCAGGCTGAAGATTTAAAGGAGAGAAGCTTCATCATCAATATTAAAATCATGCAATTCAGAGCCAGGTTCAATGTCCAGTAAATCACAGAAATCTGCATAAAAATTTCAGCAGAGTTACATTAGTAAACTGTAAACATTTTGGGAAAGCGTAAAGATTTTCGATTTCTTGTGTTAATATTTTACAGTTAAAAGATATACATCCTCGTTCCCATCATAGTATGCAAATAAGCCCTGGAAATTCAAGTACCTTCTAAAAATTTTAGACATCAAAGATTAATTTACTTCCAAACTTTTAAAATGATCCATCTGTGTTAATAGAGCAATTCACATGTTAGCACATAAGATAATGCCCACAGAGCCATCATGATAGCTGAAAAGCAAATTATGACTGTGGTAATTCTACAGACAGATAAGAGAAATAGCAAAAAACGAAGACAGAGTTTGGAAATTTAGCATGTCCTTTGAATCAGATAACTTCTCTTGTGTGCTGGCTACAAAACGGATAGTTGGAAAAAACTTATGAAGGAAAATCATTCAGTATCTCTATTCAAGATTTTTTAGGCAAGAAACTTGGTAGAGGTTTGAATTGCCTGCCTGGGAATGGTTCTCCTTTGACAACCAAATAAACTTAGGCTCCTAACTTTAGTTTCTCAGGTAGCACTTGAGCTAGATAACTGAAAGAAACTACATAAATAGTTGTCACAGTGTTCAAAGCCCACAGGCTAAATGCACAATCTGACTTAAGTAATGTTGTCAGGATTGCTTTGCAGTTGCTCAAAAATTAAGTGTTATAAAATGTAAATGTAGTAATCTTCAAATAAAAAGTAAAGCCATGTAATTAAATTAATAATTTACATAAGCAACAGTAGATTACCTTTTCAGTATTAAATTTCTGAGGAACCAGAGTGTCATTGGAAGGGTTCCTTAATCTTCATGTTCTAGCGAATGACTGATCTTGTATTTTGAAAAGTCAGTAATAAACTGCTTCGGCTTATTTTTTTCTTCAGTAGAACTGGCTGCACTGGGCACCCTCACAATATAGGACCCCCTCTATTATTCAAAACACATGTATCTCTTTATGCAATGCACAGTTATTAATTATCCACAGTTATTAATTTTACCTGTGTTTTATTAGATGTGCAACCAGTCACAGACACAAATAGGAAAGAGCAGGTGGTGTAAAGTTATCACACTATCAAAATCCATCAATTACTGTATTTGAGAGAGATTACAGTTATCCAAAGAATGCCCTTTAAACTCTTTTTTTTTATACCAATACCAGGAGTTACATAAACAAACACAGAATTATGACTTTTTATGTTTTTATCTGAGCATTATGACTTGTTCTCTTGCCTATTATTTCTCTTTTTCTCTTGATTTCTTAGCAAACTATTCAAAGTGGAGATTCCGAACCTGGAGTTCTGTGAAATCTCAGACAGCAGGTCTCATTGGAGCCCTTTCTGCTGTATTTTTGGTTCAGTTCTGCAGTGGAGACTTCAGAGTTTCAATGCAATTACGTAACGGCCCGGCAGCATGTCATTCAGCAGTTATAATCTGGTCTACTGCTTGTTGTTTTCTAATACTCTGGTTTTTTCTAGCTTATGGATCCTTGATGTTATAGGGCTTTTGCCTTCTACATCACTGCTGGAGAGAAAGCAGGCTTCATACCACAACTGCCAGGTTCATCTGAAGAACAAAATACATCTTCCGCTTCATACCATCTTTCCACTTCTGCCTCAGTAGACAAAGCACTACACTCTCCCCTTACACAGAGAACGTGGATTTTGCTAATAGCATAAACTCAATTTAAGATTAGGGGAGTACTGTTTCAATAAAATGAGCTAATCAACTGCATTCCATTTGGTTTAGCGAACTTCCAGATTTAACCGTATGATGTCAGACAGCCAGGAGTGTGAAACAGAATCACAGAATGGTTCGGGTTGGAAGGGACCTTAAAGATCATCTAGTTCCAACCCCCCTGCCCTGGGCAGGGACACCTACCACTAGACCAGGCTGCTCAAAGCCCCATCCAGCCTGGCCTTGAACACCTCCAGGGATGGGACATCCACAGCCTCCCTGGGCAACCTGTTCCAGTGTCTCACCACCTTCACAGTAAAGAATTTCTTCCTAGCATCCAATCTAAATCTACCCTCCTTCAGTTTGCAACTGTTACCCCCTGTCCTATCACAAGTTTCCTCAGCAAAACATCCTCTCTCCATGAAAGAATTTTGAGAATGAAACTGCATCCATGCTAGACATTTATTACAAAAAAATGTATCATACCCAATTCTTCAGTATAAACCTAAGCTAAAAAATACAATGGACAAGCTCTCCAAAAATATATCCCATTCCTGGCATTTATTGTTAATGCAAGCCATAGATTTTCTGTACAATGCATGGTATTATTATTTATAATTTCTCTGGTAATTCATTAATCTATACTGCAATAAAAATTGTTAAAATATACACTGACATTTACATTTATACAGTTTGGTGCAAGAGTCAAAAACTGTAGGTACTGGTATATGCGCTTTTGAAGATTTATTATTCTAGAATTCTTGTCTATATCTACAGAGCAGACAATAAAACAGTAGCTCGTATTCTGCTATGAGCCTCGAGAGAGTACCAGCATTTATCAACTTATGTATTTTCTTGATACATGAAGAGAGAAGTTATTTTCCATAGATTCTACTGTAACAATATTGCTGGCTGCTTATAACAACTCTTTATTGCCTCCTTCCTAGCTTTGCAATACAGTAGTGATGCCTCGGAGGTGAGTAACCAAAAATCAGTATGAGACCTCCAGTAGCATAGTCAGTAGCAGGCACTCCACTCACTCTGCAAACAAAACTAAAACAATATGATATTCTTTCATACTGTATTTTATTTCTCTCTCTCCAATAAATTAATCTTAAAAGGAGAAAAACAATAAAATTTCTAAATCTGAAAATTTGATAGAAACCCAGAGAAAAGTAAATATGAAAACAAAACAAACAAAAAATGCAACTGAATTTATGAAAGGTAATTTTTAAAAGGATATAAAGACAACTTAAAAGGATAAAGTAATCATTCTAAAAAGGCAGTAAGTCATTTTAGGCTGCCATACAGACTAGGACATTAATCATAAAATACATGTTTTAGTATCAAAAGTGATTTTGTTACCAGTTCATCTTCAGCTAAAATACCATTAATGGAAGCAGCATTGTACAAGAGCAGCTAAGTAGCTTGCAATCTATAAGCAATAGGAATATCAGAATAGTCCAAAAACTGTATACTAGTGATATAAATTTGTGATATAAAGTGCATGGGGATATAAATTTGCTGCTCAATTAAACAGAATGCAACTGTGATAATTCAGTGCCTCTATACTCCTTCCAATAATTAAAATGTACCTTGCAGTTGGCTAGGTAAAATTCCAGATACAGACCAATACATTTTGCTCACAGCAAAAAATAAAAGTTTTGATCCTATTCTATCTTTAGATAGAATCTGAGGGATTTAATTAAAAGCAAATTTCATTAAAACGCCAGTATCCAGAGTTCATTATATCAAAATTCTTTAGCACCTCAGTTTTTCTTAAAACAATATTTAATCATTGTCTGTGTGTTTGTGTGTGTGCACGCGCACGCATGCTTCATTACTGTCTTTTAATTTTGTCCTTCGCATTACAGGGATTTATGAACATTTTCTTGTCTTAGTTCCATTTCTGAATTAATAATTTCACTCAACCAGAAATATTAGCATGTATGGCAATAAAAAACAAAACAAAACAAAACAAAAACTTTTAGCTAAACAAATTTAACATTACAATCCTTAGTTCATAAAGGTGTATGTAAGTCTTAAAGACCTACTGAAATCTACTTTAGCAAAGAATAAAGTACCTCCACCAATCCGTTGTATAAGTTTAAACTAGAGGCTATGGAGGATAATTGCATGGATTAATCTAGTTATCAAAATTCAACGGCTATAGTTACATAGTGTGGATTAAACTATGCTACCTTTTTTCATCTATTTCTCAAAATACATTTTATAACAGAAATGTAAAAGCTTTCACGCTTTTAGCTGGATTCCAAGTAATGATTTGCTACCACCAATAATAAATGCATGCATCTTATACATGAGTCATCCTGACTAGTCTCAAATTACAAAATAGTATATTTTTAAAAATGGCAATTACAGCTAAATCAGCTTTTCCAGACCTCTGTTGCCAAAAGAGGTGTACTCTTTAACATACTTTGCAACTACTGCCACTTTCTCAAAAATCAGCGTTCACTGTCAGTCTTGACTGCACCAAGCTCACACCAAGTCAAAAAGAGAAGTTAACGTTTAGAAGACCAAAATTGTAAATGTCAAACCTATTTACACAGATCTATAGTATGACCTAACAGCTTGCTCTGAAGTTTCCAGCCTGAAATAAAGTATTTAGCACCTGCACAGCTGCTTCTTAGGAGAACTCTTCTGAACTGCTAACAATGCACCAGCAAAAATTTTGTTATTGGGTAGATTAAGTAGGTTTCACTTGGAACAAAGCGATAGCTGTTTAATATTCCTAAATTAAGAAAAAGTCATGTGATCAGCATGCTGTCCAGAAGGTAACAAAATACAGAAACTAATGGCTAACACATAAGCCTTATTCCAAAATCACTTTGTTGTTCTTCACCTTAATCATCAAAACGTTTTATGAATACAGAAGGCTACCAGTGGCAAATTGGCTACTGGGCCAATTTAACAATATCCAGAGGTAAAGTTTACACGTTGATGCATAGGAAATGGATACAAACTGCTTGATAGCCTCTTCATTTCTGGTCTATCCGCTTAATAATCTTAACTATCCTTGTCAGGGCTCCCAGCCCATTTTCCGTTTATCCCAAGGTCACTTATATAGTGGTCATATCTCAAACAAGACATCATACAGACTCCAGCAACGTTCACAAAGGCCAGCTTTAGTCTAGCAAGCGTCACCATCTCCCAGCTTCTCTTTGGCAGAGAGAAGGAAGCTCCTCTGAAGTGGGTGGAAGAGAGATGAGCCTAACACAGATGGGCACGTTTCTGAAAAAGCTGTTTTCCCTCCATTTAATAGAAGGGAAATAAAGAGAATTAGCTCTCCTGATTGAAATTGATTCTTTGTTAAATTTTTCTGTCACGATATGAAATGGCAAATTTTCCTTTGAAATTAATTTGAAATCTTTATAGAATAAACAACTTTAAAAAAAAAAAGAGGGAAATATTACACTGTATCCTGACTTCTTCAGAAGTTCAGCTCATATTGCGTGAAATTGTTATAAACCCCCTTATTTTGCAATTAATATTTGCAAGTAATAAGTTACTACTAAAGACAGCATAAGAGTATATGACGCTTGCAATGTTTATCTCTGCATATGGAAGACAATTTCTGAAGATGACAAAGCAGACGTTTTGCATAACTACATGCCCAATTTTGATGTGGATGCATCAATATTAGAATGACTATATATAAACTGTATTACTAGTCAGCAACTCTCATGTAGGATTATCCCTTAAACATTCAGGTCTGCCGAAAATAACAAAGGCACTAAAAATTACCAATAAAAAAATTAGTAAAACCTTTTGTAGCAAGGAGTGTTAGGCAACCAAAATAAAAGGGTTGCTATATCTCTCTCAGAGTATAGTTTATTCCGTATTCTATTTTTATTAGCATAGTTTCAGTGTATTACAATCCATCTGTCACAAAAGAAAGAATGGACTCCAACGCCAGCATCAACAGAAATTACATCAATAAGATAACAGTGTACCAAAGTTCATTATACTGTTAGATTGTTTAAAGAAACTTGATGCGTTTTATATTAAAACCACATTAGTACACGCAAAACACCTCAGCAGTAATGCTGAAATCTGAACGTGTACAGCGGCGCAACACATTTCTTGAAATTTGGAATCAACAAGTCCACGTGTGATTGCTGAGTTGATTCACTATGCTGTTAGTCTTCTCTGGTAAGCGCAAAAAAACTCAAGCGGTTGCAAAAGCAAACGTACAACAACATCTCCACTATGCAAAGTCACACAAATAGCAACGCCCTTTTGTTTTGGTTGAGTAATACATCGTTATTAAGCTGTTCTTAACAACTTTCACAATTTTGTTCAGAGTGTAAGATGAAACGATGTGAAAACTAAACCGGTAACTTTTATTTCCAGTATATATGCATAACGTATTACAGCCCTTTCCCTGCAATACCAGACAAAAAGCACTGTGATGTTCCTCCCTGGATGCATCCAATGCTACTGTCCCTGAAGATGCAGCAGGGTTGAATGAGATGTTTCCTTTAGAGATCTCCTGGGTTGGTTCATTGTGTCAGTCTTCAAGACAGACATAAACATATGGTCTATACTTGGCCTGAAGTTCAGGCTTACCTAAAGCTTTGGAGGTCTCATTCCAAGCCTTTTATTAATACTACCTCTAAAGAAGCATTTAAATTCAAAATGTCTGTTAGGCAGAAACTCCAGACACGTTTCTACCCCAAGAACATTTAGTTATCTCATGACAAACAAGCTGCTATTCCAAAGAAGTCTTTAAGTGAGGAAAATATGCATTTTTGCTGCTCACCAAAGTTCCTTAAAAAACTGAGCAGTAAGCAAGTGAGCAGAATACTTTTTTAAAGACCTTAGAATCCCTCATACTTTTCCAGAGAAGCATTCAAATACTTGGAGACGTAGAAAGCATATGGATAAACGAGATGTGAAGGGGGGTGGGGACGGTACTGGGCTTGCTGGTGAGGTGCCAGGGCGTAGTTGCTCAGCACTTGTGGGGGAGTGTGCTGGTATTTCTGAGAGCCAGAAGGCACACCACATCTCAAGGGTCAAAACTACACACGAGACTCCCTCTCTGAAATGCTTATACACCAATGCACGCAGCATGGGGAATGAGCAGGAAGAGCTGGAGATCTGTGTGCAGTCGCAGGGCCACGATCTCATTGCAGTTACCGAGACGTGGTGGGACAGCTCGCATGACTGGAATGCTGTCATGGATGGCTACATCCTTTTCAAGAAAGACAGGCCAGCAAGGTGAGGTGGTGGAATTGCACTCTATGTGAGAGAGCATTTGGAATGCATCGAGCTCCCACTTGGGGCAATGAAGAGAGGGTCGAGAGCTTATGGGTAAGGATTAAGGGGCAGGCAAATCTGAGGGACATTGTTGTGGGTGTTTATTACAGGCCACCTGATCAGGATGGGGAAGCTGATGAGGCCTTCTACAGACAGCTGAAGGTAGCCTCGCACTCGCAGGCCTTGGTTCTCATGGGGGACTTCAATCACCCTGATATCTGCTGGGAAGACCACACAGTCAGGCATGCACAGTCCAGGAGGCTCCTCCAGTGCACTGATGGTAACTTTTTGACACAGGTGGTGCAGGAGCCAACAAGGAGAGGAGCACTCCTGAACCTAGTACTGTCAAACACAGAGGGACTGGTGGAGGACATTAAGGTAGGGGGCACCCTAGCTTGTAGTGATCATGAAATGTTAGAGTTCAGGATCATGGGTACTATGCACAAAAAAACAAGAAGTAAAATTACAACCTAACAGGGTTAGCCCTACAGGGCTAACTTCGACCTTTTCATCAAGAAACTGCTTGGAGAGATCCCGTGGGCTAGGGCTCTGGAAGGCAAAGGGGCTCAAGAAAGCTGGTTGGTATTCAAAGACCACTTCCTCCAAGCTCAGGATCGGTGCATCCCTAAGAGAAAGAAATCGGCCAAGGGACACAGGAGACCTGCATGGTTGAGCAGGGAGCTTCTGAAAAAGCTCAAGTGGAAGAAGGAAGTTTACAGTAAGTGGAAGAAGGGACTGACCCCTTGGGAGGATTACAAGAATGCTGCCAGAGCATGCAGGGATGAAACGAGGAAAGCCAAGGCCACCTGGGAATTAAACCTGGCAAGGGATGTCAAGCTCAACAGGAAGGGCTTCTACAAGTATATTGGAAGCAAAAGGAAGACCAGAGAAGTTGTGGGCCCACTGCTGAATGAGACAGGAGCCACAGTGACGGAGGATGCGGAGAAGGTGGAGTTACTGAATGCCTTCTTTGCTTCAGTCTTTACTGCTCAGCCCAACCCTCAGGAGTCCCAGGCATTGGGGGAAGTAACGGGGAAAGAAGAAGACTTCCCCTGGGTTGAGGAGGATCGAGTGAGGGATCAATTAGATCAACTAAATATTCACAAGTCCATGGGCCCCGATGGGATGCACCCGAGAGTGCTGAGGGAGCTGGCGGAAGTCATTGCTGGGCCACTCTCCATCATCTTTGAAAGGTCCTGGAGAACAGGCAAGGTGCCTGAGGACCGGAGGAAAGCCAGCATCACTCCAGTCTTCAAAAAGGGCAAGAAGGAGGAGCCAGGGAACTACAGGCCGGTCAGCCTCACCTCCATCCCTGGAAAGATGATAGAACAGCTCGTTCTGTAGGTCAACTCAAAGCATGTGGAGGGAAAGAAAGCTATCAGAAGTACTCAACATGGATTTACCAAGGGGAAATCATGTCTGACTGATAGCCTTCTATGATGGCATGACTGGATGGATAGATGAGGGGAGGGCGGTAGATGTGGTCTACCTTGACTTAAGCAAGGCGTTCAACATGGTCTCCCACAGCATCCTCATAGGGAAGCTCAGGAAGAGTGGGACAGATGAATGGACAGTAAGGTGGGTAGATAACTGGTTGAAAGACAGAGCTCAGAGGGTCGTGATTAGGGGCACAGAGTCTAGTTGGAGGTCAGTGACGAGTGGTGTTCCCCAGGGGTCAGTACTGGGCCCAGTCCTCTTCAATATATTCATCGATGACCTGGATGAGGGGATAGAGTGCACCCTCAGCAAGTTTGCCGATGACACAAGGCTGGGGGGGTGGCTGACACACCGGAAGGCTGTGCCGCCATACAGAGAGACCTGGACAGGCTGGAGGGTTGGGCGGAGAGATTCTATATGAATGACTAAAGTCATTGAGAATACTTCCTAGAAGTATTTACGGTACCTGAAAACTGTTCCAGCAGTTTATCCTTCTACAGAGATATATCAGAAGTATTGCTACAAATATTGCTGCACAGAATCACAGAATGGTAGGGGTTGGAAGGGACCTCTGGAGATCATCTAGTCCAACCCCCCTGCCAGAGCAGGGTCACCTAGATCAGGCTGCACAGGAACACGTCCAGGCGGGTTTGGAATGTCTCCAGAGACGGAGACTCCACCACCTCTCTGGGCAGCCTGTGCCAGTGCTCTGCCACCCTCAAAGTAAAGAAGTTCCTCCTTTTAGGTGGAACTTCCTATGCTCAAGTTTGTGCCCATTACCCCTTGTCCTGTCACTGGGCACCACTGAAAAGAGCCTGGCCCCATCCTCCTGACACCCACCCTTGAAGTATTTATAAGTGTTGACAAGGTCCCCCCTCAGCCATCTTTTTTCCAGACTAAAGAGACCCAAATCCCTCAGTCTTTCTTCATAAGAGAGGTGTTCCAGTCCCCTAATCATCTTGGTGGCCCTTTGCTGCACCCTCTCCAGCAGTTCCCTGTCCTTGAACCGGGGAGCCCAGAACTGGACACAGTACTCCAGATGCGGCCTCACCAAGGCAGAGTAGAGGGGGAGGATGACCTCCCTCGACCTGCTGGCCACACTCCTCTTGATGCAGCCCAGGATGCCATTGGCCTTCTTGGCCACAAGGGCACATTGCTGGCTCATGGTCATCCTGTTGTCCACCAGGACTCCCAGGTCTCTTTCCATTGAGCTGCTCTCCAGCAGGTCAGCCCCCAGCCTGTCCTGGTGCATGGGGTTATTCCTCCCCAGGTGCAGCACCCTACACTTGCCCTTATTGAATTTCATAAGGTTCCTCTCTGCCCAAGTCTCCAGCCTGTCCAGGTCTCTCTGTATGGCGGCACAGCCTTCCGGTGTGTCAGCCACCCCCCCAAGCTTTGTGTCATTGGCAAACTTCAGCAGCTGTATCAGCAAACTATCATCAGCTGCAGTTCCTTCTCACCTAAGACTTTCTTTTTTTTTAATAAACAGTAATCTCCATCAAACTGAAAACCCTGTTTCTACTCCAAAATAGATACTATAGCAGAGGAGCTTTCTTCTGCAATGCATTACAAAACCAATAAACTCCCTCTTCCATTTTTACCAAAGGAAGTGCAGCCGTTGCATCCTTGAGAAAAAACCAAAGCATGGACTACAGCAACTTACACCTCCTCATCTGAAAAATCTCAGTTGCCAGTTTGCGTGATGAAAATGCTGGAAGGACATTTGTAACCCCTACCAGACAAAGTTTTTTCTTGAGATACTCAGTTACAAACAAGTTAGCATGGGCAAAAGTATGAATTTTTAATACTAATTGCTGAAACAGATACTATTATTTTTCTCTTAAGTGTTAAAGATGCGATTCTTCTGCAAAAGCCTAATCAAGACTTAGAAGAAAGAAAATAAGTATCTGGAAATTGCCTAGATAAAACTATCTGACATCCATTTAGTCAGTAAGAAATATAGCTATAATAGTTCACAGAGGTTGATCTCTTCTGTCCTACAAGACGCAGTTTATAAACTTCTGTAAAAATTGGAATTTGTATACTTTTGCAGGAAGTTTTATAGTAGAAAATGGTAATACAAAACTGTCACATAAGTTTCCCCCCATTCTTCTAACTAAAAAGACAAATTGAAATTAAGGTTATTCATACCAAAACATTTTCTATGCGTTTTCATCCTGTTAAACAGTGATTACGCACCACTAGCTGATGATTCCTAGTCATATTAAATCAAACTGAAATAAAACAAGTAAAAGAGTTGCAGAGTTAATGCAGAGCAAATGTAAAAAAAAAAATAAATAAGCTTAGTTTATTTTTTTTAATATACTGTAAGCAGTGGGAAAAAAAGGTGAAATAACTTGACAGAGAAATCTCTACCTGCAAAATTCCAATATAGGACTAATGCATACCAAAAGCTTGATATTTAATAAGCTGGATACTCAGTTCTCTGTGATGAGTCGCTTCACATAAATCCAATTAAAAATGTAATATATTAGCTGATACAGACTTAAACATTTGACTTTTTTCAGCTGTGAAAAGATAAAAACATAATAAAGATCCAGATGTTTTCTACAGAGTGCTTCCCATTTTGTTAGACATGTTTATTTCTTTTCCATTTTGACAATGAGTTAAATCAACCTGATGATTTAAACACTCAAAACTCCACTTGCGATTTTTAGTAATAATCTTTTCACTTGTCTGAATAAGCAAGCGAGCTGTGACTGGACAAGCAATAAATCTTACTTATTGTTCTGCTACCATATCTGACATATTACTAGGATTTATATGGACCAGTCTGTTTAAATACTGTAGTTAAATGACAGCAATTCTCATAGACATATTGCTACAAATGCCTACTGAGTTTCTCTGCATTTTAAACTGATCTATGTATTTTTAAAATCACATTCAATAGGATACTGTAACTATATATTCTATATATAACTGTGTCTGATGCATTATTATGGATATTTAAGAAACAAATATTAATAGCAGCTCATGCCCCAGTAAAGACTTAAAATCTCAATGCAGCACAGCAATCAAGCAGAGCAAAAAGAGTGGCCACCAGAACTTCATGAAATAAATGGCATTTTCCCCTGGGTTTTTTTGAGATTGAAAGCAAAAGAAACAACAAGCTGACTGGACGAGTTTTTATGGGGGATTAACTTCTTTAATATGAAACTTCTTCAAGAACCTGTAGTGTCAAAATAGATACCAAGGCATACTAAGATACACAGATCTCAGATTCTGCTTCACCCTAGCTGTTCCAAAGTCATGTCTTTGAAGTTTTAATGGCTTTGCATAGGAACTTGCATAGCATTTGCATGAGAAACAGTTCTGTAATTTCTGTTGCTGAAAATTTTGGATGGTTTCATTGTTATTTTGCTGTCTTTTAGGTCACTACATTTCAGCAGTCCTGCATGTGCACCTTCTGTGACTAAAGTCAACGTTTACCACAAGGTACAGACAGTACAGTCTTCTATGCACTTATGATAAGAAACAACCACAATAACTTGAACATCATTCTATAGCAAATAGGTACTGTCACTTACCATCCAAATGGTGGCAACTAAACATAAAATTAAAGTATTTTATATGCCTTCAAATAAGCACCACCCTATAAATTTAAAGAAAAATATTAAAGTACAATGTAGATATTTTAAGTCTGGGGTTTTGATTTGCATACCTTTGCCATCAATTTACGTATTCCAAAATTACATTTACTACAGTCAACAACATATGACATTGCTTCAAGCATCATATTTCTTTTTTCCCAACTGCAGAAAGATGAGAAAATGTGCAGTCATGTTCCAATACGCATCCTGTCTCCTGAAATAATCACTTTAAAGAACAAACCAGGCCTCTAGTCACTCTCACAGCCTAGTAAATCTCATCACCACTGGCACATCCACATTTTTAATCTCAATCTGTCAGCACAGTGGAACACACAACACCAGCATACTTACAGCAATATTCGGATAAATCCGACATTGCTATTGCATTGTAAGCAGCCTTACATAAACGACATGCTTTGGTATCTATAGATAATAGGCTGGCTTGCCAGGCAACAAGCCTAGGCAGCAAATACTGCAGAGAGACCTGAGAAAAGGAGCAGTCTCTTGTGGCACTCTGCCTCAGAAATGACGTGCTTGAAGGCAGGTGGAATGCAAAATGTGCTTTTGTAAATGCATAATACTACAACATATCAGATACAACAGGAAACAAGGATATATAAAAAGTGCAGGTGAAGCCTTCAATATGCTGTCAAAGGTGTTGTCTCAGTTAATTTTGACATATTCAGGAAAACTGTTCAATACTGCAGAAATTCTTTGAAATGCAACAACAGGGAGATGTAACTTTATTACTACACCATCAGAAAAATTTCTCAAAGTTAAAAACCTCTGTTTACAAATGAATTCCGTAAAAACAAACAAAATCAACTGTATTTTAAATTATAATGAGAAGTATCTCAACTGATTATATTTTTATTTTTGCTGTTTTCTGTGGCAAGCTTTTTTGGCTTTCACATGCATAAGTTGCAGAAAAAAATTATAGGAAAGAACTGCCTCCAACATTCCATCAAGAAAAAAAAAAGAGTGATCTAATTGCTTGCTGTTATACAAGTAATGCACAATATAAAAGTAAGAAAACCTTCTGTTCTTATGAAAGTGTTCACTTACTGTCAAAACTAATGATCCAGTCTTGCAAGTGGTTATACTAAACATAAACCCTACGCTTGTATGAATTTCACTGAAGGCAGTGATGCTGCAAGATTCTCATTAATACACTAACTAGCAGCCATTACAATTAGCTACTGCAAAAACTCACTTTTAAATTACTCAAGAAGGAAAACAATCCCCAAATGTTAACATTACAGCTCCTGAAACCTAATCCTGCACAGCACAAATAACTGAATTCAATGAAAATCAGTTACGTGTGTAATGATATATCTACACGTGGCTTTTACGCTTTTACATAGCTATTACACGTTATCTGTGATGCTTCAGCTAGTTCACGCTTCAAGAACAATCAAACGTAGAGCTACCATGCAAGACACTTCATGATCACTTCATGGTGTGTAACACAGGCTTTAGGGCAAACCACAGGGCTGACAGCTCAGAGAAAGGATGAGTATTCTTACCTTCACCACCCCTGAGCTGCTAGGCTGTATTCAATAATCAAAGGTTTCATTTTTTTAAAAAAGACAGAGGGAGAAGAACAGGGTCTATTTCATGCTCTTTGATTATAAAGTAAACTTCATAAATGACGTGTCTTTTTAGTCTCCAAACAAAACGCATTGGTAGTTTTCAGAGACCAGAACCAACACTATTCATTTCAACCACGTGTTGATTCTCTTTTTTAATGACAGTACTTGTTAATCAATAGTATTAACTATTCCACAGCTAAATAACATGGAAGAAGAACTGCATTGTACGACTGGGTGTAACAAAAGAATCACAGAATACTTCAGCTTAGAAGGAGAGCTCTGGAGGTCACCCCATTCAATCCCTCCACAAAGCGGGGCTCACTTCAAAGTTACATCAGGTAGTTCAGGACCTCAATCTCATAATGAATTTAAAAGGAGGAAGAGCTTGGAAGCACAGCACCTTGTAGTGGCTTTGCACAGAAAACAAAACACTTCAGAGCTCACTTGTTAATACTCTGAACATCTGTCTTCTTAGCCAAGTGCCGTATGTTAAGTTTCTTATACAAACAGAACTTATTTTTCAAACATGAATCTTGGAAAAAATGGCATATCTCCACTAATCCAATAGTCTGGTCTACTTTAGCCCAAACTAAATTATGTCCAACTGCATTATCTTGATAGAAAACAAGAGGCAGAACTATTAAACTTATGAAAACACATTAAACATACACTTTTAAGCACCTAACCCTTTCACCAAGGACAAATACCCACTTTCATATACCTTTCACTTCAAGGTAATTTCAACCCTCTGATTCATGGGTTCATCAATTTTTTTTTTCCACAAAATAGTATTCACTGAAACCTTTCAACACAGAAGGAGCTAACAGCAATCCTCGGAAGCTGAAGATCTTCCCACTTCAAGGTCTTCCAGTCTTAATGATTTCGCAGTATTTTCCAAAATCTGCAAGTTTTCTTTTTTTATATTGTGTTTCGAATCTCTTCAGAAATTACAACCTGTTGGACTACAAATGTATGCCCTGCTGTTTAGAAGGTGGTCTCAGGCAAGTAAATACTAACAAAAACAGAAGTACATTTATCCCATTCATCTCAATTGGATGATAGTTGCGAAGCCTAAAATGTGAGAATGTAAATTCCTGCATTTATTAGCCATATCAGTGATAACCACACAAGGAACCAAAAACACTTACAGGGATGGGATATTACATCAATAAGGACTACAAAGTGCCTCAAAAGCAAAGGAGGCAACTATTACTAGGTGCAACCAGAAGCATTTTGGATATTCTCTGCTTATTTAAACCCCATGTGACAGCAACATTTCTCAGCCACTAGAAGCTGAAATTAACTGTTATGTGGATCCTGCTCATGCTTTCTGGACCCAAATGTTTCATCCTGTGTTGAAACTACATTTGTCCTACAGAATTCTGATTTTGTTGCAGATCAGAAACAAAACTCATCTTTCCAAAACTTTAGTCGGACATATAGCGAGTCTGTCAAAATACCTGCTAATTTGAACAGGTGGTCACTAGTTTTCTTTAAAGAGCAGAACAGACATAGGCAGTGTCAAAATACAAATATCAGACACTCAGAATCTTTCTATTCCCATTGTACATTCTAAATACGATGCTGCCAAAAGCAGTCTCCTAACATGAGATGCCTTAAAACAAAGGGCACAGAAGCTGTGAAATACACTTGGTTTTGGGAGGGAGGTTTTGTCAAGTATAATAAACAGGACAGCTTTTCCTCATCTGATGGAATATGAAGAAAAAAAAAAGAGAACCAAAGCATCACTGTCCAACCAAATACCAGTGGATATATGTAGATACGTAGTAGTGTCTTGACAAATTATATTTCTAGTATTTAATGAGAATTCAAATATAAACTCAGAAATATACAACTCTGTACATGGATTACACTTCATAGAGTATCAAAATTTTTGTCCATACCATAAGGAAAACTTTAGTTTCATGACACCGCATATGCATCTAAAATATTCATTCTTTTCTGAAGGATCTGAGCAGCAAAATGTCTATTTAAACAGCCTTTTGGAACTGATAATACCTTTGAAAACAGGATAAACTTTTATGCAGACCCACTGTAATTCATGAAATGCTACTGCTTTAACATATTATAAAGGAGAGGAGAAGAACGCTTCTAGGGTATACAGCAGCCAAAAGCTCTCACTGGGAAAAACGGATGGTTTTCTGTAAACAAGGCTCCAGAACGGTTACATGACAATTATGTGATTTTGCTACTGAGTGTCAAAAACTCCAGCAAATGTTTCCACAGTACTACCACACCACCAGTCACCTGGGACTATTCTAGTTTCACATCATCAAGAAAACGCTTCATTCATGCTGAATTAGGTGAATAGGGAGGGCAGCAGTTAGCTGTGCTCAGAAGTATGTCATTACCATGCAACATCCTTTATAAGGATATTCTAGGTTCAGATTTCCGTCATGAAGTAGTAGAGACAACATTAATTTTCTGGTTTACTGATGTAAATTTCTGTATTTTTGACCGATTTTTTTAAAAGGCTACCTTGAATTCCATAACCACATTTTTATTCTGTTACTTTGTGAGGCACGGTAAAATTAATATTTCTCTAGGACAACATCATCAATTAAACCCACTTCTTAAGCAGTATTTGAAAGAAAGAGACAAAAAAATTGGTCACACAAGGCGCAAGACCTGTGCTTCTGTAGCCATCTTGCACCAGCACACTTGGGATTTTTTTGGCTAGAGTACAAAATTTTGAGTGAAATTTTTCAGATGGTATTAAAAAAAAAAACAAAACAATTTAACCTATATGCCAGAGTTATGGCACTCTTGTACTGGGATTTAGGGAATGTAAAGAAAGCTACACCTGCCTTCTAGAAGACATCAGAATTGGTGAGCGAGGGTCCCAGCTCTGGAAAGATCAAGGTGCTGGATCCACAATTTTGCAGCACTGTTGCACTAAGATATTCCCAGTGCATTTCTGTACTGAAACGAAGTGCTCTGCTTTTGGTGCAGTGCAATAGGAAACTTGCCTTCTCTCTTATTATTGCAACATTTTTAAGCTTTGCTACAAAAATAATAATAATCAACAGTAGGTAGAAACCCAGCTTTCACCCAGACTGCTGGTAACAAATCTGAGCTGCTTTAAAACGACAGGTACAAGCTGAGCTGTAAGAAGCAAGGAGGGGGGTATTCTGCCAGCCCTACATTCTCCTCCCTTCCCTCGAAACCCCACCCCACCCCACCACCAGAAAAGTCAGCCCCCTTACCTGATAATATCGTCGTTGTGCCCGAGGAAGAATTTCTGGCTGTGCTCTCTGGTGTTATAAACCACGCCGACTCCAGCCACAAAGTAAACCACCTCTTTGCCTGCCGTGTAGTACAGGTTGTTGCGGCACTGGTGACCCCTGTACCCGTAAACCCACTCCAGACGGAGCTGGCAGGCAGGAGCTGTCCGATCCGCCATGATCACCAATCCCCTCTCCCCACAAGCACACACAAAACCGAGCGCTGCCCCTCCTCCCCTCAACTCCTTCCCCTTCCAGGGTTTTCCCCTTTAAAACGTTAGTGATGCCTGCCCAGCTGCTGAAGCTTCAGGTGGCACTTTCAAGCGACGATCTTAAATGGAAAACGCATTCGCGGATCAGGTCTGCTGCCGCTCTTACCGCTGCGCTGCCACCATAATCTGCTGCTGTTGCTTCCCAGGATGAGCAGCTGCCGCTTCCCCGCTGCTGCGTGACCCAGGCAACTTCTTGGGGGATATCACCAAAAATACACCTACATAAGCTGCAGAGAGGGCTTTTTCTTTCCGAAGGCAAAATAACTCCCAAGCATCAACACCACCACTTGCCAAGCGCTCCCTGCAGCATCTCCTGTATTGCACCTTCTTGGCTTCCTGCAGAATGCTTCCTGGGTGCTCTTCTTTTTAAGATCTTTGGGTCAAAACTGAAAGAGAGAAAAAAATAAAACCCTGGTTTTGAATTGCAGAATACATGTGTATTTAAAATGCAAAGGGACTACTTTTCCGGGGGGGAGCACTGTTTGGATCCATGCTGTGGCTGTTCTGAGTGGTCTAGGCTCTTCTATGCCTTTTCAGCAGGATCCAATGCTCTGAGTCTTTATACGAGATACTATTGAAAGAGAGGACTTGTATACAACATCCAGCATAAATATGGTAATATTACCCCATCTTTCCTTATCCCCAGCAACCCCAAACTTCCTCCTTTTGGAGTCTACGGCAACTATGTAATTAAAACAATTTTACCACCCCAATTAGCCGGGGGGGGGGAAGCCTTGTGGTTTTGCTTTCTTTAATGTCATTCTTTGGAATGATATTCCCAATGAACACATTTCCTTGCTTCTCTTCTGCTTTTTCTAAGGCAAGATTTGTACTGTCATTTTCAGCCGAGTGTGGTTGCTGCGTGTTGTTTGTGGTAAGACATCCACCACTCTACAGTATCACTGAACAGGAGCCCAAACCCAGCCCTCCAGAAACTCGGCCACCACCACAGCAAAGAGAACGCTAAAATCACAGGAGCAAAACCGAAGACTTCATTTAGTGGGCACAGGGCCAGATGGAAGGGAAGAATAAACTACCCGCTACCCTTTAATACCTTTCCCCACGCAACGCACCTTGCGTTCACTATCTGCCCAAACTGAAGAGCAGCGCGTTGATACCGGCTTACACAAACGGTTAAGCGCCGGCAATGCTCCCCGGGACACAGGCAGTGGAACCCGCAAGCGATACGAACCGCCCTTAATGAATTACGCTCCACGTTTGAAGCAAACCTTAGAGTAAAACCCGGCATCACACCCAAAGCAACAGCCTCCAGAGGGGAGTATCGTCTCTCACGGCCCCCAGTCCCTATGGCGGTCTGCCTGGCGCTGCCCCGCAGGCGGGCTCGCCGGCCGCCGCAGCAACCTCCCCGCCAGGGCGGGCCGGGCGGGAGGCCTCCCTTGGAGGGCGGCCCTGCCTCCCCCGGGGCCGGGCACAGCCCTCTCTCCCCCCAGCACCCTGAGTGTGTGCGAGGCGCGGGGGCACGTCCCTCCCTCAGCGAGGTGGAGCGGGGCGGGGGGCGGTGGGAGGGGGCGGGCAGCGGAAGCTCGGCTGGAGCAGCGGCTCCCTCGGCACACAACAGCAGCCCCTTTCCCCGTTCGCACCGGAGGAAGGAGACAGCGCTCCCCCCCGCGCCTGTGAAGACCGGCCTCGGTTGGCGGCGGCTGCGCTCCGCCGTCCCGTCCCCGCCCCGACCCCCGCGGCGCCTCACGGGGACGCGAGTTCTGGCGGGTCGGACGCCCGCCGCGCGGTGAGGCGGCAGCGGGCGGGGAGGAGAACTACAATTCCCAGCGTGCCCTGCGGCGACGGGCCGACTCGCCGTGCGGTTGCCGTGGTGACGGCCCGGCGCAGGGGGGCGGCGCGGTGGTGCAACGGGGCCGGCGGCCGCTCTTCCCGCCTTTCTGAGGGGGCTCTGAGGCGGCTTTCCCGCGAGGGGCTGCCCGGCTTTCAAGGCTCAACTCGCTGCGTATCGTGAAGGGAGGTACCTCGGTTTCCATTTATGATCGCAGTGTGGGTTACCTCATTCACGTATTTCCATCAGCGATCTGAAAAAAAGTGTGTGAAATGTCGAATAAAAGTTCACCCAAGTCTTTCCCTGTAACGTCATGGCTTGCCACACAAGTCGTCTGGAAATTTACACAATAAACCCCATCTTTCTGCTTTTCTCGTTCACAGCTGTATCCACAAGTCTCACGATAATTTAGAAAAATGAAGATACAACAAAATTAGCCCATCCTTTCTTCACAGTCAGGTTTTTACTGCATTTGATTGTTTTTTTCCAGCAGTTAACCTGGCAAATCTTATTAGCAGTCACAGACCAAAATACACATCTTGTTTTGTCCAGACGTATACCGCCATTAAAAAGATCGTGTTGTTACCAAGCACAAAATCCATTACTACAAAAGCCCTTTTCAAAAGCAATGATAACTCAACATAGAAAGCAGCAAATATATTTACACCTGTGCGCTGCTCGCTGTGGTTTAAAATCTGCTGGGACGAGTCCTCTGCCTTGAATTAATTTCCCTTTGGTAATACATCGGGTCTAGAGGACAGAATGCATGGTACACCCGGACAAAAATACCTTCTCTTCCAGTGGTCTTTGAGGAATGCAGTTGCAAAGACTTTTACCGCTGTTATTTACTCATGTTAAAGTCAGTTCTGCATGTAATTGGAATGCTTGTAAAAGCTATTTAAAATGTTCCAAATTCATAGATGGTGTAGCACTTTCATGAGTGCCTTTGTGACTATCTCCCGCTCATTTAGATAAATAAACTTAGGGACTTTGAAATGTAATTGTTAAATCAACCCTCTCTCCTGACTCCTTTTAGGTAACTGTTTAGAAAATATGTTTAAAGTAATGAAAATATATTTAACTTTTATCATAAAGAAGCTCTTAAGCGTTCCAAGATACTTAATTTTCTTATATTTTCTTATATTGTGTTGTTACAAAATTTATTCTTGGAAGAACCTTGTGATGCCCCTGAATAAACAAGTTAATGTTTCTTTTCTTAAGAACAAATAGCTCTTTAATATTGAGCACAAGTTTCTCTCCAATAAGGCTTGTCTTGAAAGATTTCTGGGATCAACAGCATTAATAATAAGGTGATATATTATCTTTGAATGTCAAACTGCTAAGCTACATTGTAATTAGGAAAAAATATTTGCACTCTGACCATTAATTCAAGAAAACAGAGTCGCGACATAAATACACTATTTTGTCACCCATGGCATTGTCCACTACGTATGCTACGGTAGTGTTTTAGTTATCCAGCACATGGGTAATTATTGATGCTATTCTCTTAGTGTTACTTTCCTTCCAGCACCAAAAACCCACTAATAAAATACAGCTCGCCTTTTGTTGACTTTTCATCTGCTCACCTCTCTCCACTGGGTCACGTAACGGACTTGGGTGGTCCCGCTGATGATGCTGCCACAGTGATCTACACGTAGGCAGGAGCTTTTTCTCATAGAAGGGAAACTTGATACAACCTCTCGCGTTCTTGGATATTCATACTCTTCATGTAGCCTCAAAAGGACGGGAGCAAGAATAGTTTTAAAGCAGCTGTGTGTTGCATTACCCACTGCCACACAAATCCCCTTGTGCTGGAAACCTGGGTGAAGTACCTTCATGTAGCTATGGGACAATTTCAACCTCATTATTTATTTCTGTCTGCTCTGAAATACCAGAATGTAGAAAATTGTTTTGTCAACTAGCGGATGTGGGTATCTAATAAGACTTCCAATGAATTACGAATTCTTCATCCTTTCTCGTTTCAGTACTATCCAATGGATAAACTCCCATGCAATCTTATCTTTCTATGATTTCTCATAAAAAAATTAATACATTGGCTCTTCCCCTACTCAGCAAGGACAAACACATAAACTAATTTCAAGTCTCTGCTTGTACAGCTGTCACTTTTCTCTGAGCAACAACAGTCTACGTGAATTTTGTATTCCATCCTTCAGTAAAACCTTGGCATATTCTTTTTCATTTGTGATTTTTAGTATGGTCAAACTGTGAAGGCATTAAACAATAACGCACTGTTGTACTAAAAATATATTCTCAGTTTTAGAAACTGAGTTTAGATTTAGTTTAGATTTGTTATAAATCTATTATTAATCTGTTATTTAGATTTAGTTTAGATTTGTTATAAATCATTATCGTTATTGTAGCAATGAAGTATACTTGTCACAAACCAACACCCCAGAAAACCTTAAAGGAAAACCTTAAAACTAAACATGTGGAACTACAAATTCAGTTTCGCTTATTTTCCTATAATCTGTACTCTCAAGGATTTTGTGAATTTTTTTTTTTTTGGTGATTGAATTACCTATCATGGTGAGGTTTTTTACTTTTTTTTTTCCAATTTAAAAAAAAAAACCAGCATTATCGCTTTCGTATTAGGAGCTGTCACGTTGCTAAAACTGTTCCTCAATACTGCAACCTCCTGTTCGTTGTCGGTACAACAGAAATATCACTGATACTTTCATGTTTTCTTTTTAGTCTTGCTACTGGGTATAAACCTAACAGAATGTAATTCTTGAGACAGAGGCCTAATAACATAAGCTTTACTTCAGATTAGCTGCTGTAAAAAGTACACAGGGAGCTCTGGAGACTTCAGTATCACGAATATGAGGAAGGCTGGGAGGCAGCAATACAAACCAAGACAGAGCGTGAACCTCAGTAAAAAAGGGCATTTATGTTCAAAAGAGAGTAGTCTGAACGTATTTCAAATTTAACATAGCTCTCGTAAAAATAAATACTTTAAAATATATTTAAGAACATAATGAAAAGATACATAAAAGTTTGCAATAGCACCATCATTTTTCCTCCTCATTGTGGCAAGGAGCCTGTGAGCCTAGCCTAGAACACATATCCTGTGACATTTACTCCTTCTTTTGTTTTAAATGTAAAACCAAACTAATATAGCATCTTGTATGAGTAGTACCTGAAGGATTGTTATCACACTCTCTACTGAAGGGGCCATTGGCTGCTAGGGTTTTTAAGGGGTTTGGATTCTTTTTGTGTGTTTTGTTGTTGTTTTGTTTCCTTGTTCGTTTTAAAGCATGCCTTGTATAGAAGGTGCCAAAAAGCACCACATCTCAAACTGACTCCAATCCTCTGTTATATATCCTGCCCATTCTATAGATATTTAAGAGCTGTGATTAACAATGAACACAGAGACTTTTCCCTCCCAGAAACATCCATGTTATGTCTTAGATCTTTGCTACACAAAATACCATTTATAACTCATATTTTTATGGATGAACGTATGGCAGATGCAATGAGATGTCATATTATTGGTATTTCAAAATAGGTACCTCTTATTTGAGCTGAAAATATTTTTTAAAATTATATAAAATCTGTAAGAACTTTGGGGGAGGGATCAGAAGCAGGACCTGTCATCTAGTTCTGTTTGTTTGTTGTCTGGCATTACGTTAATCCAATCCTGACTGATGCCTCTCAGCGATTTTAAAATTTAACTACAAAATAATAACAGGGGAATTGGCTCTAAGCTCTTATTCCTAGTGGGACGAAATACTGATTTGCGCTGATGAAATGCTAGGACCTGGCCGGAAATAGCATTAGGAAAAAAAGGGAAAAGAAAAAATAGAGCCTTTTCCATCCTCAAATACAAAGCAAGCTCATTTCTGAATGATCAGACATACCATATCCTCTCAAATCCTAGCCTGGAGAGAAAGTCCTTCTGACCAACCGTAATACATTTGTTTTGCTGAATGTCTAAGCACAGTCCAGGACTGCCATGGACAGCAGCAGCAGATTGATAAAAAACACCTGTCTTAGTCCACTGTGCTCATTCCTGCTCAGAGCCCAGAGGTACAGAGCAAACAGCATGGTCCGCAGAGATCCAGCCTGGCTGGGCACGTGGTACAGCGGTGGGACCTTGGCATCGCTAACACAGCGCAATTCACTGCTGCACCTCCTGCCCGAAGGGTCTCCCAGACCTAACCTCTAACAGGTTACTGCCAGCCTTTATCCAGACATGCATGCGGGGCTGTCCTTCTGTATATTTTCGCGGAATCTCAGTGATCAATTTAAAATTATCATCACCATTGCAGAGAACTTGATCTTCCCACAGAAACATCTCTCATTTTTTCTGCCACAGCAAGGATGGTGGCGTTCCTCGCCTTTCAGCTAAGTGTCTTGGCTGCCGTACTTGACTCAGCTTCCTTCCTATGGTGATTCATCTGAGACACGTCTAAATCTTGCCACAAGTTTACATATTCTTTTAAAATATGACTTTTCCAAGTTAAGAGAACTTTCATCCAAGCTCTTAATTCTCGAGTGCACAAATAACACTTGATTGTTCAGTTGGTAGCGGATGTGTTGTAGCTAAGCATCCCTCTGGATAGAGTGACCACTCATGGATAATGCTGGTACTCTTGTGAATGAGGGAAATTTTTTCTCCGCTAGGTGCGAGAGTAAAAGAATAGTGGTATTAAATAAGAAACTAGTAACAAAATTCATGTTAGGCCCAAATAATTTCTACCGTTATGACATAACGAACCCCCACAGCATCTCCTTTAACAGTTGAAGATTATTATGTGAAATTCATTACTATGAAAAGTAAATGATACTTCAAACATGGAACAACACGTGTAATTAAATTGCATTGTAGATCTGACGTTTACTATCACCAGGCTAATCCGCGTGCTGAGCCTAGGAAGCAAGGGAGGATTCATTGTGAAATATATACTTATGCACAAAATCCTTCATTTCATACTTCACAGAATAAATTGGTATGTTATTGCAAAGTAGACCGTTTTAGGTCTCCTGATCCTCTGTTCTCGGACTCTCCTGCAGGTGTGACAACTGGGCTCTCCCCCTCGGCTGCTCCGTGCTCTGGTTGCGCGCTGCATATGCTGCATTATGACACACTGCAGATGTGACCACATGGGCTTGCTGAGTGACTCTGCTGCCTCGGCTACACGCAGTGACTCAGATGGCAGGTGACGGCACACGCAAGTCATCTAGATTTGCTTCAATAGCATTAGCACATGTTGTAAGACATGCCAGCCCGCTAGGCTGTTGCCAGAATGCAGAGCAACAAAGGCTACAAGCTGAATTAGAAGCAAAATCTTTAACTCATGCTTTTTGCATTTAATTGCTGTATGTTTTAATATATTTCTCTTTATTCTCACTACTCGCCCCGTCTACTGCAGTATTTACAGTACTGCATTGTGGGTTTGGTTTCTGCCTTACCTTAATCTTGTTTAAAATCCTTTGAAACAAAACCCAATAATCCACCAGAACATTCATTGAATTGCTGTCACAAGTCTAGAGAAAAAATGCTTGACAACAGGGGATAAATTACATTCATCATTAAGGAAGAAAACACATTAAAGTCTCAAGCGCTGAATACTGACTCGTCAACTAGGTGGCCGTGGGGACAACTCAAATCCTGATGCATTGAGAACACAGTGCATTATTACCCGCGTTTTGTTCTGCTTGACCTCAAAGCATACCTTCTTGATACCAGGACACACAAAAGCAAGCTGAATCCTTCTTCCACTTTTGCTGGCTGACAGCTCCCATTCCTCCTGTTGTCAGGGCGTAGCCTCGATTGTCCAGTACACAGGTAGAGCTGTAGCGTCAGAGAGCTGAATTTGGCTTTTTTCCAGTAACTTAAGTCAGGCATTTAGTACAGCCTGATTTTCTAAGGTTGAGTTTTGTTTAGCGTTTGGGGTTTTTTTTAATGAAAAGGACTAACGTTTGTTCCAACTCATTGTGATTTAAGTTTCTATATTTATCCAGCCATGTGTGATTAGCCAAGGCAGAAAAAAACCCAAAATATCCACCAAAAAAAAAGCAAGCAAAACTGTATCATACCTGCAAATTATTTATTACAAAAGTATATTCTTAAAGACCCTCCACATTTAAAGTCCATTCTCTGTGAACTCTATCATAAAGAAGGGAGCATGGTGAAGTGAAAAACTGTCTAAAACAGTATTTCACAGGAACAGAGATTAATCATACATTTCTTTTACTTCACCATTAATCTTCCTCGCACAGAGTACAACCCTACAATAGAACATATTCTCTATGCAGAACAGATGGGTTAACAGATAATTTGCATCAATCTAAAAGAAAACCCTCCCACCCAACACATGCTCCATTCCCTTAGCTAATGAGTTTTGGGTTTTTTACCCTCATTGCACTTAATTCTTCAGGATATGGAAAGGACCTTTCAGGTGCAGCTCTCCGATACCTTCTCTCAGTTTAGGATGCAGTATGAGGCTCCCACCAAATAGGAAAAGGAAGGCAGATTGACCTGACTAGAGGGTGATTTCTTCATAACAATGATAGTAACGTACCTGAAAAGTGGTTGGCTTTAATTAATTTTCTTTGAAAATTTTAAGGTTCAAGTTCTATATTACTTTTACAACATATCTCCAGAAGAAACAAACTTAAATATGGATTAGCTTACAAAACCTGCTAACAAAGGAAACTGCAATACACTGTTAAACTGTACTATAAATCCTCATTCTTCAGTGTGGTAACCAGAAGAAATATAATGTTCCGTCTATCAAGGGGTCTAACCACGTTTAGTGGTGCAATTCAGAAAGTAACACAGCCATTTCTGCAACAATTAACACCGGTGGCAGGGACAACCTGCTCCAGTTTCATCATTTTCATCATCCGTACTCAGTCTTTTTTCTTCCTCTGATATTTTCCAGCAGTCTTCACATAATCCAAGAGAAATTCCCCCATTCTCTCTCCCTTCTGAAACTAGTACACCAACCTGACTTTTCTGACCTGGCTTTGTCCGAGGAGGCTCTTTCTGACCCACTAATTCTCTCTGCGAGGAAACTGCACCCTTACAGTCCAAAGGGGAAAACAGGCCAGGCTTAGCAGAGTTCACTCTTGTTTCTCAGCAACTTAAAACCAGTTCCTAAGCAGAAAGGATTTTTATTCAAGTCGTTTTCAGAAACAACTTGGAGTAAGAGGCAAGAGAAAACAGGAAAAACAACTCCGAAGGCACGTTCAACCAAGACACTACAGGATTACACGCAACAGGTAGTCACAATCAATCTATTAAATTACTCATCATGATAGCTTAACTGAAGTGATAAATACGGTAAGGCATCAACATTTTTGTGTACTTTAATCAACTAAGACGAATGTTTCATATTCTCTTCTAATGTTAAAACTCAGCTTTTTAAATTGTATTGAATTTTACATTTACAAGACTAGTGGTGTTATCCTACATTTTACTAATAACTAGACTGGAACTATGTCATATTACAGGAGTAAAAACCCACATGCATGAATATTCAATTGTTTAATAACCCAAAACTTTAGAAACAAGAAAAACCCAAAAAACACTGTATACTCATGATAGTAATTAAGACACTGTATTGGGCACATGTTCAAGAAATTGTGACTTGGAAATACATCCGTTTGCAGTTTATCTGCTTTCTAAAATTGTATTTCAGTGTACTTCAATAATCACAAAAAAATTAAAAACCAGCTTCCTTACATTTCGTTGATTTTAAAATTTCTAATGCCTATTAGGGTTCCTTGGAGCTACTCCTTTCAGATGGTTCCCTAGATGGCATCCAATTTAAAGAAAATTCTGCAAAGATGCTGAGTCTTTGAAATGCTGACAAGGTCAAAGAAACAATGAGCTATGGAATCACCTTAGTTGCATTAAATGTGTGCCCTCACAGAAGTGCAATGGTGGCTGTACCTTAAGAGAGGTATGTTTAAAAAAACTGACACAAAAAACCCCAGTGAAATTACACTCAGCAGGACAAGTCCTCAGCACATTATAAAGTTCAATTATGGCCCAATTTACCGAGGACTTAAGCACTGAGCAAAGGGTAGGTAGAAAGCTGGAGAACTAGGATTACTTAAAACAATGTTCTTCTCCTGCAAGCCAGTACATGGATATTTACCTCAATCAGATACGATGTTCAGGTAGCTCGTGCAATTGCCCTAGCCTCCGTCTGTGCTTACTGCCATTGATTCTGCTGGATTTATTTCTCAACAAAAATTTCTATGCCAAAATATTTTAAAAAACGTCGATTTAATTCCTTCCTTATCTTTTTTTTTTCCCTTTGGCACTTAATTTGAGAGCAGGGTGAAAGGGAGGGGAGGTGGGAAGCGAAGGGAAAAGGAAGGTAAAGAAAGGTGGAAAGAGAGAAAATGGCTATTTCAGTATGAACTTTCGCACAGAAAAATGGAATTACATTTTAAGGCATTAGTTTCAGTGCACAGGAGAGATGGCATTTTAAAATAAGTTTATTTTTGATCCTCTTTCAAAATTACGATTTAACATTGTCAGAAATGAAATAAGAAACTTAACCAGCATATTTAGTTTTAAAAGCATTTAATGACATAGCATATATTTAACAGATAGGGTAAAAGTCTAGAGGTACAGTTCAATACAACTGAAAGCCAGTTCCAGTACTACTCTTGACTACAGGCCCAGTTATTGAAAGTTCATTCCTATTAAATGTAATTTTTGATTGTGCAGTAAGATGAAATTTTTTCATTACAATAGTTACAGTGACAGAGAAATGCACACTATGTATCAAATAGCAAGGTAACGTAGCAAAATTATAACACACAGTGCTGCAGCTGACAAGCAAGTAACCATTTGAGTAACATTACTTTTCCAGTAAATGCTTCAGTTCCACTTTTACACTTATCGATGATTTTAAAGGGTTTATTATACATCTAGTCTTATTATACTTTGTACTAGAATTATCTGAAACATACAATATAATGTATTTCAGCAAAAAAAAAAAAATTGAAATTACAGATTATTTAAAACTGTATCAGCCTGCTAATCCACCTTGTACACCAACATTCTTATCTGTCGTACTTGATGCAGAAAAGCTTCAGGTTGTGTTAATAACCAATGCCAGGATATAAATGGTCTGTCTGTAAGTAATGCATACCTGCACTCTGTTACAGCAAAGATAATACACTATCATTTTAATAAATGTTAGAATCGTAATGGGAGGCTCTACTAGTCAAGACTCAGCATAACAACCTTAAATGAAAGTGAACGTTTTTGAAAATTTGTACATTGGTTTTTGATGTGCACAGTAGATTCGAAAGCACCGCTGCCTTGCATACCAATAGTACTAGGAGTGGGTTATTTTCCAAGACAGCCTCACAAAATTGAGGAACAGTTTAAATATTAAGATCTAATCTACATTAACTTCATTTAAAAAAAAACCAAAAACAAACTCCCAAAACCTGGTCCTCCCTCTCCTACAGAAGCTGCTCAATGCACCTCATACGTTTGTAACTTTAGATTCTTTTTTTGTTGGCTTTTTATTTTAAAACGCTCTATAAATAAAAAATGTCAATCACATTGAGGAACATGAGGCACAGAGAGTAACGTATTGGTTCTGAGCTCGCATGCTGGAATTCCACTGGAACGGTCAGAGAAGTGCAGTGTGTGGAGATGAAGTTCACTTCTTTTTACCAAAAAGGCTGAATCTTTTCTCTTTGTCTTTCTCTTTGTCTTTCTCCCGCTTGCCAGGGCTGGACTCGCTGGTTATTGTGACGCTGGCAGGCAGGGTCTGGGCACGGCTGGACGCTGGAGTGCTCTGGGTGGTCGGGGACACTTCGATTTTATCAGAAGAGATAGCTGACGTGATGGCCTGAATCCACGTGTTCATCTCCTCCTTCAAGAAGCCCCAAAGGCAGAAAGCTGTTACAATCCGCGTGTCACACGCCCTCTCTAATTCACTCAATATTGTGGAAGGGGAATGGGTAGAAGTGGGAAATGAAAGGAAACACGGTGCTAACTCATCATCTGGTGCTCCTCTGGTTATGTACCTGCAGAAGACATCCACTAGAAGCTGTATCTGAAAAGCCCTACTGCCCTGGTGGCGCCAGCGGGAGCTCCTGAATCTACACATTACACACACATATGCACAAAACTGCAGACCAGAAAATTAAAAAGCACCCCTGAGCTCTTAGCAGCTATTTTTTTCCTGTTGTACAACAGCACAGATATCACATCAGTAAACAATAAAAAAAACAAACTTACATCGTCTTTGGCTTGGAAGAGGTATTCGTTGCCATCAGTCAATCTGTAAAGAAAACAACCGTCACAAATTTAGCTTAGTAGTAGCCACACTGCTTCAACTCCTGCTTGTTTAGCTACAGTACGTAATCACACCGAGACACACATATGGGACTGTCTGGTATCTCGTGCTGCCATGCAGAGGCAGCCACACACACTGCACGTTCTGGTCTCCAGACTTGTTTACGATAGTGGACTTGTTCGAGTACGTCAGGACGCACTGCAGAGCTTGCCATCTTCAGCAGCTGATGATTGCTGTTTCAGTCTACTTGCTCTTTCAGGGAGACCTTTTCTCTTTTGCAAAAGACAGCATAAATGTTTACAATACTTTGAAAAGACAAAAGTCACAGGCAACACCCAGAGTTTTCATGGCTTTTGTAGAAACCTAGCAAAATCCTGCAGCTGCTCCGCTGCCATAACTACCGTGGAGTTGACTCAAGATACTGTACTGGGTATTAAATAGAGTATTCTCTTGAGTATTATACGCCTCTTCTCACACTTAAGGCCGGAGTCTCCCTTCTATTTTATTTCTGTGCTGATTTTACTCAGGTGGTTTAACTGGGATACATTTAACAACTTATGTGAAGATATATATTAATTTAAAAAAAGATTGAGTAACACCAGATCAGGCATCTGAACAAGCAGGAGGCAGGGTCAGCAGGGGCTGTGTTGCACACTTCCTGATCTTTTGCCACAATAAGGAAACATTTAAAAATCTCTTCATGAAATTAAATTAAGTATTAAACAGTAAAATAACAGTGCAGACAGACAGACACTTGGAACAATGTAATTATGCCTTGCTTTCTTCTTTAAAGAACTAAGAAAAATAGTTCCAGTGTACTCTCCCTAGATCACAACTAGACCTTTCTGCGAGAAATCCACGTGCACATGAAATCTGTAGAGACCTCAGCCCCTCAGATGTTCAACAACATACCCCTTCTCAGCTTGGAGAGAGAGATTTGGCATGAGCTGGTGAACTCTCTGGGGACTCTCCTCATGAGAATGAGTAAAGAAAATACGCTATGTGCAATTACCCGAGAGCCCTGTGCAGGTGACAGGAGACTGTGAAAAAAGGGCAAGTGCTTTTTCTGCATAACTGTGTATTTGGAACAACATCTCCTTACATTATCAGTTCAGAGATGTTTAAAATAGTATAAAGGATGAATCACAGAGCTGTGGGCCTGTCTTCAAGAGAGGTAAAATTCCCCAAATATTTGCGATGTGTTTCCCTATATATTTGCTATACAGCAAATTTCCCTGGGTATGGATTCTATCATCTTTAGAGGATTCTTGGATCAATATAAAATTAAAAAAAAAAAAAAAGAAAAAAGTTCTATCTTGGAATATATGAACTGATCAGTTCATAATGTGAGTCTCCTTTGACAGAAGCACCTAACTGCTGTGTAATGTTAAAATATTTTTTCACTGTTGTCACTAAAAGATCGATCAGTAAAACAGAAACACAGTTTTGGAAGGAAAAGCCTCATTTTTTTTAACCTTTGAACAGCAAGTACTTCACATACTTCAAAATTAAATGGTCTGTAACTACCTGTTCTAGACCTGAAAATGTGATAAATGTCTTCAGTAATCTCCTAAATCCATGCTAAAAAAATGAAACAAGAGGCCTGATCTTGAAAAGAGCAGAACCATGAACATTCAGCTCTTTTCAATTAATTCCAGAGGGAACAGCTGAAAAGACCAGTATTTTTAAATGCAGGCTCCTAACTTTAGTCAGATGCATCTAGTCTTGCCCAGCTGTAAATAAAGCGCACAGATTATTTTGATACTGTTTTGCACGTGTTACCTTTGATAAATATACCGTGTTTCAGTGACAGGAAGAGGTTGTTCAGAAAAGCAGATGCTGCAGTTAATAATTATGATTAGTTCCTGGGTTGGATCCTCCCACAAATTCACACAGTGAAACATACCCAGCGCAACTGGAACTAATGGCAAGATGCTTCAGCAGGTTTACCTTAGCTTGAACACATGCTTTTTCTTTTTGTAATCGACCGCTATTTCACAGACTGCTTCTTTCAAGCTGACAGGAATCTCATTGTGGTAGGGGATGCCAGAAGCAGCAGCCTTCGAATCCTTGTAGAAGCCCATCTCTTGGTTGTTTATGACACAATACACGTTATGCCATGATCTTTAAGACACGGAAAACAACAAAAGTATTTATAAATCTAATGCTCTTACCTGCAGAACTGGAGAAACCAAACACAATTATTTCTATAAGATAATGGAGACTAGTTCAGCCTGAGGATGCGAGTACAGCATACACTTGTCTTGTAAACTGCAGACAGCAAATTCTCTTATAAAAGCATGACTTCAAGACAGAACTACTGACTTTGAGCCAAATGAAATACAGATTTCCAGAGCTCTCTCTGATAGCACATAAGCATATCCTAACAGTAGGAGGACTGTCTGGCAGACTAGGCAGTTTGCAGATTGTCTGGCAGACTTGGGAGAGAAAGTGACTGACCTTTTAATGACTATGCTTTATTGTGGAAGGAATTCTCATTGTGTTGCAAACTAACGAATGGATTGCATACGAAACCCTTGATTTTTACAAATACTCAGTGGCATCGTGCACCTCATTCTCTAATACAGCTATAAAAATCAATGATTACGAAAAATAAGAGTCCCTAGATTAGTACTGGTGACTGTCGCTGCCTCAAAGTAGCTCTCCAGTGTGAACAACTGTAGCTGAACAAAAATTATGGTAGTACTACGCTCATTTGTGACATGCACTCAGCTCTGCTGAGTACTTCAGCTCCTACCAAATCCCTCCAATGTTGGTGGAGCTCATCACTTGCTAGTGGTGACTTGTCAGCCAAGTCATAAATCCGGTTTCAAGAGCTCTTTCAGGTTATGAAGGACCCCAGTCTGCTTTTCTAGTGCAGACAGAAATCTCAGAAGTTTTCCCTGTTTGAGAACCACAGGATCAGGACCTTAGGAATAGAATCAACTAAGGCACAAAAAATCATCTACACCCACTTTTCTCTTCTGAACAGATTACAGAGTAGGTGGAAAGTGCTAATGTGCAAACAGAAAATGTCAGAAGAATATGGAAACTTCTATTCTCACACCTACGTGATTTTCTTTTCTTGTAGCAACATACAACTTGAGAGATCTGGAATCAAATCCCTCTACTGCCACAAATTCATCATTTGAAGTGGGAAAGCCATGGTATCTTTATGCCTCAGTTTCCCACTTTCCAAATATGGCCAACACTGCATTTTCTACCACCTTTAGGTTGCAACTTCCTCAAATATACTGCTCAACCATGCATACGCAGTTTCTACAACAACAGGAGCATAAGCCCGAAAGGTCTCTAGGAGCCGTGAGAAGACAACAGCAGCAGGGATAACGTTTACTGTCTAACGTCTTGGTGAGTTCAGATGCAATTACCTGCATTATGTATCGAGTACTTTACCTGCTCGAGGCTTTCTTGCTGTGTGTCTCCCATTCGTGTTTGCGATGTAAGAAGCCCTCCATCTGAGCTGAAGGAATCTCTTGTGTTTTGGCTGGTAAGGTAGCAGCAGTCTGTGCCTGAATGGCGGTCTTGGCTTTGCGGTCTGACGTTGGAGAAGGAACAGGACTAGACTCTTTCGAACTTGTCCTCTGTTCTGCAGCTCCATTGACCATTTCGTTTGTTTCTGCAGTTTCTGCCACCTAGGAACAGCGGAAAAAAAGTTCAGCCAGAAGCCTCACAACACTGCGGTATCTTGCAGTCAATCTGTTTCCCTGCACAACGTGGCTGTGTATAAACTTTGCCTGGGGAGTGACACAGGCCAATAATATCTTTCTCACACTCCATGGAGACACAGAAGGCCAAGGAAATTAGAAGGTATGAATGGATTAGTACCCATTTTATAGGTAGAGAGATGGGAAAATAAGAGCAGCTAAACATCAGTGTGAATTTTACTGTGCTTTGCTCTGCTGGTCAATTCATATTCCTTTATATATTGTTATTCCTAAAATTAGAGCATTCAATTCTGTTGCTAAATACTCAAATGTTTGGAACAGTAACAATCACACTTTCTGCACACCTAGAGGAACAGTAGAAGTTATACACATCAGCCACCTTAAATACATTTCTGGGTGTTTAGAGTCTACAAAATATATTAAAGTCTATAAAATATATTAACTGTAAGTCAACAGAAGAATATGTCAAAATTGTCCAGGAGCATTTACAAAAATTTGCGTCATTTATTTGTTTCTGTAAAAGCTCCTTTCCCGCTTTCCCCATTCCCCTAAGTGACACAACAAAATCAAAACATGCAGGAATTAGAAAGATTACACCATGCATTTCATCTCCATCATCCCAGTTAGGATATTGGATCTTAAAGACAAGGGAAATGAGGTCATGTGTCAATTTATCAAGGTCTTTTTCAGACTTGCGTTATTAGGTGGATTGGATTTTTGTTAAAGGAACTGAAAACCACCACAGTCACACAACATCACACAGCTATTTACCCCCAAAGAAAGACAGAACCAAGGCCTTGCCCATCACTTGCTTTGTTGATCGCGTTGCCTGTCGCACTGTGATCGAGATAGCCTAGAGAGCAGCCATGTTTCCAGCAGCTCTGACTGGTCAAGCTGTCGACGTCTTCAGGAGCCATTCATCCAAAAATCATTTAAATTGGAATCCTAATGGCTATACGCTTTTGAAATGCAGCTTGGTTCCAGTTTTTTTTTCTCGTACCATTACTTTGACATGTAGAGCCATTGGTAGCAGCTCAGGAGTTACACAACCAATGTGTATTATTATTATTATTAGCAAGCTACTAAAGCTTAGTGCTGCTAACGCTCTAGTAGATTACAAACATTCTGGACTGGTTTTATGCAGACAAGCAGGTATTTGTGAATGGCACAATAATTAGACATTCCCACTTCTGCACATGGCCCGGACAATTCAAAAGCAGCCGAATTATTATGCAACAAACTAAATTTTGCCACCATTTGCTAAAGCTTCTTATACCTGCCAAGTACACGTTATTGTACCTCACACCTTCGTACCTCATATATTGACCTCGGAAGATCTAAGTGTCAGCTCGCTATGAATATGGGAAGGATTGGTTAACTGCCTTTAAGCAATCTAAATCTCCAGAGTACAGACGCTACATCACTGAAACAGGGAAAGAATCACAGCTCACATTCCACTTCAGTCATAGCTATTTTACTCTGTCCCTAAAGACATGTAGCCTTACAGCCTGGTTTCCCAGAGGAAGAATCTACCCTGCACTGTTATCCAGTGGAACTAAAAATCAGTGACACCGGTTCTTCACAATTAGGATGAGTCTAGGCCATCAAACCTCGCTATTTGTGTCCAAATCTCAAAATATAACAAAAATGTTGCATTGAAGGGGGGAGAGGGTAAGTAAATAGATGAGGCTGAAGATTACCCAAACACAGCTTGAAGATTACCCAAGCCAGCACAGCTACTATGACACAGGTAGTGAAATAAGCAACCAGGGATTCACCAATGAAAACTCAATTAATCAACTGTCACCTGCGCTGATCACAAATGCGTTCAAGAAAAAGGACAGCCCTTTGCAAATGTTTTTGATAGCAATAGAGTTACATAGACCACAGTAAGTTATTTCAACAACTTACATAAACTACTCAAACCTACCTGTTACCTAAACTGATGCTGAAAGTCGCACGCTTTCTGTAGCGATACTGGCAAGATGTGAAAATATTACTGATTTTGGGGTACCTATAGCCACTAACCTGAAGTAAAACAGACCAGTTTCAAATCAGCAGCCACTGCACAGCTACTTAATGTATTTTTATGGGAAATAACACGTAACTCAGTGCTGCAATCTGCAGCCCTGTGGTTTTAAAAGATAACTGCCAACTTTAGGCACACAATCAGACCTGTAACTTCTTACTTAAAGGACTGTATAAGGGCTATGAAATGCTTGTCTGATGCTCTTTCAGGTTTTATTTCCTTTTCACGTGTTATCTACGATTAACAGAAAACAAGCAAAATAAATCTGAATCATAAACAGCTAAGCGAAGAATGTGTCATGAAAACAGAAAAATCAGGAGCTAAACAAACTTTAATGGAAACATGCATCGGGCATGCAGAGACAATGCAACAGAGGACAAACATTAATAGCAAACTGTACTGTTACAACAAAACAGCACGTACACGAACACAGTTTTCTTAATCGTGACTGAGAGGTTAGTTGCAAGTGCTTTAGTGACTACAGGCTACTCTTGAGATACTTAAATCAAGACTGTAACATGCAACAAGACAGCTGGTGACAATGACTGGAGACATCCCTTTCATTTTCATAGTGCTTGAAGCAACATTATATTCGGTTCATCAAGTTAAGTCTCTGCACCACAGCTTAAATAATAGAGACGTATTTGCCTTTTTCAGATGCAAATAGATGACAGCCTATACATTGTTCTGGCATAAGTACCATTTTACTGTTTTAGGCCAGTACCGTAGGCTATAATAAATAGGTGAAATCTTACACTTCTAGTGCCTAAAATGATTACCTTAATTGATGACTTAATTCTTTTTTTCTTCATCATAAAAGTCTGATTATTATATCTAAGTGTACTAATACAAGTAAAAAAGTGTATCTATATAAATTACTTTTACATACTACTTTTCAGCCGGAATACATATGAAGGCTTCCCAGATGCTGGAGTCTGAAGCTACAGCTATACTGCTCTGAGAACTGTCATACTCTTACAGGCACAGAGAGCTGGTGCAGGTAGTCACCAGATCATTTGCGTAAGTTTATATGGAATTTTTAAAAGCAGTAAGAAATTATATGTTGTTATCCTGACAAAAGAAAAAAAACATGCATCATGAAGTGGAAAGACAAGTTACAGCAAAAAGTACAATCACTGAAGCGCATCCTTTCAACCACCTTTCTCACTTTACAAGCTCAGCCAATACAGAACAATTCAGCTGCACCGCTCAGCTAATTGTCACAAGTCAAAATTCTGATCAACAGCCTCCAATCAGAAATAATACAGCTGTGTACATCTGATGTACGGCAACACAAGATTGAACGAAGCGAGCTAAAAAGCTCTCATGAAAGACTGAAGTGCAGATGGCGAAGATTAACATGGAAATGCATTACGTATCATAAAATAAAAAAAGAGAAGCAAACAGGTGATGTATAAGGTTGTGGTAACCAACAAGATGATGATGATGATCTGGGATGCGCTTGCAGGCCACCTCACATTCCTTGCCACAACTATATATGATTTCATAAACATCAGAACGTACAACAGACAGCTCACTTCGTAATTTCATACTAAAGATGAACCTAAAGGCTTTATTTAAATAAAGAAAAGGTAGAACTGCTTAGTATTCTAGAGCATTGTCAGAGTCTGCGTGCAGACCGAAAAGTACCCAGGATGGGCTATTTCAAAGATAAACTTATGCTGAAAGGCATTTCCTCCCAGAGTCCTAGACCAGGACCAGCATTTCCTTTGCGGTACTGGTAAGAGCTCTAATATCCACTGACCTCAGCCAGGCGGGAGCTTTTCCTGCACTTCATACAACCTCAGAGAGTGAGGTTCATAAACACAAAGAAAAAGAAGTGTCATTTTCCTTACCACTCAAAGCATTAATTGAAACAAATAGGCTTTGCAGGAAGGTAACGGAGAGGTAAACCAGTTTTCAACTACTGTGCTGCGTTAACTATATATACATATTTACTAGTATTTTTTTTATGGCTGCACATTAGGATTATTGGCATGCATCCTGACTCCCCTGGGACATCCCCTATCAAGAAGGAATGAATAAAACATGGACCATTCAACCTGCACCTACATAAAATAAAGAGCTGGGATCTTAGACCAATGTATTTTATTTAGTTTTAAAGGAAAAGCATCGCAACCTCTCCATAAGGGTCTGCGCCCTACTCTCATTTATACCACTCTCTCTCAAGTGTCAGTACATTGAATTGCTGTAGTGTAAATTGGACAGGACCAGGTCCCAAAATAGCTATTCAGCAAAATCACAACTCTTCATGAGGACTAAATACCAAGATAAATCTAGATACTAGTTCTTAATGTTTTATTTCATGTTTATTTTTATCTGCAGTCGATGAGTCCATTCTGCATGGAATGTTATACACTAACTTAAGGCTTTTATTCATCGATAGTTACAACTCTCCCCTCCCTCCCAGCCTTTAATGCCAAGATCACTTGCATGTATTATCTTTGGCCTTGTAAATAACTCACTTGCTAATGCAGCTGATTTAATAATGTTGCCGTGCTGAAACCTGTTAGTATAACTCGATGCGTCATACCTGTCAGATTCTAGTTCTCTTCTTCGTTATGATGTAATCTCATTAAATCTCAATTACTCATATAAAGGACGATTTAGCTGGAAAATCTTAATACTATTAGCGACATGAAAAACTCACAGTAAATAGCATGAAATAAATGTGTCACCTTTAAGCAACTGAGTGTCAGTGGGGATATTCAAATAAGCAAGACTTAAAGTGAAGCAAATATATCTTCAAGGGGCTGCTAATTAAGTAAAAGTCAACTGATGGGAAGAAAGAGAAAAGCAGCAGGGAAATTGAAGCCAAAAGATTAAATCAGTACCAGTAACCCGTACTGAAAAAAGGTGTCTTTTGCTGCAAATGATTCTGTATGTCACAGTCCAGACCACGATCGGTCATTGGCTGTCCGTCTGCTAATAAAGTTTTTGTAGTTTTGGTAGGTTTGGGAGCGGTAACTAACCCGTGGAGATTCCTGGTCTGATGGCAAACCGTTTTGGGAAACCTGTTCTCCTTTTGTCCCATCCCTGCGGGGAGAAAGGAAAAGGAAAAGAAATTGTATTAATTTCTTGAAAGTCACACGTCTTTTTCACCAAAATGAGATCTTCCTACTGAGTATTGCATACCTCAGATATTCAAGGAAATTCTTAAAATCCTCAGGCCCAACTGAATAAATCCAATGTTAAGAGAGATAAACCTAAGCTTTCCTGACAGATAGCTTACAGATAAGCCTACTCCTATCATAATTAATGATTTAATTAATTTTAATTCATTTTATAGATGTTAACGTTCCATGGACGTGGCTTGAAATCTACCTATAACTGATGCTCATCAAAGAAGAAAGCCAAGATTGTTCTGAAATTTTAATTCATAACACAGGGTGTGTAAAAACAGCATTTTGACTTTAGGGCCAGATACCCCTCAGCAGCTGTAACACTGTGTCATGGTGGAAAATTGGAACATTCAACTTAGCAGTGAATTCAGATGTCTGGGAAAGGTCCTGTCCCCATAAACTACATCCACCAAGTCTTCTAAAAAGGGTCACATTACAAAACGGTAAGAGCTCCAGGCTCTCCCTTTATAACGCATCTTCAGCCCTATAACTCTGCCTGAAGAAACCGCGTGAAGTACACAATTCAGCTTCCCACACCCCTGGCTTACCATTGCTGCTGGGAGTCGGCATCCTCTGCAACCTTTGGGCTCGGCTCTGGAGTGGGCGGCTGTCTCTTCCTCTCCTCTTCCTCTTGCTGTCGACGTACTTCCAGCAGTTCCAACTGAGAAATGAAACAGTTTTGTACTTTGCACGTTTTTCAAGGGCATTTCTAGAAACTAAAAATAACTCTGTAGGTTTTTCCGAAACATTACTGAAATTAAAGTTTATTGGAATAAAATTTTAAGCACCTGTCTTTAGAAGTATTAATCATGCAAAGTTAATGCACTGAATTTATCAGTAAAGTCATACAGTATCAGACCCTTTAGCATCAAGTGGACTGCCCGGGCAGCAGCTTGCCACTGTAAGTGTTTGGGTTTTTTCTAATTCATTCTGTTAGAACAAAAACCAGACAAACAAGAAAGCAGTCCAAGCTATTAAAATATTGAAAAGTGACATCCTCTTGTCTGCTTGCCATACATGAAGTGTTGCACATCCAAATACCTGAAATTAACCATCTAAATAAAACCAGCGTGATTTCTGAAGATGCTGAGAAACCTCAATTCATTTTGCCTGCAGCTGCGACACTCAGTGCGTGTGAAAAATTAAGCCACTTCAATTTTAGTGTCTACAGTAAAATTATTCTCTGAAGATGTTAACATGCTCTCCGAGCATTAATTACTGACATTGTCACTGTGCTCCAAATGTGCTTTTTTCTTTGCCTTACTATGTCTTTCTAGGGGACTGGAGCAATCAAAACGTAGCAAAAAATTTTGACGAACCCCTCTGCCCACCACTGACTCCTCACACTGTTGTCTTTAACCAAAAATAACGTCAAGTGTTCTGGGTTGTCTTCACTCAGAATCCCCCTTCCCTTTTAGCAGTACAATCTGTATGGCAGAGGGCTGGGGCAAACTCCTCAGCTCTTGAGTTTGCTTCTGGGTCATCGCTCCTGGGTCTGAGACAACTCTTGCTGACTACTAAGATCATTTATCACTTAAGCTTTCCTTGCAAGTTGTTGAGTTCAAATGAACCTGAGAGGGTTTTAGTACAGTTGGGAACCTGAGACTTCAGGCCCTGGGTGATTGGCCAAGGTTAATCAACAAATGGATCAACAAATGGAGAAGAGGTTGGTGATGCTGGGAGTTATTCCGAACAATCAGGTGGCACCAAAATGAAGGGGAATGGCCAAGAGAGGTTATTCTCGCCTGTAGCACTCACCGTGGTCAGTCTTTCCAATGCTGCAAATCTCTCATCCCAAGTAGCTGCGGATTTTTCAAATGCTTCATGCCGCTTAATTAATTTTTCCACTTCATCAACACTTTGACCTATTTCACGACTGGACAGGTAGGGCTCCTGTCCCAGCAGCCAGGCCTCCGCGACACTCGCATCTCTTGAAAACTGGTGTACCTCCAAAACTGAGCAAAGAACGCACAGATATCAGCACTGTTAATAGTCAAAAGAGCATCATGAAGTCATCGGGCATCTTCTGATACATACTTAAACATAGCTTAGGGAAAAAAAGTAAATGTATTTGGCTAAGCATTTTCCTTAACTAAGCCCACTGAAATGACTCATTTAAAAGACAGAATTTTATCCTCTTGGCTTTCCTTTGAGGAAAAATAAAAGTTAAGGCCTACTTCCACTTCCTCTACAGACTATTTCATTTTGCAATTTCAGTGCCTCCTTTTTGTTCTAATCTGCTATAACCTACTAACTTCAGAGCAGAAAGTCTGTTACCCGCTGGTTTTCTTCCTCAGACTGGCCTGTCTACAGAGCAGCTAGACCGGAGGCCGTAGTTCCCTTCAGCAAGCAGTATGTCATGCCTCTCTGTAGTGCTACAGTCCTAGGTTTCCTTCCTTCTGACTTCACAGTTGAAAGAAAAGCTTTCACAGCTTTTGTGAATGGAATCCAGCAATTTTGATGATTAATGCAAACACCCAAACTGAGGGACAATCACCCATGCTACCGTATTTCTGAAAGCTGCTAAGGCTCAGAAACAACGAAGGAAGTACACACAGCAGCCCAGAACCCCACAAAATTACTACACTGCACTATACGTTTTGAGATCCTGGACAACTGTCTGCTGCAAAGGCTTCAGTCCGTCCATGAGTTATGGATCACCTCATTACAGTATCAGAACTGCTGCTGTTGTAGAACTTGCAAAATGCTGCAATGTTTAAAACTACACCTTTTGTCAGCAAACTGCTCGTCAACATTCTGTCCTCTCAGATAATGCAGGCACGTTACCTGTATAAGGCAGCAGGGCTTTACTTCTCCCTATTTTTTAGTGGTGCATCCTTTGTAGAAACACAGTAGAAATGTGACACCCGCAAAATACAGTAGATCTGTTTCACCTAGCTCCAAATTTGATCGTATAGATTAAGACCTTTGGTGCAGGTTTCTTGGTTTCAAATTTTCAGTTATTTTACAATCAACAGACAGTTGTACAGTACAAACACGCTTTCAAGCACTGTTAATAAACAAGTAAGGAGCTGCAGGTTTTTTTCAACTGCTCAGAAAGACTCAATGAAGAGAGAGTTAGATTTGGCCCTGCCCGAAAGAAATCCAAGGACGTCCTTACTCAGTCTCAGCCACTCCCATCTGTCTTCCCATTTGTCAATCATTTCTTTTCTCTTTTCTGTCAGCTGCAGCAGCTTTTCCTTGATCTGTATTGAAGAGGAGAAGGCAGGACTGTTACACAAGCACCGGGCAGGCAGCAGGCTCACCTCACCGCACCACGTAAGCCACAACCACCAGCAAAAGGCTCTGATGAAACACCTTGTGCTAGATTGTCAGGAAGTGACTTAAGCATGAAGACAGACACAGCTGGTTTTTGACATTTGCATTAAAATATCACATTTTCATAAGCATACAATATCTGTTGAAACTACAGCACCAAGATGATTTGATAAAAAGAGTGTAACAGACAAACAAATCTAGAAAGTGCAACCATGTATTCTTTCTTCTGACCTTTTTCTAGCAAATAATGCAAAATGCGCTGCCCGTGATTGTTATAAAAAGCCTGCAGCCACCTGCACTAACGACACTGACGTGCCAGTGTAAGCCCTGTGTTATTCTCGGGGTGAATAATGGCTAACAAAACCTCCCAGGGCCTGAGCAAGTGTTTCTCTGAGGATACTCCACAGCACTCGTGTGTAATGCAGACACATGAACTATCACGTCCCTGAGTGGACAGTATCTTACATTTGGCTATCCTCTCTCCATCCAAGGGAGGCAGGAAGACACACAGATTAAGCCTCTATCCTCTGCCCTAGACAAATCAGAAAATAAATCAAGGCCTTAAGCAGTTGGATACATTGCTCTCTTCTCTCTCCCTGGATTTACTGCCTATGAGACAAACTTCTTCCTGCTCCTTTCCCTAGCGGGCCTCCTCTTAGCATTCCCTGTACAAAATTCTTGCTGTCTCATGGTTATCTCTGATCTTGTCACCTTTCCCAACACAGCCATCCCAGAGTGCTCTCGCTGCAGAACTGAATGCAACAGCTTCTTTGCATTTTCTGGACCGAAAATGATCATTTAAATTTAGGTGCCATCTCTGCCACCCAACATAAATTCACAGAGGTAAATTATACACTAATTTCACAATAGCAAGTAAGCGGAACAGTCCCTGAAGCAATGCATGGCGTTATAAATATGCAGCTTATTGATCTGTCGATTACACGACGCAAGTTTCCCCAGCTTAAAGCGAAATCCATAGGGCAGCTGCACTACGGTAGTTACACATTCAGTAAGCACAGTACCTCCTCTGATGCATAGTGTTTTCTTGCCAGAAGAGATTTGCCAAGCTCAATGCAGGTAGTAAAGCTGTCGTTTCGGGCATCGATTTCTGCTTTTATACCCTGGTGATTGTTCATTAATAGTTCAACAGACGAAACATCCCTAAAATGATCAATCCATGGGTCAGAAAGACGTATTCCAGATTTAACAGCTGTTACACTTTCCAACAAGTAAACTAACCCAGAACTGTACAATAAATAAAAAAATCAATTCCTAGATTGTCTTTGTAGCTCAGGAAGCAAGATGGCTAGCAGCATTTCCTTAGGAACAGCACCATTCTGGTCTGAATCAGCGATCAAATAAACAAGACTGTGAGACTTAATCTCTTTGAACACATTTTTACATTGCAATTACTTCAGTAGCCCCCAGCCTCTGCTGGGCAGCAACACACACTACGCCACCATCAGATTTTGACAGATTTTGAATTCTCTCTGAATTTCTGGCTCAGCGACACTGAATTTTTTCCTCAACTGACCTGCAGCCTTATCTTCTGATTGAGAAGAGATACTTCACATTACCTTGGCTTTTCTTGGGCTTCTATCTGTCGGATAACATCTTCCATCCAAAGCATGAGATCACGAACCATGCTGAAGAAACGGAATTTGTCTCCTGTATCCACCAGTCTAACCCTGCGTCCCTCGCAGGCATCCAACAGTGCCTTCCATGCTTCTAGGACCTCGTTTTCCCTTTTCTGGATGTCATCAGCTTTGTCTCCAGCATAGGCAGCCTGAAGGCGTGCGGCATCCTCCTGCAGCTGTCTCACCTGGTGTGTTTTTATGAGAGAAATGCATCAGCGCTCGGATACTTTTGAGTCACAACTATGGGGAAATTTTAGCTGCTAATTCATCATTTGAATGGCTTTCTAAAAGGCACCGCAAATATATTTGGTCTGTCGATACTAAGAAAGTTTGTTCTGTTATTAAGACAGTATACCCCTCTGAGAATATTTCTTAGAGAAGACTGTTGGGTCAAGGGGCCCCCAAAATAACAAAGATTTGCCACTGCCTAAACCTCCCATAGGACTGCGTGCCAATACAAAGTGACTGTTAAATGTCACGGCAAATGGGGACCATTTTCATCAACAAAATTTTAATGCCACTCAGGAACTCCTGTAACAAAACCACTACTCTAAGAGTCTGTCAGACTACTAAAAAAATGTGTTTTAATGACGGAAAGGTTTTTCCAAAAATGTAGGTAATGACTTCAAAGAGAATAAAATTTGGAAACTCAAAGATCATTCTACTATTAGAAATCTCTTTTCCTTTCAAACACTGTCTTGGGACATCAAATGCTATTTCTTGTTCCACACATTTTCAAGCCAGGAATCATTCTATTATCTCTTTTCTAATAATTTTCTCTTTTCTAACAACAAAGTTCGAACACCAAGTTAAACAGCATTCTAGCTACGTACACAGAGATCAGGCCGCTGTCATAACGATCCATCTCGGTGCTCTAGATGCTTCACCTGAAAACTATCCTAAGCGCTTTCACCACAGCTCTGTGCTATGATTACATATTCCTTCATTTAAGCACTTGATTATAATTACCCTTTTGAGAAGCTGGGATCGGTGTTTTGTGAATGCCTCCCATTTTATGCATAAATCTACAGCTTCTGAACATAAAACACTTGGAAAATCAAATGGTTGCTATATCCCCTTTAGCATAAACAACTATGTAAATTGCAACATAATCAAGAATTGGCAGGCAGCTTGGCCATAAAAGCTATCTTTTCCGACCTACTGGGATAAATGCAGTCAGTCATAATTCCTCCATTCCTTAAGCAACTTGTTCTCTTCCAAAATTCTCATTTTGGCAACCGAACATTGCTTTTTGGTTTAGAATCCCCTGTGTGCTGAATGAACAGCTGCTGCCTTCTTTTTAACATACCTTGGCTTCAAAAGATTCAGAATTAGATCGAGTTTGGCTGCTTTTAAAAATGTTAGCCTGGATTATGTACTTTACATCTCTTCAGACTGCTGTTTGGAAGCATCATAAAAAGCAATATTTAAGTCAGAATGCCCAGATTCATAAACAAGTCAGAAAGTCTCTACGTACCTCTATGGAGGTCTACAGACCTCCTTTCAGAGAGGAAAATAAAAAGTGCCCAGCAGAAGAGGGTCTGGCTGGGGCTCTTTGGTGAACAAACCACCAGGCTTACACATCCCTTCGTATTTGCCTCTGTCCTCCAAGTATCCTTTGGAATATCAATTCTTCAATGGGATAGGATAGCTGTGTCTTGCGTTCACTGAGGTGAACATGGCATAAGGAGCAGGCAAATCTAAGGTGGCTTCCAGCACAATTAATATAACACCCAAGAACAACGTTAAGGACAGAAAAATCTGAAACCTGTACTTCGTATTACCTCTGAAACATTACAAATTCTTTACAGACTTAGTATCTGTTTAATGTCTTTCAGAAATTGACTAAAGAGACACTATGTTAAGTCAAACTAATCTTTTTTTTCTTCAAATGTAAGCTATTTTCCAATCTTATCAGCCATACAGTGTACTGCTGGTGCTGCTTCTGGAGGCAATCAGAAAAAGGTCCTTTGAGGAGCTAAAGCGTGTTACCCTCACGCCTCTCCATCCGCTCTCTATTCCTATGGACCCAGCAGGCTGAAACTGTCAGGAGCCACCATACTTTAAATCAATGTAGGCAGAAGCTCTCTGCCTTTATGATTTCTTCTTCAACCAAGGACAGGAAATAGAATAATGTTAAACGATTACCTACATATTCAGAAATCTGTGTACTCAGGGATTTCTATTTTAGATAAACTAATTAACCTAATGCAATGACAGAGAAGCAGGAAGACAGATAAGAAAATGACGCAAGTGAAGTTCTTCCCGTAGAAATACACTTGGAAAGCAGCTGGCAGCACCGTGTCTCCCAGCCACGGAGGAGCCAAAAGCAGCAGCAGAACTCCGCAGCTCGGGTTCCTATACCCACAAGACAGCACCTTTCGATTGCTACACACCTGGGTGCCAAGTGCCTGGATATCATGCTCAAACGTTGTGTGCATTCTCTGTAGTGTTTCCACCGTGTTTTGGTCTCTACCAAGCTCTTCAGGTAGTTTCTTATGTTTGTCTTGAATACGTCCCAAGATCTCCTTGGCATCATGGTAAAATTTGTGCAGTTCATAAGAGGCTGCTAGAATTTGTGTTCTCGTGTCAATGAGCTCCAGGAGATCAGCCCAGGCCTCATTGAGTCCGTCCTTCCACTCTGCAATTGTTGCAGCATCTGAATGTCCAGAGTTGATGAGTTCATCTGCCATGTGATTAACAGTATCAACACGCTCCTGTCCGATGTTTCCAGTGTCTCGGGCAAATTCTCGGAATCGCTCCTGTAGCATCTGAAACACAGAGAAACAGACTCATGCAGCACTCTACTTACAAACTGATCTGAGCAAACCATCAAGCCAGCCACCCATTCACATTAATGATCTACTGTGGGCAGCATCCAGAAAAGGAAGGTCAACGTGCAGCCACGTCCACAGAACTTACTGTTACATGCTCGTAATCCTGTCCCAGCTCGTGGGATCCTGCCACCACCTCCCTTTCAGCAATCCATTGCTCCAGATCATCCACCTCGCGGTTAAGCTGGAACAGCCTGTGTCTCTCATCCAGCTTGCCCCGCCTCTCTTCAGCAAGATCCTTCAGGCCTGCATACAGCTTATCCACTTTGGACTGGCGCATGCTGATACGCTCGCTGGAAAAAAAAAAAAAAAGACAGCATAGAGTCCGCATCATCTTTTAAAAATAATAAAAGGTTAAGTGGGAAAAAAGAAACACTACAAGGAATAAAAAAATCACTCTTGGAGTATTCGATCCACCGAACGCACATCTGCTGCATGCACGAATTTGGCTCAGACACACTGGGCCAACCCTCTGCTGGCACAGTTGACTGCACTAGCTGGACATATAACCCCCCTGGTTTTAGAGAGTTAAGCTGGGAACCAAGCTTCCCATTTGTTTGACCACAGATTAAATCAGAGTCTTCTCCCAAAATTACAGGCAGGATCTGAATTGTTGAGGCAAGTAGTATTTAATTTTCATTTAAATTCTGCTTCAAAGTTCAGAAGTACTCATGAGTTTCTTACTCCCTAAAACTCAGCATTTCCAAAAGTGATTAATATTCCTACTTGCCGTACCTTCTGCCTATATTTTGTCTGATCGGTATAGCCCTGTCAAACTGCCTTCCCTCTGCCTTGCAAAGTTGATTATGTCATTCCAGTATTCAGTCAGCTGAGTCAGGAAATCCACTCTCATCAGAAATTATCATGACCACGAGAGAGTGCTTTTGAGTTAAATAACAATCTTCCACCAGAGGCAGAGAGTGTCTTTCCTAAGATAGTCCTATCTTCCTATACATGAAGCAGAGCAGTTAAATACATCACCCTCGTAGTCAAATCAGCCTTGCAGTCAAAGCCAATGGAGAATTCTGTTTGCTTAGCTGCAGCTCTTACAGCAAAACAGTTCTTAGGCTTCCCGAACTCTCCCATAGGGAAAGCCATTTATGAGATTTGAGATAAAAATTTACCAAAACCAAGATCTTAATGTGCCCATGTTTAGAGCATCAGATTTCAGCCTCTGATTCTACTGGAATCTTAAAGAATGGACGCAGATCTTGGCAAGCACTGCCCTACAGGCAGAAGGATAAATGACTGTGACCCTATGGGCTGGACATAAAAGTTGGCTGAGAGAGTGAGTTGTCTCTCAGGATTGCTATACCTCTGTAAGGTTCAGCAGTGCTGGTGGACCTGACACCACTAGCCAGTGTAAAGTACACAACAGATATTTATTGAAGGTGTCCAGTACTATCCAGAAATCAGCAGTTGCAAATATTGACCCTGACCTCTGGCCAAATCAGTAATCTAACGTGCATCTTTAACGGAATGAGGCTGAACTCCTCTTCTTCTGTACATTCTTCTGAGCTACCTACTCTTAGCTGTAGTCTTTGTGTGTCAGAACAACTTAATGAAGTGACCGAACTACTAAAAGAATGCATAATCCAATTAAAAATGGCAGTTAATACCTTTCTGGGTGATTATCTGCCACTAAAGTTCTGCTGGTCTTTGAAAGCTGGTGCACCGTTTCAGCGTAGTCTTCTACAGCTTGTTCCAAAATCTGGTGTTTCTTCAGCATGGACACTGCACTCTGTTCATCCTGTAACAGTAACAGAAAATGACAGTCAAGTCCCCCACTCCGGAGAAAGAAACCATACAGCAAGTTCAACCTGGTGTGCAAGCACTACGTGGTAGCCACAAGGATTTATAAAGGACTGCTCCCAAGTACACCTTGAAGACAAGTTGTTCTGACAGTGGTATATTAATAGTTGAGTTAACAGCAAATGGTACCCACAGAAAGCAAAATAACAAGCGAAAGAGTGAATGCAACAACCCCTCTGGGATGCAGAACACGATTACATCAGCTGTACATGAAGCATGTTGAATTTCCTCTTCTACGAAGCCCTTTGTGTGTTTACACAACACTGGTGATCTCACAGGGCTCAGAAAAATGGAATAGTTTTCGGCATGTCACTTGTCAGGCTTTTCAATGATAGCCTGGGTAAAAGAAAAGAAATCCTTTGGAGCCCATGCCAAAGGATTCTCCACCAAAGCGCCTGGAGAAATTCCAATCAAAACTTTCTATGCATTGTAACGATTAAGGAAAACAACCCCCAGCTCTCAATGTTTACTGGTATTCTCAATAAATCTTTTCATTAAAATATTTTTCATTATGTAATATTAATATATTACATGATTAATATTCTTTTTTATTTCCATTGCTTAGATATAAAAAAGAAAACAAGTCCTTTTTAACTGAAGACTGAACACCCATGGAGTGTGTTATACTGATACAAAGCCGAGTTTTATTTTATCAGGGCAATGAACACCGTATATTTACGTAAATAAGATACAGCACTCCAACACCTCCTTGAAAAATACAAGATCCCCTACTCTTTGGTATGGTCTGATGCTGTTCTGATTTCACTTCAGTGGGAGTAAAAGCTGACGACTACTGGCATCAACTGAACGACCATCAGGCCTGTTTCCCAGAGAGGTGCATCATGCTGTTCCCAGTGATTTGAGACTAATAGGAAACTTGACCTAACTGGACTGTACTGGCAACTCTGATCTTACAGCAAAGGAGGGCACACAGTTGCCGTTCACAGCCTGAGGATGCTTCAGACTCAGTACAGCAAGGCCTATCCTCCACACTAGCAGAGACGTCATAACAGATAGAAGAGATAATAACTTGAGGTTTCACAGGGGAATTAAATTTGTTTATGTTACCATTACATTAGCGACATATTAAATTATGTCACCTGCCCCCCTCTTGCTAAGCAATTAGAACCAAATTAGTGTCGCTGTGTGGCTGCTCACCTTGGCTTTCTCTTCTGACATCATGTAGAGTTCTTGCTCACTCATCCAGGCCTCAGCCTCGGCAGCATCAAAGTAATACTGCTGTGCTCTGTGAGACTCCTCTAGGCGCTTGTGGCGTTTCTCTGTCTCCTCGATTAGGAGATTCCACAGCTGCTGCAAGTCTGCAAGTCTCTGCTGAATTGCTTCAGCATTAGGGCTACTCTCTGTGATAATGTTTTTGCTCCTCTCAAAAATGTCATCGATACGAGGCTGATGTCCCTGGATTTCTTTCTGAAGGGTCTAGACGGGAGAAAAGCAGACTGATGAGACACTGCACCGAACAAAAAAGAAACGCCAGTCAGAGGTCCTAACTCTAGAGGGGCAGCAAAACACACGCCATCAGCTCATGTGGACAAATTGACACTGTGCCCCTCCTTGAACATGCCTCCACCCAGTGGTCACACCGCCCCCCCCAATAGCACATCGCCACCGAAGCACCCATCATTTTACTCCACACCTTTCCTTCCTGAATTAGTCAGCACCAAGGAGAAATAACAGCTATGGAGTTCTAACAGCACCTAATTACCTGATTTTTCTTTATTAGTAGCTGCACAGTCTGGAGGTTGTGTCCATGATCAGTAGATGTAGCTATAGGCATCCTTTCTCCGACCCACAACTGAAAGGTAAGAGAAGAGCACGTGTGATTTTGAGCAACCCCAGATACAGTTAGGGCAGCTGGTGCACACAAGATGCAAAAAGCAGCATTACTCAAACATGCTACTGAGAGACACGAGCGGAAGGTTTCTTCCTGTGATAGCTCTGTAACAGGTGTGACGTTTTCCTAGTGTCTGGGGAACGGGATTTGTTTTATACTCACAATTTCATCTTCCACATCCCGATTGAACTGGTGGATCTCTTTGGAGGCCAGCAGGTTTGCCTTTCTTTCATTCAAAGGTTCCAACAATTCTAAAAATTTCTTTTCTACAATAAGGCGTTTGCCATCTACTTCATCTGTACTCTTCCCTTCTTGACTCAAAGCCCTTGCCTGGCTTTGCAGCTCCTCTATCTCCTTCTTACGAACATCCATTTGATTCTCTAGCATCTAAACAGAAACATAGCAAAAAGCTCCTGAAAACTGGGGTAAAAGCAGTTGATACGACTAGGGTATGTCAATAGCTTCCTAAGTACGAAGAACAGATGCTGGTCAGTAAGGATTTACCAGATAAATAATTATTGTAGCATTCATATTGCAAGGAACAAGGCTTAAACACAGATCCACAACTGTGTCCACCTGCTGATATCCCTCAGTTATGCCTGCTCGTGCAAATGGTGAATCTGGCCAACGACACAGCTGAATCTCTTCTATCAGCCATTCACAAGTTGCCCTGAACAACTCTGGAGCACAGCTAATTGCACGCAAGAGCTTCACTGCTCTCTGCTGTCCTTGCTACTCCTTGCTGCCTTTCAGCAGGGAATCAGGGACCAACCAGCTTCGGACAAGTTTGAATCACAGGCAGGCAGCCATGTACAGAGAGGGAACGACCAGTGACTGGAGGACTACAGCAGGAGACAGAATAGAGACATTAATATGGGGAAGGAAGGCAGTATAAGGTAGAGATTGCTTCAAATTTACAGCTGATTTGTTTCTGGGTGTATTTCTGCTTCTTCTTAAAGATACATGACACAACAGGAAGAAAGAAGAGCAAATAAATTCTTTACTAAACTGAAAGGATCCCCCATCTGTTCCTTTGAGTGCAAATATCTGCTGTCTCCCCACCCTGCAACCTGCGCTCCATTTACCTGCTGCTTCTTCAACAGGATGTTGACGCTGGTGAGATCTTTTCCGTAGTCATCCGACTGAATTTGACTCTCCAAACCATTCAGCCACTTATCCAAATCAGCACAGCTCTGGGTAAAAAGCTCCGCCTTGTTTGCATCAAAGAGACGCTGAGCTTTGGTCTGGGTAGTGGACTCAAGCTCTTCCCACATTTGATGGAGACCTGTCAGCTTTTCTTTCACTACAGCTTCAGTCTCTGGTTTCTCTGCAATGAGCTGCATTCCCTCCTGCAAAGCAAAGTGCAACAGAGTGGTACCTCCTCAGGAGCACTCACAGACAGACCGTTAGTTAAATTATTCTGATTAGTAAGCACTCAGAATTCCTCATCTGCTGGCAGCATCAACCACTCATTTTCTATCTCCAATTATCCAGTGACTCCTTCCAGAACATCAGCTCCCAGGTCCTTCTGTTGGCAGGAAGAGGGTTTCTTGGCAAGGCAACGCCTCCTTTCTCTTCCCCCCTGCACATGTTCCTTTGTGGGAGCTCCTGGGGACACTGCTCAGACAGGAGTGGAGCAGGCTGCCCCATGCCACTTGTGTGACAGCGGAGGAGGGGGCTCCAGCTGAAGAAGCTGTGCGTCCAGCTTCTGTGGGCCCTTTCACCAGGAGAGCAAAGAAGACCCAGTGTAATGCTGGGAGAGGGAGCTTATGGCACCAAAACTAAGCTGTGTGACTAAAGATGGAGATGTCAACGGGCTACAGCAATTACCATGGGTCTACGCTAGTCCCAGAGAGGAACAATCTTCCTTGGGAAGCAGGAACTCTGTACCTAGTACCAGCAGAGCACTTGAACTTAAGATATCTTTTTGCCTTTACAAAGATTGTATTAGTTTTGGAAATATTTTATTTACTTCTAATTATGCTTCTACTTCTGCACTTGGGTGGTGCTGACAAGGGAAAAACCTTTTCAGATGTGAACTCTATTCACAACCCAGCACATTTAATAGCTGTGACCACTGGAATCGTTAATATAGTGATTGTCAGCTGTGGCTCCATACACAACTTCGGTACTTTGCTGCAATCTGATTTTTCAGAGGCAAAGGGTGAGGATGCATTAGCATCACTAAAAAAGTACTTCCAGTACTAAGAGCAGCCTTCTAATTACCCCATTAAACGGTACTGTTATTTGCAGACCACAGAAAAACCTCTAATGGGATACAGAGTGCCAAAGTGGGAGAGGAAATGAGCAATTAAGTTAACTTAGACTGAACAGAAACCCACTGTCAGAGCTAAAGACAACACCTCCTTAATGCTCCAGAGCTGCACACGAGAAACAGGAAAAAAAGTACAGCTCATCACAGCGTATTAAAGCCTCAAAGTAACTTGATACAGAGCTGTGAATCTTAATTAATGACAAAACTGGCTGTACTTTACCTCATGCACTAATTTTGCATGGAGAAAGACAGCCTGATTATAGTCCTGAATGAATGAAAACCAGTATGGCACCATGGGAATCTAAATTCTGTTATTCACCTACATTCAGTTATTTCCCACAAAGCACTTTTACTTATTAGCTCAAATCACAACATTTGTCCCTTTTACCCTTTGGGTATGAACACTAGGTTATGCCTTCCTCCTGACAGATAAGAAAGACTAGACAAATTTAAACTGGCAACTTAACCAATCACTATTCTTGAGAATGTCTTGGATAAAAAACATCTAACATCAATGAGGAATAAAATGGGTTAGGTGGAGACACAATGTGACAGCCACTTATTCTACAGTAATGAAACTTCCTTTTGCCTTAGCTGGAGAGATGATTCAAGAACCAATTCCACAGAGGAACAGATCCCATCTCTGTGCATAACCATCTTCAACAAAGATAAGGGCGTTTTTGGACATTCTTTAGTTACCTTTTCAATCTTCTCTAGCCATTCTTTGTTGGATGCCAGTTCTGCCATAAATGCCTGATGCTTCAGCCACTTGCTATGCAGGTTCCTTGCCTCATCATAGGACATATCCTGGGCTGTAAGCATCTTTTCATTGATCCAGAGCGAGAGCTGAAAAGGAAAATACACAGGTGTTTGTGAAAACATTTGTAGTGTGAAGTAATGCAAAGTATCAAAATACCTCCAGATCAAGGATAAAGAGATGCCTCTACAGAAGAGTTGTGTGAGATTCAGAGATCCACCTCTTCAAGAGTTAAATTTAAACATCCATCTCCATTATATAAATAACCCATGACTCAAGCAGAAAGGAATCAACTCCATGATGAGCAAAATCAAACACACAGATCTCACCCAGTTCAACTGCAAGACGAACAGGGACATGTGCCCTACTTAATGGTCACGGTGTCTTTTCGTAACGCTTTTCCCTTGCAACATTACTCAACGTGCTACTCAGGACCAGGACTTGAATGTCATCACCCTGCGGAGCCTTACTGACTTGCTGAGGACACTGCAGAAGTACACACTAGCGAAGTGGCATGCAACAGGCAGTCTCCAGAATGAAACAGAGCCCCAAGGTAAATTTTTCAGGGAAACACCAAATTAGAAATTCTGTATTTCTACTCATATCAAAAGTCTTAAGAACAGAGATGGTACCTTTCCCCCATAGTTTTTTCTCTATACAGGTTTACACAGCTAAATTTATTTGCCCAATCTCCAGTAGCATTTTGGGACTCAAGACTTTTCCCATTATATAAAATCCAAGACTGATTTCATTCCGATTTTCTGCAAATACAAAGACGTTGAGAACAATTGCCAGACCAACACTAGAGAAAATCAATACTTCAAAAGATAGCTTATTTGCCAAGGGCAAATAGAATGTGAAAATGGTAATAGCAGCAAACTTCAAATTTCCTTCTAGGGTGAGTCTGACTGCTTTATCTGTCCCTCAGGTGTGGATAAAAAACACATTCACAGGAATGTTAATGGATTTGGAAAAAGATCCATTTTCTGCATATTTAGAGTCGCCTACCCAAGTGGAAAATGTCAAAACAAATCTAAGCGTTGTTTCTAGAATGCCACTTCAGTGAGACATGCTGTCCTGCCGAGGAAGCACCCTGACAAGAAGAGTAACAGATCATGGGCGAGACTTGCCAATTCTCCGCTATGTACTCAGAATACAGGACAGCAGATTCATTTAGCGTTCTCAAGCCTTTTTTAAATTCTCCCTTAAAGGCACTGTAAAGCTCCACTGAAAGGGAAAACATCACAGCAATCAAAGAAACTCCTCAACTAATCTTGCTATTAAGTCTAAACAGAAAAATGCTCATGTTAATGAAGATCTCTGTAGGCAGCGAAGTTTACAGTTGCAACAGGCTACTGTGCTACTTAACAGTCAAAGGCTACATTAAGGATTACTATATAACCCAATATTCACAGTGGTTTTATTCCTGCCTTTCTGGGTAGGAGACGGCTGCTGTACTCTGCAAATTGCACTGCTTATCTTTCATTGTTTGCTTTTACTCAGCCACAACATTAAGTCTTCCGAGGATTTAAAAGTGCTTCCCAAGGAAAGGTAGTATTGTCTGTATTAACAGATGGGGTGAAGCGAGACACAGACAACATGAGGTACGCGGGCAGTGGCTGTCAGGATAAAACCCTCATTTCCAACTCTCACAGTGTTGTTACGTTCCTTCTGATAACACAGAAGTGAAAATAAAGAATTTAAGGGGCGACTATTAAAATCTGGTTTTTGCAACCACTATAGTCACTAGAACCTTCAGTATCTTCAGTGCAAAAGCAGATCTAAAAAAATAATACAATAATTCCCTAAAACAGTGCCTCAGATTGCCACTTGCTAGCATTTATTTCTCTGCAAAACCTTAAGTCAGTTGTTAACTGACTTAACAGCAGAGCTAGCTATTAGGCTTCCTCCCATCCTTTGCACATATACCACAAAATTTTGTTTCTGCTCTCAGCTCCTAGAAGGCTGTAACACTCCGCAATGAAAACCAGGCATGAACCAAGAGAAATGCAGAGACAAAACCCCTTGAATCTGGCAGAGCAACAAGGGAAGCTCAAAGAGCACCGAGGGCTGCTGCACCTCCCAGACGTTGCGAACACCCGAGCTGACACAGCCTATCTTGCGGTGTGATGTCTGCACTGCATGACAAAACCTGCCGGCACGCTCCGTGAACAGGTAGAAAACTTCCCATGTGCAGAGTCTTGCCAAATGCTTTCACTCTGGCGTCCCTAGAGAAATTAGCCCAGACAGTGCTGGGACTTCTAAGCACTTCCAGGGAAGATCAGCTTTAATTTCGTTGAAGATGAGCTGTGAAAGAGCAGGAAGCCTAAGAAAACTAAATGGCAAAATTTATCACATCTCCTCTTCTCAGGATTTGCTGCCGTCACTCTTTATTTCATTCACTCAGCCAATTTAGTTAACACGTTCATATTTATGAATGCAAGAAACACAAAGAAAGCAACACCCCAGGATTAACCTGTGACAGCGTATCTGGCTACTAACAACAAGAAAATCTGCTGCATTTTCCCTCACCTGTGACCTGGAAGAAAGGTTTATCACTGCCGAGCTGTTGTTAGAGCATTACCCCGCCACCTCCTCCAGCGCCACTGACTCTGCTCGCTGCCTCGCCTGTGAGTCAGAGGCAGGATGGAGCGAGGGGCAAGAGGCCACATTTACAATAACGCTTCCGCGCGGAGCCACCAACGAGGAAAGTGGCGGCCCTGGGGAAGGAGCACACTGCGGAAAACACTCTTCCTTTCCTCAAGCTACAGACAGATGGGAAACCGTCCCTAAGGAAAGCCAAAGGATCATAGCCAGGGGAAACAGAGACTGGTTCAACTCTGTTTCTAACCGTTGTCAGCTTCACGGTCAACACTAATGAAAAAGCGAAGGGTGAGGTATTCCCTTGGCTCCCTTCCACCCCACAGGACAGCAGTGCTCCATCACACAATCCCTCCAGCCCAATGTAGGTATCAGTAGGCACTTTGTAATCACACTAATGCAAATTCTAAGTCTCATTACGGCTGTCTTCTCAGAACAACCATTCCATTACCGTCAAGGCTAATGTCATCTCAAGAAGGACTGAAGAAATTTGTAACATTTGGGTATTTTAAGTTCTGTCTTTGAACCGTACTGTCCAGACACCCACGCTTTAGTCGCTGGAGAGAAACAATTGAGAGGAAAGACATACAAGCAGCCAGGCATTAGAGCTTTTATGTTTTCCTTTTTTTTTTTTTTCCCAATGATATATGGGAAAAACAGATCCTAGGGAACACAACCACATTGACGCAGAAGCCAGAAGAGTTCCAAGAGCCGGGGCATTTTTTTACCAGAGATGTTACAGAGGAAGGAAGAAACTGCTGCTAATAACAGCAGAATTTTTGCTAATCTGTCATGTTTTTACTATCAAGGAAGGAACAATTTAAGCCGAGTTCATGGTTAGCTTACACAATGCAGGAAAACAGACTGCATCTAGGCAACCAAGCAGTAAACATCATTTGCCCACTTTATGATCATCATTTTGTTTGTTTTGTACGAAATCTCAGCTGCAGGGCACTTCTATTCACACACTGCAGCGACTTCCAGTCTCTTGTAGCTGGCTAGGATGTGCAGCTAATGTACTCACTCTTGAATTTAAAAGCACAGCTTTGTCACAGTCAGCTGTCTTCGCAAGCTTCAGATAAGGACAGTTAGTTTTTAATGCACATCACAGGCAAGGCTCTTTAATATCTGTCAGTACTGCATGTAATAACCTGAAAATTACTTGATTAATTCCTCATGCTAGGAACAAGATTATTCCTAACTTTAAAACGTTGCCTTCAGTGTAAACAAATCCACGTAAGTCACTAGAAAATCTGGAAAGGATTTCTTTTTTTCAATGGTGTAGTACTTAACAATTTTAAACACATGCAAACCATCAGATAAATAACACATTCAAAATTATCCAGTTTAATCCTGCTCCCCTCTTATTCCTAACCTTCTATTCTTCTGACTAATGTTTTGCAGAAATCACTTGAAACCTCCTGCCCCCGGCCACACACGTATATACAGCTGCAGGCAAAATTCTTAATGCGTTCAGTGCTAATCCCACTAGATTCCACATGATTAATTTATACCACAGCAGAAAATCTTCACTGCTTTTGGCAATTTTCCCTGTCTTCATCTGAGATGACAAATGGAAGTTCAGTTCATGAGAAAAACAAACAGGTTAATTTTTGTAGAGTTTTGGGCAGTGTTTTTTTGAATTGTTTACTCCACGCTAAACGGTACTGGATGGCAAAATGCTGAGTATTACAGTCCTCATAAAATATGGGTTAAGAATGGTCCTCTGTGGGATGCAGCTTTTAGAGGTAAAAGCAAAAGGATGTAAGTTACCTCTTGACAATCCTGAAGAAACTTTTGAAGATCCCTGTTATCTTTCAGTCTCATCAGAAGTTCACTGGCTGCTTCACGGTTCTTCCTATGTCTAGGAAGCAGAGAAAAAAAAAACTTGAAACGGGCATTTCATGCAAAACTGTCATTTGTTTGTTTCTGCAACCCCTTCGGGATATGCTTATTGAGTAAGCATGCGGTGTGTGTCTTTTACTGCCTTTCAAATGAAGGACATTTTTGAAGCTCAGATATGCATGTGTTATTTAACGTGCTTACTTAAGTTCAGCATCTATTTGTTTTTGTGACCAGTTAAATACGCAGGGAAATTTTGAAGTCAGCAGGATTTCACAAGTGTTATGTACAGAATTTGGCCCACTAATTTCAAGACCACGGGAAAGTTCAGACTGCTTGCCAAAAAACCTAAGAAAATGATCTTCAAAATTGCAACAATAAGACTGCATGTTACACGGCTCTTGAAAAGCGTGCACTCACTCTTTAAAATATACCTTTGCTACAGCTCAGCACCTCCTTTTCCTGAACAAAGCTGGAGTGGTTTATGTAACCTTCCAAATGCCGTATCTAACAAACAACGCATGCAACACACCTATGTGTTTCTACAAATAGAAGCTTTATACACATTGGAACGTATTTTTCAGAGCATTGAAGAGCAGAGAGAAGAAAAGAAAAGGTTAGCCTAGAAGCTCTATTTTTAATCAATAACTGTTTGCCCCTTGAAGGATGAGTCACGCTAGCAGTCCCAAAGGTCTTGGCGGGTTCTTCAAATGGACACGGTGCCTGAAAAGCTGATTCCCAAGGTACCTCTGAACACGTTCTTAACTAATGCTTAATTTGGAGCAGTTACCACTGTCCGTCAGTACTTTCATTATTTATGAGGCGATTTAGATGGCGGAGACTAGATAAAGAAGATAATTTTTATTTATTGCTCATTGTGTTAGATTTGTTCATAATTCACTACACAGGGTCTTAAAGTGAAATATTGCTGCCCTTTGTAATAACCTAAGATAAACAGGGATAGTAAGTTGGAAATTATTTTAAAAGGTGGCAATTTATATGATGATCTCAGCACATACTGACAATAGCTAAATAAATCCATGGTAGTGGAAATCTCCAGAGACTCGTAATATTCTAGCAGACTAAATTACACGTTGATGACAACAATCAGATTAAGATACCACTTTTCCTGACCTACAGTAAGTTACCAGAGCAAGCTCTCTGGCATGAATTTAGTGGCTTCAGAAACACAAGGAATACTTGTTATTTATTATTATGTAGATTGCTTTACATAAAAGCAAAAGATCTGTAGGCAGAGGAACAGGAGAAAACCCTTTACAGGATTGCTGTAATTGCTTCTCTATTGTCTCAACAGCTTCCTCTGAAAAACCAGGCAAGCAGCATCTATATAGCTGTAGGTCAAGAAAATGGATTTACAGATCAGATGGCAAGGAAGACATACGTAACCAACAAAGCAAGTTACTGGAGTCCAAGCCCAGGTAATCTTGAATGTGTTATCTTTGAGGTGTTATCTGAGAGAGCACAAAGGAAAGGACACATAAATTGCGCCTTAGGAAAAATCTCTATAACATAGCTAACGTCATTGGGTTTGATTCCACTCTTTCTTGTCTGCTTTTTATATGCCCGGGCAAATACAGTGCATTACTCAGATTGCTAAAACGAAGCAAGGAATTTCTTGGGTGATTTTACCATGATAATTTCATAGATTTAAGGCTAGATTACATTATAGACTCATCTATTCTGGAGAGGACACAAGTTATGAAATTAAAAGGAGAATTTTCATGACGCTTATTTGAATAGAGTTAAGACTAGGTAGAGAAGTTCTGATGTTGAGAAAACTTGAGTTTAAAAAACTAACTAAAATATCTTCCACAGAGCGTTGGAAATACTAACGTCAAGAACTTTGAAGGGAAACCATGCAGGGATATCAAAAACAGGTGATAACATAGCTTTGTCTGGGGGTGGGGTGGGGTTGGTTTTTTGTTGTTGTTTTGGGGTTTTTTGGGTTTTTTTTTTGTTTCTTTGGTTGGTTGGGGTTTTTTTCTTTGTTTGTTTGGGGGGGTTTTGTTGGTTTGTTTGTTTTGGGTTTTTTTGTCCTCAGCATAATAAATATGATCCTTGGCCCTTAGAGCTATTTAACTGTAGAAGGTTGTTTGATTGTCCAAAATGACCTGGAGTGAGACTGAAAGATGAGTATTCTCTAAAGAAGAACAGGGCTGAATTGTAATATGGTTTAAACTGGATACTTGAAGATGTGTTAGTAGTATTTTGAGGATGGACACTGCTGGAACAGGCAGGAATTCCTGTATTTTCATCATAAAATTGATGTTATTTTTTATGGGAATAAAGGGCCTTAAGAATTCATTTAGTCTCTTCTCCTGCCCCAGACTGGCTATATCTAAACATTATTAATTCCTTGTTCACTTTTCTCTAAATTCTTTAAAAGCTCCAATGACAAGGATTTTAAGAGTTTTCTGTGCATAGTTACCCCTACCACTAGAAAGCTTCTCCTACACTCTGCTACCACTACATCAGAAGGGCCTTGGGTAGAACAAACGGGCACACAGACTGGAGAACAGAACTCTTCCAATTACAAATTTTTATCCAGATACTAGAAGACTGTGGTGTTAAGGACACTGGCTGGTCACCCTGCTTCCCTGGCTGCACGTGCAGAGGCCCCAGCTGAGCCAGCTGGGCATATCGGGGTGGTGGACAGCTGGACTGCAGCTCTGCTGAAGATGACATACACGCAACTTGTCCATCACTGGAGGGCAGAGAAAAGCACAAAGCTTACTGTTCAAGTGTTGACTGAAGCCATTGCTATTAAAATCCTGCTCTTCTGAGATACGCGTGGCAGAGAAGGGCCAAAAACTCAAACCCTGCCACACTTAAGGTTGTTAATGACTGCTTCTTGCTACTAACTTGCTGAAATAGTTTGTAGAAGAAGATCTCACACTTGCACAAAAAAGTTTGCTCTGCAGACGCTAATTATTTAGAATGACTTTGAATTCATCTGCCTGTTCACATAAATAATCACATGTATGACTTATAATACAGCAGTATCTAGGGCTGCATTAAAAGCGGGCTTCCCTATGGATACACAGAAGAGGCAACCTCAGATCCAAATGTCCAAGCTAAGCCAGACCTACACGTCTAGGTAGAGGGGATAGGGAATGTACTGTAGTCATTAAAACATGGGGACATCTTCCTTTTGTGGCAACATTATGAAGAATCTCAAACAGGAAAATGAGATCTGTTCACCACAAGGAGGTTTCTGACTCAAATTAATCCAAGAGCAGAGCACCAAAATTTGCCACAATGTTCCCATGCTATCTCCCCGGAGGCCCCTGAGAATGCTAACAATGCTGAAAACCAACAAAATCACTTGTGGTTTAACTGTAAGCCTGTGGGCTTCAAAGCCTGTGCAGGAATAATAAATCTTACATGTAGCGTGAAAGCAACTGCCTGCGAAGAATACTGAAATATATGCAAGCAGTTTTAGCTTCTTTAGTTCTGCCAGCAAACAAGAGGCACTCTCCTTTCTGAAGGGGCAAGAACAAAACTTACTTCTGTTCTCTGCTCAGCAGAAAGATGCACAAAGATGATTAAAAACAAGACCAGATCAAAATCTGAGTCAGATCTGCCACTGTCTTTAAACTAAATCTCATTTGCAGAGTCGAGAGAGGCCATGAGTAGGCATGCAGACTAGGGCAGTCCCTTTACGCTCTTCCAACAGAAAATGGAGGAGAAAACGCTTTCCCTCCGGCTGGCAGAAACAGCAGCAGAAGTTACCAAAGCAGGGACAGCTGCATTGGGAAGACCAGCTTCTTTCCCAGCTGGAAAAGCTATCTAATGATAGCTTTATTCAAACCTGTCTTGTCCTTCCCATACCCTTTCTCTGTGTCCTTATTTCCATTTATTCTTCCCTGTGAACTGCGCTAAAAGATTGTGCTGAAGGATTTATCTCCTATTGAACAGCTTTGCTCTGCTTCTGCATTCTCCTCTCCTTCCTTAGTCTGATGCCTACCATGTCTATTTAGAAGGTAATCACTTTAGGGCAGGGTCTGTCTGCTGTACCAATGGACAGTGGGGTCTCCTCTGGAATAGGCTGAAAGCATGACTGTAAAAACACTATTAACAATACTAAAAACTACAAAGAGCTCCATTTGGGAAGTATGGAGCCACAGCACATATTTGTACTTTTTTGTTTTGGTCCTTTGTTATACATCCAGGTGGAGCTTGGTTGGGAGAGTGATTTTTTTGTAAAACTAAAGAGGTTTCCTTTGCTACCACTCCCACTACTCCCAGCCCTAAGGCTTTGTTCTTGAGGCTTATCAGCCTTACAGACTCAGAGAGCAATCACACGGATTTCCTGAATAGCAGTGCACCGGATGGTTTTTGCAGTGCCCTGCATATATAGCTTTGGAATTGAGGAAATGCACTGGAAAAAAAGTGGGCTTAAAAAATACAGTCTCTAGGACTTGCCTGCCATTCAGAGAAGGAATTCCAGAACATGTCCCACAGCCAGGACAGCCCAGGTGGCCAACTGCAGTGCCACAGGACAATAAGGACAGAGAGGAGTAGCCGCACAGGGTGGGAGGGGAAACAGCCACCAGAGCACCACAGCTGGGGCAGCAGGAACCTCTCTCCAGAGCACACAGGGCAGAGGCTGAAGCTGTCTCCCACTCCAGCCACCTCAGAAAGGGCTGCCAGAAACACCCGACCATTTGCTACTATATCCTTAGATGCTACCTTTTAATATTCCAAAAGCTGCAGAAAGACACCTGACCAGAAGGCCAGGATCAAGTCCTCCCGCTTCCATAAGTGGATGGGAAAACTTACAGCAGAGGACATTGCAAGTCAGAGAGGGTAAATGAGGAAAATTCATTTCCTAGCTTTCACCTTGATTGCTTTCGTATTTCCTCTTCCTGGCCTTTGCGGATTCTCGCTGGGATCTAAAGAGAGTCAAGCTAGTTAGAGAGAATGAGAACACGAGGTATGCCTGGGGTTAGGTTGTCAGAGGGCTCAGAGGCCCTCAGCAAGCTCTGCGAACAGGAATATCTGCCTTTCTTGAAGCCGCGAGCCACGGCTAAAGTCAGTGTATAGGCAGTGGGACATGTTTGCCAAAACAGGAAAGTCACAACATTTTCTGAACTACTTCAGTTCAGTTTCTTCTTGGAGATAAAGGCATCTGGATAACTCTGAGCTTACCAGCTGTGGAAGCATGCAAGTCTGAAAGAAGGGTTGTCAGTAACACTTGACATGAAAGTTCTGTATGAGCTTATTGCTGTGTTCTGATACTCATGATTGAAAAGTGCCTTGAAAAACTCCACTATAATTCAAATTAAAAGCAGAAAGAACCATGAATCATAGTCATCAAAACTGAACATTTGGTTTTCAAAGAAAAAGAAACTCTTCATGTTCTATAGCATCCATGCCACAGCTAAACAGACAAAGCAAAAGACTTGTTCTAGGATGAAAGACTCGTTTGTACCAATGCTTCCTAATCTGATTTCAGAAGGGCCAGACAAGTCGGAAAAGGAGATGAAAGCCGAGCGGGTGGGGTAGACATAATTCCAATTACACTCTTGAAGAGCCACATTCCTTCCTCGGAGGAAGGACAGGAATACGTTATTATTAAATCAGCAAGGAGGTAGCAGAGGAAACTAACACTTGTGGAATCAGGTGTAGCTAACCACTACAGCTGCAACCATAATATAAAGTCTGTGAATACTCCAAGAATTATATACCAACACTCATATAGCCAAATTCTGGGTTGTGAGCTCATTACCTAGTAAGTCTCTAGAAAATGGGAGAGGTAATATTTAATTAAGATTAGCCTGCTACATTTTTTAAACATTACAGTTTCTATTTTTCCACAGGACAAAGACAACTGTCTGCAACAGGCGTTTTCTAACATGTTACTTTGCCTTTGTATTCTGGTAGAAGGTCATCTCTCAGAGAACAGTATTAAAGCATGAACAGCTACATTCCACTATCATTCTGACTTTACCTGTCATCAATAGAGTCCACTTTCTCCTGGATTTTATCAGAGTTAATGTTCCCATCGCTAACTAGCCTCCGGCCAGTCTCTACAACTGCATTGATCTTTTCTTCATTGGCATCCATTGTGGTCATGAAATCCTCCTGTTTTTTAATAGCAGCTTCTGCTCCTTCCAAGGTAGTGGGCATTTCCGTGTGTGCCAAAACATACTCCTGTGATGAAAACATAAATCAGAGAGATAAAAGTATTACGCTGAGGCTACACTGTCTGCTCCAACAACAGATTCACCAGATATGAAAAGAAATGTCTCCCAAGAACAGCTAGAAGTAAAATACCAAATGCAAAATTACAGTTAAAAAAGGGCATTTTATCTGTTTGTAGCTCTCCTGCCAAATGATCTTGTTTGTTAATTACTTGCAGTACATGATGTCAACCTGTAGAAATGAAATAAGGTGGATCTTGACCACTTGCCTGGTTATTAAGAAATGCTTCCGCTTGCTTGGTATCTCTGAGAAATAGCTGGTAGGCATGCGACTGGGAAAGGAGATTTTGCCTGTTCTCCCACATTTTGTGAAGCTCATTCCATCCAGTGTCCAAAGCCTGTAGGCGCTGGCGTAAGAACATGTACTGAGCGTCAGTTTGCCCTTGTGTCACCATCTCACCCATGTCCCTCATTTTCTGATAATCTTCCTCATAATTGTTGATTTCATTCTTAATACTCTCATGTTGAGTGAGCAGCTTCTCAGCCTCCGTCAGTGTGTTTGGCATATCTTCGGATGCAATTGCAGTCTGCGTTCTGGATAGCCAAGACTGGAAGTCATCCAGATCTCTCAGGAACTGCTGCAGTTTGCTTGCCTCTCCGAGGGACTCTTCCCGATTCTTGAGGGTGGTCTTCATTTCTTCCCATACGTCGTTGATTTCTGCGAGCCGTGAAAGGATAGCTTGTGCCTGGTCAGGATGCTCTGATTCCAGCTTTTCTGCCTCTTTTTGCAGGTCGCTTAGCTTGGCTTCAATGGCTACCAGATCACGTTCCATGCCTGTCAGCTTCCTCTGCAGGGCCATCACTCCAGCTAGATCATTACCCAAATCTTGCGTGGATTCAATCACTTTGGTCTTTTCCCTGATCCAAGATTTGGTTTCATTACATTCAAGATGGTAGTTCTGGATACTCAGAGCAGAGAGCAGAGCATCCTTCTTCCTATCTACCAGTTCTCTGAACTGGCTCCATCTGAAATATGTTGAGGAGAGAAAAGCAGAAAAATTGAGTTTTGTGTATAATAAGGGATAAGGATATGGCAACATTGCTGAGTGAGCAGCTGCTCACATTCGCTTGGTAAGCCATGAAATAACCTGACTATTCATGGTTTTTTTCAGTCCTTCCCACATCATCAATAGTTTTAGCAAAACAACCATTAACCAAGCTAAGGGCTACCAAGATGATTAGGGGACTGGAACACCTCTCTTATGAAGAAAGACTGAGGGATTTGGGTCTCTTCAGTCTGGAAAAAAGACGGCTGAGGGGGGACCTTATCAACACTTATAAATACTTCAAGGGTGGGTGTCAGGAGGATGGGGCCAGGCTCTTTTCAGTGGTGCCCAGTGACAGGACAAGAGGTAATGGGCACAGACTCGAGCATAGGAATTTCCACCTAAACATGAGGAGGAACTTCTTTACTTGGAGGGTGGCAGAGCACTGGAACAGGCTGCCCAGAGAGGTGGTGGAGTCTCCGTCTCTGGAGACATTCCAAACCCGCCTGGACGCGTTCCTGTGCAACCTGCTCTGGGTGACCCTGCTCTGGCAGGGGGGTTGGACTAGATGATCTCCAGAGGTCCCTTCCCACCCTACGGTTCTATGATTCTACAGTGTGTATTGTAGAATATGACAATTATTAGCAACACCGAGTCCTTAAATGTATAATTTTTCCTCAAGTAGAAAATTGCTACGTACACGTAGATTTCACATTAAATGTACTGTCTCAGTTTATTTTGAAGCCAAAAATAAGTGAGTTTACATGAAATTATAGTGGTTTCTTTTTTATCATAATAGTTATTACAGTAAATTTCCAGCTCTCAAATCAATGTACTGATACACTCAAGACCTGACTGAAGTCAATACCAAAACTCCATCTGTTAATCAAATATTTGAAAGACATAGCTCTCTTTCCTTTTGAAGCTTTAAAGGCCTACACCTTGAAGATACTTCAGGTAATAGTATCAGAATATCTTAAAAAAGACATAAAAGAAACACAAATAACCCCACCGTACTTGTTTCAGCCAGCGTCATGTTCATGAGTATGAGGCCTTCACTTACCTTGTGTTGAGTTTATCTTGCTGTGCTTTGATCTCCTTCTCACTTGGATGGCCGCTGTGCATTAGCTGTCTAGCAATTTGGTTCACTACTGCAACACGGGATGCCTGATTGTTCATTTCTGGTTCTAAGCTTTCAAATCTGGAGGGGGGAGGGGACACACGGGATGGGGAGGGGAATAAACAAAAAAAGATCACACAGGCATTAGCAAATCTGAGCCACAGGCCAGCTAAGAAAGGTAGCTGGTGTAAAAAACTTCCATTCAGTATTCCCCAAACTTCCTGGTAAAGACATTCTCACCTGTGCTGGATCACTTCCAGGTCCTCCAGCTTCTCTGGAATCTGCATATTATTCAGCCACTTCTCCTTTTCGTCAATCCAAAGCTCACAAGCATCTGCCTCACTGAACATCTTATACAGAGCGAGGGTATCCTGCAAGGCCTGTTTACGCAGCCGAGTCAGCTCAGCAACCTCTTTATATCTTTCCTCTATTCCGGACAATCTGCCTTGCACATCTGGAGATCCGGCGTGTTCCTGTGGTAGGGCCTTCGCTTGTTCGTGAAGAGAGTCAATAGTTGGCCGGTAGCTTGCAATCTCTTCAGCCACGTCTTTGTGTTTCTTGACCAGGGATTGAGTGGAATATTCATCATGGCCAACATCATTGCTGGAGACAATTTTGAGGATGTCCAACATCCATGCATCAATGTCGTCAGCGTCAGCCTGGAACTGGTGAAGGAGAGAGGCTTCCTCCAGACGCTTCTTCCTAATGGCAGATAACTGTTCCAAGTTAGCCCACTGCTCCCGGATATCCTTAATTCTTTCTCTGATTTTCTCAGACCCAAAATGCTCTTCCGCAATCATGTCTTCACCTTCTTTTATTGCCTGCTGAAAGTGGCCACTACGGCCACTCATTTCGTCTTCAAATGCCTTGTGTTTACTCAAGAGACGGACGACACTGGTTAGGTCCTTCCCATAGTCATCAGATGACAGGATCTGTTCCTTCTCCCTGATCCAACCCTCTTCTTCAGCCATTTCCCAGAAGAATTTCCAGAGGCGCCGGGACTCCTCCAAGCGGGCCCGGCGCTCGGCTGCGAGCTGGCAGAGCTCTTGGTAACAGAACTCCATGTGAGCGACACGGTCCCTGATAACTTGCGGGTCACATGGTTTGTAACCTGTTCAGATAGAGAACGTACATTACAACTTGGACTGATTAATTTTCATCTCTACAGCTGGGGCATATACAGAGTTCTTAATTCCTGTTTGTTCCATCTATGAAGTTTACATAAAAGAATTCATATTTAGTCTCCGGAAAGTGAGTGCGAACTATTCAACCTCCACCATACAAGAACACAGATCAGAAAATACTGTTCTTTGCATAAAGACAAAAAAAACCAAAAAACAAACAAAAAAAACCCCAAAAGGAACAAAAAATATTCAAGATATTAATGATATTCATGACTGTTTTCAGTGAAACAAAATTCATTACTCCAGATTTATACAAGCTTCATACACACAACTGCACAAAATGAACATCATTTACTGTAGTTAATGACACTGGTTTAGTGGAATCGCTTTTATTTAGCATAAATTGGGACAGTATCAGACTGGTCCAATAATTTGTATGGTTTGCATTAGAAACACACAATGGGGAATTAATGGTGACTACAAAGTTACAGCAGCTGATGGTAAGGAGCATGACATCCCATGCAAAACACAATGCCACAATGAATTCTTGAGCAGGTACCTGGACTAATTAATCACTGATGCAGTGAGTAAAAAAGGAACAAATGAAGCTGGATTCTCTTATTCTGGTGCTGAATTTAACCTAACATGCCTTGCAAAACTAATGAGGCTTAACCTTATACGCAATTAAGACAAAGAAGGATGTGCTGGCTGCTAATTACCTTCTCCATCGGTGGCAAACTTCTGAGCAGATGCATTGACTCCTCTCACTCTCTCAGCCTGAATAGCAATGTCAGCTTCCACAAGGGCATGTTTCTGCAACAGGTCTTCAACTCCTAACAAATGTTTGCCATAGTCTTGAGACAGCAGAAGCACCTGATCAAAAATGTAAAACATAAGTAAAATGGGCTGAAAGCCATAAACTGTTTGTTTCTTAATGACTTGGTGCATTAACGCTGTTCCCTGTTGTTACACTGATTTAAGTCCAGAAGAACACCAGGCCCATGGGGAGACCTATTTCAAATGTATCGAGACATAGCTGATAAGAATTTGAGACAATATTTTTAAAATCACTGGCAAAGACTAAGAACTTGACCGCTCTTTAATGCAGTTTTAAGTCTAGCATGACGAGAAGCTAAGTTAGCTCGGCACAAGCAATAAAAAGCACTCAGTCCAGGTGCTGTGAGCTGCCACTGAGCTACACACATCTTTCTTTCCTCCAACAGCTTCCAAGTTCTGCTGGCTGATGGGCACGAATAAAGTCATGGTCCTTTACCTTCCCAGAACCCAGGAGAACAGACAGGAAGAAATTAATGCTTTTTAAAGCACAGAGGTGAAGACATGACTTGTTCCCCATGTAAATTGTGATGAAGAGAGATTATTTAATTCCCCTTGACCAAAACTGTAATCCTTACCTAAGCACTGTGACCAAAGCCTTTGTCCGTTATGAGATGGGCATGAAGCTGAAAAGTAGCTTTTTATAGAATTGAACTTTTTCTTTCTCCTTACTTGTTTTTAATCTTTATTTTTTAAAAATCATTATAAGGTATAAGGAATTTGTTCACTGCTCTTTACCATGGATCTTCTGCATTTGCCTCTTAAACCAGAATCTTAAAAATTTACAAAAAAAGGACATCTACACCTCTCCAGAATATTTGGTCTACGTTCTCAAATGGCTAACACCTACCTTCATCTCATCCATCCAGTCCATAATGTACAGCATTTCCTGGAAAATCTTTTGCAGACCAAGATTCATCTCCAGTCGCTGTCTCCGTGCCCTGAGCAGCTCCAGGAGATACTCCCATAGGCGTATAACATTGTCCTTTCTCGCAGTAATGCGCTTGATATCATGGTAATTTTCAGTCTCAAGCTCCTTTGCAACCGCAACCACGGCCTGGACTCGTTCTTCATACGCTGCAATATCTGTTTCAATGGCCTCATGCTTCTTTGTTGCGGCCTCTACTGCTGGAAGGTCAAAGCCAAAATTATCCTGTAAAGACAGAGACACTTCTTCAGTAACGGTTGCTGAGCAGAAAAGCTCTACTGCTCAAACTCTAACATGATTTCTCCTTGTGCAGCATACACTTGTTAGCAAATTTGGGATCTCAAAATGCTCTGAAAGGTCTTTTTTAATAAAATCAGAGACACCCCTGATAACCAGAGAACCACTGATAAAATCAGAGATATAATTTACTACTTTCGGAAGAAGAATCATGGTGACCATTAGGATCAGGCTGGGGCCTTGGATTTTTTTAAAGTAATCTCTAATATTAAAAAATAAAATTAATTCCTGGGCTAATTCCCCTGAATTGGCCAAAATATTCAGATAAAGAAAATCTTGACTGTGGGTAGATATTTCCACATCAGTATCACCTGAGTACAGACTGACAGATTCAAGGAAAGAATACCCCAAATGCATTAAAGATAGGACATACAGTACATACACATATAAACCAAACATACATTTGCGCACAAGTACAATAAATAGAAATATACATAGACGCCCTAAACTATGAGGCACAGGGGGGGAAAGATTCTCTTTGCAAGAACTGTATCCTATAATTACTCATGGAAATAATTTTAGTCACACAGACAATTTCTGAAAGCAGCACCTGAGAAACGAGACGTTGATTTTCACTCAGCCAAGTTTCTCTCATAGCTGCCTTGCGATCAAATCTGCGTGCAAGTTGTTCCAGTTTCTCTTGTCTGATGAGCTCATTTCGCAGTGCCAGTTCTCTTTCATGTTCAGCTTTTTCCAGTCTTTCCCAGGCCTGAAGACGTGGAGAAAAAACACGCATCTTCTAAACACGCATTCTTCAGGATTATGAGAAATCACATCACCTTTGTACGGAATCAGGACTGAAGTCACTACAGCAAAGTTTCACAAAACTGGCTTATTTATTTATATGCCAATAAATCAATAAATCTGGCTTGTATTGGCTGGCCTTACACCTTGTCTGCTAATATAAGCGCACGACTTAAAATTAGTTCTCAGTTCATTCATAGATTTTCTGAGTAAGGGACTTAAGACTTGTTTACCTCAGATGCACTTTCTCAAGTTCATTTGGTTTTTGCCTCCAATAAAGCCTAAGGACACAACCCGGTTCGAATGTGTTAAGAGTGTATTTGTTAACAAAAAAAAAAAAAAAAAAAAAAAAAAAAAATCATCTAAGTTCTACTCCCAAATAACTGGATTTTGTCTTTCTCCTTTAGGAAATGAGAACTAGAGGTTCATGCTGTCTCACATCCAAAATCAACATACAATTGCTGTTCTTTATTACATCCACTTTGGAAAAGAAAACAACTGCAGAATTCGGTTACTTTTGGTGCATACCAGTCCTTTTGTTCCCCAAAGCCATAAGTAATTCACATGCATCACATTACTATTGCAAAAATAAAAAGTCTTAGAAGCATGTTGAAAGCCAGCTCATCACCTTTCAGATCTTCTTACAAACAACAAAAATACCCACAAGTAAACACAAACTACCCTAGATTCTTCTAAATCCTAACAGATGTGAAATTGCCTGAAACCCAAGTATTTTAGGCATTCAGAGGCACAAGGGCTTAATGCAAACAACTGTGCAGTTTACTGCTCTCTAGGATGCAGACCGAGGCCACAAACACCCACAACAGCTGCTCTGGGAATGCCAAGCATGATCAAACACAAACGAGGAAAGCTCACAGGTCTAAGTTGTTTGTTATCCTTGAGAAAGCTTGTCAGCTCTGCTGCTGCCAGCCGCACCAGCACCAAAAAAACCACCTGCATAAACCCTGAGAGGGAACCCCAAGACTGGTCATGGCGCTTCCTTCACTGTCCCATGCTGCAGGCAGGGGGACTGAGATGCAAATGGGGAGGGCTGCAAGACCTAGATATCGTTGCTGCTTTCTGTTGATTAACTCTAATAGCCAGGACCATGGAGGAGCAAGGCAGGGCTACTAGATCCATAATCAGAATGACCAGGCATTTTTCCAGTGTAGAAGATCTTACAGATAACTGAGGATACCCAGGGATTTGGTTCACATTAGTGAGTCCGACCTGTGAGAAGAGGTCACCCCATCTCTCCCCAGCCCTTATGGCTCCCCACATCAAGGCTGGAGATAGCAAATGTGTTTCTTCCCAATATACTGACAGAGTGAAAGAGAACAACAACTGAGTCGCGCAGGAGGAGCTTGCTCGGTTTACCTTGTTAATGTCAGAGATGAGTTTGCCCTCCCTTGGCATGTATACTTTCTGATTGTTGGCTCTCATTTTGCTTTGGATGGTAAAAAGCAGCACTTCTAGGTTTCCTTTTTCTGTAAATCTAAACAAAATTTTTCAAGAGAACTGAGTTACAATAAAGCTTGCATTGCTACTCAGGTATTATAAAGCACCTCCTTAAAATACTGACATTATGAATGGACCATTCAGATAAACACCTTCATCTTGTGTGAAAGCTGGAAACAACTGGAACAGACCGACACATCCCCTGGAACCCGTTGGTTCAAACAGCAAAAGAAACTTCACAGAAGTCAGCTGTCTGCGTGTTTAGATTTAAACCCCCTTGGGGGACAGAAGGCTGCTTCTTTTTTTTTTTTTTCTTTTTTTTATTCTGTTATGTGCATTGTCCTAGTTTACACTATCGACACAAGAAATGGAAGTTTTATTTAAAGTCCACTGCTGTCAATAAACTCTTCCCACTGTTTTCCTGAGTTGTACGCCTGGGAAATAAACAAACTCCATAGGCACTAGGGAACAGACTGCAATTTTAGAAGATGTCTGGATACTTTGTAATGTTTTGGATTGTGATTATTATCCATTACAACTTATGTTAGACACAAATAATAAACAGATCTGATATCATAATGCTAAAGAAACTTTCCAGAAATAAGTTGCACAGTTTTGGTTATATCAGTTTTAGTAAGCACAGATGTGTTTCACAAAGCCAGACACACTTCCTCCTGATTTTGGATAAGCAGTACGATTCTTTTAATAGCAGCGTATTGGTACTGTACGCTGCTAGCAAGCACGACTGTTGATATTACTACACTAAAATGGTATGCTATTACCACTCGTACTATAAGGCAAGCACCTCAGTGAAGTGACAGCTTCCAGGAACTCCAAGGTCCTGCAAGGCACAGGATCGCTAAGACACACTTTTTATTATTACTGGTTTTGTTGTTGTTATTATGTACGTATTGAATAGCATAAAGCAAACAGGCTCCGAGTAATACTGGTGAGAGCCAATTACGAATATGGTACCTGGGTTTGTTCAGAAAAATAAATTCTTCAGCCAAGATTAAAATTACTTGGATGTGTTTGTTTTTAAAAAAAATAAATCAATGATTGACTAAACAGAACAAGACCAGCGTTTTTTTAAGCTAAGATTAAAATTACTTGGGTGGTTTCTCTACTGTGCGGTAAGTGTTGAATGCCTGTAGCTGCTGTTGCACACCAACTAGCGAGTTGGCAAATTTGCGATTGTTGAGGATGATAATGGTTTGCTCAATCCACTCAAGAAGGTCAGAAGCCAGCGATTCGTATTTTTCAATCATCTTCTCCGTTTCAATGGCATTGTCAAGCACCTGCAACAAGCAGCACAACGTAACATGAGTAACAAGGGCAGTGCCCTTCAGTCATTTAAATACAACAAGATACATAAAAGAAACTGTTCAGAGATTTGAGTTATGAATCAGACCACTCAGTCCAGAGTGCCACAGGGGCTGGTATCTCCAAGGAATGAGGGCTTTCCATTTTTCAATGAACTCCCACGATCCCACGGCAATAGAGGGAGAGAGGTGAGGCTTACAAAAGGATTCATGTTCAGTCTGCCAGCTGTAAAGATTGGGGGCTACTTCGCCAAAGGGTGGAAAACGACTGCACATTTTTTTAAATGAGGGACTTTTCTGGGCTCCAGAAGAGACAGAGGACCCAGAGTGTGAGAAGCAGTTAATGAGAAAGGAAAAGCAGCAATGATGCAAAATTAATGAGTGAGAGTAAAACACTGACCAAATGTTTTCTAATACAAGGCAGCTGGAAATTAACTACTCCTCACAGTCATATGGGAATATTTAACATTTAAAACACATTGAAAAGCAAAACTAAAAACTACCATACAGTGGACTCCTAAAAAACTAATACCCAAGAGGAAAAAAAAAAAAAAATCAGAAAGATTTCAACTGCTTTATAACAATTTATAATGTGAACTTGCAAACCTTTCCAATACGTTTTCCTTCAACAGCTAAAGCTTTCATCTTGGAGAAGTAGTGGTAATATGTCACCACGTAGGTGATGATTGACTTTTCATCAGGATGATCAACGCTGATATCTGCAAACCAAACAAGAGTTGTCTTAGCATATTGGGGGTGCACGGGTTAAAAAAACAAAGCTAATGATGCAACAAGGATGTGTTTAAGAGTCAGAGAGATAGTTTCAGTGTCAGTTCAGCTCCTAAGATTTATGTCCTAATCAGAAATAAATTCAGCAGCGTTGGACTGGTTCTGAATTACTTGGTGTCATACAGTACTGAAGTGAGAAGTCACTGAGAAGTGCTCCTGTATCTCTTTGCCTATGTGTGGACTGTGGTTAAAGCACGGGTCTAGGGGCCTTTGGGCCTTAAGAGTCAGGTTCCAGACTTTGCCACAGCTTGTGCTCATGCAAATACCTCCTCTAGTGTCTGTGTGAGTTGACAGAACTACTGTTAATTGACAACTTCGATGCTATAACCGCATTTGGAGAGAGGAATTCAAATGTAATAATATGTCTGTCAAGGCAAATCTTCCCAGAGATGCAGATGGAAAACAAATTATTTTCTTTCCTGCAGCAATTCTGAGGCACTGAAAAATAAGCAAGAAGGAACTCGTCCAAACACATAGTCTCTGTGTCAAGTCCCTGTGACAAGAAAGTTTCCTGTTCTAGCACTGTAAGCACACCTTCCAATATGCATGAGCAGGAACACTCCCATGAAAGCACAGGCTAAAACTCAATGACAGTCTCCAAAAGCAGCTGCTAAATATTTGCTGAAATCCACAGCATTCATCTTCCAGCTGACAGAAAGTATTTCACAGAGCAGACCAGATGGATGCCTGTAACTGGAATGATTTTATGCATACATGGCCAGTCCAGTGCTCTTGTCAGATAGGGGAAAATAAACACAGGATTAAGGCCTCTTATGCTACTGCTGCTCAGTCCTCTGCAGGAGACATCTTGCATTCTCTCCTTCCCTCTCTGTCTGTATCAGGTGAGTCAGCAGCATCCTGCTTCTCTTTAACACAATAAGCTATCACAAAGCTGTGCCCTTCCACAAGAAGGGGCGGGAGAAAAGAGCTGTAAAGTGCTGAAACTGCAAGGAATTCTTACCCTCAGGGTCCAGGAGCTTAGTGAGACCAAGGTGTTGCTCTGCAAGGTTAAAAGCATTCTGCAGATTGTAGTGTGCATTTGATTTCTTCAGCTTGTCAAAATCAATCAGATCAGGCCTAGACAGGATGGAAAATTCTTTAGATTTCCCAAAGCACAGTGCAGCCACCCTCACATGAACAAATGAACCAAAATCTGCAATCCTCAGAAAACCTGGCCCCTCCTGCTGCCACGGTTTTGCTTGCCCAGTAGCCCTATGCATTTGAACGGCAATACTGAAGGAATGAAGTAACGCCTAGCACATGCCATGGCAGAACCTCACCCATGGCAAAAAATGGATGATAGTTTACCAGAGATAAAGGTGACCTGGAAAAGAAAGGAACAAAGCTGTGGTCACGCAGTATCTCCTCATGCCCATGTAAGTATGCAAGCTGTCCTAGTAGCTCCACCTGAGCTTGCTAGTGAGCCGCATCCCCAGCCATGTCAAAGTCTAGCACCGGATTTTGCCATCTCTGTGCAGGGATTTCTTTCCCCCTCAGGGTGCTGTTGTGTGTTGCATCCCCCTTCTGCCCCTGAATTCTAGGCGATCAGACCCTATCATTGGTTACTCAACAAGGCACAAAAACTTTTCTTTCAACCTGTTCATCACGTGTATAACTTACTCTGTTGAAACCAAACATAACCTGTTTCAACTTGTGATGCGCGAAGCTGTTGCCCAGATGAGCTCACAGGGACCACAAGAGCTGTAAAGCTCTAAAGCAAAGCAAGTTGCTGTAAAAATCCCAGCAATTCTTCAACTTCCTCCACTCCACAGATTTTAAAATCAAGCTGCAAGGTAACAACAAAGCCCAGTGCACACTGCAGCGGTCCAGGCTTTCAAAATCCATAAAGACATTTACCCATACGTACCTGTGCTTATGTATTAGTGCATTGAAAGCCATCCCGTCCCTCCAGCTTGTGGTAAAGTTGTGAATGTTGACATTGGGGTAACTGACAGAACAAAAAAACAAAGAGAGCACAATCAATATAGCATCCCTGCTGCAGCTCTCCATACTCTGTCACTGAAAGCTGGTTGCAGGAGCAACACATTTATTGTAAACCTAAAGGTGGGATATAACCATCCCATGATGGACAATCTATCACCATGACTGCGTTCTAATCAGAGACTGACACTAGAGGCATGTGCATCTCATCTACTCTTGTAAACCCTGCAGAATTGATATGCGTTCCAGAGAAAGGCTCTGAATAAACCTCCAATTAATCACTTGAAGTTACTATTTTATAACTTGCTGTCCAACCTGCAGCCTGTGAGGTTTCAAATCCCTGAAAGTCTAAGGCCTGCTCCGGATTTAGCTGCTGGCAAAGAATTACTACTCAAAATATCAGGTTCAAGAGAAGAGTAGGAACAGCTGGAGCAACAGAGAGGAGTAAAACCTCTTCTGATGGCTGCAAGTGCCATGGGAGCAGCGGTACATTAAGTTTCCTTGAAATTGTCTGGTATCCCAGGGCATCTTCAAGGACTGACCTTAGTCACTGTCTGACTTTTAAACAAAGCACACGCGATAGCCACCTTTGTTCCCTGTGGGTACACAGATGTAAAATTAATTTGTTGGGTGATATGGGTATTTTGCAAGTCTCCAAAAATTTCAGGCTGCTAACAAACCACTTTCATAAAAGTTCTTGGAAGGGGAAGGTGGAGTACCACTCGAATAATGCTGAAGTGCCCCAAGTCATCACAGGGACATCCACGTTTCATGGGGGAAACATACTGAATCTCTACAAATGGATATTTAATTATGCAAGAAGGTTACTGTCAGAGAAAGACATTTTGGAAATATTCCCATATATATAGAAAGAGGGAAAAGTCGGTGGCAAGCATCTGAAGCATCACTAAGTCTTCAGAAGAGGGTGGAAAAGAGTCAGCATACTACTATATATTCATAGATTATCAGATTGGTATGTTTATCACACAGCACTAATATAATAAATTCAGAATTTTCTGACTTGTAAACATCAATTCACGTCTCTTGGTTGAATCCACTTAAGGAGAGATATGTGTTTGCCCATTTAAAATTATTTCAATGAAAACTCAAAATGCTGTAAGAGCTTTAGAGATAATCACTTAATCCACGCTCACCCAGCTGTCTTCATCTGGCACCACAAAAGCAAAGCATCTTTAGCAGATTTCTTCTCCTTGTTGTCCTCAGTTTCAACACTGATATCTTGGATCTAAAATTAACGCAGAAGTTTAAAACATTTCTCTGAGAAAACACATTTTTTGCTTTTTTGAAAAGAGGAAAGAAGTTATATCAGAATAAAATTAAACAAAGGAAATCTACGATGACAGGCAGAGTGGAAGTAGGTGAATGTTCTTCCTCATTTAAGAGCATTCATGTCAGAAGAAAGCTCCATCTGCCCTTATTTTACTGTAGGATTACTCTTTGTTTAGTCCACTGACAAAGCAGTTTAAGCTTCACCAGATGTACGTCCAACTGTGGAGGCAAACCCTGCCCTATACAGCATTATGGTGTCACCCTGCACGGTGCCTCCCACAGGATGCTGAGCACATCCAGGAGCCAAGGGGGTGCAGCAGGTAGAGGTCCTCACCAGGGGATCCACAGGCAAAAGCTAACCAGGAGCTTTACAGGACCAAACACACTGTGGGACCTCAACCTTGGAGAAAATAGTGTTTGCCTTTAGCATCATATGTTCCAGATTCTAGGCTGCAATTTAGTTTTTAAAAAGAGGAAAAATAAAAAAAAAAAAGAATCCAGTTTTTACTTCATATGGACAAATGTATCTCATTCTACGGATATAGTTCACTACTTTTTTTAAAAAGAGTATTGTAACTTCAGTGAAGTTCCACTGCTGTCACTGAAAGTTAGGCAGACACTTTCATATTCGGAAAACACTGAGCAACACCAAAATTAAGGGAATGTTAAAATTTATTAAATATTTATTCCCATGTTATTTATTATAAATTATATATTTATTAAATAAATTTATTCTCCTTTCTGCAAAAGAACTTTCCAGCGTTTTTTAACTGAGGGCAAAGACCAACGTGCAACTTGCTGGAAAACAAGAAATCTCAGCCTTTAGCTGGGACACTAAAACAATTCCTGTGGACACCCTTAATCTACTTCAGTGCAAAATCAGCCAGGTTAATGATAATCACCACAGAGGTGAAAACAGCCGAGAGCAGCATTTCCTCCTATGTCTACAAGAGCGTACAGGTCTATGACTTGAGCGTCATATCTATTAGTAATTTAAAAATAAAACCATATTACTCTCCACACAGGAAACTCCCATTAGCTGCCACTACACATCAGCAGCATCACGAAGCACCATTTATCCTCTCCCCTTAGCTCTGGAGCACGTCCTGCCAGATGCTGAGCACTTTTCACTTCCATCATCTGGGAGGACCTGGGACCACTCCATTCGTAAAAAGCACAAAGTATATTTCAAAGAAGTATGGAAAACTCAGATGTGTGTATATCTGTGTATGTATACATCTTTACCTGGAATCTCAGGATAATAGTCCAAATAAGGCCAAGCGTCAGTCTGTGATTCCCATCCACAATATCATGAGATCCCATGTTTTCTAGATGCACTCTTTGCTCTTTCAGGAATTGGAGGGCTTTATCAACATTCTCCAGGCAATGGATGCGCATCCTTCCCTTAGTTGGTTTAGGCTAGAAGGTGAAAGGGAGAAGAAAAACATGCATTACTGTAGACAGAAGGAAAACAAAAAAAAATGCTTGCTAACTCTTCGGTCCAGGCAGGTGAGTCACCACATTGTCCACTCCTAGCCACCAATACTGTATGCATCTGTTCTTCACATCAACGGACAAAACCGCTCCTCGCATCTTACAGCACATTTACACAAGCATAATGATAGCCATGTGTCCAACCCGTGATGGACAACATCCTAGACCTGACCCACACACACTGAGACCCAATTTCATTTGCCCTTCAAGTATTTTGCCTGCTTACTCCCTTCATTTTTTCTGTCTACTATATTCATTCATTAGCTGGAAGATAAATTATTGTTCGGTTCACGCCACACCTGTTACATTTTCCCAAGATTATTTTTTTTCTCCAGTAGAAGTTCTTCCACACTTAAAAAGAAGATTCTGCAAAGATAAAGATATGAAACAAACTGATATCTGGCATATGTATGCAATAGAGGGAGTTGGTAATAAATGCTCCAGAGAATATCTGTAAATAAACGCACACTTTCCAAAAAGGCAGCTCAGATTTGGATCGTAAATTACTCGATAAAATTCCTCCAGATAGAAATGTCATTGCTTTTTATCAGTCAGCTGAAGTAGGATAAATAGGATGAAAATAACAGAAGAGATTTATTCCAAACAATTTATTCGTAGAAAAAGAAAGTAAAAACAATAATAAAAAAAGTCAGCCACACCAATGTAACACAATTTTATGAAGGCCCCGTGCAAACAAAAAAAGACATGAATATATTAACAGCGTGTAGAAGTCTGCTGTAAAACTCAATAAAATTAAAGCAACTTTCTTCTGCAGATAACGATTACAGCCTAATAACCTGTTCACTGCTCACTGAGATGTCACCAAAGGTACTCAGCCAAACTACCAACTGACATAATTTTGTTGTTTTCTGCAGTGAATGTAATTAACTGACCATGGAAATAGCTCAGGCACAATCCTCACCTCAGACTGCACGCAAATGGAAGAGTTTCAGCCAGAGTCGTATTACAGTGCCTAGAAACAGCAGCCTGTATAACAGCGTGTCATAAAGATGAAACACTTACTAGAAAGATGTCCTTCAGGGCACGTAAACCCCTGAAGTTACTGGTTTCACTTCAGCTTTCAGTCAGCACCATTGCTCTCCAGAGGCTGGGTAACCACGCAGAGAAAGTCAACCCACAACTCCCAGCAAGGGTGAAAATTTCCAAGAACCCGCCACTGCTTTTGGGTGTAAAAGCCCCTCCGAAGAGGCATGAATTGCATGTACGCTCTGCGCACATACCATACACCCCAAATGCTGCCAGTACAGGGCGAGGAGCCATAGCACGAGTGGGAGCAAGACTGCGGTGACACACTTGTCTGAGACCAACCGGAGATCCCTTGCTATCAGTGGGGACAATCCAAGATCCATCCTTCTGCTGGCACCATCAGTCCCCCAGGAGTGTGGTAAGATGGACCACAGGTTTAATTTAATCTTGCAAAATACAGGCAGGAAGGCAGGAGAGGCAGCGCCTGGCTGCAGGGGAAGGCGGAGGCCAGGCTGTGCCCGGGAGCTGCCTGTCCCGTGACTCGCTCCGGCCCACCGCCACACCTGAGAGCCAGAACAAGGTGTGCTCGTTCTTATGATGATGTTCCCAAAATACAGGAATGACCGTGACTGTGGCCATTTCTAAGCAGCGGTGGCAGACCTGACTCCATCCCCTCCGCCTCAACGCAGCCCTTCTCACTTACCTAAGCAGTACCTGCACTGCCTCCAACGCCTCAAGTTACTGAGCAGAACATGGTTTCAAAAGCACTTTTTCTGCTCTCAGAAGCTCCAGCAGCAAGGTGACAGAGTTAATACCATTCACGATAGATGTTTTATTTAGTTCCTGAGACCGCCTGCTCCCACCCACACTCTCTACGATGACATACTCTCCAATTAAGAATCCAGGAAACATAACCTTCAGGTTATTGGCATGAATTTCTCTCCCACACACACAATGACTGTACATGAAGCAGTGGAGCACGCACAGTAAACCTGAAGTGGACACTGCTCCCTGCAGAGCAGGAGCAGGCTGACATATTTTTCTAGTGCTCCAGCACTAGGTGCACTTTCTAGCTTAGAAATTTCCTAATCGGTCCGTAACAGCTTATTAGCAGTGTCATCTAGGGCTGTTCCAACCATGATTTATTAATGGTCCAAGAAGGCAGTTCAAATTTCTGCGAGGACGAGAATGACAGTGCCACCCAACCAAAAAAACGCCGGGCACCCCAAGAAGACGGAAGGTTTGATTTTTCTGTGCCTCCACACCCGCAGGCCATACAGTTTAACCCGTTGTCCTGCAACAGAAAGAGGAAGAGGCATCCATGTCCAGTTTGTACGAGGTATGGCTGTGCTTGCCACACTCTCTTGCACAGCCCCAAGATGAGACATAGTGAGATATAACTTTCACCTTTACTGGGCTAACACAGATCCAGATATTAACCAGAGGGAAAGAAAGCCCACTGAACGCATCATTTATTGTATTTAACTAAACTCGCGAATCTTCACACGCATGTTATCAGGAAAATTTGTTTTACATCAAAAATCTTCCTTTTTCCAACAGGAAACACGACAGAACTCACTACAGAGAATCTGCTTAAATCGTTTGACCTTTAAGCATCCAGGAATTGTAAGGAATTTACTAATCCATTAACTAGTTATGGAAGAAACTGAGCTAAATGCTTGATTTTGTACTGAAAACAATTCTCAGCTTTATTTTTCTGTTTGGGAGAGGGTTAACAGTGTGTGCAAACAAAACTACAACTGTCTCTTCATACTGGCTGGATTCTTTTCCACTTTGCTCAGTGAGACTATTGCATGCTATCAATCTCTTTCCAAATACTGTGCTGTACAGTGGACCTTACATAGTAAGGTCTGGACTAAACACTAGGATGAGGAATCAAGCTGAGCAAAGACAGGGAGATGCAGATGTTGCCCTTATTGGATGCTCTTATTTTGAGTTTCTCCAACACACCTTCAGGGACTCTGGGTTTTCATCATCAAAAATCACAACAGCTTTTGAAAAATGCAGGGTTTGTGCAAAAAAGGCTGTAGGTCCTACACAGGGCAAAGAGCAGTCCTGCTTCCTTGATTAGCATCCTAAATGCCCAACTCGGCTCCGCAGGCATATGGCTCCAGCTCCAGAACCTGAATCCCAGGTTCAAAAGTGAGAAAACAATTCCCGTTTGTTCCACTGCATCAGTAAACACACCATGTTAAAATAATTATCGAGGCTAGTTTCTGCATTAGTTTACTGCTTTCTTACCAGTTGATGTTTCTTGTCTTGATTTTAAGCTTTCTGCATAAGATACTGCCTTTAGATTTCTGCTTGGGTGACATGGCGAAGTCAGAATCTAACCAATACCAGCTAAAATGACTTCCAAAAGGCTGTAGAACATCAGGAAGCGGATGCTACGTGCTGATCCCCCTGGAATATTTTTGGTGTGTGTAATTGTCTCAAGGTTTAGTGCATTGTGTTATCTGTACTCTTGTTTGCAGAGGAAGGTGTGGTGGAATGTACTGTTCAAACAGAGACTGCTGTCCTCCATCCTGAGATAACGAAACTACAAAAAGAATTTGTGGCGGTGCAGGCAGCTGCCAATGCAATACGCAAACAATGATGCAAGGGCAGATCCAGGAGTCTCACCGGGTGGCTCCTGCCCCCTCCCACTCAAACAGCCGCATAAGCTCTGTTTGCATTTTTTAAGACCTGGAGTGAAAAATGTAAATGAATCACGCAAAAAGAGTCACATGACTGGTCTGAGATTCACCACTGCTATTTGATACAGAAAGTCAAATCTTGGCAGGCAGATACGAAGATTTGAACAGAGGTGGCACAGTTGCTGTCTGAATCCTCAAATAATGGAGTACGTTGGTCTCAGTTATTCCTGCACGAATAACACCTGCTACCTGAGTGAACACGTCATATCTAATACCTCACTGACGTAAGTGATTTGGCATAGACAGAAACATGTTTTGAGCAAACTGTAGTTGACAAACATTGAGATTAGTTGCCTCCATCCACATCCTACTTGCGCTTACTCCTATGCATATCAGAGTTTCCTTACCCTCAGAGATGCGTTTAAAAAGCTTCCTCTCTTGCTTCGCTGTACAGACACTACACTGTGGGCCATATGTTCAATTCATTAACCAGACTCTTAAGCCATGGAGCTTCCATTAGTAAGAGTGCTCGATGACAAGCGATTACACAGTCGCATCCTCATGTAGCCTTAGGTCTTAGCTAAAGACCCGTATTTCTTTGAAAAGATTACTTTAAATTAGGTAGTTAAGAGCATAGCCATCACTTAAGGAACTGAAGGAAAAACTGATACCCAGCCATTTCTTGACACCCAGTTTTCCTGGTAATCAGCAGTATTTTTCACTACAAGGATTTATTTTCTCATTCACCACTCCCTTGTGCTGGTATCAAGGGGGCATACCTCTCAGCATACCCAAAGAAAGCATTTGCCCCGTTAATTTAAATTCATTTTAGACATTCCTCTAACCAAGAAAATCCAAGCCTTATCTATCCTAGTAAAATCAAGCACACCCAGGAGCATTCGTGAGCAGTGGGGTGCAATTAACACCGTGGCTAAAACTGCTGCAATGCTTCCCAGGGTGGACTTGGCCCTCTCCAACCAGCTGTCCTCCACGGCCCCCCAGCACGGTCCAGGAAAGGGAGAAGGGAGGTTCCAGTCCTTGGACCGGCAGGCAGCCTGCACACGGCGACTGTGTTTACTAGCACAAAATCAGGCCAGCTGGCCACGGTGCCCAGGAACGTTCCTCAGCACATCTAATTCACCATTACCAAGACAGTCTAAGGGGCTGGAGAACATTTAGCGCTCTGCACCTCTCAGATTTAGGAGCAGGGCGTATGCTGCTGGAAGCACTCAGCATCTCACCAGCAAGGAACCTTTGAAGGAGAGTTTCTTTGATTCCTACTGAAACCGACAGGAAAATATTTTAATGGTGTCTGTATCCAGCTGAAGCAATGGACTTTTTTTTTTCTTTAATACATAAAAAGACATTTGCTGAACCCTCAGTATTCAGTTTTGCTGTACTTCAACTGAGCCAAGGATTCACCAAAAAAAGACCCAAAACCAAAACAAAAGCCCCACAATGAATATTAATGAACACTTACAAGTCTCTCTCCTGAAAGAACTTCCAGAAGTTTGATGAGCATCCTTCCATCGCGAAGGTCAGTGTACAGGTCTGTAATTCTGCATGATACACGTGCCAAGTGGGAATTAACCCACTTTGTGAAAGTCTTCTTCTGAACTGCCTCGCGCTCATCTGTTAGGAAAATAACACAATGTTACTCAAAATAAATCACAGCTCATGTACCTACGTGAAAATGTGATATTGAAATATGTCTAATATTAAAGGTACAGCTCGTCTTCTTAGCAGAATCACTGAAGAAATTGGGACTTTCCACTGAAAATCCACCCTTCTTCCTGTTTTATGACATTTTCTGATGTCAGTGGGAATTTTACTGAGTTACCATCTATGGAATAAATCTGAACTACATATGGCAGACTTACTTGCTGCTCAGATAAACAGCTTTCTCAAGATGTAAAGAGGTCTGTTGTAGAGCTACAATGTAAAAGCCCCTTTAGACTACTCAAACTGCCCAGTAACTTGATCAAGAGTTATCTTCCACCGCTGGAAGAACAGGCCAACTTCTGCTCTCGAATGTGCACACAAATCCTGAAATACCAGGAGTCACTTTGGATTAAGACAGGTACAAAAGAGAACAGAGACAAAAGCTGCTCGTTTACTATTTTCCCTTCCTGATACAGTATTTATTTGTAGATTCAACATTTGTAACTGTATTTACAGAACGTCAAGAGGAACTTTTCCATAACTGCATGTCTGAAGTAGACTTGGATTTATTTAAAGCCATAGAAAAACAGGTTCTTTCCACCTGCCCTTCCCAGAATCTTTCACAAGCGTTTATACATGAGAACATTGGCTATGAGAGCTCCCTTAATGCACAGGCTCACTACAGTCCACATTAAATTCAGAAACTCCTACACAGCCATCTGCCAAGCCGAGAACTCTGAGACAGAAAATATTGTACATCTTTGTGGTTAAATTCTTTTGCCAAGGGCTTTGGATGAAGCCCTTTCTTGTTAGCAAAAAGTCATTTCACTGAAATGGGAACTACTACAGACCAATTTGTCAGAACACAGGTGCTCAAAACTTGGACACCGAAGTCCATAATTAGACATATGAATGAAAGCGGTCTGCTTTTCCGAGCAGCTGAGCATCTAAACCTCCCATTGGTCTCTTTAAGTTGTTGGCAGGTTCAGAAACAGGACATGAAGACTGGTAAATCCTAACCCAGAATGTAACATGCCCAGCTCTGAAAACTCCAAGTACGTTCATTGAAACACAGAAAACATTAATGATGGTGCAGATCAACGCAGAGTTTATATCTGACTACCCAGGGTTTCAGTGGATGCTGTCCTTCAAAAGGAAGGACATGCCCCGCTCCTGGCAGCGCAGTGTGGTGGGGGCCTGACCCCAGGACATTCATAACCAGTTACAGCCTCCACACCTGCAGGACCTTGGGACAGCAGCAAAAGCCTGATCTTGGTGACAAGGAATGAGAAAGCAGCTGAGGCTACAAAGCTGGAAAACAAGTAAAAGAAAGAAGACAGTAAGAAAAGGAATCATATAGTAGAATGGTGGTGAGGAGGAGGAATCTGACAAGAAGTGGGAGAGCAGACCAGCACTTCAGTGGCGGTTTGCCCAACTACATAAACCCCACCCTAAGATTTCGGTTCCTCCCATGTATTTCTCTATTTATTGCTGCTACCCGATCACATGGCAGGGCGTGACCAAAGCTAATGCGCCAAAACTGTCCCATTTGTAACAGCTTTTACCTACCTACAAGGTGTGAAATTAAAAAAACGGGGCTTGGAAAGATGTAAAAGGTGGGGTTTGTGATAAACCAGCGATATCCTTTCAATGAACCGACAGCTTGCATTACTCTTGTTTGTCCTCACGCTGTATGAAGCAGAGGATCGCTAAAACAGAGGAAGCGACCAGGAAATTAGCGGTAACTGTGGCTTGCTTTCCCATGCGCCAAGAGGAGCCAACTGCAGTTTCTCTGACGGGGCAGGGCATGCCCCCCCGGCTGCCCCCCGCTCTGCCCCCCGCCCCCTTTACTGACAGAGCACCACAGTCTTCAGCAGCACGGGGCCGCTCGGCGCGTCACCAATAAGCACTATGCAAACGGGAGAACGGCCAGTTTGTTGGAAAGCCCAAACCCTGAGCCCCAGCAAGGCAATACTAGAAAAATAAATACTTCCGTTGCGGCCAAAAGCTGCAGCGTCTCCTAACCGTGCTGCAGTTCGTACCAGTTACAAGCTGTGTAACAACATAGCTTGTTCAATCGTGGACCAAAGGAGAAAAAAACCCAACATTATCTGACTAGCGGAATTAGTTGTCTGTCCAAGTAGTGATTTAAATACAGTGTCTGCTAGCCTTAAATATATTTTATGAACTATTTATAGCAAGTTTCTGGGAATGCTGTATCTGCATATCTGCATGTCTAGTAATCCATGCTTTTAATTGAACTATTATTTTGAAATGAGTCACAGAAGAAAAAACTTGCAATAGTCGGTGCTTTTAAAAGAAAATTCCAAGAGCAATTACCACATCTCCCTTCACCAGCTTGAACAAGCCCCAAAACAGCTCAGCAAGTTTGTTTATTTAATCACTGTAGTCTCTGTACAGAAGCACAACATTCAGAGATCCCTGTGGTTACATTCATTCTGAAGAGAAATACGGATGTGAAGGATCCTAAAAATAGAGTTGGATATAGAAAATATTATGTAAAACAAAAAAAGCTACCAAACATCATCATGAAGCCATCCACTAAAAAAATCTTTGGTCAAAAGTTATGGTTATCAACAATCCTCCCAATTTGGGATAACAATAAAAATAACGGGGTAGGAAAAGAACATCCATGTGGTTTTACTAAAGAAGATGAAGAGTCAGAGGCTAATTTTGAACAGATTAAAGACACGATGTGGGAAATACAGTGACATGCCAAGTCAGGTTGCGAAAACTTTGGTGCTGTTGTATTAATTGACACCATCTTAGGATCTTCTGTTGTTGAAAGCAAGTCAAAGGAAGTCAACAGATCAGCCAGCTCCAGGCAGCCCTTTCAGGACGGGGAAGAAGGGTCCCTTCTCCTGCAGATGGCACCGACATGGCCCAGGGTCACTCTCCCAGAAAGGCTTCCCACCCCAGCATGATTTGTGGCTCTAAAACAGGACACAAAAGTGCATTCTTCAGGCAGTGGGGGATTCAGGGAAAAAAGTTCTGGTGATTCCTCTTCTGTATTGCCTCAGCATCCTTAAGCGCACCAAATTACCCGTGAGGGAGTCTAAAGGCTCTCCCTGTCTAGCTGGAGGCCCTCTGTGCTTTGGGAGCCAATGCCTGGTGCTGTTATGCCTGTTTTCTTCAGTCTAGTTGAAACGCAGTTTCTGCCTCTCCCCCTCTGCCTTCCCGTTTCCTCTGCCTCCCTCTCTGCGGTCCTCGATTTCCTGTTTACGGTGAGAGACTGAAGGGCTCGGTTGGTTTTTCTGGCTCCTCACCTCCGCACCCGCCCCGCGCTCGCTCTTCTCTCCGCTCCTCTCACCTGATCCCCACCCATCCTCTGCGGCGCCGTCCTCCTCCCTGCTCACCCCCACTAGATAAAAATAGCGTGAAAATCTCTACTGAGACCACAGCTGTGATGGTTTCAGCGCTAACTCCACATGCTGAGCTTACTGTCAGCTCTTGACGTGTGCCTGAGTGACTTCATTGCTGTACACTCTAAACAGCTTTTCGTTTTCTTCTCGCCTCTCCTCCTTTCCTCTCATTCACAGCAGGAACAGCCAAAAGCAGTGAGATCCCTGTCTGCCTGCGTGCAGCCTCCAGACCCGTGGGAAAACCCTGCAGCACTGTGCGAGAGCCAGGCCTCCACCTGCTCACTGCCAGCTTTTGGGGACAACCGGCAACTTATCTCAGAAAAACGCCACCAGAGAGACACAGCAGCTCTTTCAGTCTCCTAATGGGCCGGTCACCCAGGAAGGCCACTCTTTATCATGCACTTGGCACAGGCGGAGCGCAGCTCTCTAATTCCCCGCTGACACCATTAGCGATCGAAACACCAGAAGGGAGCCGTTCGTAACATCACATCGCTTATCTCCTCTTGCGATCCCACAACGTGGGAAAGCAAAACAAGTCCGTTTTGTAAGTTGCGTGGCTGGGGTTGGTCATGTTAAAACCTCTCCTGATTATTTCTACATGGTGTTTCACAATGACTGCAGGTTTTTGCAACGCTTTTACCAGCCCTTTCAAACTGATAAACTATTTTTCTGCTCTGGGGTTTCAGGTTAAAACATGCACAGAATTCAAACCAATGAATTTCAGTTATACGTTTCAGAGAAAGAAACGTACATACAGAAAAGTGGTACTTACAGCTCTGACCATTTGGCTAAGCACACAACTATGACTCTTCTAAGGCCTAGCGCTGTGTAAAAACCTACACACTAAGAGGCGAGGTGCATCCACGAGTGATGACACCAGGGATTTAACATCAGCAATGGCCCCTGAAGCCCTGTTTATGAATCTCATGTCATCATTTTGACAAACGTCCTTCATGCTTTCAAAAACACAGTCTTAGATTTTGAAGATTAATTAAAACTAGAGGATATGGGTGGAGATCCAAGTGTCCTACACCTTGTGAAAACATTTGTTTCCCAAGGGTAAAGAGAAATGCGCAACATGCAAAACATTCAAAGCAGGAAAACGGAAGCTGCTCTAACAGCAGTATTGATAATAGAGAATCCAACTTATCTTGAAGCAACACTGGGAAGGAAATTTCCTTTATGCGGAAACCCTCACGCAATACTACTAGCGTACAGCAGCTTGCAAACCCCAGCTCTGCGATTGTGATAAATCAAGGACTGACTTTGTTTAGGAGTTGAGTAAATAAACTGGAGTATGTACACTGAAATTCCCATAAACCAGGGCTGGACGCTCTTCCCTGCTTGAGCAGAGTCCCTTCTTCCTCTACTAATTTGATGAGAAAAACTCCTGACAAAAATGCAGACAACTCTCAAAGATCAGAGTGTCAGTCGCCGAATCCCCAGTGCGGGACAGCAGGAGGAGGGTCGCATACACCATCCTCCCTCTGTCACACGCTCAGCTCCACTGAGTGAACTCAATAGGGCTGTGCCAGGATAATGGAGAATTTGTCTTTATAAATGCCCTGGAAAATGCATGGCTGCAGGAGCCAGCTGAGAGAAACGTGGGCCCCCATGACCCTTTTGCTGCGCCCACATGCCAGAAAGCGTTATCAGCCCCAGTCCCCTAGCACGACCACAGCACCAACTCCTCCCGTGGCAAATGTTACCTGTGCAGCCGCCTGCTGTCTAAAAACAACTTGAAGACAACCTGCTCCCTTCCATACCGGTCAAACCACATTTTCAACAAACTGACCTTGAATGCATTTCAAACTGAATGGCAAGTAACGTTTGGCGCACGCTGCTGCCAGCCCAGCACAGGTAAAATGACTTTCAGTGTGCAAGTTCTCCTGCCAGCCCCTGGACGGCAAAGGCCTCTGCACCCCATCAGATAAACAGTGAAGGGGGTACTCTCAAAGGGGCTGAAATGTTACTGAAGAAAACAAGAGAAACTGGAGCACAAAAGGGAAGCTGAAAGGAGCACCGAGTGTCTAGGGCCACTGCCAGGCACTCGGTGTGTGTGCGGCCGCCCCAGGACAGCCCGGCTGTCAGAGGCACCGAAATCCTCCCTGCCGAGCCCAGTCGGCAGGCAGCTTGCTCTTTGCATCATCAATGTTTGTGGATCCCTGGAATACCTCAAAAGCAAGGCAAATTAAGGATGCGTTTTAATCCTTAATTCTAAAAGCTCTGTCTCCTGCAGGTTTACAACTATTTTGATTTCCATACCGAAAGTCACTCTTTCAGCTTAAAATTATTATTTTTCACTATAGCAACAAATGCAGCCAGCGTGCAACCTACGCAAAGGATTGCTAAACACACTGACTCAGAGATCAGCTGAGTGTTGCTCCAGGCGTACCACTTTCACTGATATCCAATATCCACAGCCTCCCAGAATTCCCGAGATCATAACCTAGGTTAACCATGCACAAAGAAAACAGAGCTTCCCTTTCACAGGACGACATTCCTGTTACTGTAGACTTTCAGGGCGCAGGATATCACTGTATGTTTTCTCATAGATGCAAAGATACGGAGTTAGGCAGCCAGTAATAATGACAGTTTCACAAATTCCAGCCATGCTTGGAAAATTTTTAATTGAGAAAGATGCCCAAGAGAACGGCAGATCAGCGACTGGGACCAGAACGTGGTGATCAATCAAGATTTTATCAGGAAACAACATGAACACATGCACTGCGATAATCTTCACCATTTGTTATAGTAACAGAAGACTGATGCTGAACATGAAATCATTCTAATACAGGTCTAAACTCTGTTGTTTCAGGCAGACCTGAGCACGGGTTTGCACAAAGTACCTCCACCGTACCTGTCCCTGAAGCCGGTATGCAGACCTCTCAGTGGATCTGCCAGGACCAAGTCAGAGCTCCTTCGCTCATCGCCCCAGTGGCACGTTGAGAAAAGAACAACACAGGTGGCTCCTGGTCCTTAAATTTCTTGTCCAAACCAAGGGCTGCATGCTCGGAGGAAGGGACTACCAGCAGCCCTGGCCTGCGATCCGTTCCAGAGAGGGAGGCTGGGTTTTGTGTGCTCCTGACAGCTGAGCAGGGTGAGACGCTCAGCTGGGACCCTCCGTGGGATGGCCTGCCTGTGGGGCTGCGTGGCAACACTCATCAGTCAACTGATGCTACACTAAGTATAACCCAGAAGAGAAAAAAGTACCTCTGTGTATCTGTACCACATCAGCTGAGGAGAGAAACATCTGCTTGGATAAACACTCAACAAAATGATGGCTATTTCACACAGTCCCAGTATACGCTATATTACTATGTGTGGCAATAAGAAGCCCAGAGAGAACAATGTAAATCATGCAGTCAGGCACAGAGAGTCTAAATTAGAATATACTGGAATTGATCAATAGGGGAGAAAATGATGGAAGAAGGAAGGATCACCCAGTCAGGAGAAGGACTATTAGGTGTCTGTAGAGAAAAAGAAATAAAATTAGTTTCTCTTAACATTCAAGTGTCCTACTATTATCTCCCTTTTAGTAGTAAGGCAATAAAACTGAACAGCGGATGCTGCTTTCCTCCAGCTGCAGATAATGTGTCAGGACTAAAAACAGGAGTTGATGAAAATGGGAAAAAATTAGTTTAATGCAGATGACAGAAGTGCAGAGGCAAGTAACGACCTTGAATGAAACCTGCAGGATGTCAAACTTACATCTGATACAGAGAAAATGATACACGTGGGTCCAATGCTTAGAAACATCTCCTTCATTTTTACTTCAGTCTTGCAGAGAGTTTAACATGGAGGAATGACTGCAGCTGATGGTTCTGATGCAAGTAGGATATATTTGTTATGGTTATTTTATGGCACAAAGTAATCTGTGGAGCGACTTCCCGATCAAAAGTGGTGAGATTACGCCAAAGCTTTTACATGCTCAAACATGACTTAGACAAGAACAAATGCAAATGTGAAAGATGACAAAGCAACAAGGTGATTTTGTTCATGCTGGTGATTTTCATTAGCAGCAAAATCCTTGCTGCTTTCCCGACTCTGCTATGCAGAGACTATTGTTCAGAAGTCAGGGTTGTGCTCAGCAATCCATTCTCTTTTACTAGGAAGCACCAGCCGGCTTCTAAATCCTATTAAATATCTACTCCTCTCTACTAAACATTACAGCATGTGACTACTTTCACTGCTGAAAATGCTCTGAAAAGAAAAAAGGGAAAGCTACATAATGCAGCATGTGGAAAAAACAATTCTGCTGCTTTCTCTCTTTGATGTCACTAAACCTCATTCACACAATAAAATGATGCTCAGAACAATGTCCGGTAGCCAGCCAAGCATTACATGGTGTGGAAGGGCAGGTCCCTTCATTGTCTTTATTTTTACACAGAGTTTATGACATTCTGGTGTCAGCAATACAAAAATAAACCTCCTGAAAGCCAGCTTCAGATTTATGTAGAAGAATGATTATGTTCCTCTGCAAAAAGTTGATGTAAAGTCTCCCGCAGGAAATAAATGAAACATAAAAGTCATCTGGGTTTAACAGATTAAATTGGTGGAAGAACTCAGCCTATTTATTTATTTATTTATTTTAAAATTCGGAAAACAAAGATGACATATTTAATCAGATTTAGAGACAACATGTGCTTGGCTTTCCCTACGTTGGTGCAGGCTATGCGAACTGCTTGTTTAACTTCAGGAAAACTGGAACACAAAATTCTGTAATTATGTCCCGCATCATGACCAGCTCCCTGCAATAGAAAACGCTGTGCCACCGCCCATTTCATAAATATTAACCATTCAGCTTTTTTTTCTGGTACTCTAGGATACCAGCTGACTTCTTGTTTTTCTGTATGAAATGCAAAGCAGCTACAGAAATGCAACCTTGCTAGTGGATGATTAAAATGGTTTAACACTTCTGGGTGCTGCTCTCGGAAACACCTACACCCATCTTCAGCTCTAAACACCAAAGTCTGCCCTGGTTTAAATGTAACTGCTCACATTCTTGAGTCCCTTGCAAGAAAAGTGTTCAAGAGGACCAACGTCTGGTCTCCAAACTGTAGTCGGAGAAAGAAGTTACAAAACCATTTTTACAGCAAAAGTACAGTTGAATAAAGGAATAACTTTATAGCCTAAGGACTGTGCAGCACAGAGCTCAAATGGACCTCCTTTTAAAAACAGCATGAAAAATACCTCAGTGTTGTCAGCATTTAACATAAAAGGACACAAATCCCTTCTGGCTGATTTGATGTTAGTGGTTTACGCTTGTTGCCATTTTTTCCCTTTGCATAACAGACAAATCACTTAATGAAAAGGAGCATGGAAAAAGCATCGGCCTGACCCAGGACACTGAAATTCCAACAGAAGAACAATGAAAACCTGAGGTCACTGCACTATTTCAAGTACACACAATCTCGTGGGGTCTTTGCAGTTTCCTTTAAAAAACATTAGCATAATGTAGGGAAGTGCCAGGGGTTTTTGGAGGGGGGGAGAGCGCTGTGATTTTCCATACTTGCCCAAACAACTGCCTGATTAGCAGTGTTAGTAAGGATGAGAGCAAGGCTTGGCACAGGCAGAGACCATGCCAGGTACTCCACTATGTAAGATCCATCTTATTTCTTCCCATGTTCAGCAAACCCAGCGGAATGAGAAAGTTTTTACAGTGGATTTCCACTTGTCTATAGGAGGAAAAACAAGGGTAGGAAAGAATGAGGTTGCATTTTATTTGGGTTTTTTTTTTTAATGATTTTTGTTGTTCTCTTTTCCTTTCAGCACTCCTCCCTGTTCTCAGCAGCTGCAGGTAATGCAACAGTCCTTGCACAAGACTACTAGCAATCTGCTATTTCTACAACCCAACTATATGACCAGACTGGGATCCTCCTTACTTAGGTATTTGGAAATATGAAATTGTAACTGTTAAGCAGAGATGAGTCAGTAAGGGATAGGCATCAGGACTCAACATTCACTGTGAAGACAGAAAAACGGATGCTGAAACCCATCGTCTACAGAGCAAATCCAGGCGCTGCAGAGAGAAGCTTGCAGTGGCATGCGCCACCTTGGAGGAAGGGGAGCTGCTGGTGGCGCAAGGCTGGATGTATCCATGCAAGGGAAATTCTGATGGGGTATCAAGAAGAAAGCCGTCACCACGAGGGTGTTCAGACACTAGATCCCCAAGATGCTGTGGGGATCACGGAATCACGGAATCTTTAGAGTTGGAAGGGACCTCTAGAGATCATCTAGTCCAACTCCCCTGCTAAAGCAGGATTGCCCAGAGCACATCCCTCAGGACTGCATCCAGGCGGGTCTTGAAAATCTCCAGAGAAGGAGACTCCACAACCTCCCTGGGCAGCCTGTTCCAGTGCTCTGTCACCCTCACCGTAAAGAAGTTTTTCCGCGGATATTCAGATCTCACTGGACAGGCCCCTAAGCAACCTGATCTAACACTGAAGTTGACCCTGCTTTGAGCAGGTGTGTTGGACCACGCAAACTCCTGGTGTCTCTTCCAGCCTAAGGTACTATGGTTCTATGTGTGTGGTTCTATGAATTTTAGCTACCTTAAACAGAAGTAGTCCAGAAAACCAAACTGCTGGTATCCCACTGAGGGATTTCGGAGAGCTGTAGGTCTTTTCTTTCATCTGAGGCACAAGTTGAGACATTACACAGAGAGAAGAGTCAAAGCTGTGGTATGTTTTGAGCGTGCTTCTCTAAAAACTTACTGCAATCAGAAAGAACAGATGAAAGAAATGCCATACCGTTGTTGGTTTTGTGTTTAAATCTAATTTGCCTTTAATGACAAAAAAAGCATTAATAGAAAATAAATAAATCTATGATGAATGCATTTAATCCTTTCAAAATATTAAATCTTGGTGCTAAGAGATGTTATCATTATAACTAGTTACAATTTTCATTATCACAGATATATTTTAAATGGAAGAAAATGTATTTAAACGACCACTGCACTGATCAGGGATTAATAACAGCTGATTTCATAGCCTTGCTGAACAAGGTGCTTAGTTCATCCAGTTTCATGGTCATACAGTAATTTGCTCTTGTTAATTGCGTGCTGTATTGTACAGTCAGACACACTGTGCTGTACTGACAGGTTGCCAAATAAAAGCAGTAACGCCACAGGTAAGGCAGGCCATGGCTCAGCAAGCCTGAGATCTACGCTAAATCCCAAAGGTGAAATCTGAATGAGTAACAGCAATAAAAATACAATAAAATTTACAGTAAAATTTACAATAAAAATTATTTGCAAAACTGAAGGAACCATGGTAATTATAACATGCGGTTATTTCTAAGAAAGGACTTAAAAATGAATGAATTTTAATGAGATTTGAAACAAACTGCTAATAAGAAGCATTAGAGGAAAAATCCCTAATCTTCTCTGGCTCTAATCTGCAAACCCATCATGCAGAGCTCCAGCTGAAGTCCTGGAGTAGTTGTCTTTTGAGACTGGCAGAATTGATGCTTTCACCTGTTACTTGCTTATGAAAAGCTCCAGAAAACTGAAACACAACGTAAACTTTAACACATACATTCCGATCAGTCACTTTGCATATTAAAGTTCTTTTTTAAGAAATCCATGTGGTAATTAAAAAGAAATAAAAAATAATAATATCTTTCTTTCCATGCCATACCTGCTTTCTTGGGACTTTTCCTGCTGGTTTGTTTTGATTCCAACCCAAAGGTCATTTACTGATTTGCTCTGTGGGACAATGTGGCATGCTTAAGCAAAATCATTTTAGCCTCTGGAATTATGCAAGAGTGGGGGGAAAAAGATACCTTTCCAGCACAGTATTTCCTGCCCACGTAATAACCTTCAAAGCAGCACCAGAAAAAAAACCCCTTTGTTTGAAACTCTCAAAGATCTCTCTGAGATTTAAAAGTGACGCAAATTTGAAGGAATTTGCTGGGTAAAATTATACTCTTAACACCTTAAATGCGTATCTTCATCCAGAAACATCACTTGTTTTTCTAGTCTTAAAAGCGGACTTGTGAGTTGTACGGATTGTGCAATGCATTGACTACACAAACTGAAAAGCTCTGCATGGGTACAAAGGTGCGGCTTCTGTCGAAGCTATCCATGAAAGCTCCCAGTAATTTACCTTCACTTACTTTCTTTAATTTTCAGCACACTGAGAAAATTAAGTGCCAAACATCATCAGCTCAGCATAATCAATATAAGAAGCACCTCCTGAGCAAAGTCATTTTACTGATGCTTCCTTAATCACATCGTACATGAGCTCTATATTCTGGGCTTTCGCCTCCCTCAAAATGTGAAACAGTGGTGCTGTGTTGTTTTTCTTTAAAAAAAGAATAGTCTACAAAATATAGCAATTAATAAAGGAAACGCAGAGCACAAGAACTTCTGAAACCTAATTGTCCGATTAATGCTCCCAGTTGTCTGTTAATGTAATATTTAATGTCATTAAAAATAATTCACTTATTGCACGTTTGCCTTATATATGTGAACAAGCTCTTTGAACTAAGATTATTTGTGTGCTTATACCCATCTTACACCCCTTCATAGCCAAATCACACAGACACACGTGTATACAGGCATGAAAATGCATTTATGGTATCTTACACAGGCTGTGTGTGCCTTATTTGTGTGTTCCTGAAGCCCGAGACATGACAACTCACTGATTTTCACGTCTCCAAACTTACGGTCACATTTCAGCCTAACTCAAATACACAACACATTTATGCATAAGAAAAAGCTCCGTGAATACACTTCTGAATACAAAGACCACAGTGACCTGCAGCTACTGCCAGGGAAATGCTTTTAAACTTGGCAACCGGAGCTAAACAGAAGGGAGGGCTGATTTATGTAACGCAGAAAACAAAAGGTGTCCTGGCTTCAGGTAGTTCACAAACTTACACTTGAAAACTGGAAGGAACTGGCTGGGGTCAACCACGCTCATGGAGATGGGAGGAGAGGGTAAAGGACAGCCCCATACCTAGCCCACTGAAGTGGGTACTGCGGAAATCGCACCACCTTGTCCAGTCACTTTATTTACTAAGGAAAAAGAAGGGGCCGGGGGGGGGGGAGTCCCGCTTCAGCTGCTGATTTATTCTGCCTTGCTGCAACTGGCAGGTGCTGGTCTCAGCCCTGCCATACCCAGCCCAGAGACAGCAGCTCTCCTCGAGCCACTGCAGAACTACGCTGCATCTCTGCGGATGACACCGCTGCCAGGACACGCTGGACAGCTAAAGATTTTACATATTAGATGTCCTTAAGTGTTGTCTGTTCTCCAGCACAACTTGTGTCTGCTTTTACTTAGAAAAAAAAAAGTATCTGCAGTGAGGAACTGGCTGGAACACGGCCGGCCCCAGGCACAGAGGATACATAAGCATCTTTCAAGTGGCACAGAGCATCATTAACATCAATGAGCTGGCAAATATCAGAGCAACTTGCCTGTTAAGAGCACATGTTCCAGGAAATAAGGATTTCTGTAATGGGGATTTGATAATATACCCTTATCAGGCATCACTATTAAGATATTTATTTTAGGGGAGAGAGGGAGGGAGAGAAGGTTTTAATAACATGTGAGCAGTGGCAGATTTATGGAAAAGACGTGCCATAAATTCCATTTCTTGCTCTGTGAACTCCTTCCGTAATGACTTAGGCAACAGCTATGAACAATCATGTCCAGGTGCAGCCAGCACATAATCTGCTATTACAGGCTGCTGGATTAACAGTGCACCTGTAGAAGTGGCAGTGGCCAGGACATCACTTAGGGAACAGTCAGGAAATTGTCTACGGGGCATCGCCAATTTTCTAAAACGACTTCCTTGTCACGTGAAACACACCTTCCTGTTACCAGGTGAGACCAGGAGGATGAAATGCAACTCGCACCCCCCAGGGCGAACACAGCCTGTGAAGACAGAGAGAGGGAATGGGGTGCAATTCACCTCTGAGAAAGCAAATACAGTTCCGCAGCCATAGTTAAAATAGTTCCTGATGCCCTTTCCTTCTCTTCTGGGCTCAAGATTAGAGCCTCGACCCAATTAGACTTCATCCACTTAAAGGAAGAACCAACACGTACCCCATGGCTTTCGTCAGCACCTCCAGCCCCAGCGTGCAGGGGCACAGCACAGCCCCCTTGGCACAGCGGGTGAGAGCAGGTGCACCCACCTGCGCTGTGGGTGCAGACACTGCCATCCCAAGGAATTATTGTTAGTTAAACCACTCAAAACACTTAGCATTTAAAGGCAGGGTTAACCCAAATTATTGAACTCCCCATGCATCAGAATAACAGAAAGGTCAGAAGTTCAGAATGCAACCAACATCTGATGCTTCTAGACACCTCCCCTATTTATTCAGAGCCTTACTTAATTGCCATTCCATAATAGGCTATTACTCATGTTAAATTGCAATCAAAGTACAGTCACATCCGCAGTTTCAGAGCGGTCTCTTTCCTTATATTGCCAGAAAATTCAGAAAAGCTGAAAAGAGGAACACACCCTGAAAAAATGGCCGTTGCACTACCAGAGCAAGCCTAGTTTCCCTGGAAATAACCATGGAAAGATACTAAACTAGATGCAGAATTAATTATTACCCAAAGCAAACCAAAGTTAGTTGACTATAGGTGAGACAGTCATGTTTTCACTTTCATTTTTCCTGGAACCAAATCATAATCAGGTCATATTTTCAAACACCGGAAACACTGCCTGGACAAAACAAACACAAAGAACTGGACTTTGGGGTTTTTTGGAAGGGGAAGACTGAACCCAACATACAGCGTCAGCGTGGAGAAGCTGAAACCAAAGAGGAGTTGTTACTTGAGAAGAACGCAGGAGCAGGCCTGAATGTGAGAGACAAAATCCCACAAGTGAGTCCCTCAGCACTGCACCACGGTGCAATTTCATTGCCTTTAACTGGGCTGCCTTGGTTTAGATTATCTGAGAAGAGGGCTCTGCATATTGGCTGACTTTCTGAAGAGTTTGCCAAGCCATTAAGTTAAATTTAGATATCTTTATTAAAGCCTAGAGGTTTTTTTCCAAGAAAAATCTGAGCAGCCAGCATTTATTTTGTTCAGATAAACTCTTACATCTCCTTGTAACAACACTTCGTTTTGTTTAATCTTTGCAGGCATAAGGCCACTCCTTGATTGTGCTTAGAGTGCTGTGGTAATACAGTTAATTTCTTTACCTTGCCACCATACTTTCTTCACTGCCTCTTTGGTATGTAATCCTCCAGCTCTTCTACCTGAAAACTCAGTTCCGATAGAACTAAAACAGACAAGAAAACTTAAAGAAAGTAACTCCGAAACTAAAAAGGATCCTCAGAAACACATGCCTGGCCATTTTCGCAATATCCACAGCAGATACGTTTGCAGTTTCTGCAAGGGACAACAAATATGATTCCTGTGCAATGACATTTGGGATGATACTTTTCCCGTTTGCTAACACAGGAAGTACTTGATACCGGCAAATGAGAAAACTTATTTATGACCTCCTGCCTCCTCCAATAACCTTAATACAGTTTTACTAAAAACAGTGCAGGATTGTGCATTCTACCGATCACACAACAAACAGAAAACTGACCCCACCCTGTCCAGTGTAAGTTTGTCATGTACGCGTAACTGGGCCTGTGTTTTCAAGAGTTCCAGCTCATATTTTCATGAGCAAACTAAACTTGACTGAACATGGAATTACCAGCATTTCCAGTTATCTCATGAAAAGGCCGCTTGGTAATGCCAGGTCTTTCACAAGACCTTTGAAAAGCCATGAGCGTGGCCCCTAGACTATGCCACAGTGACTGCCTGCGTGTCTGCTGAACTGTACTATTCCCCTCAAAAACTGAAGGGCCTTTCTCTTTAAGCTTCTTTCTGAGTGAAACAGTGGGGCATTCAGCACGGCTACGAGACTGGTTAATATTAGTTTGGCTACAGTAGTTCTCTTTCAACAAAAGAGGCTCTCAGCCCGGGATACCCCGTTCCAGCAGCAAGCGTACAAGGTCTTTTGTGTCAACGTGGGCTCTCCCTGCCATCACGACCTTAAGACTCCACATCAAAAGTCACAAGCATGAGTGGTCACCATCCCCTTTGTCTTTTCTCCTCTGACAGAAATGCAAGGATTCAGCTATATGCGTTTTTAGGAGCAGCAAGCAATTTTAGGCTCACACGCCCTCCTTAATGACATGCAGGCTATCACAAAGGACAGTAAGGCCAGAATTACTTTGGGCGCTAACTATGTTCAGTATGTGAGTGAAATTATGTGTTCAAAGCTGAGTTAAGAGCAAGGCCCTCCTCCCTGAAGCACTCCTGCTCCCATCGGGTAGGGAGCACAGAGGTTATTCTCTGCTTCTGCTTGCCAGGCCACCATCTTATTCTTATTGTACTGAATTTCAGAATTTCTGCTGGAATGCAGAATAATCCATGAGTTTCTCACTCTCTCCACGAATGACCTTTACTTTGAAAGTAAATTTTGAGTTGGGAGAGAAGCTGTTTCCGCAATCACTCGCTAAACAATTTTCATCTTTGGAGTAATTACGTCACTTCACTTGGACGATGACACTGGGGAAAGGACCGTTACCTGCCAGCCCCAGATATAAATTTCCAAATGAAATTCCAGATTTGATCTCTTGTGGGAAGAGCAAAGCAGATTCTGAACGACCTTATTTATTTTATTCTATCTCTTTCACCACAGCTTTTAAAGTTAACGGAGAATAATTCCTAATATTTGGCTGAACAGTTTTCCCAAACCTGTCTATTCAATTAAGGTAATTCATTTTCACCTAAGGAAAAATTATATCATTGTCATACCCTGCTACTTAATAGCTGATACTTAATACTTCACAATTCAACTTAAATAGGAACAAAAAGCCATCAGAGCTGTTAGCAATCAAATCCTCTTTCAATGAATTCTTACATGAGATTCAGACTCTGAGCAGAAGCGTTGCACCTACAAACCCCAAGTCCTGTGATGGGCTATCACAGAAGAGTCGTTTAGTACAGGGAATAGGAAATGGGGATTTTGTGAATCACGTTGCACATCTGTAAATTGATTTTCTTCACCATTTCTTCTTAGCTCAGGTAGCATTTCATCCACTTTAATAGTCAAAGCATGCACCCAACAGAAAGACAGAAAGAAACAAAGAAGAAAAAGGAGGAAATCACAAAAGAGATTTGATAAAAAACTCAGGAATGAAAGCCTACCGTTGTTCTGGTTTTTTATCACCACTTTCATCTCTGTCCGTAGTCTTTTTTTATTGCCCTACTTTCCACAGAAGTTAATGGCAAAACCCACAACCAATTTGAATCGGGCTCTTGGATAGGAAAAATATTTGGAATAGGAGCCCGTACTCCTACGTGGTTACAACATGCCCGCAAAACCTAAGGATGGTCTGTGACATTTAGCTTACTTGAGCCATCCGATGCAGAAACACAAAAAAGCCAGTTCCTGTGCTAGCACAAATGGCTGCATTTCCAGTTTTGCAGAGCTACAGGGATTTACACCAGTTAAGAACACCACACAAATCATTTTACTGTTCTAACTCTGGCAACAAATCACCCCCAGGGTATTCAAAATACCTTACTGTCCCATGTGAAAATATCTGCTTACAAGCTTTGTTTACTTCACAATTTCAGAGACACAAAAAGTACACCAGAATTGCCCTTTTTTAAACAAAATTATGCTCCAGAGCCGAGAGTTTTCTGTTTGTTTTAAAATGAAGTTTCTTATGTACATACCTAAAAACCAAATATTACAAACGTAATCTAAACTGAAGAGAACAAGGCTACAGAAAACCTGAGGCAACAGCTCAGAGTTGTGAATTTTCAGTTATTTCAGTGAGCAGCCGAATCCAATTTAAACGTTTACTTTTTCTACTGTACTGTTGATATTAGCAGAATATTAGCAGAAATACCTTACCCTGTGCTCTTTGAACTTGCTTACAGTATAGTATCTTCACAAATATCAAAACCCGTAATCAGAAAAGGTAAATTTCTGGAAATTTTAAAGACATAAAAGAAATTTCAGAGCTTTCTGAAAGAGAAAGCAGGAATTTGAGACAAAATGTTGTTTTCAGTAGCTATGGGCTTCTCAAAATCTAGTTTATCTAGCAGTAACGACGGAGTTGCCATACGGTCCTGAATAACCCTTTAAACAGCGAAAATACAAAATAATGTTAGACTTTGTTTCTCACTGTTCATGCTGAAAGAAAGTGTTTCACAAGAATTTTCTGTTACTTTTTCCCCAAAATCTCATATTTAGTTTTGTGGGGGGTTTATTAATATCAGGATTGGAAAAGAATGGGAGCAAAGGGTTTGAATGCTTTTTTTAAGTTCCTGGGTGTTTTTGAAGATTATCCTTCACAGACAAAACTAATAGAGATCCTTCTGCAAAACCTTCTTCCATGGGTTTGCTATATATCATCTACACAAAATATTTAGAAGCGTGGAGACCAAGTTAGATAGTTTATGTGTAATAAAATTAACAGACAATATGTGTGGTCACTGAAACACGGCCTTCCCTTCTGACTGTACTCACCTCATCAGTTCCTGTCCGAAGGAAGGGCGTGAAACACAGATCCCCTCTCCCCTGATGCAGTATTTAGGACTAGGAATAAATAACGGTGTTTGTGTGTTATTCCACAGCTTCTACAATGTAGCTGTGGGCTTTTACTTCTGTAAAGGGCAGAAATGATACGGCAGCTCTGAGTAGCCCTGTGTCACTGTGAAATCTCTGCACCAGTTCTGTGCTACAAGGGGATGTGCAAAGAGTTTAAATTCGACCGGTTTGGTTTATGTGTAGGCAAATACAAGTCCTAGCAAGTGATCTACTAGAACTGTCCATTTTAATGAAGAACCTGGACATAGTAGTTACAACACTTTCCCAGTCATTTCCTCCAAGTTAAATCCCTAAATTATACACTCAATTAGGCGGCGAGATCACTTTCAAACACGCACATTTGAAATACTTCTAGCCAAGACAACACGCTCACCAATATTCAGCTACCATCTTTGTTTCAGATGGCTAGAACAACCCTAAAACTGTGTCTAGGATTCAGATATGTTTGCAAGAATCTTTAGACTGGAAAGAATAAGGGCCAGCTATCACAGAAATGCACATTCAAAACACTGCATTTTGAGATCACTTAAAAACTTTGCAAATCTGACAGGGCTCCCAACCATGTAGCTTGTGCTCATCTGTTTACCAAAAACAGAAGACTCAAGTATGCTGTGACGCATGCAGGCTTTGGAACAGCTGCAGACAGCAGAAAATCAAGTAAAATTTGCCACCAAAATATTTGCAACTTCAGTGGATCTGACAGGATGGAAAAGAAAAATCCATGTAAACCAGACACATTTCATCTGGGATGAAATTCAGCCTCTCCGCATTTCACCTTTAAGAGAAATTACCATGACAAGAAATGCTAGTGATCAATTTGGTAGACAAAGTAGGATGTCCTTCAGTTCGCTAAATCACCGCCTGTAGCTATGCAGGTCACTGCTCGAAAGAGACTGAAATCCTTTAAAAGGTAAATCTTACAACAAGGAAGACGGCTGTTGAAACTGGCTTTTCAAAGGACGCCCACCAACTTCAGAGGATCCTGGGTGTAGCAGAAGATCTCACTGCCCTAGTGCAGGACAGTCCTTGAGCAGCTCCTACAAACTTGTCAGTCTGCAGTGGGAACTCCCGGCTTATCCTTGGGCATAGGCAGGGATTTGGGGATAAGACTTTCTTGCAGGAAAAGCTGTGGGGAAGCCCTGCTTCAGAACAGAAAAACAAACAGGAACATTTTCCTGCTGTTCTGCAGCCTGGATGGGAACCAATCTATGCATACAGATCCCAGTATTATCAAAGCCGATTATCATTGACTACTTAAAAATAGAAACTCCACGTCTATCGTTTTATGCCAAACTGGAACCCAGACCAACCCTACTCAGGTCATCACAGATCCAAGTATTACACAGCCAAGAAGCTCCCCTACTGAAGGGAAGGGCACTGCTATCAGAGCAAGGTTTTTGCCCCAGACACCCAAGATATTCATTCAGTCATGCAACTGCGTTTTGTTTTCTGGTGCAGGTAGTATCGAGTAGCCATAGTCAGTCTTTCATCCCCATGAAACAGGGTTCAGAATTGATCTAAAGCTGGCTTAAAAACCTCTGATGGTAAAGACAGCTCACCTTTCCTACAGGGTTATTCCAGTGGTCACTACATTAGCCATCCAGTTTTTCAAACCATACCATGGCTCAAAAGTAGTAATAAAATAAAGGCACTTCCACCCAGGCAGTCTGGTCACCAAAACACATTAGGCTCCCACTAAAAGTGAAGTTTCCAATCTGAAATGCAGCACTGAAAAAATAAAATCGATATGTACCACACAGTAGGGTGGCATCACAGTGCTCCTTTGAAAGCTGGCTTTCCTCTGGGGATTTATCAGGAGCACAGATCTAGCTCATCCCCATCCCCCAGGATTTCACATTTGTAGTTACCACTGGCAATTTCACACCTGGGGCACCACCTTAGAGCTGAGACCCAGCTTTCCAATTACACTGCAGGAGCCGATAAAGTCACCAACCTACTAAATGCCAGAAACGTTAATAAATACCACGCTGTCCTGTTAACCAGGTGGGAAGGAGCCCAGGAGCAGTGGTGATAGCTGCTTCTCTGGGCTGGTGGCAGCTTCCCTGTGGCACTGACATTCACAGCCTTCACTATACAGCCGCAGGGATCTCCTTCTGAATTCCTGACTTGTATTAACCTCTTCCTGCCAACTCCTACAACCGCACCAAGCCAATCCACAGGATCCTGCCACGTTAACGCAGCATGGGTGACATATCTGGTTTGCTTTTCATTGAATTCCTCAACCGAGCAGGATGAATTTTCTCCACTGACGTACCCTGCACAAGCTACATGGCAATGCATTTTCCACAAACAAGTTTTGGGGTCCTGCCTTTACTTGCAGATAGCTACTCCAGCTCTGCAACACGATCCCTTTCTACTTAACAAATGGCCATGAGAACCAAAACTCCACACCTAGGTTTAAGATGATAGCAACCACTGATACTATCTCTCACTTAACGTTTCAGGACTGGGTGAACAAACCTTAATAAGAACTTACTCAAACTTAATAAAGGAAACAGAATTTGCTGAAGCATTTTTCTCCTAAAACCTGCGCTGACATTCACACGAGCGCAAGGACTGAGTATGCTAAACTTCTTGATTATCATGCACAAGACTTCAGGGTTTCTTTTGACACAAAGACAGCCTTGACGTCCTGCTTCACTCTGGCCCATCAAGGCAAATGAGAGCTGGGATTTCCTGCAAGGTGACCCTTCCCAGGTGCAGGAGGAGCCAGTCTGGTCTCTTTACTGTAGTCCCACAACTTGCACAGGCTTCACACCCTAGTGGGACAGGGCTGGAAAGCCTGCTTTAAATGCTCCACAATCATCACCAAGTTGAACAACAGAGTTTCCTTACAATCACCACTTCAAGGCATTTAAACGAGGTGAAATGCAGGAGTGCCTAGGTATCACTTATGATGTGAACTTGCTTTGACCCCAGCAATTTGGGGCAGAATTAGGTTCGTTCCTCTTTTCTTCTCATGTGAAGCTACCAGTGCCCAATTTAGTGTGTTGTCTATCTTAGGAAAGAGCAGATCAGAGAGTTGTCCTGTACCCATTGCTGATTCACACTTCTCCTTTGTACAAGGCCTGAGTACCTGCTCTATTATTTTAGTCAAAACAATATTAAAACAATATTTAGTCAAAACAAAATATTATATTAAACTCATCCTTGCTGGGTCTGTGTCTGGGGATGCACTGAGCAATTCCCAGTGCCACAAAACACCCAGTGTTTTCATCAGAGCCTTCTAGCAAGAGGACAAGATTCACCTCGAAGTCTTATAACTACAAATTAACAACCTTTTTGATATTCTTCGTACAAAGAGCCATTACTCCAAGGAAAGACACCTTCTGTGTCAGCAGAGTTAAGCCACTCCCTTTACAGCATGTAATATTTTGTATGGTTATTTAGCATTTCATGGAGTATCTAGTATGTATTTTAAAACATTTCCTGTACTGAAGGTCCACCCTGAACAAGATCATCAGTAGCACTATTTTTCAAGCCTGTCTACCTTCTCTGCAATGCAAGTAAACAGCTATGGGATGGTTTACTGCAAAGTCCCTCCTTACACTTGCAGAACTCACTGCATTTTATCTCTTTTGTTAGAGGAAATTGCAGTACATTTAGGAAGAGCATTGCAATATATTTTTTTTTTTTAGTCAACAGAGTGCATTCCACTGAAGAGAAAATTCACTTTCTGTGCTTTCAAAACTGCAGTCTGCTTTCCTCTCTCACTGTGATGTAAACACACAGATAATGGATTCCTGAAGCAGTGACCCTGAAACTGATCAAATCTGCCTTCTTTAGACTGCTAACTTAACCAGCAAGGAAAGAGGCATGAGCCTGTGTTTTTTTTCCAGTGCCACAAACTTACCTCGTTCTTTTTAAAGCAAGTACCTCAGTCTAAGATCTGACAGATGTCCAAGATAAAGCCTCTAACTTATTCCCCCGTGTGCAAGTTCAGAGCCTGGATTTTCCATGCCTTGCCTGAGGAATGTCTATGTTGCCAGTGTTTAACATGCTGTCCATGCCGGTTTACAAGATAAACAAAGTACTATGAATGAAAGATTTTTTTTTTTCCTCCCTCTTTACACCAACAAATAGGAACATTCTTTGCACTAACCAGGCTCTTCCTCCCTCTCTGACAGCAACCACAGGACCACACTTGTGGCACAGACCAGAGTAAAATAAGAAACATGCACAGAAGGGCTGAACTTCACTGTACTCAGGCTGCTTTGGGATTATTTATGGAGTCACGTGGATGTAGAGGAGGAGGAGGAGGAGGAGGTTTGGTTTTCGTTAAGAATTCTTTTTTATTTTGAAACTGTAATGTTATATTTCATTCATCCCTGGGATGTGCCTTACACAGAGAAAGAGCAGAGCTTGTTTTACCCTGTCTGAGGCAGAAAGATGCTGGGCACAATTCTCCTCTGCTGCACTGCTAACAACCTGGGCTTCCAGCACAGGTCAGAGGCCTACCCTTTAGAGAGCACACAACCATTCCCCAAAAGAAACGCCTGTTTTCTCACGCAGATAGAGAATTTATTGGGAAGACATCAAAGGACGTTCTCCCCGTCTAAAACCGGAGTAATACAAAATGAAGAAAATTGGGAATGTTAAAGTACGTGAATGCTTTCTCGGAGATCTTATGTGACATAAGCGAATTAATTCTTTTGGAAATTATGCATTTAAAGAAGTTAATCCACCTCTACAGGAAGTACACAGGGAGTTAGTTAGAAAGCGCTCTCACGCTGCAAACTGCTCCGAAACAAAGCTAGGATTTTATGATTAATTTCCAGAGTTATGACTGTATTTTATTTAAGGATAGAATAAATAGAAAGACTACTTCCTCACTCTCCCCCTTATTATTCTAAGTGACTTTGTCTGGGTTAGTCCTCATCTGTAATGCTGAGTGGCTCAAGGGTTGGACACGCATCTTAACACTGTGTCAGACTGAGGACTCCTTCAGAGAGATAAAAGCCACACAGTATCTCTTAAAAGAACACAAAGCTTTTTCCTATAGCACCACTTTTAGCCTCTCTCATTAACAGCTTGATGCAATGAAAACAAGCCCAGACTAACACGTTTACGGGGATCATATCATAGCAACACCTACAAAAAAAAAAACACAGCGCAGGCTTACCTTGTAACTGCTTGAATCTTCCTTCTAACTGGTTATAGTTATACGGCACCTGAGCTGCATATCCTGGGGACAACGGCCCGGGCATACTGGTTGATTTTTGTAATTCCATTTACAGGTAACACAGGGGTACGATGAACCGCAGCATAAAGGAACCACAGTTTTTTCTACCATACATCCAAGTAAATCCCAGCGTTCTCGGTAGTTTGGCTTCAGTCCCTAGAGAAAATGCTCTCACTGAGCCCTAAGTAAACAGCAGTTTCGGTTCAAAATCCAGGAGTGTGGGTTGGTGATAAGCTGTCTGTAACAGATTCAAACTTAAAGCACCGTGAGGGTTGTTTTTTTTTTCGCCCCTGCTCCACCACAGGCAACTCTCAACTGCTCGAATCTGGTTTCAAATGCTTGCCTGACTCCGTCAAAACTAAATCACAGGAAAGCAAGCCTGCGATTCAGCCCAAAGTAAAAGCAGCATGGAGCCACGCGCTGCCGTCCTTGCCAGCACTTCCAGGAGCCTCGCACACCTCAGACCTTTCTGCTGGTTTGTAATATAATCAGCAGCCGCCGGGGTGTGGGCTGATGTCACTTGATTACCATACAGCATGGTGGAGGAAATGAAGGCTGTACCAAGGGCAAAGGGGCGGCGGAGCAGGGGAAGGAAGAGCGGGATGGCTCGCGCAAAGCCGCAGCAAGTTCTTCCGCTGGGTGCAGCCCGCTCACCCTGAGCCCCGTGTGGCAAGGTGGCAGCGGGCTCCTCAGCCCTCCGCTCCCCCCCAACGCTGCCGCGGCCACAGCAGATGGTGGTATCTTCCTGAGCAGAGCCGGTGGAATTACAATCTTTTGTTAAGAGCCTCATGTAACGGAAAAGTGTCAGATCACTATCACATGAAAAGGAGGGCGCTTTTTCTTTATTTATCTGCAAGGCTGTTCACTCGAAAAAGTAACGCACACACACAGAAGTGCTCATTCAGTATTTAGCAACAGGCGAGGAGGGCGCAGAAGGATGTACGCTCCAGCACACCGGGAACAAATGAGAGCTTTGTGAAAAGGTTCTTTAAGCAGCCAATTCCTGTCGCTTCCTTTTACGCTACTTGTCAATATCGAGGATTTTGACATTTCCTATGTATGTGGCTCCTTGCCCCTTTATCAGCGTGCTGGGTACTACTGCGAGATTAATGGTTGTCCGGGCTATGCTCTGGGGGGGGGCGGGCTGTAACGTAAATAAGGATGCCTTGCCTCTGACTGGCACCGTAACACCCTGCTGAAATATAAATGTGCACAACAGCAGGGCTAGGTACTAGAAGTCAGTTAGACAGAGGACGTCCGTTTTCCCTCGGGGGCCCAAGCTCCTGGCCCTCATGCATAAGTGAAATTAAAAGGTCAACTCCACATTCAAATTCTCAGGATGTAGCAATTGCCGGTTCATTTTTAAAACTGCTGATAATGTTCACACAAATGTTTTCTCTTTTTTTCCTTTTCTCGCATTTCCAAATTCCTTTCCAATGGAATCCATGTTCTCTTCTCCTCCCACTCTGTCCCCTCATTAAACATTTCAAAATGTTGCCTTTGTTTTGATACTGATGACAAGTTTTTAGTCATATAGTAATCTATTTGAGGGCAATTTCTGTGGTAGAAGCTCGGTCCACTCCCACTGACTTCCTACAGCCCCAGCTCCTGCTAGGCGTAAGGTGGAAATTCAACCAGCCATTACCAACGCACCGGTGAACACACGTGCAAGAAGTCCAACCACGAACACTGCTAATTTAGGGAGAAGTGATGGAAGTCAACACTTCCCAACTGAAGCTGGGGTTTCCAAAAACATATGGACTGTTGAAAATGCCTGGCACGTTGCTCCTGTGGTCACAAATACACTTAAAATATTTATGGCTTTCAACTATATTGTTTTACTTAAAACAACAACATAGCTCTAGTCCAGAGACGCTTATTATATTGATACAGTAGGGCTTTTACTTGCATATTTCAGTGAACCCCTTTACATCACTATAACTGTATTTACACAAGACTTTTGGTGCTACAGCAGACCTCAAGTAGAGCCTAAACACTTTTGAAAGTTAGCCTTCAACCTCTTCAGCACTACCTACGCCTGTGCCACTGAAGATGATTCAGCTGCCCAAGCTGGATTTTACAGTGTTGGGGAAGAGCGCGATTGTCCGCAGGGGCAGCCAGAACACTGCTGTGCAGGGGCCAAGGTCCTGCAGGCTTTTGCCTTAGACGCGTGTTTGCAAGGCGAAAGGGGGGGGGGGGGTCTGAGGAAGCACCTGCACTTGTTGCTGCAGCAGGCAGGATGCTTCCCTCCAGACAACACAATGCACTGATGTGGCACGGCCAGTCCCCCTTTCCTCCTAAACCTTTCCCCAATAATCTTTGTACAGCCGGCTGTCCCTCCAGCATGGAGGGACCCACATGCTGCTGTTGCGGCCATAGGATTTCCAGGCCGGAGTGGGAGGGAAGAAGGGCAACACAACAATTTACAGGAAGGGCTCCAAAATTTACAGGAACAGAGCTCGGTAGACTGAGCCGTTAATATAGAAATGCAAACTCCCCCAAAGCTCAAGGAGCGCGTTTTACTCAACACACAAGTACAGGCTTATTTCCGTCACAAAATTTTTCCCGGCAGCTTTCTGCCAACGGCAGCTTTTGCCTGCGATGCCTGACCTATGTTATAATTAAACAAAACCCTTCCCTCGGAGAGCAGGCAGGCAGCCTGCAGGCGTATCAGCTCATTACGGTCCCACCTTGAGCAAACAGGTGTTGCTATGCGAACTGAGAAGGTAAAACTAAAGTCCAAGTGACTGACAGGAGAGCTGGAGCATTTTTAAGACCATGAAGGCCATAAATAAGGAGCCAGGAACTTTTCCCCAGCTGAAAGCTTTCCCAACACCTTTGGCTGGCGACACGCTAATGCGCGTGGCCCTTATTAAAAATATTAAAAAGTAAAATATTACAAAATCAAAACATTAAAAACTAAAAATAATCATTTGGTTTTGACCCATATAAAAGACAGACTGGCTTTCACCACCCAGTCATAGAACAACGCCACACACATGAATTTACACTTCAGATTGTCCCCTGTGGGATGACTGAATCTGGTAAGCTTAGATTCCCAAGAAATACTGAACAAAAGTCAGGGTTTGAGGATTTTTTTTTATTTGTGTCTCTGCTCTGTCCCTCCCAATTCCGGCCTGCCCAGTAGCACTAAATGCTACCTTAAAAAGAGAAGGAATTGCAGCAGATATGGAGCAGTGCAGGCTACATGGCACATAGGGGGAAAGCCAAAGGGAAAGAATCTGTGTTTGAACTGAGCTTATTTTGTTCAAGGTTTGAAAAACAGAGACAGAAGACCTTAACACGTTGTGGAGAACTCGGCAGCGCTCACTGTGAAATTCTGACCCCGTTTTAGCTGCCATCCAGGTTGGCATTTGGGCTGAACAACAGCTCCCCAGGCAACAGATGTGACAGACTGTTAATGATGGTATCAGCTCCTGGGGATGGCCCGGATCGCCAGGTGCTGCTGGCTCATCTGCCAAAGCATTACTGCTGCTTTGCTGGGCCCCGGCATACATTTTGAAAGCTCCACTTCACAGGTTGGTGGTAATTCAGTAGAAAGAGCAAAGCAAAATGGGGATCTGTCTGTATTTGTGAAACTCTACACCGTACCTCGCAAGGCTTCTTAAAAACAGGTGTCCTGCCAGTTCCCATTTTTATTTGGGTCACATCAATCCTAATATATTATTTTTGCCTTTGACTCAATTTAGTAAACCTGAGACCTGTTTACTGCCGCTATGTAGCAACGCGTCGAATTGATTACAAGGCACTCATATGCAAAGCCCTTTTTTATACCTGGTTTCTACTCATTTTCCCTGTTTCTCTAATTGACTAAGCCCTTGACAATACGAATTAGATAATATGTTATAGAGGGCAATTAATGTTTTGAAGGTCATATGTAACTTTTTGCACTGGTCCAAGTGTAATTTACCAAATCAACACAGCTTGAAACTCTCTATGGTGTAATTCACCACTGATTACAGTGATGGAGAAAAATAAGGGCCAAATCATGTATTAAGTTTAGTATATCAGGGAGGAAAGGTTTTGTTGTTTGGGTTTTTTTTTTTTCCCCCCTCTACATTTTGTTCTTACTTTTCTCCCATAGCTGTGAAATAATTTTTGCTTGTTGCATTCTTCTCCCGTAGTACTTGACTGGTAATGATGGCTTGCATTATTTGTGTACTTCTTAAGAGTAAATAAAAACGCAAATGATTATCCACTTAACCATAATGCAAAGTGTGACTTAGCTGACATGATCAGAACTTTGCAAAGCCTCAAGGAGAACAAGAGGTTGATTACAGTAACATTATGAATGTGCAAATAACATCTGGAGGCAGGTGTTTACCGCAGAACAGAAAATGATCTGTCCTGGGATCTGTCTTTACACGGTTCTGAAAACTGCTGCTGAAGCGAATGGGTTCTTACCACAAAGAAAAAAATGAATGTTTCTAAGGAAGAAACTAGTGTTAGATCTAGCAAAATCACCATCCAAATTCCTAACCATCAATGTTTCTAAGATTGAACAAAACCATCACTTTTCTCAGCCAAAAAAAAAAAAAAATTAATCCTCAAAAAAAGTACAGACAAAAAAACCCTCTAGGAAATTCCTGGCCAAGGATCTAGTTCGTAACTTTTTTTGCAGAAGGTAACTGGTAAGTATGCAGGGTTAGTATTACTCACATGGCCTCACTAGAATTGGAATGGCTAGAAATTCCCTGACAACCTCGTCCATCCATCAGTCTACACTATCTGCCACTAATAAAGCCAACCCATCTTGGCTGGCTTTACTGGGTCAACAATGAAGACAGTACGTGCAGTGGACTCAATGTCCAAATCATGCCCACCCTCAAAATACATTCAACTTAATGCATATGTAAAAAAAACAAGAAAGCAATGCACAAAATGTTCCCTGGGTACCATAAAACAAATGCATGCCTTGTACTGTTGTGTTCTGAAAGAAAGATGCGATTTTACAACTCCATGAAAGAACATGATCTTTCTAGCGGGAAGCAGAATGCACGCCAGAGCATACAATAATTATGAAACTAGTTAATCATCACCCTTGTCTTTCCCTCTTTACTCTTATTTGCTCTTGTAAATTTTCTAGTTGGTGACTAACTAGAAAAAAAATCACAAGATAAAAAGGATGATTTATTAATCTAAAATGCCACAGAAATCACATAACATTTGCTCTTCTCCTGAAAGAGGGTAAAGTCTTACACATCCCGTCAGTGCGTCAGCTGGGAATTGAAAACTCGTAATCACATTTACCTTCTTGACTTCTCTGCTGGCACCCCCCATCTACACAGTAAAAACACAGTCTCTCCCTATATATGCAATACAGTAAGGAAAGATGGTTTTTTGCTGTGGATTGTTCTAGAATGTAATAGAAAATAGTTTGGTTTTTTTATCATATTTGACAATTTGCATAACATTAATCCTGAAAAGTTACCTCTTTTCCCTCTAGTTTATATCTAAGATGCTGGAACAGAGAGAAAAGCAGCCCACACACTAAGCAGAAATTAGCATGCCAACTTAATTACCTCTTCTGCAGGTATCAGCGGGAACAGAACCATTCATCTTATAAGCCTGCCATTTCCTGCAATACTTAGACACTGTCTCAGAAGAAGGTGAAATAAATACAAACAAAACAAGAGATCTGCTCTTAAATAACATTTCTATTTTAGAAAGTATTTCAATTTTACTGTTTAAAGGGGATTTTAGGTCAGCAGCAAACACCAAGGCATTTGGTTCTCCAAGTCCCTTCCAGATACGTTCTCTGTGACTCATATGGGCTTGGGAGAGCCAATGCAATCAAAATGTAAGAGAAAGGGGCAAATTAAAAGGCAAGAGACAAGGATTTTTATTACACAAGGGTCTGTTCACATGTTTTCCTTTTGCCGTGTCCAGGCTGGCCTTTCAGGAGCTCCACGTCGAGTCCCAGGCACAAACCAGCTTTGGACTCAAGATAAACCTGTAGGTTGTGACGTCTGAGACCAAAGCAGCACAAAACCTTTGGGAGTCTTTTCACAGATCAGGCCAGAATATCAATTTATTACTGAAACTGGGTCAATTCCACTTGGTTTCGGGTTTCAGGTTTCAGTTTACACAAGTCCCAGATTAACAGGAAAGTTGACGTGACTTTTGTAACAGCGCGTCCTTGCTAATTGCAACACTGGAATGCTTGCCAGGAGAGCCCACCACAGGAGAGAGCTACATGAGCCACTTGTGTTTGGAACTAATGGCGGTTTGTGGTGGTTGGTATTCCAGTCCAAATGGGTTCTTCCAAACTGCACTGCTTCTTCCCACTCTCCATGAACTCACCAAAGCAGGGAAGCCATCTCTGAAAAACCCTTAACAACTACATTCACAGGCTTTGTCTGTGGCCCACGAGATGTCCTTGGTTTTCTCCCTGACTTGGATGAATAACCCTTAAAAAGTCTATTAAAATCAAGCATGGTGCACAGGTACGCACTTAACATACTAGCTTTCTGTGAGATTTTGGCGTGAAAACACTTTCAATTTTCATCCAGAAAATTCTTTTTTATGGGTTTTAATGTGCTTTTTTTAGAAGCTGGTATTATTTTCATTGCCTCTCCCTCCCTCCTCTCCTCCATCTGAACTGCATCTATGTTTATATGTAGGAAAGAGAGTGAGAGATTCCCACCCTGGTTTTCATTTTCTTCCTTTTGCACCGTGTCTTTTTTTTCCAGTTTGACCATGAACACAGAAGATGTACTGTCGCTACACCGTAATCACTGAGGCATGAAAATTCAATCTCCTGAGCAAAGTGGAAAATGGGGTGAAAGCAACAAGTAGAACACACTGATCTTTTACAAATCTCCATAAGCCAGAGTATTTGTTTCTACTATTTCCCTTGCTTCACACAGACAGAACAGAAAAGCATATAAACTATATTAATGTTCGCAAACGCATCCCAGTTGTGACCAGCCACATTCACATGTGGTCAGTTTAGGGGAGAGGAATAAAAAAAGTACCTGTTTTGCCAGTTCCGTAACTGGAGGAGCTTGAGCCCCTAAACTGGAAAGCTCCGAAGTTAACTGGGCTCCCTACAGAATTTTAGATCCTCTTATACCTAAGCAACAAAGTTCTAGAAAAGCAGAGGCAGTACAGGCTTGCGCTGATCCTGTAGTTCATTCAAAATAAAAGACAAGGAAAATATTAGGAAAAAAAAATACGTTGGAAGGTTGGGTTTTTAAAAAAAAAAAAAAAAAACAAAACCAACATACTAGATGCAGAAACATGAGCTGAAAGCCTCATTTTCAAAGCCAACATAAGAGAGACATCTCTTTATTTCTGAAAACCTCCTTTCATCAGATCTGACCCACAAAATCTCCCCATCTAGGAATTGCCTAGAATCTCTGCAGAAAAGCTTAGTGATCAACTGACAAGTACTAACAGTCTCAAACTCATGAATTTATTATTCCAGAGCAAACTACATTTCATTTTTATAGAATGTACAGAAAAAATATATTATACACTTATATGTACAAATACTGTCTACATTTGACACCTATCCACCTTAAAGGCTTAATAACATTTAAAGGAAGCAAAACTTAAAAAAAATCATCATACAACAAACACAAAGCGGTTGGCAAAAGAATAGTATTGTTTGTATTGCTCACTAGAAGAGTTCGAAACTATTAGGAAGAATGCTAGAAACTAAAAAAGCAGAACTTGGAAGTGGATTTTCATCATCCTCTCTACTTGTCTGGCCCTCATCCGTGTTTCTGTTCTTTTTGCCACTTCCCCCATCAAGGCAATTTGTCTCAAGGCAATCTGGGTTTCTATCTCTCCAGGATATTACCTCAAGATAAGAATCAAAGCTCTGATCTGAAAGAATGATTTCATCACTAATCTTTCCCCATTAGAAGAGCTCCAAGGTTAACAGAAATCAGTAAACATTTTTTAATCCTGTATTGAATTTTGCTTTGCAGTATGCTCTCCTCGACATTATTTATACTTCAGGGAGTGCTTTCATGCAGTATCCAAGCAATAAATAGAAGGAAAAATGCAAGGAACATTGCAGATTTGGCTGAATAAATAAAATAAATACAGAAACATCGCTACCTAGATGCTAAAGACATGAGACGAGAACATTTTCTTCTGCATACGCATTTTTTGTGGAAAGACTTCTTTTAAATTATAGGCTCACGACTAGGTTTTAAAATGCATCTACAGCCAGCCTCATCCTTGATAAATTTTTTAAAGAAATTATTGCCATTATTGACACATAGTTCCTGTAAACAAGTAATCCTTTCCATTAAGACAACTCAGAAAAACATCTAAAAACAATCTCACCATTTCAATGAAGGGTCATTACTAGTTATCCCATGGTTTCTGTGTATTAAACATCCCCAAAACATTGATTCCAACAGCAAAGGACATTATAGTGTGTTCAGCCTTCAGGTTTCCCATGCTGGGCTGCTATGGGTCAGATTCCCAGCTGTAAATCAGCATGGTCTCACAGAAACTGAGAGAATGCCAGTTAATACCAGCTGACGATCTGGCTGGTAGGTCTCCTCCTAAATCATCAACTTCAGCATGATTTTATCTCAGCTGTACTGTTGCACCTGGCTTAGCTCTCACTGACTACATGGAGAGTATCTCACAGCGAGTATTTTTTTCCTTGCTTTCAGCAGCTGGTGCAGCCAGAGTGTTTTACTCCCCTTCACAAATCCTACCCCGCCTCTCCCCGCTGGGCTGGCCTCTCCCTGCTTCAGCTGATGCAGAACGCTGCATCTCACTCATCTCGGTTTGCAGGCAGCCAAAAGCACGTCCCCTGGTGCTTCTACTCTTTGCTGATGCTGTGATGATGAACGGATGATGAGAACTAAAATAGACAGGGGAGAGCTGTGCTGTGCCAGTCTGGGATTAAGGCATAGTTCTCAGCTAAAATCAGTACAAGTAAGCATGCTATGAAAGTTAGTGCAGTGCCAACGTGTCTAATACTCAGGTATGATAAAGGAGATTTACCTGCTTTCAGGATTACCCTCATGGGTATTTCATTGGCAATGTCCTAAAAGCAGATACGCGTATGCACACACGCACACAGAGTCAGCATACAGATACTAGTTTTCCATCTTCTTCCTCTAGGTACAGATGGCTTTTTATATTTAATCACTGCTTAACCACAGGACAGAATTCTCTTCTACATTATTTTGTTAAATTACTGAATTGCTGTCTAAGCATAGTCTGCCCTTTGTGGATAAGGGCTGGCATACGTCTGGAGTTCTCCACAAGAAATTATAAGTAGCAGATATGCTACCTGTATTCCAGTCAGCAGCTTAATGCACAGGAATTCAAAGATCTAAAGATTGATCAATATAGGCTCATTTGCTGACAAGATGCTGGGCTCTTCCGTGGACAGGTCCAACTCAATATTGCTTAGTCTTGAAAGAATTTAATCAGAGACGTAAAATGACCGCAGCCGTCAGACTTTCCAGGGTGGGGCTGCCAGCAACTGCTCCCATCCTGCTCCCTCTCCAAAGAAGCAAAAAGACTATTTTTCCAGCTCTGCTTGTCCTGCCTGAGCAACGTGTCCCGGATTGCAGTTATTCACCAGGACGCAATCACTTTCATGCATCGCTCTATTACTGAGTAATCATAAATACTACCCATGAAGCAAACAAGCATGTATGATTCCAGAAAATACCTAAATTACATTCAGCGGTACTTTTTCTCAGAAGCTTGTCTCTGTACTCAGGAAGCTACATTGGACCACGGATCTGGTATCTAATCAGACTACAAAGAATCTGACTTACACCTCCATGTAGTTTGCACACTACTTGTTTGATTCTAAAGAGAGAGAGAACAAACCCACAAACTATGCATAACTGGTACCAAAAATCATGTTACTATAGCAATGGGATACAAATGACCTCTGTACCAAATTACATTTTTTGATGGGACATCACTGAATCCAAGTTATTCATGTTTACTTGAAAGTTATTTTATGTACAGAGAGTGACACTTCTTTTGGGGTCAGTCTGCTGATAATCTTTAAAATAAAAATGCTAAGAGCAAAATATTATTTATTGTCTGGGTTTTGCTATTTGCTTTGAAAACAGTTCTCCACCAGCAACCATAAAAGTGAACACATTAATCAGCAGTGGCAGATGGGCTATGCATTTTCTTGTTTTCTGGTAAGAGCAGAGTGTCCATCAGTAGTCACAGCCAGTACTGCAGGTGACATGCCTAAGTACAGCAGCTTCTCCACTGCCACACATTCTCCATTGATGCCCGCATAACACAGAACACACAAAATGGTACTCCTGTTTTTAACACCAGCTTCCTACGGATTCTGTTTAAGTACTGCATCTTAGAAACGACCGCTGAGAAATTGTTCCCAGAAGTGAAATCCAGAAGGAATGCATTGGGTGAGGTCAACATTTGGAAAAGCTTTTGTTGAAAGAATTCCATCAGCTTTTACCTGAGCAAAGTAAGATTTTTTTTCAAAATAGGCCCTTTCATACTCACCTGTGTAAGTCTGCATTAGGCCTTTGGCTGCTGGACAAAACCACGGACTAACAGCCAGCACTGCCGTACCAGTGCTGAGAAGATGCATCTGCAGTTTCATTGCTGTGAGGTTTTTGTTTCTGTTTAGTGTCGAGTGACTCCTTCACATACCCTTGAAACTTGATTTACAAGCACCAATATACTGCTGAGTTCTCTTTCCTTAACCATTTGCTGTTATTAAAATTAGTGCACTGATTTTCAAGGCCCGAATAGCTCAGGACTGGATGTTCATTAAAAGTACTGCAAGAAATTATCGTCAGTATGTTCTTTCAAGGCCGAGAATAAACAAAAGGTTTGTTCTCTTTAGCTCTAAATCATCGTATTTTGTCTTTTTTTATTGCCTTTAGACCTGAAACTTCATTCTGACCACGCAGATTTTTTCTCTCTTTAGTGTATACAGCAGTAACTTTGCTAAGAGAGAGTTCCTAGAGAGCAGGGACAAGCAGATGCGTGATACCTGAGGAGTACTACAAGTGGGATCTATCTTTTCACTTTTTTGCAATGTTGTTCTACTTACCTTTTGCAGTGGAGATATGGGGGGGAATGGCTCAATTATCAGGGCCAAAAGTGCTAACTAGCCCCACATGGTACCTAGCACTTCCCCATTGCAAGTTTTCTCTATCTATTTTAACCTGAAGAAATGGGTATTCCACTATATTAAAAAGAAAAGCTTTCTAGTTTTAACCTTTTAATTGTTAACCTCGGTATCAATTTCAATGATTTCGCCCTTTGTTTCTGGGAGAATTTAAGTTACTGGCATGAATTAGAAGCCTTGTTTCTCTTTGTGCAATCGGGACAAATAAGGAAAGCTGCTTGACAAATGCAGTCTCCTCACCTGCATTCCCCTGTAAGGTCCATGAATGCTGGGACATGCAACGCTAGCAAGCGTCCTGACCTATGCACAGTCACTCAGGTGGAGCTGCAAAAGGAATGCGCAGCTCCATCTGCCCTTCGCTAAGATATGCCTCTGATCTTTCATAAACTTTGAAACTATTTTTAATTCATACACCAGACAGCTGAGTCACAGGCCTTCTGGTCACTCAGGTGAACCCAGAGGACAAAAGGGCAAAATACAAATGAGCAGAAAAGCAAGCAACTTTAGCCGAGCATTTTTTTAATATTGATTTAGCTAACTGAAGAAATGGAAAGTTTTGGCAGTGACCATTCTCATACTACCTGAAAACAGCATCCAAGACAAGAAGCATGGTACATCTGAATGTCACAGTCCCCGACTGAGTGTGAAAAATTCTGCTGAACCACCAAACTGTTTCTTAAGGCTTTCATAAGAGCGCTACGCACCAGGCACCGCACAGCAAATCTTGTTAGCTAATGGTCCTTCACAGACGAAATCTAACACCTGAGGATTTGTGAATGAAGAATTTTGCACAAACATGATACCTTTTTGGCTTCTACAGAGCAGGCAGAATTACCTAGTCTTCCAGCAAGACCTTCCACAAGAACCACAGAGAACAAGGACAGGTGAAAGATGATTTCCTACAGTGGGATATCTTACTTTACCAAGTAGATATCGGTTACCTTCTTCTCATATCAGTTGCAGAGTGAGTTAATTCAACATGAGTGGCAACCAATCTGGTTGCATATCCCTTCAAATCTGAATTCTGATTGAAAGCTGAGTTCCCAGATGATTTATTTGTTTTAAACTGAAACAATCCTTCACTTTCTGGTTTTCACAGTACACAAACCACTTTAATAATACCGGTTATCAGCTGCTATGATGACTACAGTGCTTTTCTACTATTATTATATCATACCTGCTTTAACGGAGCTTTTCCCCGATACTCTGTCTTTTCTGTCACAGATTATTCTGACCACCATCTCCTGCTTTGCTCTTTAAATATTTCTGCATCCTGTTGGAACACGGGGCCATTACGATTCTTTCTAGAACAGAGTGGCTACAGAACTTACTTCTTGCCTACCCATTCCCTACCTTTACCTTAAAGGAATTAAATTACAGCAAACTAGACTCAATACAAGATGAAAACTTCACAGAAGAGGCACTTCACAACTCATTGACGAATGTGGACAGAAAATCCTTGCACCAACAGAAAGATTCATATTGAGTATACAGCCATTAGTCAGGCAGTATAAAATGCCTATGGCTATTCTACTTTTGAATGCAACAGCTTGCAATCCTGTAGGTGGGGAATAAAGAACCAGGGCCTGGCCTGTTGATTTTGAAACCTTTCATGCTAGGACAAGGAGATAATGATACACACGCGTTTCATAAACTGCAAGATGTTGACAATCTTTTGATTTATCTTGTGACTTAAATGAAAGGCAGACACACCGAAGAGCTGGACATCCACAGGCAGTCTTTAGATACAACTAATCCAGGACCTCTGGGAAGAAAAACACTGTTGTCAGAAGACGGCCAGTCATGGAGGTGTGGGAAGATGTTCGTGACCGCAAAGAGCCAGTGCCCATCTAAGTCAGACTGGAGTGTTACTCGGTGAACCTGGGCCCTGCAGGTGGTGCACAGCTACTTCTGCTTCAGAGAGCAGCGAAATTCACACAGAGGAAAGTGATGGTGCAACAGACTGTCAAATTTATGGGTTTTAGAGACCAGAAGAGCCTCCTGATATCATCCAGCGTGGCTTTGTGTGCACTACCAGCCACAGGCTTTCACAGTGATTATCATGTCTGATCCTGTGACCAGCAGCTGAATTACAGTACACCTTTCCAGAAAAAGCCTCTCTCAATTTAAAGACTACAATGACAGAGACAATTGCTATCCCAGTTCCAGGCTGCAAGGTGATTTCCCTAGCTGTTAAAAGACCTGGAAATGCCTGCCTTTCTGGGGAGATCCAAGGAAAGATTACCCACCAGGCACTATATCGGAAAATACATGTTGAACGGTGCCAGGAGCACCACAGCTCAGCCTTTAACTATAACCTTTGATTTGCAACACAAACCTCTCTTCATTCCTCTCTCCCTGCATCATGATTAGACTTTCAAGCAGTGCTGCAGCAGTGCAGTATGCTAAGCCAAGTTTTGGCAGCGCACAGCATTCTCAACACTAACAGTAGACAATTACAGGTATGAAACATATCAAATTAAAATAACTATGATTAATGCTCATTAAGAAAAAAATTAATACATCATTCTCTGGGAAAATGTTTGAATATGCCTCTGAATTGAATCTTCAGCAAAATTATTTGCTTTACGTCGGCATTTGTTTTAGGCTATCTAAATAATTCAAGTACTTTCCTTACATTACTTCTCCTTGAAATAAGAGTTTCATGTTTATTATTCATTACTCAGGTGGGGAGCTCTGCTTGCCATAAAAGTAAGTGGAACAACAAACTGCAGCAAAGGCTAGATCTGGAATCCAAATGCGGCTAATGAGCTTTGTACCAAAAGCACCTCCCACCCAGGGAATATAAAATAACCTACAACCACTAATGTGGCAGGAGTAAAATACAGTTTCTTCCTCAAACAAGATCAAACTATTAAAAAAAAAAAAAAAACAACCCAAGAAGTCAAGATTCTTCTCGTCTACCGCTAATCTACCACCACAGGCATCAGTCAGGCTGCTTCTGACCCCACTCAGCACAGGCCCCTTTGAGGTCAGGCATTTTTACCTGTAATTTCAAATGCACTCTGTGATGAGAACTGCTGTAATTAAAAGTCTTCTAAAGATAGCAAAATTCAATGCACATCCTTTCTGTGAGCACTTCCATTAAGTCAATACGATTACTATCCTCAGTGAGAGTTACATGATCTGCTCTCTGCCCACCTGCGTGAACTACTTCATTTCCCAGTTGCTCAGCTCCAAACCTGATCCTGCCCTATGCCTGGCAGGGAAAGGTGTTCTGCATCTAATGCACTCCCACAGCTGGTATCAAGAGGAGAAAGGGCACACTGTGCTCCGGAGTCAGTCTCATCGGAATCACAAATGAAACAGGTGATACCTTTGTCTCAGTACAGTTAATTTAATAAACCTGTTTCAACACATTATAAAGTGTTGGGTTTAAAATGGCCCTTGCAACTAAAATTTCCCCAGCAGAAAGCTCAGCATATTTTGAGCTGTTTTCCATGCTTACAGTATGTCCCACGCTACTGAGGCATTTTGTTCAGAGGTCAAGAATGTGGGCATGCTACCATAAGAGTCAGGAAATCATTTACAGACAGACATATAAAAATTGCTTTGCAGGGCAGTGCCTCAGAGCTGAGAGGACATGACATAATCTCCTTGATGTATAAACAGATTTGGTTAATATACAGCCTCTAATACACAATAATCAAATCTTTTAAACAAAAAAAAAGGAACCAATCAAATTTCATTTCTCTGCTGGTAAGAGTGTAATTCGGTAGAAGACATCATGTATTTTGGAAGCTCTGCTTCTTCAGAAAACTTTGTAGTTTCAGCATTATTTACTAAACGACAACTATCTCCACCTACCACATTCCTCCATTTCAGGACAGGTGAGATGTTTTGAACACTTGCAAATGAAGATATTTTGACGCCGAATTTTGTTATCAGATTTTTTCCAAATTTGGAAGCCAGCATCATTGCCAACCACAGAAACCCGATCAAACCAATTTGAATACACAGCCAAAAATGGTTAATATCTGATGAGACTGATGAGGTGGGAAAGAGTCAATACAACCTTCTAATAAAAATAATAATAATAAAAACCAAAAACCAAAACACACACGGATGGAATTTCTGCTCTCCTGTGCTTACACCGAAGAAGTCTCCATAATAAATCTGAACAGGCAAGCGTTTGCAAACGACCAGATATGAGCACATCCTGCAAAGCAATGTGATACCATCATGTCCCACTAATGTCAATAGACAAAGCAATCTCAAAAATTGTTTGGTCAAACTGCATTTGACCTCAGGAAAATTTCAGCTCTAGTTTACCGACAAGGTGCGGGTGACAAGGATACTGTCTGTCTTCAGTATCTTGTACTATCACAGACATACAGCATCAGAGTTTTGCTCATGTGATCAGCGCTTACCAGCTAGGGCCTTGATGCGGGATCGTTCAAACAGACGAGCAGAACTATTTTCATTGTCCCAGTCATCAACATCCCAGCGGTTGTTGACATCGCTGTACTGCTGTTGGATTTCAATATTGTCATAATCTGTCGCTACTGTTGTCGTCATCTTGAGTCTTCTTAATCTATTCTCACCATCAGATTCTTCTTAAAAACCTCTGCAAAAGAAAAAGATATAATAATAATTTAGACAATATACATATATTGGAAGAAAGTAGTAAAATTTAAGCTCAAGACTTCTGGTTTCAAAAACCAATTGCTTTCACTCAAAGCCTGGGCACAAGCTCAAGAACAGGTTAGATACCAAACCAGCCCTTCAGAAAGCAAATGAATGCTCCAAGTCTTCATTAAAAAAAAAAAAAATTAAGTACTACACAAAAGCAAGATTTCAAGCCAGTATCTTTGCTGCATACACATATCCATAACTGTCATGTTCAACTCCACACAAAATGGAACATGTATGAAACGGTGCAGTAAGATACTTTCGCAATTGTTGTTTTCAAAAGCAGCCTGTCGGTTTTATAAATCTGTGATTGTTGGCTAAAGCATATGGAGCCGTGGATAACTCTGCTAAGAAAAACCTAAAGTGCAAAGAAGACCTCAACACCTTTACAAAATGGTGCAAATTCTGATGAAAAAAATGCAAATGCTTAAGAAGTCACATAAGCATTTGACCAGTAGAAGCCTTTTAACATAGATCTGAAAAAACATTTCTTTCTTCACATGAAAATGCTGACTTTGTGACCAGTCATAGGAATTTATTTATGAACTAATCCAGATAAATACAACTAACTGATAAATTGCTTTGAACTCTCCCTAGCAACAAAATGGTAGCCCACCAATGCAACTCTTTACATGAGGTTCTCCTCTTTCAGGCAGTCAGATGCTGTTGGCATATTCATACTGTTTTCCAATCGGAATTTGCATGTACTTATCAGCACTAAATATAAAAGATCCTAACACCTCCTCTAGGGGAAGAGGAGGGAGGTTATAAATGGCTGTGAACCCTGCAGAAACAGCCGTTGGGCTGGGAGCACGGATCCCAAGCTCTCCCCATCACTGGGGCTGAAGTAGCGGCTGTGTTGCATCCTCCATAACCCAGTCCCTCCAAAGTCAGCGCTCTGAGAGACCCAAAGGCCGGCCCCGAAGAGCAAACACACAATTCGCCTTTATAAAAATATAAGTTACAAAAAACACAGTTAAATATTTGGGAAGGGGGGCATGACCAGGTTTTAACAGAAACGGTCATATTACAGGAAGACTTAGTACCTGAGAAAAATCTCTAATTTTGTGGATCAGCTGGCAGAGAGGCGACAAGGCTCCCTCCCCGCTGGCCCGGCCATCTGGTGCCACCTACTGACGCAGGGGAGCAGGGCATGGCCCCCCATCTCCTCCTCCCACATCCCTCTCCGGCCGCATCCCTGCCAGAATGGCTTTAACAGCTCGCATTCAATCCAAGAAGTGTGGAGATTCCGCAGCTGACATAAATCCAGCTCACACGGGAAAAACAACATATTTACTGTCACTGCTTGAGCACTCAGGAAGCATTAATTTTCCAGACGTCCTAGGATAAAAAGGCCGGTTTGATTTTTCTCCTATTCCCCACCACAGAAGAGAAGGATCCTCATAAATTTACTTGCAAAATACTCTCTTCATTTTGCACAGAAAGGTGAAACGAGCCGCACTTGGGGCTGTTACCTAAGAAGCTGTTACCGAAGGCTGTTTGTGAGAGATTCAACCTTGACAAGAGGTGGGAAGAAACCGCTTTAGTTATGGTAAGCTGCCAACAGACTGGAAGAATATGAAAAAAACCTTGCGCTGGGAAAGAGCTTTAAAATGATACTCCTCCATTGCACATGCCTAGGCTGACATTTTCCAGCAGGGAACTCTGGGGATGGATGGGTCCTTCCTCAGCTGGACAGACTCTGCCGCTAGGAGGGATGGAGCAGGATGGAGCAAAGACAGGGGAAAGGATTAAGTCCCACACAAAACATTTCTGCACAGCATTCACCACCTGATCCTCATCTACTATCAAGCTTGGACAAAAGTCTCCCATTGATTCCTGTACACAGGCAGAAATCAGGGTTAATTCCAATAAAGTCCATGGAGTAACCACAGTATAAACAACGAGTGGCATCAGACTGTTGTACAGCCCCAGTTTCAGTCTTTTCAGCTTTCTATATTCATCATTGCCCAATGAAGAGGAGGAAAAGCGGCAGCTCAAATTATAAAAATAAAAGCAGTGACCCTAAAACTGGGATGCAGCAACATGCTAATTCAGTATAGATGCTACAAGCCATCAGATTTCATTTATTTCTGTATCATCTGTGCTTACACGTACACATAACTGGATCCAGAAAAAATTCAACTATAACTTGTGCTTTATCACTTCTGTTGCCCTTCCTGAGCATCACACAAGCAAAATCTATTCCAGATAAAGCTAAATGGAGCATGAAATGGGTCTCTTATCCAACACCTATAGGGCTAGAATACTTGCCACCTTGTTCTGATTCTGTAAAGATGGTAAAAATAAAAGCAGTGCCTCCATCGCTGGCTGACATCAAGCTGCCTTTTCTGACACAGGGACAGCAGAGACGGGCAGCAGACACACGCTGCAGTGACAAAAGCAAGTACCTTGCAGCAAAGCACTTCTGTGGTGAAGTGAGAAATATACAATTCAGTCCTAACTGAAATAAGCTGCCCTGCCTTCTTCCAAAGAAAGACTCAGCTACTTAAGCCTGTGCTGAAAAACAATTTTTCTTAAGGCTCCTGCTGCAGCTCTGGTCCGGCACAACCCCCTGGTGCCTTTGGGAACAGGGAGGGAAGATAAACACAGGCTCCAGCAGAAAGCTCCAGGTTTCTTACTACAGAAATGGAGGTCCTGCGGATGGGCTGAGCTACAACAGCAAATCTTGTTTCTAAGTTATGGGTGTCTCTATTTGACAAAAGGAAACACAAACACTGTCTGCAGCTGCCCAGAGAGTAAAGAGTGAGAATGTTTCGGGAGCTCTTAATGTAGGTGAGTTCACTATTAATGACCTCAAGTGAGATCTGTCAGACATGAAATTAGCCCTGCAGTTGGAAGACATAATCTGAAAAAAAGTGTGTGTATACAATATACACATACGTGTAACATATATTTACATATTTTTTTAAGCCCAACATGTTACTTGCACTAACTGCCGCTCAATACCATAATTTTATTGGGTCAGACCTCCCCTGCTCAATGATTTGAGCAAGTACTTTGTGAGCACAGATTTGTTTTATTGAGTACGTTATTGCTTTATTGTGTAGTCAGCACAAAGCAGGAAACAGTTGCATTGTGTCCCATTTGCTTACTGCAGCACTCTCCACTCATGCGCAAAGCACCCACTAACACCCTTGCAAGAAAACACTATAGAATATGTAGCACAGGCAGAAAGCACAGGGACAGAAGAAAGCCTGTGCTCCAGCAGGAACAATCTTTGTAATTTAAACATCCTGGCCTGGCTTTAAGCTGAAATACCAATCTAATAAAAGAACAATGTTTTCTCTGGAGAGCCAAATGTAACATGAATTTCAGCTGTCAACATCCTGAGCAGTCTTAATACAGAGGAGTCCAAGCCAACCCATTCTCAGAATACAATAGTCTCGAGCCTACTTATAACAAGACATCTTAGAAATGGCAGGTCCCAACTTCATTACCATTCACAATTCAGACACGGACTCTAAGTGGCCTTTATAAAGGGCTTAAAAACAGAGAAAACAGGGATTGGACTAGTCCGCGTCCTCCTGAACTTAAATGCCAGTGCTGCGTGCACCTGGACCTTGGGAGACATTAACAGGCAAATAGCGGGATAAGCAAGCACACGGGTGAACTAATAAATAGCACGCAACTGTTCCAGTCCAAAATACTCAGCACAGACCCACCACGATGGGCAAAGAAAGGTTTTGTAAATTTGAAAACTTCTGTCTTCATTGATAAAATATAACAGTGTATATTGCCTTCTGTAGTTGATACAATACTAGAAGACCTCATGAGACTAAAGAGATCAAACCGTTTCATTTCAAAGCATTCTTTAAAACTTACTGCATAATTTGAGGGTGGGGGCGTTGGCATTATCTTCAAAAAGAAGAAATGGCTCGAAGAAAGAATCAGCTACCAGGAAGAGCATTTTCTCAGACAATTATCAAAGGCAATATCCAGGGTCAGACCTTTTGTATTTACTTTCATAAATAAACCAGATACTGCTCTGTTTGTTTCTCAGATAATAGAAAACAAACAGTTTTATTCAGACCATCTGAAGAATGAATTCATTTAAAAAAAATTCATTGGCTACTTTTAAATGCAATAATGTAATTCACTAAACAGGCTAAGACTATAATCACTAAAATTCTGCCATAACCACACATCTGGAATTGCTTCCTAATAGTTAATGTTTATCTTTAAAGTAAACATTAGTTTTTCAAGAGTTACTATTCTTCCATGAAACATTCTAAGCTATAGTTAGCTTCATGTTACTCTTACTATCTAAGAATTGTCAAGAGGTTTTTATGGTGTTATGATTGAAGAAAATATATTTTGAACAGCAATTCCCAAATGGTCTCATTACTTATGTAGATAGAGACTATTCCCTGGCTAATGCACGGTCCAACCTATTGTAGTTTTTCTGACAGTTAAGATAAATTGTGTATGACTGAATGGCTGAGAGGACTGAAAATGGGATATGGCCACTTCCATCTCTAGGTTACTAGACCACATGGTCCAGAAACAAGTATGAGCACAACCACTGTAATAAAAGGAATGGTTTCTCTCCATTTCCTACGATTCACTCATGTACATCAAAGAAACCAAAATTACAAACCGCCTCCTTTCTGGTAGCCCTCTCTGAAACCAAGGCTGGACAAGCACAGAAATCAATTCAATCACCCTTTTTGCAGGACTTCCACCTCCGGAAGCTTTCACTCCCAGTCTGTACCGCTTTTCTCCTACTGATGACTTGGACCAGGGTAATTAGTCCAACTCTTTAGCAACAAATTCACTTTAGAATAATTATTATTATTAAAAGGTAGAAAATCTAGTTAAGATGTAACTGAACTTTGCATTTATTCTGAGCAATAATAAACTGCCCCCTCCTAATATCAGCACAACAGATATTTAATATTTTTAAAATGTCAGTTTAAATCCATATTTAAGCTGAAGAACGGAAATTCTTCTGAGCTCCCAGCATCCAGCCACATCTTGTCTCCCCATCAGGGTGAGATTCTTACCTTAACTTCCACAGAAAGGAAACTGAACTGATCACAGGTCAATAAGGACACCTTTGGAGAAGCTCAAGGCTGCATGCAAAAAGATATACACATTCAGGCACCCCTACAAGCCAAATTCTGCAAGTATTTAAAAAGTACTAGTTAGAAACTCAGAGCTCTACAGAGCAGCTGAATTAAAAAAGTGAAGTCCTGTGAGTAAAGCTTAAAAAGACTGGAAAATGCATGTCTCACTTCTACCCACTTCTTAACCTGAAGTTTAAGGAGCTGGTTTCCAGCATGTCTCTATGCTCAGCCCAAAGACCATCACTTTGTATTATAGGAACCGCAACACGGTCTTTACAGAAAGAAGCTTCCCCTGCTCTGACAGGGCAGCGCGGGCAATGCAAGTGCTTACATTTTGGTTTGTTGTTTCAGCTGCTGAACCAAATATAAAATAATAAAAGTACTAATATGGCAAGGCTTTAACTGCCTTGACCTCCAATATCCTCTCTCTCTTGTGTGCAGAGCCTAGCTCCCAATACCATCTTTCCTTCGACAAACAGAACCACACTATTCCTGTGTTTTCCAAACCAAGAATGCTCTACTGCTTTCCTGCTTGCTGGCCCGAGTCAACCCACCTTCTGGTGCTGACTCTGGCTGGGGATGTTCAGCCTGGAGAAGGGAAGGCTCCAAGGAGACCTTACAGCAGCCTTCCAGTACCTGAAGGGGGCCTACAGGAGAGATGGGGAGGGACTCTTTATCAGGGAGTGGAGCAATAGGATAAGGGGTAACAGTTTCAAACTGAAAGACGGGAGATTTAGATAAGATATTAGGAAGAAATTTTTTACTGTGAGGGTGGTGAGGCATTGGAACAGGTTGCCCAAGGAGGCTGTGGATGCCCCATCCCTGGAGGTGCTCAAGACCAGGCTGGATGGGGCTTTGAGCAGCCTCATCTACTGGGAGGTGTCCCTGCCCATGGCCGGGGGGGTAGAAGGTGGGTGATTTTTAAGGTCCCTTCCAACCCGAACCATTCTGTGATTCTATGACTCCTCTGGCTGTCCCCACTGTGGGACGTGGAGGCCAAGAGCTGGAAGCACCCTGAAAGGTCATAGGAAAGGGGCAGGCAGGCTGTGCTACAGGGGAGTCAAATGCCACAATCAGTGTGTAGGGCACAGACACTTCAGGAATGCACAAACAAAGCAAGACTGAAGCCTCTTTATTCCCAATACAGGCTGGAAAAGCATGCTAAGGTCATCAGAATCATACAGCCCGTCCTTCGTGAGTGAGGCCTACTTCCCACATCTCAGATAACCAATCATTTGAAAACCAGAAACCAGGGGTTAAGAATGCTTGAGTGGTTTACAGGCTCTTCTTCTGAGGTCCCCGGGATATCACGCTCTAGCTGAGAGACTGGTACGTATTACCTAAGCATTGAAACAACTTCAAAAAGTGTTTGCGCTGTTCACTGTAAACAAAAATACAGCTCACTGTACTGGAAATCCAAGTGTTTTCAGCAGGGGTGACTGTCGCACACCCACGACCAACACGTGCAACACACGGGACAAAGATTCAAACTGGTTCAGCAAATACAGTGCTTACAACTAAGCACCCAGCATCCCAGCCAAGAGCACAGAGGAAATAATAACTGAAAAAAAGTTAATTAGTAAACATGAACCAAATCTTTATTTCCAACCTTTCAGTTGCACCAAGGATCATTTAAAGCTTATAGTCTGATTCTCTCCACATTTAAAGCTACAAAATTTCACCCAGTTTGTCATCCATTACCCAGCAAATCTGGATTCCAACGGTTTTTTGTGAAAACTATAGAATAAATTAATCGATATGCAGGGTCCAGATTTGTCCTCTGTAATCTGAGGTAGCTCCACCCAGCCAAGCATGCAACCCGTAATATGTCAACATTATTTGAAGGGCCTCCTAAAAACAAAAAAGGGGTGGGAGGGGGAGGCTTCGTATCGGTCTCATCTGAGACCAGACACATAATAGGAGCTGTGGGGTGAGACTCTCCAGGTTCCTACATTTCCCTATGGAGCATCCCAGACTACATATTGCTTCTGAATCATAGAACCACAGGGTTGGAAGGGACCTCTGGAGATCATCTAGTCCAACCCCCCTGCCAGAGCAGGGTCACCCAGAGCAGGTTGCACAGGAACGCGTCCAGGCGGGTTTGGAATGTCTCCAGAGATGGAGACTCCACCACCTCTCTGGGCAGCCTGTGCCAGTGCTCTGCCACCCTCCAAGTAAAGAAGTTCCTCCTCACGTTTAGGTGGAAATTCCTATGCTCAAGTTTGTGCCCGTTACCTCTTGTCCTGTCCCCGGGCACCACTGAAAAGAGCCTGGCCCCATCCTCCTGACACCCACCCTTGAAGTATTTATAAGTGTTGATAAGGTCCCCCCTCAGCCGTCTTTTTTCCAGACTGAAGAGACCCAAATCCCTTAGCTTTTTTTCATAAGAGAGGTGTTAACCTCTAACCAACCTCCAGAGAAGCCTACACCCCTCCATCAACTATATACAAGCCATGAAAAGCCTAAACCAGAAAAAAAACCCCGAGGTAGAAAGTGGCAGGTTTTTGAAAGTTAATAAAGACGAGTACAAAAATCAAGCAGAACAGAACATTACCACACGTAAAACTTAAGAGTGGAATAAGCACCAAATCCCTTCTGGGACTGCCTTTCCTTTTCCCCCTCATCACTTGAATAACGTAGAAGAAACACATTTTGTCAAGCTGCTGAGGGGAGGGAGGACTCTGGTAATCAGCTGTTTGCACAATTCTACCGCACGATATTCTTCTGCCTCTACTGAAATGGAAAGTCTACAGGGATCCTGACAGAGACTGGATGGTGGCACAGTGTGCACCAAGTTACACACACAGGCAGAGAACACGCATGAGGAGTCCGTTAATAAAACTCCCCATACTGTGAGTGCTCGTCCCAGGCTTAAAGAATACAACCTCCTTATTCAGTTTTTAAGCAAAACAGAGAGTACTTGACCATTTTCCTCATATATTTATAGTATTCCTTCAACGATCACTGCGGGGCAAGGTTTACACAAGCTGAGTCAGGGCTAAATGCAATTTAGTAGTTTTGTAAGAGTGAGGTTCAGCTCAAATAAGTACAAGTTAGTCCATGGCTGCTCAAGTGAGGTCCATGGATTAAATATGGCTTCACTCAATGTCATAAGCCACGTTTATATCCAATGTGGCCAAAAGAGATGTAACTCAGCATCCAAAAACTCTTGTCTTGTGAAACATCAACTAGGCATCTTCTAAAACCTGTCATCCTATTTTCTGATTCTAATTAAGTGAATAAAGAAATTCCCATAGATTTCAACTTGTGCAGCTCTTAGTCAACTGCTTTTAAAAAACACTTTCAGCACCTTCAGAGAGTCTTTCCTAAATAGTTAAAGACAGCCTGTTGAATTATCAGGATATCTGGGAGTGTACTGCTATACAAATGGCTTAGCTGGAAAAAACCTGGGGGACCAGCTCATCAGCTCTGCGTAACAGTTTCTCTCCCCGCCTCCATTCCTGCATCTATCTATCTATCTTTTACAAAGCCTAGGCCCAATGAAAATATTCCCATGAAGTAAAATTCAAGTGCCAGTTCTTCAGTTTTAAATAAATCTGCCAAATCTGCTATTTAAACTCTGCAGACTTGTTCTGGTGCTTGACCATACAAAATCAAATGCAGCTGGTCTCTTTAAAACTGAAAAGTGAAAAATGAGCAGCAAAATCAGGGCCTACATTCTGGACAGCGACTGGAATAGCATCCTGAATATTGTTAGGGCTTTACAAGACAAGTAATACATGTTTGTGCACCTGTGCGCACTAATCTGTGGGGTCATCTGTAACAAACAGTTGGCATGCCAATACTTTTTCTCAGGAATATGACTGTCAGCAGGCCAAGAGCCCTTCAATTTCTACAGCCCGTGTACTTATTTTACTATAAAACACAGAGAAAATTTTGACTATGGAATTGCCTGAACTTTTTGGTAAAAATAAATATAATAGCAAAAACCTTCTGATGTTAATATGAAGTCACTGAAAATATGAGCAGGCTGAATTAACAGTATGTCTGCCATCTATACCACAAAGGGTGCTCACAGCTGTAACCAGAATGAAATCAACAGGAGGAAATCAACTGGAGTTGAAATCAAACAGGCTCCAGGTCAGCTCAGTGCCTTCCAGAATTACGGGAAGGACCTTTCTTACATAGGCTCCCACTGTCAAGGTAATTTTTATTCTGATACACGCTTTAGCCCAATTCAGATGGTTTACGGTTACAACAGAAGAGACAAGGAAGTGAAAATATGTCTGTCTCTGTATTTATGAATGGACACCTACACGGCAGATTTTGAGACACACCATGAAGACGGCAACTTGTTTCAAAGGAGCATTCAGCTTTCAAACAACCTCGTGATTTCGTTAAAAGCCTCTGCATTTGACCCTTCTCAATCCTGATCATGGAGCAAGGCAAAGGTGCACTTTGGAAACACCTCTAAAGAATCCAGCTGAACGTACTCATGGATGAATATGCTGGGTCTTTAAGCTGGTGAAGGGCACCTGGAACATCTTGCCTTACAGTCTGGCAGGAAGGAAGGCTGACATATTTCAACAGTTATCAACAGGCTTCCAAAGAAACTACCAAAAAAATTCCATCCACAGTCACTGAGAATTTAAAGGACAATATTTAGTATTACCATGTTCTAGAAGCTATCTGTGGGTTGACCTTCACCAAAAGAATGTGAAAATAAGGGCAATTGTCTAGAGTGGTATTTACCTTTTTCTTCAGTGGAACAAAGCAAGAAGGTTTTTTTAGTATTTTTCAAGTGCTTATGCAGAGAGGAGTTTCAATGAAAACCAGTTACCCTCGGAAAGGAGTTTCCCATTTTTTGGTCTCTACTGTCTCATGACCCAGCTTATGAGAAACAGAGCACTGATCTTCGGAAACCAGCTGTGTGTCAGAAAGGGACTGAAAACTGAGACGCTCCCACTGCCTGAAGTCTGTCAGGCATCACTGTCTGTGCTCAGAGTACAGCAAAAAACCTTAAGACCTCCACCCTAGCCATGGGCCTAACTTGGCAGGAAGTCCCAGACAACCTGAAAGCCCTCGGTGACATCACTGTTTATTTTGATCGTGCTCCAGAACTAGCGCTGCAGCAAACTGGCAGTGCCAGGTGATACCCAGCCCGCCGCAGGCCGCTGAGAAGCATTATGGAAATGGCACCGGCTGAAGCGTCCAGCTAGCTGGTAACCTAAAATGAAATATTGCTTAGGAAAAAATTTAAAACTCCAAAGTCACTTGATCATCCAATAATTACTGTGATTGCCTACATGTGACCATGTAATTTATAGATACACATTTATGTCTATTAATTTGAATTAAGAGAGCTACAGCCAAGTTTCCCATTTCCGAAGGGACGGGAGAGAGACTAGAGATGCTGTGCAACGTATCTTCATCAATCATAAAGCCAGAATGGGAGGTTTCTGCCTCACTTTAACTCCTACTGCGAGGGTCTTACACAGAAGACATAACCCTGAATTACATTTCCAATGAGAGAACGTTTGCAATGAGGGCAACTGAGCCTGTCTTTGCAATGCGTGAACGCAAAAGCTAATTCAAAGCTGGCTACAGTAGACTGACACACTTACATCCGCGAGCATATTCCTCCTCCTGCAGTCTCTCTCCGGGAATCTGAGATACGATAGCTCTGGCCTCCTTACAGGAGGAGGGCTGCCAAGTCAACAGGCCTGAGGATTCAGCCAGCCAACTGCTGTCTCTCTTGCAGTTCTATTTTCCCCTCTCCATTTCCACACCCCACCCTTCCTCGCCTTGTTATTAATACATCTTCCAACTTCTTTGACAGTTAATAAATGTGCATAGTTGACTTTGAGACTGGAGCCATCAGAGGTCAAGAGCATGGACCAAAGGTACAGTCTGTACGGAGAATACAAAACATTATTTCCCAGTGCTGTTGTGCAGCTACTTTTTGTCCAGCCACTATAAAGCTAACAGGCACGGGGGGGGGGGGGGAAAGGGTGCAATGAATTACTTCTTGACCAAAGTAACACTTCAAGCACTGAGATGTTTGATGAACTGGAACAAAATGAGAATACAACAGGGTATAACAGCTACTTCAAGCTAGAGAAAGAAAGAAGTCTATAGGACCTGGATACCATGCGCTAAGAGATCTGGATGAATGTCCAGGCTTACTTGCCGGGGGGAAACAGGGTAACACACAGGTACAGCCTAATCAATATACATTCAGCCTGTAGTGAGTAGAAGTGAACCAGAGCCTCTGCCCAGGCTCTGTGACATTATCCCTCCCCTGGATCCCCTTGAGCCCCCAGTTTCCTTCCCACAGGGAGAAGGATGCGACGCCCACCTGGGTCATGCCGCAGTGCTGAGCTGAGGCACAGCCAGAACAAGATGCAGCCGTGGGAGGCTTGGAATCCAGGTATGCCTATGAGGGAGAAGACACAAAACAGGGAGTAATCTCAAGCTATACTGCTTTACACCTAGACAAACCTCCTCTCTGTCAGAGCTTTTTATTTTAGGGCAGGGAAAGGCTCCATCACCCTCAGCCAAGGAGGAGAAATTCAGGACAGACAGACTGCTCCCTGGAGGTGCGGGTTGGGGGAGGCTGCCTGATGACAACTTCCAGGGCAGGAAGAATGAGACTAAGCTGTTTTGGCTCTGCCTCCACGCTGCAGAGCAGTGGTGGGAAACCGCACCCAGGGAGATGCCTAGGGAGAAAAGGATGTTTTGTTGTGTAGGCTTTTTGTTCTGGGCTTTGTTTATTAGTGATATTTCACAGCCAGGCAGGCAGAGCATGGAAGCAATTTAAAGGGCCAGCCTGGAAGAAATAACCTGCTACACAGTCAGCAGGTTTTGAATTAGCAAACAAACAACAGAAACCAGATTCTGGGGGTGGGAATGGGGAGAGAATTGCTAACACACTTCATAAGGCAACACAACAGGCAACACAGTTGAGGCAACAGCTGGTTTCAGCAGCACACTAAGCTCCAGCACCAACCCATGAAGGAACAACCCCAAGTCCAAATACCCAGAGACTCTCATTAAGAAGAGCCATAAGACAGTACTAGTTACTTCACGGCAATGCTGAGATGATCTATCTGCTGTCATACCAGCACTTGGTCCGGATACCAGAAATTCCCAAGACCTCTCTAGCTGAGCTACCTCTGCTTTAACCAGACACGCTTAATCAGCTCAGTGAGGTCTGGCCAAAGCACTGGCCTAGTAAAGAACTCATTTTGGGCAGCGTGGTGGTCCCAGAGGCAGCTCATCAAAGACAGCTCCAGAATGAGCATTTCCTTCAGAAGCTGAAACCCAAGTCACAGCCAAGATCATGCAAAGCCTTGCCTCTCAATGGCCAAACGCAGCGCAGCACTGGAGTAAGTTATAGGTATCATATAGATTCTAGCTGTTATTTCTTTCTTTTACTCTTTTGAAAATCAGAATTACTAACAGAATGGGACAAATTTGCTTTGGTGAGATTATGTGAAGACAATACTTAACTGTCGGTTAGGGAATGCCAGCATTTCTTTGAATTCAGAATTGGTTGGAAAGTGAGGTGAGAAATGGAGCAGAGCAGCTTGATATTAAATCCCCCACTTAAAAACACGCATGTTAAAAATTGTTCTGCAAATTAGCACAAACTGCAACAGCTTCAATGCAAGGTGGCCAATGCACCCACCACTGGTAAGCTGAGAAGGAACGGCACTGCCCCAGCGCAACTCTGTGTGAAGGGATTGCATCCTCTGCCCCTCTTCAGTGGGAAAGCATGAGTACTGCATAATCTTTAAACAATTTCTCTCCGAGTCCATGATTTTTCCTTCTCTCTTTACAAAGAGCCTACAGTTTTTTATACCGAGATACTGGGATGATAGGTGCCCCCAGCAAGGCCTTGGACACGGAGGGAGCATGCTGACAACACACGTGTGTCTGCTTTAGCAGCATCACGTATTCACCGGCATAAACCTCACAGGCGCAAGCACCGACGTGTACACACAAAGCCCAGCCAGCACAGACCCGACGCCTGCAGCTGTTGCAGCGCTGAGCACAGGACTCCATTTCAGAACTCCGCAGTCATTTCGCCCCCAAGAGACAAGGTCCTTTTTGTGCACATGCACATTTTTGACTACGTAAAACCAGAAACATGGCTGAAAGCTATTTGAAAAGTGATCCTTCCCCAGCGAGAGAGGAAAACGTCAACAGTTATACAAGTAAAGCACAAAGTTAGATGGTGTACAGCATTAATTCTACCAGGCCAAAGAGACTTCTGGTTCAAGTAACCAAACACAGCTTGAGCCGCTGGTTCTCAAAGAGGAGGAAGTGTGTCTCATCCTCCCCAGAGGAAACAACACACACATCATCCACTCATTAGCCTCTTGGCAGAAGAATCAGGAGCACCACATCCAAACTGGCTCCTCGCTTCTAAACTAGCCTTTAGTGGGTTGGTGGGTACTAACCAGAGGAAGAAGACAGGTAAAACTAAGCATACAGCCTGCATTTGCCCACAGTGAAGTTTTAAATGGACACCAGCTGTTAATTCCTTTCTACATTCCTCACATTTTTTTGGCCAACTCCCGACAAGACTAACAGAAACCTTTCCCCTTAAAACTTTCATCTGATGCATAGATAAAATAGTCAGGGGTTTTCAGGCAAGGAAAAGAAATATATATCATTATTGCCTTAATTTAAATGCATGCCTGTAGGTCTTCAGTGCATCCCTGCCCTTTGAAAAGGGTTAAAGAGCCTTAATACCATCTAAATTAAGTCAATTTGTTATTCAGGGCATTTGTCACCAAACAATTTGAGATGCGTCCTTGAAGGAAAAAGCACGAAGGCCAGAATTTAAAACCCTGGGAAATAAGATGACGGATATGGAGCAAAAGCCCAGAAAAGCTATATCTTAAATAACTTGGGTCATTATCTTGGTTCTTTGGTGTTTCAACTATGACTAAATTTATTTACTTGTATTTTTTTAAAGAGATATTTATCATTTTATATATGATATAGTGATGACTTTTTCCAGGTTTCTCGTGTCAGCTTGCTAATAGAATGCCTACTTGTACGCTTCTGCACTTTCTGTGAAAAAGGCTGGCACTTCTGCAATTAATTAATGTGCCTCGGCTGCTTTATAAGGACCACCACAATATTCTTCCCCAAAACTTCGTGGCAGCACTTTATTTATGAACAGCATGAGAAAAGCCTAACAAATAATACTGCAAAAATCAGTGGCATCACACCGGATCAAAACAAAAGAGTTTTACTTGAAACTTCTCGTCCATCTCTGACACTACAATCCATCTTTGCCCATACGAGGTTGAAGGACTCTGCAAGGCGTAAGCCACACACAAGGTTCTACTGCCAGGTGAGTACAGCTCCTCCAGCCAAGGAAGCTTCACCCAGGGCAGCCAAGCTGCAGCTGCAGTGACACAACTCCCGGCCAGCCCTGCCCCAGCTGACCTCGGCGAGCCTAGACCTTGGCTACACAACAGCAAAGGATGTTTTCCAGGTGCCAGGGCCAGAAGCGCTCCCCAGCACCCCCTGCTCCCTGGGACCAGGCATGCTGGTGCACTGTGAGCGCCCAGAGCAAAAGGTACTTTCCTCTGACGCGTGTTATTCACAGTTCCAGACACTCTAAGTAAAACAGGCAAATAAACAAACCAATGACATTGTGCTCTTTCAAATTATCTAACTATTGTTATTGGCACTTCGTTATAAACAGCTTCTAGCATGTATGTAAATATGGCTTCATTTGCATACAGCAGCTTTGCTAGCCTTGTACACCCAAGGAATGGAAACGGCTTTGTGGCAACAGAAAAAAATAACAATAATTTGATCCAAGAGCTTTAGGGGTCTTTGCACTGACCCCACAGGGAAACAGCACTATTGTACAAAGCCCTTTCACACTAAGGTCTCAAACCTCATCTTGTGAAGCACTCAGGAAAAAAAATCACAAGCAAATAACACTGTAGTTCGTCTGTGATCACTCAGCATCAACTGGTTACCAGGTGCAAAACCCAAAACCTGCCTACAAATCCCACAGGGTCACAACAAGCAGCAGCAAAAGTTGAAGAAAAACCAGCATAAAGCAATGATATGTAAAATATCTGATTATTATTTCATTCTGATTTGAGTTTTTTTGCCTGGGAAATAGATCCCCAGTTGGCAGGTACCCAACTCAACAGCTGCATTGCTTTTCTACTTCCACAAACACTCTAAAACTTAGCCAAAACCCTGTTTGTGCTGGCAAACACCCAAGATTTTATTATTATGTACTATTAGTTCATAGCGAGAAATGTGCACTATGGGGAAAAAAAAAAAAAATCCAGAGAAGCTAAATAATTGGGTACAGATGTTGAAGATTTATGAAGCTTTATCCACTGGACAGTATCTAACATATTGCTTCTATCACCTGTTTGCTTTCTGAGTTTTTAATAAGATAACTATGCGTGCTATCCTTGAAGAATATTCTAGAACTCCTCCTTCAAAAACCAGTAACTTTTGATCTCCATTTGTCTTCTCCTCTCAATAATAATCTCTCTTCATAGTTCCACAAATGCCACTTGATATTCATTTCATATTTAAATAAGATCTTGGCTGTTATTTTCATTATCTGGCAACTGTTGAATGCAATCAGATTATTTCGTTCTTACTTCATGTCCCAAAAACCAAACCTGACACATCATGCCAAATCCACAGCATTTAGAACTCATGATAAAATATCTCATCATCCCAAAGACAGAGTTGTAAATACCTAATCATTTGCACCTTCTCCCCTCCCCGTCATTTACTGGCAAACAACATCTGCTACACGTCTCAGGGACTGTTGCTTGTCCAGTATCATACAGATGCCCAAAGCCCACTGAGGCCACTATCAAGTTAAGCTGCCTACAGAAGTAACCCAGTCCCAGCCAGATTTCTGAACCTTGGTTCATTCAATTTATTCTACAAAATATTTGGAACGTGCAAAGGACTGCAGCTGGAAACAAATACTATGAAAGTAAAAACATAAGAAAAATCACCGGCATTTTTCATAACTGACATGTACTGGTTTTGCCATTTCAAATTACATCATGAGCACTTTCTTTCCATCAGCATAAAATGGCAAAACAAGCTGCATTCACTTGGTTGTTTTTCCAAGAATTTACAAAGGAGGATAAATCACTGAAAAAGGCTGCATTTCTGCAAAAAATACATGTGACCATTGACATTTCTGCTCCAGCACCGACAAGCAAGAAGCATCCAGGCTCCCTCCCCTCCTTGCCCAAAGCACACGGTGACTTGGTTGGATAACCTGACATTTCCCTTCACCTTTCCCAGAGGCCACAGCCACTGATAAACTCTTCCTGAAAAATGATTTCATCCTTTCCGATGATGTGGCTTACACAACATAGACTGTATGAAAGTCGTGACCTCGTTACAGATTTAGATACTCATCTCCCATCTGAAAAAAAGTAGATGTGGTAAATTTGGAGGGCTGGAAAAAGGTCTGTGGAGGTTATGTTTTTCCTACAGCTCTGAAATAGACTTTCACAGAAACAAAGAATATGTTGGGTTGGAAGGGACCTTTGAAGGTCATCTAGTCCAACCCCCCTGCAGTGAGCAGGGACATCTTCAACTACATCAGGTTGCTCAGAGCCTCATCCAGCCTGGCCTTGAATGTCTCCAGGGGTGGGGCCTCCACCACCTCTCTGGGCAACCTGGGCCAGTGTCTCACAACCCTCACTGTAAAGAACTTCTTCCTCATGTCTAATCTAAACCTGCCCTGCCCTAGTTTAAACCATTGCCCCTCGTCCTATCGCTACGTGCCCTTGCAAACAGTCCCTCCCCATCTCTCCTGTAGGCCCCCTCCAGGTACTGGAAGGCTGCTGTAAGGTCTCCCCGGAGCCTTCTCTTCTCCAGGCTGAACAACCCCAACTCTCTCAGCCTGTCCTCATGGCAGAGGTGCTCCAGCCCTCTCATCATCTTCATGGCCCTCCTCTGGACCCGCTCCAACAGGTCCTTGTCCTTCTTGTGCTGAGGGCTCCAGCGCTGGACACAGTACTCCAGGTGGGGTCTCACCAGAGCAGAGCAGAGGGGGAGAATCGCCTCTCTCGACCTGCTGGCCACGCTTCTTTTGATGCGGCCCAGGATGCGACTGGCCTTCTGGGCTGCAAGCACACATTGTTGGTTCATGTCCAGCTTTCCATCCACGAGTACCCCCAAGTCCTTTTCTGCAGGGCTGCTCTCTATCACACCATCCCCCAGCCTGTATTGATAACGAGGATTGTCCCAAGCCAAATGCAGGACCTTGCACTTGGCCTGGTTGAACTTCATGGGGTTTGCTCGCGCCCACCTCTCCATCTCCATCCAGGTCCCTCTGGATGACACCCCGTCCCTCTGGCACATCGACCGCACCACTCAGCTTGGTGGCATCGGCAAACTTGCTGAGGGTGCACTTGATCCCACTGTCTAAATCATTGATGAAGATATTAAACAGCACCAGTCCCAGTACGGATCCCTGAGGGACACCACTTGTCACCCCTCTCCATCTGGACATCAAGCCGTTGACCACTACCCTCTGGATGCGACCATCCAGCCAGTTCCTTATGCACTGAAGAGTCCACCCATCAAATCCTTATCTCTCCAACTTAGAGAGAAGGATGTTGTGGGGGACCGTGTCAAAAGCCTTACAGAAGTCCAGACAGATGATATCCACTGCTCTTCCCTTGTCCACTAATGCAGTCACTCCATGACTTTGTCAGTCACAATTGTACTTTTGGTTGAAAAAAGTAAAAAACAAAAAAATTTTAAAAAAAATCCCTATTTACAGAATAAATGTGTGAACAACTACAGGGGTTTCCCTCTGTTCAGCAGCTGGCTGCTGTGACAGATGCCTTGAAGCCACGTACAGCCACCCCGCCTCTATACTAAACATGGGTAAGGAGACACTGAAAAGAGCAGGCATGTGGGGTGTGTCCCACTTCCCTTTCTACCCCAGAAAATTCGAACGGCAAAAAGAAACGTTAAGAAATTACAAGTACAGAAAGGTTCCATTTTACATCATGAAACATTCTTCCATGGATGGCAAGCCAACGTTTGATCTGTCAGAAAATGACTACCCATTCTCTCCACTGTGGATAGATGAAGTGAGGAACCACTTCCACTACAAACTGACTCCATTCCTCGAACAGTTTTTGAGCTGCCTTCTCCTGTTTCCAACAGATGGACTGATGGCCTGAAATCCTCATCCAGTTAAATGTTATTTGCTTCTTTCAAGCATGTAAGAAGTTTGGTGTTTTGTTGCTTTGCTACATGGCTCCGAAACTGTGGAGAAATTGTGCTGTTTCCCCTCAGTATCTGCACAGACCACACAAATTTGCTCTAAATTCCAACCTGAAGTGCAAAAGTAGAATTACATTAATTTATCCAGGATGTGGATGTTTGGTTGGTTGGTTTTGCTTTTATTATCAGATTTGAATCTGATCAACTGCCTCCAAGGACAAAAATGCTGCTGGCTAGTAGTATTCAGCTTTACTATACCTCTGGTTTCTTGATTCATGCTCCCTGCATTCAGGGCTTGCTGTGGAAAACCTCCACCTTTTCCCCAAAATTCAGAAGACTTTAGCACCTTTAATTGTCTTGGGTTATGGAAACACATGAAGCAATTTCCATAGAGGAAGAAAGATACTGAAAGAGACATCCTTCACTTGCCATTGATACTGAACAGATTGGTCGTTATGTCAATATTATTGTATTTCATGTACCTGCAATAAGAATAAAAAAATCATATAAGAAGAATAATATACAGCCAGTTTGTGGGCCATACAGAGTGCTCAACCACAATAAACCAGTTTCTATTTCTTAACTGCCTCGAGATCAACGGGATCAACTGAAGAAAGAAGGAAACGCAGACTTTTCTTGTTGCCTGGGGCAACAGCGTAAGGTCTATCCAGAACAACACAACCATCATACCATTTTCTTAAATTAATGGTGAGAAACAAAAAATATCCACATGGATACTAAATGTTAACCCCAAGGAAAGGTTATATCCCAAAGATACCAGCAGGGAGATGCAGAATCTGGCTAGTTACAAGGCAGAAATAAGAGTCCAATGAGTGGAAAGCAAATGCTTCCAGAGTAAAGCTCACTGTACGCAAGCTGAGCAACCACACCCACGTTTAAAATAGCTATACCTACCTGAGACAACCCAGGTACTAACTCACACAAGACACCTGAATATAGAATTTGACATTGCAAATGCTATGTTATGAATTATCCTGTAAAATTGCAGTAATGCCTCTCACACAACCCAAAAAAAAAAAAAAAAAAATCCAGAACCAGGTTCTGAAAATGTTTAGAAAATAACAAGGTGTTGTCTTTTTTTTCTGCCTCTTAAGTATGTCAGGGTGATACATTCATGAAGGAATGCTTGCAGACAAATGGTAGAACCTTATTTATATTTTGAAGGTAAAAGTTAAGATTATCACACATTTAAGGTTTACACCTGCAGATTTACAGTAAAAAAAAAAAGGCAAAAACATAGAGCCCTAAAGTAATTTAGAAAGCGCTAATCCTGATCATTTTCCACCTAATGACTGTTTACTACACAGTCCTTTTAAATACTTGGCAGCTTTCCAGATCTTCTTGCTTTTTCTTTCTCCTACACATCACTCTAGACAGCCATCTTGGGTGAAGAAAAACCTCCTTCCGGAGGAGAATGCTCTCTGCCATCTTTTCAGGCTCTAAAAGCTTTGTTTCCTGAGGGAAATCCTGAGCACTGTTTCACTTTCAAGGCAAAAATAAAACCTTACAGCTTTAAAAGCATTATCAAATAAGAGTACAGAGAAAGGGGGGAGGGGGGAAACAACAAAACAACACAGAAAAGTTCTTTTTTGAAGGATTTAAAAAACTGCCATTTGTCTTGCAGTTTTAAAGGCAGTGGGACTAGTTCTATTACTCCTACTAGGAATAGATTTTAACATCTTGTACAGATCCACCCCGTCACTTGCTTCAAATGACATTCCCTTTTTTTTTTTAAATTGAATTAATTATTTCTGATCTTACTCTCCCTCCTACCCAACCAGCTGCGCTTTCATGTTGCTGGCGTAGCTTGTATGCATCTGGAGAAAGCCCAGCTCTCCTCATTACCAAAAATGCAGCATAACAATTCATTAGTGAAAGTGAAACACTACTGTAGGCTTCCAGAGACCTCACAAGTTGAGCTAGCACTGCTGCTTGTAATGTTCCCAGATGTCTCCTGGAGCCCTGATTATTGTTTTCTCAATGGCCCTCCACCCACGAAGCAGCACCCAAGCACCCACTACCTACAGCAAAAGCAAGAAACAACACATAACACTGCAAGGAGCACTTTAATTGAAAAGACCCGGTCGGTCCTGCACCCCTGTGACGGGAAGGATAGGAAGGGGCATAAGACAAGCAGACAGTCGGAGTACCAGTTGCTCAGGGGCACCTGCAACTCCCAGAGAAAATCTCAAATACAGAATGACTTTCATATGGCTGGCCTGAAAATGTAGGGCACATAAAAGTCTTAGACAATCTATGCATTTTGTTACCAATTTGGAATTTTAAACCGTATTAAAAAGCCATGCAATTTATCCTTCCCTGGCACAATCAAAATGTCTGCATGCAGTAAACACAGAAATACAGGGTAATGCAGCAACAGGGCCAACTGTTACTCACGTGAGGTGCAGTGTGCTCAGTACGCTGCAATCCCACACAAAACAGAGCGCCCAGCTCACTAACAGCACGTCACCTAAACCATCAATATGGGAATGAACAGGACGCACGCGGAGACCCTAAAGTGTGCAAAGTCCCTCTTCCCAACGCATGTGTTAAAGCTCTCTTTCTCCGGGCATCACGGAAAAAGTGAGATCTAAACTCACAGATTTGAGCAAGGATGGTAGCTGTTACAGAATTAAACCAAAAACATGACCAATCCAATGCACTGCAATCAATATTCTAAATGAAATCAGTCAAGCCCATATTCAAATCAGGTCAACAGTAATTAAAGCATCCTTATTTGGAATAGTAAAACCAGAAAATGTCTGGATCAGTACATTTCTCGATGTGACTATATTAATGGGAATGTTTTGAAATGCATGATGCCCTAGTAAGAGGCTTTAATATAAACCTCAGGATTACACTATGCTAGCTTTTCGATTATTATACACTCCATTAAAAACCATGCACTGTGAAGACAGCAAGAGGTTAACACAGACCTACGATCACTGCTTAGCCTCTTTCCTAAGGATCCTGCTGTTAATTTCTATTTGTGCAACACTTGGTGTTACAGCTGGACAGAACGAATCACTGAAGGTGAAATTTCATATAAAACATTTATATTAGTGATGGCATCAATGTCAACACAACATACAAAAAGAAGCCTGATAATTTCAACTGTGACAGCAAAAGTTCCCCCTCATTTCTAGAATGTTCTGCTTGGTTGACTCCATCTTAACGCACTGTCTCACCCCACAATGATTCAGCCATTTTAATTCCTAGATGACTAGGCTTTGCTTTTCCTTCGGCATGGCACTGCACATCAGGTTCAGCTGTCTTGAGAGCAGGAATCTCTCTGCATAAAGCACATGCAAGTGAAGGTAAAAAAAATTTTTAATAGATAGGGGAAGGCGGTGAGAGGCAGAGCATAGTAATACAACTGAATACATAAAAATGCAGAATTTTTAGATTGTCCCTGGCTTCTTTTTCCGAACAGGCACCTCAGGAAAAACTCTGCAATCTGGTTCTCTTGACAGTATAATGATGAACACAAGCTGTATCTGTGCTGCCTTTAATAATAGCCCTGGAGAGAAAACTCAAGTTCCCAAGCTGTAGGAGCGAGCTGGCACACACTACAACAAAGGGTGGGTGCGCAGACTTGTAGGCCATGCAGACGCGGCACAGGAGCGGCAGAGCTGGGGTGCAAAGCTGCTGGTTTGTCAACACAACCTGTAAGTCACACAGATGCATGAGTCAAGCTCCCACCCTGAGCTCTTGAGCATCCCTCCTGCGGGCTTACCCTGCGCTGCTGGAGGGCAAGGGCTGCAACCCACTGTGGTGACAGGAGCAGCCTGCCAGCATGGGGAGGTCTGGTTCTCTCCGAAAGAGCCCTCATCAGGCACGGGATTTCTGAATCCTGAGAATTTCACTATTCTCTGCCTAAAAGTCAGTCACATCTACGTGCAGAATAGGGAGGTAGAATGCAAATCATCAGACAATGCCACAGCATGGTATTTATGCAATCACATGCTAATGCCCACAGCACACAGAGCCAGCTTTACACGAACTGGAGCTTCTTTCGCTCAAACAGGAGCTGCGACTGAAGCAACAGTCACATTAGCATCCTTTGTAATCCACAAGGACATATGTCACTGCATCAGTTTGGTTTTGGAAAGATGTCAAAAGAAAAGGTTACCTGCAAAATTCAGGGTTTATTTTTGTCATACTGCAATACTATTACTTGCACTCCTCCAGCATTTAGAAGGGACAGGTGACAGCTCACACAGACTGCCAAAAGGGAATAGAAGCGAAACAGTAAGTTCTTTCAAATATTCATTTCTGACATTCCAGAAAACTAATGCAACTTCCAGGCAAACAGAATGAAGCCCCTACAGGGTAGCAGTGGATCAACAGAAAACAAGCTCTAGGCAATACATGAATCTGCACTATCCATTTTGGTGCTTGTTACCCTGCAAGTGCCTGTGTTACAATCCCTTCATTCAGACATTTCACATTAAAATACTCTACTTAGTAACTGCTGAAAAGGTGTTTTAGCTGTAAAAACACTTTGGCCAATCACGACAAAAATGTGTTTGTGCTGACTAGCACATTCTTGTTTACCAAATGTGTTGTAAAACTAGCATGAAAACGTATTTATTACCCGAGTTACAAACATCAAGAGAAAAATATTCATTGACCAGAAATTTTAATTTAATCTATTTAGAACAGACTGTAGAAGGACAGACCCAAACAAGCCATATTTGACACAGATAGATTAGACAGATGGTACAGGGGATTTGTTCTTGCTTGACTTTGACATGGCTGAATTACTTATTAATTGCAGACACAGAAGACTTATGCTGGATATTTTACAAAGATTTAATGCCCATTAAAACTTCATACCGTTCAAAATGATCATACGTTCTGTACAACAAAACAGGGATTGTTTCGCAACTTGGTTTTGTTGCACACTTTTCAGAGCCCATCATGATGTATTTCAATATTAAATGGATATAAGCAGCACAAATACTACTGCCACACTGTTCCAGAATCTCCTTGTAACCTGTGAATTTATGCCAGAACAGGGAAAGTAACTGAAAGATGAACAGAAATCCTGATTTAAAATAAAATCGCTGAATTCCTGAAGGCTGCTGAAAGCCTCCAATTTCAAAACGAAGGCACTCAGCACAAGAGCCGTCTGTATTCATCTGCTCACTTCACCAGTGGCTGCTATTCTCTCAGTACCCTGGCGAAGCGTGAGATTAAAAGATGTTACTACAGGGAATGCAGGAGGGGGTGAAACTCAAAATCACTATCACATTTCTGGGGACTGTCCAATCCCAAGTTAACACTGGGAGCCCATACAGAAACACTGAACACAGATGCTGATTTAAAACAGGCCATTTCTCCTGAAGCTTATTATACTTTAGAATAACCATTTTTGGCACCTACTGTAAACATCACAGGCCACATTCAGCATTGGTGCACCTCTGTGGCCTTAAGCACACTCATACCTGGATGGATTTGTTGTATTGAGAGCTGTACTGTCAAACGATAGCACTAGAAACAGCAAAACAAGGCATTTCTCCAAACTGGCCAAAATCAGAACAAACAAGCGCACAGGTGTGGGTTACAGAACAGGAGGGGAATCCGGAGAGCAGGAAATTACAGATCGCCTCAGATACTCTCTACAAACCAATGACTGCCAGCTATTGCCTTACCTCTGAGACATGCCCAACTAGATACCAGGACTGTCATTTCATGGGACAAAAATGACTCTTTACTCACAGTCTCCTCCCAACACCGACGAAGGAAACAATGATATCATCTCGCACTTCAACTAGCGTAAGGGATGGGTCTAAGCACTTACATACAGGTGTCAGTCAGGAGTAACCCAACCACAGAAAAGTTATTAGCTAAAGAAGAACAATCATCATTATTTGTCCAAAATTAGAGTCAATTGTTTATAGGAACAAATAAACAAACAAGGTAACAGACTATGGATTTGTGGAAACGGATACTCATGTTTTCATTTTACCTCTCTGTAAAGTCTCTCTACTGACTTTTGAAACTGAGTGCTAGAAAAGCTCTATGTCCATTTTGCTCTTGTTAACAGAAGGCACAAACGCTGGATACTGAGTGCCTTCTTTGACACACGCACACAGACTGGCAAGAGTACACAGAACAGCATCTGGGGAGAGACAGCAGTAACTCAGAGAGCACAAGAGCAGAAACAACAAATTAACGTCTTCAACTGATGAGTTAGAAATTAGCCTCTTCATCATCCCTTTACCAACAGAACTAGCAGAAAACATCAAAGGTAATGCTTTTACCCCCCCAAAGTAACAATTTCTGTAGTCCTCTGTGCGCCTCATTTGAGACAAAACAAACAGAGATTCAAACCAGACCAAGATTCAAAACCAGAGTAACTTTCTTACCTGCAGCATAATGCTAGAAGCTTCATTTTTACAGGTGTTAGACACCAACAACTCCCATGAACATGAACTGGGTCTCAGATGCTCCAAGCCTTAGGCAAAACTGTTACCTCTCTTCTTTCATTAACCTGAAGAGTACAGTTCACAGCAGCTGTGTCTCTAGCACGGGGTTTTCAGGACCCCTCACTGTGCTGAGGCTTTCTGAAGGCTCACAAGGTTGGAGCAAGCAGAAGGGGGTTGTTATCTTCTCTGCAAGTCCAGGTAATACTCACAAAGATTTTAACCAATAAAAAAATTACACCCATCGGTATTTTTCATTTCCCCCCTTCCGCAAGTCAGACAGGAAAGCAGACACGATTGAAGCCAGGCCACAGAACATCCCCGGGAGAAGAGGAGCCGTAAGAGTGGGCTATCAGGTGGTCACAGGCTATGCAGGAATTCTCTAGCCCCATGAATGCCACTAGAGCTTATTCTGCCGTTGTTTTTGTTGGGTTTTTTCCCCCAGTATAGGGCTTTTCCCCCAGATCACATGGCACCTGAGTGCACGTGAGCTGCACAATGCAGACAGCGCCCCAAAGTTAGAAGGCAAGCGCAGGGCAGTGGTGCCCTGGGCAGAGCTCAAGGGCTGGCTGCTGCACCGCTCACTGCTCCACTGGGACCTGGATTTCCTACCATAACCCTAACTTCTTTGCTCTGATTGATCAATGAAGGCACAGACAGATTTGCCTTCAGATACCCACGCAAAGATTAGAAGAAAAGAGGTTCTGAATCAGCAAAAACTAGGGACATTGTAGCAGCTCTGTAGGAATTACAGCTTGAGATTGCCTGCTCTTCAGGCAGATTTTCTTTCATGAGGACCAGCATGGCTCCCTCTCCTTCCTCCCACTTGAATCTGACATCAATTTACTCAGAGGTGGTTTATGAGCAAGCTGAGGACAAGGGATCTGCAATTTAACCCTACTGAGAAAGTCAGCCATAATCCTAAACAACATTTTTCCCTCCCCTCCAGAAAAAGTATCAGCATTCTTACTCACATAATTTTCAATTTTGCTCACCCTTACAAAGCTGGTCTTGATTTTGAGTTATCTGAAAAAGTCAAATTTGTTGCAGTCATAAAAATTAAGTTATTTAGTGTAAAGGCCATTGTTTCCACCCAAACCACAACAGAAGTACATCTGTTAGTATCAGCCTGCCTTAGTGTTAGGCTGCACCAAGTTGGTATTTTACCAATACCTGTAATTTTAGAGAACAAGTGAGGCTATTTCAGAATGGCCAGATGCCCTAGCAAAATGACCTTCCCAAGAGCATTTCAAGGCTATCATGCAGATTGCAGTAAGAAAAAATGGGGAGACAGAAAAATAGCTTAGAAGCCAGGACACAGTCAAACAGGGCAGAAGTGCAACCTGCGCAGCAGCCCAGGCAGAGGCCTTGTTTCAAACGCAGCAGTATTCCTAAAACGGATAATGGACCTGTTCATAAGTCTTTGCAGAGCAAGTCTAAGATTTACGAGGAGCCCTTTGGTAGCAGAGTACACATGCCTGCCCAATCGTTTACTGAGACTGCTTTTCTCACTATGATTGAATTACTGCTCAGGAAAGAAGGAACGGGAACTCATTCTAAAAAAAGCCTCCCAAGATCTGATACATGTTGCTAAATAATTAGCGTTTGTCAATGAAAAATGAGCAGTGAAGCCAAGGTCCCTTAAGTTATCTCAGATACTTCTGTATACACTGGAAGCCACTTAAAAATTCAAGACACTGCTGCAGCACCTTAGGCAAATACTAGCAGGTTCATGAGGACCACTAATTGCTTGTAGAGACCATGTGCCACCACACACTTTTTCGAACAACATTTAGGAATGAAACTGTAACCAAATAAAACTGAATTAGAAAAAAGATGCTGGGGATGCAAATAGAGAATGGTGCAACTGGTACACGACAGGAGGCATTAGGACCTATCACAGACAGAACGGGGAAGTGCCATCATTTATTCATGGAAATGCATAACCTGCAAACGTGTACTATCCAGAGCTGACACTGTTCAGCCATCATCTTCTTCCGTGATAACTAAAATGTAACACAGAGGAGAATAAAAAAATAACTTATTCAGGAGGCCAGCCCTGTGGTTACAGCCTATGGGTGTGTTTTGCCCAGATAACAACACCGGCGGCCAGAATTTAATCTCTTCAGTATGTTACTGAATTAAAATAATGCACTTAACTGCTTGCCCAAGTAAGCACTAACATGACATTAAAAGTACATCAACATCTTTCTATTTAAAGTGGTTAATAGGTCTCAAGTGGAGACATTACGAGGGGATATCAATGGTCTGCAGGTCAGTTCTTTGCACATCCTGCACACAAACCACTGACATATTTCACACACATTAGCCTTACCTTCCAAAGACAAGGTACTACGTTCTACCTTGATCACTGAAGGAAGGGTAACTAATAACAAATTCATTTCAGTATGTATTCAAGACAAGAAAGCTACCTTTAGCATGAATATAGGCACAAGTATTGGATCTGAGGGATCTAATACAAATAGACATGCTTATGTAATAACGCATCCACTTATATCAATGGGTAATCTGGTCAAGAGATAAATCACTGGCTAATTTAGAGACCGATTGCGTGTGGGACCAAATTGTGTGGGCTAGGTGTATGACCAGCCGTGACATCCCCTCCCCTCTTTAATAGCATGTTTTTTTCCTGGAGTTTCATCTGTGACTGAAATTCAGCTTGACTGTGCTCCTTTGGGTTGACATGCTTTGGATTTTTATTTTGGTTAGGGAGCAAGTTTGGTAAATCTGTGAGCAGAGAAGTACAGCGTGGACACACGGGAGAACACAGATGGACCTTCCCTTTCTTGGAGCACATCCTAAATGTGGGAACTCCAAAGCCAGCTGCTGGGGCATGGAGGGAGAGCATTAGCACTGCTGAAGTAGTGTGATTCTCCTGCAATGCAGCCAGACAGCCTGACGACACAGAGATTTATAGTGCATCTTCACTTACCACCAGCGTTCAATCTGACAGCACACGTCACCCAATCCAAAATGGCATTTCTCCTGGGGTAAATCCAAGACAAGCCCATTATGCCACATATAATAGTGTCAGAGACCAAAATCGTTCCAGTTTTGCCTTGCTGGGATCTACCCTGTCTGAGTGCAAGCAACCTCCAGCCAGAGAGCACCCACCTGCACACCCCAGCAGAACAAAGCGGAAGGGCAGGGGTGTTCTGCATTCACTGAGGAGCTGGGCCGAGCTACGGGGTCCAGGCGTGGAGCTGGAACAAGCCCTGACACTCTGGTCCCTGATGCCCAGCTTTGCTGCAACCGGCTGGCCCCTCTCTGCCTCAGTTTCCCTGTTCCAGAAAAGGTCAGTAATGCCTGGCATGCTGGCAAAGCCCTTTGTGAAACACAGCTGGGAAACGCACAGCAAATGCTCCAGCCGGCCATCACACAGTTGGGGACTGTGGGGAAATATCTTGCTCTAGTCTTCTTTTCCAAGAGGACTGCAGCTTACAATGGCTGACCATCGGTTTGGTTTCCAGCAAAATGCAACTAGTTCAGCCAAAGTTAAGTTGATAAATGAAATATTACTCCTGGTCTCCTCCCTACCCATAGAAGCCAAGCTAGAGAACCAAATGGAAAAAAGGATCTCTCTTCACTTTGAACTTCAAAGGCAATTAGAAGAACAGTACTCCCATCGCTCACCTGGACTGACAGGATTATACGGACAAATTAGGTTTTCTTTTACAGCAGATGACAATTCAACCCCTCATTTTGGCTAAACAGTGTTTGTTGAAAGTCTTTCTGAACTTCACTTCCACGATAAAAGGTATGCATTGTTTGGCTCCCTTCCTTGCCTTGTAATATCATTAAGATGACATTCAAGTGACATGACATTTTTTCCCCATTAAATATGCAATGGTCATTTCTGTTTGTTTGTCCTCTATTTCACCCCAGAGGAAAATTCTCTTTTCTAATACTTCTTCTGTTGATGGCAAGTTTAAGGAAACTATTTTGTTGAAATAGTATTTTGTTATTAAATTTTACATTAGCTAATGTACAACAACATGGGGGGGGGGGGCGAAATAAACACCTGCCTTTCATTTGTGCATTCTTATAGCATGTAGGCTGAGGACATCAGCACTCAGTGCACACATTTGAACTTGCCAAGCCCTCAATCTTCCTACCAAACTCAATCATCCAGATTGCACCCACCCTTGTACATGGCCTCCCAAAAGTCAATTAGTGTCTCGTTACAATTTTCAGTCCTCCTGCCGTAACCATACAGGGTTGAACCCTCAGCCTCCAGGGAGGAGGCAGGTCTTACACCCCCTGCCAAATGAACTGCGTGCTGCCTGCTACCCAAGTCACTGCATCCATTTGCATCAAAGCCAGGATCAGAGCCTTGTTCTGACTAAATTCTGTGAATGCAGTTTCCTGTTTTAAAGTCATGTTTTTACTTTTGCATTCCCTCTGGTCCGTTATTTTCTCCATTGTATTTCAGATACTCTTCACTTTCTTTTGATCCACTTCCTGCTTCTTACTTTCTCCCACCCACTTGTACTCTTTTGTTTAACAATAACAACAGATTAGAGCTGAAGAAACAGGGGTGAAGAAGCCTTGGCTCAACGCATACAGAGCTCCAGCCTTGGGATCGAACCTTTGACACACTGAACATTTAACTTCCCTGGTAAGACTGATGAAAGAATTTCTCTATTCACAACTATTTGAACGCTGTAGAGAAGGCTTAATATTTGAATATTGGAATTATAAGAGCAATTGCAAAAGGAACGGCCTATTTTAAGCAATGCACTGACTCTATGGATGACTCACTGCAATGCAGTGAGAGGCGATCAAAGAAGAGACTGTGACACAGGCAATTTTGCGCACAAGACTCGCACTTCCCATGCATTTTGGATTCTGCACGGAAAGAGAGTCGGGGAGATTTGTCGTCGTCTCTAACAGAAACCTCCAAGCAGCAAAAGCGTAAAATTAGTAATTACGACAGTTTCTCATGACATCTAGCTGCTAAAACCAACCAGGTGTTACCTCAGGCTACAACTAAAAACAGGGCTAGGAGGTAGGCATACACTGCAGTGTGACTAACTGGGACAATAGCTCCTTTCTTCCTCATCCCTCCACAGTCCTTGAAATTCAAAATAATTTAAAAACAAACAAACAAACAAACACAACAAGAAAACCTCCACAACACAACCAACCCAAACTCCACAGCAGTTCTTCTGGTTTTTGTTTGGTTTCTTTTTGCTATTGATACTCAAATTACAAAGCCTCCTCCCCCTTTTTGTTGACACTACGGATAGCCTGTAGCCTTCATTCTGAAACCAGTAACTCAGGAAGAAGTCCAGAAAGTTTTGTTTGGTTTGTTCTTCCCTCCAGAAAATACAACTTTTAAACAATATACTGTCAAACACCATGCTAACACTATGCTATTGACCATACAAATCAACCCCATTGTATTTCCTGGAGGTTCCCATGAGGCTATCAGACTGCCAACATCAGGAACCCTTGTTCAGGCCAGAGTGAAATACTTCAGTACCGACAGACCAAGGATAATTCCCCATTGTCAGAGACCTGCGTCCACTAGCAATAAATCACCATAAAGGCATGCCAAGTGCTAGTCATCCAAATACAAAGACCACATCATTTCCCCAAACATGTCACTTTTTATGGAAATTGGCTCAACAATCCTTGTAAGAGAAACCCAAACTCCAGGCAAGACTGACTTGGTCATTCTACTGATACACTATCAGCACCACAGAAGCAGAACAGGCTGTTAACACAATTATTTCACAGCATTATTATCAAGAAGAAAATAGGCTGCAACAAGTTTGGACACTAGGCCATTAGGCATTAACCTGTAAGATCTCATCTTTTGAAAGCGGCCCTAGAAGCAGAGCATTTTTCAGACATAAAAATTAACAGTAGTTATCTTGAACAGCACCCTGGCAAGCAGAGGTTCAGACACTTTCTTCTGCTGTCACCCTACATTTGTGTGGCTCCAAAAGCCGGAAAACACAACTGTGGCCCTGCTCAAAGGCCTTTGAGTCTCCGAAACCCCCTGATTTGCCTTCTTTGGCAAATCACATCGTGTCTCCAAGACAGCTCACTGACTTCTCAGAGGAGTAGAATAGGGTTTTCTAAGTGATTCTTGAGAACAAATTCCTAAGGTGCAATATTCAAGGACCATGTATCAGCATGAAAAACACCAGCATTTAGAAGAAAAAAATCCAGTAGCTGTCTAGCCTCTCATTTTTGATACACTCTAAAATCTTGACTTAAAAATTGTATTCTGCACAGAGAACTAATGTGAATACTGCAAATTTTTCCTGGCACTTAGTTCTGAAAGCCAGCAGATCTGGAAGTGCTAAAGCCATGGTCATCACAGTTTCAGCACACACTAATCTTCCACTTGGCATTACCCAAAGGTGAACGGTGCTCTTCAGGTTGACTGCAGAAGAGAGTTCCAGCGCTCTGAAGAGAAATATGTGCGTTTTCCAGGCAGTAGCTAATGAAAGTCAAAAACAGGATGGACAGATTTTTAAAAGGAACAAGAGTTTATTGCTCCTGATGACAACAAAAATGGGAAGCTTTCATTAATTTTAACAACATAACCAAGGAAGGAAACTACGTACAAAACATTCCAGTCTGCTACTATACGCTGACGCCGATTCAGAGAAAAAGAAACTAAGTGGTGTATTTCACCACTGTTAATCTTTTTTCACTATAAAGTTAACTTCAGTACCTTCTGTTTTCTGGAAAAAAAGACTATCATGTAGAACACTGGATCAAAACAAATGAGCTTGCCACTTCAAAAAGCAATTCAACCAAGTTCTTTAGGAACACTCAATAGGACCTCGTTCCATAATCCAAAAAACATGTGACTAGAGAGTTGCAAAGATCCCAGCCTCAGCCCACTGCAGTGCCACTGTTAGCACCTTGACACAAGCATCTCATTGCCTGAGAGAGCAGCTCACCCAGAATTAGAAAGGTTGGGATCTCAGCATAGCAACATGACGCACAGACAAAACACGCTGTAAGGTTAAACGTGCGGGTCTACTTTTTGCATGGTCAAGAGGTCCAAGACCCTAGTCTTATATGACAAAGAGTATGTTCATAGTGGGACCGTGTTCACCTCACTTGCCAGGCCCTGAGCCCCTTTGCCAAATCAGGCCCATGGACATAAGGTTCAGACTGAAACATAACAAGAACTACAATCTAATACCATACGTTCCCTCAAGACCTATCAAACCTATACTGCAAGTACTTCTGACCAGCATGTGAACCACTTGAACCAATTCAAAATATAGTTTGTTATTACATTAATATACACATAATAGTTATTTATGTGTCTTATAAGCACAAGCGTAGTTTCAGGACAGTTAGCCCAAGGTGAATCACCCATCTCTTTAATCCTTTAATAACATGCTCGGAATGCAATTTGGAAATTCCCCTCTGACAAAGTAGTCATGCTGCCTGCATAGTGACCATTTCTCAACATTCATTACCATCAAGCATTTTAGTTTTTTAAAATTGCAACATTTTGATCAATCCACAAAGCAGAATATTAGAAATACATGCAAAGTTATTTTTGTCCCTGTTTTATATATTTGCATGGCCTCCTATCTCTCTTTAGAGCATCCAGTGATAGTATAGCCACACTACTAAATACAGAAAGGAGATGCATTTATATCAAAACACGCATAAAACTTTTAATGATAAAACTGCTACAGGCGCCAACCTAAGAGAATTTGCTGAAAATTAATTTCAGGCCCAAAGCTCTTCCATAGCTCCCTGGCATCCTGCCACAGCTTATGACAACCAGAAGTTAAAAATGAAAACAGCTGTACTACCGTCAAAGGCATCCTGGAACAACGTGAGCGTGCTGCTCTGCAAGTTGCCCTTAAGGTGACATCTAGGTTCATCACCCCATGGCAGGAATCTGAGGAACTTTGTGCCTCTTTGAACTCCCACAGCAAGTTGAGCCCCTCCAACCCTGAGTGATTCACGTTATTTTCTGCTAGTCAGCAACAGCTGTAGAAACATCTCCAAAATCGTTGGCATGCCCTCCACCAACTCAGTGCTCCACCTATCACTGGTATGTCCATGTGGTCCTCACCTGTCAGCTCTGCTGCAGCAAACAGACCATTAGGTCTTCACCATGTTTCTTTTCCACTTGTTTAGAAGAAGATCCTAGTTAAAGCAATCAAACTTCTGGTTTACCTGAGCCTATCAGCAAAAATATCTAAACAAGCATCTCTAAATCCTGCTATACCCCTACAGCGTATCTAAACACTGATCTTTGTTACAGACGCTCCAGTAGCATAATCTCACTCAGGATTTACTACCTGACTGGATTACTTAGAGTAAAAACACAGATAAGATAACAGCTATGTGCTCCCTATCACTCACACCTGCCCACAAAGGGGATATCATCACCCTTGACTCCTATTTACCAACATTTTGGTATCTTTTCTCATTTTTTACAATCCTTATGTTTCTAACGTTGTTCACAAATGTAACTGAGCAATATAAAATTATCTTTGATACGTTCTCCTCCATATTTTTACAAGAAGATGATTTAAAACCTCAAGCCACAAACTGATGATGTAAATCAGCATGGCTTCATACACTGGGATGCAGCTATATAACTTGGCACAATTGGGGATTCAGATCCTTCATTCTTAAGCATCGCAGAGAAAGAAGAATCACAATATCGCAATGAGAATAAGCATAGAAGGTCCCTCTTTTCTTACCAAAGTGAAGAATGCAGATAAAAGTTTCATTACGAATCTGGCAGATAGTATAGATCATTACTACACTATGGTTACTTCAATACTTGTCTGGGAAAAATGTCTTTAATTCGTTGTAGTATATGTTTAACTCGAAGTCATCTTATTCTTGTTTGTCTAGCATGCAATGGGAACAGATCTCTAAAAATAACCTACTTACCCCATCTTTCAGCTCCTCAGGGCTGTTCATCATATTATTAGCCATTATTCACATCTCTCAGAAAAACTGTGCAATTTCTGGAAATTTTTATGCCTCCTAACACATAATCTGAAGGTGTGCAAGACTGAAAAAGACAAAGCTCAGTGAAACTCAACTGGATTGCATTTTTTTAACTTTACCTCTATTTACCTTTTACCTGAGTTTTATGCAAGCGTCACTCCTTGGAGCCAGATCCTGAACAGCAATAAAGCTACTTTACACACTCCAGTGATGGAAAGCTGCAAAGCTGGCTTAATGGGCCAGCCCGGGTCAGGGAATCCCCTTGTGGTGCAGAGCTGGTGTATCTGGTGTGTCACATCCTCTCCCAAAACAAACTTTGGAGCATAACCACCGTGCCTGACTTCATCCTGAGCCAGTGCAACAGCCTGCCTTCCTGTCCCAACACATTGTAAAACAGCGTAACATAAAGCAGCCTTGCAACTGCTGCTGCTGTACAACAGCCTAAATGAGTCTCCTCCCCACAAAGAAGCTCACGGACTGCGGCACAGGGGACATAAAACTGCTCTGAGCACAGGCCATATGGACCTCATACTTGGGGCCAGAGATTTCAGTTCTGGTACAGGCACAATGAGAGTTACTTCTTGTGGTCCTCAAGAGCTAAACTGATCCCAGGCTCGCAGTGCAGACCAGAAGCTGACAGGTATTTTTCCACAAATGAAGTAACCCGTTTGCCTTTTAAAAAGTGCAGCTCATGACTTGCCCTGAAATCTGCATGCACTAAAAGGTCATGACTTACAGTAGTCTAGACTTTTTGTTCTGAATCTCATTATTCCATAACATTTCCACTTTTATTTTTTCTTTCACCGCGTTTCTTGTCCAGGTCCCTGCAGCAATGCAAACACACATCCAGGGAGCAGTTATTTCAATCCATACTTTCCCTACAGCAGATTCGCACCAGGGCTAACCACAACCACCTGCTGACTCAGTGTATTACAACCTTGCTCCAAACCCTGGCCCCCGCACTTTCCTCACACTATCCCATTTAGAAGCTAACTCATCCTCTTTCCGTAAGAAACTAATTTAGGCATCACAGGTTTTAAGTTTAAATGGCTTATGCCAACGACTAAAGCTGCACAATCAGATTCTTCTGTTGACAAACCTGACACAGGGCCAAAAATGAAATTTGTTTACTTTTACCCTTAAACAAAACCATATACGGTCTGCAGTGGTAAACCGCTGTTCATTTTAATATCCAAATACCTATCACTTGCACCCAGTGTCTTGTGCCAAAATCCCATCACCAACAACCAGTTCAGGCATGTCTGAGGTTGCTGAACTGATTTATCTCTGCCTTGATACTTCCAGACAGTTCAAGACGAATTTGAAGACACTACTACTAACCTACACTAAAATAAAAATCCACCTCGTTTCTCATTCAGATAACAATGAAGATTATATAAACAGCTTTCCCTAAGCTGGGACTGCGGGGTTTGCGTTTCACTTGCATGGCTTTAATACAGCTTTTCATTCTGACATGCCATCCTGTCCTGCCTTCAGCTGAAGGCTTGAGAGGGACCTAAACATTCTTCAGATGCAAACAGAATGTATTACCGAAAAAAAATAATAAACCCCTGAACTCTCAGTCAAGAATCCATTTTTAGGAAAGAATTTGTGCTAAAATGAGGTAAGTGATAACTTTCCAGATCTCCTGTTATCCAGAGTACTATTTTAGGGAGAGTGTGACTGCATTCACGCTTGTCGCATAGTCCTGCTTCCAATCTCCTGGCAGATCCCCAGTGCATTCCAGTATTTAATGCACAACACTTGTTGGGATGCAGTCCCACTTATCTCCCAGACACACTGACTAAGACTTTCCCACATAAACTGACCCACCCTTTAGTAGCAAGAGGTCACTCAGTACAATCAGCCTTCAAATGAGAAAAACAATCAGGAAAAGCTCCTCTGTTGCCAAAAACACAAAGAGAATAAAATACAACAGTCTCCAGTGTTTGTTTTATCAAAACTTAAAGACTGCAAGACGGATTTTCAACTGGTGCACACCACTGCAGCTCCACCAAAGTCAACCAGATTTTTTTCAGGCTTAGGATCTAGCCTCCTAAAAGCATTTAAAATTACAGTAAGAATTTGTTACTCTAAAGAAAAGGTTAAAAAAAAAAAAGTTAGCAATTAATCCATTCACCTTTGACTATCATGAAACTGTAGAGAATTATTTGTAGTACGGTGTGCAGAAAAAGGTCACAATATTTTAAGTTACAAAAATAAAGCAAATGTTAAACTAACTAGGCTATCTTTACCACATATGGACCCTACACGACAAGGATTACCTGTTAACTTAAGGTGAACTGCAGCATGGTAATTCAAAGACCATTTTTTTCCCCAAGGCATCATCTCTGAGTCAGACTGACTAAAGGACCATTCAAATTCCAAGAGATGCAGATCTCAAACTTTTTGAAAGTTCAGGCACCCAAAACCATTGTATGCTGCTCAACTCCCTTGCTTTCATATTTTGTATAATATAAGCGGCAGATCAGGAAATAAGATCACTAGGTTTCCTGACTTCTTCACTAGAGCCCGCATGATACAGCGTCTAAACAAAGGGTGCTCTACTTGCAGACCCTCCTATATCAAAATGCCCACTGACTTCTGTAGGCAGATTTAGGCCCAAAGTACCCTTTCAAAAGCACAGAGGCCAGTAATTTGCTAGTGAGAGGCAAAAACTTCTTTCTCCAAGCATGAACTAGAATGATTAGCTTCATGCTGCATTCCAGTGTCGCTATAAATGTATACGCCACTAGCATACTAGAGCCACAAGCTACCCACCGGTGCAAAGCTTTCCATCGGCAGAGACTGGCTATAGATCACCCTTAAACACTTTAATTAAATATTTGTTTAATAAGAGAAAAGTCCGTGAAAGCCCTTGGGAAGAAAAACCTCATAATTACTTTAGCTACAGACAAAAGCCAATGCTTTCAAACTCAGATGCCCAACCTAAAACCTATGGGTGTTAAGATAAATTTATCTACATTAAGTTTAATTTAGATACAGCAGGCAGCACCTTTTCCCTTCTAAGCCAAAAAAACAGAGGAGCTACTTGCTATAATTAGCTGGGGTATTTGTGGTGTCTAAGCACTAAGCAAAACTGTTTTCATGAGTGGAAAAAATAAGCATTTGGTTATACTGCATAAAATTATATTTTCTACTCTGCATTACAGACTGCAGTAACCACAAATCAACCCCACTGTAAACCAGGCTCTAGACCTGACCAGTCAGCCAGCACTCACCGTGCCGTAAGAAACAATATATATTGACAGCTTTCTTGCCCTTACAAACACAAGGCTCTCTATTATCATGTAAAAGTAAGAATCAAAAGCTGATACTCCATGCCATTCTATAATCAATCAATCGAACGATAGGATTAATTCAGAATCAAATGGCAGCAACTTACAAAAACAAAAAATGCAGGTCCGGATTACTGCTTGATGGTAAGGACTCCCCACAACGTCTTGTACAAGACCATCTCCACGTACTTGGGACTGTAACACTACTGGGGGCTGAATCCCACAGCAAAGACTAAAGAGTTCCCAAAGGTGTCTGTTGGTCTGGCTTGGGAGAAGTTTCTGCCTGGTATCAAATTCGGCAGTCAGTATAACCTTAAAACATCAGAGGCAGGCTTCTGAGAGAAGCCCTTACATCACCTTGGAGCACCTCCCACCCAGCTCACTGCCTCACCCCAGCCAGCCCCCAGCCACTAATGCCTCTAAGAAAGTGGAAAAATAGAAAATAAAACTCCACAGAATTCGGGGGTGATCCTTCCTGACCACTACAGCACTCAACTGAAGCCCTGAATTCAAGAAACCTCACAGCAACTGAAGCCCTGAATTCAAGAAACCTCACAGCAAACCTAAAAAAAAAAAAAAAAAAAAAAAAAAAAAAAAAAAAAAAAAAAAAAAAGAGAGAGAGACAGAACTAAAAGTCTGTAGCTCCTATGGACTAAGGCCAGAAAGGATCACAACAACCATTCAACCACTCTCTATTGTGGTACTGAACAGGTGAAGCATAAATGCTTTATTCATCAAGGTGGCTCCTTCAAATACATTAACCTGTGTGCCATTCAATCATGTGGGCAATAAAGCAGTAGATAAAAGCTTGTTTTATTTGCTTTAGGTCTGCATATCTTCATCTCTGATTACATGTTCCACCAGATAAACTAAATCTTTTTAACTATGTATACAACTACGTATCTTCACAGAACCAATATATTGCATATACCCTCCTATAGATCCAGTTACACGGAGGACTAGCAACTGCCCACCCCTGACTGAAGCCCATTTCAGGGATCATTCCACATTCTCGAAACTGTGTTCTGTCACGATTAACAAAACCAGATCCAGTGGTCACTCCAGTAAAACTGACCTGTCAGTCAATCCCTCTTCCTTTCTTAAAAATAAACAAACAAAGAAAACTAAAAACCTTTGCTACTTCTTTACAAGTCTTTTTCAATGGCAAGTCCACAGTTTCTCCAATTAATTGCAGCAGCATTCTTGTTTCATATTCTTAGAACTATACTCACCCCAAGCAGTATGACTTTAACAGAGAAGGAGAAATGGTTTCCTCTTGTATACAGCTGTGGATATGTGAACAAAAACAGTAGACTAAATCCAAGAACATCATTCCTGAATGTGTTTCACAGATCATAGGGCCATTGCTCAGCAGGTGTAACTTCAGGATTTGGCCACTCCTTTCAAAAACAGAACAGCCTATGTTTGGAACCCCAGTAAACAGAACAGCTACTTAATTTGGAACATCTACCTGTGAACAGTTTCGTAGCAGTATATTTTTAGATCCATGAACAGAGTATTAAACCAACATGCCATTTCTTTTTAAAGTTCTTATGTTTAGCACGTTCAAAAGATTGTGAAATAAAAATGACTTCACAACAGCCTAACGTATTTCTCTGGTGGTAGTGGTCACAGGCCAAAGAGATCCCTGGTGTGCTAAAAAACACGCAGCTTGAAAAAAACTGTAAGTTTGTGCAATATATAAAGAGAATAGCAGAAGAAAAGTGAAAAGACATGAAAAAGTAAGAACATCCTGAAATTTTCACCATTCAACAAGGAAAGAGAAGAAGCTGAGAAAAATGTTAATGGTGCTGAAAAACAATAGCTCAAGATACTCCTCAACCTTAATCTGTCCTTGGCCATAGGAAGATGTGTACAATCCCTGAGCACAAAGATTATAGATTGGTATGTATCTTTTCCCAATCACTCACATTTTGCTGCAAGTAGAAATAACACTTTCAGACACAACCCCACCCTCCCTCGCCATCTTTCTCAAACAACTATAAAACCTGTTATGAACTCAAACATCAGCTAACAATACATACAAAAGCTTCTTCCATGCAAAACTGTGCTTTTAAGGAGGAATGGACAGTAAAAAACGTGTCTGGGATTAACAATACGTGAAAAAGAAAGCAAGCAGGACAAAACAGAAAAAAAAGCTGCCTGCTTAAATATATAGAATTGATCTATATCACTCTGTTAAAGCTGTTAAGTAAGTTGAGATCTACTAGGCATATGAAAAATTCCTTACATGTAGCATCTCTGTAACCCCTTTTTCATTACAGGAAAGCAAAGCCTCAAAGGGTCCAGCTGTAACTGCTGCAACATTGTACTCATGTTCATTAGAAAAACAAATTCACAACAGATCATTTTAAGAGTAATAATAAAAATCTGACAAATGAAAACCATATGTGAAAAAAAAAAAAATAACACTGGGGAAAGCAGTCTTCAATGCAGTCTCCTTCCAGAACACTGATTATACCTCGGTGCCATTTGACAGTCCACACATTTCACCTCCAACACTTGCTTCACCAGACAAGTGTTATTTGGTGATAACAATTAAACAAACCATGATTTCTAAGGTGTAAATACACTAGAAAGCAAGAGAAGACAACTAGATCTTCACATTTAATATTCCTAGGCCAGATCCCTACTGGTTTAACTTGGGAAATTTGCCACAAGCTTAGGCAGAGGTAAGGGTCCAACATTCTGGCAAACTCCCCAGCCACATCAGTTGGGAATAGGAGCAAGTCCAGGGCGCAAGCTTGTATGACAGAAAAGCCCTATATGGCTCTACACAGTTTATATCATGGAGCACTGGCCTGATCTCATCAGAAGTTTCCACTGCATGGCATGCATCGCACACCACAGAAAATAGCTTGCACTGCTCTCCTTCACGACCCTCTTGTTCAACTGAGGGTCGAAAAGATCCAAGCGGCTGCTGATGGCTCCTCGCTCTGACGTAAAGCCACCCAGTTCCCATAGCCTGAGCACTGCAGTTTGCAAAGGCTTTCCTAGAACCATGAAATGGCGAGCAGGAGGCCCGTGGTCAGAGATACCAGCCTGGACCGGATTTAGGAGCTGACTCATGGGTAATGGACAATGATAAACTATTGTACTGGTTTTTAACTTGTGCCCACATCAGATGACTAAGGAATACAGGTGCCTATAGAGATTAATTGTCTAAATAACTTTTGCAGACTGAGCCTTAAACATCTGCACAAACAGACCTTCTCATCTGTGTTCCACAAAATATGTCCATATACTCCTCGCTAATGAAATATAATGATTATTTTACGAGTAATCCATCTACAAGTATTAAATCCTGTAACTGATCCACATTAAAAAAATAAATTCTTAGTCAGGCGACGTAATATAAATGAGTGTTACAAGCCCATCCAATAAAGGGGTTTTAACTGGTTAAATTTTATATATGTTGAAGAAAAACAAGCCATCTTTCATGAAATGGTTTGGTACGCCTACTTAAAAGGAGCTGTCTGAGGGACAAGCAGCAGCGTTCCGGCCTCCATACACGTAGCATGAACACTTTGCCCCCTCCCTCTTCCACTTCTGTGTGCAGGCAGAGTTCAGTAACGCACAGTAATTCGAAAAGCTGCACGATTCATGCCACCATAGAGATGAAACAGCATCCGTAACGCTTTTTGCCACATAACTGCTGCAGGCTCCTATCTCATCCAAAAATGCTGCGCCCTGCTTCAGTGAATATCATTTACTGCATTTAACCTGCATTGGAGAAAAATGCAAAATGAGCTACTGTTCCATATCCTGACCTCTTTTTTAAGTTTACGCTGCTGCATGAACGCGCAAAATATTCCCTACCTGTTTTATTTATTGCCTGCCTAGCGCTGGTTGTAGCACATTAGCGAGCCTGCTAGTCCATCCCCATAGCCCTACAACCACTGCTAAGTCATGTAGGCATCACAACAGCCATTGCTATTCTACCGAGAAACAGCGAGAAAAAAGAATGACAATGGATAATAACAATTCTTTAGAAATCTCACCTAGCTGCCATCACCCACCCCTCCTGGATCTTTATCCCATACCATTTTCATCTCCTACCTCTCCCTCAGGAGACTTCTGAGTACATGAAAGTCCTTTTTGCAGTGGAGATTTCCTGCAATGGCCTGAGGAGTCACAGTCTCCCTTGACATTTTCACGTGGCTCATACCTCTTTGAATAAATTACTCTACATGACCTGCCTCTACGACCCTTAGACTGGGGAGCATTGTTCCCCAAGATGTCTTTCAGCACAATACGTTCACAGGGCTGCATGAATAACAGTATTTTTTTCTGAATTGGCTAGACAGTTCAATAAGCAGGTTTCATAATATTTCTATCCTGTCAATAGAGGTCAGAGGCTGTACTGAATGCTCCAGATCTTGATAGTTTATGTTTATTCTCTCTTACAGTAATCCTGCTTCTGATTTTGAGCATTTAGCATTTATGTCCATGGACAATGTTGAGTAAGTACAATCTAGAAATACAGATCACTACTCACCTTCTTTGAACAAGAATGCGATTTTACTCACAATTAAGATATCAAAATTACAAATTCAACCACTCAGTTTTGTATTATCAGTCCAAAAGCAAAAGCATCAGCCTTAAAAGAGGGGTACCTAAATAAAACGTCAGACCCCAGTGCCATGAACAAGGATTTTTCAGATCTGCTGCAGTCTTACAGTATCTAGAAGTCTGCCATATTTTTTTTTGTTAAATCAGGCCTATATCCATCTAACTGCAAGAGCTATTTAAATACGTAATTAAATCAAGTCCGTGCAGTTATGCCTTTTAACTGTGCATTCACTGAAGGAATACAATGATCTATAAAAGCGGCGGACGGAAGCAATCAAAGCAACGCATCTCATTATCGCGACAGGCCAACGCCACTCCGCACCGGCGTTATTCCCAAGTCCAGCGTTCCCACAGCACAAAGCCCCGCCGCGGTACCGACCTGACAGTCGGGCCCCCCTGACGAGACACCCACCCCCCCGCCATCGCCGACTGGACGCCCCTCCGCCGCCGCGGAGCTCCCCCGCGCCCCGCCCCACACACCGGCCGCGCCGCCGCCGCCGCTCCCGCAGCGGCCCCCGCCTCCGCTCCGCCGGAGAAAAAAGAAAAAAAATGAAGAAAAAAAAATATATATATTTAAAAATAAAATAAATACGAGTGCTAGCGGTGCCGAGGCGCAGGGCGGCTCTCCGCACTGCACCGGGTAGGGCGGGCAGGGGCGGCGGCCGCGGCCCCCTGGGAGAGGTCGGGCCGGGCCGGAGCCGCCGCAGGGCGGGGCGGCTCCGCGCCCTTACAGCCCGCCGGGGGGGCGAGCTAGGGACGGAGTGGGGAAGGCCGCACCCGAGCCACGGTGCTCCGAGGCCGCTGCTCGCAAGACGGAGAGGCGGGGGGGGCGGGGAGGGGGGGGGGCGGGGGGAAGCTGCGGCGGGGCTGCGGGAGCCGCCGCACGGTCACCGCCTCGCCTGGTCCGCCGTACCCCGGGAACGGTAGGGCCGCCCCCGGCTGCCCGCCCGGCCTCCCCTACCTCTGTGCTGCCCGGGCGGCGGCTTTCCCTGCTCGGCGGCGGCTGCTGCTGCGGCGGCGGCGGGGAGTGACCGTCGGCTCCCGCAGCCCCCGCGGCGCTGCGCTGCGCTCCGCCCGCCCGGCCGCGGCGGCTGTGAGGGGCGAGGGGCGGGGACAGCGCGGAGGGGCGGGGGCGAGGCGCAGCCCCGCGCCCCTTCCTTCCCTGAGGAGAAGGCGGTGACGAGCGGCCGCCCTGCGGCGCGGGGGGAGGGCCCCGGCCCCGGCCCCGGCCCCGGCCGTGGCAGGTGTCCCCGCAACCGGGCCGCCCACCCCGCTTCCCTCGGTGAGAGCGGGCGGTGTCCGGGGGGAGCGCGGCGGAGCCCCGGGGGGCCGCGCCCGCTCTCCGCCTCACCTGGCGCTGCTGGTGGGGCCTCACACTGCAGTCACCCCCAGATCTTCCCCCTCCGTGCGGCAGCCTCCCCAGCCGGCCCTCAGCGCTATCCACCGCTCCCAGCTCTCCCCTTCCCTTTTCTTACGTTTATTTGGTTATTGGTCTCTCTAGACTGCATGCTCCTCCTCCTCTGACACCCTCTCCTATCGCAAAGACAATGTTGGCTCACCCCCAGCATCCTTTTCCTCTAGTGCTCCTCTCCCACTGCCCTGTCATTCCTAGTGGAAATCCCATCCTGGGTTTGACTGCCTCCACTGCAGAGTCATCCTCTCCGGCATCAGTCCTGCCACCTTCCCACATAAACAGTCCCCTCTGCCAGTGTCACCCAATCCCCCGAAACTCAACCCCAGCTGCCCTTCTGCGGCACTTCCCCTCCTCCTCCCTCTCTAGGCAGGATTTCGCCTATGCCTTTCTAGAGAAAATTGCTAACACACAGCCAGCGTGCCTTTCCTCCTTCCCCCACGCCCCTCTTCACCACCCAGTCCAGAGGCAGACATTTCTGTTTCAGGTTTCCTTTGCTAATCCTGGCCCCTTTGCTTGCGTCTGTGTCCTCACCCTCTTCATGCCCATTCTCGTTCCTTCCTGTCTGCTATTGTTGTCCATCTTTTTTGAAAAAAAAAAAAAAAAAAAAAAACAACCAACCAACCAAAGAAACAAATAACAAATCACTACTGGTTTCATTTGCCTCATTTGCTTTCATTCTCTTCTCTCGTGCTTTTCATCCCCATGCTCACTCCTAACGCAGTGTGTGGAGTTCTCCTCTGCGCCTATCTTAAACTTCCTCTTATCTGGCTCCTGCCCCTTCACACTCATCTGCTTTGCCAAAGTTTCTAACATCCGCTTCCTGGCATAATCTCTGGAATATTCTTTCACTTCCATCCTGACAAAATTACGAGCCTGCCTCTTTCTGATATTTTGTTCTACTTCGGTTTCCAAGGCTGCCTCCCCCAGAGTCGCCTCCTTACCACTCCTTCAGTGCATCCTCCTCATACTCCCAATTTCCAGTGGGACACTTAATCTGTCATTCCCTCTATCCTTGTTGTTAGGTGAACTTGCCCCATAAAATATAAACATGTAACATACACATTCAGTGATCTACTCTCTGTGATCTACCTCTCTAATTTGGGTAAGAAGCCTGGAAATAATCTCATTCTGCCCTTTTGGCACCCACAGGATGGCAAGCCACTGGTTCAACAGGTACAAAAGAGAGCTCCTAAATTGCAACCAAATAGCCCGGTAACTTATCTGCTACCTTCTGTCTTGATCACAGCAGACAGTATCACCATCCTCTGGTCTGGACACCATCCTTAGCTGGAGGTGGCTCCTTTTTTTCACCCAGGCCAGGCCTAGAACACTGCCCTGCCCTGTCCAGCCAAGTGGCCAATGCTCTCACGCAGATTCTCATCACCTCATTTTTCAGTTTCAGCTGCATCCCTCTCTGTATCCTTTACAGATGCACCCTCACCTATCTGAACTCAATCCAAATGCTGCTGCACTTTTCTTTTCCTCATCTGCCATTTGGAACAAGCCATCCTTTCCTCCACATCTCTCCAGTGGTCTCACTTCTCAGATCAGGCATAAACTGATAATTGGCAATTTCAGCTCTCCCTGTACCAGCCCATATTCAGCATCAGCACCTACTTTTAACTTGTCCAGGGTATGAGACAAGTAACCTCCTGTTTTCTCTCATTCCTGAGTTCCTCAAACTTGTGAAAAGTTCCTCAGGCATTCAGAAAGCCTCTTTAAAAAGTTCTGTCACCATCTACAAGTATCTTGACAAGAGTTAAGTGTGTGCTTCCAAGTCTGTCAACTGTGGTGGTTCATATCCAGTTCTTGGGACGCAGTAAAAATAAAACAGCTGAAGGGCCACGCTGTCCCCCTTCCCATTTTCTTGCTCCTCTCTTGCAGTTGTTCTTGCACTGATCCCTCCCCACCTTGGTAAAACCTAATTCAGCAAAGAGAAGAATTCTCTGCTGGCTCAGTGAGCTGAATTGGCTTTCAGCAGCAGATCAGCTCAATCACCTTACCTAACTGCACTCTTAGATGCCAAAATACCTAAAATGGGCCATTTATGCAGCACCTTGTACAGCCCAGAATTAAGGTTTCCAGATAGATATCAGCAAGAAGTTACTTGCTTCTATGTAATATAAATGGTGGTAGTGAAGAGGTAAAAAGAGCCTTTTTTTTTTTTTTTAAATTTAACAACAATAATAATACCAAGCAAAACCCTCCTTAATCATTACTGTAACAAAGGGCAAGTCAATCACTTAAAAAAGTTACATACAGAGAGAAAAGCAGAATAAACGAAAACAACTCTTCCAGCCTTCCTGAACTCCCCCAGACAGTGCTACTGAATATCTGCAGTATTAAGACGAAGCTCCTGATCAGTAGGTTCACTAAATCTGGCCCAAAATAACATGAAAAGTTCTACACATAATAAAGAAACTAAAAAGTTTATTTATTATGTGGACTATATGTTAAAATATTTTACAAAACAATTTCTGTTAACCCAAGTAGAGTTTTCCTCCTAGAAAAAGCTGAAAAATATAGCTGTGAACAAAAAAAACAACTAGAAAGTGCCTAAGTACATGTACTCTCTCACATTTCAGGCTCTGAAGGATAAATCTTCTCAGATTTTTGATACAGCATAAACGTTGCTTTTACTTTAGCCATCAGTAATAGGAATTCAGAGAACTTAATGAGGTATGTGTCTATATATATATATATATACACATGCACAAAAAAATTTAAAAACATTCAAACGCTAGGATGTTTAAGAAACATCAGGGAAATAAACTCACCCTTCACTTAACTATTAATATCTCTCAAACAAGCAGGCAGGAAAAAAAGATTGTAATATATGGCAATGAGCAAGAGCATCCAGTGTATTTTAAGATTCTGTCTGTTTTAACTCACATAGCTCAAAGATGGGTGGGCCGTTGATTATCATGGAAATAACTGGGTAGGAATGAATGCCTGAAGAAGCAAGAACCAGAATAGCAGGGGTATTGTGGGCTCCAACCAGTTATCCCGGTTACTGACAGCCATTTTCTTCTTTTTAAAAAGCCCACATTTGGTAAAGAATGTGGCAGGTACAAATGTTTTGTCACTGCTGGTTGAAACCAGCATCTTCTGAAGGTTCGACAGAGAGGATGCCATTTTCATTTTAAAAATGACTCCAAATATTTGTTAATGTTCACAGCATGAACCTTCGGCTTGCAGGGTTAGAAAGCCAAATCCTCTAACTTTGTGACAATTAAGGTGGGAAGGCGTACAAGTTAAAATACCATCACTTCCTAACACCAGCAAGTAAACCCAGTTAGACAAACCAGTTGTTTACACTGGTGGCCACCTTCCCACTCCTTTAATCAAACGGAAAGGAGGAGAATGAATGGCCGTGTTAGAAACTGTTGTTAAGTAAGTGGAAAGGGTCAGCAAAGCAATGCTGGGGGAACTCACTCCCCTTCTGCCTGTTACTTTGTAGTTAGCTTTGGCTTGGGAGCCTGAGTTAGTTGATTTCTTTTTCTCTCGTACATTTTGTCCATGCAGCCATGGGCTTCTTACAATTGAAGAAATATTTAATCTTTTTTTTTTTTTCTTTCTTTTGAAAATCTACTAAGCTGCTGTGCTCAATAATATCGCCTGGTACTCATCCTGCAGAAATATACCCATATGCGTATTAACACCTTCACCAAAGGGAAAACACTATGCAGGTGTGTAAAGGTAAACATGTTCCAAAATCTCTGAAAGATCATTTTAAAATCAATTATAGTTTAAATAACATAATGCATTGTTCAAAACAAAATGAAAGAATTTAGTGAAGACTTTTACCCATTTCAGTCATCTTTGTGTGAACTGAAATTGCAAGAAGGTATTTCCAAACAGAAACAAAAGCTGAAGATCTAGATTAGCTATTAAGAGTCACAATCGTTAAGGCAATACTAAAACTAGAAACATTGTATTTAAGGATGGTGACAATTTCCAAAAAGACAGAAGAAACGCACACAAAGAGATTAATACTGCAGTAAAAAAGTTCCTAGCTATACCATTAAACTGAAAAAGCATTACGTTGTCAGAAAGTTCCAGTTACACAGGTTCACAGGAAGACTGAGATGGAAGACATGTTCCTCCCACCACACACACACACCTTTCCTCCACCCGTAACGCCTAGTTTTAAACACGCAGTGAGGCTCAAAGGCACAAATCTAGACTAGTGCTTCGTCTCACAGCAGACTTGGCCAAGATCTTGAGAAGAAAATCAAAGATGGACAATAATCTGCCTGAAGGAAAAATTCTTAGCTTCCTCACTATGTGCACAGCTTGTCTGGAAGCACAACAGCTTCTCTATCACAAACAACTCTTCTTCATGTAACTCTTATTTCTTCTCATCTCAGGAACACCCAGCTGCTACACCCTTACCTTCAATAACACCTTGTAGCAATGCATTCCCTGTGATCTATTTACAAGTGTATTTCTGTTTCCCAACAGTCATTGCAAACAGAAACCTGCTAGATCCTCACTCCCTGGTTCCTCTTCTCTCTACAAACAGCCCATGAAGCTGCCAAGCCCAGAATCCTGCATCATGAAACAAATACGCTTCCAGGGTATCTCCATGCACAGTACTTCCAAGCAACCTAACTGCAGAGAAAGGCAGGCATGCGTGACAGAGGCAGGGTCTCTACTGGTACAGAAAGAAACAGGCAGCAGGAACACGGACACCCTTGGCAGCTCTACTCTCAGGTGGCATATCAGAGGTCAAGGAATACTCTCTTGCTGAAAAAGTCCTATTTCTTTCTATTAACTTAAGTATTCCCCAAACACCTCTCTTACTTTCTGCCTGCCCCATCCCCACAGTATTTGTTCTTAGCCATTTTCTCTGCCGTCGGCTCCCATGAACTTCTCTATCTGCCCAACATACCAAACCCTGGAAAATGACTAAAGCATAGGGCACTTACAAAAGCCCTTCCCTTGGCCTTAGCCAGTTGCTGTCTCCTTCCCACGCTGCCAGAGTCAGCAGTGGAAATGCTGACAGTGTGAAGAAAAGATAGCCTTCCTGCTCTCTGTGCCAACATCACGGCAATCTTCAGCGTCCGGGAGGAGTCCTGGCAGGAGTCCTGGTGCTGGGCCTGCAGCACTGTGGAGGGACAGGAAGCATCAGTGAGAACTGGTAGAGGCACAGGGCCAGTGCACCACAACATCTCTTGCAGACATTTCCACTGCGTTCCAGTCAGTACATTAAAAAATAAAATAAGTGTCTTGGGACCGACTTGTATGTCCTGCAGGCTCCACACGGAAGAAACCCTACCACGGAGAATGTCTACAACTGCAGTCAAAGGTATGCCTTAAGCTGTTCAGACAGACACAAAGTAGGTTTATCCCAGCTAGCTCATACGCCAATAAATAGCTCAGCTGCAGCAGCAGAGGCCCAAGGGCAGCTGCACAAAACCACCCTGGAAAGTAGGGTAGCACTCACATCACATGCTGAGCAGCGCGCTCCCGGGGCTACCCTGCTGCCAGCACGCAGCTAGCAAACGTCTCCCCATGGCAGGGTTGCGCGTACAAGTTGGAGGTGCGCATGCGACTGCTGACTGAACGTCCCCTGAAGAAGCCCGACATTTAGTAAGGAACACTTCACAGGCAGGTGGAAGTTTCTTGCCCCTTCAAAACATCCTTTGTGGTGCAGCAGTTTGAGGATCAGTCCCGTGCATTAGAGGTGTTAGTGCAGCAAGGTTTCCTCACATGTACCAAAAGAGAAATGGGGAGGGTAAGCTGACCAAAAGCCTCAGCATTTCTCTGTCCTAGGAAAATATGCACGATTCTCTTTAAAAAGCTCATGTTGCCAAATGTTATTCTGTATTCTCTTTCCTCTTTTCTGGTGTTTAACCATAATTTTACTCCTCTGTTTCCTCTAGATGCATTAGACAAATACACATTAGCCAATCCGTGCAATTTGACAAAACACAAAATCGTAACGTGTATTTGGGTAGGTTATACTGGAACAGCTAGTCCATTAACTACTCGGTGGGGTAACAAAGTCTCTATTTTTAACATGCAAATTCAGATTTCGTAATGTAAAGAAAAAACCAACCCACAAGTAACAAGAAGAAATACAGACATAGAAAGGTAAAAATGGCTGAGGAAATCAACAGCAAAGTAGCCTCTTTTACTAATGCATCAGAAAATACAGATCTCTGGGGCAGATACAGGAGGGAGACTGAAGGGAACTTCAGTGTACCTAATTTAGTCATCTTTGCCAAGTGAAGTACAAAAAGGGAAAAAAAAAGTTAAATTCTTAGCTCCTCTCCCAGATTTTGTTCGGTTTTCTGACAATATGTTTGCTTTTCCTATAGAAACTGAAGCTGGGTAAAGATCAGGTTAAGACATCAGCACGTACTCCAAAAACCCACCAGCATAAACAAGTTAGAAAGGCTAAAGCATTTTTAAAGGCTTTCAGTGGTGATTACCTTGCTAAGATACGTTCAGTTTTAATTGTTGAGCCTGTGATTCCTTGTTCAGTTCCATGCAGGCAGACCATGTTTGCCTGTACAGGGACATGTCTGACATCCGTGAAACCTCATCCCGGTGCAGTCATCTGCACTTGCTGACTTAATGCTAGGACCATATAGATGGATGAAGTTATTCTTATAGCGGCATACTAACAAGAATTATTTACCAGAAGAAATAGGCTGCTCTAATGTTCAAAGCTTCAGCTTGAAGCTGCTAACTCCTACGCACGTAACTTCCATGTCACATCCTGCACACACATCACACCAGGGCTGCTACTCAGGTGCAGGGTTGCAAGTGTAAGCTGTGAACTTTTAATTCTGTGGGAAGCTTCAAGCCTTTAGCAGAGATCCTCATCTCTCACCTGGTTCCATGAAAGGCTGCTTCTTCTAAAAATGTCCTGGCCTACAACATTTGCCTTCTTAATTATGAACTCTCAGCAATGAAGACCAAGAATAATGAGTTTAAGTGTAACTCTATCAGCCTCCGGTGGGCGTGCGGCTGCTCCAACAGCAAAGAACTTCCAGTGATGTGATTCTGTCTTAGAAAGGATCTGGCAAAAAGAAAGTCAAAAGCAGACAAGCACAGCAGATTTTAAGGGCTTATGGCATGGACTGCAGGGTTTCTTCAAATTTCCACACAATAAGCCATCCTTTCATAAAATCTGACTTCTTGAGTCTCTTAGATGCCCCGTCTCATTTTCAAATGTGTCTTTAACCTTTTTGCCTGTGTGCAGGCAAACAGAATCCACATTCCCTCAGCACTCTCAAAATGGGATTAGATATACTATACATGCAGCACTTACTAACTGGAAAGGTGAATCTATTGCTGAATACAGTTTTATCCACCCCCTACCGATGCCTAGCCCCATGTTCACAAACCACCACCACTGTTCATCAGAACAACAAGGGAAGCATGAAACTGCAGTTTGGAAAATTCTGGCATAGAAGGGAAATGTATGCTCATCTATTTATAAACGAAGTCTGAAGCTAGCTTTACTGATCATCCTATAAATAGTGACTTGCATGAAATCCAAAGTAGCGGAACTGCTTTTTCACACGTTCTTGCTCCCTATTCTAGAGCAGCAGTTTTCTGCAAAACTTCATTTCCCCCCTATCATTGTGGTACTTTTTAAAGCTTTTTGAAGCTTATTCCTATATGAAGGGAAAAAAAAAAGAGTCAAAAGTGCTATTTAGTCCTTTGCAGAAGGGATATGAAGGGAAATCTTCTTTCTCCAAGGCTGTACCTAGCAACATCTACTTAACCATTTTCATTACTTCATTGAACTGTCACTTTTGCAGGAGAGTAAACATGTCAAACTGTTGCAAACCCTGCCTGTAGGTTGAGGGAATATTGCTGCCTCATCAGCACACTAGCTGAGAGAGGAAGGAGTTTTAAAAGTCTGCTAATATTCTGGTATTAACAGTTCCTCCATGCCTATAGAATCCACGCCATCTGTGAGAAATTTCATCACAAAGTAGGATTAGTGGATGGCCGAGGGGAATGTTGAATTGCATAATTAAATCTTAATTGTGGGCTAGTTTCTTGGCTCTTGCTCTCAACTTTTATCTCCATTATAATTAGCCAGAGGTCACAATGCTTTATGCCTGTCTTCCAGGGTGTATGATATTATTAAAAATTCCAAAGCCTAGAACAAATTAGAAGGTATTATTTAATACCTTCATCCTCTAGAAACAAAAACAAAATCAGAAAAAAAAACAGCAAAACTTACACAGCAGGTGATGCTTCTTGCAGACTTCCTCTCCAGGAATCCTGTCTGCTGGAAGGCAGCTTTATTTCCAGTTAACCGACTATTCACCTCATCTTCAAAAGTTATGACTTTTTATCCAGATTATTGTTATAAGCTGTTGATATTAGTGGAAAAATTTTAATGTATATTTTACATAGCCAAGCAAATTGTGACAGGCGGTAGTAACACTGGCTGGTGGAAAGTCCCCCACTAGCCTGTCAAGGCAGATTGAATCATCCGCATGTCAGAAGTTACGTGCCATTTTTTTGACCCTATGAGCAGTAGCTCCACAAGAATGGACTCATTCCTATTCTTACTTATCTAGAAAACACCATGTAGTGCTCTAGTCCTGGGTAAGCCAGCAGTTCCCAAACCCCCCGGGATCCTTTGCAGCAAAACTGATGTTTGGATTTCATGGAAAATTCCAGAGGATTCTGATTTTGCAGGCCATCCAGTTTCTTAAAAAAGGCTTTTATTCTGGGGAAAAAAACCAAAATGGCTATTAGGAAAGTTTGAAAGGTGGGATAGCTGATGGGAAGGAGAGGCCCTATAAAATCAAAGACTGTTTTTCCCAGTCCCAAAGTGCATTTAGAGCCTTTGTGTTACCCATGGAAAATACCATCACAAAACCAGGTGACAACATAGTGATTTTTTCAGTCACGAGATGAACTTTTTTTAAGCACTTGACAGACCAGAATTTGATTTTGCCTGCACTCACACTCAAGATATCACAAAGCACTTTAGAATCGATGCATTACAGTCGTTCAATCATCTCTAGCAAATGTAAGCCTAGAACAGAAAAACGGCCTTCAATGTATGACAAGAGCCTGATGTCAGAATTTCAAGATGAAATACATAGCATAGTAAAGATTTGTGACTGCACCGTTCCCCTCAAGTGCCTGTAACTCACTCGAAAATATATATGTTTATTCAAAATACATATTGCTATGACAATGGCCTAAATTCACAATGTTTGGATCTAATCCAGGAGGCTCTGAGGATGCAAGAATGGTTAGATCCAGAGTTGAGGTACAATGTTGAACAAAACCAAAGCCATGGGTTACCTAAAATAAGTTTCATGGTACAAGTTACGCAATTTACGTAAGAAGAATGTCTGAAAAATATACTGAGCTGGATAGAACTGGTTTTAAACACGTGCATACAGACCTAGAGTACAGCCTTCTTAGCAGAGCCCTATACAAGACCATGTACCTACCCAGCCTTGCTCCCAGCATAGAGGCTGCTGGGAACTATTTTCAGCACAGGCCCACTGGTGGGTATGAGGTAGCTCCACTGATTTAGTGGTATAACTGAGATCAGGATCTGACCAAAAGTTTTTAGAGAAAATAAATCGGGGGATTTTTTTGAAAAGCATACACCACACTGTATTATGGTTCTTTCCCAACCTCATAAACATAGCTAAACACTATAGAAACAAACAGTAGCTCTGTTTACGCTGGAGGAAGTTGTAGCTTGTCAGGATACAGTTGTATAAATAATTTAAAAAATAACCCGGTACACACTGCGTGTCCTTTTAAAAAGGAAAATAATGGAATGGAAAATTCTATGTTCCCACCGCGCACAGAAAGTCATTCTAGTGTCTGTGACACACAGGCGCACACTAATGCCTGTTGACAGTTTCCTTCCTTGAGCTTTGGATCAGGCCCATGGTGAAAACAGAGAAAGCGATCTACACCTTTACAAGGTGGAAGAATTCAGTGTGCGCTTTTCACTTAGAATACAAGTCTATATACATAGCAGTTATGTCTTTGTAATGTACAATATGAAAGGAAAATAAGGGTTAAATGTAACGACAAAGGAATACAACATGAAATTCACTGCAGTCATTTTTTTGTGATCTTTACCTATTTTTTGTTTTATTTTAGAATGAGAGACTCACAGGGACCTAAAAGAAAATAAAACCACCACCACCACCCTCCCCCAATGTTAATAGCAGTAAGTTCATGCACACTTGTATATCCTGCTTCTGCTTGAGTAGAAGCCTTACTTTTTTTTTTTATTCTCATGAACACAGTGCAAGTCAACAACAAAAACATACATCAGAGAACTATTTGGTATCTGTGTTCTGTTTGCAAAGCCTTTCACCAAAAATCACATTTAGCTCTAAGCAACTAATAGGTTTGGGGATGGGAAATACATTTCGCAGCTTTTCACCCTTCAGATTCTAATCTAGCAGAGGCAGAAGAGAGGTATTACTTCTAGCCAGCATTTTTTAGGGCCATAGAACACTCCCCACCAGCCAGATTCTCATAATACACTAACGATCACTGACAGTAACTAATACAAATGTAAGTAGTCCCACAGGGAAGGCTGGGAAAAGAAAAAATTTCTTGTTTCAGCAGAGATACCATTAGAGTCATATTAATAAAAGCATACAGGGAAAAAAAAATAATAAAAATCTCTTACTCCCTGATGTCTCTCAAGCCCAGACATGCTCTACTATCATGGTCCTTCAGCTAATGAAACAATCTAACCCACAACACTCGATGTCTGCCCTGTATGAGCAGGGTGTGTTTTCAGTGAAGCTAAAAATACTAAAATACAATCTGTGATATCTCTTCTAAATTTTGGTGCTAGCCCTTTTAGGATGCACATCTTCCTGGACCTCTGGAGACAAAAGATGAAAAAAAAAAGGGGAGGGGGCGGGCGAAGACAAGATTGAGGTAGTGGTTTTGCCTATTTGCCAAGGAAGATTTGTGTAATAGGTGGTCTGCACCCATCCAGGGCAAAACATTGTCGCTTTAGGAATCAGACCTAAAGTAACGCTCCCAAGCCCGTTTTGCCTTGGTCATTGTCTGCTTTGCACCAGAGCGGCCTCACAAATCTGCTTTATTTTCTGACGTGCTCCATACAACCCAGAAATGTGATGCAAATGAGTACGTGTTTCGTTTACAATCTGGACCTCAGATCTCAAACAAAATTCAGTCCCATGGTAAAGGACAGCACAAACTGAGGTAATACAGATTATTTAACTAACAGGGACTCTCTTTTGCCATCTTCTATGGCTTGCAGTTCTCACCATTGCTAGGCCAAGCTGTCTGGAGGGTCTGACAACAGGAGCCATGGAAATAATTCATTTATTCCTCTTTCAGCACTCAAGACTATCCTGGTCTGTTCGTCCTTAGAGTTCTGGTCTCATTTCACCCATTTTTCTTACATGTTTTTGCCACTTCTACAGTAGCTGGTGTTTATTGACTTAAAACCTTTAACTGCTCGACACAGGAAGCAGCCTGGACAGTGCCCTTCTTGGAACAGTTGTTCCTTAAGCGGCTAAGGTGGAAACAAGTTCCAGATTCAGACGCATTCTTAAAAGGATAAAAATTTTTTCTCGATTTCTTTGTCCAGATGAATCCATATGGGTACGTTGCACTCTGCACAGAATTCCCTCATAGCAACGAACACCCAGGGCTGCTTAGAGGGCGCCAAGGACAGTGCTGCAGCTGTGCGAGGGAAGGGTCATTTCATCAGCCAACAGCAAGAGCTGGAGGCTTACGAAGCTGCAGACCCCGTGATTGCTCCACAGGTCACCAAAAGCACTGCTGGCCCCTTCCATCAGAATCAGCGCTGCGCATGTTGCAAGGTCTTTGGGAGAAGCGTTTCGGCACGTTTTCAAGAGGCTCACTTAAAAATGGGATGTCTCTTTCTGGGCTGGCTACAAGAAAGCAGCACACAAAAGGAACATGCTGAGGACATTACATATTGCCTGGAACAGGGCGAAGGCCTGGGGCCACATTGCTGCCTAAAGGCAGTTGAATTTGTCATTCTTAAAAAGCTATCATTTGATTGCAGCGGCCATAGAGACAGACACATCAAAGCAGCATAACTAAATCCCGTGTATTTGCGACCTGCCCAGGCCTGGTAAAAGATTTCAACTGCAATTACACTTGCAATTAATTGTACCCAACATGTAAATTACACTTCCATCTTGTTTAAGGGTCTCCAGTAACATCCCCCCTCCCTGGCTGCATGAATCACCCCATGATTCTGCATGCAGACAAAGACTCACGCTCTCAGTGATCAGCTCCTGATGGAAGCTCTACACCGGCTTCAATGGCTTGTAACAATGCGCTGATTTTGACAAAAAGTTTGGATTCTTTCAGAGGCATCTCATTTATGTGCGTGCATCCCACCTGAAAAATCACTTTGCCTGTGGTCTTCACCCCCCCCCCCCCTTTTTTTTTTTATTTCACAACTTTTTTTTTAAATTTGCGGATTTTTTGATGGATTGTTCTGGGGTCAGAGGAGTAGAGGAGGATGCCTAAGCTTTTCATATTCCAAGAAGGAGCACACAGAAAACTGTGTGGAATTTGCTTGATCTTTGTATTCAGAAAGATTTTCTACAAATCATACTCATGCTCTTTTCTATCCTGAGATACACCTAAAGACTTTATCACTGGAGACCCAACTCACTACTAACATAAAGGTCACTGAAATCAATAGAGATGCACTGATCTATTCCATCACTGTTTTCCTTATAACTTTAGGTAGAAGAAATAAAAGTAGCATAAAATTTTACATGTTCAAAAGTCTTCATAACTGACTTTGACATTATGACAAGGGAAGAATCTTGATCAACTCCCTCTCTACTGTCCTTTGTTTTCCAGGAGAAAAGGTTGACATTACTTCTGTCGTTACTGTGAATGCTGCTGGAATGCTACACCTGCTTTTGAGGGCAACTCTTGAGAAAAATAAAAAGTTGAATACATGGAAATGATCAGAAAGAAATATAAAATTATTTTAGAACCCAAAAGCATGGCATTTACCAAAACAAGATATTCTTTCTAATTTATCAAGCAGAGGTCAAGATATTATCTAATCAGTTTTGTACACACTGAATACAGAATACATTTCAGACTTGAATCCACCAGGGAAATACAAGATCCATCGACTGAAGATAATGGTAGATAAATTCCCAACAAATAAAGTGAAAATTTTTCCACTCATGTGAGTAATTAATTACCATAACCATCCACTTTGAATGTACTAAAATGTCATGAACTCTCTATCAAATACCAGAATAAAACGCATTTCTGAAAGTGATCCTGTGGCTTCAACAGTAACTTCTGGCTAGATGAAGAAATTACTCATTGAGCTTTGATGACCTGTGCCATGGAAACCATACTAGATAATTAAGGTTGTTCCTTCCAGCCTTAAAGAAAAAAAAGTACGTACACTTAATTCACTTCACTTTTGACACCCACAAACTAAAGAGTCACCTGTTGATAAGTTAAAGCAAATAAAGAGTTATTTTCATCTCCAAGCAGAACAGATGAATTCTATGTCATTTATTCTTCCTAAATCGTTAACAAAAAAACCTTCAGAGAACCTATGCAGGAGGAATGGGTGAAAGGATCAAAAGATTTATTAAAGGCAAAAGTGCAAATGTTCAAATCCAACTCCACTCTCCCTGACCTCCTATTTTTAGGAAACTGGTTACAACTTAATTATTACTGAAAATTCTCCCTTTCAGTCAAATGTTGTTGACTTTGGCCAGCAGCTCCAAAAGATATTGGGGAAGAGGAGGACACAGATGTGTAGTTCCGTGTGAAACCAGACTAAAAATCACTGTAAAATAGACCAGGTTTATTGTTGCTCTTATTCTCTCTGCTTCAGTGGAGTTGAACTAACAATTGAGTTATGGAAGAAAGGTGTAGAAGTCTTCTCTGACTCCATATACCCCTGGATAGTTGTCCACCTCCTTCAAAGCATTGATGAAAAGGCCTCTTCACGTCCCTTAGTCTAGAGACTGTAACGTCATAGCCTGCAGCTTTATTTTAATTCACAGCTGAAAGCTTGTGATAAGAAAAGACAGGAAACAATCTTACAAATGAATAAAGACATGTTCAGGGTGGATCCGTGTCCACCTAAAAATTCAGACTTTCCATTATGGAATGTACCTAGTAATAACCCATATCTGCTTTTCACTGTAAAGGCATATTCATCCAATGTATTTTTACACTCTAAATTTCAACAAAGCCTCCAATCAGATCCTTGCTACTGTTCAGAAAAGCCGGTGGCAAGAATGATAACTTCAGTTTCCATTCCAGGGCTACTGTTTGGAAATTTCTTACTCTCTATTAACTAAAATAAAAATATGACAAATATACTTTAGTTGTGCACATAATGACAACAGATAAGACCACCCTATTTAAGAGCCTCTGTGGTCCACCATGAGCCATGTCTTTAAGGTATTTACATTTTTCAGTATCTGTAACAGTTACAAAAAGGCTGTTTGTTTGCTACTTGCCATCAGATCTCAGAGACAATTATTTTTTTAATTTTAAAATTAAAATTTAATTTTAAAATAAAAAAAATAAAGTCAAAAGGGTCAATTTCTTCCTTCAATGTAGCACCTTTATCTATCTGTCAGGACTGGAAGGAATGGAGGTGGTTTGCTTTAAAAGGTAGGCAGACAGTAATTGCTTGAAAACATACATTTCCAATAAATATACTATGCCATAACTATCTCACTGCAGGCCATGTCCCTGCTGGCCTCACTGGAAGTTCCCAGTACAGACCAGTTGCTGTGTGGGTTTGATTTGCTCCTTGCACACAGGACCCCCCAGCAGAGCTGGGAGCCTGTGGAGTCAGAGCAAGCCAATTCAAAGCGATATTTAGAAACATATTAGCCCAGTAGATTTTAACAGCTCCTCTTCTAACAAGGCAGAGACTGATTTGGGGGTTGAGGTAATCTGCCACTGTCTAAACACACACTTTCACAAGTCCTGCGATCCACACAGCAAACACACAAAATACGCCAGCTTCAGGGATGATTCCCTTCCTCTCTGCAACGAAAGAGGTTGCAGAGGCTCTGCAAGCCAGTGTTGCTCCAGACGAAGCGTTTTTGGAAATAACAGCATCTCTAAGAGACACTCGCGTCACGCCACCCACGGACTCTAGCTGCGGAATCGGCAGCTGCACCTCCTTCACTCACCCACGGGCAGCCTGTTCCCAAGATACGCCACCAGGTGTTTACAGGAGACGAACGGGAAGCAACTGGTCTCTGCAAGGCCTGTTATGCTTTCCAACAAAATACCATTTCTTGAATAGATTATCATAATTCAGTTTTCCAGTTGCCTAATTTTAAAGAGTTGTAACATCATGCTTTTGGGCAAGAGCTGAGGGACTAGGGGCGAAGTTACGTTAATTAAGAAGAACCGCAGCGGCTCTCTCCCGGTGAGGACACTGATCCAGGAAGAGGCTGCTGTGCAGAAGTGAGCTCTGGCTCGTGTTCCAGCCAATAAAGATTACAGGCATCGTATCACACGGCCACCTTTTCCTGACAGAGCTGATAGAGTAGCGGTGTTGCTAGCGCTTACGTTTTTATCCGGAACCGTAAGACATTTGACATTTTTTATGAAGAACCTGCTACTGGAGTCAAGCAATTGTGTAAGAACATCAGATCTCTTTACAGGCCACGCTCTTCTACCCATCACAGAAAAAGTAAGTTTGTTTTCTTTTTTAGCTGTTGAAAAACACTTTAGAATGCATCCAAGACCTCTGAAAGCCGAAAATATGAAAGGCAAATATAAAAAGGTCATCCACCTTTTTTCTTCAGTCTCATGAAATTCAAGTCTACCTCCTTTTCAGGAGGATCTAGTTTGGGGGATTTGGAACTTCAAGGCTAGCAACAGTAGCAGTGAAATGAATGGGTGGTCCAAGTGAAGAGATGGATGTCCACCTCAAGTAAAGCCCTCTTCTCCTCTGATTAGAAACACAAATCAACGGAACTTCAGGGAGCCAGGGAGAAATCCACTAGTCTACATTGCAAAACGCCTAGTGTTACCTGGCTATTTAGGCTTTTGGAAATGAGGTCTTCACACAGACATCCAAAGTGGAAAACAAAACAGACTCTGCCACAGATGAAATTCCTGTTAGGAGAGTGGACATGGAAATCCAATTAGCTCTTTGCCTCTCAGATGAACCCTTCAGGTCACAGTTGAAGCACAGTAACATATGAGGGTGGAGAAGCCTGCAAAGCCAGTCCTAGGACAGCATCTGCACTATGCATAAACAGAGAGCTTTGGTTCCTGGTTCTGTACTTAGGATTTTCCATAAGGCATGGATTTAATTTTAAAATATGACTTTTACGTAATTAGTACATTTTGTGCAAAACTGGCTAACTCCACGCCCTCAAAATATCATGCGCTTCCCAGCATATAAATCCCAGACCTTGACATCTAAAGAATGTTTGGCAGATGCAACAAGAAACACAGCCAAGCTAGATGTCAAAGGTATTTGTTAAATTTCCAGACAGCCAAGAATATTAACACCTTGCGCATACTTAGAAAGGATAAGATTTTTGTGGTGCTGGAGACAGTGCGCAAAGAAACGATTATTATAAGACAGTTTTTATGTGTTCTGCAAAAGGTTTGTGCGTTTGGTTGGCTTTGAATGCGTGTGTCATGAAGAGAACCCTCCAAGATCTGCAAATATGAATTCAGAGCACTGGCTGGACTTGGTAACCTCATCCGATTTCTTAGGACAGAAACTTTTTCACGTGTGCACATAGATGGAATTATCTGGAATGCAAAATAGCTGAAAGGGAGAGAGATTCTCTCAAGTGACAGCCTGCCATTTCTCAGCTGCTTATCACTGTATATCTCTTCAGAAAACTGCCATTGAAAAGAAACAAAAGAGAATCTGACTTTCCAGTGCCTTGAACTCAGGGAAAAATAGGAGTGGAAAGGATCCCAGAGGACTGCTTAGCCTATCTCCCAGCCCTAGGGCACACCCAGACCTGTGTTTGAGATTCTTATTTTGACAGGCCTTCAGTCACAGTTCCCTTCACACTGCTCCCTTCCTTCTCTGTGCACCTCTTCACCTATTCTAATCCTAAAAGTTTGCCCTAAAATCCAGCCCAAATGATGGCACGTCCTAAAGCAGGACGGGGGGATTCTCATACTGTGTTGACATCCCTCAGGTTTTTATTGGTGTGACTCCGTGACAGACAACGGAGCAGTTTTGCGCCAGCTGTGGGCCCCGCCAATACCTGATGAAGTCAGGGAACAAGCCACAGGCAAGCAGGCCTGTGGGGAATATCCACCCAGCTTTTGCAGAAATCGGGACCTCTTTTTCGTGGAAGTTCAGTAGAGATCTCTTAAAATACAAACTCGATTTTACCGGATTTGGCACAAAACCACTCCTGTTTACGGTGGCTGCGGCAAGGGAGCAGCATGCGGTGGCTGCAAGAGCGGGGAGGAGCGGAGCCCTCCATGTCAGAAGAGAGCAGAGGCCACAAAATCTGGCCTCAACCCGTTGGCCTGTTTCCCACCCCTCAGGGTCTCCACCCAAGACACAGCCCGTGGACTTTCCACTCCTTTCCAAAATGCTAGCGGGCCCTGATTTTTGTACTAAAGCCCCGGACGAGACTGTAGACTGCAAGGCATGCGCCTTCTCCCATCCGCGCTCCCTCTTCCCTGCTCCTCCAGCCACAGCAGGAGGGAAGAGGGCAGAGGCCAGCAGGGAGCTGGCTTTCAGGCACCAGGTCACCTGCCTGCACCCCAGGCCTCTGGCTCCTGGCAGCCCCAGGGCAGGAACTACCTGATCCCCCCAGGGACATCTGCTGGGGATGGGGAGGGGTTGTCCCCTCCTAGGAGCAGCTTGCTCCCAAGCAGGATGGGTGGGAGGGAGGTGGGAAAGAGGTTTGGATGGAGTAGGAGGAAAGAGAGGAGAAAGGAAGAGAGGATATCCTGCTGCCAAATGCATTTGCCGTTTTTATAAATAACAGAAATCTTCGTCCCACCATTGACTCAGGCAGAGCAGGTTAGAAATCCACACTAGGGCAGGGATCATAGAATCATAGAATCATAGAATCTTCATGGTTGGAAAGGACCTTTGAGATCATCGAGTCCAACCAAACAACCTACAGACTCTGCCACTAGAGCATGCCCTGAAGTGCCACATCCAGACGTTTCTTAAACACCTCTAGGGATGGTGACTCAACCCCCTCCCTGGGCAGGCTGTTCCAGTGCCTGACCACTCGTTCAGTAAAGTAATTCTTCCTAATATCTAATCTAAACCTGCCCTGCCGCAACTTCAGGCCATTTCCTCTGGTCCTGTCATTATCCACCTGGGAGAAGAGGCCAACCCCCACCTCTCTACACCCTCCTTTCAGGTAGTTGTAGAGGGCAATGAGGTCTCCCCTCAGCCTCCTCTTCTCCAAGCTAAACATGCCCAGCTCCCTCAGCCTCTCCTCATATGAGGATGATCCACTTGGCACGAGATCACAGCGATAAGAAGCTCAACCTTCAAGGCAGTTTAGTTTAGCATTGACAGGACATTATAGGCCAGATTCTGTTCTTATTTTCCGTATCTTTAACTATGCCATGACAGCCAACAGCAGAACACTGCCACCCAGACACAGAAGGGCTTGCAGCTACCTCAAGGAGCGCTGATCTCTCAGCAGCTAGCAATGTGAACGGTAGGGGCTCAGATGGCAATTGGCAGGCTCTGCCGCTGCCCCCCAACCTGCGCACGAGCCCTGCGTCTGCCGGCCCAAAAAGATCTGTGTAGAGGCACTGTACAGCGTGGCGAAAGACTTGTAAATGCCTGGTGTGACGCCACCGCTCAGAGCCCATGGCCCAGCCACTTCCTCTGCAGGAGATTTCCCAGTGGTTTCCCAAATTATTTTTAAATTATTTAATTGATTCAGGCACGTTTCAAGGCTCCCAACGCAATGCTCATTGTTTGGAAGAAAAAATGAGATTTCCTTCTATTCCACCAGCCCTTCCAACTCTGCTCCCTGTTCCTTTGTCACACCATTTCTGCCTATGTCTGAGCTGCAGGAGAACTTCCGTGTCACGAGGGACGAGCATATGCCCGAAGGTCAGGTTCAGCTTCCTCTTAGCAGCCAGTTCACACAGGGAAGGCTGGAAACGGGACCAAGCCGGCACAGAGCCAAAAGCATCTTCTAGCATAATCTGGTCCCTGTTGATCTTGGAACTCCAGGAGAGATTTGAGCCCTACCCAAATGACCCCTCCTCTGGCTTTTCCTGCGACGCTCACGCTGCCAAGGCCACGCCTGTGCAACAGATATGAGCCAATGCAACTAATTCAGCTGCCACCAACACAAGTAAAACCTTTTCTGCTCCTTTCTGCAGCTCCACATGCACATGCAAACCTGACTGTAAAAGGAACAGCATTAAAGTTGTGGTCAAGCACACCACATGTAGAAATGCCAAAATTTAAGGATCAGAGGCTTCACCTCTAGGAATAATTGCATGGATGCCCCTCTTACATAGGCCACAATGTCCCTCATAATCATTTCCTGCACCAGCAATGAATTCTGGGTAAACTGGATTACTTCTTGGTTAGATTTGTCTTCCTAGCAGACTTGGGGGTTCAAAGGGGAAGATAATTCATTAGTCATTCATTATGTACCCTATTACATTGTTGCAGTAATTACTTAACACTTCTCGTTGAAAACAAAAAAAACCCTCATAACGAACAAAAAATACCAAGCCACTCCTCTGACTTTAATTTCACTTTTCAGCATCCTCTCCCACCTCCGCAGATGAAGAGCTGCTTGCACAATTTCAGTTCAGCCTTCTTTGTATTATGAACTATTACATGCTATTTTTTCCATTGGGCCCCAGCCTTCCTTCTGCCTCCAGGAAAAGCGGTCCCCATTAGCAACGAGTAGATACTCTATTTTCTATTTTCTCCTTGTTTTTCTACATTTTATTTGCTGCCTGCTTTTCTGCTCTTAACACTGCATTTCTCATTTCTTTGCTGGTTTTTGGTTTTTTTGTTGTTTTTTTTTTTTTCCTGGCACTCACCACTAAGATACCCTGCTGCTTGCTGGCCCTCACAGTCAATCTCCAATTTTTAGCTTCCACTCTCTACCTGTTTATCTAGTCAGACTCAGGCTCCATGAAACCTCTCAGTTTCATTCATGCTGATCTTCTAGGTCTGTCGCCTCCCTCCTCTATTAGAGTCAGACTGCCTTGCCTTCCTGACCGCCTTGCCTAGCTAATTGCTGCCTGTCATGAACATCAGATACCCGAGAGCAGCCTGTGCAGCAGCAGCCAGTTAGAAAATGTCCATGCAACCCCGGCTTGGCTCCAAAGCTGCCTGTCATCGCCGGATCAGGCCATTCCCCGCTCAGCGCTCAAGCAGTCTTGCAGTTTTCACTCTGTGAGTCATCCAAGCCCTGTTTCATCACACACGGTCTAAACCTTGAACTGTATCCAGGACAACGCATAGCCAAGCACCTCCCCAGCATCAGTGAATCGAGGCAGTTGTGAGTACTCACGGGTGCAATGCTCAGTGGATTCCCAGGAAAAGCTTTCAGTAGCAGTGACTGCAGCACTGGAGGACTGCTATGCATTGCCCTCTGGCAGAGCCTTCAGCAGGAGAGGGAGTTACCCACCGCTGTGGACTTCACAGGTCCTTCCTGACGGCACAGCAGCACCAGGACAGAGGAACACACAGTTCTGCGGGGAGAGCGTTTTAATGGTTGTTTAGATGGTCCTTCCCTTGGTTCTCCTCCACCTAATTCCTCTCCTGCCTTTCTCTGTCCCAGTCCCAGATTTTACCCTTCCCAGAAAACCAGTACGGGTCCTAAATCCCAGTTCTGCACCCATCTTTGGGTGCCACATCCTTACCTACTTCTCTGATTAAGTCTCCTTCCCTCCTTATTCCCACCTCCCAACTAAGATCAGCCCGCTTTCTCTTTTAACTTCCTGCAGCCAGTGTAGCAGACAGGGAATCAGCAAGGGGACAGGAAACGGTGTTCCCTTGCACTTTATAACTCACCGCTTTTGCCCATCAGTAGGAGGAAGAATTGCCGCGATAGTCTGCTCAGAGGTGGGCCTGTGCCAGAACATGCTCAGCGCTGACATACTCTTCCCTGACTTTAGCTGACAAACTCTAACAAGTCTCTCCTTGGTAGATGGTGTTACAGGTTTTCTGAGGTTTTATGACTAAATTCAGGCTATTTTCACAGAGTTGGCAAGCCACACATCTGTGGTAACTGCCTTCCTAAACAGCAAGTCAATAAAGCTTAACCAATCTATAAAAAAATAATATAACACAGGACACACTTTGTTGGGAGAAAGACCTGAAGAGCTCTAGTTGAAAGCTAAAAAAAACACAGCAAAACCAAGTTCAACTTGAGCCTGACACAGAGGGCAAGATACTTTTGTACAAAGAGTTCAAATTTGACATTTACAAGCTACTAAAAAAAGGGGAACTGGAAGTCTCGGACAATGTATCTGTGTCATTATTGGCACAGCCACCTGAACTTTGTATAATATGTTTTCTTAGCAGCTGAAGGCTTTTTGGAGGCATCAATGTCTTAAGATAGCCTCTGCATCTTTTTATTTTTTGAGTTTTTTTGAGATGCTTTCACAGAATCACAGAGTTTTTCAGAGTTAGAAGGGACCTCTAGAGATCATCTAGTCCAACTCCCCTGCTAAAGCAGGATTGCCCAGAGCACATCCCTCAGGACTGCATCCAGGCGGGTCTTTAAATTCTCCAGAGAAGGGGACTCCACAACCTCCCTGGGCAGCCTGTGCCAGTGCTCTGTCACCCTCACCGTAAACAAGTTTTTTCTCATATTTGATAGGAACTTCCTATGTTCCAGCTTGTGCCTGTTACCCCTCGTCCTGTTACTGGGAACCACTGAAAAGAGTCTGGCTCCATCCTCCTTAAGCCCACCCTTTAGATACTTGTAAACGTTAATAAGGTTCCCCCCCTCAGCCTTCTCTTCTCCAGGCTAAAGAGTCCCAGCTCTCTCAGCCTTTCCTCATAAGGGAGATGCTCCAGTCCCTCGATCATCTTTGTTGCCCTGTGCTGGACTCTCTCCAGTAGTTCCCTGTCCCTCTTGAACTGGGGAGCCCAGAACTGGGCACAGTATTCCAGTTGTGGCCTCACCAGTGCAGAGTAGAGGGGGAGAATGACCTCCCTTGACCTGCTGGCCACACTTTTCCCTATGCAGTCCAGAATTCCGTTGGCCTTCTTTGCAACACGGGCACATTGCTGGCTTATGGATAATTTACTGTCTACCAAGACCCCCAGATCCTTTTCTTCAGAGCTGCTTTCCAGCAGGTCCACCCCTAACCTATACTGGTGCCTGACATTCTTCTTCCCCGGGTGCAGGACCCAACACTTGTCCTTGTTGAACCTCATTAGGTTCTTCTCTGCCCAGCTCTCCAGCCCGTCCAGGTCATGCTGGATGGTGGCGCGGCTCTCTGGGGTGTCAGCCACCCCACCCAGTTTGGTATCATCAGCGAACTTGCTGAGGATACACTCTGTCCCCTTGTCCAGGTCGTTGATAAATATGTTAAACAATATTGGTCCAAGTATTGACCCCTGGGGGACACCACTGGTTACAGGCCTCCAACTCGACACTGCTCCATTAATCACAACACTCTGAGTCCTGTCACACAGCCAGCTCTCAATCCACCTCACTGTCCCCTCGTCTAGTCCACACTTCCTCAGTTTCCTAAGGAGGATGTTATGAGAGACAGTGTCAAAAGTCCTGCTGAAGTCAAGGTAGGTGACATCTGCTGCTCCGCCCTCATCTAGCCAAACAGTTATAACATCATAGAAGGCTATGAGATCGGTCAAGCATGATTTACCCTTGGTAAATCCATGTTGACCACTTCCAGTAACTTCCTGCTCTTGAATATGCTTGGATATGACATCCAGAACAAGTTGCTCCATTACCTTCCCAGGGACGGAGGTGAGACTTACAGGGTCTGTAGTTCCCTGGGTCCTCCTTCCTGCCCTTTTTGAAGACTGGAGTGATATTGGCCTTCCTCCAGTCCTCAGGCACCTCTCCTGTCCTTCATGACCTTTCAAAGATGATGGAGAGTGGCCAAGCAATAACATCTGCCAGCTCTCTCAGCACTCGCGGGTGCATCTCATCAGGGCCCACGGACTTATGGATGTCCAGATCGGCCAAGTGGTCTCTAACCTGATCTTCCTCTACCGGGGAAAACTCTTCCTCTCTCCAGACCTTCCCCCTTGCCTCCAGAGCCTGGGATTCATGAGGGACAGCTTTAGCAGTGAAGACTGAAGCAAAGAAGGCATTCAGTAGCTCTGCCTTCGCTGTGTCTTCCACCACTAGGGCGCCTATCTCATTCATTAGTGGGCCTACATGTTCTCTAGTCTTCCTTTTTCTATTGATATACTGAAAGAACCTCTTTTTGTTATCTTTAACCGTGGTGGCCAAGACGAGTTCTGCTTGAGCTTTGGCCCTTCTACTTTTCCCCCTGCATAGCTTCACTACATCTTGGTATTTTTCATAAGTAGCCAACCTTCTTTTCCGAAGATCATAAACTTTTTTTTTCCCTGAGGTCCAGTCAAAGCTCTCTATTTAGCCAGGCTGCTCTTCTTCCCTGTCTGCTCATTTTTTGGGACTTGGGGATGTCCTTCTCCTGAGCTTTTAAGAGTTCCTCCTTGAAGTAAGACCAGCCTTCCTGGGCACCTTTGCCCTTCAGGACCGGCCCCCAAGGGACACTCTCAACCATGCTCCTAAGCAGGCCAAAGTTTGCCCTTCGGAAATCTAAGGTGGCAGTTCTGCTGTCTCCTCGCCTTGCTTCACCAAGAATCGAAAATTCTATCATTTCATGGTCACTCTGCCCAAGACGACCTCCAATCTTTACATCCCCTACAAGACCTTCTCTGTTAACAAGCAGCAGGTTCAGTAGGGCACCTTCCCTAGTTGGCTCCTTCACCAGCTGTTTTAGGAAGTTGTCTTCTACACACTCCATGAACCTCCGGGACTGTTCACTCTCTGCTGTGTTATATTTCCAGCAGACATCTGGGAAGTTGAAGTCCCCCACAAGAACAAGGGCAAGCGATCATGAGACCTCTGCCAGCTGCTTGTAGAATATTTCATCGGCCTCTACATCCTGGTTGGGGGGTCTATAACAAACTCCCACCATGATGTCTGGCTTATTTGCCTTCCCCTTGATTCTTATGCATAAACACTCAACAATGTCGTCATGCACATTGTTAAGTTCTTGGCATTCAAAACTGCCCCTGACATAGAGGGCCACCCCACCACCTCTCCTTCCTTGCCCATCCCTTCTGAAGAGTTGGTAGCTGTCAATCACCGCACTCCAGTTGTGCGTGTCTTCCCACCATGTTTCTGTGATGGCAACTATGTCATAGTTTCCCTGCTGTACAATGGCCTCCAACTCTTCCTGTTCATTGCCCATGCTGCGTGCATTCATGTAGATGCACTTCAGCTGGGCTAATTGCCTTGTCACTTTACTGGGGTGACAAGCCCTTATTCCCACCTGTCCGTGCTCATACGTTTCTGTCATTGCCAGCCCATCACTACTCCTCATGTCTTTGCTAGCACATGGGTCATCTTCTCCCACCTCCACTGCAACAACAGGCTGCAAGACCTTGCTAGCCCTTTTACCCACCAGCACTGGCATGCTGATCCCAGGCACCTCTTTAGTCACTCTGGTTACATCCCTGTCCCCCTTCAAAGTGAGTTTAAAGCCCTTTCAATGAGTCCTGCTAAATCCTGTCCCAGAATCCTTCTTCCCCTTTTGGTTAGGCTTTCCCCACCTGTTGCCAGCATGCGTGGTGTCCCGTATATCAATCCATGGTCAAAGTAACCAAAGTTCTGCCAGTTGCACCAGTCTCTGAGCCAGGAGCTAATCTCCTGACTCTTCCTGTTTATCCCCTCATCAATCCCTGCAACTGGTGGGATAGAGGAGAACACTACTTGTACTCCTGATACCTTAACTAGCTGTCCCAGGGCTCTGAAGTCTCTCTTCATTGCCCTTACACTTCTGGTAGCTATCTCATCGTTACCTACTTGAAATATCAGTAGTGGATAATAATGTGAGGGCCTAACCACGGTAGGGAGTTTCCTCCATATGTCCTTGATCCTGGCCCCAGGGAGGCAGCTGACTACTCTGTGGGATGGGTCCGGTTGACAGATAGGGCCCTCTGCTCCCCTCAGAAGGGAGTCACCTACTACAATTACCTTCCTTTTTTTCTTGGTTGAGGAGGTCGTGAGTCGTGGGGGTGAGTGATTAGCCCTGTGTGACTCACTAGATGGACAATCCTCCCCATCCTCATTTGCCTGGCCCTCAGATTGCAATGCCCCAGTGACTACAACCCCTCTTTTCTTCCTTGTGGCTTTACCAGTTACGTTTTTTGGTGAAAAAATCAAAACCTGTTCCCACCTTTCTGATCTCTGCTCTGCTACAGCCATTCACACTCAGCCATCACCTCAAAAAAATTACAGGCAACTAATTCCATCAGACGCTCGCCTCTCTTGCGGCTCTGTTTAGGAAACGTTCAGCCATGTCAAGCTCATTATGATATTTCTCAAAGACAGGCCCTGTGGCTCTTACATCAAACCGCTCTTTTGCCCACCTCCAGTGATACTAGAAAGCATTTTCCTTGACCGAAACCAAATGTCCTGCCTTCCCTCCTCTGAAAAGAACCAATGTAAATTGGTTGCTAAGCCTGAAAGTCTGTCACTGACATTTCCTAGGACGAGAACATTTATTTATCTTCTCCTGAGATACACAGCTCAGCTGTGCAAACAATGAACACTGAGTGAGCTAATAAACCTGCAATTAATATCCAAGAATTGTCTAACGGAGAAGATTGAGTTATTCTTACAGTCATAAGAGAAAGAAATGAGCATAAATGATATTTAAGCCATGAGCAGCCAGCTGAGCAAAAAAACTATGACCATTCTAAGAAACAGCAAAGTTGGTGGAAAAATGGCCTAGCAATTTAAAGCAGGCCTTTTTTTTTCAAAATTTGAAGGTGGAACAATGTGTGGGCTCAAGCAATGTGAATGTCTTCAATTGATCTGGATCTACCTGTGGCTCTTTCTAGCCCCGTATGTTGCTGTTCTGGAATCTAAGGCTCTGAGATCCTATACCCTCCACTTAGGTTTAGGCACAATAAATCACACTGTCATGGTCACGCACCAAACAATGAGGAAAAGGTTAACAGATCTCCCCACCCTATTCTCTCCAGCCCTTTCCAGGCTGCTTGGAGCCTCCCAAATCCCTCTTGGTCCCTCCAAAGTAATTGCAATAAGATGTCCTGTCATCACATGGAAATACTGCATTTGCATGTTGTGCTTCTGCAGCGCTTCTGCCCTAACTTCTGGAGGGAGAACCACAGCAGTGCACAGTTGCTTGCAGGCCCTGAAGCCTTTCTCAGTGATGAAGTGACCCCTTGCTCATTAGAACGAGTAACACTGGTCTACAGGCTTTGAAGTTTACAGATGTTGGTATGAAATGCAGCTCCCTCTGAGACTGGTAAAGGCCTAGGAAAACGTTGAAAATTAATTAACCTAAAGTTAGCTTTAAGCCCTAGTAATCAACCCATCATCTCAAGTTCATAAAGTTTTGCCAATTTTAACATTCCCACTCCTTGCATGGGAATCTCTGGTCATTACTATCAAAGACTGATATTCAGCACAGACCTGCCATTTAAACACCGAGGCTACTCATACTACAATCAAGACAGATGTTCCTTTTGTGTGGCACCAGAGGCTGTACCACTGACACCACCGCACACACGTATTTTACTATACTCGCCTTGAGACAGCAAAAGGGATAAAATACGCGGAGATTGCAGAACAGGGCAAAGCAGCGAGGTTGTCAGTGCTCAGGGTCTCTGAAGCTTCCCGGTTCTGAAGATTAGGTTTTCAAGGATCCCACGTAATTCAGTGCCGTGATTAATCGCCACAGAAAGAGCTTAGCACACATACTTTAGATCTGTCACTTTGTTCCTAGTGCCCAGGTATCATCAACATAAAGGCGCTGTGAACTGGAAGAGCAATGCGGACACGGAAATGTCACTGAGTATACAATCATTTCCCTTGGCTCCGGGATCTATTACTTACCCCTACTGACTTTTGAACTAGTAGAGGGCTTAACAAAGCAGGGCACAAGCACTCAATTATTACGGACATGTGTTTACCCTGCAGATGTATCTGGATGGCCTGGCAACTTGTGTTGTAGGAAGGATATAGGATAATTTATGATTACAAAGTCAAGTATGCGTTATTCCTCTAAACTCTGCTTATTGGCCTCAGAGCCTTATCTCCTTGACACTCAAGACCAGTGCCTTACAGATGCTGAATTGCCTTGAACTCAGCTGGCACTGTGGGAAATCTCAAGAATTGGAACAAGAGGCTTCTTGTAATGAAAAATACTCCTTGAGCAAGTAGAGATGCTCTCACCCATGGCCTGGAAAATAATTCATGCTAAACTGGACCAACCTCTGCACAAGTCTGAACAGCTTCAGCTCCCACTGAAGAACATGTGAGTCACTCCCACTTATTTCAGGTTTGAGTTTGTCTCAGTGTCTTTGCTACAATGCTTCCAGGCACGTGCTGTCCTTTTCCGCACGTTTCACTCTCTCTGCTTGCCTTGATTAGTTTCAATTCTGATGAAAGTTTCTGATTCACCACTGCCTTCACTCACGTTCCCACAACTTTCACTTCCATGTCCTGCCTCCCCGCTGCACTGTACCACAAACGTTTTGTGGTCCTCCTGTCTGGCTAAGATGGTGACATACACCTTGTGGACACAACCTCACCCCAATTCAGCATCGCTTAGTGCTGATGGAAAGACTCTCAATGACTCTGACAGTCATTTCCTTTAAGGTCTAAGAAAGCTACCCCCATTTCACTGATGTAAGTCTGTATCACATTTTCCACCCTTTGTTGAATTCAAATCAGAAGTGCACTCTGACCAATGGTTCATTCCCAGACATATTCCTCTTCGTCTTGATTGATAAGGCTTCACATCATTCTAATCCATATGAAGCTGCTCAAGAGATGGATCCATTCCACGTAGGCTTTTCTTTTAATTTACCCAGGTGCCCTTTGATCCTGTGAATCGCTATATGTAATTACATAAGTTGAATGGGCTTCATATCGTATGTCCTGCTGAACTTTGCTCGGGTTTTTCTTTTCGTTTTGGTTTGAGAAAGGAGAGTGCAATTCTTGGAAGCGCAGCTCTTTAATTTTAATATGCTACAAGCGCAAGAGTAAGCTCACCTTCAATTGCTCCTCATTGTTGATGCATGACTAAACAACTGCCAGGGGAAGGAGAACACCACAAGCAGGTGCTTCTAGATGAATAGGTTTGCCAACCATAAAGGGCCCCAGTGATTTCCTGGGGCACAGAGGCCTTGGTGGTATTTCTCTGCCACTTGCAATCAGTGTAAATGTTGTACTTTACAATTCTCCTTGACTGCTGAAAAATAATACAAGAAATAAAAACAAGACAGAATTATGAGAAACACAGAAAAGTCTACGCTGCACCCCAAACTAGGAATTCAGAGCATGGAAGGAGAACTGTAGTTTTGCAGTGAGCAAAACAAGTAAAGTGTGAAACAACAGAAAATGAATCTGGGAAAAAATTCTCTTATTGCATTTCTGTCTGGCTGACGACTGAGAGTTTGACCTCTTATATTTGTACCCTAGAACATTCTGGGATGCACTGAGAGTAATGTGACCACAGCAGACTTAAATTATCACGCAGGCTGCTAAGTACTCGGATCACTGGTCTTAAGTGAAATGGAATTACTCCTTGGGACCCTTACGCCAGAACATTAAGAGCAGCTGACTTGAGGACTTGGCCAAATGGATTGGATTCCCAGCTACAGAAGCACCCCATTTCAATACAGCAGATGTACCGTGGAGTTCACCTTTGTGTAGGCTCTTCAGAACCCAATCCTCAGCAGGTCGGGCCGGGCACCCACAGCTGGGCTAGAACAAGCTATCTAGGTACTGGATACTGTTATAAATGCAAGAGCATGGGTCTCCAGCTCAACTTGACTACCCCGCTCCTTTGCTTATCAGCTGAACTTGTACCACTTTCAGATTATTTATTTTTAATCCCTGCCTGCAGGGAACTGAGCCTTTAAGAGGCTCTGGAACGGGCCAACTGGAACAGACTGTTACATTATGTATGTAGCACCTCATACTTGACGATATCCAGCATCTAGGATTCAGGCATCAGGAAGACCACCTTTACCTGCACCTGAGTCTTTGAGCCACCACTGAACAACGCGCTTCTTGTGTCATCCTAACTCTCAGCAGCGATTTACATGGTTCTCTAACGCATAAAAGCAAAATCTGTATCTAAAATTAAGTTTCTACATTATCTATGCGTGGTATAGCTCATTAAAAATGGATAGCCCTTTCAAGCTCTGACACATAAGTAGGGAAATATATTGCTCAATATGCACAAAGTACTGAAATAAAATACCCATTATCTGCACGCCCCTGTTTCAGCAGAGTACTATGGAATGTGATGGTGACTAAAACAGCAAGATTTCACTGTCCTGTCACAGACTGTCCTCGTTGTTGGGTTATGCTTATAAAGCCATTAGGAAGGTGGAGGCAGTGAGGCCAGTGAAGTGGCTGACCATCCTGAGGCACACCGGCTCTCACGCCACAGGAACGGGCTTTGTACGGTGGAACAATCTAACTCTGACTTGTTTCTCCTTTGAAGGTCGTGCTGGCCACAAGTGCAGGAGTGCTGGAAAGCAGCCAACTCCGGAGCTCTCGCAGCAAGCACGAAACAGTCATGGGTACTAAAGAGAGTTTTACCGTGGACTCCCTGGAATAATGAACTCACAAACTTGCTTCTCCACAGGCAGCGAGCTGTACTGCAAGGACACAACCCTAAAGGCAGAGGGCTTGTCACACCAAGAATTCTCCCCATACTCAAACATTTATTGGAAGGTCAGCTTTATTAATGAGGCCTCGTGAGCCAAATCTGACCTTTACATGTTTCCTTTTTGATGGAACAAGGGGGGGGGGGCTGCTGTTTTCTCTCTAGATGCATTGTCTCACACAGAGAAAAAAAATGCATTGTTTTGTTGGTGCATGCATCTTCTAGTCCGGATCTTTGCTACAGGTTATGTGCATAAGGAAAACTCATACCCAAACATTTCAGCAAACTATCCCCTTCCGCGCTAAGGTTTGTAAAAATGGTAATAAAACAAGGCACAGATGAAGTGAATTGGAAGTTCCAATGACAGAGACCGCAAAACATAATACTCATTTATCTGTTGTGGGTCCACGCTTTTTTTAGATCAAACTGCTTACAAACGTGTTTCTTAACATCTGTGAATAGTGCATGAACCAGCATTACTGAAAGAAAAACAAAAAAGACGATGCCTTATGTGCTGTAATAGGATTAAACTGTTTTTCAGGCTCAATTAGCTGACTCACTATTTTAACTTGCTACAAAGAAAGCGTCAAAGCAATTCGTGGGATATATGGCCAAATACCTGCTCTACCCAAAGGATGAATTCTGCAGCACGTAAAGGTGCAGGCATGAGGTGTGCAAAAAACAAGCAAATTTGCCTTCTCCAGAAGATTTGTTTTGTACCAACGATTTGGTCACAGAAAAGACATGATTTACCAAATGCGGTTCTTATAGTAATCCTGCAGCCTGAGTCTCCTCCTCAGAGTAACTTGCTAGACAATAGATCTGTGTGAACAAACATAGGAATCGTTATTAGATCTTTATTAAATCCTCTGTGTACATGCCCAGCTGTCCATTCTCACTGAATTCTTTACAAAAATCTCTTAAACTGTAATTGCTACACTCCAGCCTCACCCGCGTCATCCTTGGTGCTGCAGACTCATTGACTAATTAGTGACATCAGCTCCTGTAACCTAGGAGATCAGGAGGCAGTATTTCGGATGTGCGTTAGAATATTCAGAGACATTTCCTGAGATTTGGATTTTGTCTCTGCTTAACATCTTACCACATCAGCAGATTCACAACACAGCTAATTGCAGTTAGGCACGGCTGACACAGCCTATCTAGTAACACTGCCACCGTTATCATAGTGCCTTGGTACTTTAAATTCATTATAAGCTTTCAAGATGCCTGCGAAGCAGGTAAGCATCACCCTTCCAGAGTACGTCCTGATGCTCATAAAAATTGAGTGGCTCATAGTCATTATGTGGATGAAGGAGCTCAGAGCTAGGAATCAAACACAGAACTTCTGAGTCCTAGCTGAATGCGTAAAGCTGGTTGCCCATCATTCTGTTCTAGCAAATTCCTTCTGCTATTTCTGTTAGGAAGAACCAAAGCTTCCAAAACCATTTGTTTCCAATGGTCTGAGAAATCACTCAGCCTAGAGATACAGATCATGATGATATTGTCAGGTTATCTTGCCTTTGCTATGTTAATACGTAAGGTTAATATAAATAATGTAAAGACATGGTGTATTGACCCATTTCAATGACAGGAATAGCAATTGCTAGATGAAAATGGTTTATAGCTCTGTAAAGCATCCCAAATATGCAAAAAGAATTATAAAATCATTCACTATTAATTATTTAAACAAAATTCTTTTTCCGTAAATTGGTATGGCTGGAACTATTTTGACGCTTAGGCTAAAAATTGAACAAGTCTTTAAGTTCACAATAAAACAGTCCAGAAGTATTCTGGGTGGGGTGTTTTTTTGTTTTTTTTTTTTGTTTTAATTGAACAAAGCTTATACCCCCATACTACATTACTGTAAACCACGCTTGTCAGCATGCATTGTACCAGCATGTAGCAATGTCACAGGAAGGGGGCCTTAATTTTCGTTGATTAGATTTCATTCCATGTGGTAGAAGTCATAGCAGTAATGTAAGAAACCCAGACAATGAACAAATGAACGTCTGAAGGTAATTTAGCTGTCCATGTGATAAAGACTCCTGAACACGATGAAAAGCAATGTCAAGCAAAGCCACTCCACTGGCAGCAGTTCTGTTACCTCCGCCAAATGCTTGGGCTGGGCTAAGCCACACCTCTCAAGACAAATGTCTTCAGTTCAAATTAATAATCATTGTTTATCCTGGAGAGCAGCTTTGATTCTGAGAGACATGATCTGGGTGTTTGTGTGCATCGTGATCACTTTGCAGAGGGCTGAAGGGAGCTCGCTGGAATTTTGGCAGATTCGAAAACGAAAGGAAGGTAAAGAGAGACTGTTCTTATCAAGCACCTATTTGGATACTCAGCAGTGGGATGAACGCTGCTTGACCTGCCCACGTTCTGCCTTGCTGTTTTATTAATGTCTTAACTGACATTTACGGTGAATAAATATTTTACTGTTTTCTCTCCATTATTCTCTGCACAAGAGTAAGCACAGAGCACCAGTGTCTGTATTGCACACACTACCTTCAGAGACATTCCACTGTCTACAGCTGTTCCCAGGCAGTCTAATCAAGGGAAGAAGGAACAGTGAAAGATTAAAGAGAACGTGAATGAGAAGATCAGTGCCAAGCCTGTGTGCAACACCCACCTTCCCTGAGCACCAGGCAACTTCTTAACGGCTTCTTGGCATCTGTAAACTGCACGTTCTTCTGAGTCATTAAAAATTAAACAAATAAAGATTAGTATTTTTTTAATGATCCCGTTGCTCTCACATCTCTCAAATACTGACAAATAGGCTTCACATTGAAAAATGTCCTTCTTGCAGGACAAGTGGAGGGGGATCGGAGGCAGAGGGAAGACCGCAGGCACAATTGCACTGAGCTATGCTAGGAAGGGGTTCCAGACTACCCCTAGGGCTCCCAGTAAACCTCTCTCTTTAGGTACTGTTGAATTTAAATAAAATCAGTACACCAGCACTTGCTAACAGGATGATTTCCTGGAGTAAACTTTACACATTTTGGCCCTGTTATGTTCATTAGCCATTGCGTTTGGTGTTTGCTCACTTCATATCAGATATTCCCCACTTTCACCCCTGGTTAGAACCGCAGCGTTTCACAGACACTCTGTGGTTGCACAAACCACTTCCCCTCCCATGTGCAGCGACAGCAGTTGTATTCATAGAAGAGTTCTAGTAGGAACTTCCATGGGTCACAGCTTAATCCCCATTGATTTGTGCCAAAGAAATGGAACGACAGGGCTGCGTCCTTTTTCAAAGATTGCAGTTTTGTCCTGCTCCCATCACTTACTACAAATGGGAAATGCGTATTAAACTGAGGCTCCATTCCTTTTGTTAGGCTGGAACCACTGACTTTGCAATTTCATTAACTTGTGACTAGATGAAAGCCACAGTCCTCTGAGACAAATAGAACATAAAGTGCCATTGTAGGGCTGGATCCAATTACCATTAAAGCCTATGGCAGCATTTCCATTGACTTCAACCCCACCCTATAACTAAAGATCAACTGAAAAAGACTTAATAGTACCTTACAAGTTATTTTGGTTCTAAAGTGTATTCTGTTCCTACTGGTAGCTGCTGCTTTATTAAACATGCTGACCATCCACTGCCGCAATGCACAGAGATAATGCCACATGTCACAGAAATACGAGGGTATTACAGGTTAAGCTGGTGTGTAAAGTGACAGCATGATGTAATGCTTGAATACTGCCATCTCGGGCTGCTCCACCGCTCTTCAGAAGTAGCCACACATAGAAGAGAGGTGAAGCTCTACCATTAGATGCAAGTAGCAGCCAGCCCGCCTTGTAAACGTAGCTTCAGTGCTGCAGTTTTGTGAATCAAAGCCTAGGGCAGGATACCATTCCCGAAACATGACTGGGTGTAGAGTCTGGTAATAAGCCATAACGTCATGTATTTCAGCTATTTTGGCATTCATATTACGGAAGGATAGAATTGATGAACTTGCCATTGGACTAGAAGCAGATACAGCCTCATGAAGCACCAGTCAGCTGAGTGCAACGCATTTGAGGGTGAGCAGTGACAGACTAATCTACTGCAATTACAATTGTTGATTAATTGTAAGATGTTTCACAAATCCACTAGCCCGATCACATAGATTAAATCTCGCAATTTCTGTTAAATCAGTGCTATGCAGACAACAGTATCATTCACTGTCTTCATTCCACAATATAAATGCAAAAGTCTTGAATAACACCACCTTCAGCTTCTCTAGAATGGTGTTTCCTGTACAACTGTGGTATCTTCTCCCATGTTTCCTTTCAAGATTTTCTGACTCTGTACATCCAGGCGTGCAAACAGATTGGCAACTCACATCACAAAGCAACAGATCGATGACCCAAACACAGAGTAGCGTAGCTTCTAAAGGAATTTCTTGTGACTGAGCTCCCAACAACATGCACACATACCTACATACCTAATTCCTACCCACCATCCTGAACCGTATCTCTAGAGACAGAAAAAAATCCATCCTCCTGAAGCTCCTCTTGTATTTATATATTCAAAAGCACTGTGGAGAAAAACATTGACACCTTATTAAGAAGAACTTCTCACTGCCTGGGAAGGAAGAGCGTGTTAGGATCAAACACCACAGCCAGGAACTGCAAGAAGCCTCAGCCACAACCTTTGTCATTTTATGCTGGACTGTACCAACCATAGGCTGAGTTCACCGCCAAGAGTCTGCTGCTTTCCATCACCTAAACCAGGACAGAGGGCTTCCTAGTCTAGTGCAAGAATACTTCTACAGCAGGATTACGGAGGCTGCTAGTGCATCCCTTAGAGTGAAAAATTCTCTCAGGGGCTGAAAGACGAGGCACTACACATTCTGCACAGTTACTCTGCTAATAGGATCCACGTCACCACCAAAAGACAGGACTGTTTGTCTAGTTTGTAAAGGTTGAGCGGTTCAGATCGTAGTTTGACCAACTGGATTTCAGGCTTCTCTCCACACCAAATTCCACTGCAGAACATGGTCAGGAAGAGAGGAGGGTGGAAGCATCAAGTGTAGCCACCAATTCTCCTTTATCCCAACATTTTTTTAACATTGCTTAACACTTACGCCTGATTTCGGGAGCTACAGTTCTCCAGACCTAAGCAGACACACAAACATTCAGACACATAGGTAACATTAAAGGCCTATTTAATTTAACATTAAAGACCTATTCATTTAACATTAAATGAAAGACAAGACAGTGCAGCAGAATAAAACCCGAATGCCAGGCCAACACTTGCTCACTTCTTCCTTTGTTTTGTCTCATGAAAGCAGCACAGGACAAGCCCAGACTCCACTACCACCCCGGGGAGAACAGCAGCGGGGACACTGTCTAACCTCTCCCGTGAATGAATTCTCTTACCCCGTAGCCAAAGCCTTCTTTTTTGGTACAGGGGGATAATCTGCATCTCCTCATCATGCCAGCACGGGTGATTGTAGGTTGAGTTGGTGACCTGTGAGAACATAACTGCTTTTATCTTCTCATTGTTGCCTTGAAGGATTTTTTAGCTCACAGATCAATGACCCAGACACACCGGGTAGCAGAGCTCCTAAAGAAATTCCTCATGACCAAGCTCCTAACAATACATCCAAATGTCACAAAAAGTCAGTACACACGCCGAAGACTCATGTGCACATTCTGGACAGCAATACTGGGAACTTCTGGTTTTAGTATCCACTACAAAAAGTCCTAAAATGACAGCATGTTTCAAAGATTTTACCATATTTTTTAGTCTCTGGCTCTCAAAAATCTCTGATTTAAAAAAAAAAAAAAAGAGAGAGAGATAAAACAAGACTCATCTCTTCCACATTGCATTTATTTCCTAATAATAGCCCACACTCATGCCAAAATCTGTGACAGAAGGCTTAGAAGCCTTCTGCTAGAGCTCTCTTACAAAATTCCTCCCTTGCAGCTTCCCTCTGGACTGAAATTTGCCGCCTAGTTACAGCTGTTATGGTTTGAGAAAACCCATAACAATTTATTGTCGTTTAGACAATCATTCTGTCACCCAATGACCCCTCCCCACCTGGAAAGGGGAATCAAGGAAAACAAGGAAACACGAGGGTTGAAATATAAATAGATTTAATAGGATAAGACCAAATAATTAACAATAATACTAAAGAACAGTATTGATCCCGATAGTAATATAAGATATATAAGAATTCTACTCAGCCCATGTCTCAGCAGGAAGCTGTGCACTGCCAGCGGGGGACAGCAAATGTTGGACACTGCGATCGCAACGGCTTCGGGAGGCAGGGAAAGGCTCAGGGGTCTGGCGCCAGGGCAAGAAGTTCTCTGGACCGTTGCCATCAAGGGGGAGAGCAACTACGCAGCAAACTTTCTAATTTATATAGAATGTGACATTCACGGTATGAAACAATCCTGTTGGCCAGCCTGGGTCAAATGCCCGGGTCTCGCTCCTCCTCATCGCTGCACCCGGCAAGGCTCGAAAACACTGAGACCTTGAATCCCACATAGCCTAGCTGGCTATAAAGTAAATATTTTCATGAATTCAGACACTAGGGTCTTCTAAAAGTGCAGTTTTCCCCAGCATTAGAAGACAAATTAGTCCTGTGTTGCGCAACCCAGGACAACAACCCATGAAGACTGCTTTTGAGGCCTGAGGAACAGAACAGCTCACTGGGGATAAGCAAGGAGCAAATACCTTGGTTTATGGCCAACTTCTATATAGCCTTCTGTCAAACCCAGCAGCGTGAGCGCCTTACAGCAGTAAACTCCTCTGTTCTACCATACAGCACTTGGCTCAATGGAGCCCCATGGGATGACTAGAGAATAGACCACAGAATACAGGGGCTTAGCCTAAGTTGTATATCTCTGAAGAGACAGATGGAACGAGAAAGGATGAGGAAGATTTATCGCAGACTCTTTTTCTTTCAATGAGAGGGAGGTTGTGTGTTATATTGTTTGATGATGTCACGGATAGAAGGGAAAGCTATCTTCAGAATATAGAAATCTATTTTGTAACAAGTTCAAATCAAGTGGCTCTGTGATTTCTCCATATGCACAATGACTAATGAAATGCTTTCACTAATGCTCCATGAAAATGAAGTGTCACCAATGAAACAACAAATCTGTTAAAGTAACAAGCTTAGAAAGCAGAGAAGATAAATACACTTGGATAATAGATCTTCTAGAGCGCACAGCAGAGGGACACAATCAAGCAGACAGTACAGTTACTACGATTTCACCACAGAACCTTAGAACAAATTAAGTATCTTTAAAAAGTAGATCTGATAGACCAGAGAAGTCATCAAAAAGATTAAAGTACAGGTATACTGGCATGGTACAAGGTAGTATAAGCATGGGACTGTGTATATATAGTCTGATTAACGTATGAATTAAACTATTGTGTATGAAATAAACTACACAACATGTAATGCTATTACGGAATACGAACCAGAGCCTGGAAACATTTAACTCATGTAAGCCATGAATAGAAACCAGTCACACTAGTAAGGACTTAGGCAGTCTGACCATTTCTATTAGAATACGGGCAGCAATAACAGCGATTATCTATTTTAAAATTCTTCTCATTGTAATGAAAGAAGCTTAAATCTGAGCTTGTCCATGGCACCTGCTTATTCTTTAGATCATTTTTAAATTCAAGAACGCAAGTTCCCTCGGACTCCTCCTTTGGTGACATGGGTTAATAGACCAACTTCTTTTTCAAGTGGCACCGACTTTCCTTTGACTTTCATGAGCATCATTATACTGCCTTAGTACACGTGAACAATATACACGTGTAATGGTTGTCCTATGGCAATAAATTTTCTGGTTTAATTTGTCATGTACATGCCCTCTTATCCTGTAATAGATGTTCCTTCATTATCTAAAACAATAATACCTATACTTCTAATGGTATTTGCTCTGCTTCAAGAACACAGAATAAATTTATTCAGGAAAGTGAGCTGGCATAGAATCATAGAATTGCTGAGGTTGGAAGGGACCTTTAAGATCATCAAGTCATGGACAGAGGCTCCAAGAAACTCCACATGGGAGAGAAAAATATTCATATTTGGGAAGTGCAGTTGATGTGCACTACATGCTACTTGCACAGGACTGCAAATAAGACAGTTTAGGATCAAGGTTCTGAAGTGCTTCTGAGGTGATAAGTGAAGATGCTCTGGGCATTCACGAGACTGAAAAGCCTTTAGATGCAATGGAAACATTCTCTCTATCGTGTTAACTTGTTCTTCTACCGAGTTTAATTTTGGCATTTTGTTGTTTTAAAGCATCTTGTCTAAAATTGTACTTTGCAAAACTTAACAGTGAATTAACACAGTGTTGGGCTCTACGTGCATGCTATATAAATATCCAATTAAATATACTGCTGGGCCTCTGCTACTTCATGTGAAAAAATCCACCCAGAGAAAGTATGCAAAAGTTCCAGGGATGTAGATCTGTTTTGCCCTTCTTTAGCTATTTAAGTTGTTTAACTAGGTGGCTGGAATATCCTAACTGCATTCTCTATAACTGCAGGAAGAACTGAATTTACAGAGATTATCTGATAGCTTTACTGAGGTGTTCATATTTTGCTGTGCTGACCTCTGAGGTCTGATATTGCAGCCTTTATTTAGAATGCACCAGATGTCCCAAAAAAGCTCTAACGCATTCCAATATCGGCTCCTTATGCCTAATATCTGGTGTTTGCACAGATTCCTTTGTTCTTATTGATTTTACCCTCTCTTCTATTCCCACTCCCACACATTTTTTTCTTTACTTTACTTTAAAAAATTACAACTCATTATGAGAAATTAAAAGTTGTAACGCGCAGGATCAGGAAAACCCCCACTACATTACAATAGATACAGACCTGATCGTTTTGTTAAGACCTATATCTACAAGTGCCCGTTTATTATTAATATGGCAATGATGGTAGAAACTGAAGAGGTGCAGCCAGTAAACTAGTGGAGTTTTCATTGATACCAATGGAAGCCAAGTTTGTACAACAGAAGACTAAATTAGAGCAGTTTCATACATTCTTTCATTAACTGAGGAAAACCGAAGAATTATCACAGCGTGTTGTATAGGGGTATGTTTTCATTTTGGTTAGAACACAGGATCTAAAGCACTAAGTAAACACCATCTCAAATAATTTTCCCCCAAAAGGTTCACGGAATATTTTCCCATTTTGCTACCAGTCTTTGAAAGAAAAACTTATAAAACATGTAAGCCTAGTAGGATTATATATAGTTAGGACAATTACGTCTTTCTGGAAGTAGGAAGTTGACAGTTGATTTTTCGTTACTCTCACCGCAGTGAAGTGCATACATGAACTCCCCCAGCACGAAAGAGGGGCCACTCTGAGTACTGCAGGTAACAACTTACTCTTCTCTGTTTTATGAAAGGCTGCAAGTTAAATTTTTGAGTTAAAATGCTGAGTTTCTCTGACACAAGAATACAGGGGTAAATCTGTTGGGAATACCAGTGAAAAGTACAGGGAAAATACTAGAGAAATATTCTTACCAAAGCTTGTCCTTCAGTCTCTTGAAGAATTGTTTCCTTTTAGTATGGAGGGAAAAGCTAGGCTAAATTAGCTGTTTTCTTTTTTACTGTGGTCCAATATGAGAAAAAATTATGGACTTAAATCTTATGGAAAAGCATTCTCTTCTCCCTCAAAAGGGCTTGCCCCGAGGGTTTGTCTTCATTAGTTGTAGAGAGCAGTGACATACTATTTTTGCATTCCTGTGGACTGGAGCAAATTGTCCCTCTTGGCTGTCATTGTTTCCTACAGAAGCAACAATGGCTTCCATTTATCACAAGCTGACACCACATGGCATGCAAAATTACATTTCACGCTGCAGCATCCAAAGAGATGGTGTAAATAAAACCCACTTATGTAAAACACCTAGAAACCAGCAAAAAATAAAAGGAAAAGTATAACTGGTTTGGAAAATGAAGAACCTTTTCATGAATCACAGTGGCTTCTAACCAGCAGCTCTGAAAGCGTTAACTTAAAAATCATCTTATAGAATATATAGAAAAAAATCAATACTAACACTTCAGAGAAGGCAGTGAAATTTCCTCATTAAAAAAAGAAAAAAGTTCTGATAAACATATAGTTTTCTAGAGGCATCAAAGCATGGTGCAGCTGTTCGTACGTCAAAGAAATATTGTGTTCCCTCCAACAATTCACTGGTGTCAGCTTGTGTTTGGTGTTATTGATATTAGGACAAGCAAACGCACCAGCCTAACAGTGACTCTAGGCTCTTTCTGTTTCAGTTGCTGACGGTAGTATCAGTGTCTGCATGTTTTTACGTACTGTAGGTAACCCCCCCCCTCACCTATTGAAGGCGATTTCATTGTAGGATGTAGAGGGCTCCCTCCCAGCAGGGCGGACAACACCCACTTCAGTTGTCTGAGAAACGCCTGAACTTTTGCGTCCTCTCACAAGAATTCTGGGGTATGCCTTGGCTATTTCTCTGACGTCTGGTTTTGATAAGTGATTTTCAGAGCCTACTGTCTCCTAGGAATTCTGCAGGAAGAGACTCGGTGAGGTCATTCGTCTTTTCACTGAGTTTCCTTTCTCTGTTTTTGGCCGTGCTAGTGAACATGACCCTCTAGCACTCAGGAATATTTCTGTTCCCTTAGGAACTATTGACCACTTGCTGGTTTTATCTCTGCGCACACAAAAGCTCCATGTCGCTGGAAGGGGAAACAAGGTTGACATTAACCAGGGGAACATAAGCAGCTCGTAGATGCAGCTGTGAGCTGAGTTCATTTATTAGCTCAAGTGCTGGCAAAGCTTACGCTTGTTTCTTGGCCCCTCTACTGGCCATTGGCCTAGGTCCGAATAGCTGAAGGCAATGGAATAATAGCTGGTTTGTCAGCCCATTTTATTCATGAAATGGGGCACGGCAGGAATACTTGGAAAGAAGCAACAAGTAAAAGAAAATGCGGCTTATTTTCTCTGGTTCACAACCTCTCTGCCTCAGAGAGTGTGTGACTCGCATACGGCTCTTCTGTACGAGACTATTCATATCAGATTTCATTTCTTGCTACATGGGTTGCTATGGATACAATTCTGAACTGCTGCTTTTGTAGGCCAGGAGATTTATGACTGCATCCCGAATGATTTTGCTCATCGGAGTCACACGAGATTTTTTTTTTTTTTTTTTTTTTTTAAATAAACAGAAGTGGAAACAAACATTGCCTGCATTTCTCAAAATATTTTTCACAACTGAATCCTGTATTTTGGATCTTCTTGGAGTCTGTCATAGTCTGTGTATCAGTCCCCTATTTATACCAAGTTATTGTTTTATAAGAAATCCATAACCGTACATGCAGACCCCTAAGAGCCAAGGCCGGGCAGAAGGTAAGGGTCTGTATCAAAACAGACCCTTATGGATTAGCCCTTGTTCTAATCTTACTCATTCCAGCTTTTTCACATGCAAAGACAGTCGGGTTCGGTGAAGTTACAGCATAAACAGACTCTTTAGAAATCCAGACCATGTGATTTACGATTAGGTTATTGTTTATCAAAACTACAGGAAGCCTGGGTCCTATAATACACACAAATACAAAATGGAGAATGTACAATACAAAAGAGCACGTAATTAACATTAGCTGCTAGCAATTCTAACGCATCTGACAACTAATCTTCATATTAAACAGTGAGTCGGAAGTTCTGGGATAAACATACTCCTCCACCTTCCTGGATGCTATTAATCACACAGGATGCACTTTATCTTACCTTTCCTCGGACGGGTTCATTAGCGGAGTCTCTGGCATTGTACCGATGGCTAAAGGAGGTCTGTTCCTGTAAAACCTCTGGAAGACCTTTGGATGCTCCAGGACTTGCAAGTGGAACCGAAAAATATAATATTGTTAAGGAGCATTTGTACTACGCGATGCGAGGCAGCCCACACGAACATGCTACAGGCCGCACTGAAGATAAGCGATAGCCGCTTTTCTTGAAGCGGTGAAGTTACCTTGCCGGACAAGTGAAACCACAACAAGAGGAAGCGGGCACAAGGAGCCGGATACTTTGCTCGCGCGTGTCATAGCAATGCAAGGTTTCGTCGAGGGACAGCGTTGCTCAGGTGGCTTCAGAGCCGTGGTTTTACCGGGGTCAGGATGAAGGCCAGGCCGGCAGATGTTCGGACAAGCTTTTCACTGTGGTCACTTTTAAAGTGTAGGAGAGGAAAGGCCTGTTAGATCACTTGGCCAGGTGCGTGAATATTTCTTGGGGTGTGTTTCTTCTTGTTCTGCCGGGGACATCTTGCCTCCTCGCGCTACCTGCCCCCTCTGCAGGACAGTTCAGAAACTGCACCGCCCATGATTCGGGACCCGTTGCCACCACGCCGGTATCATCCGTCTTCAAGGCGATTTCCCATCCACCAACGCAACAGCAATGCCCTCTAAATGAACATGAACAATTTTCACTGTTAACATTTAATGAAACACAGCCTGACCCAGTACACCGAACCATGGCACATGCAGGCACAAGGGGAAGAAAACATACGCGGAGCGCAATTTAAAGACTCGTTATCAAATTCTCCAAAATGACCGGCAATTTTGAATTTTCAGCTTGAGACGCGGCATAAGACCAGATCCACTGGTGGAGAAGTGCCCAAAGCTCTCCGGAAAGCCGTGTTGCTTAAAGCGTTTCAAATGTGTCAGGCTGTCTCACAAACCACTGTTGAAATGTAGGCCACTGCGCTTCCATTTGCACGGTGGTAGCACAGCTAAGTTGTTGGAGTCACTGGGACACAAAACCCTCAAATGAACCCTGACTATGGCAGCAGAGCTGGAATAGAGCAAATTTACCGTTGGCATCCCCGTGATACAACTAGTAGCACATGAACAGATGCTGACTTATTGCCATGTCGTTGCTGGACCAAGGCCTGTATCCAACAAAGATCCCATTCTTGTTGAAAAATATATATGACAATAATGATATTCCATTAATGTGTTGAGAAGTATCTATTATTTGCTAGGTAACTGGATAATTATTAACTTCAAAACAGCACATTTTCTCAAGAAACACATAAAGGAATCATAATTGTTCCACATCAAGCTCTCTTCTGCTACAGCCAGACTGCTTCTAGTAACTGAACCAGCTCATTTATGGACGTTTATTTTGGGAACTTGCATCATCATACAGAAATAGTGGTCCACAGGCCCCACATAGCAGCAAAGGCCAGATCAGGTACATAAATCTTTAAGTCTGATAACCTAAAGTCCTTTGTTACAGTAATAGCAGAGGAAACAAGATACACTACTGAGAAGACAGGGAAAAAGAGGTCAACAATACAAGTTCCTCAAGGTCAACATAACCGACGGCCTACACTTAAGTGCTTGGCTGCCAGGCACAGTGGGCTAAGAGGAAATGAATCCCCCAGTCTTTTCACAGACCGGTCGCCTCAATAAGCCTGTAATTAACATGGAACAGCTTGCTAGATCAGCATACAGCTAGTATTGAGAAATAAACCGAAGAGAGTTAATATGCTGGAAGTGGTTAATTAGTATTAACATGATTCTGAAGATAAAGCATATCTACGCTCAAGTATAGCACTAGCAGTTTTGGGCCAGTCATCTCCCGTTCAGCAATTCTAGAGCAATCCTGGGCGATGATACGTAAAAGCTAACACCGTGGTTTCACTAGCTACAGAAGGGCAATAGTAATACTTACAGTTTGGAAGTGCAAACGTAACTCTTGAATTTCCTCCAAAAGTGCACGTACGTGTAGATTCGTAGCTGTTCACGGAGCCCTACAAGCTTGAGGCATGCCTGGAGCTAGCTACAACTTTCTGTGCAGGAGCGATACACATTTAGAATGAGCAGGCATTTATTTGTATAGAGAAGGAAGTGTTTATTTTGGTAGAACTAGAAATTGCCTCTCTGATTCCTGATGACAGCGTTTAATAACCGATTCTTGATAGGCAATTGAGGAAGACCTATCAGTGAAAAAAATAAAATCAGATGGAAAATCCAGATCCCAGTTTTCACATTGGGATACGGAGGTAAGAAGTACGTTCATATCAATCGTGGTAGTAGCTGCACGCGCAACACTGCTATTAGACTCTTGCTTTTGCCGCACAGTAGAATCTGAATTGCTCAAGAGCACATGTGAATGATGCTGTTGTTGAAATTTTGAGTGTGTGTGTGGTTCACATAAAAGTAGTGAGGATTTTTTCCTCAGTATCTGAACACCTGCACAGAAGGTCAAAACTATTTTCTTAATAAATTACTCAAAGTAATTTTTGTTAGCTTTTTAATACGTTATCTATCCTAACACATTTCAGCACATTAGTTTTGCAAATTCATCTTCTATATGACTTCAGTTCTAAATTACTTTAGTTCATTTCTCTGAGTGGAATTTAGGCATCAGAAATCTATTCAAAAGATATGTCAATATTCAAGTAGACAGTCTTAATAAGTTAATATTTCCAATAAATAACTAAAAAAACCCATGACCATGACTGAAAAGAAGAAAAACAAATTTGGCACTCTGCTTGCCTTTCACAACACTGCAAGTCATTTTAGGAAGAAAACATGCATCCTTGTCTTTCAGCATTCTGACATTTCACTCCATACACGTACGAGTCTTCCATTACAAGGATCATAAGGATGGTCAGCACACATCGCCAAGACATTCCAACGATATCACCGCAAACATTTCTAGAGTTAAAATGCTAATCTAGCCATATCCCTAAATTTAATGTGTGTGTTGGAGAGTGATTTGATATGTTCATTATTCTCAGCTAGAGGAATTAGCATTGCTACAGTGATTTCAATGAGTCTGTCCACTGTGTCTCACAGTTACAAAGGTTTTTTGGCTGCAGAATTAAAAGCTTGACAGTTGCTCACAAATTAGGGAGTGAAAGAATGTATTTTTTAGAACTCCATACCAAGGTTTATTCAAAAGGACTGGCCTGTCTGTGACACAGAAAGAAGCCTGTGTCTCTCTGACAACCTGCCTGTGTGTTTTTCCGATGGGACCACACAATAGATACGTGACACCCGCTGCAAGTTTTGTATTGCTGGCGCAGACGCTTCAGGAGGGATGCGGTGATCCTTCATTGGATGGATCATAATCAGGCAGCTTTGCTTCGCTGTTGATAGTTCAGGGAACTGTATATAGATGGGGAACATGCAAAATATTTTAAAGTGGCGGCTTCTTCAGATGTTAAAAATAACGTCTTCCAGCAGCCTTCACCTCCCTGGAGTATGTACCTGTGTTTGATGCAGCAGGAGTCAGTAGAGCCTTAGCATGGAGGAATCTCATCACTGAAGTTTCAAAATTATATTAATGTATTTGTGCAGCAATATGCAATAAGTTTGAGCTTTAAAAAAAAAAAAAAAAAAAATCCCCAAAACCCAAACCAAACCCCGATGTTCTTGGTAGGTACAGGACACCTCTAAAAATCTGTTCAAAGACTCTGCATTCCAGCTGAGCAACTTAACAAAATTAGATCTAGCTGTTAAAATACCTCTAAGAAGTTTGGTTAAAAAGAGGAGGAATCCTTATAAGCCTCAGCAGGCAATAGCCCATGCAGCTAAGTTAGCACATAAATCAGCACCAGCTATTGTTTTATTGGATTCCTTTGGGGGGGGAGGTGCTGAGCAGGAAGGAATTTTTATGCATATATGCATACACAAAAGGGCTATTTTTTCATCTATGTAAAGTCAAAACATACTGGAACCATAAATTACATCCTGGATAAGTGTTCAGAGTTTATATCCTTTTAAGGGATACAGCCTAAAGTTAGCACCCCACTTCCAAGGTATAATCTTCCATCACTGTTAGATGCTGCTGCCTGATTGCAGCCAGACAACTGGCTCAACACCAAGATCACAAGTGTGCCAACATATGGAAACAATTGCTTTCCTTTTGATTGGAAATGACATTCTGGGTGCGTGCACAACATCCTCCATCAATCATACAAAACAGTTCATTATTTGGACTTCAACTTTTTATCCAATAGAAGAGCCCGAGAGCCTGATGGGAAGGGTAGGAAAGGTATTTACACACCCCAGAAAGCAAAAGAGCCTCTGCGACTGTGACAGCTTCTCTGAGCCACACTGCATCCTGACCGAGCTTGATTCCTTCTCTGTACAAGGCTGCGTTTCACACGCCACCAGCAATGTTGCTCAGTTTAATGCAAAAGCAGCTAAATCTTAAAATTATACCTGCATAGTAAGGCTGTGCCAGCTGCTAATCATCCCTGGGACTCCAGAAAAATCTCCACAAATTGGCAGTCTCGGCAAGAGAAGCGGGGGAAAAGGTTTAATAGTGAATATTTGACCATAGATTACATGCTTTGACACCGATAACAGCCTATCTGTCTCAACGACGTTGTAATGTCAGGCGACCTGCAGCAGAAGTAAAAAATCAAGAGGATTTTTGTTGATGGCTGATCTGAAGATAGAGAGATGGATGGGGAAGGCAAATTCCTGCTGAGAATGCAAGGAAAAGCTTGTTCAAACAGTTTTCTGGGCTCATACAGCAAAGAATAGTGAAGGGAAACAAAGGTAAATAAATTCCTAAAGAACTGTCAGTAAAAGTGAAAAAACACAAGAGGTCTGTTTCTTACATCAGTAAATACTAGTGACGGTGGTACTTTTGGATGTATTTTTGGAGTTACTCTGGGCAGAGGCCTTATGCATCCCTGGAACAGGCCCAGAAACTGAAAATGAAATTGTAGCACAATGGAGGTGAATGTATATTTTTCCATTGCTCTCAATAAAGCCAGGGGTTCATACGGACGTTTGAAGTCTACTGGTGACAGGACTGACTATTTCATGTTAATGTAAATTCTGAAATTAGTTCTTCTATGGATTAGAGAAAGACAGGGGCTTTCACATGGAGGAGAAGCAGGCAGAAGTACGTCCAGATGTAACATAGAGCAGACAGAAACCATCAGTGGGTCTTTTTGGCAAGAGCCAAATGATTATAATGATTAAGGTCCTACATAGACAACCAAGAGAAATAGACTCAGTTCCCACCTCTGTGTGGCTTTCCCGCAAGAACAAACACAAGTCTCTCAAAGGCAGATTTTTCAAATGTATTTAGGCACTTGAAGATGCAGACAAGCGCCACATAGGATTTACAAATGCATCTATGCGGGCTAGATGCTTATCAGCACCTCTTTGTGTCCTTTGGGTCCCCTATCTGCAACAAGATTACAGATGTCATCTATTCAGATCACAGCCAAATTCTACCTTCAGCCGTACACCCAACATTTCCATGTAAGCGAAAGAGAGGAGTGAGCTCATATCTGAGGATGGGACTTATCCCCGAGTAGAATAGGAAAAAGGATTTGCTGCATGACAAAAATAGGCAGAGTGCCTTGTCACATCTGACAAATTCCTCAGATGGCATAGCACAGATTTGTGGTGGTGCTATTAAAATAGATTATATTTCCACTGAATGAACTGATTTCTTGTCACAGGTAGATTGGTAGCGCCTTTCTCACTGGCAGTGAAAATGGATCTCAACATCAGTGGGTATCAGGGAACTAACCCTTATGCTGTTTCGAGAGCTCATTCCTAACGCATCCCCTTCACTGCCATTTGTTGACGAGCTCTTCCAGGCTGGATTCTGCAGGCCATAGAGCTCCTCATCAACACTTGCTCACAGGAGCTGCTCAAATGAAAGGAGGGAAAAAAAAATAAAATTCCAGTTATTTAGAGCAGAGTTTGCCAAATCAGGCCGTTTCTTGCTAAAAGCAGGGTGTGATGATCTGCCTGGGTTTGGATGTTTTCAATCACATAAAATAAAATTAGGTCAGACCCTCACCTAATATACGTTCATAAAGTCAATGGCCCCTGCTTGCAGACGAGGATCTAGGTAGTAGCTCTGATCCACTGCTACTGCCTGCTAGCCAGTAGTTAATTTGTTTTCCTTTACAGCCTTTCTGCATTTATATTTTGTAAATAGAAAGGCCGCATGAACAAATAGCACTTGAGGAGCTGTGTTATAGGTGTGAACATAAACTGTGATGAGTCACACCTTAGAACCCACAAGACAGCTGATGAGAAACCAGCTTGCTTTTCCTGTAACAAAAGCCGACTGCCCAGATGAAAAGACCACGGCCTCTAAATCATTTCGGTTTGAAAAACCAGAAGCAGGCAATTACGTTTTCCAGCAGATACTGCTCTGGTGCAGAAGAAATATTTGTGGCTGGCAGACAGGCAGTTGCAGGGTGTGTACCACACAAAGAATACTTAAATTTTTTGGCAGGGTATAGCATTGCTGAAATACCAAAGACCATGGCTAATTAAGTGGAGTGATGGAACAGAATGATTTGATGATAAGATTTAATTGGTATGAACATTCTTATAGACTAGTTATTGTATCTGTCTGGGAGGGCCAGACGTTCAGCTGCGTTAAGCATTGCTCAACTGTAGCTGAGGGGGTGAAGGGCACAAGGGCGCCCTTCACTCGCTCCCGGTCCCGGGACTGCTCAGCAGCTGGGTCTCGTGGTGCAATTGAGAGTAGATTGTACTAGTCCTCTGTGGCCTCGGCCTGCTGTCACAGTAGCTGAAAACCACCAGGATCAGTCATAACCCCTTGCCCCTGCCATGCTCCCACAATGACTGTTGGGGAATGGAGTTACATGGGAGCTACACCACAGCGAACCCGCACTGCCCAGAGACCGTGCCACGGAGAGCAGGATTGTCCTAGCTGCTTCACACCAACAGACAGAGCACAGGCCGGGATCCAACCGTTAACTGTGTAAATGCTGTTGCTTTTGGTTGATTATTTTGATTCTTTCATAATAAAGCTCATTATCTTAACTTTCTCAACGGGAAACAGTGCTTGGATAAGCCACTTGGAACTTACTAGAATGATACTTGTTCTGCAGTTTGGCTGACACCAACGAAACAGGTTTCCCCCAGCATCCTCTACCTGTACTTCATGGAAGCTTTCCGCAAGTCTCCCAGTTGGGGCTCCAGACTGTACTAAACTGGTAGTGCTACAGCCTCCAGGGATACAAACAAAGTCTCCCACAAGGCAAAAAAATCACTGATCCAAGCCATGGGGCGATGACCAGGGTCGTATTAGGACCAGTGAACTGGTATCGCCAAGGGGGAGGGCTTGCATTTCAGAGCATTCTCCTTCCTTGGACATAGACGGATTGCAGCTTTCTGTTATGGGTTACTTCCATCTGCTTTGACACATGGCCAACATCAAACAAGCAAGAGAGCCAAGATCCTTCCTAGAAGAGCCTGAAAGATTTCTACCACAAGGATACGTGTTATTTGTGTTCAGCACATGTTTAGGTCACCAAGTCGGGCAACGTGACACACAGGATAGTGCCACAGGCTTCAGGATCCTTCAGATAAAGGCAGGCATAACCACCACGCTCAAAAGTCATACTAGATTTCACCAGTCATCTCTGCACCAGCTCTAACTTTTGCTGCAGAAAGAAAGAGGAAACCGAAAGTAATTCCCTAATTGTCTCTTTCGCCCTTCTCCTCAGCATTTAGCAAAAGCTGTCGTGGTTCTAAATGTGGCTTTTTATTTCCCACTACAGGAGCCTAAAACATTGTTTCATAACTCCCTCACATTTGGCTATGGATTCAATGCAAAATAGCCTACACAATTAAAAACTTGCAGCAGTTAGGTTATAACAATGGCCATTTGATCTCTTAACACCAATTGATACCGTATATACCAAAAACTATACATCTGACTTTACTAACTATTGTCTCTGGCTTTCACTCCTAATTTCACTGCTAATATTTGAACAGAGACCCCCTGAAGAGTCAAGGGGACCAATTTGCTGAAAGATTTGCGCCGGTCTGTATTATGATGTTCTTTTTCTGTATTCTTCTCCTCCCCTAGCAGAGAAAAAGAGCCAACAACTGCCAGGTTTTTTCCCCTCCCACCTTGGAGGAAAGAAAGCGAGGACACGCTAGTTCTTGCTGTAATGTAAAAAAAAAACAATTTTCTTCGAATGCCATTGTCCTCCCTTTGCTGCCAGAGACCTTGGGAGCTCAAAAATCTGCCCAGTGAGCACCACCTTCGCTTCTAGCTTTGTGGCGTTCTGCAGAATAAATCTGCTTCACCAATTACTAAAGAGAAAGAGCCCTGAGCAGGCAGCCCTTGCTGCTTAGACTGGGGCAAACCAGAAATGGGCCTTCTGTTCAAGGAAACATTTCCCCATCTTTCTTTCAATTACTGTAATTGTAAAGGTTTTTTGGAAGGATTTTAGCACTGCATAACAGCTCTGCTCTATTCCCTTCACATCTCAGATTGCTTGGAAATTGCAAACTAGGAAGCCCCTCTCTCCAGAATTGAAAATTTGAGCCTCCTATTAGCCCGCAGAAACCGAGCATCTCAGAGTATCGGAGCAGTGTTCTACTGATTTAAACTGTATCAGGCGCTGATAGTTGAGAAAATACATAGGGTTCTCCATCAGAGTATAATCCATCATGTTTCAAACTGTTTTCTGGCATTAAAACGGTAACTCGTGTGACAATTTTTTTTTAGTTGAAGACAATGCAGTTCCGCCGCAACACACTGGTCTTCAAGAGTGCGGCTACGCACCTGCCGCACCGCTCCCTCGGAATGTCCTTTAGGGGCAGCGGCAGCCTCTTGTGATCCTCCTGGCGCAGACAATGAGGGTGTTGGCTCATCAACAAGTTGCTCAGAACAAACATGCGTGGAATCAAGAAACGCAGAACTGCAGCTCCTCTCCAGCAAATTCTTCTTGCAAAACTAAGTGATGAAAAACACAGCAGCAGCAGCAGCAGTTTGAGCCGACTTTCTGATAATACAGTGCTACCAGGCACGTAAAGGGACACATTTAACCAGCACTGCTTTTCCAGGCAGTCAGCTCACCTGTTACAGATGTGCTTTTGGATGAGTCTTTCCCCCTGACGTAAGTCTGATTTTATGGAAGACTTAGATGCCCAAAAGCCCTACTTGCAGAGAATAAAACATCAGTCATAACGCTGACGAACACCAGCAAGAGGGAGAGAGCCTGTCGGAGCAGTTTTTTGAAAAATTGGTCTAGACTTGCTCTCATTAATCTGCCTTAGGGGTAGCTGGGAAAAAAGACAAGAGAATGTATTCTGCCTGCCTTGAACCCCAGCGAGACAGCCCTTCGCCGGCACCGTTAGCCTGTGCTGCAAAGGGCAGTGCAGCGGCTAGAAGCGAGCCCTCGGGCAGGGGGGCATTCAGTCAGCTAAAGCGGACGCTGCAGACAGTTGTCCTCCGACCGCAGAATTCAGTCAAGTTCTCTGAAAAATAGTCTCCAGTGTCTATACATTAAGAACAGCGGAAGGAAGGTTCTTAACAGTCGTACAGCCTCCAGATGTGTGGGTTTTTAAATACAAGTATTTCCTCGCGCGATAACTCAAAAAGGTTTGTTTTTCACATGCCAGAGGAACAGTTGTTACTAATGCAGACTTACCTAACAGGTGAACTCTGCTGGCAGAGGCGTTCCGTTTTGGCGGATGGTGAGAAGGAAACACCGAGTTATGTCAGTAGGGTAACTCTTAACACACACTGTTATAAGGAGACAAAAATCATGTATGCAGACAGGTGCTCCCCACAAAGTGCAGTTTGAAAAATGTATGCTATTTGTCATTTCTGAATACAGACAAAACCAAAAAACACAACTTACAAACCTGTTGGCAGACAGCAACTCTTTGGCAGCGTACACAGAGCAATCCAGCCGGGTAACGTTACCTAATATTAGAGAAAAAACTTTGAGGATTCTCACCTATTCCACATGAAGGCCGTTGCTGATTAAACTCAGCTGGCAAAACCAACTCGACTGAAGTTTCTGAAGGTCAGTTTCTTTGGGTGCTCTGGAATTCAGTGGAGTATAATGATGCAGGCGGAACTCCTCAGCCAGCCACCAACAATGCTTTGAAATCAGAACAAGATGAAATTCCACATACATAGCTAAACACAAAGCTGTTATTATTACAGTGTTTCTAAAGCGTCCCCTCAGTATCCTCAGAACACTGCTGAGCCCATTCTGACACCTCATACTAGCCTTCTAAGGAAATAAATTCTGTGGCTACATGAAGTCTCAAACTCATTTTAAACCTTAAATATGGGTTGCTCTAAGGATGATAGTTTCATTCATATGTTTAGAACTTTTTTAGTACGGGTATTTCATGCCATGTACATATCTACTACAATACTGAAAGAGGAAGCACAAAAAGAGAGCCAGGGAGAACCTCCATCCTTCACTGGATGGGGGGGGGAAAGTTGCAACCAAGGCTGAGGAGAAGGCTGATACTTAATGCCTTCTTTGCCTCCATCTTCAATAGTCAGATCAGCTGTCCCCAGGGTGTTCAGCCTCCTGAGCTGGAAGATAAGGATGGAGAGCAGAACAGCCCACCCGTAATCCAGGAGGAAGTAGTCAATGATCTCCTTCTGCACCTACACGCACATACGTCTATGGGGACGGATGGGATTCACCCAGGAGTACTCAGGGAGCGGTGGGAGAGCTCACCAAGCCCCTCTCCATCATTTATCAACAACCTTGGTCAACAGGGGAGGTACCAGATGACTGGAGGGTGGCTAATGTGACACCCATCTACAAGAAGGGCCGGAAGGAGGATCCGGGGAACTACTGGCCTGTCAGCCTGACCTCGGTACCAGGAAAGATCATGGAGAGGATCATCTTGAGTGAGCTCCCACAGCAAGTGCAGGGCAGCCAAGGGATCAGGGCCAGCCAGCACGGGTTTAGGAAAGGGAGGTCCTGCTTAACCAACCTGACCTCCTTCTATGACCATGTGACCCGCCTTCTGGATGTGGGGAAGGCTGTGGACATTGTCTGTCTGGACTTTGGTAAGGCCTTTGACACCGTCCCCCACAGCATTCTCCTGGAGAAACTGGAGAATCATGGCATAGCCAAATGTACTCTTCGCTGGGTTAAAAACTGGCTGGATGGCCGTGCCCAGAGAGTTGTGATTAATGGGGTGAAATCCTCTTGGTGGCCGGTCACCAGTGGTGTCCCTCAGGGCTCAGTTTTGGGGCCAGTTTTGTTTAATATCTTTATCAATGATCTGGATGAGGGGATTGAGTGCACCCTCAGTAAGTTTGCAGATGACACCAAACTAGGTGGGAGGGTTGATCTGCTCGAGGGTAGGAAGGCTCTACAGAGGGACCTGGCCAGGCTGGATCGATGGGCCAAGGCCAACTGTATGAGGTTTAATAAGGCCAAGTGCCGGGTCCTGCATTTTGGTCGCAACAACCCCAAGCAACGCTACAGGCTTGGGGAAGAGTGGCTGGAAAGCTGCCCAGCAGAAAAGGACCTGGGGGTGCTGGTGGACGGCCAGCTTAACACGAGCCAGCAGTGTGCCCAGGTGGCCAAGAAGGCCAACAGCATTCTGGCTTGTATCAGGAATAGTGTGGCCAGCAGGAGCAAGGAAGTGATCGTGCCTCTGTACCCAGCACTGGTGAGGCCTCACCTCGAGGGCTGTGTTCAGTTCTGGGCCCCGCTGTACAAGAGGGACATTGAGGTGCTGGAGCGTGTCCAGAGGAGAGCTACCAAGCTGGTGAGGGGTCTGGAGATCAGGTCATATGAGGAGAGGCTGAGGGAGCTGGGCATGTTTAGCTTGGAGAAGAGGAGGCTGAGGGGAGACCTCATTGCCCTCTACAACTACCTGAAGGGATGTTGTAGAGAGGTGGGGGTTGGCCTCTTCTCCCAGGTGGATAATGACAGGACCAGAGGAAATAGCCTGAAGTTGCGGCAGGGCAGGTTTAGATTAGATATTAGGAAGAATTACTTTACTGAACGAGTGGTCAGGCACTGGAACAGCCTGCCCAGGGAGGGGGTTGAGTCACCATCCCTAGAGGTATTTAAGAAATGTCTAGATTTGGCACTTCAGGGCAAGCTCTGAAGGGCAGAGATTGTAGCTTGTTGGGGGGTTTTTTTGTGGTTTTTTTTTGTTTTTGTGTGTGTGTGTGTGTATGGTTGGACTCGATGATCTCAAAGGTCCTTTCCAGCCATGAAGATTCTATGATTCTATGATTCTATCTGTTTTGTCTGGTGTCTTTGGCTCTCATATAGTATATCGGCTTGTTTAGCAACCTTACATTGGAGCTAATTAATCTTGTGTAATGTGGTTGGGAATTACTGCACCAATGATGAACGTGAGCAGTGTATACTTCGGAGAGATATAAAGTCTCTGTTGACAATTCTTGTGCATAATTCTGGCACATCAGTATTAAATATTCCATAAGTATTTGGTCTGAAAGACAAAAAGCAGTCAATGAAGAGATTTTTACACCAATACACGCACTCTACTCATTGATAATAGTTAATGTTTACACCAAGCAAACAAAAAAATGTATCAGTTAAGAAGTCAGTAGGCCCTAGACGATATTATTCACTGCTCTGAAACCAGAACAAGGTTCCTGTGCAGTTACTCTGGTATAATCTGGGTTTAAGTCTCAGCAAATGCCAAAAATTAGATTCCGTTCTCATTCATATTAATTTTGTTTCAGTTAATCCCGAGTCTTACTAGAGAAATGAAGGTCAGATCGTGCAAATAGTTGCAGTGAAAGTGTTCATGTCTTGGTTCTTCTAAATTAAGAATATGACTCATTCACATCTACTATTTGATCCCGAAGGCACAAAACTGATCCAAATTCCTGGACTGGATTGCCTGGTTTTGACATTTTTAAACATTGTTTGGTGTTTTGTTCCTGATTTAATTCTGGGTTGGTTTGTTGGTTGTTTTTTGGGGGGGGCAGGGTGGGTTGGTTTTATTTTGGTTGGTTTTGTTTGTGTTTTTTTTTTTCTCCAATCTGTCCATTGTGCCAGCTCTCTGAAGTGATAATGACTTGCTAACAGACATTTTCCAAGGTTTTGACTATTCTTATCAGCTGCTTTAGACACTGATTAGCTGAGGTGTCTATGCTTCATCAAATACTGTTTTTCTGACTCTGCTTGCCAGCGATTTCTTTGAACTTATCTAAGTAATCTTTCCCAGAATCCCTCAATCACCACTCTGTGACTCTTCCCAGATATTATCTTCTTAGTCTCCTACTCCTTTTTCTTTGCACCGCCCAATAATGACATCTCTGATCATACTATGGATGCATTAATAATACGCAGTCACCATCGTCTTTTCCATCCTTTCCTCCATAGTCTGTAATTTTGATCCGACCTTCCTTTGCAATAGAAACCAATTAGAAGCAATTAAGCGCTTAAGTTACAAAAGGAAATGGTTCTCTATTTCAAAACATTCATTCAGCTAGTTCAGTCATTTCAAGGAAATAGTGAACTGTACTTTTATTACAGTGATAAACGGAAGAGAACTGATACTGAAATATACAGTTAATGTTCAAAAAAAAAAAAAAAGTGCTCTCCAAGACCAAACACGGTTTCTTGTCTCAGAATACTTAACTGATAAAGAGCCAACAGAAATTCATGTTGTTAGGTTTCCAACAGCACACTTTCGTACTGAAACACCAAAATAATTGTTAGCCATATTGCTGGAGAATTGTCATACAAACTGGGCCCTATGTCACCCAGTATGCAAACATGCAGTGGAAAGCCAGTCTTTCACCTAAAAATCTCATCTAGCTCTCAAAGAAGTAATTTCTTCCATTGTTGCTGATGGAAGAGGGGGATCAGCTCTCTGAAAAGTTTCCAGTCTAGTTTTACTCTATATACCAATTCCACTTACAAATAAACATCTTTCATTAACAGATTTTATTGGACTCGGCAAAGACCACAGCTTTTCCTTTTGTGACTTTCTGACATGCAACTACAGCAGTGTGTGTCAATTCAGGATTGCTTATCAGGCAGTTTTGTTTGTAAGTAAGTTAGCCGTGCTGGTAACTATTTATATTTATATATGCCATATACATAAATTCTTTCAGGGCCTCAGGAACATAGTGTTGATCATAGAATGGTTCATGTTAGAAGGGACCTTAAAGATCATCCAGTTCCAATCCCCTGCCCTGGGCAGGGACACCTCCCACTAGACCAGGCTGCTCAAAGCCCCATCCAGCCTGGCCTTGAACACCTCCAGGGATGGGGCATCCACAACTTCCCTGGGCAACCTGTTCCAGTGCCTCACCACCCTCACAGTAAAGAATTTCTTCCTGATACCTAATCTAAATCTACCCTCTTTCAGTTTAAAATGGTTACCCCTTGTCCTATCACTCCACTCTGTGCTAAAGAGTCCTTCTCCATCCTTCCTGTAGGCCCCCTTTAGGTACTGGAAGGGTGCTATAAGGTCTCCCCAGAGCCTTCTCTCTCTCAGCCTGTCTTCGTAGGAGAGGTGTTCCAGCCCTCTGATCATCTTTATGGCCCTCCTCCAGACTCATTCCAACAGGTCTCTGTCCTTCTTACACTGGACAGAGATGGATGCAATGCTCCAGGTGGGGTCTCACGATAGCAGAGTAGAGGGGGAGAATCACCTCCCTCACCCTGCGAGCCCCAAGGCTGTCATAGGACATCCCGATCAAAGGACATCCTGACAAACCACTCTGCTATTGCAGGCAACTCTGCCCTATGATCCCTTTTATGTATGCACTAACTCCATCTCAGTGACAGTTCAGGTTTTGCCCATTACTTCTACTCTTGTCAGGCCAGAGCCTCACTGCTCAGAAAGTCAAAAGCCACCTCATTTTCAGAGTGATAGACTTCTCGTGCCAATAAACCCCCACTCATTCTTATCCAAGGATTATCCTTTAGATAAAATTGGTTATTCTTTGTGCTGTAATCCTGAGTCACAAGCAGAAAAACCAACGACGTTCTCTAATGCTTTTGTTTCTTTTTGAATGGGTTTTTAAATAACGACAGGTTCTCTGGTCTCCCAAATTGGGTTCTTCCATCCTGTGATTATTGTACTCACCCCTACTGAACCTGCTCCAGCTCAATTTCTTGAACATCTCGTACGCTCCCAAATGTCGCACTGCACATTGTACAATAGTATTAACACTATCCCTGGAAGACCTCGTACGGTGCTCCACAGGCGTGGATATTTCTATTACTATGGTCTTTCAGGTCATTCACCTCTCTCTGTTCATCATCCTGACACTCTCTCCAAATTACGTCTCTTAAATAAGCACATTTTCACTTCTTCCCAGTATTAATATTGAACATACAGACACACGTGTAGGCATGTCCATGAGTCCAGTGAGGCTGAATTTGATGAACTTTCCCATCACTCGCCATACAACCCACTTTCCAGTTTTTGAACCAGGGCCCATATCTTTTTCAGTATTACTTGTACGTTCTCATGTTACCCAGGAATTACTCCATCATTCTAAACCAATGTTTACAATGTTTTTCCTGTTTAGAAAACCAGACATATTAACAAAATTGTTAGAAAGTCCAGGTTAACTGTTCTTCTATTTTCTATTTGTTCTAGACTCCTAAATAACCTGATAATGAAATCTTGTCACCGGGTGAAATTACCTGATGAAGTGAGAAACTTGTAAGAACATTAGACACTGATCCGTATTTTTTTAGTTACAGACTACAGAACTTTTTAGCAGAATTCAGACATTTTCATATCAGGAATTTTACACTTCCATTTGAGGCAGGAAGATTTTTTTCTTGTGCATGTTTTGTCACTGCTGAGGGTAAGCCCTTGGAACCGAAATGCTCAGCGTTCATCAACAATTTCTACACCATCCATAGTTCTCAGGCTGCTAAATCTTACATATTCCAACTTCTATACATCACGCACGTATCCATCTGATTTGATAAAAATAGTATTCACATTCTTGTCACCTTGCTCCTGGGAGTATTTTTAGCTTTTTCATTTTTTTGTTCACTTACAGTTTAACTGGAGACTGGATGAGGCAAAGCAGGAAGTTTGGAATGGTATTAGGTTAATTATTGTATAAGAATCTGAACGTAACATAGGCATTACTTGTATTACCTTCACAGGGAAGGAAAGGGGGCCTAGAAGAGGCTGATCTTTCTTTTGGTTTATAGTTAGTTGTTGTCCATTGTTCTGCCTTTCCCCTGTGAATTCTGGACACACACAGAAGTCTCCACAGAAGTCTGCAGCAAGAGAAAACATTACCATAGTGGTGGCCACGCACTCTCACCAAATAGAAGCTTTTCCCTGCACGCAATTACCAGATGCGTGGTTGAACCCTGAGGTCCAGCTCACAGGCTAGAGAATTCAGTCCTACTTTGTTGACCCCGTTTTGCTCCACAGTAAATCACTGGGATTGCAGTGATGACTTCTGTGGAAAGCAGAGATAATGAAGTGGAAGAAGCCTGACCATTAATCTTCTCATTAATCTTCCAGAAGATGTTTTTGGTTTTCGACCTGATGCTCATCTCCTTGCCTGTCTGCTAAAGAAGAGTTTTATTATGAAGCAATCTCATTCTATAGTTGTACATGCACACAAAAGAGGGCAAAAGAGATGAACGCCTTTATGCCGACTTTGAGCCGTCAGAGTCAGGGTGGTCTATTAACATCCTCCCTCTTCAGGATCCTTCACTGGCCCCATATTGGAAAGTCCTGATATAACAGCATCTCCAGAGGATCTGGGGTTCACCTACTTGCCAAATTTGTGGATTTAACAGGCCCAAGTTTCCATTACAAAGTTAAAACCCCTCTCAAAATACCAGTATTAGAAGTGGTAGGCAAGACCTCAGAAGGCCAAAATAGGGTTGAGGAGGATCGAGTGAGGGATCAGTTAGATCAACTAAATATTCACAAGTCCATGGGCCCCGATGGGATCCACCCGAGAGTGCTGAGGGAGCTGGCGGAAGTCATTGCTGGGCCACTCTCCATCATCTTTGAAAGGTCCTGGAGAACAGGCAAGGTGCCTGAGGACCGGAGGAAAGCCAACATCACTCCAGTCTTCAAAAAAGGCAAGAAGGAGGAGCCAGGGAACTACAGGCCGGTCAGCCTCACCTCCATCCCTGGAAAGATGATAGAACAGCTCGTTCTGTAGGTCAACTCAAAGCATGTGGAGGGAAAGAAAGCTATCAGAAGTACTCAACATGGATTTACCAAGGGGAAATCATGTCTGACTGATAGCCTTCTATGATGGCATGACTGGATGGATAGATGAGGGGAGGGCGGTAGATGTGGTCTACCTTGACTTAAGCAAGGCGTTCAACATGGTCTCCCACAGCATCCTCATAGGGAAGCTCAGGAAGAGTGGGACAGATGAATGGACAGTAAGGTGGGTAGATAACTGGTTGAAAGACAGAGCTCAGAGGGTCGTGATTAGGGGCACAGAGTCTAGTTGGAGGTCAGTGACGAGTGGTGTTCCCCAGGGGTCAGTACTGGGTCCAGTCCTCTTCAATATATCCATCAATGACCTGGATGAGGGGATAGAGTGCACCCTCAGCAAGTTTGCCAATGACACAAAGCTGGAGGGGGTGGCTGACACACCGGAAGGCTGTGCCGCCATACAGAGAGACCTGGACAGGCTGGAGAGTTGCGCGGAGAGAAACCTTATGAAATTCAATAAGGGCAAGTGTAGGGTGCTGCACCTGGGGAGGAATAACCCCATGCACCAGGACAGGCTGGGGGCTGACCTGCTGGAGAGCAGCTCGGTGGAAAGAGACCTGGGAGTCCTGGTGGACAACAGGATGACCACGAGCCAGCAATGTGCCCTTGTGGCCAAGAAGGCCAATGGCATCCTGGGGTGCATCAAGAAGAGTGTGGCCAGCAGGTCGAGGGAGGTCATCCTCCCCCTCTACTCTGCCTTGGTGAGGCCGTACCTGGAGTGCTGTGTCCAGTTCTGGGCTCCCCGGTTCAAGAAGGACAGGGAACTGCTGGAGAGGGTGCAGCAAAGGGCCACCAAGATGATTAGGGGACTGGAACACCTCTCTTATGAAGAAAGGCTGAAGGATTTGGGTCTCTTCAGTCTGGAAAAAAGACAGCTGAGGGGGGACCTTGTCAACGCTTATAAATACTTAAAGTGTGGGTGTCAGGAGGATGGGGCCAGGCTCTTTTCAGTGGTGCCCAGGGACAGGACAAGAGGTAATGGGCACAAACTTGAGCATAGGAATTTCCACCCAAACATGAGGAGGAACTTCTTTACTTGGAGGGTGGCAGAGCACTGGAACAGGCTGCCCAGAGAGGTGGTGGAGTCTCCAATGAGAATCATCTCCCTATGATTCTATGATTCAGCAAGATCTAGACTGACTTGAAATTCATCTACGATACGGCCCTGAATATTTTCAACTACACTTAGTATATCATAGTAAAAAAATAAAAAAGGAGGATTTCCTATACATTCTAAGGAAAGATTTTCCTCGCCAAAGTTCTCAAATGTAGTTGATTAGTGTGAAGTAATTAGTGTTATTAACATTTATATTTCTGCCAGAAGAGGTGAGACCTTGATACTTAGAAAAAACACATAAAAGTTCTTATGAAAACCTAATTTGTGGAAGAAATGAGGGAGGAAGGAGCTTAGCTTTTAATCCTGTAATGAGGGACTCACTAATGAAAAAGAAATTCCTTTAGAAGGCTTTCCCAGGAAATGCCTAGCTTCATAAGATTAATTTGTATAATATCCCCATCTTTTAGATTTTTGAAAGCTCTTTGAAACTCTATTTACCCAGTGTGTTAGCGGATAAATAAAAAAAAAAAAAGAGAGAGAGAAAAAGAGAGAAGAAAAAAGGTAACAAATAGCTAGTTTGAGAGAGGAAGTCCCTTTGATAAAGACATCTATAGAAAAAAAATAAAGACATCTCAGTTACAGGCCCCAAAACAACACTCTTGAATTTCAACTTCAGCTCCTAGTTGAACAATAAGGTTTATGGAAGAAATGTTTTCTTTCCTGCTTCTTTTTCTGTTTCTGCTCAGGTTTTTTGGTTATAAACTGCCTAGCCTACCATTGCCCCGTTCCACGCCTGGAACCTACACATTCTTCCAGTTCACATACGAAAAGCCATTGTAAGTGACAGATACTTTCCCATACCCTGACGCTCTTCCGAGACCATCGCTGCTTCTCAGAGACCTGCTGTGATACCCACGGCCCAAGTAGCAGAACATCCAGGTGAAGGCGGGCTATGACTCTGTGGCCCACACACAGCCAGCCAAGCTCGAGTTCCAGAAGCGTCGCGGTGCCGATAGCCTGGACAGTTTTCCCTGTTTCTCAAGCAGGCTAAACATTCAGTTAGGGAGACATCACTTTGCGGAACTGCTTTGCGCACGCACAACCCCTGTGTACCCTGAAGACTGAAGCCTAATCCTGCACATCCCCACGTGTCTTCTGTCCCAAGCTCCTGACTCTGCCAGCCCTCAGTTAGGGCTGAATCCCTCTCTGCATTGCAAGCCACCTCTCGGAGAACCAAGGACCAGTAACGATGGGGAGCCCTGAACCAGGAAATGCTCAGGCTCTGGAAGAACTCTACCCCATAAGGGCATTATACTGCTTCACTTTAGACCCGGGTCTGGTGGATGGGAAATCTCAGCAGTCCACTTTGCCCCTGAGGGCTTACGGCTAGGACCTTGCACTGGCAAGGGCACTTGAAGCGGCCGGGGAGGTGCCGTTCTCTTGTGAGGCATGCAGATCTCCCGGGTACGGCCCATGGCGCCTGGAAAGACCCAGAGAGGGTTTGCAAGCAGAAGGCGATGGGGGATGAGCGCTCTGAAAACAGCGAGTGCTCTGTCTACCCTCCCCAGCCTGGCTGTCAGCGCACAGTTGCTAGGAGATCCTATCCGGGAAGCCTGAGGCAGCGAGACACAAATAGGAGCAAGCCCCAGGGAGAACAGGAGATCTCTGCCAGCACAGGCTGCAGCCCAGTCCGCTCCCTGGGGCACCTTTTCCTTGCTTTTCCTCTCACTCGTTAGTTCTCTCAGTTAGTTCATATTTCCATTTCTTACCCCAGCCTGAAACACATCAGCGATTAGTACAGAACCGGAGATCAGCTCAATACAGAGCATCAAGCAGAGGCTCCTCTTTGGCTGTGAGGAAACATTTGCTGAACGGGGACCGTTCATGCAGAACGCAATTACGGAGAGCGAAGGAACATACATTGAGTGAGATAAGCGGCCTTGACAGATGTCTCTCCCCCTTCAGCAGCCAGGGATGGAACCTAGGATAATATGCATGTTTCTTGATCTAACATATGCTGAGTTTTCCTTTTCAGTTTCTCATTCTGGTTCGCTGCAACACTACTTGGTAAGGAAGTCAGCGAGGTTCCCTTCTGCACTCTGCTCAGCGCCACCATCTAGTCAACTGGATGCTTCTCAAGCAGTACATGGGTGCTCACAGCCTTGGAAAAGCAACCTATAGGGATTGCTTGCAATCTAGACAGGAATCTGTAGTTCCTGTTTACATCAGAAGACACCTTGCTACTGTTTCAGCTCCAAGCAGAAATGAGTTCAAAAGGAAGAAAGTGACCTCCAGTGCAATGTTTCTACAGCCAGACCCAACTTCCAATTCCTTTTCAGACATTTAACTGTGGCCTGAACCACGACACACACCCACCCCCAGTTTACGTTACCCTTTTGGAGGCTGCTCCTCCTGTGACTGGACAACTGTAGTCAGTACTTCCTTCAGAACCCTCGTTTAGAGAAATAACTTATCGGAAAAGTAGGGGGCAATAAGTTTAAGTTCAAGAGAAAAAGAGAATAATCCATGTCATTAACAGCCCGCCCGCCTACAGAAAAAAAGAACCCCCTGGTAAATTTCCTCAGTAGAGACAACAGCCACAAGTTCAACTTTTCCTGTCCTTTTCTTCCCACAAACACATTTTAAAGAATATACAAGCATAACCTAAGGGGTGTGCGAAGGTTTGGGTTTTTCAATTTACAGCCAGCATCTGAAGAAAATGGCCCGTAACGTATCGCTGGAGTCACTCACCTGATCACAGGCGGATTTAAGTTCTCTCTACGCCAGAGTTGTTCCCCTAACGTTTACAGAAACGCCGGCGGGTACCCTGCAGAAATCAGCACTGGGTATGAAGGCACGGAGAAACTTGTGCGCTGTATCTACACCAAGAGTTAAAAATAAAATAACTTTCTCAGCTTGGTATCTTGTTGAAGGATGCAGCGACTCTGGTTTCCCGAAGAGAAGGCAGAATACCAGGGGGATGGCACACCGGGCTTCCCCTCGTTTGTTGGTGAGCCAATTGCCTCTGGAAGGATTGTAGGATGCGTTCACAGAGGGATTTAGTAGGGGCTTCACGGAAGGAGCTAGAGGTGGTTAGGGAGGCATAAGTAACTTTCGGGACCATAGTAACACTATTTACTGTAAAAGTGGGTTGAGGAAGAAATAAAACCAGTTCATGTAATTTTGTTTCCTTGGATTGAACTTACTTAACTCTGACCTTAAACTGATCGGTCAGCTCTGAGACTCAGTTTCCCTTTTAACATTTTTTAACATTACAGTTTTCTTCATATGAAAGAGAAGAGCAATTTGAACAGACGAAAGCCCGCTAGATGCCTACAGAAAAAAAAAAAAAAAAGTCACAAGCTTTATGGAAAAGCTTTCAGATTCAAGGAAGTTAGTTCTAATCAGTGAGTAACAGTTTCACTACTTTTGACTGGCTGCAGAGCCTGCTTCCTTCATTTGTAGCAACGCAAAATACACTTATCCAAGGCACTCCCCAAAGAGCAGGCCACTCCAGAGCTACCTTTTACCCTCCCATAGAGTCGTGGCGTGTGTTTGGCCACGGTGATACCCACGCCAGTGTTCTCCTTATGAACTGGATATTTAAACCATTTGCAAGTTGCCATTACAATTTGCCCCTCTTTGGAGCGCATTCTCCAAAGCCTTCCCCTGCAAGAAACGCAGCACACGTTGTGCCTTGAATAAGAGGGATCAGATATGCTGATCAAAGCAAAGCTCCTTTACGCTAGCATTTTCTTTCTTTAAGAAGAATACCGCAAAGACAGAGGCTATATTAAATATACCTATGTGGGGAAGAATTTTTGAGGCAGAAGAGTACGATGGGATTGACGAGTGCAGCCCTAGCTCTACCCCTGGCTTGTATTTTTTGACTTGTGTGTTTATTTTATTAGGCTAGACAGGCACTTTCTCTTTTCTGCATGCCTGGGTAATGCAATTCCCAGTGGTGTTACGCTGTCAGGAACTATCACCCCCAAGTACCCAGTGGAGTGTGGCTGTTGAGGCAGAACTTCTGAGAGACGCTGTAACTACAGCACAAGCAGGAGCCTAAGCCATTAGCGATCACTATCAGCTAAAATGGAACAGCTAGAGCAAAGGAATGGGGCGGGGGGAAGGGGGGAAATATAAGGCTGTTCCTGGATTAGCATTATACAGGGAGCTGTATTGATGGCGAGAGCCTGAAATAAAATGGAGATCCCAGAGAGACAGAGGAGAGCTACAAAGGCTTCTGGGAGTTAGTAAAAACCGTGGCTGACCTCAGACTCGGGGGAACTAAAAAAAAAAAAAAAAAAAATCCTATCAAGAAGGGAGTGTCTTAGAAATAGCTACGAAGGATATGACAACTCTAACATGGGGCAACAAGGGATGGAAAAGAACGGAAGCAGCTCGCTGTAGAAAAGCCTGTTTATACTCCTTGCACTTTACGCTGCGGCTACTGTCGAGAGGCGGTTCAGCAACATACTTCAGAGGACTTCTAGAACTGTTTATGGTGCTTCAATTTTTTAAGTTGCTCCACTTGAAATTTAGGTTGTCAATATCATACACCCAAATGTATAGGTCTCGGGTGAAGGAAAATGGTAACTAAGGAAAAAAAGTTTGAAATTCCATCTCGGACTAAGAATAAACATCTCTGCCACAGACAGATGGATCACAGCTCAGATGTTCAAAACACAAAAAAAAAAAAAAAAAAATAGACGTTTGAGGAAAAATAAATCGGTGGGAAAGCGTGAAGCAGTGAATTGGTAGGATTCCTCTCACTGAGACGAGCATTATCTGTAACAATTGTGATATACAGAGCGTAGTCAAATCGTCCATGACCGTTGAGCAGCAAGTGTCGCACGTACCAATCAAGGCAAGAGATACACCGATGCTTGGGGTGGCACCATCAGTAAAGAGGATTGCTTTAAAAGACCATTCTACCTATTTTACTAATAGTTAGCAGGGAGATTTCTTTCTCTTTCTGAATACTTGTTTCAATAGCACTAGTTTAGTGCTTACTTCAGGTTACTTTTAAATAGGCCATTCTCTCAAGTATATTTCTCATGGCTGCAGGCCTTTGATCTGTGGTTATTTTGTTTACTGTCTGAATTAAAGCATGTTTTTAAAATTCAGAGGGTACTTTCCATTGCTTCTCTTATTAGGTGCCTCAGTTTTTTGATACTAAATAATGTACAACTGACACCTCATCTTTTTATTTCAGTGAATACGAGCATTTAGGGTTAAGTCTGCCTCCTAGTTTCCAGAAGTTAAAGCAGCACGGAGAAAAATCCATTTTTTCCTCTTTCACTTTGCAGTGATGGCAGAAAAGATAATACGTTATCGTTAAGGTTCTTCAGAATTGATAATTCTGTCGCAGTTTTAGCTAAATGGCCCTGATTCTGCAAACTGTCTCCTTTAGACCGCTTGAAAACCTTACACGACAGGCTTGCTCCAAAGCAAAACGCTGTATCCAGGCCTTTCCCCTAGGACCGAACACAAGTTGGATTTCTATGGTGATTTGCTTAAAGGCAAGTTTGTATTGAGCACATCAAATTGTGTTCATTATCACAGCCGTGTCACATCCCCTACAGCTCTTAGCGTCTCCGTTCTCCATTCCCCCACTGACAGATTTTACAAAATGCAAATACGTCCTAGCCATGGCTTTTAGGAAAAAAAAAAAAAAAGGAAAGAGGATGTTAAAAAAATACGTCGGCTTTCCCATGGGATTTCTTTCCCTGCGCTTCATGAACACGATCTAAAAAGTTAAAAAAGCAACCAGCGAGCGAAGATTGCTACCCAGAGGTGAACAGCTGCTGGCCAGAAGAGCTGCCAGAGAGGACGCTGGTTTGCTACTGAGCCTTACGTTTTCCCGTTCTCACTAATTTCTTGCTCGCAGGGTAAAGAGGATGGAATGTGCGTGACTCAGAGGAAACTGGCTGGGGCTGGGGGTGGAGGGAAACTACATCACCTAGAAACAGAAGGTGAAATTTTGCACCGCTGACATAAGAGAGGTTCATGAGGCGTATGACAGCAGCATTCCTCCCGTTGTCTTTAACCCAACGCTATACTTGAAGACGCAACACTAAAGTGATTAACAAGCCTTTGCATCAGGCACTAAAATAGTTCAGAGCATTTAGTTGTATCACAAACTGCCCGGAAGGTTAAAAGCAGTCACTGCAACCCACCCTGCATGTGCACGTAAAACATTTTGCTGATTTACTTCAGTTATCAGATAGCGTAAGAAGCAAAATAAGCACTGCAGGCCTTTTTCATTAGGATCTGCCCTTCTTGCCTGGCTGAAAACCTGTAAGCGTTCCTCAGAAGCAGAACCGTCACATCAGTATTTTCAGTACAAATAAGTCACAGTTCATTCAGAATATGCGTGCATTTTAAAGATACCTTGACTAAGCCAAAAGTTTCGGAAGTTGTGGCTGACTATTTCTGTCCCTTCTTTTTCTTTTCTTTTTCTTCCCAAAATACTACAGCACTTCCAACTGAAGAGAAGGGCAGCTCAGGAGCGCAACATTTCGTACTGCCCAAAGAGTAAATTTTATGGCTAGGTCAGAACAGAGTTGCTATTTCACACATGATAATTTCTACAAATAATTGCGTGCAGAGCTGTAACACTTTGCTCACAAAAGTCTTAGCAGAAAAACGAATTATTATTTATTCCACAGGACAAAGACTGGTCACGTAAACAGAACCTGAAAGCGTACCTATGCACTGCCAGCTCCTGAACAGAGATGATGCAAGCATCACCCACGTCTTATACGTGCAGAGTGACATACCTCTACATCCATTAAGCACAAAAATACCATGGTTCGCTCAAGTTCCCGCGTATGAAGGTACTATGCTCTATTCCTAACTCGCGCCTTGGTGCTGCCTGAGCTTCACAATCCCAAAGTTTAAGAGCTGTAAAGATCCCTTTTTACAGCTGAAATGACTATCTAAACCAAAAAAAACTTTTAACCTTTCTGTGCCTTTGATAAAGTAGTTCCGTGACTGGAAGTTCAAAGGCACTAAGTATTCTTATTCATCTGGTGGTTCCAGGCAGGAAAGCTTTGGGAAGGCAATTACCACAACACACCACACGCTCATCTGGATCCAGCAAACTTGAAGAGGTAAGAGTCTAGAGGAATGAAAAAATGCGTTTTCAGTTTGAGAGATGTCAGCTTCAGCCTAGGTTAAATGTCATAACATTACTGAAAGACCGAAGGTAGAAAATGGGTCCTTCATCAGCAGTGCTGAATTTCAGTTCTTCTGATTACTTTAAGCAGTAGAATGTAAGAATTCAGTGGGTTTAATGAATTTGCTTCAGACAAAATTGTTGTTACAAATGTTAGTATCGTATCTTAAGAGAAAGCACAATCTCGTCAATCACTCTGTGACTACCATTCAGTTTAAAATGATAGAAATAGTTTCTTCCTTCTCACAGGCACATTATTGCCTGCGAGATTATACCGTCTGCATGATGAATTTAAGTAATCAGCATTATGGTATTCAGGCTATGGCTTAACTGTGATAAATAGTGCCTAAATCCTATTCATCTTGGTATATCACTCATTCGTTGGAGTACAAATTACTATTTAGTCATCATTTTGTTTTGAAAGTGTCAGCAAACTTAGATAACTGAACAGTTTTTTTTTTCTGAGTTATATAGTGGGTCATTAATTAGTTTTAACTTGGTCTGCAAATTTTTTGTCTGCCTATTTCCTAACTGCAGACACAGTCATTTCTGATAAGAGATGTTACTCTCATAGCCCCTCATCAGGAGATACACACCACGATTCACGTGTATTTTCCTACCTAGTACTAAGATTTCTCCCCCTAACTGAACTAAGCTGCTCAGCAGTACACTAGTTATACAGTTCAGTGCTGTATGTCACAGAAATTTTATTAAGCTAGTTGTTTTTAAACAGGGAAAAAATACAAAGCATGAGCAACAGTTGTACCAGAGTCACAGCAAGTCTCAAATGTCTCCAGCCGTGATCTGTCGGGAGCACCAAGATGCTGCCAGCTAAACAAGGTGATTCTTTTAACAGTTGATATATTATTTTGATCTCTTTTCATGCTCCAAACTTATTTCCTGAGTTTTACTCCTGAATGCCTTCTCAAGACCACAAACTCCTTCGAGGACCTCTTCTACTGAGACCTTCTTCCCCAGGTAGCTCTTTTCTGCTAATGCTGCTCACCAACCGGTTTCCAGTGATGCCACTGGCTGCAGCTCCAAACAACCTCAGGTAAACTTCTGCATGTGGAGCTTTTTTAGAAGTCCAGCTTCTGCCTCCCATGGTTATAGGTATCCACTTATGTCTGCTCCCACTCTTTGCAGAACAACTCCATCACTACACATTAGTAGTTGCTTGTTTGCTTGGGACAGCACAGTATCTGGTGTGTTTTCAAGTGGTGAACTTCATTGCAACAAAGTTCAGGCTTTTATAACGTTCCTGAAGCCGCAGTGGTATTTCTTTAAATAGGAAAAAACAAAGCCAGAACCAAGAAAGTGACTTAGTGTCTTTATCTTATCTACCACTTCTCAAACACTGTCCCATTAATAACGCATTTCCTTGCTCGGTAGTGTTCCTCCAGTTGCATGACCAATTACTGTTCTCACAGAAGTCCGTGGCAGCATTCCAATGGAACATAAGTTAGTGCCTCTGAGGACAGAACTTGTGTCTCTCCATTGTTTATTCTGTTATCTCCCTGCCAAACGCAAGTGAACGCCAGGTTACCTTTCAGCTAATGGAGAAACCTAGGGATTCTGGGTATTCCTGTAATCCAGCCTGGTCTTAGTGTACTATCCGTGTCAGATCCAGAAGAGAGTGGGTCTCAAAGAGCCTAAAGGGCACTGTCCCTTTTTTCTGGAATAGACAACAGTGCATGGTCATGATGGATAAAATTTACTTCTTGACACTGATCAAATGTCTGTGAATCAAAAAGATGGCTTAAAGCCTTTAGTATTGCAAACAAATTAGTGTCTCCAGCTGGTTGTGCACATCTGTGAGTTTGTACTGCGAAAAAGGTCTTCGGAGAGTGTGGTATTGTCCCACAGCCACATTCAGGAACAACTCGAATGCAGGAAGAAGCGTTACAAGACGTTCCTATTTCTTCTACAGCAGAGGATTCACAGGCTTTAGTTAACACCAAGAAGCTATTTTTGCACAGCTACAAAAGAGCCCACAGTGCCTTTTCAAACAGCAGATCTCTGATGATACTGGGCCAAACTTCTCTTACTCCTCCACTAACGCGGTTTAGAGTGTAATTCTTCATGCTGCTACCTTCTGATATAAAGGCGATTACATTTCACAACTGATTTAAGAACTGATTCATTGGGAAAGTTTTTTATATATTTATATTTGCACTTACGTATATTAACTGTTACAGCAACATCACCTAATTGTGGAAGAAAACTGGTATCCTCATAATAACTTATACCATTCTTGAATTTTGACTAGTAAAACCTTTCAATCCATTTCTGCAGCCAAAACCAAATGTGAGGTTTCTTTTAACCAAATGTGAGGTTGCTCCTTCTTTGATCTTCCATTTCAGTATTTCTTATTCAATTATGTCAGTATTAATATAAAATAAACTGGGGCAAGCGTAGTTATTTTACGTCTGTGCAATGTGTTTCAGTTTCGATGCACAAATAACTTCTGACTCTTTAATACTAATACCCACTACACAAGATACTGTGAGGAGCCTTGAAGAATGAACAATACTGCAGAAATTCCAATTTACAGTATTGCCATCGTATAATCAGATTTTTTTAAAAAAATTAAAGCACACACCAATTTTCCACCTCGTCTTTCCTTTGAGCGTTCCCTTCAAAGTAGAGTATTTCCAGTGGGTAGTAGTACGTAGCTATGCATTAATCAGTAAGCTCTCTTGACTAATCCAGTTCATTCTGTCTAGTAAGAGGATTCCAGCAGCAAACATGCATACAGTTTTCTAAGAAGAAAGCAAGCCAAGAAAGGCAGCTCCAGAGGATCTCAAGAAAATAGAAAGTGACAGATTGGTGTCACGTAAGAGAAAGTACGGCAGGAAATACCATCACGCTTTTCTCTGTATGAAGGCTCAAGAATGAGTAGGTAGAGCAGAACATCCCTGTTCTGCCTTACAACATTGTTAAGCATTGAGAGTAAATAGCATAACAAAAGATTAGATGAGGCAATGGGGCAGAATGCTCTTATTCTGTTCACTGTCTAGGGAAGATTTAATTTTTTTATTCTTTAATCAAATATAAACAAACCCATATATTTTTCAAATTGCCTGGCCATTTAGGAGTTAAGCTCCGATTTTAACCAACACAGCTGGTCTTAAGGTTTAATGACGTGAACTTTTTTCAGTTATGGTAGAATACAAGTCAGGCACAAAGTTCGTCTTCAAGAAACTCAGCATTGCCCAGAATTCATAAATAACTTGGAAATAGTGGGAACAGACTTTCATTAAGTCTCAACGCTTTTTAGATAAGTGAAAATGGTTTCTCCCTACAGCCAGAATGGAGCTGGCCTATACATCATTTTTTCTTGCTGCACTGCATTTAAAAAAAATAAGTCAAAATAAAAATAAAGGATATCTACAATTATAACTGAGTGATATCAATACGTAGCAGAAAAGGAAAAAGGTGTCAACTCAGTTTTGATGTCTATTTAGCCAACTGTTCTTGCCTCTTTTTTTCTATCTTACCATCGGAATTCTTTGGATCCTCAAAAACCCACGATGTTCTCATTAAATCTAGAGATACTGCTTTGATGTTCTGTACACACTGCATTGCCACAAATTGGGTGATTTTGGATCCATGATACTTTAACAGAATCTGAGGATTAAATAAAATGAGAAGATTAAAGCATGCAGTGCAAGACAACACTTCATTAGTTGCAGTAGCACAGCAACATGTGACTTGCAGCATGGAAAAATATTTCCAAGCAACCAAATTCTACACAGGGCTCAAATCTCCCCGGACGTGAAGGTCTCTTGCCCAGCCGAATCCAGTCCCTCTGAAAAGCTCTTCATTCAGCTTCAGAAGCCCTGAACTCACCAGCACATAGGCCAGCCTCACTCGCCTCCCCAGGAAGCCAGCAGACAGAAGTTACCACTATCTCCTGCCACGCCACAGGCTCACCATTAAGCCTTGACCTGCTTGGACTGCAGGACTACATCCTGCCTCTATCTGAAGGATCTTTCAGACAGAGAACAGAAGTTACTTTGAACAGTCTTCGAATATCTGTCTTGGAAAAAGTCACACAAGTTATAAAAAACAAACTGGTATCCGTTCACTTATAACAGCCTTTTCAGGACAGCAACAATGACACACTGTCTTCTCGACTGCTTCATTTCAACATGTTTTTGACAACACCATCTCACGTAAGCTGCTTACAAACTTCAGTCTATTCTCTTTCTTGCAGTCAGTACGAGCCTCCATTTTGTGTATAGCATATCCCCCAGAAGACACAGGATTATCTGCATTTTGCTGATGATCACCTGGGCAAGAGTCCTACAAGCCTGCATTTACCCACAAGTAAGGCAGGTGCCACTTCATGCAAATCAAACATTTCCCTGTGCATAAAACAAGCCACTTCTCAAACCAGCTATACGCCTCGACCAGTACAGGATGCTAACTGTACTGCAGGCATTCACATGAATAAAACATGACTAAGCACCAACAGTTAAGAACAGATACGATGCATTAAAATTTTATTTCAATGCAACATAAAGAGAGCCTGAAATGTCTGTAAAGGCGTTTCCCCATGGCCACGCATCAGGATGCCAACAGCACTCCGTAAGTCATTAATTTCTCAGCTTGATGGACTTTGCCCTCACTAACCCCTAAATTCACAGGGACGTACATTTTTTTTTCTCTGTTATATATTATTACTCTTCTCACCATCTTGGGCCTCCACCTTCAGCTAGGATGAGGAAGTGTAAGGGAGAAGACTCCTTTGCCCCTTGGAATGCCATTCACTTCAGAAATCTCTACATGGGTATACGCCAGAAGTACAACTGGCTATAAGACCTCCCAAAACTTTGAAGGTATGGAATAGGATATTTAGTTAAAGATGTCCCTGCTCACTGCAGGGGGGTTGCCCTAGATGACCTTTAAAGGTCCCTTCCAACCCAACACATTCTATGATTCTATGATTTATTCCCTTTTCTTCTTAAAACCCTACCCAGGGTTCCTGGGAAACATCAAGAGACCTGTAACACTTACTTGCTCAGCAAAATCTTAACTTCTCTATGAATGAAAAGCATACTATATCCAATTTATTTAACACTGTTAGAAAACTTAAATACATTATGGTACAACACCAAGTATATGTATTTCAGTTTTGAATGTCAAAAACACTCACAGCTAAACTCACTAGGCAACTTGCATGTATTTTTTTGCCTCGTTATATCACTGATGTGAGGGAAGCAGATGTTGACAATAGAAAACATCAGTATTGATGACTCATAAACAAAGAAGAAGGTTATAGGCGTATTCCAGAATCAAACTTTTCAGATAGGCTCAAAACCAGCACAAAAGCAAAGGCCGAGTGTTATCACACAGACATAGAAAAACCCCTTGTGACACAGACTCAACAAGAGACCTAGCCTACAGTATATAAGCCACAGATTATAGGAAACATATTTGCTTAATACCATATCAGAAATACTGCTTTGTTAGAAGTATTCTAAAATCCTTGGTGTAGTGCTCATATCAAGACTTCAAATATTCTTTTTGGTTTTCAATATGTGAAAAACAGGTTATATATAGATTTCTTCATCTTTCAGCTTTCTCAGAGTTCTTTACCTGCACACTTTCTCCCCTAAAAAGTGAGCATTTTAAATCATACAATGGTTTGGGTTGGAAGGGACCTTAAAGATCATCAAGTTCCAACCCCCCTGCCCTGGGCAGGGACACCTCCCACTAGACCAGGCTGCTCAAAGCCCCATCCAGACTGGCCTTGAACACCTCCAGGGATGGGGCATCCACCACCTCTCTGGCCAACCTCTTCCAGTGCCTCACCACCCTCACAGTAAAGAATTTCTTCCTAATGTCTAATCTAAATCTCCCCTCTTTCAGTTTAAAACTGTTACCCCTTGTCCTTTTGCTACACTCCCTCATAAAGAGTCCTTCCCCATCTCTGCTATAGGCCCCCTTTAGATACTGGAAGGCTGCTATAAGGTCTCCCTGGAGCCTTCTCTTCTCCAGGCTGAACAACCCCAGCTCTCTCAGCCTGTCTTCACAGGAGAGGTGCTCCAGCCCTCTGATCATCTTCCTGGCCTTCCTCTGGACCACTTCCAACAGGTCCATATCCTTCTTATCTTGGGGGACTCGAAAGCTAGACACGCTACTTCAGCTGGGGTCTCAAGAGAGCCGAGTAGAGGAGCAGAATCACCTCCCTCAACCTGCTGGCCATACTTCCTTTGATGCGGCCCAGGCTGCTTCCCCTCCTTAAGTTTTAGTGGAGTCAGGGTAAAATTACCGAGTCCTTGTGAGTATCCAACCCCACCCACGCCAATACATCCAAACAACATTTTCATCTTTGGCTCCCTCTTCCTGTGTGTCTCATGTTCCATTTGTTTTCTGCCTTCCTCTATCATTGTTGCTCAAAATACAAGCAAAGGAACTTGGATGAATACGCCTTTGACCGAGGGGGTATCTTCTGCCAGGTAGCTTCAATGTAAACCACTTGTGTTCAGCAGGATACAATTTTCAGAGAGGATGTAACAGCTATTAAGCTACCACTACACTTGAACTTTGCCATTTACCATTTGAGTTGAGCAAGAATTATTGACAATGACTTCAACAAAGGATGCTTGTGTATAATCACAGAAGTCAAGTGCGGTTTGAACTACATCAATTTATAAATAACTCCTGCAAATTGTAGAAAGGAGATTTTACTGCTTAATACACAAAGGCCTGGTGAAAATAAATCTAGTAGTCAGTAGAAATACCATTCTACGTACACCTTGCTCTGCATAGATGCAAAACACAATGCTTAAATTATGAAACATCCTTTCCTGAAATTAAAAAAAAAAACAACAAACCAAACAAAATACCACAAATTTGAGGATATTGCCTAAATTGATGGTGCCATCTACCCAGAGAAGAGGTACAGACCAGCCAGTGGCAATACCAGCTTAAGTATTCTCATGAAGGGTATCTTAGAGGACACAGCCCAGGCTGTATCCCGTGCTTGGAGCCAACCCAAGGCCATGTGACCACGTTACTGCAGTATTACTGCACTTTACGTACTACACACTTCTCATGGGGACTTCCAGCACGAGTGAGCCTCCATCATAGTACGATGGCAGCAATCTTGATTAAGTAAGAGAGTACTGCCAGACCACCCAGATGCCTGCTTGGATATATCAGAGACCTAACCAAAGTCTTCCAGTAAGTACTAATCCTGACACAGGAGTACTTTAGAACTGAGGATACAGGTCTGTTCCAGCCCTGACAGACTCCTTGGTGCCCGTGAAAAGAGCACTATGAGAATTAGATCCAATACTGCAAAGACTTATCCAATATTTACTGCAAGCACATAACTCAAGTTTCCCAGGACCTTTCATGTACTTGATGTGATGTATGTGGGTGCATCACGCTGACTCAGGTTCCAACATACATTCTTAATTAAGAAGCAAATACACATCCATAAGGAAAATAACTGAAATCTTAAGTTTTAGTAGGAACATCAAAAAAGCAAAAAGATCAAAACATCCTTTTAGTCAGTATGGATGTACGCTACAGGTAGACAAGGAAAAAGGGATGAGACGCCACACATTTCATCATCAAGATTTATCTGCATTTTCATAGATAATTTTAAACCAGAGTTGGTTAGGTAACTTTAGTTTGAGGCAACATACATTTATTTTAAATTACCACTATATCTTAACCAATTATCACAAATAACATGATTTATAATGCAGAGCTGTTAGAACAGATCTCTGTGTTCCAGTTCTGCAGTTAAGTATTTTTGGTGAAAATACAAACAGCAGAACGTAAGTTTATTTTTTTGCATTATATATTGCATTTTTATTATATTCTAAATATATGAAGAATCACAGTGTAAAGATTAGGTTTCATATGGTTATATATAATAAATCTCATTGCGCACAAATAATCACTGACACTTTTAACCATTTATCTAGCTTCCAAGATGCAATAAATTAGATATTGGCATTTTCAATACTAGCTATTGACATTAATGGTGTAAAATGTCTAATATGACAACTAAGAATTCTTATTTCATGTGAACAGGGACCATTTCTATTTAACTCTAAAATAGAAAGCTTTTATGACATTTTACAGAGGCACAGAAAATATCATGCAGCAGAGAGTTTTATGCTTAGTGATGTTTTCTTCTATTAGTATCTAGTGCTAAATCCCGAGAAGTCAAGCTTGGAAATCTCCTTTTCATTGGAAAAACTTGTTCGATCTATGCGAGAGCTTGGGCTTCCAACTTTACTCAGCCAGGATTTCCTGCAAGAAAAGTAAGAGAGGGTTAGCATATAAAGAACTGCACACGTGGGGTTTATTCTCCTGTCATGCCTTCCCCCCCCACCCCTGCTTTTTTTTTTTAAGAGCCATAAGAAGCCTTTCAATAAGGAAACTATCCCAAATATGTTTAGTTCTTTTCTGTTTCCCCTCCATTTCTGCTTTAAAAGGAAAAGAAAATATTTAAAAGGTATCAGTATTTCAAAGAATATTACACAATATCACATAAAAATACATCTGACAAAAGGCTAAAGGAGATCTACTGTAATGATCGCTTTTAAATGCTTATAATAGTATTAAAATAGATATATATTACCTTTGCAGATTCAATACTATACTTTCAACAAGGATTTAATACCCATTCATAATTGAAAAATATTATGAAAAAAGAATTCTAAGCAGCCAGTTTACCCTTTTCTGACAAGTAAAAGAAATGGAAACTGAAATGAAAATGAGTAAGTTCAAAACCAGCAAAGACATAAAGCAAACAAAAATTAAAATTATGTCAAAGCAATACCAAGTTGTAATAAATACTGAATTTTATACAGGCATTGTTAAGTGGCAATTTTGCATGTATTTGCATTACGATCCAATCTTTAATTATGCTGGTGCTTACCTTCTTCCACAGCATGCTAGAAAATAGTATTGAACGCAAATTACCACAAGGTAATCGAGGCTGGAACCTGACAGTGCTCCTACGCACATACCCACTATATTCCTATCCTGCAGCAATTTGCCAATTCACAGTAGTGATAAAACTGTTGTGTGATAAAAGGAGGTGCACAAACAGTTGAAGTGCAGCAGATGAGAGTGCTTACAGGTTTATTTACAAAAAATACTTTCTCAGTATCTTCTGTTATACTAACGTAGGAAAAAGTATTTTAGTGTACCATATTTAAGGAGAAATATTTCCACAAAAGTACTCCTTATAATTCTAATGGTATAGATCTGTACCTGTGATGAGTATTAAAAAAAAATAATTATTCATTTAAATTCCAATTTGAAAACCAGAAAAGTTATGTCATATTAACAGTTGTTAATTAATCCTTTGCAAAAATCACACCGAGCATTATAAAATGCAATGTTCTTACAGTGAGACTTAATTTTTATGTCTTTATAATGAAAATTGTACATAGACACTGCTTATCTTGAGCCAATAAATAAAAAACACCTGAGGAACAGAAATGTATCTTGTTATGTGACAAGATTTTTTAGACAATTTCTGACCCAATGTAACACCACAAAATATCTCAAGTGTCTTAGCTGGTTATAAGAGACAGGTCATATTCTCCAAACTGTGATAGTCCTTCATAAAATTGGTCTCATCACTAGCACAGAAAGTTCCAAACCTGTATTCAGGACCTACACAACTAATCTTGTTATTCAAACTCTGCACACAGTCTCTTGATCATTAAGAAATATATACACTTAATAGTTTATTAAGAATGCAGGTATGTCCTACTACTCATGTATTTTGAAATACAATCCTAGGAGCGCGCTCAGTGGATTATAGACTTTCAGTGCCAAAATGCTCCATGAGCTCCTTCCTATTTGACCACTACAACAGAGACTCTATCTGGAAAGACTTCCCCGAAAATACAAACAAGATATGGATAACTCATGTTCAAAGTGTGATAAGCCTTAATTTAGTATACAGCAAATAAAATGAATAAGTATTTCTGTCAGATGTTTACACATCTTCACACCTTTGCTTTATGTTATGAACAACTTCCCTTCTCGTCTGTTTGAGACGAAGCCTTTCCAGTAAGGAGTATAACACAGGAATAGGAGTACATGAGCAAACAGGAGAATCCAACCTTCCACTCTACACTGGAGCCCTAGAGGCAGACCAGGTATTTCAACAGAAGGAAAAAAGCTTAGTAACAGACCACTCCATTTTACTCCACATTATGACAAATTTGAAAAGCCCCTTGTTTATTTAGCAGAAAAGTCTCTAGTATAGTTGGATGTCCTTGAGAGAAAAAAGAACATGTATTTGTAATAATGAATTAGTTAAAAAAAAAAAATAATCTATCTGCACTATTTTTAGAAGACTAATGTGATATTCACAAGTGAACAGACTTTTTCCTTTTTTTCTTTTCGTTTTAGAGATGAGCTTGTCCTGGACAAAACCATAAGAAATATATTCCTTGCCCAACCTTCGCAACTGTACATAAGACCAAAACTCATCCATGGCTGCTTCCAATTACTAAGTTCCACTGCATGAAGAAAGTAACTCTCCAAACTTTGCACAGAGCAAACTTTATTCTTCGTCAGCTCCATATACTCTCACCTGAATGAGGACAGAGTATAAATTATTAAAATCCAATTAAAACAGTCCAGCTCCATAGAAACTCTTTATAGGATGCATGTATTTTATTCCCTATTAGGAAGGAGGGAAGGAAGTGTTACAGAACTGCTCTCTACCTGGGATTTGTATGACTGTAAGGGCTCAGTTCCTCACTGAGATGTTAATACTTTGCAATAGGATCAATAATCCCTCACTTTGCTCAAGGATCCCAATCAATAGACTCAAGTTAGGAACAGGTTTTGTATCCTCCTCTTGCTTCCCTCAGCCTTCTTAATTCTCTTTTCACATAGGCCATGAATTTCAGATCACCCAATGCATGCAACAGATTAGCTACAATTACTAGCAGTTGGAGTTTTAGCTTGCCATTTATAGCATCCATTTTAAGATTCACTGCTGCTACCGACTTCTCTTCAGGAGTAAGACAGACAGTCTCCACCTTGCTTGTCACTTGGTAAGTCTGAATCAAACGAGGACATTCCTTTAGTATGTGACAGGACAGTATATAGCTTACTCTTCAATAACTATTTTAAAGGGCCTACTTCTGAAGAGACACTGCTTCAATGAGTCTGGAACAAGAGCTAATCTCTAAATAGCCATTTCCCATCGTGTTTTATTACTCAAGTATTACAAGTCCATGCAACCCCTCTCGGCCACGCTCCAATCTCACTGTTCAAAACCAAATGGCAGTGGGGACTAGATGAACTCAGATATGCTTTAATCACAGATTTATGAGCTACACAACCTCCTTGTTTGGGGGAAAAGCCAGGCAGGCCAGCACCCTAGAGTCTCTCCTCAGGGTGTGCCGTGCTCATGGCAACCCACTCCTGCCCCCTGCCACAGGGCTGAGAAGACCCAATGACTGGTTCATTCAGACAGCGCTATTTGCAAAAATACCCCCAAACAAACCTAATTTTATCATTTCATTAACTAAAACGAACCTTGCTGAGTGGCTCTGGCTTGTTACCTAGGCAACCAGGCTCTTTCCATTCAACATGTTATTGGAAAACGGTATCTAAAGAGCCGGGTTTGCACCATCCCAATTTAGATTCTCACAGAAATAGCCTGGCCACGTACAGTATTCCAATCAGGCGTCTCTTGCAAGCCAAGACATGCGTGCCTACCTGTTAACTTGTCAGAACGAAGCCTATCCATTTCAAATATGGAGAGTTGTCTGGAAGCGTCATTTGAGGAGCCTTTCCTCTGTAATACAAGGTAGTACTAGCACAGCCCTAAAATACACCACACTTTGAATACTACAGGCAGTAGAGTAACTTTATGATTTCCCCAAAGAAGATTTCTTTTTTTCAGCTGGAAATCTATGCTATAAAACAGATTTATCTAAAAAAAAAAAAAAAAAGGTTTGGTTGGCACTATTCTGACTAAAATCTTCTACTTCAATAAGGAAAAAGTAACTGTGATGCAGAAAGAAACAGGCCCTTCTGCACCTTTACAGGCATGCCAAACAAGCACGTAAATGAACGACGCATTTTTCCTGTGCTAGACTCTGTATCAAACCACCAATATACGTAGGATGCTGCTACAGTAGTTCATTAATTGTACGCAAAAAGCACAACTATTTTACCCTGAGACTGGAGCAATTTACAGTCTACAGTGCTAGAAATGGACCTCAAAATGACCTACAGCATTAATACTTGGCGAGACAGGCACAGTTCAGGAATACATTTGTTTCACTCCACCTTAACCACAGTGTCACTAACAGTGGATCAAGAGAAGTGTGTGCTTTTATTTAGAGGGAGAGAAAATAAAAGGCACTGGCTTATTTACACTATTTCCCTTTGTTTGGGATAAAATACCGGAGAGAATGTTGCTTTTTGAAGATTGTATTTACATCCGTGACAGTGTATAGACTAGGATTACAAATATTTATACAATACCTCCAAGATGTTGTTGTATTCTGAAACAGTACTGTCAAGTTTTCCTAAATCCTGATATTTAAATGTTTGCAGAAGAAATGTGGAATTCTTTATCATTGTCATCTGGCTTCTGAGCTTTTGGGAAGAACTTTAGCCACAGTTTTCAAGCTTTGCTCTACAATCATAAGGGCAAGGAACATTTTACTTAAAACTTTCATTTTTATAAACCTGAAATTCACATCTAGGTAAGGCCTCTAGCAGCCCGTATAGTAAAAGCATCTCACAGCTTACTACAGAGCCATTCCATTGCCCCTACATCTCTGCTCCTGATGCCAGAGCCTAATAGTAAAATAGGAATCTGGAAATAAAATTTATGGTATTCGGTGTTGTTGTGGAAAGAGTAGCTGGAAGGATAAAAACCTTAGTAACAAAGTGTGTTTGAAAATATTGGATTTTAACATGACTTGAATCAGTGTGGCCTAAAAAAAACCCCACCACATTAACCACTTTAACTTTAGCAAAAGCAATCAAGGCCTCAGTAAGAAGAAAACAGGTTCTCAAAAAAATTACATGAGGGATCCCGGGAAGAATTACTGATATTTTGGTGCAGATTAAGGTCAAGAGGACTCAAGCAATATGTGCAGTCAAATTTCTCCCACTGGCCTGCATCCTCTGCTCCTAGTAATTTTTTTAGCTCTCAAAACTAGGCTCTAGATTGGGGCAGAAACCTGAAGCCACCTGACCCAAAATGCAGCTGCCTCTGTAGCTCTGTTCAAGGGGGCCTCTGTGCTGCCATGGAACCAGCTGCATCTCCTCAGGCAAAGGGGACGGAATGGTTTTTAGACTGTTGTGCCTACTGCCCGATACACCAACAAAACCACTGCTGGCAGCAGTCCACACTAGGCCAGGATTAGACGTCTGCACTTAGTTGCATGTTCATGCCATTTGCACACCTGCAAAAGGAAGGGGGAAGCAGTAGAGGGGGAACAAGGCAAAGTACAAGGGAGCAGAATTTTAGCACATTTATTAGAATGACCCTACCACAGTACAACAAATCAAAGCCAAGTGACAGGTTCCTTCAGAGGATTAAAACAAACAAACAAACAAAAGTCAGCAGCAGTCTAAGGATACAGGCCAAGAAGTGAGCAGGCTAGAAAGAAAGCAACCTGCTCGGGCATAGACACGGTGCCCCAGAACAGAGCTGGAGCCTGTAGGTGTGGGGAGGACTGCACTGCTGCTGCCTGTTCCCTAGCTGCTCTGGGCATGCCAACAACAGGAATTTCTTGGCCCGTCAGATATTTAGCAGAAGTCCTGGAACTGTTTTAGAAAGGGGAGAAAGGGATATTTAATCAAACCCAGTGTGCGACTTTGCATTCTTAGACACAGCTGTCAGATGGATGTTGTTAATTTGTTTGCATTTCTTCCTTTTCTGCCAAACCCTGCTGCACTCAAGGCCAGCATTTCTCCACAGAACACACGATGAGCTTTTCTTCAATGTGGTGTATGAAAGTAACGTCAGCAGCAAGGGCACGTTAGCAGAATCTGATATATTGAAGATACTGTGTGACCCAATAATTTGGTGTCAAATTTCTATTTATAAACCTAAGAAAAATGACTTGTGTGTTAACGTTCATCACATTGTGTATATTATTGGCAAGATTATTTTAAATATAAAAATGATCATTACTAGTTTGCGTTAGCACAGAATCTGACTACGTACCTCAAATTTACTTTGTTATTCAAATTTTATCTATGTTAAATGTGTTCACGACTTAATTTATAGAGGAAGAATTACCACAGAATGAATGAAACCAAGTCTGGAGGTTTTTTCAAAGATCTGTTGTGGATTTTCCTATTAATAGTTTTGGTAAACTTCAAGTAGAATTTAATAATTTACTTAAACATGGAATCGTAAGAAGCATATTTTTATGAAACAGTTACCAGAATACCTCTTTGTTCAAACCACGTTAGACAAGTGACATTTGGCTTCTTTCATAGATCTTATTGGAAAAAATTAAGCAATGTTGCAGAAATTTATTCCAAAGAAGAGTAAAGAAGTAAATGAAAAGTAAAACTAAATACATCCATTTCAGTAACTCAAAACAGCTTTTACGTCCACAATTACTTACAGAAAGTAATAGACAAAAGAGAATTTCCTGTTAAGCTTGTGTCCTATCTTCCCAAAGCAGTAAACATACCAGAAAGCCAGAAGCAGCAAAAAGCCTGTCATATTGTTCCCTTGTAACATGTCTGCCTCTACAGGGTACCATTTGGCTCACAAGGCAGACTATGAATTTTGGCCAACACCACTCCATTGCACAGAATGCGACTGAAAGTTATTTCTCATTCCACATCTATTAAATCTAAGGCCACAGGAAGCTTAAATGAGGAGGAACTGTTGCTGTTAGTGTACTAATTCAGGCTTCTGGAAAAGTTAGTTCTAATGCTTAGAAACCCATTACCACCCATCACCCACATAAACTGTATTTAAAACAAATGGCTGTATTATAGAGTTGAACAGTTGTATTATAGAGTTGAAGAGTAGAGTACTGCTGCTTCTGATCATCAATTTTATATCTAAAAATATTAATTAAACCCTTACCTTGGCCATTTCAAAGCAACCCTATTGGAAGACCATAATGAATCATCACACTTTGACCAATTCAATATTACTTAAAATCCATTTCTTTATACAGCCTGGTAAAAACAAAATAGACTCTACAGTAAAAGGAACCCAGTTACAGCCACCCAGTTGGAGAACTCCTATCAAACCAACACCCATCCACAGTCCAGGAAAGCATAAGATAGAAAATGCAGATGACAAATGCAATAAAGAATTTGAAAGACAACATTCTTCTGTTCTCTGGTAATGAGGTTCAGCAAGGAAGACAGACATAAAAGTCATATGAGGACCAATACCCACACTATCATGCTTCCTGTATCCCCTACGTAATTCTCAGAAGACAGATTTCCATACTAAAATACAACTTAATTTATTATGCAAGAATTAAAAATAATGCCAGACCAAAGCATAGTGAATTCCTTCAAACACCACTGGGATTCTTGCTGTTTTCCTCAAAAGTCTCTCTTACTTTACAAGCACTTAGCATAGCTAAAAGACTGAAAACTGAGAAGACTCACCGAGAAGTTGCAAACTGTCACTTTCCAATTAAAAAAAAGAAGACAATCTTAAAAGGGAAGCATCACCACTTTTAAAGCATTACGTTATAGAGCACTGACCAAGTCTGAGTGACACTATTTAGTATTTCCAGTGCTGCAGTAACTGTGCACAAATTCACCTTTCCCTAGAATACCACTGTTTAAATACTTCAGGGAGGCTCACTTTGAAACATGCAAGAGTGACCATTTCTATGAAGTATCTTGTGTAAGTAACTTCTTATCTGTAGCTTGTGAAAGTGTTTTGAAATTTCTTATTAAGCATCCAGCTAGCTCAGCTCCATTTTTTCCACTGACTTTACACTATGTGATTTAATTTGGTAATTTAAATTGCACACTGTCAAAGGAAGCAGTTACACCCATCTTTTTAACACGCAATCTCAAGGAGCATTTTTTTAAAGCAACTGTGATACAAAACAGTATGCATTTTAGTATATGAATTAAAAGATCAGAATTTTTTTAAAATAATGTTGTATTACAAAGCACAACTGTTCAGAAAAACACCAAGTACATTATACTAGCTAATAGTCTGCTTAAATTTTAGACAATGAGAAAATTTGGGCTTTGTCAAGATGTACTTTCATAATGCTCTATTTTTTTTGCATTACAAATACAGCCTACAATAAAGAGGAAGCAAAAGATTAACATAAGGATGTGTTACAGCTACTACATTCTTTATTTGACAAGAGCTATTTGTGGTTTCCAGCACACCAGAACATGCTCTTGAGGTGAACCCAGCATGGTATATTTACAAGGAAGGTAACACTGTACCCATGGTAAACAAGACATATATATTTTGGAAATAAAATCCCCTTTGCAATTGATCAGAACCTACCAAGAACTAGGAGTTGTTGATATGTATTATTTATTGTTTCCATAAATAACAGGAAAAAGATCTTGTATTTAATAAGATTCATATACTTCCCAAAGCCTAGCTTGTCTCATCTGCCTTGAGGTCAATCTCCAGACACAGCAAACAGCCTAAGGCAGAGGTACCAAAATGAGATGCGCCAAGCCTCTGGCATGCTGTACCTTATGGAAGGGCCTTATGGAAGTGACTACATCTTCCACATTGTCACATCCTGGAGAGTTGCATTTCATTTGCAGTAAGAAAATTATTTTCATTGTTTAACGTATTACTTCTTTATGATATTTTTCTTATGACTTCATATACATTAAAAATACCATTCTTGAAAGATCTAATATGGAGTGGTTTTCTCTACTGGCTTTGTAAGTTCCATAAATTTATCATTTCACTTGTGGGCACTTCGGTTTTAGGTCTGTAAGATGACACAAGCTATCTTTGCAGGTAAGTATTACATACATCATCTAAAGAAGCCTTTCAAGTCATGATCACAAACTACTCTGACAGGAGATAATCTTCGATATATCAGCTGATATATATATATAACATAATATATATATACACTTTTTTATATATATATACATACACTTGATTTCCTACATGTCTACATTATTCAAATCAGCTTTGTAACATCTCTAATTGTTAGGCTTTAAACTTTCTATTAATATTACAAAAAGCTCAATAGAAAAAGAGAGACCTGTTCATGTGAGCTGCACCAGTGCTGCAAGGACGCCTATGGCAAAGTCCATTCCTGTGGTCTATAAACTGTCATTATGAATATACTCACTTAGAAATAAAACACACTTAACATCAAAGCTCCAAGCTATTTAAGGAAGCTATCAGAGCATGAACACATATTTTGGTTCAATGTTTCTTTTTGTAAAAAGAAAGTTATTTTAAACAAGGCTTTTAATATTTATTGACATAGGATCTGATATGTGTTCTGTGCTATTTAGTGGTTTCTCTGCTGTACTACACTGCATTTTTATTATATTTGTTATTTAGACCTTTTCTCTAAAAAACATTTTCCTGTTTATTTGCAGCAGTGACAAAATAAAGGAAGAAACAGAGATTTCTTTTCCTAGGAAAAAAACGTTTTCATACAAAATAAACCCAGCCAGGAAACCCTAACCTATCACCTTCTCAAGGCAACTATGGTACATGCTACTTAAAGTTACCACTTACAGAAAGCAAACCAGCAGATTTAGTGATTTTTTTTTTTTTTAATTTATTATGAGGATAATGGGCTTGATCTTGCCTCCTAAACTTCCCATTGGTTTTGGACATCTTCCTGCTGACTCACTAGAATCTGCCCTTTAGCAGTACATTTTTTTTTTGGCATTGAGAGCTTCAGACTTCAAAAGCTAGAATAAAAGTAGAATTCTACTGAAGACAGCATCTTATTTCTACTAAAATCAACAGTAACTTCTAATGAGGACAGTGAGATAGACTTGACCTCTGTTTTTACAAAATTTAAGCAGAAATCTACGACTGCTTACAGGAAATAAACATCTAAAAAGCCCAAACCAAAGAAACCATCTTTGGAAGATAAATGATCCATACTATTTTCAAGTATTCCTAAATAGGTATTGTTAATGACTATTAATGAGCACCTTGTCTTACACAAAATTTTAATTTTGTCACTTATGCTTCATGTGATGTAAGCTGCCAGAGCAGAAATAAGCATCAGGAAGCAATCTAGAATAAAAAATGTTTTGGGTTAACACACTAACAGACCTAGGAAACACTTCTCCAACTCATTAAATCTGCAGTGAGCTGGGCAACATTCTCCATTGCAAAGAACTTCCATTTTAGAAAACGTATTGAACCTTTTTCCAGGATAACTGCATATTCCTTTGATATGAGTATCAACTAGCTAAATCTGAGTTTCTGTAGTATTTCCTAATCCAAACTTGTTTGGTTTCCATACAATTGTTTAAAAACACATTTTCAGAAGAACTATGAGCAATGAGCTAAGAATGTATGCTTTAATAAAGAAAAACCAGGGGTTTTTTTAGAATAAGCAGTGAGTTAAATAAATCATATAAAAAACCAAAGCATTTTTATGTATATAATAACTAAGCATATCAGCTATTAGATTTTCAAGAGCATTGCTCTGTCAATGACACCTTCACACCTAACTACTGTCTCTCACAGAGGTAGTTTGTAATTTCTTAACACACAACGGGTTTTGATATTTTGTGAAATGCTTGGTAAGAAAAGAATTGCTGGCAAAGTACAATAAATATGTTCCTAAACTCCTAAATCTTCGAATTTTTTCATCTTTCCCTCAAGCTTCAGGGGCTCTCAAGAAGTACCAAACATCTCATTTGTTTTCTGTAATACATGACATATTCTTTCTTTACCTTCCCCCTTTTTTGAAATTTTATTCTGCCTGGACAGTTAAAGCAGACAGAACTGTTTCTGATCACTTTCACGCTGTGGACTGCTGCAGGGAATATGTAGGGTTTGTAATGTGAATTGAGAACTACAAAAAGTCCTAGAAACCCAGTAACTAGAATAGCAGCTAATTTTAATGAAGTTTGTTATGTACAAATATTTCATTAATATTATGCTTGACAAAACTTAGGTTTTGTAGCTAATTCCCAGTGCCTCATTAACATACAATAGGATGAGTAACGAACACTACCAGGCTGGTCATGACTCATCACTTTGAAACAAATTTTGTTTTCCGTTACAAAGCTTGCATGCACCCCACAGAAAGGGCTTTCCAACAGAACTCACAGAATTGGGATAATTCACTAGTATAGTCACAGCTGCTCAGCTGCACTGTGTCTTTCCTAAGTCAGTGTTTCCTAAGGTCATGGTGTGGGGATCACCTGCGTGCAGGTTCTGGCCTTTTCCTTGTTAACTGTAACATTCCTGACTCAACTGTGCTAACACACACATTAAGAAGGGATTCAGGACTCCAGTCCAAAGTTACTACTTTCTTAAAGTGACGAAATAACTAAAGCATTTGAAATAGCTCATTTCAAAGAACTCATTTCAAAATAAACTTTGAGTTACTTGGTGCTTCCAGTGACAAAGATTTCCAAAGGCAGAGAGTTGAAATGCTGGCATTGAAGACTGGCACGTTTCCTAGAATAAAACCTCTCAAAAGGCAAACATTCATGCTCTTTGAATTTGCTCATGAAGGTCTGTTTTGCCATTTGGCAATAACTGCAGAGAGAATAAAAGATGTTTTCCTTTTTTGCAACACCTTAGAAGCAAAACAACAAAACTAATAATTCAGGAGGAAGTGTCGTGCAAGCTTACAAACATTAGCAGTGTATGATTAGGAGGAGCTGTTCTAAAATAATAATTTTGCAAAATTAATATCAGAACAGTTCTTGTCATCATGCACTTTATAAAAACAAGAGTATGCTCCAGCTTCCTTGTTGTCCAGAAAAAATAATCCAAATACCAAATAAATCAGTTAAATATGAACTTTACATTACAACAGCTGCAATGAAATTCAGGATATAGTATACATCAGATGAAAAGGGTGGCTAGACCACAGATTTGGCTCCAGATAGAGAAATTAAAAGTGTTCAGGAATTCAAATGCCCATTCTGAGATACACAAGGCCTGATTTTAAAGAATATTTATGATTATATGACAAATGTCACCACCAAATAGTTCTAACAGAACAGGAACGAGCTCAGTGCACATCACTTATGCAAGTCACATTCCAGAGTCTCAAACTGGGTAGCAGTAGGAGAAAAACAGAGATCACATATGACAAACCTCGTCTAAACTAATTGACTGGCATCATGGTGGAAGACTATGGCAGAAGTAGAGAAATCTCCACCTTCCAGAGCAGTGTTTAGTGGTCGTAGTTGATCACCCTTCTTTTTTTCCTGTCTTATTCACTGATAAGGCTGATGAAAACAGAAGGTATGACCAGAAGCTACAAGTCCTTTGCAAGTCCCTTGCAAAGCCTGCATTACACATAGTGTAGAAAAGAACATATAAAGGGCAAGATCTTTACTGTGACACTTCCAGATAGAATATATTCTCAAATATATGTAGGTTTCCAATTCAGAAGACCTGCATTTTTTAAAGATCAGGGTCAGACAAAACGTACCTCTAACTCTTGAATACCAATGTTATCTTAATCAACACAGCACATTTCCTCTTGGATGTTAAATCCGAATGCTCAATGGACACATACCACATACTAAATTATTTAGAATACCAAACAACTCCAGGAGACTGAAGGTCCTGGTACTCAGAAGTCAATAGATGTCAAAATCCAGTCACCAAGAACTTCTGCTAGCAATTCATTAGACAGTGAATACTCTCTGTCTAAGAATCAAACATATATAACGCCACAAACAATCCAGTACACAGTTGACGACTCAGTTATCATTGCAGTGCAGGGAATTTAGCCAGAGAACTTTGATTAAAGTAAAACATATGTCTAACTCTCCTGCACTTCTATGAAATTCTCAGTATATACTGTGTAGCATCAATAAAGCAACAACACTGTACTGCAAGTTAAAAGCTCCTACGCTTAACTTCACTCTCCTGTTCCTTTGTTACATGACACAAATACAGCATTTCAAGTATAAGAGCTGGAAAAGTTATTATAAATGTGCCTGCAAGTAAAAAAAAAAAAAAAAGGAACTCTACTTTGAGAACAACTTTTTCTCTTATAAAGCAGCAAAAAGGATTTTTATTTAATTAAAACTCTTAGGGCTCTTATGATTGGATTGTTGGAATGGAGGGATACAGACTCTTCAGGAAGGATAGGCTGGGGAGACGAGGAGGGCGTGTTGCCCTCTATGTCGATGAACAGCTGGAGTCCATGGTGCTCCACCTGTGGATGGATAAAGACCCAATGGAGAGCTTATGGGTCAAGATTAAAGGGAACACAGGGGCAGGTGACATTACAGTAGGAGCCTGCTACAGGCCACCTCATCAGGATGACAGAGCAGATGAGGCCCTCCACAGACAGACAGGAGCAGCATCGCATTCACAGACCCTGGTCCGGACAGGGGACTTCAACCAACATCTGTTGGACGGACAACACAGCGGGGCACAAGAAATCCAAGAAGTTCTTGGAATGTGTTGATGACAACTTTCTTCTTCAAATGGTAGAGGAGCCAATGAGGAGAGGAACTATGCTGGACCTTGTCCTTACCAACAAGGAGGGGCTGGTGGGGAACCTCAAGCTCAAGGGTAGCCTTGGCTGCAGTGATCATGAAATGGTAGAATTCAAGATCCTTCGGGCAGCGAAGAGGGTGTGCAGCAAGCTCACTACCCTGGACTTCAGGAGAGCAGACTTCAGCCTCTTGAGGGACCTGCTTGGCAGGGTAACATGGGAAAAAGTACTGGAGGGAAGAGGGGCCCAAGAAAGCTGGTTAGTATTCAAGGATCACCTCCTCCAAGATCAGGAGTGGTGCATCCCAAGAAAGAAGTCGTCAGGCAAAAATGCCAGGAGGGCTGCATGGATTAACAAGGAGCTCCTGAACAAGCTCAAAAGCAAAAAGGAGGCCTACAGAAGGTGGAAGCAAGGACGGGTAAACTTGGTGGAATACAGAGAAACTGTCCGAGTGGCCAGGAACCAGATTAGGCAAGCTAAAGCCCAGATAGAATTAGATCTGGCTAAGGACATCAAGGATAAGAAGAAAAACTTCTGTTAAGTATGGCAGGGATAAAGGCAAGACTAGGGAAGATGTGGGCCTCTCCGAAAGGAAACCTGGTCACCCAGGATATGGAGAAGGCTGAGGTACTGAATGACTTTTTCACCTCGGTCTTCACCAGCAAGGGCTCCAACCACACCACCCAAGTTGCAGAAGGCAAAGGCAGGGGCTATGAGAATGCAGAACTGCCCACTGTAGGAGAAGATCAGGTTCAAGACCATCTGAGGAACCTGAAGGTATGTGAATCCATGGGACCTGATGAAATCCATCCACGGGTCCTGAGGGAGCTGGCAGATGAACTCGGTAAGCTGCTTTCCATTAGATTTGAAAAGTCATGGCAGCCTGGTGAAGTTCCTGCTGACTGGAAAAGGGGAAACATAACCCTCATTTTCAAAAAGGGATAAAAGGAAGACCTGGGGAACTACAGACCAGTCAGTCTCACCTCTGTGCCTGGCAAGATCATGCAGCAAATCCTCCTGGAATGTCTGCTAAGGCACATGGAAAACAAGGAGGTGATTGGTGACAGCCAACATGGCTTCACCAAAGGCAAATCATACCTGACAAATTTGGTGGCCTTCTACGATGTTGCCACAGCACTGGTAGATAAGGGGAGAGCAACCAACATCATCTACCTGGACTCATGCAAAGCGTTTTGACACTGTCCTGCATAACATCCCGGTCTCTAAATTGGAAAGGCATGGATTTTACGGATGGACCACTTGGTGGATGAGGAACTGGCTAGATGGCCGCACTCAAAGGGTTGCAGTCAATGGCTCAGTGTTCAAGTGGAGACCAGTGACAAGTGGCATTCCTCAGGGGTCAGTACTGGGACCAGTGCTGTTCAACATCTTTGTCAGAGACATGGACAGTGGGATTGAGTGCACCCTCACCAAGTTTGCCGATGACACCAAGCTGTGTGGCGCGGTCGACATGCTGGAGGGAAGGGATGCCATCCAGAGGGACCTGGACAGGCTTGAGGGGTGGGCCCGTGTGAACCTCATGAAGTTCAACCAGGCCAAGTGCAAGGTCCTGCACCTGGGTCATGGCAATCCCAGGCACAAATACATGCTGGACAGAGAATGGCCTGAGAAAAGCCCTGAGGAAGAGTGCTGGTGGATGAGAAGCTCAACATGAGCTGGCAATGCACGCTTGCAGCCCACAAAGCCAACCGCATCCTGGGCTGCATCAAAAGAAATATGGCCAGCAGGTCCATGGAGGTGATTCTGCCACTCTATGCTGCTCTCGTGAGACCCCACCTGGAGTAAAGCACAAGAAGGACATGGACCTGTTGGAACGGGTCCAGAGGAGGGCCAGGAAGATGATTAGAGGGCTGGAGCACCTCTCCTATGAAGACAGGCTGAGAGAGTTGGGGTTGTTCAGCCTGGAGAAGAGAAGGCTCCGGGGAGACCTTATAGCAACCTTCCAGTACCTAAAGGGGGCCTACAGGAGAGATGGGGAGGGACTCTTTATCAGGGAGTGGAGCAATAGGATGAGGCGTAACAGTTTCAAACTGAAAGAGGGGAGATTTAGATTAGATATTGGGAAGAAATTCTTTACTGTGAAGGTGATGAGACACTGGAACAGGTTGCCCAGAGAAGTTGTCAATGCCCCATCCCTGGAAGTGTTCAAGGCCAGGCTGGATGGGGCTTTGAGTAGCCTGGTCTAGTGGGAGGTGTCCCTGCCCATGGCAGGGGGATGGAACTACATGATCTTTAAGGTCCCTTCTAACCCGAACCATTCTATGATTCTAAAACAGTACATCCATTTTGGCTTTAAACTTAATACAGGTTGTTACAGTCTTGTCTATATATTTTTTTGGCTTACTTAAACAATGGAGAGAAGAGTTCATAATTCAAGTATTGACAGATCTTTTACTACTGTGGTATAAATCATTGTGTTCTTTCTTTCTCCTTTGCTTTAATGATAGAAATAACCTTTACTCATCCATGCAATTTTGCTTATTTATCCATATATTCTGATACAGTACATAGAAAAATACTACCGTATTTCCTAATTTTTTTATCCCCCAAAATAGGTAAAACTCTGCATTTCAGCTTTAAAATAATTTATTTCTGCCCCATTCTTAATTGTTGGACATTTTTCATGACTTCACTTTCTAAAACTGAAGACAAAGCCCCATAATTCGTAAATAGGGAAGGGTCCATTTTTTTTTATTTTAGGTATTAACAGTGCTTCACCTTCAAGGTATGTTAAGGATCAGTTCAGTGAAGGTCTATGAAAGCTAACCACCCACTTAAATCGTTTCCTATTCAGGATATTAATTTGTAAAAATTTTTAACTCAAAAGCCTGATCCATTACAAATATATCCAAACAACTGGTAAGCATATTCTCAATAAACTAACTCAAGGATCAAGTACAGTAGTTTATGAAATCTGGATTTAGCTTCTTAGACAAAGAAATCCAGTATGAACTTGAAGAGGCAATGTCCTTTTTTATCCAGACAAAAAGCACTGTGATTACAGCTGACAGTCACAATATTTCATTAAATATTAATATCTACTGCTCTGCCTTGCTCTTACAGCAGCAAAATGATAAAAACAAAGCCAAAAACCCCTGCCCAACTAATCAAATTGTAACTGATCATTGAGGAAAAAAAAACCAACCCAAGACTGCTCTCCATACAGCCAAACCTGAGTTACAGTGCTGGGACTATCTACTGCTCCTTCACTGTGTCTGGAGACAGAGGAAGATCACTCCAAATTGCTAGAGCAGATTCCCTCCAAAACCCACTGCACTGATGTATCTGAAAGGCTGGATGGCATCCAAAAACTGGATAAAAAGATGACAGTGTCTTACCTTTCACAAAATCCGGAACATTGATTTTATTAGGAAAAAAAGTAATGCATTTCTCCTCAGATATACGATTGATACACCACTGGGATGACCAGCAAATACCAACTGGGAAACAGACAAAACCCTGCAGCAACAGGGCACTTACTGGAAGGTAATAAAAGCTTTTCTTGTTACCTAAACATGTACACAACCCTTACTTACAAGATTAAGAAAAAATGCACTGGAAAAAAACCACAAACCGTAACAGGGAGAACCCTAAGGAGAACAAATTACCAGAACAGAAAACTATGCATAAACAATTCAGGCCTTCGTCTCTATGTATAGTTTTAATACAATTACATTTACTATGAGCACATGGGAAGAAAATGGTTATATGGCTGTAGTTTTAACATAAACCATAAACATTTCAAAGGTGCTACATTTAAATAGAACAGGCACACAATTCTGGTAGAAACCTGGCTGGACACCAGACCCAAACACAGACACTAAGGGAGATGCAAAGAGCACTTAGTTCAGAACAATGGGTATCTTTCCAAATCACGAATACGTGGAAAAATCTTTTTGTCCCTCCAGTTTTTCCTCCATCTCTTTATTACTGTTACTCTCACAAATCAAGTCTACCTTGCCACATAATACACTCCATTGCACAACTTGAGTGCTGTGAACACAGCTCTAACTTATGTTGTTTGCCATTAGCTCCACAAGCAAGTTCTGACAGCCAAAAACTGCAGGTCCTTGCTACTGCAAAGACGTAGCTAGCACAATGTTTCCTTATGAACTATTGGTACTTAAGACAGAACTACACATCAGCAAAAAGGACAGAGGAAAAACAAGTTGTTTTAAGCAGAATTAGATGTGGCAAAGATAGAGCAAGCAAGTATGAACTGTAGTTGTGTGCCTAAATAAAGACAGAAGAACATATTACAGCAACACTCTACAACACATCCGTAATCAAATCCTCTGGTCTTCATCATTATGCTCAAAAGGACCACAGTCTGCATGAACATTGGCAGAAAAGTCTACGGAGCATAAGTCACTTGGTTGCTGGGTAATTTGCAGATGGCAGGAATAAAGGATGCACAGTGAAGACTCGCTTCAGGTAAAACCTGAGACAGAACATCTTCAGGTGAAGATGAACCAGCCTTCACTTGTAGCTATCCATCCACTCAAATGTGGAAGCAAGAGAAACAAAGAACTATGTACACTTTCAAACAACAACATAGATATACAAAATCACTCATGTGCTTCTACAGAAATCACTTTGTAGATTGCTCCAAAGTAACATGCTCTTAAAACTGGGGATTTTTGTGTAAATGTGATAAAGAACACCTAAATCTCTGTCCTATGATGTTACCAGGTAACATTCAAATTGCACTCTTTCCTGATACGTTTTAAAGGAAATTCAATTTTGAAAAAAATTCCAAGTCCCAAGCAATTACTTATTATTTACTGTTCTTCAGGGCACCTCAGTGAATTCTGCAAGACACTGTGTTTGCTAAGGAATGCAAAACACTTCCCTTATGGCAAAATTCCTTCAGGTAATGGAACTGTTCCATGCTAGCTGCTGGCTAGAGGATACAAATCATTCCAGCTGATCAAAACAATTTTTTTTAAAGCAAATTATTTTTCATTAATTATTACTTCATGTACATTTACCATTTTTAATAGGTATTTGAGACAAATTTATGTTAAAATAATATACACTCAATAGCTATTTTTGTCAGCAGTATCCAGGGAATATGGTCCAAGTGACCCTACGCTCACCCCAGAGGTTAGGAAGAGCTCTCAACACAGCCGAGGTTTAGCAAAGTTTTTAAGAGGGTTAGTACCAGTCAGCTACAAAGTAATAGTAACAGGGCCCTGTTCTGTTCATTGCCTGGGAATGGTGACTCAGTGTGTAAAGTCGTCTCTTCAACTGATATTAAGCTCTATGAAATAACACCAGATAAATGAAGCATATGAAGACCACATTCTAACATACATCTTCCAGAAATCTCTTGTCAAAAAAATAGGACTTAGGTAAATCACCAAAAACTCCCAAACCAAGCAATTTCTATTTTATAGAAGTTCAAAAGCAGTCTGGGCTACCAAGTAAAATTAGGCACCAAAAGACTCATTTAATATTTTAGAACTGAAATCCTAAAATACTTCATTTTCAAGAAAGTATTTCTGCATAATAGGGCCCGTCAGAGTTTCAGTTGTACCTGGAAGCACCAGGCATTGCGAGGAATACCTTTTTTAGCTTAAAATTGCCAGGATGAATTTCTTGCTTCTCTTCCCAGCTAGCCTACACTCACATCTGGTTTCAACCATATCCTTCTAAGGTTGGTTCAGGGCACCTGTGAGACTGTCAGACTGGCACCTCAGGAGTATTTTAAGCATTTAGCCTTGTAATTCTAAATTTTAAAGCAGTCAAGGCAGCATCAGTTGGACAGCGTTATTGGTTACCAAAATCACCTCACAAAGATACTATTATAAAGAAATTCAAGGATGCAGACAGAGATCTGTCTTACCTCTGGTTACATAAATGCCTCTCTTTCCCCATCTTTTCACTTACTCCATTCTATTCATGTCATACAGTGCAGTTCATTCTTTGCAATACAGATCCAATCTGACTTTCTGGTATATGATGTATTTAATGAAATTCTGATTGCTCTTCATTATAACATATTATAACGAGAAATACTGCCACTCAATTCAGAACACATTCCACTCTGAACCTAAAATTCAATGAATCTTTTTATTCACAAAGTCATACATACTCCCTAGCCTTATAGCTCATTCCACTGTGAGCTAAAAGGATTTTCTGACCTTGTAAGAAAAAACATTAATGAGTTAAAGTTAATTTGAGTTCTTTAAGAAATTCAGATCTGCATCAGTCTTCATCTGCAATTAACTTCATTATGAAGAACTACAAATCCTTCAAGCCTTTACATATTTATAATTCTTAAATAATTTGCAAATGGCAACATGAAGAAATTACATTATAAGTTGCTATTGAGATTTGTTATAGAAGTATGCAAAGCAGTGTGGCCTGTCTCTTGGCAGTGGGCCCTATCTTGCCTTCACACTCATTCTTTTCCAGTGCTGCCTCTAAGGCTTCTCCATGTCAGTAAATGGAGGCAGCGATCACTCAGACATAGCTCACTGCAACGATAAACCCAGTACAAACACAAAGCCAGGTGGCAACTACACATTTTGGTTGCTCACACCAGAAATGATGCAAACTAAATGAAAATCCAGTTAACTAGCCATGATGCTCTGCCTGGCTTTTCTGTTTTACTGCCATGTTGAATGTATTATTTCACTTCTTAAAATGATGTCTAAACAACAACATCCACCAGATCTCCAAATCACTAGAAACATTGGCCAGCTTAGTTCTTCAATGATATTTGGAATTTTTAACCTCAATTTTTTAAAGAAACAAGAAAATATTGAAAAATAATTATATTGATGATAAGGTACTGATATTTACTCCAAAAAATAATAATAATAAAAAAAATAGGGTATTTTATTTTGCTCCAAACAAGGCACTGAAAGCTTTGAAGAATTCAGTAGTTAATGCAATTATAAAACATGTTAAACTTAAAAGCATGTGAACTTTCATTTATTTATTCAGACATACAAAAATACCAACTCAGATCCAAACAGGTAGGGGCATGCAAAAAACAATATAATGTTTCTTTAAGAAGAATTTTACCTGCATTGGTATACCACTACTAATACACCCAAATTATAACAAGACTCTTGCACAATATTACTGTTGTTTGAATGCTTAATGTGACAGAATTAGAGTTAGCGCCAGACATCTTCATGGTGGACATAGTTTGTTTGAATATTTCCAACTAGGGTCAAGTTCATCCTACACAGACACTAATTATGTTTGTTATGTATAATTATGTATCTATGTGTATATGTACACATATATATATGTAATAATATGTATAATTATGACACAGACATTAAAATATGTTTAAAACACTGCCTCACTAGAAAAAGACGACACTTTCAAACTCTGGGGTTTAAGCTGGGACATGCTGCCATCAGTAGAGGCAGTTCAGGAGGAGGGCTACTATATGCAGTACCTTAGAGATGCCTGATGGTGCTCCATCCCATCGGACAGTCCCTCCTGCCCATGGAAAACCTCCACAGCCATTTACAAGAGGCAACTCTAGTTTTGGAAGCCAGTCAGGATCAGGATGGCAGAGATGACAAAGCATATTATCAACAGTTTCATATTGAATCACATTTACCTTTGTCAAAAAAATTACACAAGTTGTTAGACCAATTAGTTATTTCAATGATATGTACCAGAATGTACCAGGCTTATTTCAGAAGAGGCAGAGGAGGTCTGCCACAAAACTGGAGCTATAACACAACGGAAGAGGTTAACACAATGCGGGAGTTATATTCTTACAACTGCTATTACTTGCTCTGTGACTAGAAACTTCAATGTAACTCACTGAATTCTGCCAGTAGCATTCATAGCAGTAATTAGTTCCATTCTACACAAAACAGTTACTCAGAGTAAGATACTACTTAGGGTATGTAGAAAAACCAGCAGAAGGCAGAGGCTGTAGAAGCCTACCTGTACTGCTGCCAGTCTCAAAGGCCTTCCCATCCTCATAATGTCTCTGCAATGTCAAGGTGAGGATGCTTTTGTAAACGGCACTTAAGTACTCAAACAGGCTAACTAGAGTGTGGTTACATTAGCCAGCAGCACAGACCACCAAGAGCAGGTCTGCAGAGTATAATGGTTGTTGGTGCTGAGGACCTCACTTCCACACAATATTAAACATTTCAGACTGCTCATTTTTTCGCCGTGATTTCTTGAACTAGAACAGGAAAAAAAGAGGAGATAGAGCAGAAGAAGGATATAGTATCAGAAAAATTATTAAAACTGATTTTTTTAAATATTTCTGTTCTTCCTAATACTCCTAACTCTTCAAAATTAGTACTTAATCACTGAAAAATTTCAGGATTCCGCTGGAGTTAAGTATCCCCATCAGCCACAGACACCACCTCCATCCAGAACATTCATCCTTAAGTAAGTACAGATGTGGGCTAAGACTTGCATCTCCTAGCTTGTAGGTGAACACCATGCTAAATGGACTTCAAATGCCTCGTCATGTCTGCTACTGTAAGCCTAAAATTGTATTGTGTTTTGTTTTGCAAGCACGCCACAATATATCACACTGTTCCTCCTTTCTTTAATTCAAAGATCTTCTCATATCAATAAGATCTTGCAAGAATGGTATTTGAAAAAGAGGGAAAGAAACTAAGAAATAAGCACTGAAACGAGTTTCTCTGCTTTTTAATGAATTATACATTTTTCTACACAAAACAGTAGAGTAGATTAATTGTGTGTACGTTTATAATCAATGTTTTCAGAATTCCAAATGTTTCATACTCATGTATCCCTCTCATACTCACTGTTACGGGGGCAGCGTTCCTACTAAGTCTAATTTGTCTCATGTTATGTCCCTCAACACACTGCCCGCTACAGGAATGGCATAAGCAGAACAGAGGTGGGGTGACATGAGCACACATCTATGATTCCCTCTAGCTTAGCATTCGTATCTCTGCTGCCTCCGTTTTCTGGGAACTTGGAATTTCTTCTTGCAAACAGAAGTTTTACACAGCCAAAAAAAGACTAGTCACACATATTCAATCATTTTACTAAGCTCAGTACCCAGAATATTCAAATAGAAAGAAACAGCTATCAAAATAGCAAATATTAACATGTATCTTAAATTACTGTTGAGAAATTAGAAAAAATATTTCTACCTAAGTCTTTCTAACTTCTGCTTCTATGTTGTTGAAATTTCATTTTCAAGTAAAGCTGCCAACCAGCTTTACTGAAATAAAAGATTTTAATCGCACTTGACAATCCCCAAACTGCTCTTACTTGGAAGAGTGTTCTTCAATATTATCCACTGAAAGAAAATTTATATTTAAATTCATCCCTTTTCTCATTGCATTGATTCCCCTGCGAAGTAGATGGAAAACAGGATTCCACCTGTACAGTTGGTGAAAGAAATATCTAGAAAGCAAAAAATAAATCGCAAGTTCTACATATGCAAGTAGATTGACATCTAGTGTGAAAACACTGAACTACAAAGCCTACACCGCATATCAACAAAGATGAATGTAAAATAACTAATATATATATTTGTTTAAATGACAAGAGAACCAAATCCCTCAAATAAAGCACCATCAAATCGTCTTTTTTCAAATAGCTACACAGAGCCAAAAACATTGTACTAGAGACTGAGGAAGTGCAGCTTCTAAAAAAGAACTGAGATGTTAGCAGTAAATCTTAAAAGCCAATGACAGAATCGGGAATGAAACTCAAGACAGGAAGGCTGAGGAGAGGAGCACAGGCTAGCTGGTCAAGCAGAAGTTTTTTCTAGCCTTGGATAAGGTGAAGCAGAAAAGTTAGAGACAAAGACAGAATGACTTTTTTTTGTTTTAGAGTTAATAACTGAAAAACATCTTGAATATCTTCATTTCTGTGATGTAAGCCTAAAGACTGATGAGGAGTGGTGTAAATAGTCCTTAGACACCCATGTTCTTTAGCACTATGCATATAGCCATAAAAAACAAAGTGTTTATGCTATAAAATAGACAAATAAAAGGCTTTTCATAGTTACCCCACTGAAGATTGAACCCTAGTATGAACATAATTATCCTAGAATTTAGCTTATTAAATATCTTTAATCAAAGATGCTTTCATTCCTGCAATGTAATCTCAAAAGTGTTGGTCACCTTTTTATTCTTACCAGTAGCACGTTTAAGTTCATGGTAGCATTGGATTTTGGACATAGACACATTTTCATAGCAGTTTCAGTCATTTCAGGCCTATTTACAACTTCTTGTCTGTAGTAATTTTGTAAAAAAAGTATCTAAAAAATAGTATCTTAAAAAGCTGACAGAAGTGCATTCACACTTCAACCCCCAACACACTGATGATTCATTTACTATAACAATATTAGGATATCTCTTCCAGCCCCTGCCAAAATCTCCCCAAGCCTATTCATTTCATACCCATATACTTAGAGATATTAGATGCCTTCCAGAAAATAATAGTGTCAGACTATCGATAATATTTGCGTGATGGCCCTTGTCTGTGCCCTTTTTGTGTCACTGTTGAAAACAGCTCTTAACAGAACACAAACTTCCAGCCAAAAACAGTTTACAAGCCTCCTACCAAATAAGAGTAGAATTAAACGGCAGCAGCTGGAGCTGTTTGAGATGTCAACCACACATATGTTCTCACTCCAGGTATTCTTAGAGACAACACACAGCCTGTCCACCCCCATCCTTATGCTCAGTGTATGGATATATTAGATGGATTAAACATTGCTACCTTATTTCCCCCTCAATCACAGAATTCTGGAATTAAAAAGCCTTTGAAAAGGCCTTGAGGGAAGCAGGAGCATGGAAATAATTACGCATAGAGACAATGCAACCTAAAGATACTGATAAGAAATTTTGTTTTACATATTTGATTAATTGTCCATATTCACACAAGGAAGCCTTCAGGCCACACAGTATTATTTTGCATTTAGCATCACCTAATATTACCAAACTAATATTAAAGAGCAGTCAACAGCAGACATATGGTATCGACAGGCATCTAAGATAATTCTTATCTCTCATTAGTTTCTGTATTTCCCACTATTATTCCTCAACTCTTAAGTTTTTTGACAATTGTTGATTGTCTCAAATCCAAAAATCACAGTGATTAAATTGTGTTCTGATAACCTATCACCCTGGTAATTGCCAAAGTTAATTCTTTTTTATAAGTAAATATGATTCCTTAGCTTGACATTAACTCAATATGTTAACCATTGAACAATTGACAATTTCTAATGGTAGGTATGACCAAAGGCTTGTTTTTACTCATGAAAACTCAGGACTCAAGGGAATTTCTGTGCAATGAGTCAGAAGCAAGTGATGACTTCGGGATAAGCTCTGGAAATGGTAAATGCATCTGGAAAAATGAAAGAAATAGCTCACTGTCCCATTTTTGCAAGGGCAAAGAGCAGAAAACTGTAAGCCTACACACTGAAGTAAAACTTTCCTGACAGTAACTATACTGTACACACTAAGTCAACCGGAAAATAGTTTCTTGGCACTATTAAACCCTACAGAGTTTTAAAGAGAAAGCTAAAAAGAATTTGCTCAATACCAAAGACCCTGCTAATCTCAAATATACTGAGTTTTGCTCCCCAAGCTAAGGATTTTCAGAAACTGCAAACAAGTTTCCCCTGAGGAAAAAAAATCCTTATCTCGTCAATTTTTGTTTTGTGCTAGCAACCCAACAATATGAAACTAACTAGAAAAATGCCCAATAAGGATCCATGACTGCACACAAGATAACTACTCTGGAAACACAATGAAAACAAATGAAAATTGCATCGTTTTTGGAACAAGCGGCTTAAGTTTCGTTTTCCTTAAGTATCTGACAGATCTAGGGAGTAAGTTTCGTTATACTTACTTGACTCCATTCGCCATATCTTACACGTTAGGAATGTAATTTATAGTTCATCATGTCGCTTTTAAAGTTTATTCCTACCAAAAGCAGTTTGTGTCTCATCTTCTCTTCACACACTAATCCCGACACTTGAAGTCATAGAATCATAGAATTGCCTAGGTTGGAAGGGACCTTTCAGATCATCGAGTCCAACCATCAATCTAACTCTGACAAAAACCATCACTAAACCATATCTCTAAGCACTACGTCTACCCAGCTTTTAAATACCTCCAGGGATGATGATTCCACCACTCCCCTGGGCAGCCTGTTCCAATGCTTGGTAACCCTTTCAGTGTAAAAATTTTTCCTGATATCCAACCTAAACCTCCCCTGGAGCAACTCAAAACCATTTCCTCTTGTCCTATTGACTGTCACTTGGGAGAAAAGATCTACCCCCACCTCTCTACAACCTCCTTTCAGGTAGTTGTAGAGACCGATAAGGACTCCCCTCAGCCTCCTTTTCTCTAGGCTAAACAATCCCAGCTCCCTCAACTGCTCCTCATGAGACTTGTTCTCCAGACCCCTCACCAGCTTCATTGTCCTTCTCTGGACCCGTTCCAGCACCTCAATGTCTTTTTTTGTGGTGAGGGGCCCAAAACTGGACACAGCACTCGAGGTGGGGCCTCACCAGTGCCAAGTATAGTGGAACGATCACTTCCCTAGTCCTACTCACCACACTGTTCCTGATATGGGCCAGGATGTTGTTGGCCTTCTTGGCCACCTGGGCACACTGCTGGCTCATATTCAGCCGGCTGACCACCAAGGCCCCCAAGGTCCTCCTCTAGCAGCCCTACTCTGTACACGAAGTACAGAATTTTCACTGGACATGGGCAGTTTAAAGAAGACCATAATTCAAATGTGATAAATCAAGAGAGTTTTTGTATACAACTAGAGGAAGAGAAACAACATAAATTAAATAAACCTCCCGACATCCCAAGATACAAACACTCCACAGTTCAAAGAAAGACTGCAGAAGTTAAAGAAAGGAATACTGAATGGATGAAAGAAGTGAACACATCCAAAAGCGAAACATGAGATTCCTGCTGTGGAGAATCTCTAATTATGAAGCAGTTGCTATTTCATACCATATTTTATTGGCTCATGAGCTACACACACCACACTATATTTTAACTTTGTTGTGAGGCTGAGAAATTTAGAGCCTCCTCTCTAGATTCCAATATAGCTCTGTCCGAACATTTCCCAGAAAAACAATTCAGAATTCAGTTAAACCAACTATCAAACAGAGATACAGGATCTGCTTTTTCTTATTTGTCATTAGTATTATACTGGGTTTAATTAAAAAAAAAAAGACTACGTGTCTTGACATTACTTGAACATAATTATTTTCTTTATTTTTACCAGTCTTTTTTTCTTTATTAGAACTGGACATCAGAAGAACAAAATGTGCAATGAACCTGAACAGATATGGCACACAACAAGAAATACCTGGAAACTAGTCGTAATACTCTTAGTATCTCCTTTTCACCAGAGATTATTACTAATCACACACATTCAGATTTATTAATCAAGTGCCAGAAAATCATGAGACCAGCTGAAATCTTATGAGATCTTTAAAATAAAATTCAGAGGTTTTGCTTACCTTTGGGTTTTGGCATTATTGTAACTGTACCAACTTTTTCTCTGCAACATACAAGGCTCAAAAGCTTTCTTTAAAACAGAACTTCAATTCCTACATAAGAGGTTTGTACCAAGCATTGGAGCTTTAAGAAAAAACATCAAGTATTGTCACAAAAATCTTCAGTTAGCAATGCCAGTCAATCAAGATGCGATCACTGAGTCATTAGTAAATACTACCAGTGTGCCTGAAAAGGAACTTCACAAAACTGTTGCTGTTCTCTAGAGAGTTAATTAACTAAAAATTAACCTCCCTTTCTAGACATTTTTAGACATTTTATCTTATTCACCAAGTAAAACACACCAGAAGTTGTTTGCTAGACCAATAGCCCTCTTTGCATAATTTCTTAAGTTATAGCCCTTTCTCCCACAGGAATTGAATTTTTCACCTTTCTTGAAAAAAATAAGCTTATACGCTTTGAAAAAACCCTTTATGAGGTTGGCTTTCTCTATTTTTAATATATTACTAGATTGCTTAAATTTCATCAAGGCAAAATTTCTTTGTCATCCAGTCACTTTGTCCCACTGTAGTGGTATAACAATAGCCAAAACTTCAATTTAAATTGCCACAAGAGGAACTTGTTTGCTTTGCTGTCAAGCTGTAGTAGAGTCAGAACAACTGGCAGGGCAAAAGTGCTCATCCATTTCAAAGTCTGCTGGCCTCAAGACAGCTGCTCTTCTTTCTATTGGAGAGTGACAGAATCAAGGAAAATCAATAATCATTTAGAAGTACTTGTTTCTCCTGCCCATCTTAATCTTACCTCTTTGAGCTGGTTATAGAACCAGAACTAACATTTTTTTTTTATGTCAGCAGGTAGAGTACTTCATCATATGCCTTCCTTTTAAGTGAACTTTATCTCATTGCCTCCACCAACCCCAAGGCTAAGAAAAAGATCTTTTTGCTTACTGTATCAACAATCCTGTACCCTTAGCAGGGGGCAGGTTCACAAGGTCCTGTTTGAAATACTGTCTGCAATGGTAATAATGCACAAGTTAATGTAAATGTGTTTTTCTTATACACTAGTTAAACATAAATGCTTGTTTTACACAACAGTTACAGGCTTATGTTACATTGCCAGACACTACAATTTTGTTTTCTTTAAATACACAGCAACTTTTAAAAAATTCTAAGATCACTGTAAAGACCAAGATGGCTGTATAACAATGATATAGAATATACATTATGGTTGTCTACAGCACAGCCCTTCCATTTTGTACGCCTGTATTTAGATGTGACCTTGAGATTAATTCCAAAAGCCATTGGCATGTTACACTGCTGATCCACTTTAAGAACAGGGAGGCAGCTAGAGAAGAGAAAAAGGTTACCAACCACAATGCTCTAAACAAGTGGCATCAACATTAACTTGGAATGGACTGCGTGTTCCACCCTCCGGCAAGCCTGTGTCACCTCTGTTCGCGTTCATTTCACCACTGCTAACTTTCATTTGCGGATTTGCCTAATCTTGTGACCAGCTGAACATGACGATTCTGGACTGTATTTTAGGAGGTGTAGATCAGACAATTTATTTCTACCTAAGGACAGCTGTTTAAAATTAACACTCGCCACATACTAGGTATACTTTATTAACATCAATGCATTATTGAAATTACTATAAATTCTTTGTCCTTTCCCACTTTGTCATTTGAGTTTTTTTTTTCTAACAGCAGCAACAATAAGCAACTGCCTACCAGGGAAACAACCACTGCAAACAGTTTGCTACCCTGGAACACTGACTCTCATTAACCAAAGGGACTACATATTTACTGCCTTCAGTGGCCTCGCATTTCTGTTCCTTTTCTTCACTAAAAAAGATTGGCTTAGGCAGCGTATATCACCTAGCAAAGAATAAGAAAATATGCTATTTCTGTCAAGGCCCCCATATCTCAAAGCATATGCTGTGATTTTGAACAGGCAATGAAGCAGAGTCAGGCAAATGTTTCCCATAACAAGTGCCATGATGCAGTCAGGGAGATATGCACAGACAGACCCTTGCACCATTGGAGTCCCACTAACAACACCTGGGCTCCACATTTGTACAGAAGCTATCCATTTCAAGATTAATGTCATAACTTCTGATAGGCACATTAGCTGGAAAAACATTTAGAGCATTTTAGTAAGTTCTATTTTCAAACCACTTGGTAACAGGGACTTCTTTATGCCTTTCTACGGGGAGTCATGTTCCCAGTGTCATGATCCCCTTGGGAGTAGACAAGTTTCCATGTAAGATTCCAACTAAAGCCATTAACTTCATTTGGGAAGATAGTTAAAGCACAGTCAGGAAGAAGAGAGCCAATAGCACAGTGTGGCTTCCTTAGGGGCACTGTTGTCAGGGTAAAGGCATCAGGCAGGTCTCTAGTGGGAAGGATTCTTCAACAATCCCTGCACAGGTCACTGCTGTCCCACAAGCTTCAGCATCCCCTCCCACATCAATCCCACACAGCAACATGACATTTTAACTCATTGGGCAAGGCAAACACTGGCACCTATCCCATCAACACGCTTCGTACCCAGGCCCATATTTGCTCCTTACTTTCCAGTTTCCATTGGTCTCCAGCAGGCATACCTTACATGCCTGACAACTAGAAAACCTGAGATGATTTAAGTCTATTAGACGGCTCCAAACACAACCAAGCAAAAAGACTTAGTATTTCTCACAATGCGTGGGGCTCAATGTCAGTCTTCTACATGTTTCTGGTTAGAAGGAACAGGAACATCTCTTAGTATTAGCTAAAACAGTAAACCAAACACTAAGTTGAATAGATTTTTGTTTGCCTAAATTCACTGAATCATTGTGACTAAATTCCGGCAAAAGAACAGCTTTCAGAAGATGAGAATAACATACAGTTTTAATACAAGACTACAGGTCTGGTTTTTTATAAGTTTATCTATGGGTCCGCAAGTCCTGAGAATTCTGCTGTATGTACTCAAACAGCATGGCAGAGATAAATCCTGCCTGCTGTTCTGGTCCTACACCAAAACCCTTTAAAAGGATAATGAAGACAGCATCACATTTCATAAGAGATTTCCTGAATGCCTGCTGAGCTGACCTTGTTTACAAGTACTCACTGAAATGATTAACTGCTCATATGTTCCACTCCACACTGCCATGGCTCAGAATTTTCTGCTTATACTATCCATATGGACATGAGCCAGAAAGAAAATTTCTATGTAATTATCCAATTATTATAAATGTTAGCATTTAACAAAAAAATGCCAGCTGGCATATATAACAACCACTTCACTTCTATTGTGCAAAAACTACAAAAGGCATTTGTTTTCTTACTAATAGCTATAAAACACAGACAAAGTTGAACACTTTTGTTTCATTTTAAACTACAGGATCAGAAGGGCCAAGAGAATAGAGTGGTGAAGGACTGGACTGGGAGTCAGGAATCAACTTGAATTCAGAGACTGCAACACTTCCGTGCGATTGAGCCAGCCAGTTAATCTCTGTGCTACAGGTTTCCATTTGTAAACGAATGCTTTCTCATTCTCTGGCTTTATTGCTTAGTTTTACTACCTGTTCTTTAGTAGTAGGAACCTCTTAGTAACATCTTAATAAAGCAGAATGGGATCCTCACTGGCTACAGCCTGTAATTTTTTTTCTTTATACTGTTTAACATCAGGGAGATTTTGACAGTAGAAATATATGATTTCTTCTGAACGTAGCAGAAACTGACTGCTCCAGGTGGACAGAGAAATCAACCGATATATTAATAGAATCATAGAATGATTTAGGTTGGCAAGACCTTTAAGATCATTGAGTCCAACCATTAACCTAGCACTGCCAAGTCCACCACTAAACAATATCCCAAGGCACTGCATCTACAGGTCTTTTAAATACCTCCAGGGATGGCGACTCAACCACTTCTCTGGGCAGCCTGTTCCAAGGCTTGACAACCCTTTTGTTGAAGAAATTCTTCCTAATATCTAATCTAAGCCTGCCCTGGCACCTCAAGTTATGCAATGATATAGTTTGAAACAGTCCAAACGCAGTTACTGGAAACTAGATAAAAGCATGCTATTTGCTGAAATTTAGAGCAAGGTGTTATTCTTCAGTGCTTTATTGACTTTAGCTAACCATCCCACAGAAGCCCAACAACTTTGTTACAATGATGAGTGCAGGACTGGGTATCAGTAGTCCCACGTCTCCCTCTCAACTGCACCACAGATTTGCTGTACAAGACAGAAAATGATGCCCCGTTTCCTTTACGTAAAGCATGGGAATAGTCCATATGTAGCTACTCAACAGAATTGTTTTCAATTTTAATTCACATTTGTGCTAAGAATTTAAAAATGTGAGTGATTACTAAAATTTGCCTCAGCACTCGTTCCAAATATACGTAGTACCTTCATGACTATAATTTCAGCACCATTACAATAGCGTAAGGTAAATATGAACTCTGTCCTTTTTTGAAGTTATACTATATCACTACTGTTGCAATTATTATGATGTAATTAACCGCAATAATAGCATCAAACACCCCCTAGGCCAGGTGCATGCCAGTTGACAGCTGAACTTCATACAAAACTGCTGATGTGTTGTGTGAACTGGGCAATATAGAAATCCATTAGATCTTGATCTTCAGGGGATCCCAATACAATATCCTGACATCCCTGGCACACCTAAAAAAAGAAAGCACTTCAATCTTCAAATCAGAGATGCATCTCATTTCACTCATGCTAATAATCAACACTTTTTTCCCCTAATTGAGAGGATACAGCAGGTAGAGGAAAGCTGAAAATTCAAATAAATACAACTGCGTTAGCAGGGTTCATCACTAGGACAGCCAGGATTCAATCGGCTTTGCTCTCCCGAGCAGGTCTCACACAACACACTGTGGCAATTACTGCTGAGTTTGTGAGGGCAGCAGGATAATATGATATAGCAATTCATACTCTGAAAAAAAGATCTGGAAAAGCAGACAAAACGGACAGCAGTCATTTTGCAAGGCATCATGGGAGCCCTGTTTGCCTGAACTTTTGCAAAGCTGACCACATCCTAACTTTTTTCAAACAGAAGTGGACATCCCATGAGTGATATCTGTGATGAACAGGAGGGAACAGCAAACGTGTTTTCCTATCACTGATGCTGAGTAATACTGCTCAAGCACAGTTTCCCAGCCAAGTAGGGCACAGCACACGCAACAATAAAATGCAGCAGCACAAATAAAAATTCTATCTGTGTATGTACTCCCAACCACAGATAGGCTACAGGTGTGATTCCCTGCAAAACAGGCGGCTGACCTAAGAGTTTGAACAGATTCATCTCCAAACAGAACGCAATTTGCACTCCAGCAAAGTCGTTTTCAGGAGAATACAGTGCCAGTCTGTCTGAGGCTGCTGGGGAGCCTGAGCTTTCAAAAGTCCAAAGCCTCAAGATAGTTGTGCTATCCAGACTTGCCTAAGACCAATCCTTCCAACGCTCCTGGCTCTGCAAAAGCCTCTGCAGAGCCCCCTTAAGGCCAGAGTCCTTACAGCCCTCTGACTGACGAGAAAGATTTGTTTTCAGGCTCCAGCTCCTGGATCCACCGTCTGCAAAAGCAGCACAGGTGAGGGAGATCTCAGACTAGCAGCAGCTGCTCTTTTCCACTCCTCCTAGAATACACAGCCAAACCATCTAATTTTCCTAAACTCTTAAAAACCTCCTCTGCAGAACACTAAGCCATCTAAATTTGAAGAAGATTTTAAGCCTACAGACTGACAGTGTGGTATAGCTGTGCTGTCTGAAAAGTTTCCTACTGCTGACCTTGAAATCTAATTTCAAGGAATGGCTTATATTATACAACGAGCAGGGACAGAGGGTCAGGATTAGCATTTGTAGAACATAACAGGATTTCAGGTGAGTTCCTATATGGCAGACCAAACCTGTTCAGATCCAAAAATATGATGACTGAAATCTCACTAAATGATTGCTGGGATTGTTGCAAGCTTGAATAGATTGGGTTTGCTCCTCCAGATAGTTTGGTTTCTAGTATATATTAAAATTCTATGGCTTATAGCGTCAAAAAAAGGGAAGGAAAACTATTTGTCTGGGACCCTCTCCCATTAGAATGGTCATTGGGAGTTCATAGAATCTTCAGGGTTGGAAGGGACCTTTGAGATCATTGAGTCCAACCATACACACACGAAAAAAAAACCTACAATCTCTGTCACTAGAGCATGCCCTGAAGTGCCAAATCTAGACATTTCTTAAATACCTCTAGGGATGGTGACTCAACCACCTCCCTGGGCAGGCTCTTCCAGTGCCTGACCACTCGTTCAGTAAAGTAATTCTTCCTAATATCTAATCTAAACCTGCCCTGCCGCAACTTCAGACCATTTCCTCTGGTCCTGTCATTATCCACCTGGGAGAAGAGGCCAACCCCCACCTCTCTACAACATCCCTTCAGGTAGTTCTAGAGGGCAATGAGGTCTCCCCTCAGCCTCCTCTTCTCCAAGCTAAACATGCCCAGCTCCCTCAGCCTCTCCTCATCTGACCTGGTCCCCAGACCCCTCACCAGCCTGGGAGCTCTCCTGTTGGCCTTCTTGGCCACCTGGGCACACTGCTGGCTCATGTTAAGCTGGCCGCCCACCAGCACCCCCAGGTCCTTTTCTGCTGGGCAGCTTTCCAGCCACTCTTCCCCAAGTCTGTAGCGTTGCTTGGGGTTGTTGTGACCAAAATGCAGGACCCGACACTTGGCCTTATTAAACCTCATACAGTTGGCCTTGGCCCATCGATCCAGCCTGGCCAGGTCCCTCTGTAGAGCCTTCCTACCCTCCAGCAGATCAACCCTCCCACCGAGTTTGGTGTCATCTGCAAACTTACTGAGGGTGCACTCAATCCCCTCATCCAGATCATTGATAAAGATATTAAACAAAACTGGCCCCAAAACTGAGCCCTGAGGGACACCACTGGTGACCGGCCACCAAGAGGATTTCACCCCATTAATCACAACTCTCTGGGCACGGCCATCCAGCCAGTTTTTACCCAGTGAAGAGTACACTTTTCTATGCCATGATTCACCAGCTTCTCCAGGAGAATGCTGTGGGGGACGGTGTCAAAGGACTTACCAAAGTCCAGACAGACAACGTCCACAGCCTTCCCCACATCCAGAAGGTGGGTCACATGGTCATAGAAGGAGGTCAGGTTGGTTAAGCAGGACTCCCCATGACCTCCCTTTCCTAAACCCATGATGGCTGGCCCTGATCCCTTGGCTGCCCTGCACTTGCTGTGGGAGCTCACTCAAGATGATCCTCCCCATGATCTTTCCTGGTACCAAGGTCAGGCTGACAGGCCAGCAGTTCTCCGGATCCTCCTTCCGACCCTTCTTGTAGATGGGTGTCACATTAGCCACCCTCCAGTCAGCTGGTACCTGCCCTGTTGACCAAGGTTGTTGATAAATGATGGAGAGGGGCTTGGTGAGCTCTCCCACCGCTCCCTGAGTACTCCTGGGTGAATCCCATCCGTCCCCATAGACGTATGTGCGTGTAGGTGCAGAAGGAGATCATTGACTACTTCCTCCTGGATTACGGGTGGGCTGTTCTGCTCTCCATCCTTATCTTCCAGCTCAGGAGGCTTGAACACCCTGGGGACAGCTGGTCCGACTATTAAAGACGGAGGCAAAGAAGGCATTAAGTATCAGCCTCCTCCTCAGCCTTGGTTGCAACTTTCCCCCCCGCATCCAGTAAAGGATGGAGATTCTCCCTGGCTCTCTTTTTGTTGATGTATTTATAAAATATTTTTTTTGTTGTCCTTTATGTTAGTGGCCAAGTTGAGCTCCAGCTGGGCTTTTGCCTTCCTAATTTTCTCTCTGTATAACCTAACGAGATCTCTGTACTCCTCCTGAGTTGCCTGTCCCTTCTTCCAAAGGTGGTAAACCCTCCTTTTGTTCCCAAGTCCCATCAGAAGTTCCTTGTTCAAGGAATCTTTCCTCAAATGTATTATCAGCTGCCCATTTTAAAGCCTGCTTTACTTTTATTAGGTTCTGAATACTTTCTAGACTGATTTTCTTTGTTCCTTTAGCAGTGAGGAAACAAGCAGGAAGAGCCCACAGCATCACAACATAGGAGCACAAGTCTGAACACCAGTGGAAAGCATTTAAGGTACACAAACAGAGTATTCATCATAGATTAAAACAGCCAGCTCAGCTGTTTCACCCTAACTACAGAAAAAACATCAAATACCAGCTTTGAAAAGACAGCTTCTAATCCATTAACACAGAGTGACTATAGTAAATCAACTCAAGAGCAAAAGGATATCAGACCAAACCCAGTGTCTTCTCCAAGTTTATGTACGTGATTCCCTGTAAAGAGACTTCAGTATGCCCTTCATAGGGGCCACATAAAACAAAGGCAAAGATACACAAAGTAATGTTAACTGCGGGACAGTTGGTAACATCCAGCACAGTTCAAGGAAAAAATCTCAAGGCACCACATTAAGCAAATAAACACTGTATATCCCTAGAGTGTAAGATAAGGGATACTTGGAGGGAAGAGTTGGGAAAAAAAGCACAAGACAACATTGAGTTATGTATTATATAATGAAGTTACCCAGCAATACATTTTTTTCTACTGCTGCGACGCACTAAATAGGGGCAGAGAGAAGAGCAGCATAAGAAACAATTCTGATTTTTTTTTTCTCCTGTACACAAAGGGCATATCTTAAGTACGTAGGTGTGAAGCATACTCATCTTCAATAAAAATATGGTAAATAAACTGAACATAGCTTGCTCCTGAACCAAATCAGTACTGTAGTAATTTGTGGAATAAAACAAACAGGTATTTCTCAGCAACATAAAAAGGCTTCAGAGCCTTTCCGCCTAAAACAAGCTCTAACTAGCCTCCTCTTCCTTTCTGGCTATCTGTGCAGCATGGCATAAGTAATAATGAATCCACTTAATGTCCCAGATTCATCTAGCTACTGAAGTGCCTAAATCCTAGAAACATGATGCTTTTTCCAAGTCAGCATTTTTACCACCAGAATGTTGGTAAGATCACTACTAGCAAGATTCACAGGATATATGCATAATTCAACTAGTGAATTCAGAACTAAATCAAATCCACCCACTCAACACAGGATACACGGTTAATCATCTACCCTCTCCTTTGTATGCTGTCCATTTGGACTAGAAAATTTTTGCATTCTTATGGAATTGCATCTGGTATTATATTATATCTGGTATTATATATCTGGTATTGCATCTGGTATTATACACGATGAAATACATACATCTGAAAAATATTCCCACGTGATTTCTCACCAGAAGCAAGGGCTACTACTAGCTTAATCCTGAATCTTTTTGCCTAGTTTGTAACGCTTGCTCTGGGGACAGCAGCAGCATTCTTGGAGAGGTCTTTTCATCCTGACGTTATACAACCTTAATATTAGTTTAATGTTGCTTTCTCCTGTGGATTACAAACACAAATCTTGAGACCCAGAATAACACCCTTCATCCCTCTTAAGATAGAAAAGTGGTCATAACAGGCTTGTTCCCCACTTACTGGACTATTAACCTTCAAACATAAACAGCACAAAAAGGAAAACAAACCCTTTCAGTCATCAAGTGGGAAGATCAGAGAATGAAACAGACATTATAATGTCTGTACTGTAGTACAACTCATTTCTAATCTATCCAGACTTTTCAATGCTTGGCTTTACAAATTCAGTAATGATCTTTTAACATTGCTCTGCACATTTAATCTCCATTTTTAGACCAGCTGGCTGAATTTTCTTCCTTCTCAGTAAGCTTCTGTAGGTTAAAACATCAAGTGGACACCCTTATCAAATTATAAGTGTTAGCTACCCTTTCAGCATACAGAAGATCTATTAATTCTTACATCTTGCACTTTTCAGAAGGCAAAGATCTACTATGATATCCAGCTACAACGCAGGTATCCCTGGCTATTTTTTAGTTCATGCAAATGACAATTAGTATCTACCTAAGGAGAAACATCAGAATTTACATGAAACCAAACCAAAAAGTTTCATACCAGAATTTTTATCACTTTTGGCATGGCTTTCTGGACAACACTGAAAAAATTCAAAACCATCCTACACAATCTTTGTGTCTAATCTGCTGAAACATATTAGCCTTAAGCAATGCAGTTTAAAAAACATTTTAAAATGCCACTATTTATTTCAGTAGAAAAAACACTTCAGAATTTGAGGTCAAAGAAAATGTGTTTGAATAAGAAAAGCAAAACAAAGAATTGTATTTCTAAAGCTGTTCTTTAAGAACCACATTAGTTGTTTTTTCAGAACTTGTTTGAAACACCACATGCAAGCAGTGGCCAAGATGCCTGTATATAAATTAACTGGAGTTTATATACAATAGCATGTGTATAATTCATGCACATGAATAAATTCAGTCTCTCCAGCATCTGAACCTTTTCTACATAGGAAATTATATCAAGTTTCTCAGTTTCCTTCCTTCAAATTTATGCAATTTGATATAGGCAAACACAAGGAAGCTCTGCTATGTGCCAAGATGACTGGAAGCTAGAAGGTATCATTGACGAAGCATCTAGCTTGATATTTCAAGCTAGAAAACCCTGCTGAGAAGCGAAGTACAGCATCTGAGCGTCACTGCTGTGCAAACAGAGTCCCACAGCTTTTGGCTGTTTCAACAGGGGCAAAGGAAGACTGTGCCTCAGAATGCAACACAGACATTGTCTCAGCAATCTTGACAGAGTAAGCCATATTCAACAGGACCAACATTTAGAACCTTCCATCACTCAAGTACTAGTTTTATTTCATACTGCAAAAACCCAGGCAGCTTTGTCAAATATGGCATCTATAACAGGTTTCAAAGAAACTTACACTTTTCAAGTACCTGCTTTTATGGATAATTACCAATTTGTTGCCAAAGATCTATTTTTAACCGTTTGACATTTGCATTACAATCCTGCATTTAGTAAAATTTGTTAAAATATATGTTTATCAACATATATTACTATGAACACTTCAGTGATCAGAAATGGAATCAGATACTTTATTAGGAATGTCAGTTCCACTGAGCTACTGCAAATTCCCAGCAACTGTAAAAATTACTAGATTTAAAAAAAATCTACATGCTCATACCATATAGCTATCTTTATACCCCAGCAGAGGAAATGGAGGTGTGTGGGTGAACTATTCCATATTCAGAAAGTCATAACCATCGTTAAAAGCTTTAGTGGTTTATGACATTTCAAAGTAAAGAACTGGGACAATCCAGCATAGTCTAAAAAACAGGACCTGTGGCAGGAGTCCACTTCTATTTCTGGCTCTGTCACTGGTGGGCTGTGTGACCTTCAGTGGAGAGCTACACCTCTCTTCCTTCGACCACTCCTGGTCCCGCCTTTTGCTATGTCCCTAAGTGACTAAAAAGTGACTATAGTGATGACGGCAGATGGCACTGCTGTAGAATATAAAATGGCAAGGGCAGAACAAGGGTAAGCCACTAGGCCTCCAGTTTTGTGTTGGAAACATGCAGCTCTCCCCTTCAGCTAAATATCATTAATATCTTATTGGTTTTATTCTCAGAAACTGGTAACAAAAAAATTACATCTTCTGACTTACCTGACCCATTCCTTGTCTTTGCAAGCAGAGTACAGTTGCTACAATAAACTGTAATTAGTTCTTTATTTATCTAGTTTTGAACCGCTAAAACTCCAAATAACAAGGTTTAATACCGTTCTTTCACAGGTCATCATCAGTAACATTTAGTAAATTTAATTTGCAGGACCAACCTGAGCTTGCATAACTTAAATAGTTCACAATTTAGCCTGTCAATTTTAAATAATAAACAAATAATCATATATAAGAAATTAATACCTCAAACATTTGGTATGAAGAGGTAGTCATATTTACCATTATACTAGCCACAAAGATTATAGTTTAACATAATTAATTTTCTAGTATAGGTTACTTGCACCTTTAAACAAATAAAAATAAACGCAAACGAAAAAATTGAGCTTGTTATACTTGGATCCACACTGAACTATAAAAACCTGTCATATTTCTTGTCATCTGACTGCTATTGAGTCACTGAAATACTGTAAATCACCTTCAGCAGTAATTAATGTAAAAACTGTACTTCATTACAACCATAAATGAGAACACATCCTAACCCTTTTTCACTATTTCACATTTTAGCAAAGTGAGAAAGAAAGCTTAAAGAACGTGGTTTTAATTTCTCTCTCCCCTTTCCTTCAGAATACATCACTGTCAGCTTCCCAAGAACAGCACATCCAGGAAAGATTTCAGCCATACTATCATAGTGCACAGCTGCCTCACTGACAAGACACAAGGTAAACATTAAGTGCTCTATGAATGTGGAGCCTATTTTAAGAACACAACTGCATTTGTCTTTGAAGAACAGTAAGAGTTTCTCAACCTACTTCATTTGTTTTGAAGTACTTGTATTAAGATGGTCTAATGAGTTCTTTCTTCCTAAATCCTCTCTACCCTATTTGACCATAAACTTGGTTTCAACCCCGCCTTGGTATTTCACTTCCACTGCAACTGGCTCATTCCTCCGACATTCTCCTCTCCCATATTAAAAGATTTCAGAATTTTCCTTCTATCTCCAGAACCAACTTCCCGTAATCATTTTTTTTCTATTACAGCATATCTTTAGTTACTGTATCATGCTGCCTCTCCGCCCCTAGACTTAAGAAGTATCTCTGTTAAGTTCTGCACCTTTTTTGCTAGTCTGGTGTTACCACTTCTTGAATGTACCAATTCCCAGTCTGCAATCACACTTTACAGATCAGCTGCTGCCAAACCCAAATTGACTTCCATATTCTCTCCCTAATCCAGCAGTATTTCCAACCTCTCTGAACTTTTCATTCAACTGCCTTTGTCTTCTTTTCAATAGCAGGCTTCTGGGTATATCCCAGATGTCTCAAAAGTATCTAAAAACTTAAACCACTTCCTTGTCTGTCCAAATGGTTCTCTGCGGATTCATTTTTACCATTATGCCTAGGTTCACGTGCAAAGAAGTGCTGCAGTTTCTCCTCTTAAACAACATTTAAGCTGAAAATTTTAAAATAAATCTTTTTTTAAATGGAGAAAAAACCTCAAAATACAGAATAAAATCTGTTCATTTTATATCTCAACATAAATTGTGCATTAAGATCTAGAATCCTGCTCAAGGAACCCAGTCATAGTCTAAATATGGAGCTTTTTTTTTACTAGCCATTTAGTTCCACTTCATGTCATCAGGGCTATTCTCTGCAAACAATTTAAAAATTACATTAAAGAAAAAAAACATTTACTCAATGCCAGTTGGTAGACTGGAAATTTGGATACACTTGACTAATGAAACAGACAGGATGACAGTTGCAATATTAACTAATACAGAATTCCCTTCTCCCCTTTTATGTGGTAAAAATCTAGATTTTTCCATGCAGATACACACTGCAGTAATTTTCAAGTATTGTGTCATTTATATATTTAATATTAATTCTTCTTAACTGGCGTTGATATTAAAAATTAAACCATTCAAATTAAATTAGCATTAATTTACTAATTAAAAACAATTTCCAAGACAAGCAATCTATATTTAATATCATGTCTTTCTACAAAGACAGGAAGAGTACTTACAATGCTGTTATACACTACTTGTGCCTAAAAAATGTCCTAAAATTTTACATTTTAAAGTGTCAGCCTGATTTAAAACCTTTGATTTTTGAAATAAGTTCTGAACTTGGCAATCTACATTACAAGAGTCTTATCTTCCCTTTTTAATGGGTAACTAAGTAATATGTCATCATTCAAAGTTCAAAAAATTCTCATAGGAAAGCGATTTCTAGCCTGTCACTGCAAGTTGCTATGGCAACCACCACAAAGGCTATGAAGGCTCTAACCTTATTCTGATGAATAAAATGGGAAAGAATATCACAAGATACTATAATGAAAATCCCTGTACTATAAGTCTTACTGAAAAAAGAAACCAAAGGACTACCTCCTCTACCCCATTTAACAATATCTGCACTGTCAAAAAAGCCTTCATTTTACTATAAAACCATGTGTCATTATGTTTTAGAAATGCCACAACTCTGCTTCTCTTGTGACTTTAGTGTTCTTTGGTTTACAGAAATGTAAGACTGAAATTGAGCTTTTAGTATCTAAGACAATGGGTGTTATCTGCGTGAAGCAATAGCAGCAAACAGAACAGGAGTATAAAATACAGTAGGGAAAAAGGTAGTGAAGAAAAAGATGGATTCTACCATAACAGTCTAAAAATAGATTCACTTCAAATGAAACATGTCTAGTTGAAAGTATCTACAGAACAAACAGCTCCATCTAGAGATTAAAAAGCAAGGGATATTAAAGCAAGCTTACACGTAAAATGTTCTCAAGACTTTTTTAAAATAGCCTCCAAAATGATCTGCAGGATCTCCTAATTAAAATAAAAAATTAGTTTCAAAATACATTATGTAAAAGTCACCTGATCTTTGAGAATCTAAGTTTTTAATTAAAAACAAAAACTGAAGACAAATCTTGCAATGAAAATATCTAAAATCAAAACCTGATCATTCATACCTTAAGCTTCTTGCATGTCAGCGAAATTCACACTGAAATCCTACCCTTAAGGAAGTCAGGAAATTTTGCCAGTTTTCAGTGTGATCAAGATTTCACCACTACAGAATGTAAATCAACAAAGTCAGCCTTCCAGCACTACTTCAACAAAAATTTATACTTGATGTTGAACACTAAGTGAATGGTCCAATAAGGAATGAAACTTCTTGCACGTGCAACACTTTTCAGGCCCCAATCCTTCATACTTACCTATCATTTTCCACTTATTTCTGCAAGAGTCAGAATACCCCTGCTAAGCTCTTCTATGCTCCAGAGCAAACTCTACTTTGCATGTCCTCTGTCAAATTCATCATAATCATATTTTATGTCTGCAAGGAAACGATTGCTTCCACATTTTAGGACAAAATCCAGGCTTCAGCACATGCTTAAGAAACTACATCAGGCTCAGGTGAAATAGGCCAGTTATTTTCCTTGGCAAGATGGGAAGGAACCAAACCTGCAGCCCACTGCCTGCATCAGCAAACACTCCTGTGCTGCACCTGCAGCACTACGTAAGCAGCCTCTGGCTCCCTTTCTGCACCTAATCCCTCAATTCTAACACAATAAAGTTGTATTTGATTACCCAAGACTCTACAAAGACCATCAGTTATCTGGACAGCTGATTTTCAAAACAGATCTTCTCTAACATGCTCTCGCTTCACTAGAAAGCTTTAAGTATGGGTGGACAGTCATACCTCCCACTCTCCTGCTTTACATCTTATTTTCTCCACTTTATACTGGTTCTCATCACTCTCCATCTAAACTCTACACATGCGTTACAGTAATGCTTAAAATACATCACCAGGACTGTCCTCATGATTCCTCCCAGATTATATTTTACCTTGCAACCTGCATTAAAAAAATAATCACATAAAGGCATTGTTTCTTGACCCCATACCAGACGCTTCCTAGCTATGCCTCACAATGCAAGTAGTCATACAAAATAGAATTAAAAGGGTCAGAAAATCAGGAGGAGAGGACTGCTGATAGAAAACCGTTGGCTTAGAGGTCTGCCACATTACGGCTCCAGAACAAAGGCATGCTTTGTTATTCACTCCATGCTTCTGATAATGTTGAATTGTCTCACGGCATTTTTTCCTCCATTTTTTACACCTTCTCCTATCTTTATCCTCGTCTCAAATACTTACGCCTCTTTTCTCTGCTCCCATCTTGCTTTTTCTATTTACTTGTTCTAGAATTGTACTTTCTTACAGTATCCCTACTCTTTTTACTCTATGTTCTTGACAATTTAGCCTCATGAAAAGATAAACATTGTTTATGATAGACCAAAACATCCCTGCCAGCTCCCCTAAAAAATACAAACATTAACAAGCCAGAACCAGTAAAACAACTGAAAAATAATTTTATTACCATTAATATGTGATTTTTAGAAGTCCAAGCACTGCATCTCTGAAAATCAGGCTATTTTGTGACAAAAGGCACTGCACAAACTATTCGTGAAAAATTTCTACAAGGTAACACATTGTTCCCATATTTCAAATAGCACTTACCAGGAACCTTTCTTGAGATATCTTTCAATATTGATTCATGTACTGTATTCCTCTGAAAAGTGTTCAATTACTTTGAACATAGAGATCTGCAAACTTTTAAGAAGTCATACACATAGAATCTCTTAAGTTCTGAATATTTATCAAACACAAACCACAGCTTGAATAGGATTTCAGTGCCAGAATTTGCTGCTGATTATTTATCACAGTTTGAATACAAATACATGTTTGGGATTACTGGTTTATATTAATTTGCCATAGCAGAAGTAAGCCTCATTTTGGTTTTATTTAATATAACATTTTAAATAGCCCTTGAATCTAGAACACAGATGATTTCTTAGGAAGCATGACTGAGCATTACAAAAAAATGCTGTAGGCTCTGGAAAAAACTTCAAAAACTCAAACCTATTTTAATCTTCTATTAACATGTACTAGCAAAGAGAAATAAGGGCCTTTCGAAGTAGCTGTTCATATACAATAGCTCCCTTTTCACGCTCAAGTTCACCAACTTAATGCGAAACAAACTCACTACTTTTTCAATCTATCAGATCCCACACAGGGAGCAAGGAAAAGTGAAATATTTCTCCTTCAGCATTCTACTGTAGGATCTCCAATTTAGTAATTTGTATCTCAATGCATACTTCAAAAAAATCATACTTTAACTTCAGTATTGCAACATTATTCACACATCAGAGGAAAACATTGATTTCTAACATGAAGCAGTGACATTTCAAAACAACTTTATTTGCTCTGAATATCAAACATAACATACATCAGAAGCTTCAACAAGTGGGGTTTTTTGGGTCATAATCCTGCTTGCTGACCCTACTTAAAATTGCATAACAATGAAAAATAAAACCTTCTATTTCCTTTTGGAATAGTTTGTATGCCAACACATCTTTGAGAACAAGCCTAGTCTTACTAATCTAATTTTCCAACTTTACTGCAAGATCCCATATTACACACAAACTTTCTGGTGTTGGGGTAAGCACGATTTCCTTTAAATCCCATCGACATAGATAATAGGGAAGGGAAAAGTATGGAAGAAAACACTGCATTCTGTTCTAATTCACACAAATACAAGAAATATAAAGAACTCAGCTGTGCTTTCACTTAAACCTGCTCAATTAAATCAGATTACTAGAAATTTTTAAATGAAAAAGTACTCCAACAAACAGAAATCAAACCCTGATTCCTCACATGTTCATTTTTGGTGTTCTAAATTAAGTAGAAAGATGGCACCAAGATACAAAATATTTAGATCAGGCTATTAAAGGTCTTCCAGAAAATAAGTATTAACTTGACTTAGGAAGCAAAGAACTGATGTTCCCCTGGCTTTGTAAATGTTTTGCAGATCAATATATGCAACCTAACGTTAAGCTCAAAACCAAAGAAAGTAATTGCTACAAATACTTCTCTCTCATTAGATAACCATATATAAATATTTTCACCAGAAAGTGTAACACTATGTTCTCTACAAAAACACAACTTCACTTTATCCAAGTTCAGTTTTGAAGCAAGTCCTTTGTCAGAAGCACTGGCAGAATTTGCACTAATAATTATCCATCCATAATAAAGCCTACAAAGGAAAGTTTTAACATTGCTCATTCTTTGTTGAGAGATTTTTAAAAACTCCCAACAAAATTATAGTGGGAAGCAACTGAATTGGGCTTTGCGTTTTTCCAGGCATCACTTCCTCAGTGTGATAGCTTTAAGCTTTTGAAAACTGGCAACTTCATAAAGAAAATCATAGTCATTCTTCTAAAGACACCAAAATATTTCAAAATTTATTTCCAGAAGGTAGAAACTCCAGGCCTTTGATTAAATGTGTTATTTATGTATTAATTTTTTTAAATCAGGAACTCAAACTTAAAATCAATTTAAAGGAGAGGAAATTTGAAGGAAAATAAATTTAAAGCAAAGGAAAATCAATTTAAAGGAAAGGAAAATCAATTTAAAGGAAATGGTTTAAATATAAGTACAGGCGAAGCAAGCATTTCAAGTTCTTCAGTCTGTTCCTTAACAGACAAGTTTTGAAGAATTGAAAACCAGATCTTTGCTCAAATATATGAATAAAGGCTTCTTTTCAAAAGAAAACAGTCAGTTCCGAAAATACACTGGCAAACTATGTGACACTAGAAATTAACACTGATGCTACACACTATTTTTAATGCTTTAACACTTTTTCTTTTTTTTTTTTACAGCTTAAAAAAAGCACCTTCTCAACTCCTCAAAACTAAAATTGGTTATTGAAAGTACTGTTAAATTGCTGACGTATGAATCTATTTGTCACTTTGGATTAAAAAAAGCTTCTATAAATTACTTTAGTAAGACTAAGAAAAAACACAGAAGTACTTACATCGCATTTACTTTATCTTCTGGGCCCTGAACTTGGCCTGTTACAGTTCCTTGACTGGTATTTTTAACCCAGCCAACCACTCCTAATTTCCTAGCTTCCTCTTCTGTGTACTGATTTGAAAAATAATGAAAAGAGGACAGTCAGTATCAGCACATACACCACACCTATACCACTTAAAACACCACTTTCATTTTCATAGCTTAAAGATCTACACTTAAGAAAAAAGATAATCCATAGATAATGCTCATACTCAGCCATTAAGATATTCCTGTCAGCTCTGAAGCTGCAGCAGAAGCAGCCAACTTTTGAAGAATGAGATTTTACATATACATAACAAATGCATGAGTTAATTCCCGCTTCCATTTTCACAGCTTTTAATACTTTTCTTCAAAAAAACTATACACATGATGCCTCCCACTGAGCTATTACACTGCTCGTAATAAAAGTCATCTTCCTCTTTGCTTTATCATATGTACATGCATAGAAACCTTCTGGCTTTTTTTTTTTTTCTCCATTCACAGGGAGGCCAAAGACTTGCTCCCCTTATTTCAGGAACTCTTAACACAGTTTTGATCACAAAGGACTCTACTAATCCCACAGCACTCCCTTGTACCTAGCTCTACTGCTTTCTATAGCTCCTATCACTGCTCATTTGCCTCTTCAACAATCACAGTGTCTAAACTCATTAAATTTGCTGTGTGTACCAGCTTCTGAGTTCCTTTTCTTCATTTTCATTTTAAATCCTTTCCACCTGACTTTCACCTCAAACTCTACCCCCAGCTGCTGCATTACAACAAATAGCAGCAAAGGTCATACTGGCTTTCTAATATTTTTGCAATACCACACCAAATTATGGTTTCACAGTTATTCACTTCTTGTGATAAAATCAGGAACTTCTAAGTACCCTGTGTTTTGAGGTAGTCGCTTCTGTTGTTTTTTTTAAAACTTTCATTTCCTGTCTTTCAGGTACATATACCCGCATATTTATTTACATTAAAGGCACCTCCTCTGTTTTACTTCTTGCATATTTAGTAAAGAGGTATAAGAGTACATGGCCCATGTTTTTATCTTGTATTACAGAACATCAACAGACTGATGGCTCTAACAATAAGATCTGAGAGTTTTCAATACATTTTGATGGAAAATAACCACCAAACATTTCAGAGTATGTGCAGTAATGCCCAAAACAGTACACAGATACTAAATGTGCACACTGCATTATCAGCCTCTTTAGGCACTTATTATAATTCCAAGAGCCAAACTTTAGATCAATATGACTACATCCCTAAAGATTAAACAAATTTTGGGGTAATCTAGACAATGAAAAAGTGTTTCTAACTATGAAGAATATTTTCCAAGTTGATTATGAGCAACTTCTCCATACTAACTTGTCCAAAATTATGAGAATACAGCTGACAACCTGTTTCTCAATGCTGCTTATTAACTCAGGACTGGCACTGTGGTGTGTGTTCACATGGCTCCAGGTCAGGTCAAAACAAGGCAGAGCAAGCTTGTAGCTGCCCACCACATAATGCGTGGACATACATTTTACACTTGGTAGAATAACTAAATTCAAGACATACTATATTGTAATCCTCTATCCACTACAATTTTGCACTATTTCACAATACATATAAAATAACACATAAAAACTTTTAGGTCTAATATTAAGCATGGTCCAACTATTTTCAGACAAAAATCTCTTCTTATCTGAAACATGCCCTCTTGTTTCTTGGGTTTCTGTGAAATGCAAAACTACCTGCTGCACTTTCAGAGCCGGAGGAGATGTCTGGCTGGGATAGGAGCCACAGACTGCATGTTTGTAGCACACTGTTACAGGGAAACACAATAAGCTTCCTTGAATACAGGTACTATAATTGCATTAAAAAATTAAACTGGAACACATTGTTTCAGCAGCTAATATCAAGATCTTCAGAGTTAACCATTCTAAAGATCAACACGTTATAATGCTCTTGCGGTTGTTTTATCACAAGTAATCCAAACACCTTTAGATACTATGCAAACAAGCAACACATTAGTAAGCTTTTAAAAATCCATTTTAATATACCAATAATACAAAACATTTATTTTTGTTTTTAAATTCACTTGCAATACTAACCGTTTAACCTAGAACTCAAAGCACAGGCTGGTTACATTTATACTCTACAGACCTGCTGCCATATTTTTAGCACTGGAAATACTACACTGTAAAGCAGAACTGGTAGATCAGACATTGCCTTACCATCCTGAAACAAACACCTAGAAAAGAAAGAAAAAGACATTAAAATAATTTGAAATAATGCCACTTCTAGGAATTTCACTTTATAAAGTTACAGTAAACTGCATACAAGTCACGCGTAGTCTTTTTTTAACAGGTATTTCAGAGAGCAGTTACGAAGTTTTAACATTGGGCAAATTCTACAGAGTTTGGGTACAAGCCTTGAGCCTTCCCTTTAGCAAACGATTATTTTCATCAGCACAGCGCACGCAGCTTTCTTTAATGAAGATGCTGCAGCATGGGAATTGCCTCTGAATTAACTTTAAAGTTTTGCTGCCAACGCAGGACGGGACAGACGGACGTTCCCCCGTAACCTCCCTGACAGAAGACGAGACCATAAACGCGGGTAACGCAAAACACTTTTGACAGACCAGCCTGCGCTTCCCAGGGAACCAGCCGAGCCCTTCGGCGGGGGCGTATTTATAACCTTTTTACCCCCGTTCCCGCTGGGGACGAGGCGCCGCGGCCGCTCCCCCAACACGACGCCTTTCGCCTCATCCCGCGCATGCGCCATCCGCCACAACTGCCTCACCCCCTCCGCACCACGGAGCCCGTTTTCACCTTGCACTCGCCCGAACACTTCGTAATCCACCGACTTGAGGACGCCGGAGGCCTTCGCCAGGGCAGACATGGCGGCTGCGCCGGCGAAGAGCCGCTGTCGCTGTTCGCCGGGCCGCGGCCGAGCGCGGCCGCCGCGCTCCCCCGGACGGCAGCGCGCGAGGCTCAAGCTTCCCGCCTACGCGGCCGCCTCACGCCGCGGCGCCCCAGGGATGGCGGGACGGGGCAAAGCTCACAGGACGCCTGGAACCTGCCCCCCTCAGTCAGGGGTCGAAACCACCACCCGGGAACACCGCTCCCCGCCGCGAGAGACGCGGCCCCGCCGCTCTGAGGGGAGCTCAGCCGGAGCACCAGCTCTGCAGCCAGCAGCGCCTCGTGAGGTACTTACTATGCCCTCAGCAAGGCGCTATTCCCTCGTATGTTTGAGGGCAGAAATAGCGTTTAGAGGACAAAGATCTGAACGAAACTGCTTCCTGTTTCAGGGATGGTGCAGTAGGTGCAATACACCCAGCTGGATTTCCCACCTCGAGCAGCCCAGGTAACCAGCGTTAGCCTTTTCCAAGGCTTTGCACGAATCATTGAAACAAGAAAGTATTTGCCATACGTGGCTGAACTGAGGTAATTTTGACTGACAAGGTGGAAAGTAGTTGAGAGCTAAAACATGCCAAAAAACCCCCCAAATTTATCTTGGGCCTCCCTCCCTAGGCAAGGGTGCATGACTGCTTTTTCTCACATCTCCACATCATTTAAGCTTTCACACAAAGTTTCAAAAGTTCATTTCTCTTCCCTGTTCAACCACCAGCCTGAGGCAAAGGGCTGGGCTCCTCACCTGGAGCAGCAGGCCTTGGAGTTAGGAAGCTCACCTCATGCAAACTATTTGCCAGACCTTCAGTGATAACTATTAGTGCTCATGGTTTCATTAGCAAACATTTCCAGAAGTGTTTGCATGTAATTTCTTTTATGTAGTTGTTACATGTGCAAAAATACAGGCCAGAAACTGGTTGTTCAGTAGGCCAAGCCTCCAACTGAACACCACAAAGATTTTTCTTTGGGGTGTTCTATGTCTGCTTGAAGTTTAACTTATTTCCCACACCATATTTGTTTTTTCTGAAGAAATGTAAGTGTCTTCAGGCAGAATTCTACACTAGAAACAGCATTTAACCAACCTCAGAAGATGAGCTCAACCTCCTCTTAGTCACCAAGAAATAAAGGCAGGTTAACTGTGACTTTACAGTAAAAATCATAACTTTATTTACTTTCTCCATTAGGCAATTCCCTCCCTCACACCACTTCATGTCATAGCAGTAATGCAGCATAACCTGAGTTGTTTACATGTTTGGATCTCAAGACTAGAGGGAAGTTAAAATTAGATCAAGACCTAGGAAAAAATAAAATTGCTTTTCCAAGACACTTCAAGTAACTAGAGAAACAACCATTCCATTCAGTGCAGAACAAAAATATTCACATCGATTCAGAAAACTTCCAGTATCACAGGGAATAGGAACACAATGGAAAAAGTTTCATAATTTGCTTTAACTATATAACATTAAATCAAACTCTTGCCTTTTACAGGGGTCATACATTTTGCTAGTATGTAATCAGCACCATTTTGTTTTTAAAAAGGAGGATTCTACAGAAAGGAACAGAACGCACTATAGACTGAAAATCTTTTGTCATTTGCTGCCATCTATCAGTAGTGAAGAGCAAGACGACTGAAAAATAAATTTACAATAGCAGCCTATTTACAGTAGAAAGCATTGTAATACAAACCTTGAAACCTGGTACTGATTACACTTTGCTGCCTGCACATTGCAGTACAGATAATGGCAACCTTTGTTTTATCAATAGACTCTTTGACTTTTCAAGCGAGTTTTCTTTATGTCACTCAGTTAGATCTCTGCATATCTGCACTGGCTCGATCTCAGGATGGGAATCCATTCCTGTCACTGTCCTTGAGAGCTTCCTGGCTTAGAGATACTCATTTCCTGTCTTCCTACTGCTATTGTCTTTTTTCAGAAAAGTCAGTTTAAGATTATTTTTTTTTTGTCATAAGAATATCTTGCCATTCTTTCCCTAGATGAGTCTGAGTTTCTCATTATTTCATGACAAGTAGCAGAGATACCATGCAGAGTCTGAAGAACTCCAGAAGATGATACCATGAAACACCTAACATTTTATGGTACGAGTAATCAATATAAGTTAACAAACAGTATTTAAATACTCTAATTAGCAAGTGAGCTTTAGCATATACTATCAAGAAATGTAGACAGTCTGTATGAAGTCCATAAAATTCTGAAACTTTCTCCCCCCTCTTTCAGCTGTTTCCTCTAGGGTGGTGATGTTGGACTGGGAAGAATCAGCTGGTTGCACTTCCTAAAGCTACAGCCAATTGTAAAAAATGCTAAACATCTGTTAAGGCATAAAAGATATTCCTTGATTATACTGAAGAGGAATGCAAATGATTATGAGCATTTCCTGCAATGGACAAACTGTTGTACCTTTAGGATGAGCTTGAGGATGAACAGAAAGTGTAATGCCATAACACCTGTAGATCATCTGAAGATAAAATACAGTCTTTCATACTGCTGCCAGCTTAGCTGTTACCACATGTTGGATTCACTTTGCTACTCAGTAGATAAGGGTGACCTTTTTTACTAAACAAAGCAGCAACAATAACAATTAATATCTTAGTGAGAAATTCCAGGGGCTGCAGTAAATTCCAGTGATGACCATTACAGTGCTAGTTTGCTCCAGCCTTTTCTATGCTCACAGCAGTTGCTTTTTTAGGATTCATCTCCTATTTCACCATATTAATTTCACTTCTTTTCTGTTCACTACATATACTTGGTAATTTAAATATGTGCTAGCCAGCTTTTATTCTTCTGTCTCTTTCAGAAGACATTGTTTTGTGTTCTCACTTCTGCTATACAGATTGACTTTCACTCCCAGCACAGTGTCATATAGGAACAACTATTATTGCAACTTAAGCTTGTACAGAAGGACTTTATTCTGCAAGGTGCTTTACTTGGCAAGCTTTTCACAATTGGGGAAAACTCTATTGCAGATAAGTCTAGATTTTCCACTAGGTCACTTGCCTCTGCTCTGAGCATTCAGCCTTTAAAAATTCTTCCCAGTACTTTTAAGTGCAGTAAAATTTTCCCACTGTCCTGCTTTTAATCGTAGCATAAGGAAAGGATATAGTGAAGAATATCATTATTAGAAAACAACAAAAACCTCTAACTGTGCCATTGCAGCCAAACATCAGGGAACAGCATAAGTGTGGCTATGCAAGGAGCTGAGGGAGATCCTAGCACTTAAGTGACAGTCCCATAGTACCTGAGCAAGGCAGGCAGAGCCGGGGGAGCAGCAAGGTCCACCCAGGAGCAGAGAAGACTAGACTAGACATATAGCTATAGCACAGAGGTAAGGTGCATCCAAAAGGAATGGAGACCAGTCTACCTATGACTTAAGGGAAGTGAGTATGCTCAGCCCTGAACTTAAATGGAGCTCATGGACCAAGGAGCAAAGGGGTTGCGATTGGATCCCAGGTGAGGCTGGTCAGGACAATTAGACCTACTGATGCCCTTGACACTGACCACTATCAATTAGAAGTTTTTGATAAAAGAATTTCTTATTTATTAAGCTTTTTTTGTTGTTGTTAAAGTTATTTTGAAAGTTGTAGCCTTCCTTTATGCTGTTTGTTCATCTCTGGCGCAGAGATTTCTTTCAATACCCACTACTCCTGCTTTCTCTCTATGTGGCTGGCACGTCACACCACCATATCTACTTGACGTTTTCCACTCCTAAAATTACTGTCCTTGGCGTTCACTCAGATGTCCCATCAGGCACATTACCTCCCACCTTGCTGTTTTAATTCATCCTTCAACTTGTAACTATGCTGCTATTTTTCTGCACCATTTTAATTTAACATGGCTCATCCTCAGATGTGTCCGTGATTGCAATTCTGCTCTCCTGCTACCTTTTTGTAGAGTTTCTTGCACAATCTACAAACATTCCTGACTTTTCTTTGGAGTTCACCCCTCTCTCTCAGCCATCAACTTGCTAGCTGATATATTTAGCCATACATTTTCTTTAGAATTTTTAATATTTGTGCAACTCCGCTTCATCACTCTTTATCTGAACCAAACTCTAAACTTGACTCCCTTGCAAATGGTCCCCAGCTGATTTTGATGAGTAGTTTCCCAAAGCATACCAAAGCCTCTAGATAAAAGAAGCTACTGCTCCTCTTACCTTGTTATTGCTGTTATCTAGGGAGCACTGAATGCTCAGGAAGGAGGTTAGAAGCTACATAGGTTTAGTTTGTCCTTTCTATTGTCTTTTTTTTTTTTCTTGGTTTCTGTTAAATGCAATGTATGTCAGTCTGTTCTATCCTTTAAAATAATGCCCTACTCTTCCTTTGTGCTTACTTTTTCAAGCAAAATGATAAACTTCCTCTTTTCCTTCTTCATTTATCACGCTTTCTTCTCCTAAATTGCATTCACTCTCATTACTTCATTTTTTTAATAAAAACTAATAGGACTTCAGTTTTACAGGTTTTACTTCAAGTTGCCCAAGGTTCTTCAGGGTTTTTATTTTGCAGTCCTTGCTTATATCACATCTAAATATACCAAAAACTTTTTGAAGGCTTAATTTTGACCAGCTATGAAATAAGAGATGGCCTCATTTCATCCCATTTTTTCCTCTTTCTGTGGATCACTGGCTATCAGTAGCTGTCCTCTTAAGCACTAAAGATCAGATTTAGAAGCCTGAAGCACAGGACAGGCTCACAGTAGGATTCTTGAAAAGCCTTAGTCTGCATTCTTCTGTGTAAGATATAAAACAATAGCTTGTTGCAGAACTACTGAATTGAAATGTTATTATCAGGCAGAAATAAACACAAAACAACATTTATTCCATATACTTCAGCACAAGACAATGAAGTGTTCCTAGCCTGTAAGGGTTTTGCTAATACTGTTATCAGTACCCATAAGTCACCTTATTTAGAGAAAATTAAAAATCAAAAGGAATGGTTGTAAAAGTGTCAACTGAAGTAAACATTTAGGCTTCATGTACCTTTCATATGGTTTATTCATGTACCACAGAGAGTCTAAGCACTCTGTAGAGAAGTGTAGAAAAAGGGTATCTGTTAAGAGAGAGCATCTGGTTATAAGTTAACAAGCCAAAAAACAAAGTAGTGTTTGGCAAAAATTAAGCCTCACCTTGAAATAAAACAACATAGGAGGAAACTGTTTTCTTTAGCTGCATCATAAACAAAAAATTACTTTGTACTGTAGAACTGCAAAACTTGAAATTCAAGCATATAAATTTTATAAAATCTTTGAGGATGATCTACCTGGATACTTATATTGCAGTTATTGCTGTGTAGCCTAGAGGAAAACTTTAACAGAATGTTGAAAGTAGTAGCGCATTCACTTTTGAAAGAGGATATGATTACCCTTCTGGAAAAATAAAAATGAAAGATTGTTGAAGTAATAATGCATGGACAAATGTAACATGCTAAAATATTTGCTTGGTGGTTGAGTGATTAAATATATTATAGGTGAATCTACAGTATAAACATACCACATGCAGGTGACCTGGTTACAACACGTGTTTCCTGATCCATTTATAATGCGAGATCCAAATGCAGCAGTCCGATTTGGGGGGGACCCACACACCTGTGCGGAGGCCCACTTAAGCCAATGGAGTGTCATGCCTACACAAATCAGCTTACAGGACTGCAGTCAAAGTTTGTGTGGATGGGACCTAAATTTATGCTTGTCATGCTCTAAAATCATGGACTGCTTACATAAAGTACACAAGTTAAATGGTGGCAGATACAAAATTGTGAAGCCATTATTTTACTGTGGCTAGACTATATTGTGTAGATTCTGGGTTACTTTGTGCTTTTTCAAACAGATATTCTGAGAGCCTACATGTAGAATAACCATGTTCTTGTACAGCAAATTGCATGGAAGACTTCTTGTTTTATTAAAGCCCTAATTCACTACATCCTGATTCTGTCTAGAGCATTGAGACCTATCAACTGTATTTTTCCCTGTAATGAGCTTTTATTTTTTAAGTTAAAGCAGTAATCCCCCGTTCTTTTGCTTGTGATCCTATTCACAGCTTGATAATTTTGACATCATATACAGATAAGAATATTTGATGAAACTAAACTTCTGTCCGCTTTTCAAAGTTTGTTTATTGTTGCCATGTCAAAGTCCTTAGTTTACTTAACCCTCGTCCACATAAAGATCTAAGGCAATAAACCAGTAAGCCTCCACTAACAAAGCCACAGTTCAGATTTTTCAGTCTAAATTAAAAAGTATTTTCACTGATACATAAAAAGAAAGAATCTTCAGGTAAATCAGTTCTAGTTAGTAGTAGTAAAAATTTTAATCTGAAAACATAATAAGGAACTAAACCACTACGTAAAAATAAATGCTTCATATGAGGAAATCAGCCCTGAAGACTTGCGTCATCATTGCAAAGTTCTCTTAAATCATGAGCTGATGTTTCCCATAGCAAAAAAAAATCCATCTCAAACAAAAATGTGACTGATATTCTATTGAATTCCAAAGCATGAGAATCAGAGGGTGCAATTTGGGGTCTGTCAGTCCTGTGCTGGCATGACGGATCAAGTAAGTCTTGTCTTGATGATTAAATCCTCACCTCACAAACCCACCTACTATGATGCCTGCAAGGATTTAAATTTGCTGGGTATAATTTCATTACAGAAGATAAGTATAACTTGAGTTATTATAAGCAGTTTGTGAACAAAGGGACAGTTTAACCGTAATGTTTTAGTTTTGTGAATCCAAGACCAAGGACTTATGCAAATTAGATTAGATCCTAAACTAACAAATATATAAAAGCAATGTTATTCAGGAAAAAGTTTATTCTGCTTGCAAAGAGAATGTTAAAACTCTTCAACTTGGCAAGCTGCTCTTTTGGTGTTATCTTTGTGATCTCTGTTTTACCTGGATTATTATTTAACAATTTGAAATGCCATGCTTCCAGAGGTTTTACTGGAGACATCAGTGAGCTCCAAAGAGAAAGAGAAAAATTGCGAAAGGACTGTGGCTTGGTAAAGAAGGGCAGTCCAGACCATCCTCTTATATTTAGAAGGAGCACATTAGAAGTCTTAGTCACATGGTTTGATAGGAAAGCAGAAGATTTATCTGACGTTTCCTTTATGAAATATCTATTCACAGGAAACACATTAATATTTTGGGGGAAACACTGACTGACATGTTCCTGATGGTTATATTTTCTCTTATGCAACACAATGAGGAGCAAGAGATGTGTTCATTTAAGGCAGTTAGTTCTTTATTCCCATTGAAATATGGGAAATTTAAACATCACCCTTCCCACAGCCACTAGAACAATGATGTCAGATTTTGTGGAGGATTTAGGACTCTATAAAGATCTAAGAAAGCACAAAAGAGTGTAGGTTGGTAAAGAAATGGTTATAATGGAGGTGGGTTGACAGCTATTATATTTTGCAGTTCTGTGAAGCTATTTCATTCATTCTTATCAACTGCGTTAGCCCACTATTTAGTCTTAAAAGCAGCAAAGAGAAACCCTAATTAGTATTTCGAAATCTTGAAATGTATTACTGCAGCCTGTGTCATCAGGTATTTCAGTCAAGTCTCGATGAATTGATTACTGCTCCAGTTCTTGGAACTGGATAGCTTCAAAAGCTTAAGTTGAAATTTCTGTTGAAATAGATAAAATGAGCTATCTGCTATTATTACAGGGATATCTGAGAACCAGTGATGGACAAGTAACTGGTGTTGATGGAATGGGGGGTCAGAATAGCTTCTTAGATTTAGCAATAAATATTGTCATATTGTCATTTTAATACAGACATTCTCTGGCAAAGTGAATACTCTGATCCAAAAATTCACTTTACGTTCCCATAATATTGCCTCCTTAAATTGGTACATTGAGTTATTAGTTTTGCTAGAAAAATAAATGGTAAATTAATAATAACAATGAAAACACATTGATAGGCTCATCTTTCTAAGATTAAAAAGAGAGAAAGCATGAAAGACAGTAAGTCCATAGATACTGTCTATATTGTGACATGTGAAAACTCTCAGATGGTTTCAGATGGTCCTTCTGTTCCCTGTTCATAGTTCCCTGGTACGGGACCTTGTACTGGGAAGAGTAAACAATTCTTTCCTGGAGAAGCAATGTTTATGTACTCACTGTGTCCATCTGTCTGCCAACCTCCCACATATTTCTCCAAGTTGAATCTGATGGCCAGCTCTAATAAAATGAGGGGAGTATGTTTCAAGAACATTAACTTGTGACAAATTTGGTGAAAATCAGGATCTGGATGAAGGAAGATGCTCTCTTGCCTCTGAAAGATGGGATGAAGCTCTAGAAACACATACCACATTATCTAGATGCAGCAGGCAAGACCTAGTGCATGCCCCCTACAGGGGGGTCTTGTGTGCCCTTTCTTTTGTCCTAATCAGACAGGGTTTATGCTTAGATAAAAAGGTTGCTGCTGTCGGACACAGGCTTCCATTCATTCTTATGCTACCTTGACGCTGGCTTCCCCATCCAACCTAGTAAAAACATCAGTAGTTCTGATAAAATGGGAGGAATCAGCATGATTTTTGTAGCAAGAATTCATGTTTTGAATCAACTTGAATGCTTTTGAGAAATCAGTGATTATATGGAGAAGGGTAATTTGGTTGATAGTGCGTTTCTGGATTTTTAAAAAGTTTTTGACAAAATCCTGTATTAGATTACTCTGAGCAGTAAAAGCAAATGCCACTGTGAAGAACTACACAAGTATCTCATTACACAAAATGACTGGGCATTAAAGAGTCAGACTAAATTCAGTGTTATTAAACAAAGTAATGTGCAGAGCAAAAGCACACCAAACTGGGTGAGCTATTTATTATTCAAGAAAGAGATTCTGGAGTTACTGTGACCAGTTTTATGAGAAGGTCAGTGTAGTGCTCACTGGCTGTCAAGAAAAGCCCTCAGGAGAAGAATGTTAACAGAGCAAACCAGAAAATACCCTCAGGTCACTGTGCAAACTCTATCTGTACCAAATATCCTGTTACAGTCATTCCTCACCTCAAAAACAACAGAAAAGGCAACAGACAAAATCAGTAAAGATGATCTGAAGTCTGGAACAGCTTCATATGAAGAAATCTAAATAGACTAATATTCTCCTGTGTTTTCTTAAGACAGACAATTATTAGCCTGTCCAGGGAATACCACATAGGTCTGTATAATCATAAATGGTGAATAGGCCTCATTATTTCTCACATATAAGAACTTGTGGGCATCAATTGAAATTACCAGGTATCAAGTTTATGACAAACAAAAGGGAACAACTTTTCACACTGTGCATGAATCAGAAATTGCAGCTGCAGAACATCAATGCCAAAACATAATGAGCTTAAAAAGCAGATGAATGAGGGGATGAAAGAAAAATGTAGCACTATTAAACACAATGAAATAGCCTGTGACTCAGGATGTCTGTCTGTGAACTGAAGAAAGCGGAGAGTATACAGAGGGGAAGTAAAATTGTACACACACTCAGTTCTTAATCTTTAGTTCTTAGTTTTAGTCTTGTCATAGGAAATTGTTCTTGCACATTTCCGCAGCAAAGACTGAGGTCAGTCTTAAAGAAACTGAAAGCTTTCCTGGAAAAAAGTGTTTGTGTGGGATGGAGAAAAAAAGGCACAGAGCCCGGGAATCTAATGAGAAAAGAGAATATTTAAGCTTAAAAAAAAATCAAAATGAGGGAACCAGAAGGAGATACTGAACAAAGCAATCCTGATGGTACCAACCACTCCCTGAAAAGCCCCTGGAGAGCTGGGGGATGCTATTCCATGTTTTGAACAGAGGTATGATAGCATTAGGTACACAGGGTCTTGTCTGGTATGGCCATTCTCATAGCTGATGCGATGCAGAGGTGTTGTGCTCACAGCTAAAGCACATCAAGCCACTGTACGCTCTGTTGGGATCTGAAAGTGATCCTTACTTGTCAACATCTCTGGTACCCTTGACACCACCCCAAATTCCCTTTCCTCCCAACTTTCCGTTTCAAAATGCCCTGCTTTTCAGTGGTATTCATTTGCTGGGGATAACCGGAGTGATTCAGACCTAGCTTTTTCTAATTTCAGAGCCTGTCACATCTCCTCCTGATACCATTCTAGATACTGATGACCAATCCCTTACTCTATCTTTCCTAGGCAAAGAGGGCTGGAATCTCCAAGAACAAGCATTATTCCAACCATATCTCATCAGAAAGATTAATTCATAGCATGGTTATAGGATTTGAGCATGCATTTGGCAAAGCCAAGAAAGCATGAATCAGATTCTGTATTCATCCATTGGAAATGTTACTGAAAAAGAAAACACATGGGGGTTGTAGATACTGCTATCACTATCTGTCTGAGGAAATAACAGTTAACGCCTACTGCATTGTCCTGCAGAGCTCTCTTTTGAGATTACAAGCTATCTTTTCTTCTCTTTTTGTTCAAGACAGATTCTCTCTCTCACTTGAGGTTTTTAAGCTTCCTTACTTTTTAAACTTCTTTCACCCAGTTTTTGGTACTTTGCCCAGCAGGAGAGTAGCTTCTGGCTTTATACCAAATATGGCTCAGTTTTCCACTGGGTTTAGCCTTTAAATTACAATATACAAATGTGGCAAAAGTGACCTTTCCTTCTCCCTGGGGTTTCTCTGAATTTACAGTCCTATTGTTTACCTTAATTAGAACATTCCTTGTATCCTAAATGGGTTTTTTGACAGTTACATTTCCAAGATTGTTAAGAAGTGTTAATTTACAGTCATTGTTTCACCTTGAACTCTTCTTAACAGGACACCTGACACAATAATAAAACCCACCAATTTACAGTTCCCTGAATCCCAGTTTTAGTCAGTGGGACCTGCATTGCCATAATCATGCCCCTGGCACAATTATTATTCCCATGTTACTAGGATATAAGTACAAACAACTCTCCACATTAGGCCAAATGAATGCTAGTTCTGAGTTTGTTTCACATGATCCTCGCAAAGGTTTATTAATCTGCTGGATGTCCCCATAATACCCCATGAGAGAAGCTGCTGCTTTAGAAATGTGCCAGAAAGTCTACCATGCAGATTCAATGCATAAAACCATGCAGCCAGAAGCAAAGTATAAATAATTCTTTAGCAGAAGAGGATTGGTTGCTTAAGGGAATATTTAAGTGAGCTTGCCTCCCTTCCAGAATTCATAAATATTTAAATATTTCTGATCCACATGACAAAATAGTGAACACACCATCCACCCAAAGAGTTAAAGCCTGAACAACCACTTCAGCTATGGCAGTGATAAACACAATTATTTGTGTTGAATGCTGCTTGAAACAAGGTTTAAAACCTGAACAAAGATTTTGGGCTGCTGTTTGATTTATGCTTGGTTGGGAAAACAGACCTTATACTTTTTTCTTTTTTTTAACTAGACATTGCCAATTTCTTCTAACTGGAACAGCATGGAAGACCTTACATTTTCAGCTAATGCCTAATTCAAAAGAGGAGACTGCAGATATTTTAGGATGAAGAGTACCCATTCACAGGTTCCAACCATCAGTGATATCCAAATGGGCTTTGAAGGCTTTCCTAAAGGAAAATATTTATAATCTTCTAATGCAAAGAAGCACACTGCTGTGTGTGAAGTCAATGGGACTATTCGTGAAGTAGGATACTATCAAACAAGTTGGTATTTCACAATTTGTTCCTATTTCGAAAGATAAATCCTGCCCAGAAAAGTTCTATATAGTTTCCATTTTGCTAATCTAAGAATTGGAGGGAGACTGAAATGAAAGAAACGAATAGGCAAACCAGAGAACTGAGAACTGCAGATGAAGATGCAACAGATGCATTTACCACTGAAAAAAAATACCATCAGGTACTCAAGTACTTGGGATAAGGTCTGCCACAATTCTGCTTTGACAAAGACAGAGTAGCTGTATGAAACTGCAAAGTCCATAATGAGCAGTTTCTATCCAAGTGACTGCAGGCTGCCAAGGGACTGTGTTTCCTTGAATTCCTAGAACAGCAGAATCCCTAGTACTGATGGTTGCGAGTTCACTGTCATCACGTGCTCCTCTGCAGCTGGTTTCTGTTTGGCAAGACAGAGAGACAGAAAAAGCCATCTCTGCCTCAAAAAGGGGGGAAAAAAAAGTAGTAATGTCTCTTTCTCTGAAGTTGGCTGCATTTATTTCCTATCCAAGGAATTATTATTTATTTCAAACAGCTATGCGTAATTTGGAAACAAATCAGCAGTAAACTCCTATAATGAGGCTCATATCTATTACTTTTTCTGCCTGCAGGCACAATGGTTTCCAGGGATATCTTCAGGATTTTCAGACGTGTAGAGGAAATACTGTCAAAGCCAGTTTCTCTTTTGTAGATTTGAGACAATTTTGCTTTCCAAATCTCAGGCAATAAGACACCTAAAGAGAATAAATCCAGGGAGTGGAGAGGGAAAACCAATTTTGCTATAAATTAATTTATTTCACCAAGGAGGATTTTGGTCCTGTTTTTGTACAAACAATGACTGTCCATCCTTGTAAGAACAGTAGCCCACTAACTTTAGCTGGGAAAGAGAGGAAGCCAAATAATATCTTGTGAACTGATATAAGAGAGGATGGATTTAATTGCCTGAACTTTCATAAACAGAACCACCAGGAATGTAGAGTGAAGGATAGCAATGCTGCACGTATTCGGCCAGCCTTGTCTAAGTAGTAAAGTTGTACAAATTATACAGGTGCCCATATTAAGACTTTAGGCCCTTCACAAGTGCCTTTTATTTCTGTTCAATATAGGCTAAACTGAGAAACGTTCAGCTTATATCAAAATGTGTATCTAAACAGACATTTTAGCAACAGAACAATATCAGTGTTCAGTGTGTGTACTTTAGGTGATAATGAACCCGCCTCCCTATACAACTAGAAACATGTAATAGAGTATTTAGACAGCCTTACTTTAGGGACCTAAAATTAGTTACTCTGAGTCACGCTTTAGAAGAACCTATTTTTGTCACACACTATACAGGAAGCTTAAGTTCCTTGCCACCTCATTCAGAAGCTGTAATCACTCTTGCCCCCATCCTCCAAATAGAAAGATTCTCTCTAAAACAGAAGTTTATGCAATAGGTATGTTTCTAAATTGTAGTCTTTTGACTCATTAAAATTTTCTCTATATTTAGGTAGATCAGTGTTTGTTTTGGTTTTTTTTTAATAAGGCAAAGGAGGTGACATCTCCAGATGAGATTTTCTAGCTACAAACCAGCATACATATGTTGTTTTCAAAATCCGTGTTTCTGTTTCTTTGACTTAAAACTAGTGCTTTAAATCTCATTCACACAGTTCAGGAAGATTGGTTAGAGTGACTAATCCTACTGCCATCTTGCTAATTGTTTCTCAAGAAAGTAATAACTGCAGTGGAGTTCCTAGGGGCAGGAGCGTAGATGAGCAGCTATAAGTACTGCTCTTCACTGTTTATACCAGACAAGGAACTGCTATTACCCAAAATCTTTAGAGCAACTCATTTTCCCAGGGGCAGGGGAGTAAACACTTTCACAGCAGGCTGTAATTACAGGCTCCTGAAGGGATGGAGCAGCTCCTTGCAATGAAAATGCCCTTGTTAGTCTAAAGACTTGCAGCTAGTAGTTACAGATAAAGATGCTGCTTCTTGGAGAAAGTGAGGAGAAGAAACTGGACTCCACACAATTCAGTGTGAATCAAGAGAAGCCATTTATTAAAACCACACATCTGCCTTTTATATATTTTTAACTACTGTACACGTGCTTCACCATTACCCGATTGGTTAAACATACTGTCCACGCGCTGTGCCTGCAAATATAGTTCCAAGCTTACTGGTTGGCACATTATCTGCTAACTAAATGATAATTTCAGCTCCTAGCTATCTTGTTCCGCATTTGCCGGTGAAGCAAGCGCTTTTCTTCCTCTTTTTGCTCTCCCAGGGTGACCTTAACTGGCCTTTGTTAGGGTCATTGATCAGTCCGAGCTTTCATAGTGAGAGCTGGCTCACATGGCCGTTTTCTTCTAGATACAATCCCACAATTCCCCCTTTTTCTTCTTGAGCCAGCCAAACCTTTTTCATAGCATTATCGATCATTCCAGTTACCCAATAAAACAAGGCCCTCCTATCAGCTTCCGAGGGATCCCCTGCCAGGCTCGATCTCCGCAAATAAGGAATAACCCTGGAGGCAGAGCCTTGGCTGTGCCATTATTCCAGATTCCTTCATTACCAACATATGATTCACAAAATACCGGATTGTAGAACCAGGGAGCAGAAGGTGTAACATTATGAAATTCGGTGTAGTTATAATTTGGGGTAAGTCCCCACAGCTCAAAGAGATTATTATTCCGCCACTGTTTTCTGCCGAAAATAACACACGATTTTCCACCCAGCATGGATCCCAATAGGTCAAGTTCTTGTGGGGGTACTGGGCTTGTTCTATTCAGGTTCTGTAAGATTAATCCTGTCAATGCAGCCTTCCCCATTCTTGGACAGAGTGTAGAACCCTCACTATACATTGACAACTTTTCCCATAGGTCAACCAGAGTACTGTTTCATTTGCCACATACCCCTTGAACCATGAAGAATCATACCCTTCGGCTCCAATCAAACAAGTTCTAAAAGGATCCCCAGGAGTGGCCATTGTTTTGACGTGGTGTTATCTTTATGTCTGGGTGAGATTCTACACCTAAGCTCCCCAGTATGAGTCCTATAAGCAATGAGAAATACATTTTCCCCCTTTTTTCTTTTTCCAGCTGAACCTTTGTTTACACTTTTAGGCAAACAGCTATTAGCGCTTGTCCTTCTGCGCTGATTTTTTCCAACTAAACCGTCTGTTACAGTTTTGGACAGTTTTGTCCCATTGAGATTCTAATATGAACCAAAGACGAGGAACCCAGATACCTTGACTGCATAGAACCCTTAACATTCTGACTTGTTTGTTTTGCTCGTGCAGTCCTCTGATTACACCTCGCTCATGTGCCCAGAACCTAGGTGAGTCCTCTGTCTCATGACCCGTCACAATCGTGATATGCAAAAGTCCCAATGCCCGATTTTGTTCGTGGGCGAAACACGGTTCACACCACGCGGCGGCTAGTCTGGCTGTGCGGTACTACCTTTTGCCGCAACCGAGACAGGAACACAGGACCCACGGTTCACAGCCACAGTCACTGCATTGTATCTCCGAGTTCCACAGGAGCAATGGCATCTGGGTCATCTGCTGGCTGCACTGCCTGCAGCTTATCAAGCCAAGGTTTCACCCATTTTGCTGGTATCCATTTCGAGCCGGTTCCTGTAATGACACAGGCATACCCTCAACCCCAGGTTAGTAATCTAAAAGGTCCTTCCTACTTCCCTGTTACTCCATTTTTCACTGCTACCATCCCCCATTTGGCATTGAATTACATGTTTGCTTATTCGAGTCGTCTGTACGCCCTGCTACACCCATGGTGGGCAACGCGGGAGTTTCTAAAGGCCATGACCTTGGCCAATGAGTTTGACTGATAATGGTCACATCAGCCCCAGTATCAAGTAGCATACTGATTTCACATGTATGTCTTCCCAGCTCTTTTAACATAACCTGTTGCACAGGCTTTGCCTTGCTGATATCTAAGGCTAGAAAAATATTTGCATGGCCTGTAGATCCGAATCCTTTGTCTCCTCGTGTCTGGGTTCCAGCCGTCGGAACGGCAGCTTTAAATGGTACCAATTGCCCAATTTTTGTTCCTGCTGGAATATGCACGGGAGGAGTGGGTGTCCAGACCATTATGGCAATTACCCCAGAAAAATCAGCATCTATGATGCGGGGTAATACAAAGAGACCTTGGCGGGTCACTGAGGAGCGACCTAGTAACAACGCGCTTAGTCCATATCCCAGTGGTCCTTTCATATCAGTGGGGATACATTGTACTCATGAATTTACTAAGGTAGTCCCTATTGCTGTTGCCATGTCTACTCCGGCACTTCCTGCTGTGGCGGAGACGCTACCCAAGCAGCCTGGGACCAGTTTTGTGTCATTGTGCTCGGTTCCTTCACGCTCACTCCCCCGTTTCCCAAGGGTGAACCATCTTTACGGAATTTTGACCGACACTCTTGGGCCCTATGACCAAACTTCTGACACCGATTGCACATTCCATTAAAACCTACAGTAGCCGGTTTTTGTTTCTTCTTACACTGCGCCTTCAGATGTCCCTGCTTTCCACAACCAAAACACTTAGGTCCTCCTTACTGGCCTTTTACCACGGGTTTGATAGCAGCGGCAAAAGCTGAAGCCAAAAATCCTGCCTGCTCCTCTGCCGTGCCCACCCGGGCACATGCTTCTATCATGCCCGCAATACTAGAGTTTTTTGGTAATGCTTGCAAAATGCGCTTGCAAGAGGGGTTCGCGTTGTCTGCCGCCAGTGAATGAAATAACGCTTCCTTTGCCGCCGCAGGCAACTCCCCCCGATCTAAAGCATCGTGTAACCTATCCAAAAATTGCATATATGGTTCCGATGGCCCTTGCTTTACCGTCGTGTATGGAGGTGTCAGTTTCCCTTCTTCTGGTATTGCTTTCAGCGCTTTGCGGGCAAGATTGGCTGATTGCTGCAGTATCACAATATCTAACCACGCTTGTTGCTGTGCGTCTGCAAACGGTCCCCTTCCCAGAAGCACCTCTATCGTGGCAGTACGCAGGGGATCTCCCTCTGGCCTGTCTATATGGGAGACTGCAGCACGGTGGGCCCCATCCTCCCACCTTGACCTCCACAATAATTCCTGCATGGGTGTCAATATAATCGACATAAGGGTTTGGCTATCAAAAGGTGTCATGATATTAGTTGTAAAGATATTATTAATAAAGGATTGCGTATACGGTGAGTGAAGACCATACTGTTGTACTGATTTTCTTGCCTCCTTGACCAGGGAGGGGATGCCCTCCCAATGATTAGGTTGCCGGCGCCCTCCTGTGGTTCCCCCCAAAATAACCGGAAACGCCATTGGTAAAAGTTCCCCCTTGACTAAAGCATTTCAGATAACACCGCGCCAGCGTACCAGCAGATCTGGTGGATCCTCATTGCCACCCATATTACCAACCCCACTGCCTCCCCCAACCGAACCATAACCACCCATAGCTCCCCCACCAGCCCCCCAGTCCCGATTTCTCTTCTCCAGACGTCGTATCGCCTCTTCGGCCTCTCTCTGTTTTCTTAGTTGTCCTGCTTCTTCCTTCTCCATTTTTTCTAAGCGTTCCAGCAACGCCCTTCCTGACGTGCTCAAGGGCTGGTCTGGACCTGCTTTCACTGGTGACAGTGGAGATGGAGGCAGAGGAGGATATAGCGGTGGTTCCGTCAGTGTTGGAGGTCTTACTGCAGGGTCGCTGTGTGGTGGTTTGGGTGGCCCTTCGTATAGTCCTGTGTGAGGATTATACCACGCGGTAGGGGGTGCCGTTGGATTCGGCGCAGAGGTAGGCGGATCAGGCCAGGATGCCGCCTCCTCCATCGGCTCTTCTTCATCCGGGATTTCCGCCGGGGGTGCTGACGGGAGTGGTAACGGGTCGTCCCATACCTTGGGACTGGAAGGGCCCGATCCCCCTGCCGTTGGCTGTAGCACCGCAAAGGCTCCAGCGGCAGCTTCACGCTCCGCTTTCATTTCTTGCAGAACCGTCAGCACCAGCCGCCAGGTGGTCGCTAGACCTTTTGTATCCTTCTTTTTCTGACTCACAGCCTCCCATAGACTTTTCTTTACAGCATCCCATGTTTCTACCTTAAAGGCTGTATGGGGCTCCGGTGCGAATCTGTGCTCTCGGCAGCACACCAACAACCTTCGGAGCATTAGCTCATCGTATTTTATCCCTCTCTTAGAGAGGATATGCAGGAGAAGCCTAACTATAGCCTCTTCTTCTTTTGTTACTGGCTGCCCCATCTCCTGCCCCCGGCTGCTTACCTCACAGGGTGTCCATGGCCACATTACTTGTCTTTCCGGATTGCCTCCTCAATCCGCCCGGTCTCGGTCCTGCTGAGCCGTCTCCAGCCGGTGAATCTCCTTCTGGGCTATTCCCCTGATCCGTCCATGACTATGTCTACCTGCAGATCGGTATCACATCGGGGTCACCATCTGAGGAGAAGAAACTGGACTCCACACAATTCAATGTGAATCAAGAGAAGCCGTTTATTAAAACCACACATCTGCCTTTCGTATATTTTTAACTACTGTACACGCACTTCGCCATTACCCGATTGGTTAAACATACTGTCCACGCGCTGTGCCTGCAATATTAGCCATACGCTGTTAGGATAACCCTTAAAATGCTAATCTTAAACAATATTCATCAAGTCAGCATCTTGTTCCTTCTTTACCAGGGACAGGTTCCGCATTTGCAGTTACTAAACACTTTTTACTTCCTTCTTTTCCTCTGCAAGGTGACCTTAAACGGTCTTTGTTAGGGTCATTGATCAGTCCGAGCTTTCATAGTGAGAGCTGGCTCACGTGGCCGTTTTCTTCTAGATACAATCCCACAGGTAAGTTACTGCCATCTTGTCTGAAAGTTGGTGAGCAGGATGGCAGCAGCTTCTTGACTGTCTTTGGCATCTTTCAGTGCCTGTTTTGGATGACTGACCAATTTAGAAACACAGGGATGAGAAAAAGTCTGAGGATCCTCATCACTGCCAACATCAAAAAGCAAGCTATTCCTCTTTATTTCTGTAGTGTGGCTTTTTGAGGTATGGGGGGGTTCACAGATCAGGAAGCTCCTGTTGGATTGGGTGGGTTTTTTCCAAATTGTAAAACGTATAGAAGCCTGTCACTCAAAAAAAAATCCAACTTTTAACTTAGGTTGGAAAGGTCAGATGGGTCACTGAGCAAAATGCCTATATAGGAAAAGTAGTTGCCTGAGAGCTGAGGCAGTAGAAACCATGGTTAAGGTTGAGTGACAAGTTTCCTGAATACTGATGACAGTGCTGGTGTTAGCTGACCTAAGGCAGCAAGCCATCCAACAAGGGAATGTGTGAACGATGTGCAACGTGACTTAAGCCACTGTTAACAGTTGAAATTTCTCATGAATGGCAAGATTGTATTTTTTTCACAACTTCAACATACAGATTCACCAATTCTCGAGACTTAATGCCAAAAACAACAGGTGGCAACCATATTTGGGTTGCTCTCAATTCATATTCCTCCTACTTAATAAGAGAGGAAAAAGCTGTTGATGCCAGTAGCACAGGCGGGTTCCTTGTTATGAAAGCTAGTCCTTCATCATATGACTGGGGAACCAAATGTGCTTTTAGACACTGCTGCAGCCAAAACATACTGCAAATGTGAAGAACAAATTTATTTTTGACTCACTTGGCAAAATGTATCTTTTTTTTCCTTTTAAACAGCAGAATGCCAGCATACTGGGGGGAAAGGGATAGTTTTTTAATAATTACTAAATGTAATTAGTAAATTAATTGATATGCAGAAAATACTTTGAAAATGCAAGTACTGTATGTATGCTTACTATTGTAATTGTGAATGGACTCAGAATCTCCTTTTTCCTTGTTTCAGATTCTGAAAGCAGGAATCATATTTCTGAGAACAAGGAGGTCAAATTAGTATGATGACTATGTGAGGTGCTGATGGCATACTTTGCACATTTTTCCCCGAACGGTAAGTGTTTCGTTCTGGCAGAAGGCACTTGTGTGCTTGAGGTACAAGGGTCACAGATGAGGAGGCTTGCTGGTTCAGATAAAATAGGCTCCCTGAGGTCAGAGGTGTTTATTCACATTGCGAAATACTTAGAAATGTGCGAAAAATCAAGCTTCAGTTTTAACTTGGGTTAGAAAGGGCAGAAACTGCAGGAGTATTTTTTCGTGATAATGTAGCTATGAAGCAACAGAATGCAGCTTTGAAATTCCTCATGTATCTGCCAACTTCAATTTCAGAAAATTGGACTATAATTTTTGATATTTTTTTTTTCTCCAAATCCAAACAAACTTTGCATGCTTCAAATTCAATAAACACTTTCCCACATTGGAAATGGCTGTTTGGACAAACAACTGTTGCAATTAAGTAGGAAAGAAGAATTGCCTGTAAGTGACAGAAATCAAGTAATTTTAGAGTTTTCAATTTCAAGGCACACATATTTTCACTCTTCCTTAATCATGAATATTTTTTTTATTACATCTTATGGGCCAGTTATCCAATTTATCCTTCTCTGAGTTTATGATAAAACTATTCATTTCATAGTGTTTAGCAACACCTTTTGCTTATTCCTGTTTTCACCAAGAAAACACTAAAACAAGATGTACTTTGTTCCCATAGAAATTTGACCATAGTTAAGTTTCATTTTTAATTCAGGAGAGAAAGGACAGAAATTCATGTGTAGATTGTTTTGCACAATGTAGGTATGAGGCGACAGAATGTAATTGTAAAGCAACTGTGAAAGATGTCAACAAATAGCCTCCGAATCACAATAAAAATTATAGCCACATCCAACCATTTTGTAATAATGTAGAAGTTGATGTACGTAATCTACGGGATTATGTGATACAAAATCTAGGAACGGAAGGGTATTTCAAAAGTATTGAACACTAAACAAAATGGTGGTGCTACCCTTATTAAAACTATAGGCCTAGGAAGGGGAGAACAGCCAGAACGAACTTTGTTACTTCGACACCTGCTTGAAAAGGATTGACCCTTTGTAGCACCTCAATCAAGGGAAATTAGCAAAGTATCTGTTCTATTCTAGTCTCATCCCATAACCTAGAACAATTCTTTCACTGAAGCTTTGGGAAAAGGAGTTATATGGTACACTTAGAGTAATGACAGATTTTCCCAAGATATTACATATTACATGAAAAATACTTGATGGCAAGCTACAAAGTAGCACCAAGTCTCCTTTAGGCACCTGGGAAAACCTTATTTATGTAATGCTGGTTTATTAGTACTCTTCATCAGAGAAAACCTACAGCACTTGGGCCAATTATTTTTTTGGTGACTGTAAATCAACCTAGTGTGACTCCGCTCATGCGGGTGTAGGTGAATATAACACACGGGATCGTTTCCTTTTGCAGTTGGCTGGAAATAAAAATAATACCTGATACAAAAGGCATACAACAAGGTGGTATAAATGCGCTCTTCAGGAAAATGCCGTGAGAATATCTGAGCATTATGGCCTTTTCTTATCACACTTAGGTTTGCTGTGGCATTTCTCCTCTTCGTAATGTGTTTCAGCATTTAGTTAGCCTTTTTTTTTTTTTAATTTTAAGCAGAGCTAGTTTGAGCATAAAGATCAGAAAACAGGATTTGCCCTTGTCAGTAGCTTTAAATCTAATCAGTTTGCAGCTGTTGTATGGTCACGATGTAATTCTTGAGGGGAAATTCAATTAACAATTATATTTAGGAGACAGCTGGAGATAACAGCTATCAGTTCGGCCAGCGCTGTTACTACGTTTCCATCACAAGCTTTATCCGACACCCACGGGCCAATGCCGGGACGAGCCACCACTGAGCTCCCCTTCACTGACTAGCCTTATTTCCAATAAGCCTCTTAGGCAGCCACACAATCTGCTATCAAGCTCCATGACTAATTATCTCCATTATATCCCTGCTTCACATTACAGAGAATTTTTTGGGTGAAGACCAACGTTGGGTGCTCTTCCCAAATTCCACTCTTGGGAACAGCGGGAAGGTGGATGTTTTTATTCTGCATGACGTGTTGGGACGGCCGCAGCTTTACCAAGAGGGCTTTATAATAAGCCGCAGAAAGTGAACTCTGAACTAGAGCGGCAGTCACGGCCTTTCCGCCCACTCGTTTATCCGAACGGAGATGCGCGAACGGACAGCCCCGCGGCCGCCCTTTCCCCCTCCGCTGCGAGGGGCTGCTGGGGGGCACCGGGAGTGGCCGGATTCCTCCCTCGGGAACCGGGGCCGGGGCGGGGGGTGGTACCCGGTACACGGGTGTGAGCTGCCACTGCGCGCTGCCCGCACCCCTCGCCTTCCGCCGCCGCGCCGGAAGTGGGCGGGGCGGGGCAGTCGTGGGCTCCCCGGCCGTTTCCCAGTGTGTCGTCACGGCGCGCGGCTAGGGGAGCGCCGGGGGCTGGGGCGGCGGCGGGGCGCGGAGCCGAGGGGAGCCGAGCCGGCCATGGCGCCGCCGCCGCCGCAGAAGGAGATCGTCTACAACAAGCTGCTGCCCTACAGGGAGCGCCTGGAGGGCGAGGCCGCCCGCTTCCTCGTTCAGATCAAAGACAACCTAGCCCGGGCCGTGCAGCTCCAAGAGCTGTGGCCCGGGGGGCTCTTCTGGACTAGGAAGCTCTCGACGTGAGTGCCCGAAACTGTCCTTCCTCCTTCCCCGGGGCTGCTGGGGCTCCGGCCCCTCCGGGGCGGCGAGGGGGGCGCCCGGGGTCAAGGCGCCTCGGAGCGGGGCCTGTGGGCTAAGAAGGTGCGAAGCCGGGGCGCCGGGTTCGTCCCTCCCCGCCGGGCCGCCCCGGGGCCGGCGGGGCTGTTGGGGAGCGCGGCGGAAGGCGGGCTCGCTTCATAACGGTTCTTCCCTGCGCCACTTAGTCAGAGCCGAACGGGCACCGGCTGCCCCGTGCCCGCCCTCCCGCTCGGCCGAGGATCTGAGGCAGGAATGTGGGCCGGCGCCGGGGGCCGACCTCCGCCCGCGGAGCCTGGGCAGCGCCGCCGAGCTCCGCGGGGCCGCGCTGGCCGGCCCGTCCGGCTGCCCGCGCTTCTCCGTCGGTAGCTAGGCGTCAGCCCGTGTCTTACACAAGGCCTGCGAGTGCTTCGACGTAGGAAATGGGGACAAAGGTATCTTCGTTTCTAAGGGCTCGCTTATTGTCTCTGAAACTTTCCCAGTTTTACGAAGTAAGCTTTTGTGGGTTTGCTGTTTGTTTTGGTTTGGTGTTTTTAATGCATACTTGACCACCTGTTTCACCTCTTGCCTTTTTAAGTAAGTTGTGCAAGATACCATCTGCGTGTGATTTCTGCTGTAGGAACACGAAGTCTTTCTCAAGACATGCTATTTGTTAGTTCAGTGCTAGCGGGATTAAATTGTGGCTTAATGCTATGTAAACACCCTTGATGCCCTTGATGTCTTGCCTGTACTGTGGCATGGTGTAGTTTATGTTGATGTTGGCTCTGCTGTGCGTGCTAGCAAGGTGTTTTTAATACAGATAAAAACACAATGGTTTCATAGATGGCACTGAGTAGAACGTAGGTTTCCCTTAGTGAATTTTACAAAGCATGCTTAACCCTTTTTCTTAATAGCCACTATTCTGGACACTCTGACACCGAAAATAGCATCGCGTGACAATGACTCCTGTAGTTTCAATCAGTAAACCATATTTCTGTGGATGTTTATTGTGGTTTTTTGCTGTCTTCATAAGTGGTGTTTTCTTTGTGCTAGAACTCATGAAATATGTGTGTTTTGTACGATTTTGGAATCTTCACTTGGAATTTTCCTCCTTACATAAATAATGGTTTTTTATGTTAATTGGGAATTTAATACTTATTTGGCAGTCTTGTGTAAGTGTCTTTATATTTGCCAAGAGGCATTCTTAGATAGAATTACATTGGTGGTTGCAAAATGACTCACGTGTTTGCGTTATGTGACAGTTTGAACCTGCTTGGAACTAGTTCAATACTGTTTCCCTCCCCTCCCCCCATCTGCTAGGTCATACTGGTTTCAGTGGTACTTGTTGCCTTTCTACCTCTGGTAGAATTTCATATACTGATCAAGTTGAAGTAAACTGTAGCAGTTCTTACTACGGGAAAGATCAGCATTAGCTAAAGAGGCTAAATGTGGCACAGAAGTCCTTTGAAAACGTGCAGGGTTGTATTAGAATCGCCCTATTACTCACTCCACAAATTGCGATTACTGTTACCAGTTTAGGCTTCAGGGCAGTGAATTTAGCCTATTGAGAACTGCTGTTATGTTACTTTATGAATCACTAAAAGGTCAGGAGGCTCTAATTTGTGGTTTTCCACCTACCCTTTGAAGTTTAAATTTAGTGTGTGTCTGTTTGCAACTTGTCTGATCCCTGTTAGTCCCAAGATTTCTTTGTGGCATATTCTGTGTAGTAAGACTCTGAATATGTTTGGATGTAGGCAGGGAAGGAAATAGTGGGCTTGGTTTAAAAATAAGCTGGTGTACTTAACATGAGGGATGTTTTGCTGCTTAGTTTAACTTGTCAAAGTGCTTCCATGGGATGAAATATGTTAATAGAAATTTAGACCTATATGAAAAAAATACAGTGTTCTGATGTCATACCTAAGCCAAATTATAGGATAATGACAATAAAAATCAAAGCTTTGCTGTCTGTTGATAGTGGGTAATTCAACTCTGAATCAACTTAACTCCTTTTTCGCTGCTGGCCAACTATAATAAATAGCACATTTGTTTAATGAAAAAAAATGCCCTGAATCTTCATAATAGTATGATCTCCGCTTAGCTTGTTGCAAATGTCTGAATTATAAAAGCCAGTATTCTCATAATATTCTGTGAAGTAACTTATAATTCAGAACCATGGCTGACACATATTTATTTCTTGTATAGATACAAATGTTAATACAAACATTGTAATATATAGGTGTAAATGAGTAAAGAAAAAAATTGCATGCTGATTATATACTTGTTACTATTATCTATTATTGTATTATATACTATTATGTATGTTGTTACTATTATATACTAGTTGTTACACCTCCTGAGGTACTCACAACTTTATACAACCTGCATAAACCCTGTAGAACATGAAGCATGAAAGTGAAACTCAAATCTTTTTTTGAATTAAAAAATTTGAGTTTCGGTTACTATTTCATGATGACAGCTGAACCTGAGGTCTTGTATTTCTTTTATTCCCAACAGCTGAAAACGTGACTTGCACATAGTTAATCTTAAATGCAGCTGTTCCATCGATCTGATGTCATGAACTGAGTAGAGGAAAAAAAGAACAAAATTGGAGTTTATCAGATATAATGTCTATAAGCTGATTGGCATAATTCTTCTATGCATAATTTTCAGTGATGTGAACTGGTTCTCTGGTTGGGACGTGTGTGCAGAGTGCGGTGAGAGAAGTTGCTCTCCTGTGAAGACAGGAATAGTGCAGTTACTTAAGTAACGTATGACTTAGTGGGACTTCTTATGCAAGTAAAACTGCTTGCCTCAAAGACTGGCATTTAAATCTGTAATCATTACCCCAAGATTCCTCCCAACTTTGTCTAGTAAAATCTGTATCTTATAAAACGCTAATCCGATTGTGAAAGCAGAAGACTGAATCTCTGTGGTATGACTTGCAATGTGTATGTGGAAAAAGCAGGTTGCATCAAAATCATTTGCTTAAATGGATTTGCGTCATACTCTTATGGTCTCTAGGTCAAAAATAGGCTGCTGTTTCAAATTTTCCCTCTTTCATGTTTTACATAGAAACTTTGTGTATAGTTTTTTTTAATTTTTTTTTTTAGAACATAGCCTGTAAATGAGCATATTATACTAATATGAACATTTAATAGTTACTGTACATGTAATTGACTCTGCAGCCTGGAAAACACACAAATGTCTTTCTGTGCTCTCTACTTCAATAGGCAAGCGTAGAGCTTTTGGAGCTGAGGGACACAGTTTCTGCTCCTGACTGTTGTTTTATGTCCTTGTTAGGTATAGGCTTATTACAAAATGACTTTTAACTGTCTTGCTGTAAGGTGTGGGGAAAAATGCAGCTCAACTGTTTTGAATTAGAATGACAAGACACAAAGTTACAGTGAGGGTCAAAAACTGAGTTTTGGACCAATCATAATCCTGTCCTGTGTATTAGGAAATGAAAATAAGTAACTGGGCATTTAGGAGAATGCTCTATGCAGCTTCGTAAGTGAAGGCAATTTTTAACTGTAGCAGAGCAGCCAACTTTCTAGGGCAACTTAGGATGTCCACTTGATATGATAGTACACTTCCTAAAAATAGACCTATTGTAATTGTGGAGTGAGGGATCGGATATGTAATACTTCTAGAATAGGAAATTGGCTTTTTGGTTTTAAGGGGAATGACCAAGTGGGAGTGATAGGTGTGTGTGGCTGGTCATCTCTCTCATGGTCATATAAAATGCATCTTGATTTGCCTGTTAAGTCTAGCAGACTGATTTCAAGGCATGTGCTTTTCCTCTGAGAGTCTGGGAATAGCTCTTATGTCTGTTTGTAAAATTTTTCAGTTTTCCTGATTATTATCCCATTTATCTTGAAAAAGCTTCCAGACTTTCACATTGGGTTCTTCCCACCCAGTGTATGACCATGTATGCTTTTAGAAGGTAAAATATTGCAATTAAAATAAGTATGATTAAGTTATACTTCTCTTAGCCCTCACAAAATCAAGCATCACCTTGGGTTTTTTTTCTGAGGATTCTTTTCACATGTCCATTTTGTGCAAGTGAAAAAGTGTAGATGTTCAACTGTTGGTGGTGTAATTCTATAGGTAGATATTGTCCAATACACGTAATTAGGTTTCTGTGGTAGAAGAGTGGATTATTCTGTATTTTGGTTTTTTCCTTCTGTATTTGAAATAAGTAAAATGTCTTGAAATGAACATTAGTAAAATATTGCCCATCAAATGTAAAAATCTCCCCTTGAAATCAATGAGAAAAGGAAAAGAAGTAGAGAGTGGTGCTGTAGGGTGGGTTGGTTGGTTTTTTTCCTGAGAACCGGTGATTATCAGTTTGCCAGAGCCCTGTAGCTGTTTCACTGTGTCTTCAAGGGAAACTGGAGGAAGAAGGTTGGGGAAAAAAAAAAATCTTTTGAGGAGCAAGCAAGGGGTCTTGGCATATGTGTGTTTAAGGAAACTAACTCCTTGGGTAAGATTACTAGATGTGGATGATCCTGAAAGTTCAGAGATAATTTTGTTTTAAATTGAGGAATGGGGATATGCAGAAGCAGGAAAAAAAAAAGTGCTCAAGCAATTTAATCCAAATCCCGTGTGCTCTTTTGTGACTGAAGTGTGCTTTGTGTACATGTGTTTTATTAAGGGATCTGAATTTTAGTTCTCAAGTACTCAGTTATCCCACTGGCAATTCTGCAAGGAATAAAAGTTTGCACAGGAGCATGAAGCATTTGAAACTAAACTAGATGTAATATTAAACTAAACTCCTCAATGTTGCAGGAGTCAATTTCAGAAACCAAATTCAGGAAACAAGGCAGTTTGTGTTCATTGTTAGATCTGTAACTGCTAATGTTTGTCCCTTTAAAATTACCTCGCCTCTGTTACTTTCAAGTAGGAGTCCTTTAGAGATGTTTCCTTCCCAATCTTTTCACATGGTGGTTCCAGTGTAGGGTTCTGCACTGTGTGCTGCCCTGCATACCAAATAAGCAGTGTGAGATCTGGCATTCTTCCCACTACCGGAACATGCCTTGATGCTTCGCTACTGTATATTTAGCAACAAATCAACCCAACCTCTACTAAATCTTGAACAAAAACAATGAACAGACCTCTCAAAAAATTGTTTTATAGGAGTTCGTATCTTATATGCTTTGTCTGACTGCTGCTTGGAGGATAGCATATTAGTAAGGTTTCTTAGGAATCTGTAAGAACAGTTGGAGCAATATAAAAAAGGAAAATGTGCTTCCCAGGTGAGTAGTAATTTGTAGTTGTGTGATACATAAAGTGCTTCCCTGGAACCTTATATAGGTTTTGCTGGTGCAGAATATCTTTTAAGACTTTAAATGTGTTTCTTTTTCAATTTCAACTTGAAACAGCAAGCACGTCTTACTGAATTAGTCCTAATGAATCTACACTTTCTTAAGATAGTAAATATAAGGGATAGCAATGCGACATACCACCGGCAAAGCTCAGTGTCTAAATCAATTGTTCGGCCTCACTGGAAACTGACAGATTTGGACTTTACTTGATACTTATTTTGTCCTGTCTTCTTCTTAAAGTCCCCAGTTGAAAAGGATAGAGTGTAATAAGGCTACTTGTGACAGTTGTTGTGTTTTTACATTTGTTTGGGGTTTTTTTAAGATAAATTAATACATGGGGATATGGAAATACTAAATTTAATGGCTAGTATGTTTTGAGTGGAGGTGAAAGAATACGGTACTTGTTTTTGTGGTATTTGGTGTGAGCATGAAGTTATGCTATTTGTAGAATTTTGGAAGACTGTAAACTTTATTTGGTCATGCTTTTTCTTTCTGTAGTTAGTTTCAGTTGTCAGTCTTCCTTTGCTGTACATCTTCAGGTTCTTATTTGTTGGACTTGTGAACTACATTTTACTTGTGTTTCATTAAACAGCAAGTTGGATGAAGTCTGGCTCAGGTCTTAAATAAAACGAAAATGTTTAAAAATACTGCTGACTCATCCTGTGTTTTGTTTGTAGATACATCCGATTATACGGGAGGAAATTTAGCAGAGAAGACCATGTGCTTTTTATTAAATTGTTGTATGAGTTGGTAACAATTCCAAAACTGGAGATCAGCATGATGCAAGGATTTGCACGCCTGTTGATAAACCTGTTAAAGTAAGTACAGATTTCTGCTGATTACTGAAATTTTTGTCTCTAAGTAGTTGATCACTTCACTTGCTTAATGTTGTTATATTCATTAATGTAATAGTACGTTCTTTTAGAGGTTGCTTTGCTTAATCTCCCCTGTACAGATGATGTTGGTTAGAAAGAGTTCTCATTATGTGAACGCATTGCCCCTTTCAGAGGTTTAGGATTGGTATTGAAAGTGAAAGAATGTCAGGTTGTTTTTTTTCTCCTATTAAGAAAAGAAAGCATAGAATCATAGAATTGCCTAGGTTGGAAGGGACCTTTCAGATTGAGCCCAACTATCAACCTAACTCTGACAAAAACCATCACTAAACCATATCTCTAAGCACTACGTCTACCCAGCTTTTAAATACCTCCAGGGATGAATATTCCACCACTCCCCTGGGCAGCCTGTTCCAATGCTTGCTAACCCTTTCAGTGTAAAAATTTTTCCTAATGTCCAGCCTAAACCTCCCCTGGCGCAACTCAAAGCCATTTCCTCTTTTTCTTTTGCCTCTTACTTTGGAGACAAGACTGACCCCCACCCCTCTACAGCCTCCTTTCAGGTAGTTGTAGAGACCGATAAGGACTCCCCTCAGCCTCCTTTTCTCTAGGCTAAACAGTCTCAGCTCCCTCAACTGCTCCTCATGAGACTTGTTCTCCAGACCCCTCACCAGCTTCATTGTCCTTCTCTGGACCCCCTCCAGCACCTCAATGTCTTTTTCTGTGGTGAGGGGCTCAAAACTGGACATAGTATCTGAGGTAAAGCGCGACCAGTACTGAGTACAGCAAGACAATCATTTTCCCTAGTCCTACTCACCACGCTATTCCTGATATGGGCCAGGATGTTGTTGGCCTTCTTGGCCACCTGGGCACACTGCTGGCTCATATTCAGCCAGCTGTCCACCAACACCCCCAGGTCCTTTTCTGCCAGGCTACTTCTTATAGCCACCCCTCCCCAGGCTTGTAACACTGCATGGGGCAGTTGTGACCCAAGGGCAGGACCCGACACTTAGCCTTGTTGAACCTCATACCATTGGCCTTGGCCCATCCATCCAGCCTGGCCAGAGCCCTCTGCGATGCCTTTCTACCCTCAAGCAGGTCGACGCTCCCGCCTAGTTTGGTGTCGACTGCAAACTCACTGAGGGGGCACTCAATCCCCTCGTCCAGATCATTGATAAAGATATTAAAGAGAACCGGCCCCAGTACTGAGCCCTGTGGAACACCACTCACGACCGGCCACCAACTGAATTTAACTCCATTCACCACCACTCTCTGGGCCCTGCCCTCCAGCCGGATTTTTACCCAGAGAAGAGTACTCCCATCCAAGCCATGGGCAGCCAGTTTCTCCAGGAGAATACTGTGGGAAACTGCATCAAAGGCCTTACTAAAGTCCAGGTAAACAACATCCACAGCCTTTCCCTCATCCACCAAGTGGGTCAGTTTGTCACTGAAGGAGATCAGGTTCATCAAGCAGGACCTGCCCTTCATGAACACATGCTGACTGGGCCCGATCCACCTGGTTGTCCTTCATGTGCCACATAATGGCACTCAGGATGATCTGTTCCACAGCCTTCCCAGGCACTGAGGTCAGACTGACAGGCCTGTAGTTCCCCACATCATCCTTCTGGCCTTTCTTGTGGATGGGCATCACATTTGGTAGCCTCCAGTCCACTGTGACCTAGGGCCTCCCCGGTTTGCCAGGACTGCTGGTAAATGATGGAAAGCGGCTTGGTGAGCTCTCCTGCTAGGTCTCTCAGTACCCTCAGGTGGATCCCATCTGGCCCCATAGACTTGTGTACGTCCAGGTGCTGGAGCAGGTCCCTCACCATCTCCCTTTGGATAACAGGGGCATCATTCTGCTCCCCGCCCCTATCTGCTAGCTCGGGGATCTGGGTACTCAGGGAACAACCGGCTACTACTAAAGACTGAGGCAAAGAAGGCATTAAGTACCTCAAAACATGTCAGAGAGCCAATTGTTAAGGTTGCATCTGAAATAGGGAGACAATGAAGACTGTCTAACAACTTGGTAAAGTTTATTTTACTTAGTCAGACATTTTCTGAAGGTCTTGAGTGCTTCTGTTTGTGCAGAAATGCTGCAAGTGGCTAGTTTTTTTTTCTTGCCTGACCTTCCTGCAGTTTGTGCCAAATACTGCAGATAAGTGTAATTCAGAGCAGTGATCCAGAGTACTATGATGCGAAGTGTGTCGATGTAAATGTTTAACCCTAAAGTGCTCGTTGTTTTTTTGTTTGTTTGTTTTGTGGTTTTTTTTTTCCTATTAGGAAAAAAGAACTGCTTTCCAGGGATGATTTAGAGTTACCATGGAGACCACTTTATGAAATGTTGGAAAGGATATTATACTCCAAAACAGAACATCTTGGATTAAATTGGTTTCCCAAGTAAGTTTGCATCTTAAAACATTTCATAGGCAGTAAATACCTGTAATGCTTGAAAGTACCTTGAAATTTGCTTTTAATATGTGGAATTTGATACATGGTAAATGTTTTGCTTATATTTTCATTAAGTATATTTCAGTAATTGCATGCAAGACTGTACTAAGTCACGTACCCTTATGCCAATGAATTGTTTGTTATGAAGTTCCTCTCTTCATGAATGTGATTGAGTTCATTTCTAAATATGCTGGAATAGGGATCTTCATCAACTTGTTTTAGGATGATAACCAACAGTTTAACAGATTTAATTTTAAAATTTTAATGATATTCAGGTTAAATGTCTGCTGTTCAGTTTTATAACACAGTAAGCGTTTGGGAAAATAAATATTATACTATGGTTAAATATTTGTACTGTAAGTATTCCCAGTATCCGTAATCTAGGTGTAGATCAGCATGCATACAAAGAAGAGTGACGTGCCTTCTATAGGAGATACATGTACATGTGTGTACATATATATTTTCAAAGTGATGCTATCTTGAAAAATCAATTTTTTTCCCAGTTAAGAGTTTTAAAAATGTTCTGAATTTAAAAATGAAAACTTGTTCATGCTGAATTTCTTTTGTGGCTACGTAGCTGGAAAAATAATTTTGCTAAATTACATTATTCTGCTAACTGTAGATATTACTTGCCAGTGAAAATCCAAAAGAGCGGAGCCTTTTTTTAGTTGGTTTATTTTATGCATATCCCAGCACCTACTGTAACTGCATACTTTGCTCTGTGGGGATGTTGAGTAGTCACTTTTCATTTGCTCTGTGAGAAACTAGCATAGTGGGGAAGAGACTTTTCCAAGAGGGAAAAGAAGGTTAAGCTGGGAGGAGGATATCAGTTGTGATGGTCTGTCTGAAACTTTTAGCTTTTATTAACTGTGTTAGATATTAGACACTCGACCTTAATATGCAGTGCGATTTGTTCTCATACGGTGTTTTTTCTTTTTTTTTTTAACATCAATTTTGAGGGGTACCTTTTTGGTGGAAGTCAGATATTTTTTAAAAAGTTGATTTGATTTATAGCTGTTAATTTAACTACTGTTTTAATTTTATTTTTTTTTTACATTCAGTTCATATCGACCAGGCTTGTCTTCACCTAAAACATTTGTGCTTAATGTATTACATAGGTGGTAAGAATGACTTTTTGTTTTGTTCAGCTCTGGCCGATGCGTAATCTTCTGCATGTTCTGTTAGATTGTAACACTTGTCACACAGGTGTAATTTTCTGCATAAATAATTGTATTGGAAGACCAATGTTAACATTACACCACTGTTTATGAGAATGTCGCACTGTATGTAAACCTTTCTAATTGGGGAACAAGATAGCGTGTGTGAAATGGCTGATAAAGTGGCTATATGCTAACTAATTTAACCAGCATATATATTTCAAGACTCAAAGGTAAATTTTACATTTGAATTATTGCTGTGTCTGAATATGGACAAAATCAGTATTGGTGTGGGAGTGCATGTTACTGAGTAAGTGTACCTTACTATTAAAAACTATGAAATCATGGAAAGTGCTTTAGCAGTGAGGTAATAGGTTCTGGAAAATACACCCAGCAACAGTCTTGTAGCTGTGAGGTGTGAAAAAAAAGCTTCTGTATTGGAAGGGTTTACTGTGAATTTTTGCAGTGAAAACCATATCAGAAGTTTTGGTGTATGTATAAATTCAGAAAACTGGTATAAGTGGAATTGCAGAGGGTTTTTTGCTTTTTTTTGGATTTTTTAAAAAGAAATTTTTAGTTGTACTAATCCAATGAGAGATTGATATTTGGCTCCCTGCAGTTTGAAATTCACTAATATAATTTGTGAAATTATAGCTGGTTGCTCTTTTCATTGTCTTAATTTAAGCTCTTGTAATGGAGTGTCCACTGCAGGGCAAGAATTTTACTTAAGGCCTGAATCTGTCCTCAAAAACTGAAAACTCTGCTTTTACTGTTTTTTTGATAATGCAAGAGTCAGCAGTGTCAGTTTATATGTTAATTGTTTTAGCTGAAACATGTTTCCCTTTGAAAATGCAGGGGGAAAAACTCAGATTTACAAATTAATGTGGTCATGTCCTTTCCAAAAGAAGAAAATTATCTAGTGCCGAAATGATGACTAGTGATAGGCGTTAATGGTAATGTTGGGTGTTTTTTAATGTATCATAGAATAGTTTGGGTTGGAAGGGACCTTTAAAGGCCATCTAGACCAACCCCCCTGCAGTGAGCAGGGACATCTTCAACTAGATCAAGGTGCTCAGAGCCCCGTCCAACCTGACCTTGAATGTTTCCAGGGATGGGGTATCTACCACCTCTCTGGGCAACCTGTTCCACTGTTTCACCGCCCTCTTTGTAAAAAATTTCTTCCTTCTGTCTAGTCTAAATCTACCCTCTTTTCGTTTAAAGCCATTACCCTTGTTCTATTGCAACAGGCCCTGCTAAAAAGTTTGTCCTCATATTTTCTGTAGGCCCTTTTAAGCACTGAAAGGCCGCTATAAGGTCTCCCCGGAGCCTTCTCTTCTCCAGGCTGAACAACCCCAACTCTCTCAGCCTGTCCTCATAGGGGAGGTGCGCCAGCCTTCTGATCGTTTTTGTGGCCCTCCTCTGGACCCGCTCCAACAGGTTCTTGTCTTTCCTGTGCTGAGGGCCCCCGAGTTGGACGGAGTGCTCCAGGTGGGGTCTCACCATGGTCATATCCATGTGGCAAGGCATAATAATAATAAGCTAATAATTCTCAGGTAACAAGGAGGAACTAAAAGCAAAGAAAGCTGAATGGGATGAGAAGTTTTCCTTTATCTCATTAAATACACTGTTGTTTCAGTAATTAATAGCAGATACCTTTCAGTGTTAGTGGCTTCGTTATCTCTTGATTACAAATGTTTTAATATCTTATCCAAATGGTCAACATTAAATACCTGAGCAAGGACAGGAGTATGAACTACAGTAGGCTAATCCAATTCCATGTGGTTTATGTATATAGTTGTTTGCTGTTGTGCTTTTTCAGTCCATGGCTAGGTTTAGTGGTAGAGTAGCATACAGAAATTTGTGAGTGCAATAACTGTAGATATTTTTGAGCAATTCTTTAGTAACGGGTATGCAGAAAATAAACAAAAGTGGAAGAGAGGCCACTACTAAAAAGTTGGAGAGAGTTGGTTCAAAGTGATAATGAAAACAGTAACCAGCAGTCTCTTGTTCTCCACAGCTATATTGTCCTGTCCTTTTCTAACTAGTAGTCATCAAACAGGAATCTTTCAAGATGTCTTCTCTAGTTGGTCTGTAGTTTAACTGTGTCTTAGATGGAAGTTTCCTTATGTACAAAATTGTCTGCTGGTGTGTTTTTGTTTCTAGCTTCCATTCTAAATTTGTGATCAGAAGGCAGGAGGGGACATCCCTTCCAGTCTTTGTCCTTTGCTCTCTTCTGCTAACAGATGCTGAGATCTGACTGAAAACTTGTGAATTTGAAAGACTTGTGGATCTCTGGCACCAGTGTGTCTTAAAATTCCTCTGTCCTTCAGGTTCTCTTTAGTAATAGTTTACTTCAGCAGAGTGCAATAGTATGGGGATAGCGTTTTTGTTTTGTCACACAAATCTTTTTCATGTTAGTCTTTAATGCTCATAAGGAATGTTGCTGGTTCGTGCTTTATTTATCTACTCTTGGAACAACTGTTACCTATTTCCTAACTCTTTCAAGAACAGTATTCCCTTTAACCCACAATCTTCATGAGGTTCATGCAGAGTTTGATCTTACTTTTGTTTAATGAATGGTTGGCCATTCCTCTTCAAATTTTAGAGGCCATCAGTTCAAAATTTTCATTCTGGGAGACATCATGGATTGACTTTGTCACTGTTGCATAAAATGTACAGAATTTTGCACCTACTGGAGCGCTGCTTGAACTGAAGTAGTGATATGAGGGCTGATTGCTGGCTTGCAGTGAATGTTGAGATGTTGAAGTGAAATAGTGGTTTATCTGTTTTATATTTCTCCTGGTTTGTATGGGATCAGCTTATTTTTTTGTAGGACTAGAGAGAGAGTGTGTGCATGCTCAGTATTTGCGTGTCTCAAAATTAACTGACCTAAACTGATCTTTGGTAAAACTCTAAAGATGATGCATTTGCATCATCTCTTTCTGATCAAAATAGCATTTCTGTATGTTAGTTTTTGATGATGAACTTAAGGATGCAATTTTTCTATTAAAGAAAGAACATCTAAATGATGTAGGAAGTTCTTCTGTCAGAACTCTTTTTTTCATTCGGGGAATGTTTTTTGGTAAAAGCGTGATTTGGTCTTGAGTTGGTCTTGTAATAGACGATGTGAAGAACATGACAGTTTACTACCTTTATGGTTCCATCAATATCTCTCTCTCTCTCTCCTCCCTGTCCCTTTTATTCTTTGAGTTTATTCTGAGGTTTAGTCTTTTCTAAGTGGTTTGATGACATCCTGTGGCAATTTATGTTAAAATGATTTCTCAAATGCGTTTTCTTGCTATGGATGAGAACACTTTTAAAATCAGCTGTTAATGGTGAGGGAAGATAATGAAATAACCATTGATTTGCAGATAGTTCACTTCTCTCTCTTAGAACCACTGGACAAAAAACAAATCGAGGTTGAAAAGGACAGATATAGTATTTGGAGTCTAATAACAACAATTTTATGAAGTCTGTTGCCTTTATCTTGCAAATATTTATGAAGTCTATAAACCTGTTTTTTCTGTTTGTGTTTTCAACTTCCCCTAAGAAGTTACCTTGCTCTGCTGGTTGTTCATGGATAAAACGCAGGATATTACTTGTAAGAAATAATAATAATTCTTCACTCTTCACTTAAATGCCGTAAATATTAGAGTGGTATATGAAAAATAGAATAAGGAGTTTAGCAGAGCAATTTTAATCATTATGATTAGGTCTGTGTAAAAGGCGATTAGCTATTGCATGTTCACAGAAGACATTTAGTTGCATCAACATTATCTTAAGCTCTTGAGGGAAGAATCAGCAAATGGTTGTTTATTTTATACTGTCACTGAAATTTGGTAATATGCTATCCCTAACGTTTCTTTTCTTGTTTCAGTTCTGTAGAAAGTGTTCTGAAAACACTTGTGAAGAGCTGCAGGCCGTAAGTATTTGTTGTTTTGTTGTTTGGTGGTTGTTGGGTTTTTTTAAAGCCTGTATTTTTAATATTACTTCAAGAGGGGGAAGAAAAGTGTTGGGTGTGGGGCTGGGGGGAAGAAAAGCCAACAACGTCCCCCTAAAAATCCCACCCTAGTAGTCATTCCTTTGCTGCTGATGTCCCAACTCAGATGAGAAGTTTGGGGTGGAGGGTTGAGACTTCTGTTTTACTGCATTATGAATGATGAATACCTCGGGTTCATAGGTTGCTTAAAATGAAAACAAAATAACAGGCATGTTCCATGGTATAAAACTTAAACAAAGTGTAAGATATTTTTTTTTCTCTTTAACAACCTTGGTTGAAAATTCATTAATAGTTAGTTAAGCCAGGATATCACTTGCTAAGGGCACCATTGCTTTTGCTCTTTTGTGCTGTTAAGTTCGCTGGGAATGTGTGTGCCTGAACCAGTCTTGCTCTCTGCACTAATTGACTTTGCAGTATCTTAAGCCGCTAACAAAGATGCAGAGAGGAGATTTGTTCTCTTTTATTCACCGTTCACGTGGGCGTTTGTAGTTATCATCTGCTTTCATGGGAGCAGTTGTTTCATATACTGATGTTAATTCATTGAGCATTCCTGTAGGAGATACTGTCCTAAACACATGGTGTTAGTATGAGGAACATAAGGACAAAGCAACCCTACACTTTTCCCAAATATGTGTGGTTTGTAGCTAAATTAGTTTTCAATGTTGACTTTTTGGGGGGTATCTGTTATGAATACAAAAGTCACCGAAACAGAGTATTTTAAAAATGAAAATGTGATACTTGTTTCTTGAAAATTCTGACTTAAGGTTGGGACACTGATAATGTTACTTCCAGTTGGCCCCATATCAACTGCAATAATTATGCTGTAGAAACAGTTGTATGTGGGATGCATTTTAAATACTGCATTGCATGGATATTTTGGGTTTTTTTAAAGAAATTAATTAACCACTTCAGGATTCCTATAATGTTCAGATAAATGTTCCATGTGCCTTAAGTCATCTTACAAATGTGAATAGTAGTTGTTTTGGCCAGCCTTTGCACTGAAATGGTTTTGCATTGTACAAAATCTTTTTCTGGTTCAGGGAGACAAGAATCTTGTTACATCTGTGGTCTTAAGGACATCACGGGTGCATCGTTTTAATCTTAACTTTTTTTTTTTGTGACAGTTAAGTGGAATTGAGACCTGCCTATCTGTTGCCCGTGGGTACATGTTCTTACTGTAAAACTCAGATTTATTGCAAATTAATAGATATTTTTAAATGTGTTTGAAAGAGACCCAAACTTTAAAGCCCAACCTGTGTATGTTCAATGGTTTCCTTGTTTTCAGATATTTTCCAGAAGATGCCACTGCAGAGATGCTCGATGAATGGAGACCTTTAATGTGTCCATTTGATGTTACCATGCAAAAGGCTATTACCTACTTTGAACTATTTCTACCTACTACCCTTCCTCCTGAACTTCACCAGAAGGGTTTCAAGTAAGTGTAATTGAATGTCTGTTTGTATAGTATTCTGTTGCAAATGCAAGTGATTATCTTTTACAGGATAACTTGAAGTCAACCAGCAAAATGAATGGTGTCTTTTAACGGCATTTTTGGAAGGCAAGACAGAAATTCTGTCAGCTTTTTTCTTTTGTAAAAGTAACCTGAGGGAAGCTGGTACCTATTCTCTGAGTTCTCCTTTCTCTAGAGTAAGCATACAGTATACAGTAAAGCAAACTAAATTGAATTAAATGCACTTTAGTTCTGAAGGAATAGTCTCACAAGTTAAAAATCATTACCCATAGCACAACTTTAAGTCCTACTTTCTATTTAATTTGGGGTAGCTTCTGATGAGTCCTTCATGTAGGCTAAAGTACAGCTGTTGCTACAAATTTGGGATGGTGAGGTACAGGTCTTCAGTTCACTGTCCAGGTGTGGAAATGTGAGACGGTTGGAAGCCTGCTATAGGAAATGAATTTGACAATTAAAGGAGAAACATTTGCGAGATGGGACCGTATCTGGATCATCTTTAAGGTAGAACTATTGTACTTCAAAACATAAGCCAGTGATGTTTAAGGCACATAGAGATTATGTAGGCTGGTTAGGTTAAAGTATAGTTATGTATAGAGTTAGTGAAAACTTCAAGGAAGGAAGTGAATGTAGTTTATAAAGGCAAATTTAGGCAAGGGACTGGTATGGAGGGTTTGCATACTTGGCTTCAGATGATTCCAGAATAGAAGCTAATGATGTTTTTAAACATTATTCAGTAGGAACAAATTTTAGACTTTAAGGTAGAGGGAAATGAAGTGTAATTTATTTTCATCTGGTTTACCCGTCTTGGGATAGCAATATGTAATGAAATGGCAAAGCTGAAGTAGGTAAGAAAACTCCTGGTGTAACACTTGTGTGAAAAAGTGGATTCAGAAAAGAGTAAGAGGAGGAGAGGTAAAAGAAGCAAGGACTGAAACTCAGGATCAGTTTTGGGGGTAGGGAAGGTGCCGTGGGAGACAGTGATACAAGCACGTCCATGTTGATCCCTGTTCTTGTTGAATGAGTTGAAAGGCAGGTGAGTTCCTGGGGATGAATATCCGGTGAGGGAGCTGCTTTAACAACATTAAAATAATTTGGATTCTGTTCTGTTGCAGGCTTTGGTTTGATGAATTTATAGGCCTGTGGGTGTCAGTTCAAAATCTTCCCCAATGGGAAGGGGTAAGTATTTGCTTTTCACCTACGCTAGTAGAAATCAATTTAAATGTTCTGCAGTGTGCTTGCAAGGCATTGAAGTCAAACAGTGATAGAATGGATTATTTTTTTCCTTGTGCTTTGACTAGTACAAGAAAGCAGAGACAAGAATTTCATTATTGTTAGCAAGCAATTACTGGCAGACTAAATGAGACTGCACTTGTGCTTGGTGAACTTTGTTTCATGGCCAACTGAGCTCTTCTTTCCAGACTTGGAAATGCTGGCATTTTCCAGACTGCCTGCTAGTGCTTACAATGATGCAATGTGCCATTGCGATTTCTATAAATTATAATTCTGTAAACTCCCATCTCTTATATCTTCACACATCTTTCATGATTCCTAATTTTGAGCAGTAATGCTTTGCCTTGACTGCAATGAGTTGTTGTCATCTTTATTTCAGATACAGGAAAGAACCTGTACTCCTCTTGGCCGAAAATATCTTTGGGCAATATCTTTCAAGGAAAATAGTCTACTATGTACCTGTCTACCTTTTTTCTGTGTCTCATATGACTAGATACAAACTTGAGACACCACCACCAGCAGATTAGGTGCTGCTGTTGTCAGCTGACCTGTAGCTTGGCTTTACTGCAGTGAAAGTTGGCATATTACCAGGTTTTTTCCATACTCAGTGTGAACATAAGCTCATTGACCATCTGCCTCCTTTTACTAATCTCCTGCCTATATACATAAGGAGGACTTCTCGGTGTCTTTGGAGAGAGCTGATTTCTAAAACACCGTTGACTGCTAACTTTGTAGCACGTCCTGTTTCTGGCAATTCCTTTGTGAAAAGACTTGTGCGTAGGTCTTTCTGGTGTGAATTATGTTTTATCACAAATAAAGGAAGGCAGTCTTTCCAGCAGTTGGCAATTGTCCACATTTGAACAGGGGTAATTGCCAAAGTTCTATTTGTCTACTGTCTGTAGGTACTTTTGCATCTTTCTGATGGCTATCCAAAAAATCACAGTTCGGTTTACTCTTTCTGACAGAAAGATGACAGCCTGCACTTTAATATTATGATTTGGTTTATTTCTGTCAAAGAGTCTTAACAAATAATCATCAACACTCTTTCATGTGTTGTCTCTGATTTTTTTTTTTTCACCCTCTTCCACTGTATGCTGACAGTTAGCTTGGAAGGCCCAAACAATTTTATTTTTTCCCCCAAAGCTTTCACTTCTTGCTGTCTTGTCCACTTCTTAAGGGCAGGCTTGTGTATTTCATCAAGCTTGGATGCAGATAATTAGACATATGGGTTCTGACCATGCAATCCAATTCAAGTCTCTGTACACTGCAAGCTTTGGCAGGAGTTAGACTTGCTGTTTGAAGGGGAGCTATAGAATCAATTGTCTTTGTGCGTGGTAAGGTGTTTTTTTCCAGTGGGTATTTCCTAGTATCAAACAAAAAGGTAGATCATTTAAGAAAATGTAACACTTGTCTTCAGGCTGTGTCAGATGTGACTGTCCTGAATGGAATTTGTGTGTTTTCCAAAGCTATCATGTCTTTCAGACTGAGAGGTGAACTGTTCTTCTGTGAATATCTGTCTCTGAATTAGGCAGGATTATTTAAGGCCCGCCCTTTTGGCTTTGCCATAGCTTCAAGATATTGATACAACTATTAGGGCTCTTGGAGACCTGACAGGTATTTCCCTCATTGGACAAGCTCATAAACGAGTGTTGGTGGATTATGCGCTTTCTCACAATCAGGATATGAGAATAAGACTTCATTCTCTTTTTTTGTTTAGTCCTGATAACTCTCTTTCCTGAGGACATCTTTCACTTCCCTTTTGGACTCATGAGACTGTCTTCTGGCAATGGAGTAACTAATTCTTCATAGACAGTCACATACTGCCATCCCATCTAACAGCTAATGCCTGTGACCTTTACAAGCCACTGTTGTGTATAAAACAAAGCTTATAAATGTGACAGCCATCAGCAAAGGCAAGTGCACTTTAAGTAGGATGGATCATGCAGAAGCTAAACAGTCCTTCAAGATGCGTTGGTTGAATTTTCTTCAAAGCCTATATATAGATGCTGTTTTAGGCCAGTATCCACGTTCAGCTCATGTGAGAGCGCTCTACTGGTGAGGAAGCACCATGAGATGAATTGGCAAGCAGAAGCGCTTCAGTGTTACTGTGGGATGTACGCATGGCGTGTCACTTTCCAATTGAAGTTACTGAGAACAAGGATGATCCATTGGCAGACAAAGCTGGTAGCACAGGGCCTCTTCCCTTCAAAGAAAGTGGTCTGTCTTGGATACCTGTTTATTCTCTTCCCAAACCTCTTATCTTCTACAGAGCCTTTCTTTCTTATTCTTGCATGTAAGAGGATTCCTAATGTGTTTTTGGTAGGGTTGCGTTCTTCAGAATATTCCTTAGTATGTTTTCCAGTAACCAATCCAAATAGTCCTCTATGCAAAGGCTATGAAAGTAGGTATCAGGTTTCTGTTAGAGGAGTCAATGAAATAGCTAAGTTAGAGCCTGTTCTGTTATGAGATTTTTGCTTTGCCTGAGCTGTGTCGTGGATTTGCTGGGAAATCTCACTTCCAGCTATCCCTGGAGTTTGTTCCAAACCTTTGCTGCAGAGATGAATAGTCTGCTACACCTTGTTGATAAAATGGTGGTAATGTTTGAAGGACTCTGAAGCTTAGTACAGGTGTCTTTCTGTAAGCTACTACCAGGGGTTGTCTCCTCTGTGGAAACAGTTCAAAAAGGGGAAAAAGCACAAAGCTGTTCAAAAGTGGAGAAGATATTTCTTATGAAAAGCTAAATTCTTTGACATCATATAGCTTAAGTATAAGTTTGTTGTTCATCTAGTGTTCTTTACAGTTGTTCTGACAATAAGTAGTTGGAAAATAAAATGGTAGTGAATGCATTCTGCCTTTCATATTAATTCACAGAGTTGGGGAAAGGGAGAGTGTGCAAATACCTTCTAAAAGTACTATTAGTACATCTTTATGTTCTAAAAAAAAAAAAAAAATCAAAGAGATAGGAGTGTATATTCTGATAGGACGCCTGTCCCAGAACTTAGATCACAATTTACCTTCTTTGTGAGTGCTCAGATGAGTAATGAGTTGGACTCCTGAAGGTAGGAATTCAGATGTATTATGAAATATTGGTGGCTTCTGGTAGAGTGAAACCTCATATTACAAATGCTTTAGTGCCATGAGTAGCTTTTGTCTTGCATCTGTAAAGTAGATTGAGGGGTTGGCGCGTCTTTTTTATTATAAATATATTCTAATGAATATTCCCTTCTTTTATGGTTGTTTTCAGCATCTAGTAAATCTTTTTGCTCGCTTGGCCACTGACAACATCGGGTACATAGACTGGGATCCGTATGTACCAAAGGTAATGTTTCTCATTTTATGAAATTATTTTATTTTGTTTACTTTGAGATGTCTTCAGTATTACTATGCTAACAATATTTCATATTTCCTGTGTCGGTCTCATACTGCAGTGCCCTAGTTTTTCGAATTAGGAGCGTTCATTTGACGACCTAAGCTTAACTTTGAGAATTTAAACCATCCTTTTGTAACAGTCAGCATTGGAAGTTGTTACTGTTGTCACTCAAAACCAAATCAAAGCAACAACATACCTTACTAGACAAGTGGTGTCTGATTATGTAACTAATCTCATGTTCTTGTGGAAATGGCCCTTAATGATATTCTTTTAATAAATAGTATATATGACCTTTGAGTCTTAGCTTACGGATTTCTTTTAAAAGATGTTCATAGTAGTTATATTGTTTACAAAACCCCAAAACCACCAAACAGCTTTTGATTAGAATATTAATTTATGCCAATTTATGGGATAAATTAATGAATTATTTTATGCCAATGTTTATTTTTCTTTTTTTTCAGATTTTTACCAGAATTTTGAGGAGTTTAAACCTTCCAGTGGGAAGCAATCAAGTAGTTGTTCCAAGATTCTTAACAAATGCTTATGATGTAGGACATGCAGTAATGTGGATCACAGCCATGATGGTTAGTAACTTTTTCATAAAGTGAAACAAAAACTAGTGCAAAGCTTTAAGCAAGCATCTAAAACTAATGTTTGCTCTGTTTAGCTCACTGCAGAAGTTTTTAGGCTTATCTTTTGCCCAAGGTTTGTTTTAAAGTACATTGTTTCACAGTTAGTCTGGAATGTGGATGGAAAGGTTTATTTCACAGCTCCTGTCTGTGGCATTCTGGAAATTAACAGCCAGCTACAAGCACCACTGTGGATACACATTTGAGTGCTACTGAACAATAAAATGACTCTCAGAGTGAACCTCAGAGCAGATGGAAAGAACTTGCTACTTAGGGCTGAGCTGAAGGTGGGGAAGGGAGGGAATTTGCAGATGTGATTTGATGCTTTGCGATATTGCTGTGGTGAGAATGCTCACTTGTACCTCATACTACTGTGTTAGCTGTTCATTTTAACTTCCTCTGTGTAATAAAATTCTGTGATTTATTTTTACAGGGTGGACCAAGTAAACTAGTGCAGAAGCACTTGTCTGGACTGTTCAATAGCATTGCCTCTTTTTACCATCCTTCAAATAATGGACGCTGGCTGGTGAGTTTTTAGCATGTAAAGATAATAACTTTGGCTGTAATTTCAACAGTCAAATCTGTCAAATCAAACGTGTTGATAGATGTACTATGTGCTTCAACAGGCAGGTTGTCTGTTGGTTGTATGATATTTTGAGGCTTTAATTTTAAAGACATGTGATTGTACTGTCATTCAAAGCATACTTTTATTCTGATGTCAGGACCATAGCTAGTCGGAGTATTCTTCAAACATCTAACCCAAGTGCAGTTTAGAAGTCCAAAACTAGACATCTAATTCATAAATAGCTAGGAAAAAGAAGTCAGCACTTTAAAGGAGGATGGTATACAGCATCAGTATTGCTTGTGTGACATAGCTTTCATGTTACTGACCTACTGTCTTTAAGTTAGCAAAATCTAGTTTTGATTGACCAAAGCAAAAAAGATTTTAATGCATAATTGGTTTGATGAAGCATAACTTTTTGATGGTGTAGCTAGCAGAGGCTAGAGAATGTAAGAATCTCCCTGTGATAACTGGTAGAAAGTACAGATTAAAACAGCAAGGCTGGTCAAAGCAGTGCCGAAGGAGCTGACTTGTTCTAGAATAGCATATTTGCTTACACATGAATGTGTGGAGAATGCTCTCAAAGATGTCCTAGTTACTGTTAAGTAATCTTGATTCTTGACTATATTCCTTGTATGTATTTTTCATTTTTTTTTTTAAATCATAAGGCATTAGTGCTGGCAGCATAATTGTTAATATTTTGGGAACTGAATTTTAATGACAAATTGTGAGTGTTGTATTTTAAAACTCTTCTGAGTTTTATTGCACTTGTATAATTTCAAGATATTAGCTTATTAATTGTCTGTTGTACACTTAGCAGCTCAGGTTTTGCTACTACTAAGTAATTGAATGGCATTTCTTGTATATTCAACAGAACAAACTGATGAAACTACTTCAAAGGTTACCTAGCAGTGTCGTCAGAAGGTTGCATCGTGAACGCTACAAGAGAATTACTTGGTTAACTCCTGTGCCTGATAGTCATAAACTTACTGATCAGGATGTTACAGACTTTGTAGAATGCATTATTCAACCTGTTCTTCTGGCTATGTTCAGTAAAACTGGAAGCCTGGAGGCTGCCCAAGCCCTGCAGAATCTTGCACTGATGCGTCCTGAATTAGTAATTCCGCCTGTACTTGAGAAGTAAGTTCTGCACAAACAACTTCGTTTTCCCTTCCCAACAAATAAATATGCAAAGCAGTCATATTAAATGATAAGGAATCTGTTTGCTGCAAATGAATGCTTACAGTGGGAGGAGCTCCTAATACACACACCTCTGTGCCAATCACCTGACTCAGGAGAGGGAATGAGGGAGGACTTTATTTTTTATTTTACTTTGTTTGGTTTGTGTTTTTTTTAAATACCTGGCAAATGGAATAGTTGTGGGAGCCATTCATAGCTTGTACAATATAGGGTAGTCCTCAGGTGGTCTGCATTTCTGTTAGTGTTTTGTGTCAGATAATGGGTTGAAAAAGCAACTTTGTACCCTTCATTCAGGAGCCACCTTAGGTCTTCTCACTAACTTTTAATTGGGCAAAATATAAATGATGTTATTGCGTGTTTGTGTAGTAATAAGTGTAAGTTTTGTATTTACATTTTGTGTCAGAGTATGTTACAGGTTGTTTAAAATTACTGTCATTGCTTCTGACTTCATAAGCAAATCACTGAAGTACACGCCCATGTAAAATACTTAGTTTATACTATTACTAATACTCTGGTCCCTGAAATTCCAAAAGAAAAATGTAATTCCTTCCTGCCCCAATGAAAAGCTTTCTTCCTCGTCCCTCTCCATTTTTCCTGTCCTATGCAGTCTTTTGTACTTTATCAACTCCTATTGTAAAAACAGTGGAGAAATTAGGTTGTCTTGAAGAGCCCTTCCTGAGTTCCATACCTTCCTGACTCAACTGTTTGTGAAAACTTGATAAATCTGCTCTTATATGAAAACATTTCAAGCATAACAGTTCTAAGAATGACAGCAATGGACACCCATATTGGAGATGGCTACTTTGTCTGTTTTGGGAGCAGACTGAACGTCTGCTCAGTAGTACAAACTATCACTGGTATGTTTGGCTTGGCTGCAGTTCCCAGTTCATTTTGTTGAGTAGATGTAGGTCCTTTGTGCTTTGAATGACATAGGGCGAGGGTAGCACTATGACCTGGGTTTGAACTGTAGGTTGTTGATAACTGTAGGAAGTATTATACAGCTTGCTGGAAAGTACTTAGTGTAAAAAAGGTTTAAAAATCACAGTAACTTAACAGGTTTTTATAAAAACGATATGGACTTTAATGTAACAGTAAGTTACATCCCTTATCTATGTAGAGGAAAAAAATTTTGGAACCATTGATTATCTTGATTTTTTTTTGTACAGAAATTTTGTATCCTTTCTGTAGAAAACAACATGTGCAGTCCACTTTTATTTTCTTTGAAGACTTTGGAAAAATTATTGTTCCTAATATGACTGCTCTTAAACTTTATAGAACATATCCTGCACTTGAGACATTGACAGAACCTCATCAGCTCACAGCTACTTTAAGCTGTGTAATTGGAGTAGCTCGTAGTCTGGTATCTGGAGGGAAGTGGTTTCCTGAAGGTCCAACACACATGCTACCTCTACTGATGAGAGCATTGCCTGGGGTGGATCCAAATGACTTCAGCAAATGTATGGTGAGTGTATAAATCTTACCTTTTTTTAGAAGATAGTTAGCCAACTAGTTTGCGCTGCAGGCTTTTTTAATATTTGTATGAAAGCAAGTAACTCATGTTTCCAGAAGTTCTTAGCCTGATTTTGTTCCTGCACACTTTCATTTATAAAAAGTTAATATTACAAACCTCTAACTTACGATAATGCTTTAGGCTTGTCAGCGCCAAGTGAATCTGTGACACTGGATTGTGATAAGCATTGTACTGACTTTTTGGGCAGCTCTAAAAAAAACCAAGATAAAATAGATGCTCCAAAGCTCCTAGCAAATATTCCTAGTCTCTTAAGATCAATTGAAAGACCTTTATCACTAGGTTTTCATTAAATTAGCTCCTAAAAGCCCACATCTTCAGGAATTCATATTAATTGACTATTCAAACGATGTCAATATTATAGAGGTTTTGTAACTTTAAAGTAGAGCACAAAATAAATGTTGCTTTACTTAGAAAATTGAGGGGGTTTTACACAGTGCTGACCGGTAAGTTTTATATATGAAATCAGAAATAATTATTGAATTTTTGGGGTGGAAGAATTAGGCTCTGGAATTTTTTTTAATGTAATGATTTGCTTTAGCTCCCATACCTTAATTGCAAAAGCTTTTTAATGTGTAGAATACAGTAACACTTAGTAAAGAGCTGTTTGCAACTCTCAACAGATTACATTCCAGTTCATTGCAACATTTTCTACTTTGGTGCCTTTAGTAGACTGTTCATCTGTATTGCAAGAAAGAGATGATCTTTCAGAGGTAAGAGTGCTGTGCAGTTACGAAAACAAAACTATAACCTACTTTTCAATTTAATTTCTAGCAGTGTAATAATTTCTTCAAAACGTTAACAGGTTTGCTACTCTCTTTTTGTGTACATAAAACTACAGTAAACAAAAATGCAACAAAACAAAGATGATGTGGATCACGTTTCCTTCTGGTCAGTGTGGTAGAGCTGACATCAGCATGCAAATTGGCGATGTATTCTTAGCATTGCTGCTTAGTCATAGGTTATTGTAGAGATGATTTTTAAGTTCGGACAGTTAAATACTTTTACGTCAAAATTTAGCTGCATGAGGCCCTGTGTAGTGTAACTTGACTCAAAGTGTGTCCTGCTTTGAGTAGGAGGTTGGACTACATGGTCTCCAAAGGTCCCTTGCCATCTAAGTTTTTCTGAGTCTGAGAAAATAGCAGCAGCTTTGTTAGCAGTACATTTTTGAAACTTCTTGTCGCTGTAAAACAATAAAGGAAAAAAAAAAGTAGATGACTGCAGTGTTGCTGTGAGATATATCTGCATCATGTCTAGTTCAAAACTAGTCCAGCTTAGAATGAGGTAAAAGGTAACTAATTGACTGGGAGACTCTGGAAGGAGTTTGGTCTCCTGTTGAAAACTTCATATGTGTTTAAAAAGCAAACAAAAAAACCACTTAAAACTGGAAAGCAACAACAAAAAACAAGCAAAAAAATTAACCCCAAATAAACAAAAAAACCAAACCAACCAGAAAACCCCCAACTGTTTGTAGTTATTTTTGAAAAAATTAATTCACTTTCTAACTTTGCAGGGCTGTTTTTCCTCCTATGAAAAATAATTTCAAAACACTCGCACCTCTTTAAAGTGTTCCTGCAGTCATGCTTCTCTCTTCTGATTAAGATTCTATTGCTTTCTCTTCAGATGCTTGTTAATCTCTTGCAATTAAGAGCTAGTGACATTGTTAGGCAGTGAGCCTCATCTCCCTCTTCTGTGTTTTATCCTTTGCTGCCCTTCTGTTATTAGATGTGGTCACCCCACCTGTTTGCTGCGCTGGAGTACTGTTCGTATTCATCTCTAGTTTTAGAGCTCCTTGTGCTCCGTTTCTCCAGCGTTGTTCTAGTACTTTGTCCTTTTCCACATAGCAAAAAATACAGGAGACAATAGGAGATAGTTTTTCTGTTTCTCTGCCTATCGCTAGGCTTTTGATTCTGCTTTTGATACAGCAGTTCAAGCACAGATAGTGTAGCTATATCTGGCATATTACAAATAAAGCAGCAGCAACACTGTCTGCTATGATAGTTGCAACTGTCGTGTAAAATGTTTCATCTGCTGATAGAAGCTCTGAGAACAGCTAGTAGCTACAGATTGCAGAGATTCTGAATGCTCAGCTACTGGAAGAAGGTTAATTTAATTGCCCCAGAGCTGCCGGACTCAGAAATAAACAGAGGAGTTTGTACACTGAACGTTTCATATAAATATGTCAGCAGAGCCAAGTCTGCCACCACAGTTGGCACTGACTGACCTCCTGTTGGAAAGCAGGATCAGTAGTAAGGCCAAAGGTTGTATCCTTGGAGGCAGACACAATTTCACCCTGAGAGGTTATTTGGCTAAACATCAAGGCCAGGAAATTTGCTAGCACAGTGTGAAGAAAATGTAGTAATTGTTTCATGTAGTGTACTTGAGACTATACAAACTTTGAGAAATGCACTGTAGTATATATAATTTAAAAACTGAAAGTGTTTTTGAAGTAGTCGATATAGGAAATAAAGCTTATATGATGTTTCCTTAAGAAAAGACAACCTTTTGTGCTTCTTTTGCATCGGAAAACTGTAGGTGGAAAGAGAATTGTGCTCTGCAACCGCTGAATTTGAGGATTTTGTACTACAGTTTATGGATAGGTAAGTAAGCTAAGGATAGGTGAAAGCTTGGCATGAAGAACTTAAAACTTTTAAGTTCCACTTACTAAAATTGTACTTACTGTATTTGTGTAGGTGTTTTGGACTTATAGAGAGCAGCACGCTAGAACAAACAAGAGAGGAGACTGAAACGGAGAAAATGACTCATCTAGAGAGTCTAGTGGAATTAGGTCTCTCTTCTACTTTCAGTACAATCCTTACTCAGTGTTCAAAGGATATATTTAAGGTATGTTGAACATGGGCTTTCCATCTAACTTTTAAGAGGCTTATTTTTCTATTGTGAATGACTGGTGCATTCATATCCTTCCTTCTTTCGTTGTCCTGTTGTGAACTTTCACATTTAACCAAGGAGAGCGCTGAGAGGGGAAGTTTAGGACTTCATGTGAATGTGTTTTATGATTTTATGTACATCAGTACAGAGCTCTTAGGTCCTCGATGCTCTCTTGCCAACCGATGGTAAATGCTGTGAGAAATCATTATAACAGCTTATTTTATCACTTATCTTAGGTGTGATTTTTCATGTCTTTTGGTGGTAATGCTAACCTATCCAATCCCCTGCTCTCTCCCTACTGCTTCTTAAGCTGGGCAAAAGAAGCTGTTCAAGGAGCCATGTGGCTAATGGGATCAGAAAAAGTATCTGGATTAAAATAACTCTGAGGGAGGGGGGTGGAGAATCCATGTTGTTACATGGACAGATTCTTTCCTTGCAGTTTGGGTTAACACATTTTAATCTGTTTACATTACATTATGCATATATTTGGAGGTGCTAGGTTTTGTACATTTTGAACCATTGCATTTTGGTTAATGTAAGTCTTAAGTTAATTGTTTGTTGTCATTAAATACTTAATATTTTTCCTGGTTATTTATTATTAAAGTGTCCTATGTGATCTACACTGTATATAGTTCAGCTTGCCTTGCAAGGTGCTGGATGGTAATAAGCTGCTTTAAAACATACCGGCCACTTAAATAGTTGCTAGTCAATTCCCTATTTATTTGTTAACTAAGGGATGTCTTGGCTTTACTTCACTTTCACATGTGAAAGAGCATAGTTTTCCTTTCAGTGGACTGTGTCTTATTCAGGGAAAACTGTTTTTCTGTGTAGCTTCTCAGAAGGACCCCAAGCTTACATTAGTCAGCAACATTTATCTGACCTCTTTTCTTCCCAAAGTGAATATTTGAGAAGTGTCTCCAATCTCCAGCTGAAGGCAGTGTCCCATTATGTCACCAGTTAAAGCACTTGTTCATAAACTCTTGGAGGGAGGAGGGAAATATAGACCTTCCTGTAATTTAATTATTTTAGTGGTAATGGGCACTGTCATCTGTTTTCCTGCTATAGTGTATTATTGTAACTGAGTCTTGCAAGAAATAGGAAAAAAAGGGCAAAAATCTGCAAACTGAAACTATTTTGACAAACCTTTTGTCATTGCTACTTCTGCAGCAGCCTTTATTCTTCTGCTCAAGGCAGTAGTTGTACAATTAGACATAGGTGTTGCATAGAGTGCAAGTCACGTGTACTGATAACACTTAGGATTCTTTTCCTGAGCAGTTACTATTCGCATACGTTTTTAATCTTTCTATTCTATAGTATTGTCAGCTTTAATTGTGATGGTAGTTATTTTACTCAGCTTTAGGCATTCTACAGAACTGTTTTTTCTCTCTCTCTTCTGATTTTTTTTTTTTTAATGTGAATCATGGTTTCAGTATTCTGTTTTAAAAGAATACAATATTATATACAGATACTGCCTTCTGTGTAGCATCAAACATTTTATGACACGTAGTTTCCCTTTTCAAAAAAAGTAACCTCCATCTTCTTGTACTCATTTTTAGGTTGCCTTGGAGAAGGTTTTTAACTTTGCTGTTTCAAACATATTTGAGACTAGAGTTGCTGGGCGAATGGTTGCCGATATGTGCCGAGCTGCGGTAAAAGTGAGGAAATGCTCTAACTGCACTTGATCTTTAGTTAAATAAAAACCCAATACTACTACTTTTCCTATGTTAGATCTATAATTTTTTAATTTAAATGCTGGTGGTTCTTAATATTACATCTTCTAAAATTGGATGGTTGCATATAGCAATATTTCAAGAGGTTAATTCACAAACTATTTTGCTTGCATTTGTGTTAAATGTAGGTTTTATTGAGTGTTTAAAAATCATGAAGTCAGGCTGCTCTAGATTGAAGTGGAGTGGAGATACAATCTATTCTCTCTTTTTCCAATAATGTTGTTAGAAGGTTTTTATCAATGTGTGTGCCGAGTTCCATAAGGCATCTTTTTTTTTTTAAAATGGGCTATTTATGATGCTGTTTCCAGTGCCGCCCTGAGGAATCCTTGAAGCTGTTTGTACCACATTGCTGCAATGTCATAACTCACCTCACAATCAGTAAGTTTATAAAATTCCTAGTGTTATTTGCTTTGGTTTGGGTTACCTTTGTTAAACATTAAAATAATATTTAAAACTTCTGTATGTTTTCCACAACATCATTTCAATGATGGAAAATTAATTCTGGCCATTATTTGATCTAAAAAACCAAACAAGCAACTATTTATGTGTAATTTCAAGACAGAAGTCGAAAAAGCTATTGGAGCATGCTTCTTTAAAAAGCTGGTAGTTTAAAATGTCTCCAGACATTCCTCAATTTCTCAAAAAGTATTCAAGACTTAAATTGGCTGAAGTAACTTCCAGTTGGACATGGGTGCAGTATGAATTAGAAGGTTGCAATAGAAGTATCAGAAGTACACTTTTGGGATGCAAGCATCCAGTTTATGATTTGGCTTGTTGGGAAAACTTGACTGCAGCATCGTTACAGTAGTGCTTGTCACTTCTTCCTCTAGATGATGATGTATTACACGACGAAGAGCTAGATAAGGAGCTACTTTGGAATCTTCAGCTTTTGTCAGAGGTATTGCAAAGAATATTCTTCCTATGCATGAATATCATTGAATCCTGTTTAATGCCCCTGAAAGAAGAAGAAAATAAACTTCTGCTATTTGAACATCGTAAATGTTCTGTGAATGACACTGCATAAGTTCTTTTTCTTATCTGACTTTAAATGGGACATAAGCGGCTGCTGCTTGAAGAAAATGAATGTACAGTGTGTATGTGGAATAAAATTAAAGCATTTAATACAATTATTGTGGGATAAAGAGGAGGGATCAATGCAGCGAAAAATATAAGACGCTTTTGATAAGGATAAATCTTTTTAAATGAATTTCAAAATCTATACAAGTATTGCTAGAAAATTCTTGAACAGGGTCGAGAAGCAATGTATATCACAGTTCTTATGTGTTACACTTTTCCAATGTCAGTAGAAGTGGTAGTTTATGTGCAAGTTCAGTCTTCAATTTTAATTCAATGTGACACAGAGAATGAAACTTGGTACAGCATGGGTTGAGCAGTGCAATCTTCTCTTTTGTCCTCTAGAACAAAATCAGTTATGTTTACCTTTGAAATGTTTGTCTTTTGTATTAGATCACTCGAGTGGATGGAAAGAAGTTGCTACCATACAGGGAGCAGCTTGGGAAGATACTGCAGCGAACCCTACATTTAACCTGTAAGCAGGGTTACATTCTGTCTTGTAACCTACTGCACCATCTTCTTCGTTCTGCTACACTTATCTACCCCACAGAATACTGCAGTGTACCAGGTGGCTTTGACAAGCCTCTTTCTGAATACTTTCCTATCAAGGCAAGGATTTTCATTTATTTAGGATTAGAGGATTTGACTTTCTTTTTTTAAAAAACAATCATACAATATATATATTATTTGGTTTTATTTGGAGATTTCTGGATATAGGTAGCAGCAATGGAAAGTGTAATTGAAAGATGCTTTGAAACGTATAGCAAATTAAGAGTTACTTAGAATTGTATTGATAGTGAAAAACAAATACTGACTTGTTCTGAGAAGTTTTATAGCTTGATGTATGATGTGTGTTTTACAATGATTGCATGACTACAGTAAGATAATACAAAGCAAGAGTTGCCTGCTCATGTTTCTTAATCTTCTAATATATGATGCATTTGAGACCCAGCTATCATGAATTACAGTGGTATAAACAGTTAAGTTTGGAATTTAGCAGGAGAACTTTGCTGTCCGCTTTAATTTAAATATCCAGTGCAACGATGCTTCCTGTTACTGGGAGAAACTTAGTCTTTCGTCTGCTTTTGTGGATGAGAGCTGCAGCCTTTCCTTGTGCCTCTTCCTATAAATGTGTTTATCAGATACCATAGAATGTGTTGGGTTGGAAGGGGGCCTTTAAAGGTCATCTAGTCCAGCCCCCCTGCAGACATCTTTAACTAGATCAGATTGCTCAGATTAGATATAACAAGTAATGGCCAGTGCAAAACAACTGTAAGAAAAGAAATATTTTACAGCTAGGCAGAATAACAAATGACCAACGATTCTACACTGAGCTTGAGATAAAATGAACGTAGAAGTGGCAATATTAAAAACTACTGAAACTGTCAAAAGTAACGCGCTAGTCTTCTATTAAGACTTTGAGGTCAATTCACAAGTATTGCAGGCGTTCTTCAGTTGGTCTCTTTGAATATAAAGCTGCATTTTGCTGAAAAGTGTTCTCTTACATAATTTTACAACTGCAGACAATCTAATGCTTGTTACTGAAAGCCAGTGCAGTTTTATAAACTGATGGGAAGATCAAGTTGGACCGGATACTAATTTAACAGAGAAAAAAATCTTAATTAAATGCCCCAACACAGATTACTTCTTTTATAATTTGTCCTCTGAATTGAAAAAATTCACAATTACTTTGCGGTTCCATGCATGAGTGGCTACTTTAGAAAGTGTATATTATATCAACTCGTAATTGCCATTAACAGCTTGAGTTTGTCACTGTATTACATGCTTCCTACCCTGCACCAGTGTAAAATTGCAGTTCTGTCACTTTCTCAAGTATATTCATGGAGGACTAGCCTGCTCTTCCAAGGAAGAGAAGTAATAGCAGGCCACATTGAGTAGGTTTACTACTGTAGCTCTTCATACTTTTTGTCCAGTCAGATCAGTCAGGTGTTTAAAGAACAGATGGTGAAGTTTTGTAATCTTAAATTACCATGTAAAATTGGACAAAGACAGCAAATGGAAAGTGAAGACTCCAAAGCCCATCTATTAATTAATATAGTCCTGTGGACTTCATGATTGCATATGGATTAATAATAAATACTTACTTTTCGCTTCCAAATAATCAAGTAGTGTTAATTCTATAGCAAGTCTGAGCTCTTTGTAAGCCAAAATATAAAAAGTTGTCTTTGTTACGGGATGACCTAGCACTGTATGGAAAGTCCAACTTAAAATTTCCTGATTGTGGTTCAAAACTGGAAAGAAGTATTATTAAATGGGCTAGTTTCTTTATGTTCTCTAAAGAGGTATCAAAAGTTTGAGTTTTACTTCAGAATATTTCTGAGTATGTATCCAGCCAAAGGAATTACCAAGGTCTGTTTCAGTTAGACCAGTACGGTCCTCTTCCTTTTAGTCCTTTTCAGGTATGTGGGTATGTGTTTATTTTCCAGGTACATGTAGACATTATAGTAGGTTTGGGGTTTCTATTTGGTTTTATTGCGTTCTCAGGGTTGTTGTTTTTTCCTGCATTTGTCAGGATAACAGCTTTACAGCAGTAGCTAGTTCGTGTGTTTGGGTTTTTTTAGTAATCTTAAATGCTAATTTTTAAAAAGACAGTTTGCTTCATGGTTTGATTAATAGGAAATGTCTATATTTACTATAGGACTGGGGTAAACCAGGTGACCTGTGGAACTTGGACATCCAGTGGCATGTTCCTTCACCTGAGGAAATAAACTTCGCTTTTTATTTGCTGGATACTTTTCTTCAGCCTGAGCTCACCAGACTAGAGCACTATGCAATGGGAAAGCTAGAAATGTCCAGGTTAGTGATGATATGTAATACGGAGAAGGTGTATTTATCCAGTTATGTCTGTTTTAAGTAGTTATTGCCAATATGGAGTAAAATATTATAATGTTACACTGTCTTTTACATTATTCCAAGGCTTCCAAGATTTTTAACTCTTAAGAGTACATGTAGCTTGAAAGTGCATTTCATAAAATAGATAATACATTAGTTTGAACAGAAACACTCTTTAAAAAAAAAAAAAAGTCTTAAGACACTTTATGCTGGTATAAAGACTTTTCTGTCCCAGAATTTTTTTAAATACATACCACAAATTGTGTTTCCATTTAACTGTAGTCAGCAATAAAAAAGCTCTAGACTTTTATCTTGTTATTTTGGCACAGTCATTTGTGTTCCTAAGCTATGAAGTGGAACACAGAACTGATTTCGCTTGGAAATCTGTCTCTCTCCGCTTCCTTCCTATAAGTAAATGGATTCAGTACATAATGTGTCCCTGCAAAAAGTGACAGTGTTGAAACTCAGGAGGTAATGCAGAGTCCGTGGCATAACAAACAGGAATGGAGACAAGAATACCATTGCCCAATCTTGTTAAACTCTGTTCGTGTGAAACTGTGGCTTCGTAAGGGTAGTTTCCTAAGCACAAGATAATTATGAGTTTAGTGCGTACTAAAGCATTTACAAGTATCAAACAGCTAAAGCTGTCTGCGAGCATTAAATCTCGAACATTCTTTATTTCTCCTGTTAAACCTTCATGTCCTTGAAGCTATATGTACTTCAATTGATGTTCATAGCACGTGATATTATACCTCATGCGTTAAAGTACTGCCCTACGTGGATCAGGGCATGGTGTGTCAGACTCCTAAATATTTTTCTGTCTTACGAAGTTCCCACACTTCTTTAATCTGAAAAGGACAACATATGCTTGACAAACCAATGCCACCAAACTGCAATCAGAAAGTATGTTTAGACTAGGATATACTTCCTACTTAAGTCTTTGTAAGTTACTTCTTAAGTTTATTTTTATGTTTCTTTTGGTGTTTTTCTTTTCTGTTTGTCACTCTGTATGTAAAGCAGTTAATTTATAGCAGAATTGGACTTTGATTTGGTCAAGGCTTCACTGTGCTATTTAATACAAATAAACAGTGGTGATTTGGGAGAATATAGCCAAGTGCAGGAATTGCAAATTAAATTGTTACGCAAGCTGGCAAAGCTGCCAGAGTAGAGAATACTATTAGTTGCTGAAGGAGTAACAGGTGTGAATAAATGGGATACTAGGTGAGCCTGCTCTTGCTTTGAATTGCAGTATTTCTGGAGCTTGAATTATTGACAATTTTTTTTTTTTCTCTCGGTATTCTACCAAGTAATAATTGGAAATCAAACATTTTTTATGTATTTAGGAGCTTCAGAGTAAGATTTTTCTATTACAAAAGATAAAATAAAAAATTCTAACAGCCTTTGTTGAACCCTTGTGTTTAGAGAGTTGATAAGTAATGCACAAATACTAAGAGTTCTTCAGTTAGGGCTGAAAGGAGTTATTTTACAAATCAGAGCTGCTTATCACAAAGATGAAAACAACGGGCAAAACTTGTAACTGTATGCTAAATGCTACTACCTTGTATGACACAGCTTTAAAAAGAATTCCTTAATTCTTTAGAATACCACAGAAAAAAGTTGTTCGCATTCTTGCATTATAATTTGTCTTCGGAGCGTAAAATACTCACTCGTAAAGAAAATATTCACTCCTCTTGCTCATGATGGGAAGGACTTTTCTTGGCCTTGGGATGGAGAGTTATTTCATGGGTTTTATCTGAGATTCAGATAAAATTCTTCAAGTTTTTGGGGTAAAGCTATCTGTTTTGAGATTAGTTTATCTTGTTATACTGATATTTCCTTCACTGTTTCAGAATGTGAAATTTCAAAAAATCTCCAAAACAAATTTTTCAGAAAACAAAGTCGAATGCTGGAGTTCTGTAATAGAATTAGGTTGGATCAAAAATCAAAAAGTGACAGATTTCTGTAATGCTCCCTCTTGTGTTTAGAAGTGATATAGCTAAAGAAAAGGGCTTTTATAAAACTTCACTAAAATATATGGTTTATCAGTTGTATTTTTCAAGCATTTAACAGATACGTAATCTGGTTTTCTTCTTTGTTTAAGAGATGATGTGCAGCAGTGCCTTGCTATAGTGCACAACTGCTTGATTGGTTCTGGGAACGTTCTGCCTCCTCTAAAAGGAGAAAGGGTGGCTCATCTGTAAGTAAAATTTATTATATCACAAACATTCTTAGCAATTATATTCATACTGCTTTTTAGTGCTTATTGCTATTATCACACATCTCCTTCTAGTGACTATTTTTAAGGAATTCTCACACTAGTATAAAGATACAGAAACTTGAAATAGTGACTTATAGAAACACTTGAGTACTTAAAACGTGAAAGAATAAGTGATGTTTTTCGTGCAAGACTCTGAAAATGTCTCAAAGGTAGGTGATGGCACTGCATTGCTGATGCGACTTTATGTAAAGGAAATGGAAGCTAGGCATTTACTTATGTGTTTCCCCTCCTCTAAAAGAAGCCTTCAAACCATAGTGCATTCCATCTTTCTAATGTTCCCGTCATGCCAAATAAATAAAGTCATAAACATTCTGAACTTAACTTCTTGCCGGCTGTTTTCTCATAATAAAATAGGAAGTAAGTCCTGTTTGAATGCTCAAACCCCTGCGAATAATGTCACAGCAGAACCTGGCTACTGGTGCTGGCATACAGTAAAACTCTAGCAAAAACACTTGAGTAAACTTTCATTTTGAAGTAATAGGAACTTTCACATTACAGTAGTTCAGGCTTTAAAACAGACTATTTTTCAATAGATGGGGTTGCTACTTTTAGCTTCAACTTCTCTAAGAAAGTGTGTTGAAATACTAACATTAGAGGCAATTATGAGTTTGATCTTAGTATTCTTGTTATGTATCATGTTTAAAATACAGAGGGTTTCAATTAAGCTTATGGTCGGAGTCTGTATTTGGTGACTATAAAGTTGTTGCTGAGATATTTTTGCCCAAGTGCCAGCTACTAAAAGTGCCAAGGAACATTGATAATCTCAGACACATTACTTCAGGTGCCTAGCTTCTGAGAGCTGCTTGTACAGTGGGGGAGGCTTCTCTTAAGTGTATGTTAAAATATTTGTTAAGCTGGAGAGCTTTGAAGAGGCCATCTTTTACCATTGGGTAAAAGGAAGTAATCTGTTAGTTAGAGGCAGTGCAGGGCATTCAGGCTGACTTTGACTGTCTTCTAAATTAAGGACTCCAACAGTTTGCAGGAGGCATTGACTGTTCCTGTACCAGCAATGTGCTGCTGGTCCATATTGGAAAATGTGGGACCGTGTTAGCATCGCTTCTTGATTCTGTCTGAATCCTGCCCTGGTATCCGTTAGGCAGCAATCACTAGACACTGGCAGTTCATGTGGTTCACGGGTTCAGGGACAGAGTTTCTGGTGTTGGTCCTTCAAAGGAGATGCCTTGAACTTCAAAATACAGGGCTACAAATCTGTTGTAGCTATGGTAATCTATTAAAGGAAGAAACACCTGTGTAAGAGTAAGTAGTTTTGTACCTTTGTCTAGGCTATCTGACTGTCAATAATGGAAGCTTCATTTGGCAGAAGAAAGAACCTCACTAGCTGTGGAGAAGTGAATTGCAGCTGTCATTAGACTGTGTACATGTAGGCAGTCACAGAATCGCAGAATAGTAGGGGTTGGAAGGGGCCTCTGGAGATCATCTAGTCCAACCCCCCTGCCAGAGCAGGGTCACCCAGAGCAGGTTGCACAGGAACGCGTCCAGGCAGGTTTGGAATGTCTCCAGAGATGGAGACTCCACCACCTCTCTGGGCAGCCTGTGCCAGTGCTCTGCCACCCTCAGGGTAAAGAAGTTCCTCCTCATGTTTAGGTGGAACTTCCTATGTTCAGGTTTGTGCCCATTACCCCTTGTCCTGTCCCCGGGCACCACTGAAAAGAGCCTGGCCCCATCCTCCTGACACCCACCCTTGAAGTATTTATAATTGTTGACTCAGCTGTCTTTTTTCCAGACTGAAGAGATCCAAATTCTTCAGCCTTTCTTCATAAGAGAGGTGTTCTAATCCCTTAATCATCTTCGTAGCCCTTTGCTGCACCCTCTCCAGCAGTTCCCTGTCCTTCTTGAACCGGGGAGCCCAGAACTGGACACAGCACTCCAGGTGCGGCCTCACCAGGGCAGAGTAGAGGGGGAGGATGACCTCCCTTGACCGGCTGGCCACACTCTTCTTGATGCTTTGGTTTTGTTTTGGTGTGGGGTGTTTAGAGTTATCTTTTTACATTGTTGGGCAAGGTCTGTAAATTCCCAATGTACAGATTAAGATGTTAGACTATAATCAGCTTCTGAGTTACTTGTATGTTTCATGGCAGACTTGCTTCATTCTGTTAGTGCTGCCTTATTAAATTTAGGCACTTTACATGAAACCATGCTGAAATCAATTTGTTACTAAAGAAATCAAAATCAGACTTTTCTCATCATGTTGGAACTCAATAGTTCATTGTTCATTCTACTAAATGTCTGCAGAGCTTCAGAATCCATCATTACCTGGTTTTGGACAGACTATGCGTATTGATGAAACATCTTCTGCCCACTGTGAAGAACGTCTTGCATCCAAACTTTGTTTACATTAAGACTTTTTAAAAACATAGTTAAAGCAATTTATCTTTTCAGTGACTTTACACAGGACTCTGGAATTTGCCCGCCAAAGTTGAATGAATTTTAAGTAAACTTTAGTTCCTCTTCTTTGTATGATTTGAATTATCAGAAACGGAACATGGATTTTTAATGAAGGAGACAGTCTGAGGGAAGCAGAGTGAATTTGTGCACAGTGGGTTTTAGTTTGGCCTAGTAAGGTGGACTAAATACTTAAAGAGATCCTGTTGCGCTTCTTATCAATTAAATGTTAGATCCGTGTCAGTTTATTCAACTTACTTAGCAAGAACAGTTACAAAGGTCAATATCAACTTAGCATCCTGAGAGATTAGGCTGAGTTGATCCATCCAGGACAGATGATGTTCATTCTATTGTTGCTTCTTATGAGATTAATATTCTGTTTTAATGGGTTACTGTATGTAAGCAGCGGTCACAGAAGGGAACGGTACCAAGAAGGAAGATGTACTCTCTGCTGCCTTACTCCCTCTTCTTTTTTCCCCAAGAAGTAACTGGAATATTTGTGATGAGGGAGCTATCTTTTGATTTATAAAGCAATATTAAGCAGGTTCCTGGCAATACTGTTTTCTATCCCATATATCCATAAAATTATATCCGGTTTGAATGTAGGAGGTGTCTTTTGATGAACTTCCTATTAAAACAGGAAGAAAAGTTTGATCGTAATGGTTATTGTGTCGGGAGTTCCTGGGATTTTTTTTTTGGTAAGACACCAGTTCACATTCCCAAGCCTGTTCCCATTAGATATATTGGGAATGCACATAAAGCACTCAGATTTGAAACTTAATTGTCAGTGAGTAAGTCAGTTACCCAGAATGCCCTTATTTTAAGTACTGTGTATTCACAGTTAGTGCATCTGACCACCTCTAGTGGTGATGATATTCAGTGCCCTAACATGGCAATATAAGAATATTTCTGAATGCAGGTGTTGGTAAATGGCTTGATGCGTTTAAGTTTAAAATTTTTTACGTGTAGTTCTAAAACAAACTGGCACAGGAGTTTTCTTGTCAGATACCTCCTACGCCACTTAACTCCAATGAACCATAGCTGATCACACACCACGCAGTACAGTGTTGTTATATGTGCTGACTGTAAAGTAGAGCTGAGTAGGCGTAACTGCTAGATTTTCCTTCCTCTTGATGGTTAAGGATACCTGAAGATTCTTGCTAAGAAAGCCAGATAAGGAGTATTTGTTCCTTTATAATCCTCTAGCCTTCGTACTGAATGAAAGGAAAGCCGTGTGGATGGGGGAGAGCCTGGAGCTATGTAATTTGAACCTCAGCAAAAGAAATATGTGGGTAGAATGATCTTTAAAACTGTATGTGTATTGGGATGGTGAGCTAGATATGATCGTTCAGTTAGTACTGCGAACTCTTACCTGCCTGCAGGCTGCTCCTGCCACCAAGATACTTGGTGGGTACACCCCAAACATAGGGGGTGTATTTTTCTGCTTGATAATTGAAAGCTACCCAAATATTTGCCAACGTTGTTTTGGGGGTCTGTTTGCAGCCTTGCTTGGGGTGACAGGCAGGGGAAGGCAGTGGCAGGAATAAGGGAGAAAAGCTGCTCTCTTCATCAGGAGCAGGATGTAACTGCATGAAACCACTGTACCTGCTTTGATCATTAATTTAAGTGACTCAGTCATAACAGGGACAAAGCAAGATGACTTGACTGAGGGAAGAAGTAGGATTTTTTTGCCTAAGTAATAGGGAAAAATAATTATGAAAATCATATATTGACTGTATGCCACAGATATCACAAGCTGGCCAAATGCTTATTTCGTTATTGGTTGTCATAGTTGACCTATGTTGTTGCATAAAACTCCCATGCTTCAGATGCGAGGTTTGGGTTTTTTTGGATGGATGCATTTTGAATCATGGTATTACATAAACATGGTAGTCTTCTAGAGGGATGAGACTATAACAAAAGTTATAAGTACTGTTTTGAGAGGGAAAATGAGTGAATCTGGATTGAAGTTCTAAACCTTTCTGCTTTAAAATAAATTGCAGAGATCAATGCATGAGGCTGCTTTCCGCTACCATAGTAACTGTTTGCTGCTTGGTGTTTTGTTGTTGCTATAATCCTGTTGAAGTTACTTCTACAGTAGGAGAATAGAGCTGTTGCAAATATAAGGCCTCTCCAGTAGTGTGGAGACTACTACGTTTTACAGTACTAGCACTTTAACCCAGGATTCTGTTTTGTTTTATTATAGATGGTGTACTACAGTTCATCAACATCATTGTATGGAAATAATGCTTAAAAGTCTATTGCAGTGTTCACTTACAGAAACTTCTCATCTTTAAAAGTTTGGTGAGAAGTTGCTTAGTCCATTTCTATGGACTTTTAAAGGTGTTTTTTTTTTCTTTTGTTCCTCGGTGTCAAATATCTGAGAGCACCCAGTAATTTTAAAATGTCTGTCTTCATCTCTCCTTGTCAAAAATAGTCTGGTTTATGTCTCAGCAGTTTGTGTCATTTTATTTATTAGCTATTGAAAATAGATTTGCTTCTTGAATAGTTAATATACGAAGTTTTTGTGTTGGTTTCTTCTTTACTTAATTTTTATTTATTGTTTGATAAAACTGAAACTGAATAAAATTCCCCAGCATTCGTCTGGTATGCTTTCCTTGTTAGGATCAAATTGTGCCCTTATTTTCACGGCTTAATAAATACTGGTTAGAGTAAAGGTTTCAGAACTTCTGTTTATCTACAAGTGTGTACGTTGGCACAAACCTTCTTGAATCTCCTGTCAATCTAGGTTAATGTTTTCATGTTGATTCATTAGTTTCTCTTATTCCTTTTTTATCTTTTGATGACTGGTAGTCTCTGAATGGAAAAGTGATATATTTGGTACAGAAAACACGTTGTTAAATTGACCAGCACTTGACTTGGGTACGCTCAGTATACCCAAAAGTATACACTCCGTGTGTGTACATACATAAACTCAGTATACACGTCAGCATGGCTGCTGTGAGGTGCTTAAAGAGTGATTTCCTCGGTTAGGGAGCTTGAGCACAAAAGGTTTAGGTTTCACAGTGCTACAACGTTTTTGGAGACCAAGCAGTTCTTATGTGTACTTTGCAATTTTTATTTTCTTCCCAGTTTTGGGAACAAAACTCCCATGTGTGTTTTACTTGAATGATTTAAATAATTTATGTCCTCCTGAAAATAGCGATTTTAAATGCTTAGGGTTTACTGTGAATGTTTCATACATGAACAGGCGTTCAGGGAAGAGATAGGCAATTCAGTAGAAAAGAAATTTGTGCACAATCCACGCACAAATAAACTGCATAAGTGAAATTTGTCAGAATTTAAAAAAATAGTTAAATTTCAGTAGCAAATAGAACTTTAATAAATGTCACCTGGTGTTGACTTTTTATTTTTAGCCTCTAAGTAGGAAGGAATGGAAAATTCATCTTTTTTGGAGGATGAATGAATTCTCTTCTGATGTGCCCTGAATAACAAATTAATAGAAGGCTATGCATGACTCAATAGTGCGTGTTTATATTATTATTCCTCATAGTGTTCTTCATGGCAGAGAAGCCATTGATTTCAGCTGTGTTCTGTGAATTACTTTTCTAATGCAAAATGGATAGTTACAAGGGGAAGGGAAAAGAAGAGTTGAGGAGGCTGCCAGAGGTTGTGAGGAGCAATCCTTTATGACAGCGGTAGTTTTTTTGTGGCTGAATTAAGGTGTTCAAAGCCAGAGACTCAGAGCTGTGGGGAGTTATCCTGACGTAATTGGGGGAAAAATGAATACACAGTTTTTTCTGCGCCTGCAGAAACACAATGTAATAGCTGCTGTGCCACACAAGATGGGTGCAGGTATACATAATGCTTCTGTCTACCCTTTCTCTTAAGGGGCCACTGTAATTGTAAGTGATATCAATGTCCTTTTGTTATGATGACTGCAATGGTGTGCAAATAAGGATTATTTCAAATGCAGTCAGTATAAAGCTCTCTGAGATTGAGAAATCTTTCACTGATGTTCAGTTGAGTTCCCCTTCACTTCCCTTCCTTGCAGTCTACTTATTAACGAGGTAACACTTAAGCAGCTCATTTAGGGAAGTAAAAACAGGGTTACTCAGAGAACATCCATTTTTTGCCTTTTTCTTAAATACAGCGGTTAGGATGCCGTATTGCTCTACTCTTGCTACAGACATTGGTAGGAGCTTTCGTAATGTTCTTTCACTGAAGATGCTCAGTCTACAGGTCAAGGATAAGACCACTTCTTTTAACTGTGTAAGGATGTGATATCGTACGCTGAGGGGCAGGGCTAGCTAACCTCTCTTGGCATCTCCAGGAAACTTCCCAGCTCTGCTGGGGGAGCTGCACACAGAAAAGGAAACAGTTACTCCTCCACGGTGAGTAACCCTGTTTTGTCCTTGTTCACCTTCCGACTGTTGTCTCTTAATCTTACGTGTCAAAATAGGTCGATGCAGCCCTTGATGTAGTCCTTAACATGGCATGGGGTTTTTTTTGCAATTAGAAAAAAATTCTTCTGCAGTTGGTTCAGTGGAGTGATGCTAAAAGTTATTTCTTTCTGAAAAGCTGTGTCTCATTGCTGAACTGTACTTATATACTGAGCAATATATACACAGAGACTTGAATAAAGTGCTCTGTAAAACGTCTGGAAGTTGAAAAACATAGTGCGTCAGGTTTTCTCAAATATGATTTAGTTTTTGTACTGTGGCAAATAAGGGAGTGAAGTCTTCAAAGTTCTGTTTAATTGGGATTTCTGTTATAATTTTGGATACTCTTTGTTCTTAAGTTTTCTTCTCAATTTTGTGTTGAAAACTGTTGATACAGAATGAAGCACAGTATTATTTATACATTGTATGAAGCCTTGCTGTGAAGAGTCTTGCTATATAAGTATTGGCTGCAGTTAAGAAAAACATTTCATGCCTCCTTCATTTTGTCTGTCCGAAGTAAAACAGAGTTTTCTCTGGCTTAGTGTCTGACGCTTACTATGCTGAATATTACCAGCATGAATCTTAGTTTGTGGGCCAAGTGTAAAACGTTGTTGCATTTTGAATATAATATTTTCATCCTACTAGTAGCCTTGTTGAAATGAATGATTCTGCCCGTGGAGTAATGTCGTGGTGAATGTAAGGACTACACCAGGCTAGTTCTTGATTACTCTATACTATGTGTTCAGTTGTTATTCCTGGTTTCCTCAGGAGGCTGAAGTGTAGAGAGAGCTTGGAGTGTTGTTTTTGCCTTGTTTTAAATAGTAGAGATTTCGTTTGGAACTTGGTTATCTGGTAAAGAACAGTTGAACGCGTTTTGCTCAGAGTGGAAAAGAAGCACAAAGATTGTAATCTTTCTGCAGACTATCTGAGGGAAAACTGGGGAAATTGCACTTTATTTTCTTTGTCTCATAGGTAGGAAAACCTTATGTGAACTTAATGTATTTAATTTATATCAGGGGAAAATGTTTTAGGGTAAAAATACATTAAAATATAATAAAAGCTCATTTACCTGACAACATATCCAGCATACTGTACCAAAAAAAAAAAAAGACTAATTCCTTAACGTCTAGCTGCCTGAGATTGTTGGATTTGTCTGTTACTTTCTTTTTTTTAAGAAGTAATAGTATTTGGGGTCGGGAGGTTCACACTTTCACCCCCTTCCTCCCCACCCCACCCCCTCCCCCCCGATGTTAATTCCAGAAATATCACCTCTTTGTATCTTCCCAACTGGAAAGATCTGATATTGGAGAAATACATAGCAAACGCTTTCGAAATCAGTCATGTAGATTATTCTGAAAGAGCGAGTGTGTGAGACCATAAAAACTTCTTATTTATTTATTCAGAACCAAAGTACTGGATTGATGTTGGATATCTTGAAAATTGTATTGGTGGCCAAGTTGTACCTTAAGCACCTATGCCAGTGCTGAGTTTTTTTGGGGAAAAAAGTGGGAAGGCTTTTGGAATGGTTTATTTTCAAGTTAACCTACTGCTACCAGAAATATGAGGAACATTAAATTAAGACTTGACTTCCTGATGTCTAAATCAATTAAGAAAAAGACATTTCAGTTTGATTTTTGACAATGCAGATGTGACTGTTGCAAGGGTTGCGAAGTCAGTTTACCTAATTTTTGCTTGCAAGTTTTTTCCCTTCATCTAAATGGCACAATAATTGTAGCGCTCGTGTTTTAACATGTTCATTTTTACAGGAGAAACATGACCCTTATTTTTGGTTCTGACAGATAGAAGTTTGACACTGCCTGAAATCTGAAAGTTTATTTTAGTATCTCATACCTCATGTTCAGATATACAATCCATAGTGTTTTCTGATGTGTTATTTAGGAGTAATAGGAGTAGATTCACATTGCTTCACTTAGCTTTGTTTGGTCTGATTATACTGTCAATGCAATTTTATGTGAAGATTATTTTTATAGTGATTATTTGCTGATGCTATTTGTTTAATATAATACACTGGTGTATTTTGTCCTTGAAAGCTTGAATTTGTCTACCTTAATTTTTAGGGGTGAGATTGTAGGGTTTTTTTTAAAAAAAAAAAAAAAAAAAAAAAAAAGAAACATACAATCAAACCAAAACGAAAAAAATCCAAAACCCACAAACCCCCCAAGTGTATGTAGGATATGTTTTTAAATTGTCTTTTAAATTCATTGACATGTGATATCTGAGTCTGTATTTTTTGCATGATTACATAAAAGCAAATCCACAAAGACTAAGAATTCACTTCTAAAAAATTATTTTGGGTAGATATGTTTGACCCAAATCCTGGAAGAAGCACGGCTTTATTTTTGGATGTGGTTATTAATAGTGAACTTCATATAGCAATAAGAATGACTTCTGTAGATAATGGGTACATTTCTTTTCTTCGTAAAAAGAAAGGACTAAAGTCAGAAAAGCTTCATCAGCTTAACTTGTCAGGAAAGGATTCTGCCTCAGCAGTCAAATTCACCTGTGCTTCCTAGACTAAGGCGACTAGGAGCCATGCTTGTTTTGATGAGTGAGTTCATAGGTTTGACAGTGAGACCAGATTTCAGGCTGTTTAATAGAACTGATGAGGTACCGTTAAGTGAGAAATCAAGATTCTGTGTTCAAGGTGGTGTCCTTACGGTGAGCTTGTCTCTGACAAACAATCTGACCAATAAGTATGGTTGATTTATAAATATTAGAAGGGAGGCATACTATTAGTAAATCCAAACAACTTTGGCACTACTGGCATGAAATTAAATGTCAATTAAATTCACATAGTCAATGATTTCCATAATGCGTAGTAATACTTGGTTTGTTTTCATGCAGGGTCCCAAGTCTGGTGTCTTTGGAAGAGACAAAACTGTACACTGGTGTTGAATATGGTAAGTAGATCCTAATTCTGTTTGGACAGGTTGTAAGTGTTGTTTTCATTCATTCTTTTTTCTTCTTTTTTTTCTGCTATAAAAGCAGTAGGTTCTTTTTGAGACCATAATTTTGATTCTTCTCCTTGTATTAAATGGGCTTTTCTGGCCAACACAGAAGTTGAGTACACACTGTTTCATCTTCAGCGATGGTATGCAAGGTACAAATGTGCTGCAGTAATATAGCTGGGAACGGGAGCTCAGATCCAACCCCCAGGTCAGAATGGTTGGACCCATGTATTTCCACATAGATGAGAGGTGCTGGAAGCAAGACCCATCACCCAAGGACTGCACTTGAGAGACAGAAGGATTCAAGGCATAAACTGCTAAAGGCTGTGTCGGCTCCTTTAGAAGAAAACTGCATTTTTCAGGCTTTGTGTGTATTCTTAACCATCTTCCAAGTGAAGATGGTCTATTTAAATGAGGAACTGGGGCACATGGTAACTGCTTATTGGACTATTAAATAATTTTAGGTGCTTTAATATACTTCTAAAATCTGGTCCATTAGCTTGCAAGTGGTGAGTTTGTAATAGGGAATGGGCATTTATTTAGTGGTCTCTTGCAGCAAATAAGATTTTCCTGGTTTAAAACTTTCCGAGTAGGCTGCTTGTATCATTGATCCTTCTTGCTTCTGCATTTTTTGTTGTTTAGATCAGGAATGTCTGTTCCCCTCCATGTGTTGAAGGGGAGTAAGTCCCCAGTCTTTTACTGGCTTGATCACCCAATACGTAAAATTTGTATTCTATTGATTTGGTTTTTGTCCTGCTTAATGTGTTACTCATTTTTCATATGCTAAATACTCTGCCTCAATCTGTGATTAGAAATGAACCCAACTGTCAAAGCAGATGAAGAAGTTTATGTACCTATAAAAAACCCATACTGTTGGCTTGATGAACAAATGCAGGCCCTGTGAGAGTGGTGTCCTTAGATATAACAAGTTGGTTATTTTTAGAATAGTCCATACTGCCATTTCTGAATAGTCTCCTCTGGCTTCCCACTGGTTTGCTTATCTATAAATTGGTTTTTGTGCTATTGTATAATGAAGAGAAAATGTTGGGGTTTTTTTGTAGATTTATCAAGAGAGAATTACCGAGAAACAATTGCAAGGGTTACAAGGAAGTTGCTGCGTAAGTTTAACCACTTCTCTGTCTATAAAGTACTGTGTTGTGCTTTTAAGTATAATCTTATAGATGAGAAACTTGTTTTGTTTACTTTGCCTGTAATTCTTGAATTTAAGCTTTGTAGAAATGAAACTATTGTTAATTTTTAAAGCTCTTTCCCTGTGTGATAATAAGTTATTTTTCTTCCAATTGCAGGCTATATACTTGATAATTCAGAAGATGATACCAAGTCTTTATTTCTAATAATAAAGGTATACTTAAAATTTGTGATACTGAAGACAATATTTTGTTTTGCAAAATAATCACTCTTTGTCATCTTTTTCTTTCTACAGATTATTAGTGATGTTTTACAGTTCCAAGGGTCTCACAAGCATGAGTTTGATTCACGGTGGAAAAGCTTTACTCTAGTGAAAAAATCAATGGAGAACAGGGTCAGTGATTTTTCTTTGTAAAGCTTAGGTGAAGGATGGAAATAGTTCCTAATGTTCAGAAAGACTTTTTTTTTGTATTTTCTTTACTGTCCTGATCAGTTTTCATAACTTTGAAATCTAATTCCTTGATAATAATATTGTGTTGCAGTGCTTTTGTACCTTTATTTGGAAGTCTTATGAGTAAATAAGTTGACATTTCTGAATTGTAGTAACCCTCAGAAGTCTGAGACTTGTCATGATGCTCCATTGTGGTCCTTGTTAACTCAGAAATTCCTGTGACAAGACCTTCCTTTTGCTTACAGAGTAATAAGCAAATAAAAAACTTTTACCAGTGCACAAATAATCAAGGTTGTCTGCCAAGAACAATTTGTACATGAAAGTTGCCTATTTCTAGAAGAAAAAGAGAAATGGGCAGTTCAGTCAGTGCAGATTGCTGATACGAATACTGAAATCTAAACCAAATTATGTATTTGTTTACAGCTTCAGGGAAAGAAGCAGCATATCAGAGCTCTGCTGATTGACAGAGTTATGTTGCAGCATGAGGTAATACTTTCACTTAAATCTTCACTGAGTCCTTGAAAAGCTGATTTGTTGTGTTGTCGTTTAGCAAAAGATGCGATAATCCTGCACTAGTGTTTCTCTCACATGTGTGAAATGTAAAAACAATCTGGTTTTTGTGTTTTCTATGCAATTTAGCTGAGAACACTAACGATGGAAGGCTGTGAATATAAAACTTCCCACCAGGAGATGATCAGAGATCTTTTGTGTTTGTCCACAAGTTCATACGGTCAGGTAAGGAAAAATCCCTTTTAAACTGAAATGTATGGAATTTTTGTTGATCTCTTCAAGTTAGGTTTTTGAGATCTTCGCTTTTCAATTTATTTCCATGACAACATGAAATATTTACTTATTTCACTTAAATTAGTTGCTAATTTTGGCATAGTCTTTGCTTTAAGCCCCTTTGTCAAATAAGAAACTGAACTGGGTGGAGAGGCTGCCAACTTAGGTTACAAATTTTAAATCTTTTAGGGGCTTAACTCTAGGCTTCTAAAAACAATAATTCAATTAAAAAATTTAATACAAATATACCAGTTTGAGGTTTTTTAGATGTGATGATATGATTCATGACACTATTTGGAATGCTAAGTCTACTTTTAGGAAGTAGCTACAATGGCATCCTAGTTCTTAAAAATATACAAAACAAGCGCGCTGATAGTTGGATTCTGAACTCTTTGCCTGGTGGGAGCTCTGTGTGTGTAAATAAATTCAGATCCATCCACAATGGCTGCAGGCTCTTTGAAGCTCTAACTGCATCTGTTAATGCTAGTTGTTTGCTTTTCAAATTATCTTAAAAACACATTGACTGTTTTTGGCAACATAAAAGAATTTTCTTTAACTTTGTAGCTGTTCTCAAGTAAATGCTAGAAGCAAGGAGTAGGCTTTTTATAAACTGTGAGCAAGGGTGAGGGGAAGCAGCTATTTACAACCTTCTACAAATAATGTTGTCCTGTGCACAAATACATCATGTAAAACTCTGTGCATGAGTAGCTGAAATGGATAAGAATGTTGGTTTTGATAGTATATTTTTGGTTCAGAAGACTTTCTAGTATTGTCTCTCTTCCCACAGGTCAGAAGTAAAGCTCAGCAAGCATTCTTCACAGCTCTGGGAACGTACAATTTTTGTTGCAGAGATATCATTCCCTTGGTTTTGGAGTTCTTGCGTCCAGACCGGCAAGATGTCACTCAAAAGCAATTTAAAGTACTGTCTCATTAACTTTGTTTCATGTCTGTCTCTTGAAAGTCCTATTATAGGAGAATTTTTAATGGTGAAAGTGGGATTTGCTTGTTTATCAGTGTGACTCTGGTATTTTCATGGTACGTAGCTTATGCTTGACTAGTGTAAGGAATTATTTGGATTAGATCAGTTGTCAAGAGAAATTTTGTGTTTATAGATGTTCCTCATTTCATTGTGTGTGGTCAGGTATTACAACAATGTATGTTAACACCTATTTTTAAATTATGAAATGGAAACTGAGAGGTTATAGTCCAAGGTGGTAAAACTCATTAGGCAGTTCTGTAGTAGTATAAGAAAACAGCATGAACTGGACAAAAAGTTCATGGCCCAAAGAAGTTACAGTAAATCAGGTGAAATTTTATCAAGTAGCGGGTAATTGCTGATGCTGCCAGGCCTGGAAATGGTGCTGACGTGGTGATGCCAGGATGGAATCTATCCATCCAGGGGTTCAAAAGCATCATGCTCCCCTCCTTCCTCTGCACCCCCCTCAGTCCTCCTGGCCACAGAGGCAAGTCGGACTCTTGTCGTATGGTCAGAAAAACAGCTATGGCTTATTATTGTGCTCCAGCTGCCTGATATGTACTATCAGACAGCATGTGATTACATTGTTTCAATATCTCAGTATCCCTTTTCTTGTTTCTTGATTATTATTTTTTAATGCCATCCTTGGACCTCCCTTTCTCCATCCCTCTCCTCCCAGATACGCAGCCCACATCTAGTTACTTTTTCATGATTGGTTCCAGTTTTGCTACACTTACAGCATTTGCTACCATACCTGAATTTGGTATTTCTGATACTGCTACTAGTCTTAGCCTATATGATATTACCGATGCGGTTACCTATGTGCTGCTGTTCTTGTAAGACTCTGCTCTCCAAAAGGTCCCCAAGACTTCTTTCCAATTGCTTGTGACATTTGGCCATTTCTCATGTAACTCACATTAATCACCTGTGAAATCCAGCCCCTCTTCGTTTCACTGTGTGACTATTGTCAACTTCTCACACAATCACCTGTCACTTTAACTGGTTTGTTGTGTCGTCTCCACATCCTCTTCAGTCGGCATCACTGCAGATGCCTAGTTAACACCCACATGATTTGCCTGCAGCCCAAACATAAGTTCACAGAAAAGGCCAGGAGTGGTACTTAATCATTGAATAATCTCTTTTATAATGTAATTCAGAAATCAATCAGCTGTTCTGTGGATAAATTAATTGGCAGGGCTTCCAATCTCCTTAAAAGGGTTCTTTAGCATGAAGAGGATTCTGTGAAAAATCTTCAGTATTTTGACAATGAGGCTGCGTAGCAGAATGTTTATGGTACATATTAATGATTTGGTAATGTGAAGGTTAATTTTTATTCTATGTGGGTGCATGCTTATGTAGATAGATGTCACTTATATACGAACAATGCTTAAACTTTCTAAAATTACATCTTTCATTTTACAGGGTGCCTTATATTGTCTTCTTGGAAATCACAGTGGAGTATGTTTGGCAAATCTTCACGATTGGGATTGTATTGCACAGACGTGGCCAGCGATTGTTTCTTCTGGACTTAGCAAAGCTATGTCCTTGGAAAAACCATCCATAGTTAGACTCTTTGATGACCTAGCAGAAAAAATCCATAGGCAGTATGAAACAATTGGATTGGATTTTGCAGTAAGTGACATATTGCCACTTGGGGATAGTGTCTTGGATTCTGAGAGCATTTGATTGCTTGAGACATGTATATTATTTGGGGTAGCGTTCTGATGTTGATCGCATTCCAATTTCTGTGACAGAGGACTGTAGACTTGTATTTTTGAGACTGAAGTTACAGAGCTTCCTATAATACCATTGGAATTTGTAACATTTTGTTAACCTCTAAGGAAGCCTGTTACAGAAAGGAAGTTTGAGTTGCCGTTCCGTGTGAATTAGTGTGAGTTACGCTGATCAGGTGTGAAGATGTGTGTTGGTGGCACAGTGTCATCAAATTAACATTGTAAGTATTTGTAATGTCCTGCTGTGCTAATGCACAGCACTCATTATGCAACTTCCTCTTGCCTAATCAGTGGGTTAAATGGCATGGTACTTTTTTTTTCAGAATGAATGCCAATTAATAAAAATATTTTATAAACAATTTTTATGCTTTACTTTAATATTAAAGTTTGCACTTACTTTTATTTTAAAATAGAATAAAACATGTACTTAGAGAAACAATTCTGCTGTGTGAACACAAAAGCTGTCTTCCCTAGTTTTTCATGGAGTTGTTTACGTGGATGGGAAATTCTGCGCTCTTCATATTATTCTGAACTCTCCTTATTTTGAAACAGAAACAAACATAAATAAAACTTGTAAATTGCTGCTCAGTCCCAAATCTTTGCATTCTCTGCCAACAGGTTCCAGAGAAATGCATTGAGATAGCTGTTTTGCTGCAAAAATCAGAACATCCAAGTTCAAACTTCACAGGTCTTCGTTCAGAAGAAATTCAGTTAGGAATTCAGCGACAGAAAGAAAAGAATGCTGAGGCTTTGCGGTAAGTTAAAGTTCCCTTAACACAAGCTTGCACTGCCCAGTATTTACTGTACATTAAATGTAACAATCTGAAATTGCAAAGCTGAATCTTAAGTTCAGCAAATTCAGAATGTTCAAGGATTGTTGTGGTGTGTCTTCTCTCTTGACTTGGCAGCCTCTTCTCTAAGCTTATATTTCCTTCCTTCCTCCTCCTCTTCCTTGTCCTCCCAGTTTGTGTTGCATTTACTGTATTGCTTTCGCTCACCTTTTGTTGAGGAACTTTTATTCTATTTTTAAATTATTCTCTCAGTAGCGTCTGGTTGATGATTCCATCTTTTTCCCTCAGAAACTATGAAAATTTGGTCAACATGCTGCTGGACTGTGTGGAACAAAGAAATCTGTAAGTCTCCCTTTCTGCGCATGAGAAATTTTTGGGAAGTTAATTGGAGGTGGCTGCGTGAATAAATGTCATTTGCCTCGAGAAGTGCAGTTAGCATGACCAGAATTGAGTGGTATTTTTTTCAGCCTCGAAGCAGTTGTCCAAAAGCAGTTTGTCATAAAATGGATTGTGGCTACCTTCTTGGAGAGTTTTAGCAGAGGTATCTGCAAGAATTGAATTTCTGGAGGTCCTCATGCATTTGCATATGGATTCTGCTTGCCCAAAAAGGAAGACAAAGGCCAATATAGGGGAATCTTGCATTACTGTCTCCTAAGTAAAGTGAATGAGTCTTGAATTTATTCTCATTGGGAAATTGATTTGTTAATGTAAGGCATCATCACGTCTCAGAGTTAATTAAGCTTTGTCATTAATTAGTTTGACCTATTTTTTTTTTTAGTATTTTTTTGTTCTGGGGGAGCAAGCTCTGGATTGGCCTTTGTAATACTGATGTCCAAGGAGATTTTAATTAGTAGTGTAATATTTGTGTTTAAAAACTTTAAAAGAATATGCCTATAGGTCTGTATTTTGCATTGAAATGCCAAGATCAAAAAGGCACCATTGACTGAATGTTTGATTGCACTTGTGTGTTCCTAGAACGCTGGAGGTTTCCCTAAATGACAGTTAAGCTTGGTGACTATAGCGGTGGCATAGAACGTTATTTATGTTAGTCCAAACACATTTACATAATCTTAATACGTATCATCATTTCTGTGCAAAAGCAGTACATGCAACTATGCTACTTATTGTCTGGTTTGAATCTGGTTTGAATATTACTTTTTTTTTTTTTTTTAGTCCCTGGAAGTTCGAGCATATCGGCATTGGTTTTCTGTCTCTGCTCCTGAGGGATGATAGGATACTGCCTTGCCGTGCCATAAAATTTTTTGTGCAGTGTCTCAACCATGATGCAATTGTAGTTCGTAAGGTAATCTCTTTGTTTTGCGGCTCATTGGGGTTTAGATCAGATGTTTGTGGTGGTTTGCTGTGGTGGTTTGCACAAAAACTGAGGTGTACATCCCTACTCACCCTTCCAGCCATGCATTTTTACTTACTTCAGAATACTTTGCAGAATGCCTTTTGCAGGCGTCTGTTTTCCATCTGCAGCTTATTACTTGAAGGGAGGCATCTGTGTGTTGTATTTGTACCTTTCATTCTGCTTGTTGCCTCAGTGAGGCTTGAAACTAATGGCTACCTCCTTCCCCCCCCCCCCCCCCCCCCCCCCCCCCCCCCCCCCCCCCCCCCCCCCCGAAAATGGTTAGTGGGGGATTTTTTTCTGGGCTATAAAGTCACACTTAAGTCATGTCCTGTATCCCCTGAAATGAGTGAGATTTATCTCTTTATGGGAAGTATCAACCATTAGGGTGACGAGCTTCACTGTAATGTTCACTGGCTTTTTAGGACACTGAGTAGCTAGCTTAAAATTTGTCTGCGAGATATTAGACACATCCTTCTGGAGGTGAGTGTATGGAATGGATACATTAATGCCCATTTCTTTCTTTTAGGTGGCCATCTCAGCTGTGGCTGGTATTCTTAAGCAGCTTAAGAGAACACACAAGAAAGTGCCCGTCTGCCCTTATGAAATAAGTAGGTTTTTATTTAATATAAGAAATGTCTTACCTAACATTTATCCTAAAATATTTTTCTGGTTAAATTAAACGTAGAATCACAAGCTTTGCGTTTCTCTCTGGTTGTTAATGTCCTAAGCAAACAAAATAAGTAATCTAATCGTTATTTTTCAGGTTGTTTTATTTTTAAGCAGTATTATATGTGCAAGTGTGTATTAAGCTATTCATTTACTTGAAGTGAGTTAAAACCAGAGATATGGTCATTCTCCTTTCAGAAAGACTTAAAATTTGTGAGAATAATTTGTATATCTCCCTTTTTATTCCTTTAATCATTTCAAATGGCATATATATATAAATTACTAAAGGAATCTCTTAGTGTTACTTTTAATCTCCTAGGATAAATCTCTGTACAGATTTGATTGGGGTAAGCGAGTCATAAAAGCTCTTTAGACTCTTTCAATAAAAGTAAGTCCTAACATTTGCTGGGATTGTTAATGAACAAGTTTGATAGATTGTAAAATCCTCTTTAACCAGGTGGAAACCCTAAGCCTTCCGGCATTCAGGCTGGTGACAGACCGGATAACCAGTGGCTGCATTATAACAGTCAGAGTTTGCCAAAGACTAAGGAAGCTTGGGAGTCATGTTGCTTTGTGGAGAAAACACACTGGGGATATTACACCTGGCCTCAGTGAGTAGTATTAAGCATTAAGATAGAATTGTGAGAGTCAGCAGGAAAAAATCATGTACGTAGGAAATTAAACAATGTTTGTTAGGTTTAGGTTTTTTAATTGGAACAAAAAATACAATTTATTTCATCTTCTCTGCGCGTTGCTTGTTTTACCATTTCTGTGTGGGTTTTGTGTTTTTTTTTCTGGGTTTTTTTTAAATTACTTATTTTCTACCTGCTTCTTTTTGGGTTTTGTGGGTACCTGTAGGCACGTATTTCATATGGCTGTTTACCTGCTGGTCTTAAAATGAGGTATGCGTGTTTGAAAATTATGTAGTTGCAAAATATGCAGAGTATTCTCTCACTAATAATTCTGGATTGCTTGCCGCAGCAAAACATTTATAACACCAGACTTAATATTTTTGTTGTAAATTTTGTATTAAGTTCTGCTCTTTTGGAGTTGATGATAAATCCTATTTGATATGCAGAATATAAAAAATAATCAGAAGCTTTATTTTACTTTGAAACATGTTACTGTATTATTATTTTTCAATCTTCAGAACCATGACAGTTTATGCCGCAGTTGAGCATCAACCAAAGCTTGGGCGGAGGAGAGATGAGCTGACAGAGGTAAGAGTTTCAGTGTGTTTGTTTTGTGTGTTTACTTTAATACTACTACTCCTCCTTTTCTTTTTAATATTGGCCACAGATTACTGTGGAGACCAAATTTCCTTCTGTCTTTTAGAGAGTGCTTACGTAAAATGTGTGGAAACAGATTTGTTTTGCTTGATTGCAAACCAAGATGGAGGCTGTGTGTATATAATCATGTTTTTAACAAGCAATAAGTGATAGCTATACTGAAACCTAGATCCCCACAAGGCATTTTTAGTTGTATTTTTCTACTTCATTTTCATACTTTGTGTGACCATACAAGAAGAAATTATTATTTTAATGTATTGCAGCTTCTCTGACAGCGATCATGGATTAATTGTATTAGTGAGCACTTTCTTGTTCCCTTTCAAACCTTTATCAGAGTTTAGAACAAGGTAATTAATGACAGTAGGAATGACTACTTTGTAGGTGTTGAGCTAGTGAAAGAAAAGACAATCCAAAGTCAGTAATGAAAATAAAAATCAAGAGTCTTGCAAAACGTTACCCAATATTCCCTATAAAATGAGGGGGGAAGTGGATGACCCAGGCATGATTTTTGCCAAAAATAGAATTAAAATAAAAAATGGGACTTGAAAAAATGGGGATATTACTGTGACAATCAAGCACCTCAAAGCTAATCCTTTTTCTTTTTTTTTTCCTGTTACAGGCAGAACAAATTATATACGATCACTTTTCTGATCCCAAGTTTGTCGAGCAGTTAATAAAATTCTTGTCTTTAGAAGACAGAAAAGGAAAAGACAAATTTAATCCTCGCAGGTTTTGCCTCTTCAAGGTAACTAGAGTTCAGTAACTAAATTGCTTCCTTTTTGTTGATAATTATCAAAGCAGGGAAGATCCACAAACTTCTTGGCTTATACCCCACTGTTGCAAAATGTTAGCTTTTAAAGGTATGCTGCTATGATTAATCCTGTTAATCCTCTCTGATTAACTACGTAGGGAAACATATTTAGAGTAATATAGAAGTACACAGGACACTTGTATATAATTCTGTTATAAAAGCAAATTAATTTCACTTTCTGCATATTCAGATCTCAAGTGCTTCATGATCTTACGTTCTTACAAAGATAATGGTTGAGACAGATAATTACTGAAGACACTTTCACGTCTTGTTTTACAGGGCCTTTTCAGAAACTTTGATGATGCCTTCTTGCCGGTTCTTCAGCCCCATTTAGAACAACTTGTGGCAGACTCCCATGAAAGCACCCAGAGATGTGTAGCTGAAATTATAGCTGGCTTAATAAGAGGTTCTAAACACTGGACATTCGAGAAGGTGCTGAAGTAGTATTTTTTGAGTGATTCGTGGAAGTTAAGGAATAAGTTTGAATTATTAAACAACTTAAACATATGAAGTTGAGGGCTTTTAATGTGTCCTATGTCCAAGAAAGGACTGGAGAAAGTTGCAACACTTAGTGCTTCATTGCCAAACTTTGAGTGCAATTTATAGCTTGGTTTGTTGCTTGTATAATACTAGAACTTAGTAAAATGCTTCAAGATTAAAACTAAGAACAGTATGCTGGAAAGGAGATATAAAAGCTGACATAGTTTGTAATTTCCAACTGGAATAGGTGCTTATATCCCCCCTTGGACTGTGACACCTTTATTTAGTCTAGACCTAGCTGTCTATATTATCTTTAAATGAATTTCTATACTGAAAAGTAATTCTGGAAGAATCATTTCCTAAATAAAAAAGGAAATTTAAAATTGGGGGGAGGAAGTCCTTGGGACATACAAGACTGCTGTCCTACCAAAAGCAAAATGTATGCAGTCTCTGATACAATTGTACTTAAGTCACCGTGAAAATGGTGCGTATGCAGTCCATAGTATTTCAAAACACCTTGTAAACAAAATTTAAATGATTCCTGAAATCTTACCTCTGATAGCATTTATTTACTTTGATAAATAACATACTATAGTAGCTTCCAGAACCAGTATTATTTTTCCATTATTTGAAAAGATGGAAGGATTTGGGTGCACAGACGTTAGATAGCAATTTTGTCCTTTGTCAAATAGTGAAATCGTGTCTTTTTGCCTTTTTGGTGAGCAGGTGGAAAAACTTTGGAAGCTTCTCTGTCCGTTGCTTCGAACAGCTCTATCCAACATTACAGTGGAAACGTATAATGACTGGGGCACGTGCATAGCAACCTCCTGTGTAAGTACCCCTTTTTTTAATCTTGTAAAGCTATATCCAGGTGGTCAAATTTTACAGATAATATGTAAATAAGATCTTTGTGAACAGAGGTATTTGCATATATTTTATCAGCTAAAATTGAGAACTCTAAATTTTATTGTCTTCTGCCCTCTGCAGACAGTTGGATATAATATTTTAGAATGGAAATAAAGCCTTACTGTTCTAAGTATTTTAGAAGATGAGGTTAGTGGGTGATGTGTATGCTTTCTATGTGTTCAATTTCCTTGTAGTTTTTGAACTCAAATTACACATTTATTCTTGGTTTAAAAATGCGCAGCTTAGCATCATGCTGTGAAAACGTCTTCTAACATACAGTAAGATTTCTGTACGCTGTGGTGTCTGAGAGGCAGTGTAAATTACAGGCCACAAACATCTTGGATCAGTAATTCTTTGAAATCAGTCAGCAAAATTCAGCATAGTTTTTCAGCCAGAACCCTGGCAATTAATTAGCAAAATTCAGATGTGTTTATTCATCTATGTCAAAAACTAAGCTAAAATTAGTTCTATTCTTATTGTATTTACGAAATAATTAAAACTGCATGTAGTTTCACTGTGTTTTTCTCCTATTGAGGTTCATTGTAAGAAGGCATTTAACTCTGTACTTGCTTAATAGAATAAACCCAAGGGATGCAAAGAAAATCTCTGTCAAAACTTTCCATGTTTATACTTTATTTACATTTAAAAAAAAAATTGCTTATATCTCTGATACCCATTTATTTTCAGGAGAGCAGAGATCCTAGGAAACTTCACTGGTTATTTGAATTGCTGTTGGAATCTCCATTGAGTGGTGAAGGAGGATCATTTGTAGATGCATGGTAAAATTAATTTTAACTGTTTTATTGTGGCTGAATAAAGAAGGAAGTAAAGCATGGATAAAATGTATTGAGAACATATTGTGCCAGCTGGCTTGTAGAAGCAGGGAACGAAAGTTCTCCTTTCCAATTAGCTCTCCCCACACAATGGCAGTTTCTTCATTATTATTTTGTAATGTAATTAAATGTAGTTAACTGAATGTGAAGGTTTGGAACTGGCATAGCAGCAGTACTGTTGTTTCATTCTGTAATTTTTACCCATCTTTGCATGCAATTCACACAATGACGCACACAAAACATTCCAAAACAGGGCTTGGAGAGGACTGGGGAATGGAGGAACAATTTTGTATGACTAAAGATATGCTGTTCTGATTTCTAGCCGGCTTTATGTACTGCAAGGTGGCCTTGCACAACAAGAATGGAGAGTACCAGAGCTGTTGCATAGACTGCTGAAGTACTTGGAACCTAAACTTACCCAGGTTTACAAAAATGTCCGAGAGAGAATAGGAAGGTCAGTGTTTTCTTCTGCAGTTCTTGGGGTATTTTTCCTTCATTTTATTTGTGTAATTGAGTATCTAAATAATTACACTGAAGTGGTGACTGCTTATCTCTGTGTGTGAATACTGGTAATAGAAATAAGATAAATTATTGTTAACATACTTGCTTCAGAAACTTCAGATGACTTCTTTGGTTTTGTCTGTTATTGTATATGGCCTGTCATGTTTATGTATGATATCTCTAAAGCTCCAAACAAAAGAACAAATCCCAAAAAACCCAAACCAAACACCTTACTGCATCTAATCCTTAATAGGCCATAAATATCCAGGGAATCCTTTAGAGAGCATTTTAGTTACTTAAGAACTAGTTGCAGATCTGTTGGAAGGAGAGGGGAATTGCAGCTTAGTGGTTGTCTAACCCTGCTTGATTCGAGTATCTACAAAGAGGGTATTTGAAAAACATGTGTTTTTAAATAACTTTGAAGTGAAGATAAGAGCAAATTTTCTAGAAGTGTTAAACTTCAAAGTTCAAAAAATTGATCTCAGATCACTATTAGCTATGTTCTCTGGACAGTAGTCATGCTAACTGTATGTTCTTGCTTGCTTTGTTTGCTTTTTTTAGTGTGTTGACCTACATATTCATGATAGATGTTTCTTTGCCAAATACTACTGCAACTAAATCTCCCCGGGTCCATGAATTTACTACTCGCATACTTGAAAATCTTAAACCCCTCATGGAAGCAGATGAAGAAATTCAGAATCATGTTATGGAAGAGAATGGAGTCGGTGAACAAGATGAGCGAACTCAGGGCATTAAACTCTTGAAAACTAGTGAGTTACTTAATGAGGTTAAGAAACGGGGGGTATTTTAGGACACGGTGATCGAGGTCTGCAAATCATACGGTTGCAGTACACAATTTCACCTCTCTGATCTGTGCTACAACAAGGTATCTGTTGTTTTAGGGTTGAGGCTTATAAAGCCACCTTTACAGGGTCAGACTACTAGTATAGGTGCACTCTAATATGTGAAAATCTCCCAGGCAAGTCTTGCAATAAATTTGGTCTATAACTTGTTTTGGGATTGTTACTATTTTTTATCTTCTTCATCAGTGATCATTTTTCTTTATAAAAACAGTTCTGAAGTGGTTGATGGCAAGTGCAGGACGGTCCTTCTCTACAGCTGTCACAGAGCAACTCCAGCTTTTACCCTTATTTTTCAAGGTATATGCTTTAATTGCTTCTTTATTAGTCATGTTTGATTGAAAAGGTATTCTATATATAAACCGAAGTTATAAGGGACTCTATAAATAAAAAGAAAACCTGTAATGGTAATAACACGCATACTGAAGAGGCCCGATTATTTTTTTTTTAATGCTTATGTATGTTTACAGCTGGTAATCTAGCCTGTTGAGTGGTTTCCTGACAAGAATGATTTGTAGGTGGATGCCCTGTGAATGTGTAATCTGAGGGGCAAAAGTGTTTAATTCATGAATGAGTGTATGTTGTTTCTACCTGATACTTACATTTACTTGTTTTCTTTTGTTCCATGATTATACAATTCTTTCTAAATGGTGGTGCTTCTCTTGTTTTTCCTGGCACCTCTAATCCTTGTATTCTTTTGTGAAGCTGGGTCATTCCATGCTACCTACATACCTGAAATAACACACATTTGCATGCTCCAAAGCATATGTCTTACTTCAGTTAAACATCAGTCAATTACCCAACAATAATGTGTGTGACTGAAAAATAAAGGTGAAACCGAACTAGAAATATTGATAAAGCTTTCTCTCAGTTTTGGACCTACATCTATAATACTACATGAATTGGATTTGATATGCAAATGAATTGCAATGAGGAACAAAGTCTTAACAGCACCCATTTAATCCTACTTAAAAGCTTCAGACTAGCCATGCTGCTTAGAATAAGTAGTATATGGTGCAAGGAGCAAGGATCTCTTGATTCTATTCATTTTTGTCCACAGCTTATTGCTGAGAATATTTTAATGTTACATTGATTATTTTTCGTAGTTTACCTGATCTTTCAGCATTATATTGATTGTATTTTCATAGACAACTGTCCTTTGGTGAGATTAAACTTTGTTTCAGGATTTTGCTATTAGCCATGCTTACTTAACTAACACTAGCCTTTCCCCCCCACCCCCCTCTTATCTTGTTCCATAGATTGCACCAGTAGAAAATGACAATAGCTATGATGAGCTGAAGAGAGATACTAAGATGTGTTTGTCGTTAATGTCTCAGGGTTTGTTGTATCCTCAGCAAGTGCCTTTGGTACTTCAGGTGCTAAAACAAGTGAGTATCATCTAAATAGCTTAAAGCTTCTTGTTATCTGATGCACTCTGTACTTTTTTTTTCCTTAAAGATTATACAATGGTTGTGATTTGAAGAGAATCAAATACTGATTTTTCTTAGAGTTGAAAGAGTTTTCTAATTGTTCTAAAACAGTCTTAGAGACAGTAAATGTATTTTGTCTTATTCCCTACTTCTAAACATTTAAACAACTTGTATCTTGATAAGAAATTGATCAGTATTTTAATAAATTAAAATTTGTTCAGTAGTGGATCAATTTAAGCCAAACATGTCTCCTCATGACCATAACAATTCAAAATCCAGTTTCAAAATGAGTCGTCATATAAAGAACTGCCCTTGAATCTCTGCCATTTTAGAGTTTTACAGTCTGTTTATCACCTGCTACTGCTTTCTGAAAAACACCACAAATGAAAATGCACTCTTGAATTGAATGGGTCATTCTGTACACAGTTTGTCATGCAAGAAATGCCTTTTTTTTTCTCTAGTCATTCAAGACTGACCTATAGTACTAAAACCACCTGTTGAAAAATGTTGCTGTAAGCTGCACACACAGCCAGAATAGTAACTGCAGTGTTGCAATCCAGGCTGCACTCATGCCTGATGCTTTCAATAACTTGGACTTCCATAAGCATGTGGAGATGAAAGTAAAGGAACTCAAAAAAACTTTTCTTTCCAAATGGACTGTATAGAATATCATACACTCAAGCAAAGCAAAATTTCTGGTTTATTTATATCTGCCTTACGACTTATGTCGGTAATTAATTAAAGGGAGAAACTTGCCTGCTTTGTCTTTTACAGTATTAGGTATCTGTTAAGTAATTAGGTATCTGTTAAATAAAAGTAAGCATGTTATAAATTATTGTTTAAACAATAATTGTGTGCTTTGGAAACTGAGTGTATGAAACAAAAATATCTGAGTAAGGGAAGCTATTTGTAACTGTCCCCCAAATTTTCTTCTTCATTATTGTTACCTTTACATCAGATAGCTGCTTTCCTTCACATTGTTGTTTTCTCATACTTAATATTTATTTTTACTTGTAGACAGCAAGAAGCAATTCTTGGCATGCTAGGTATACCATATTAACCTACCTCCAGACCATGGTGTTCTACAATCTCTTTATCTTTCTCAACAATGAAGAAGCGGTCAATGACATCAGATGGCTAGTTATAAAACTGTTGGAAGACGAACAGCTCGAGGCAAGTAATACCTTTGCTCAAATGCTTTGTTTCACGTGACTGGTTTCTTGACCTTATCAAGTTTATGAAATGCAGCAAGTATTTCTAGCTTAGCATTCTTCCTATTTTGAAAATATAACTAGCTTTATAGGATTTATTTGTTTCATATTCCATTTGTTCTAATATTTCATTCCAGGAAAACACCTGTTTAGAAAATACTTCATTAGTGATTTTTAAAAGTTCCTGCTTTTTCAACAGAATGGAACACTGCTTTGTTTCATTCTTGGTTTAAGTACAGCTGAAATATAATAGTTTGTAAGCATACTTGTCAGTCTGGCAAGTTTTTGTGTCTGTCTTGAGCTAGTGATACCTCAGATATATACAAATGGAAGGAGATAACATCCAAAATCTTTGCTGTGGTACACGTGTACTGCCAAAGATCAGCGTATGGATGCACTGTATGCTCTTAGAAGTGCAGTCAGGATCATAACATTGTTCTCAGGGGAAAAAAAGAAAAAGGTGCCTGATGTGAATCATTGAGCCTTGTTTGTCAGGTTTCCAAAAGCTGGGGAGAATCACAGCAGTATTTTATTCCGGATCAGTCGCTTACAGAACTGAAGGCTTGTATTAAATGACACAAATTTAAGTATGTTTGATCATGTTCACGCACAGTGAAGAATCTTTAGTGTGAACCCCCAGCCTGTTCCATTTTCCTGTGCCATCATTTTCACTGGTTTTGTGGTGTTGGCAAATATCAATGAAGTCCATCCTTTAGGACGCTTGGGTGCTTTTTTTTCTTTCTGGGAGAAAGATTCTGAAGTGTGATATCCTTCTGCCAAAACAAAGATCCTGGTTTAGGCCTTTCTGAAGCTACATTTAAAACAATACTTTTACCTGAGATGTGAAGCTTGCTTTTGTAAACAGTGAATTTGAAATAATTTGAATATACAAATTAAAGTTTCTGGCTTAAAAGGTTTGACATTAAAAGCTCTGGAAGTGCATGTAATATTTAAAGAACAGCACTTAGACTACTTGCCCAGCCATGCCAATTTCAGTCTTCAGATGAGCTCACTCATGTCTTTCATGTCACTATTTGCTTATAGCAAGCTGGAAAGCAACATCTTAACAATGCTAGATAAGTTGTTTCCCACACCAGTCATAACGCTTACCTCATAATCTCATGTAATTTTGAAAAATGCCTTTTATTCAGTTCAGTACAATTTATCTAGTTATTTTTAATGTACAAAATTATTCTTCTGTACTACAGGGATGCAAATCAAAAACGTTTCAGTGTTCATAACCACTTACAATCATGTTGTTACCATGGAAGCTTTTCTTTGAAAAGTAATCTTGTTCTTTCTTGATAGTAATTGGCAAGATGCAGTATCTTGCAGAGTAATTACTATCTACTTTCTTAACACTGAATTTTCAAGATGAGTGTGCTTTCAGTAGAATCCCTAGCTTTAACTGGTGTTTGATGTCTTTATCCTGTGGAACAGACATTTTGGATCTTGGATGTAAAGTTACTTTTTTTTTTTCTTATTTTGATACAAAGGCGCCAGCTGAATGATCCGGTTGCTTTAATATACAGTTTACACTTCTAATATTGCTAGGATTCTCAGACTTCCCAGTGTGTTCATTTTTATATTTATTTTTTTTTCACAAAATCATTGCAACAAACCTTGGCAAAGGACAATGCCAGATGACCACACTGCATGCCAAGTAGCAATGTGACTGCAATACAAAGTGAACATGGGTCACAGGACAGCCTGGCTTCTATTGAACGCAAATTGCATGCATCCAACTTCAAGCACAGGTCTCTAGAATTGAAGAAAGCTGTACTTAAATGGTATCGTGGGAAATTCTCCTTCTGAAAGTCAGAGGAGTCATGGAGCTGATGGATTACTATGCACATAAGATCTAATGTGACCCTGCAGCTGATAAAGGGGAAAAAGCATAGAGTCCTGAAAAATCATGTCTCTGTGTACAGCAGTATAACCACCATTGACTATCACGTCTAATTTTTAGGTCATATGGGCAGTTGGAGAGCTGCAGGAATGACTTGAGTTTGGGAAAGCATGTTTTGCACTAAATAATTCTATTTACTCAGAAGTAGTGGAAAAATTAAAATTACCATATTCAACTTGGTTAAAGTGATAGCCTGGTTAATCTGAAAGCATCTTCCTCATGTTTTTCTCAGCTATAATTTGATCTAGGAAGCTATCTGGGTAGGTGCTTCATATGTTTATATTTTTATCAACCGGTGTACCGAATACACAGCTTTCATGTCTTGATAAACATTTTTCATATTACACTGCAATATTATAGTAAAGGGAATATTTTCTCTTTGCGTAAGTAGCCCCTTGCAAGTACTGCACTTAAGTTTTCCTTCTGTTGTTGATCTTCTGATATTGCTGCAGTTTTGTAGACCTTGGTCAGTCCAGTCAATTCTGACCAAAAAAAAAAACCCAACAAAAAAAAAAAAAAAAAAAAAAAACCCCAAACAAACCATGCTTGAGAGAGAGTATTCCTCTGCTGCTACTCTGTAGTTTTCATATTTTGTAGGTCATGTGAGTATGATGATCTGTAAATTTAGTGTCAGATATCGTCATGAATGGTGAACTTGTTAACGTATGATTTTAAAGGCTTTGCTTGTAGGTGCTCCTTGCAGCAAAGCATTCTTTTTGGTTAGATTATTAATTTAAAAATTGAAGTGGTTTTAATACAGTGAATAATGATGTAAATGAGTACAGTTCACTTGAGAGCTTGCTCACTTTACAGCCAAGTTGCTTTCTATTCTGGGTCTTGGACATCATGTTTCATTTAATAGCTTAGTTCTTAAGAGACTGACAAATTGCTGCTAAACAATACTGGCAGACTTTGACTTTGTACTTCTTTATGCTGCTAACAAAGTAGATCACGTTCGAATGCTGTGTTGCAGAAATCTAAATGAAGTCTTGAGCTTATTGTTAACTCACTGCGTTTAACTATTGCAACACTTGCAACTATACTTACTGCTTTGTGGAGGTTCAGAACATTATGTTCAAGAATGTAATTTACTATTATCTGCAGCATTGGATTCAGAGTGTTTGTAGGTGTTTGTACTGATGTTCTGTTTGCAGTTACGTGTAACAGTATGTACTTACCAAAAAAAATCTGGTGACTGCAGTCAGTGTTCTACAAGTTGATTTGGCTTTCAAGTTTGTAAATGTTGGAAGGCTTTTGTCAGTCTGCAATTATTGAAAGTGGAAGCGAGTCTCAGAAGAACTCCAATTTAAATATAGTCTTATAGTTCTATAACTTTATGGTTTGGGGAGATTTGAGTAGATGAGACAAATTAGTAATACTGCTGGGTTATACTTTTAAAAGTAAGTGGTTGAGATGTCTCTACTTTTAATCCACTAATAATGTGTTGTGGCTGTTTTAAAAGGAATGGAAAAGGAGGTCTGTATTTTGAATGGTTTGGCAATTAGATGAACAGTTAATTTAGTCTTGCTCTTTTGGGTTTCTGTGTTACGGAAGAGAAGAGTATTTTTATTCATGTAGTGAAAAGAATTGGTACTCAGGACAATAATGTCAATAGTGCTGGAGTGTTACAGAGCTGAATTGTTAACGGTAAACCACTGAAGTTAGTTGTCATTGCTTATTAATCCAACATCTGTTGCATCTTTCAAAGAATTCTTGTGCTACTGCTAGAACAAAACCAGCTTTGTCTCATGAACGTACCTTCGACCTTCTCCTGGAAAAGCTCTTCTGCTTTTGTTGATTCTATTGTCTCCACATACATTTGAGGGGGAAAACTAACTGCTTTGGAATAAAGTATACATTTTTTTGCTTGGTAAAGCTAATGTTAATATAAAGACTATTACAAATTTTGTAGAGCAGATTGATTATTTGGGGTGGAGCATCTTGTTCTCATTCAAAGTCTATTTCTAAACTTTCTAAAACTAATTAGTCTGTGATATATATGTCTTGACAGTGGAGTTTAATTACATTATTTGCTTGAGTAGTAGGTCACTTTATGACAAATTATGTGAAGGTAGTTCTATATTACAATAAGAATACGCTTTATTAATTTGTAAAGAGCCATACAGTAAACTATTTATCTATGAGATAGCAGGATAATATTTTAAAGGCTTTTTTTTTGGCGGAGTTTGCTAACTTGGCCTAGCTGATGTGCATGAAAGGATAGTAATAACATAAATACCTGCTGCTTGCTGTGCATGTGTGTTTAGTAATTGTGGTATGTGCTATCTCTGCTCATAGGTGAGAGAAATGGCTGCTACCACACTAAGTGGGCTGCTACAGTGCAATTTTCTCACTATGGACGGGCCCATGCAGACTCATTTTGAACAGCTGTGCAAGATGAGGTTACCAAAGAAACGAAAGCGCGACCTGGGTACAGTGGTGGACACAATACCTTCTGGTGGTAAGAAAATTGCTTCAGAGACTAAAAGCATGCATGTCAATAGCGGGTTAGGAAGATACAAATATTTTGTGCTACGTTTAGATGCTTATTCTACAAGTGCTCCAGGTGGAATAGGATCTGTCCTGTAGTTAAGGAGTATTTAGAAAATTAACATATACCCAGAGAAACCTTAGGCAATTTTTTTTTCTTCCTAAGCATCTATAAACCGTAATGGCAAATTACTTAGAATCATAGAATCGCTGAGGTTGGAAGGGACCTTTAAGATCATCAAGTCCAACCTTTAACCTACCCTGACAAAAGCCACCTCTAAACCATGTCCCTAAGTGCCCCATCTACCCTTTTTTTAAACACCTCCAGGGACGGTGAATCCACCACCTCCCTGGGCAGCCTATTCCAATGTTTAATAACCCTTTCAGTGAAAAAATGTTTCCTAATATCCAATCTAAACCTCCCCTGACATAACTTGAACCCATTTCCTCTCGTCCTATCACTTCTCACCAGGGAGAAGAGGTCAGGCCCCATCTCTCTACAACCCCCTTTCAGGTAGTTGTAGAGGGTGATAAGGTCTCCCCTCAGCCTCCTCTTCTCCAGGCTAAACAACCTTTTCCTTATGTATCTAACTGTCTATTTGTGTGCATGTAATGCAGTTCCTAATCCTTAAGTGCTTTGATAATTTGATTTACAGTGTAAATAAGAATACACTACTACCAAAAAAAGCAAATAATGTTTTTTTATGATGTATTCCTACATTAAACTTATTTATAACTTTTCCAGAATTAACACTAAAGAGATTTCTCCCTTTACAGTTTCCATTGTTCACATAGTTGAGAATGCAGAAGATGTGGGGTAGCTATTTCCTCAGTAAATAAACTTCCTTAGCTGCCACAACATAATTCCACTTCATACCCACTTTACCTTCTGTTTGTTGGCAGTGTGTTTTCTTGGTTCTAAATAAAAAAAAACCCAACACATGTGGACACGTGCACACACACACCGCGCCCCCCCCCACTCACCCCCCCCCCAAAAAAAAAACCCCAACAACAAAAAAAAAAAAAAACCCAGAACACACCCCCCCTTAGTTAACCTTAGAAGCACTGGCTTCCAACCAAACATTTAGTGCATCTGAGTCACATTGATTTGACCCAGAAGGACTGGGTTTCCATATTGTCAAATAGCTCTTGTATTTGAGAAAACATGCTGAACGCAGAAATAGGGAACAGTGGAGATGTAGTTCACGAGCTGTTTACTGAGAAGAAAGGGGTTTTTTTGAAATAAGGAAGCTTATTTGAAATGTTTATAAAGTTATGCAGCAGTTGTAGATTAATTTTTTTTTTTACACATTCTTCCATTAGAAATGATAGCTAGAATTATAGAATGAGCCTGTGATTCTGTGTGAGAAAGCAGAAGCAGTCTGGAAATCCATACACTTGTGTGAATTTATTTGACTATATGGTCTGTAGAATTATCTGGTTTTCTGTAGAAGCTAGAGATCTCTACTGTGGCAGGGGGGGGTTTTGGTGGTTTGGGTTTTTTTCTTTTGTGTTTGTTTTTTTTTTTTAAATCGGGGTTAACGTTAGTGTCAGTATGTTGTTCTAATTAGATCACCTCTGTTTAATATATAGGCTTTCTTCAGTCGTTCCCATCAGTTAAAAATAGCCTTATTTTCACTGATGACCAGTTCTAAGTTTGGCTGTGTCATTGAGGAATATCTTAGACAAGGTAGTTGCACCTTGCCAAATGTAAATTAATATCCTGCAATTGCAGACTTGGTGAAACGCCACGCTGGTGTGCTAGGACTTAGCGCCTGTATTTTGTCAAGTCCATATGATGTACCCACCTGGATGCCACAACTCTTAATGGATCTCAGTGCCCATCTTAATGATCCTCAGCCTATTGAGGTAAAAATACTTGTATAATTTTTCTGTTTAATATAACACATCTAAAATACGCTTTACTCGTTCTTAGTTCCCCTTTCCTAGAAATAAATAGGACACTATTAAGAAGGTTAGTTTCTGCTGCTTTTTATTAAATGGTTTTTAAAATAAATTTTAAGTCATGGACTGTTTTTAAATATTTTTTGTGGTAGTTCTGTTCCTGCTTTCAAATTTAAAGTATAAACTGAAAGCTCCAAGAACTAGTATCTGTAATGAGGAAATAGTCTTTTTTAATTAAAAATGTCACTTTTGTGCATGCCATTCTAGGAAATATCAACCCAAACCAAAAAATCACTCTGAAAATTTTAAAACAAAGTTTTATAAGCAGCCCTAGAAACAAGTTTTTAGTGAAATAGTTACCTTTAAGTCTATTTTTTTGCCCTGTCTATTCGATTTTGTTGAGCTTTGCTATTGAGCTTATGGCTGAAGAATTCCTTAGATTTAACAGACTTTGCTATGGTGTGCTTTACTGAATCAAGAAAATGGACTGATTGGCCTTATCTTTTGATAATTTAATAATAATCATAATTATTTTAATAACACAAGACAGTTTTCCTCTGACTTGTTTCTTCTATGCACCTTACATGATTCATGAACTTTCTCATGTTTTGAGACCCAAACCGTTGGTTTTGAAATACCCAAGGAAAAGGAAGAGGGGAAAACATCTCATTTATACTTTATAAGAATCTATTAATTTTTTTAAACTCAAAATTGTAGGTCAGAGAATCATTTTTATAAGAATGTTGGAGTTGTGACACTGGTCAAAAGACTAACCAGAACTGTAAAAATTAAAATACTGGGGAACTGGACTGAATTCCCCAAAGCTGTGTTCTAGCCTTTGTAACTGCTCAAACACTTTGCCCTACTCAGCAGTTATTTTTGTTGTATTCAATGTTTGTTTTGCCACGGAGCTTAAATCCATGACTGATACATATTAATATTGATTGTCTGCTACGCAGATGACTGTGAAAAAAACACTGTCAAACTTCCGGAGGACTCATCATGACAACTGGCAGGAGCATAAACAGCAGTTCACGGATGACCAGCTACTAGTGCTTACTGACCTCTTGGTTTCACCATGCTATTATGCATAGATAGGTAAGATTATTTCTTTTGACATAAATTGACAGAAACATCTTACAAAATCTACTCCAGCTCTCCAGTCTAGCATGCAGTAGGGAGGAATCCCTAAACCACAGGGAGAATTAAGTCCTTTGCACCTCCGGTAGTCTGTTCACGTTCAGATTTATTTTGGTTAAATATTGTCCATCTTTTTGTGTGTCCCCGTATTATACGCTCATGTTTTGCTAAGACACTTGCACTTGTTTTCCTGAATATTGATGTTCCTTTTCTCCCGTTTTCTGCCAGTTGGCTGCCTTTTAAATGCCTGACAGTTTCACTAAAAGCAAGGTACTTGCTGCTTTGTACTTCTGATGCTTCTGAGGACTTTAGTCTGCCACCCAGTGCAGTATATCATCTACGTCTCACAATGGGGAATGACAGCTACCAAACTGTTTCCTCTTCCACATTATGGCTCTGCTACCGGGTCTCTTCACACAGGCATGTCCCCACAGAGTAAATCCGTTCCTGGAGTTTCTCTTTGTTACACTACAAGATTCTGACCTCTATTGTATTATAATGTTTTGTGACAGTATTCCAAGAGAAGTTTTAATTTATATTTTCATTTTCTTCTGTGGCAATAGCATGAGGCGATAGTCTTGTTTTGAATTTGTGTTTTTAATTCCTTCCTTCTTTTTTTTTTCTTTTTCAGGTTTCTCCTGGGAACATGAGGATGTAGGAACCTTTCTGCGAAATAAAGGCAACTCAAAGCAATTTATCAAGTAGAAAACTTTTTTGTTGGAAATCCTGATGCCTAATCAAAACCACTTTTAAACGCAAACAAAAAGACCTGGTTTTATTAAAAAAGAATTTCACCTCCCCAGGGAGTAGCTGTGGGAGCCCCACAGTCTCCTTGTTAACTGCGTTCACAGAGCCTGGTCGCGAGTTCACTGCGAGACCCGTGTCATTGGCCTGCATTACACATCAGTCTTGCTTCTGCTTTCTTGCACACGGTGACTTACACTGCACGTTTCTTATCCCATTTCTCTGACCCTTCTTCCCTGCTGTTTCTGACATCAAAGATACGCAGAACCGGAGAGTGCTGCAAACCAGAATATTGTCATTGAAGCTCTCCAGTTCTGTCGATGCAACTTCTTACTTGGTCAGCATACAATACCAGGAACCTGTCTTTCTCAGAGTTTATTTTTCACTACTTGGATTTCAGTGTCCATCAGGCGACAGGCTCTGTATCATTCAGTCCACCTCAGGGCAGGATTGCCTTTTTGTATCTTCCTTTTCAAAATGTAAATAGCTGATCTTCTCTGTGCAGTATAGATGGCAGGACAAAACGTGGGGAGTGAAAGCTCTTATTTGCCTGGCTAGGTCTTCAAAGATAGCTTGACCACGCGTGGAATAAAAATCTATGATTATCTGCATACTTTTAAGAGTGAAAGACTGGGGATGTTTCCACATAATTAGAGCCCACAGATATGAAATTATGGACTATCAAGCGATGGTTGAATTCATAAAATGAAATGTATGCACAGTGTGAAAAAGCGCTGAATGGCTGACTATTTTTAAGAACATATTCTCATAAAGATTGTCACTGTTTGAGCAAGCATATCTTATTCAGAGATTGTGGAAGCTCTGTATTTTCTTGCCTGCAGCTTTGTTCAGGGACTGATATCTATTGGCTATTTAACAACATGTTTAATATGTGTTACATAGTTGTAAAAGACTGTATAAATTGTAGAGGCATTGCATTGACAAAACATTGTACAGTTTACAATCTTTTACATAACACCATTGTGAGATTAATTTGTAAAGATTCATACTTAGATGTTAATACGGTAGTAGTTCTGGCTTTTGTATCAAATCAAATGCCATTATTAGTTTTTTAAATTATTTTCTTTAACAGAGTATCTCTTCATGTCTGAAAAGCAGAGGTTTTGTTTTGGTTTTCTTGTATCTCATTATGACTGTGTCTCATTCAGATTTTAATGCAACACCTGTGGCCATCTCTAAATGCTGACATCACATATTCTAGTGTGATAAGTTCATAGAATGTGAGGTACACTGAAATAATTCATAAACTGGTGTGTGTTTCAACTTTCATGCAAGCCTACAGGAGCACGGATACATTTAGAGTGATTTACCTGCTGAGTGTGTGACTCATTCCAGACTTCAAAGCACAGCAGTGTTCCTGGTGCAGTATTTAATGAGTGTCAGCACACAGATGTAACCACTGTATAGTGTAGTGCCAAAATTATTTCAATTGTGTACGTAGTTGAAGACCCAATAAATGGACTGTTTGTAACACCTGCATTTTTTTAATTTCTAAAGTGGAAATTTCTTATTTTGAGACTGTAACTTAAAGTTGTTTACTGTGCTTTTGAGCTTTTTGTATGAGGCATGTGTTTATTACGGGATTTGGCAGTGAGTTAAGGCAACATTAAGGATTAATTAAAGATGTAGTTCTCATGGTTGGGACACTCGGTTTTATATTTACGTAAAAATATCGTGTACCTGGTGAGGCTTGCCAAAAAACTTCCTTCACTTTTGAGAAGCACACTTAAAATCGGATAAACTAGTTTGAAGTGGAGGGGGTTTTGCTGATGGAATTAAAAAAAAAAAAAAAAAACACACACACAAAAAAAAACCCCTGCACACCCACTTTAAAAGTAATGGAAAGTATTTGCTGCAGAGGATCATCTTTAAAGTATGTTTTGGCTGATTAACTGATGGAGCAGGTATTACATGTGCTGTTTTGCCTACACTAAGGGCAGCTCACTAGGATCCAGCTCTGCTGCTTTTTAGTGTAGTTCTGTAGTCAAAGTGTAGCTGGAATTAGTTGCAACACTGAGGATCCACTGCTCTGTAGAGAATCATAGAGAGCTCTGATAGCAAATAAGTGATACTAATTCACAATAGCTGTTTATAAATCAGCAATCAATTACTTGATCCAAACAGAGCGCAAGGAAAATAGAGTACCTATTCAAAGTACAGTTCTGTAGGATGAAATATACGGTAGTGTGAACAAACTTGTACTAATTGACTTTTTGTGGGTAAAAGATTGTAAGTCTCCTGAGAATGTAGGAACTATTCATCAAATAATGCATCTCCATTGTTACTTTTATTCCCTAACTTTCCCCAAGCAATATACGTATGTAATGAGTTCTGAGCTTTCCATCACTTTGTCTTATGCTGTCTTTTTCCCTAAAGCTTTAGAGATGAAACAGCTGCAATACCTCAGTCTGGAGAAGGAGACATTTCTAGCATGAGAAGAGAGAGTTTTTCCCCTTCAACAGTAAGGGAGATGGAAAAAGATCTTGGCGATAGTCTGGTAGCCTTGGTAGCATTAGTGACCACAGGTCAGTCTGCACAGACAATCTCGGTGACCACCACTGTTTGAAGCACCAAAGAACGGCAGTGATGTAAGGCACAACTGATCTGTTGGTTTGGGTGGGTTGGTTTTTTTGCTCAAGTTAGTGACATACTCTTTAGTGACCGTCTTGCCAGAGTATTAAGTGAAGTGACCTACCACACTTCCATAACCAAGTGGACTGTGTTTATGCATGTAAAAAACATGCTGAAATCACAGCGGAAACATAATGCTTATTTTTATAAAAATGTATATGAAACTTATCAAGTAGGCAAATAAGACTTTAACTTGTGCTTTTGGGTGGCACCAGAGACTCGACATTGGTGGATTGTGTTATTAACAAATTGAGCTAATCTGTACATAGATTTTTTTTTTTTTAAATGAAAGAGGAAAAGGTATGAAGGTCATTATTTCTGACACGGTACATTATGACTGTATTCCTTTTATGTCCAGGTATCTGCCCTCTCATCCTTTTTACTTCACCAAGCCGCTGGGAGTCCTGTGCTTGGTACACGTGGGTGATGTCTCCTGTCAGTTTTTCACAGTTAGGCATACCACGCTCCCTTCAGTCTTGCACTTTCTTCCATGCTTCATGCTTCCTGGAATCCTGCAGCGGAGTCCAGCTTCCTTTTTTTCCTGTGCTGTGGAAAATACAATCATCGGGTAAAAGGGGAAAAAGCAACTTACCAGTAGAAAGTTTTGCTGGCCATTGTTCTTGCAGGATTTTAACTTTAACCCTGCTTTGAATTACTAGCTAATTTGTTTTAAAGTCTCACTAGCATTGTGCAGTAACTGGAAGGCAACTTCTGTGGATTTCTCCATCGCAAAATACTCACTGTACGCAGTCACATTGCTGCACAGGCTCTGAAGAATGGTATTCCCAATGAGAGGAATTTCACCTGAGCCTGATCTAGACTTCTAGGCTGTCCACGGGCTAGCGGCAACCATGCTCCAGGGAGGGTGTTTTGTGGTTGTTACTCCTGAAGAGGTACCTGTACCACTAGGGCAGCAGTAATTTCGGAGTTTGCTGCAAGGAATTGGAGGTTTGATTACAGAAGAAAATTAAACTGTGTGGAAGATGAAGAATATTGCTAAGCTGTTTCAAGGCAGTGCACGCAAATTACAAGCAAACTGTCATTGATTTGCACTGAGGGTTTTTTCTCGCTTGGTCAACAGGTGCTTCTCGGAGCTATTAAAAGATATTTAGAAGGGAAAGGCCATGAGATGAGAGGAAAAAAAGCTTAGTATTCTCTCCCTGGGAAGGAGAGTGACTCTTAGTAAAGCAGTCTTGAATCAAGAATTCTCTCAGCACAGATAAAAGCTTAGACTGTTGCCTACAAAGATTATTAGCAAAATTATCTTAGATTTCTGATGGGTTAGAGCACGGTGCTTAGAGGAATTAGCTGCATCCTAACAAGGCAGACTTTTTCAAAGGATGAAAAGGAGAGGGAGCCTTGCTGTCCATGATCCATAATGTAATTGTAGATTAAATTACTTTTTCCACAAAAGGCTTGTAGAAGTTCATCCTACTTTCCCCTGCTTGGGCTCCTAGCACCCTCACTGCTGCAGGCGTTTGTAGAAATTGCCTGAGTAGATTTTGCTGCTAGAGATCGAGCTGGACACCCACTTCCCTTGGGGAATAGTGAGGGGTACTGGGGAAATAGGAGATAGAATAATTTCTAATTGGCATACTTCAAAAAAAAAACAGCAGTAAACCCAATAAATCTATTTTAGCAATAAATGTAGTCAGATCGCGATAAGTCTAGGTAGAAGCCTAGATGAGTTTACCCAGAAAGGCTTCTGTTAAGAGTATTAATGAAAAACTTTTATTTATTATCTCCTGGCTTTTATTTCTGTTTTTCTGGGTTAATTTCCCCTTTTATTATTTCAGCTTCTTTCGCCTACAACCCTTTTGTTAAAATCTTAAGGTACTCTATTAGGCTGAGATGGGGGCATGTTTCCACAATAAAAAGTAATTTTCAGTTTCTTGTAAATACCTGCGAAACTTGACGCTGCTCTAAAAAATGTCTTGGCACATTTTCTCCTTACGCATTAGGAACTCATATTTCAGAAGCTTGCTAGTACTAGAGTGTGCTGGGTTTTTTTATTAATGAGGCTTAAGAGCGCTGTAAAGAAAGAGTTAATATCCTAGTACCTTGTGCAAGGTGCTGCAAAAGTTGTTGCTCTTGCGATTCCTGCCGTGCAAAACTGAGACTGATTTCTTCTATTGTGCTTCTCCCCTGCCCCAGACTTTGAAAATTGTTTTAAAAAAGGGGCAGCCTTGTGAGATGCTTTGCTGTGCCAAAGGGACTGTGCAGTGTTTTGTGTTCCCATGGAGATCCTTTTTGCCTCTGCTCAGCCCCTTGCTCCCCGAGTACAAGTTTAATTACCTTCTCTTGCGCTCACCGCCTCCTGCAGCGGTCAGGGGCTGTCTGCTGAATGCTCGCGGCTGCCTGCAGCGTTTCTCAGTGTGCATCACCAAAATGCTGTCCAGCTTGTGCTTTTCTGCTGAAATGTTTGAGGCTTGCCGGGCTATAACAAGGAACACCTTTCCTTCGTTTCACAGTACGTAACTGTAGAGCAATAAGGCATCTTAAAACCAAAAAAACACCCTGCGTGGGCCTGCTAAACTGCATTAGTGAAATGAGTGACAATCTAAACCTATTACTATTGGAAAATGCAAAGTTGCTATTTTGCACGTTAGTTCTAAAATACTTAACTCTCTGTAAGGCCCAAGTCTTACAGCTTTGACTCTTAAATCCGCTTCTCAGCATCTCAGAAGAGATCAGAGTCTCAGTCTTGCTAAAAACAATTACATTAGGCACGTGCAGCCTCATTTCTGTATGTGTGCTTCCACCTGCTAATCTACTACCTATGGGAAATTTAAGAAATCCCAACCGTGGTCATCCAAGGCTGAGCATTTGGCCAAATAACACCTGCAATTATGTAGACCTTTCCAAGATTTTAAGGGACTCCCGTTTTGCAAAATGTGTCGCTACTCCTATGTGTTTGGTAAGTGACGCCGCAGAAATTGTCATAGTGTAATGTGGACTTGGGCATTAGACACAGTGAGATTAAGGTCAGTTTTCATGCAGTGTCTTGCTTACAACGGAAGTGCGGTGTGTTACCTGCTCTGAAAGGACATGGATATTGTGTGCATATTAGTTTCACGTGAAAAGATCAATCATCACTCTTTCCTCAGCATTAATCACTCACTCTGGAGTAATTCACTCTTGCGTTAGGCTGCTATTTTGTCAGTCTTATTTAATCACACAATTCAGTGTGCTCTGATGTTTATAAACAAGAAAATCCAAGGAGGGAGATCCCAGCTTGTCGATCTAAAAACAACCTCTGCTCCATAGGGCCAGGATTCACACACAGAATTCAAATGAACGATGACTGGAGAACAAACATATGAGTGAAAATAAAAGTAATAGTCAAGCTGAGAGAGAACGTACCATGAAGCCACAGGAAACCATGGACATTGTGGTTTGGGTTTTGGACCTCCTCCCTCCCGCATGCAACTAGTTTAAGAACAAAAACTAGGCAAAACACCCCTGACTTAGGTGCCCAGGTTGCAAGGCACTGTTGCGGCCTGCTCTGATGGCTGCTCGCATTTCCCTGCCACAGGGTAGGGGTAGAGTATTAAGACAATACACAGATTAATGTAATGAGTCTACGTGGAAATGTACAGTATAAGACAAGTGCCCATGCGTAAGTTGGAAGTACTAGGTCTGCTGTATTTTCATAGCGTTCGTGCCTCGCCTGGCTAGACCTTCATCTCTTCCAACTGCATTTCCAGTGCCTGCCATTGAGGTCCCTCGGTTGCGTCTGCCTGTGTGTGACAGCCTGTGTGCTGGCTTGGAGAACACGCGTTGAGCCGTTCCTCCTCGTCGAGACCATGTAAGTCTTTCAAAATGATCCTTGAAAGTGCTCAGACATCCGACGCTCTCTATCACTTTAAGTGACAACTACTGATGGTAGTAGTTGGCAGTAAACAGATAAGGAAATAATACTGGTTATTTTTTCCCCTCCTATGGGAATACAGAAGATCCTTTGCCATGGATCCTGTGTTTCTGGGCACAGACCAGCAAACAAAAAGGGCTTCCCTACCCTCTGAGTTTGCATAGGAAAGCAGTGCAAAAGTACAAGTGGGGAAGACACAGGGAGCAAAACTCTTGACTTAAATGTTGATGATCAACAGGTTTTGGTTTGGGGCAGGTGTTTTGTTGGTGTTAAGTCAACACGGAGGGACCCAAAAAGCCTTGAGCCGCCCTGCTGTTGACCTGGGTATCCAGGTAGGGGCACGGCTGTGACACAACCTGTAGCAAAACCTCCAGCTGCCTTATCGTACCTGACTTCAGGGGTAAGCCCCTGCGGTGGTCCTGGCCCTGCCGCCAGCTTTGCCCTGCCTGGTCCTTGGCTGGTGCCGCGGCTGCCCCAGGGCGGAGGAGGAGCGCCTGGTGGTGCCTCAGAGCAGCCCTTGCCCGCAGAGGGCAAGTGTGTGCAACTGGAAGGCAGTTGCCCCAGAGGCGATTTGGGCAGCTCCGGGGGGATCTGCGCTCCGTGCGTGCCCCGCGGCCCCTCTCCCTGCAGGCTGCGCCAGCGCTTTCCCTCGGGGGCACGGAGGGGTGGGCCGGGGCTGTCGGCCTGTCCCTGCAGGAGCCGGGCTGTGCCTTGGGGGGCTGCTTGCGCGGCGGGCCCCGTCCCTGCAGCCGCACCTCGGCCTCGACTACACCACCGCCGGCCAGCGCCGCGGCTGAGGTAACGGGGCGGAAAGCGCCTGCGGGGCTCCGCCGGCCGCGCCCAGCCGGGAAGCGGCCGCGCCGGACCCGGTCGCGGAGGCCGCTGCGGCGGGAGGCTCCCGCGGGTCCGGGCGGGCGCCATGGAGGGGCGGGCGGCGCCATGGCGGGGGCAGCCCTGAGGGAGCGGCGGCGGCGGCGGCGCGGCCCCTTGCGTGCTGCGGGGCGGCGGGCGGGCCGCCCCCGCCGCGGGCCCGCCTCGGCCGCAGCCGCGCTGAGGCGGCGGGCGGAGATGAACGCATCGGGGCGGCTGCCGGCGGGGGGCGAGGAGGAGCCCCCCGGCGCCTCGCTGCTGCCGCTGAGCGGGAACGGCAGCGCGGGCGGCGGCTCTGGGGAGCTGCGGGAGGGGACCCACGCCGCCACCCTGGCGGCCTGCGCCTCCCTGCTGGCCCTGGTCTTCTGCCTGGGCTCCTACGGGAACCTCATCGTCCTCCTGTCCTTCTTCGACCCGGCCCTCAGGAAATTCAGGACCAACTTCGACTTCATGATCCTCAACCTCTCCTTCTGCGACCTCTTCATCTGCGGGGTGGCTGCCCCCATGTTTGCCTTCGTTCTCTTCTTCAACTCGGCCCAAGGTGTGCCGGGCACCTTCTGCTTTACCTTCCACCTCACCAGCTCCGGCTTCATCATCATGTCGCTCAAGACCGTGGCAGTCATTGCCCTGCACCGGCTGCGCATGGTGCTGGGGAAGCAGCCGCACCGTGCTGCCTCCTTCCCCTGCACCCTCCTCCTCACCCTGCTCCTGTGGGCCACCAGCTTCACGCTAGCCACCCTGGCCACTCTGAAAACCCGCGGCTCCCGCCTCTGCCTGCCCATGTCCAGCTTCACCAGCGGCGAGGGGAAGATCATCCTCTACCTCTACGTCACCGACTTCATCTGCTGTGTGGCCGTGGTGTCCGTCTCCTACGTCATGATCGCCCAGGCCCTGCGGAGGAATGCCCAGGTGAGGAAGTGCCCGCCCGTGGTGGCCGTGGACACCTCCAGACCACAGCCCTTCGTGGGGCCCACGGCCGCCGGGGTTGGCATGCAGAGCGCTGTGCCCGCCTTGTACAGGAACCAGAGCTACAGCAAGCCACAGCACATCCAGACGCACGGCTACACTAAGCATCTTGGCCAGCCGCTGGCCACCACTGCCGGCCGGCTCCAGCTGGTGCCGGCGGTCAATCTGTCCACGGCCAAAGACTCCAGGGCAGTGGTGACATGCGTTGTCATCGTCCTCTCTGTCTTGGTTTGCTGCCTGCCACTGGGCATCTCTTTGGTGCAGGACATGCTGTCCAGCAGTGGTGGCTTTGTTCTCTACCAGTTTGAGCTGTGTGGATTTACCCTCATTTTTTTCAAATCTGGATTAAATCCTTTTATATATTCCCGTAACAGTGCCGGACTTCGGAGACGAGTCCTTTGGTGCCTGCAGTATGTAGCCCTTGTCTTTTTCTGCTGCAAGCAGAAGACGAGGCTTCGGGCCATGGGCAAAGGCAGCTTGGAAGTCAACAGGAACAAGTCATCCCACCACGAGACCAATTCAGCATACATGTTGTCTCCAAAACCTCAGAAAAAGTTTGTGGACCAAGCCTGTGGTCCTAGTCACTCCAAGGAAAGCGTGCTGAGTCCCAAGGCTTCTGTCGGGCATCAACACTATGCACAGAGCAGCTCAACCCCCATGAACACCCGAATCGAGCCCTATTACAGTATCTATAACAGCAGCCCTTCCCAGGAAGTGAGCACCCCAAATAGCTTACAGCCAGTGAACTCGGCTTTCGGATTTGCCAAATCCTATATTGCCATGCATTATCACACCACCAACGACTTGGTGCGAGACTATGACAGTGCTTCGACTAAGCAGATACCAGTGCCCTCAGTGTAACCTTAGCAAAGGGTTCTGATCTAGCTGATCCAGTGGGTCCCTGTCTTTGCTTTTGTTAATGATTATTCTGAACTCAACGATGCTGTACGGCATCATTTAAGTAAATGCCACTAATGCTAACATCCAGCTATTTGCACTTGAAGTGATTGTTAGGACATTACTTCCGTGAAGCTTTCTTGAATTTCTGCTGCAAGTCAAGAAGGGTGGTATTTTAGATTTGCATTTGGAATTGTTACACCAGGGTGGTTTTGGTACTAAATTTACTGCTGGACAAGTAAAAAAAAAAAGTAACTGTGTTAACTGTATGATTAGTTACGTCAGGAGGCAGATTATCATCTCAGAGAACAATCTGAGGCTGTACCAGAAGTATTACCTGTTAAATTGCATACTTGCCGTATTTTCAAGAAGGAAGAATTGGGAGGATTCTTGGTAATACGATACTTAAATTTAAACTCTTTCCATTGAAGAAGGTTAAAGAACTGGTGGTATTTTGTCGTAGCAAGTGTCAGTAATAACAAAGGTCCTTACTATATGCAGGGTGAAATCCTGATGCCGTTGAGGTAAACAGCAAAATTTGCATGAACTTCAACAGAAGTTCAGGACTTCGGTCTCGGTTTCCTAAAGCAGAACAAAGTATTTTACAAACAGCATTGTATTGCCACTAGGGCACTGTTGAGAAGTGTTGTGGCACTGTAATAAACCTCTGAAGTATATGTATTAAGTTCCACTGTACATTAATTTTAAGGATTGGTGGCTTTAAGTATCCCAAAATTATATAATTGGAGAAGTATCTTACATCTGATAGAAATACCTGTGCAATACCAAATTATAGGTTTTACTTGAGGATAAGGATGAATGTTGCAATATTATAGTACTGGTACACTATCAGTAATGCAGTCACATCTGGAATTTTCTAATTCGTAAACTGTTATGCAAAGAGTAGTGTTGCTGGTTGCTTTTTTGTCTGTGACTTTGTATAAAAGCAGGAATTGGAGGGATTCAGCTATGATATTCCTAGCAGGTAGAACTGACAGTTATTAACACGTTCAAAAATAGAATGACCACGTAACAGGATGACTCCAACTTTTTGAGGTTTTCTTAAGAAGTCTAACATCAGTTTGATTTAAAAATTAATACTCTGTCTACTTACAAACTTTATCTGTTGGTCTACGCAGTGAGCAAATGAACAGAAGTTAAATATTTTTTTATAAGTCCGACCATTTGTGTTGTGTCACGTGTTGTGGGAATTCCTCATGAAAAGGAATGATTTGGAGGCATTTAAATTCCTGACAATTACTGCTTTGAGCGGTCAGATGTTTCCAAAACAAGCAATCACCTTTCGACTTCTATGGAATTCAGCAGAGCCTTAGTATCTCTGAAATAATCATGCCACAGGCTGCTGGTGCCTCATTATAGGAAGATGCCTCATCTTTAGCAAAATTACAGTGATGGAAAAGGTGATTTGTTATTTTAGAAACAAAAAACATTCACATCATTGCTGTGTGTGAGTTGTTGTTTTGGGCTATTTGTTAACTAAACTGTTTTCCTGGAAGACTATTACATTATGAACACTGGTCTTTGTTTAACACTCTGAATTTTAATTAATTTTGAATAACTCAAATCAGCTTTCTTGCAATAAAATGGATGTGAACAACTTTCTAATACAAATGTTACATTGAAATTGTTTCCATAAGTCTTTTCTCTCTGCCCAGATATTTTTCTCTATAAATGAATAACATGGTTCTTTCTAAAGTAATTATAAAAGATAACTAAAAGCTCTGTCTTGCTTGGTTTTTCTGTCGTTGCATTTCTCTTTAGTACGAAGCGTACTAATTTGGAGGGAGAAAATACGTGGGATCCTGTTGTTTTGTCTCAAACGATATGTTCTTAGCAGCAATGGCAGTGTCAGATGGGAAGGAGCATAGGACAGGACCCAAAAGTGGTTGCAAGATGGGGTCCTGCGTGTACTGTAAGGGAGTTAAAGGTATGCATTAAGACTGGTTTTAACGTTAAGCGGATTTTGGGTTTGCTGCATGTATATACGACTCCTACTGTGCCTCTGTTTTGGATCACGTGAACTTCATCGCATGATAGAAGATTAAAGCCTTCGCACCTTATTCACAAAAGTCATTTGCATTGAGTATTCATGTGGGAGTAAATCAGGAAGAGTACAGCTCTTAGACAGAAGGAGGTTTTATGTATGTTATCGTACGTTATGTATTATTAAGACAAAAGAATTCAAATCCCTTCAAAGCACTTTGTAATACTGCTCTTCTGTTAACTCCTCGTGCCAGTTGTATTCTTAATGCAACCAGTGTGTTAATATGTTTATAGCGTCAGATAGGAAAGCGCAACGCCTTTCAATCTGCCGTAGGAACAAAATCTGATTTGTCAATTGTATTAAATAACTGTGTTTTGGGGGAGGTTTATGGATGTAGCAAATAGAGATTAGATTTTGAAATTATGTAGGTATAATTTTTTGAAGTGAATCATAAACTGAAGTAATCAGTTATCGCATGACAAAAAAATTACTTGTTTTAGATTCTTCTGCTGTATGACTTTTTTTCTTCTCTTTAGCCCCCTTGTATCTTCTACTGAGCACGGAACCATTAAAGCATGACTGGGAGGTTAAAAAAGCAGCGATCTAATTGAGAAGGGAAGCTACAGAGTGCTGGACAAAGGAGGTGGAAAATGTTTGTGAAGAGAGGAGATGGGTAAGAGAGTAAGCAATAAAAGTCTGTGAATACTGAATGGTTTAGAAAAAGTAGGTCTGTAGTTAGTGCAGTCCGTAACACCAGAACAAGAAAGCATCTCATGAATATGAAATGTGGCAAATCCAAGACTCATGTAACATGCTGTACTTCTCACTACCCGTACGTACGCTGTGGACCTCATTGCTGCAGAGCTGTTCAGAAAAAACTAGGAAGGTTTAGTTGGTACTTCACGTGGGTAGTTCGAGTATCAGGACCCTGACAGTTAATGCCAACATATGTTGGCATTATATAAAATTTGGCGTATATAAAATTTTATACACTAGGAATTAAAGCAATCTTTGATTTCTGGGGTTAAGATGAACCCGTCGTGGTGGAACAAGTTATCCAGTGTGTGTTTTCAGTGTGCTTTTCAGCTCCTTTTGAAGTTGCTGGTGTTGGCCACCATTCACAATGTTCGACCCGAGGACTGTTTCTGCTTTATTATTGAAAATCTCCGTTTGTGGTGTTAGCTGTACTACTAACAGTTCGATCAGGGTGTCTCATGACATAAGAAGCAGCCTCAAAGAAAGCATAAAGAAGCTTATTAGAAAAACAGCTGATGAATGCATGGGTGTCACTAACAAGTGACTTCTGTTTGTTTACAGGAACAAATGTATTTGAAAGGTTTTTATAATTCACAAGGTTTTTTTAAGTCATAGATCTTGCTTTATGGTGATAGAGTTGACTTTTAGCTGTTGGCCCACAGTATTGTATTTTTTTTTTGTCCTTTACATATAAAAACTGAAAGCTCATAATGCCAAATAACTTCAAACAATATCCACACAACCCCAAAAAGTTTCTAAAGAATGTTCGACAGCTGGGCACCACCTCAGAACTTTTTAGACTAGAGATTGGAGAGATTCCTGTATGGTGGTATACATTATTTTTTTTTAAAGTCACAGAAGCCAGTCTGCCTTAGCATTAAAGCTTCAACAAGCCGGGGAGGGCAAGATGAAAAATCAGACAGATGATAGTCAAGAAGGATCAGCGCCTAATAATTTTGTGGTATCTTGTAGTATTTTATGGTATGTGTGGTTCAGATATATAATTTATCACTTGTCAGGAAAGCTGTGAAAGTTATCCCCTATATAATCTTCAGTACCTCTCCGCCTGCAACACTGGGAATAAAAAGTAAAAACTGCAAGGACTGAGCTTACCTGCATCATTATCTCTTCGCCTTCTTCCACAGGGTAGCAAAGCAGGGCTACAGCGGGAGATGTTCACGATGGAAACAGAGAAGGCAGATAGCGCAATACCTTAAAATGATAGAATAGTCTTGCAGGGATTAAGGTGGAGTCCTATGGACATTTTCTAGATTTGCCTTCTGTCTGTTTTGAATGGGTTTTTTTAAACTCTTTTTAAGTATTTAAGAGGAGTGTATTTGCACTGATGCCACAGGTGGATGGAGGAGTACGTAAACGGTCCTGCCACTGACTGCTGGTAAGCAATTCTGCTCGTGCTGCGCACGCCAGGAAAAAAACGGTCCCAGGTCTCTCTGTCACCCGTTAGCTGGCTGCCAGCGGTTTGAAGAACAGGAAAGTAATTGCTTGCATGACAGTCAGCGTGCGTGACTCCTCATCCTCGCTGAGGAAAGGTGGGTTTGCACAGAGTGCAAAGAGACCTCTCTGTAAACGGAGGTGGTAGGGGAGGGCAAGTCCTACTCTGCTTCTCATAATTCGCGCCGGTGGAAAACTGCAGAGTCAGCACCGTGGAACAAAGGGAGAGGCTGCCATTTCAGAGTGCTTCTGGGGTCTGCGGGCACTGGTTCTGTCCTGTGGTGCAATTGGTGCGGATTGCGTTGATTTGAATGGCTCTTTGGTTATTGTCAACTTCAAGCACTGCACATCATGGATATACCAAGTACAGTGTCCATAAGTTTAATCAGTTCTGGCAAATTGACTTTAAAATGTCATTTATTATGTGCTAATATATGCTGACAACAGGTCGTTGTCAATTCCTATTTAAAATGGGTTTACATTTAGTATTAGAAAAATACTTTCATTCGTTACAGAAGCCGTCCTTGAACCTTGGTTCCAGGAGTCCCACGTACTGCGTGCTGCAGCCTGGGGTTTTTCCTTTTTCTAGGAGCAGCACACAGTGAAGACCGTGCACTGCTCCAGCTGGATCTTTTCCTTTTCCAAATACGTTGCAGAAGAGTTGTACGTGCTGACGTCTCCTTATGTTTGTTTCGTGTTTCCTCTTTTGGCATCAGGTAGGGCGGTATTAGCCTTATTTTGTCACAGCAGAGCTAATTCCTTTTCAGAGCCTGAGTTTCAAACGTGCATGTGTTGTGCGTAGACACTCAGCATTCCTGGGTCTCTGGTCTTCTCCTGCTAAGTCGTTTGGGTTTGCTCATCTTATGAGCGAGTCCAGATTGTGCTACGCTGAATGATTTGTCCTCACCCGGTATTTATTTCCTGTCACTGTCTGTTGGTTTTCCTCTAATGTGGAAACTAGATCAGCTGAATTTTTTTTATTTTTCAAATAACAATAAATAAAATTATGAAGTGGCACTAGGTGATGACAAGGGCTATGCAGAGGTAGCACCAAATTAATTCAAAATGGGTCAGGCTGATGGCGTCAAGTGAAACTTTCCGAAGTCTAAATAATAATATACAGACATTTTTTGCTTAATCTTCAGAGATTTATGATAACAGCATTTAAATAAAGCTTACATGAATTATTTAACACTAGAGACCGACACACTCAGCTGGCTCTTTTTTTGATTGTCTGGTTGTATATGTTAATCTGTAATTATAAAAGATTTTAAAGTCTGGTCTCTTCCACCAGTTACTTAGACCTAATTGTGTCGCAGCATGGATTTGCAATTGCATCTCTCAGACGGCTGCATTAAGTAAATCTTTAATCTTTTCTCACTAAAACACAGAAAGAAGCTGTTACCTGTGTACTGACAGGGTTTGCATTTTTCTCACGTGTACACAGTGCGCGTTCCTGTCTTAAGCCGTACTAGAGTTGAGAATCTGAACTACAACCTTACCTTGGAATGACATCGCTTTTCACTGCAATAATCTCAAAAAGACAATTAGGACATGCAGCGTGGCTTGAGCAGTTCTTCCTTTCGGGTGACATCCGCGGCATTTTAAGAAATGCTGGAAATAGCTGCAGAAAAATTGAGCACCCAGGAGGAAAAGGCTGTTCTTTTTTTTCAGAGGGAGTAACGCGGGCACTACAAACCCATTAGCAGCCTCGCCTGGGACTGGTCCAAGACAAACCCCATTGCAACACAGCAGCCTTTGCAGGAGGTAAACACAGAAACACTTTTATTTGACCGCAGACCTTTCAGGCAGGCGCAATCTTTACACGTTCTTGTATCTCATTCCATCTCATACATATCCTCAGCGGATCCATTCTCTGCTCTCACAAGCGGTTCGTTGGTGGTTTTTAAGACAGCTGCCAGCTGGTGCCAGAACATTTTTTGTTTGTGTTCCTCAGGGCTCCACTTTAAGTAGGTTTTTCTTTTCAGCAGTTTCCTGAGTTTGCTGAACTTCTGTGGCACGCTGTCGGGCGGGAGGTCTTCCAGCACAATCATGATGAGGGAATCCTGATTTTCATTCAGGACCCGGTGTTCAGCAAAATACAGTTCATACTGGCACCAGCAGCTGTTTACAAAATTGGGAGAGAGAACAAAAAGGACTTTATGGCTGTTCTCTATGCAGTAAAAAATGTTACCAAGTATGGGATGCCCCGGTTTGAAATCCCTCTCGTGGTAACATATCTTGAATCCATCAGTTTCCAATTTCTCCAGTAGATTCTCTTTCGTCCAGTTTGCATCTTGTTCACTGTATGAAACAAAGGCATCAAAGGGCTTGTTTTCTGGCCTCGTCTCATACTGCTTCCTCTTCGCCGTACACCAGTACCAACCCATTCTCACGTACCACAGCCCGTCGAACCACCAGCATACGCCTGTTAACGCCAAAACGACCAGGATGGCAACGCAAGCTGTAATAGCCATCTGGATGCCCAGGGAACACTGCAGAAGCGTGAGGTTACTGCTGTCCACCAACGAGCCCCTTCGGTCTGGTGGAAAGCTGCACCTGAGGTTTCCTCTGCCATTGATCTGCAAATGGGGGTGGTGGATGTAGACATTCACGAACCAGTACAAGTCACAGTTACAAAAAAAATGTTTACCTTGAACAGTCAAAACACTCAAACTGGTTAACTGGCCAAAAGTGTCCTCCACAATGGTAGTAATGGCATTGTCGCTAATGTCTAACTCAATCAGAGAAGCTGGGAGAGCGCCACGCTGTAGAAAGGAGATCTTGTTCCCTGATAAGTTAAAATATTTCAGCATTGGGAGAGATTTCCCAAAGTGATTGGGGAGTTCCGAAATGAGATTGTGACTGCTGTCCAGGTTAGCCAGGGCAGAAAGGTGGCCGGTGGCTTCCAGTCTGGTGATCAGGTTTCCAGAAGCATTAAGGTACTCAAGTTTCTCCAGGGCGTCAGTTAGTAACAGCATGTTCAACTTATTTTTACTAATGTCACATTTCGTTAAAGTCAACGGGAAATACTCGGGATGCATATCTGTAATTTTATTATTTTGAATACTAAATACTGTTAAGTTGAAGACGGATTTAAAACTGGGGGGTATTATTTTAATATCACTGTTGCTTATGTCGAGATGCCTCAGGGAGATAGGTAAGTCAGGAAGCACGGAAATCCGGTTGCTGCTGAGATCCAAAACCAATAATTCTTCCATTGTGTCAGCAAACCACTCTGGCAGTTCTACGATGGAGCAGTTGGACATTTTCAGGTGTTTCACTTTGTTTGGGAGGCTTTCAATGGGTGTACCAGCCTGGTTTCTGACAAATGAAATAGCGTTAATATGTACGGTTCCGGGGGGAAATCTTGTCGGTGCGTTAGTGATTTCTGGAGGTACAGTATATATGAAGTGATTTCCTTGAACATACATCTTTTCCAAGTTAATCATTTTTTTAGCAAAATTTCGGGGTATTTGACTTATGTTGGTGAAGGACAAGTCAATTACCTTGATGGTTGAAGGGAGACACAGTGTATCCAAGCTGTTTATGGGATTGTTGCTGATATTTAGAAACAAAAGCTTGCTGGATGGGAAGTTACAGAATGCCTCAACGTCTGCAACGTTAATTGTTAACTTGTTGTAACTGGCATCAATGGACTGCACATTTTTAATTGGCAAAAACAGGATGAACAGCAACAGAAGATCCATTTCCAGGTCACTGTGACTAATGTCAAGCTCCAAAATACTGTCCAGCTGAGCTTGGCAGAGATCCTGATCCAGTTTTGATGTCAGATCTTCCTCGGAGAGTTTGCTGTTTGACAGATCGAGTATCCCATTTATTGGTGCTGCGCAGAAATTAGGCCTTATGGTGGCTGTCGGAAAGACCGTTACGTTTTTCTCTGCTCTCCGAAGAAGACTCTCTGTACTTCGTCTGAGCCTCCGATTAACATTTTGCAGGACAGAGGGACCTCCCGAACGTGGCAGCTCCTCAGCAGATGCAGAAGGCTCCAGAGCAGCCTCTGAGGGTTTGTCAAAATACTTATAAAGCCGCAAAGACCCCGTGGCTTTGCTGGTGGGCGAGAGCTTCAGATGGGGTGGAAGACCCAATATAAGAAGTTTCTTATCATTAAATGATAAATTCAGAGAAACAAGGCTGAGCAGACTCTCAAATGCGCCGGGCTCAATGTCCTTAATCTGATTGTAGGAAAGGTCTAAAACTTCCAGTGCCTCAAAACCTTCCAAGTCTCTCTTGGTTATTTTTTCAATTACGTTATGTGAGAAGTTGAGAGCTCTTGCCGTTTTTGGAGCTTGTGCTTCTGATACAGAAGAGAGGTTTAAATAGGAGTAGTTATAAAACGGGAAGGCGTAGGCTGTAGGCGTTCTCAGAATTAGGAATCCATTTGCTCTACTGAATAAGGAAGAAATGAAGTACAAATGAAGGCTTCCAATAAGGATCCTCATCCTGTAAAAAAGAAATGTAAACTCCATCATTATAATATGCTCTATGTTAGTGAATACCCTTAAAAAAATATTATCGTTTACTTGCAAGTACAGAAATGGTTTCATTGGTTGTATCTATGAATCCCTTTTTATCTACATAGAAAAATACCTCTTGCTTCATTATTATTTTCCAGGGGCAATGACAGAAGATGGTGACGGAGAACGATTTGAGGGAGAGCGCTATTAATTTCAGATAATTGTAGATAAAGTCGCCTTCGGCTGGGGCTGCACGGCTAGAAGGCGCATCCCCTGGGTGGTGGATAGGGGATCCTCCTCTGGAGGGTGCACCGGTTAAAACTTAAGAAGGTGCCGTGAACCAACGCAGCCTAAGGGAAGGACACCCTGACAAAAAACCACTGGCCCTCCAAGTTGTGGGGGTTGGGCAGGAGGCTAACTACCTCCTCCCGGAAAAAATGAAAAAGTTGCAGAAACGCTACACAACAATATCCAATTGGAACAATTGGAGCAATTGTTCCAATTGGAAGATTGTTGTTCGCGCCTTATGTGCCTCCTGGCACTACGAGAATTCAGAGAGAGAGAGAGAGTAGATAAAGTCGAGCAGCCTTTGCAATAGCATCTCTCCGTTGCATCATCTGAAATGCACTTTCATAACCGCTGGCGGGGACGTGGGTTCTGTGTCTCTCGTCCCGGCACCCAACAACCAGGTAAGTCTGACCCATCCAAAACTGTGCGGGCACTTCACGGAATCACAGAATCTTCAGAGTTGGAAGGGACCTCTAGAGATGATCTAGTCCAACTCCCCTGCTAAAGCAGGATTGCCTAGAGCACATCCCTCAGGACTGCATCCAGGCGGGTCTTGAAAATCTCCAGAGAAGGGGACTCCACAACCTCCCTGGGCAGCCTGTGCCAGTGCTCTGTCACCCTCACCGTAAAGAAGTTTTTCCGCGTGTTTGAACGGAACTTCCTATGTTCTAACTTGTGCCCATTGCCCCTCGTCCTGTCACTGGGAACCCTTGAAAAGAGCCTGGCTCCCTCCTCCTTAAGCCCACCCTTTAGATACTTGTAAACATTAATCAGGTCCCCCCTCAGCCTTCTCTTCTCCAGGCTAAAGAGTCCCAGCTCTTTCAGTAGCATATTCAAGAATAACGCGTCAGGGAGCTCCGTGTAACTGTGTGACCACGTGTCTTCGTGTGATCCCATCCCCTTGGAGGTTTGCTCTCTGCCAAGAATCTACTAGCGACCATTTATTTAGCCTTAGCTGTCAGAGTAAGGAAAAGAGTGAGTTTGCTTTGAAGTAGGATATCGGAGGCTTGTATGAGAGAGCCTGCACCAGGAGAGGTCACTGCCTGCGCATCGTTCGTCTTTGGAGGCTTCCCTTTGCCCGGTAGCACAACTGCCCAGCTCCTCTCCTGTCCCGGCTCTGTCTGTCACCAGTTTCCTGACACCCACAGTCCGTGTCTTGTATTTATCCACCTGAAAACGCAGGTGCAGACCTTCAGGTGAGCAACCTCGTGTTACCGTAGTCCCCTTTGCTGCCCACCAGACTTGGACCGTCGAGTTTAACTTAAGAGAAGGGACCCCAACAATTTGCCAGCCGCATCCCCCGGGCCCTCCGCTGCCAGCGGGACCCCGCCACCCACCACCACCCCACCACCAGGCCACGCTGCATCCTCCCTGAGCGGGAATAACCTGCAGCGGCTGCACCACGGCAGTAAGCAACACCCTGGGGGGCGTTAAAATCAAGCATTGCAGATTTAAGGCTAAGAGCTCCCTCGCACTTCCAGCATTCCCTCCCCGGCCCTCTTACCCTTCTTCTACCCGCTCTCCTCGGCACCGCTCCCCTGCCGCCAGTACCCGCTGCCGCCGCCGCCAACGCCTTTTGTAGCCTTGGGAGCGGGGCGGGACAGGAACCGTCCGGCCTCGCCGGGACCAGCAGCTTCTGCAGCTCTGCTCCCCTTCCCCAGGCTGGCGGAGCGGGCTTGTGCTGGAGGTGCTTCTCCCCAGTGACATCTGTAAAGTTTTCCCTGTTGCGCCGGGACCAGCAGCTGCTCAGCCTCTTGTCGAGGGGAAAATCAAGGGTGGAAGTTGCTTGATTTAAGGCTTAGATGCTGTGAACAATGTCGTCCCAAGGTACCCGCTGGCTTCACTCCTACCTTAACAATTTTCAAAAAAGGGTAGAAAGGAGGACCATGGGAACTACCACCCTGCCAGCCTTACTTCTGTGCCTGGTATGATCATGGAACAGGTCCTCCTAGAAGCTATGCTAAGGCATATGGAGGACAGGGAGGCGATTCGAGACAGCCAGCATGGCTTCACCAGGGGCAAGTCCTGCCTGACCAACCTAGTGGCTTTCTACAATGGAGCAACTACATCAATGGACAAGGGAAGAGCAATGGATAGCATCTGTCTGGACTTCTGCAAGGCCTTTGACACGGTCCCCCACAACATCCTTCTCTCTAAGTTGGACAGATACAGATTTGATGGGTGGACTCTTCAGTGCATAAGGAAGTGGCTGGATGGTCGCATCCAGAGGGTAGTGGTCAACGGCTTGATGTCCAGATGGAGAGGGGTGACAAGTGGTGTCCCTCAGGGATCCGTACTGGGACTGGTGCTGTTTAATATCTTCATCAATGACATAGACAGTGGGATCCAGTGCACCCTCAGCAAGTTTGCCGATGCCACCAAGCTGAGTGGTGCGGTCGATGTGCCAGAGGGACAGGGTGTCATCCAGAGGGACCTGGATGAGATGGAGAGGTGGGCGCGAGCAAACCCCATGAAGTTCAACCAGGCCAAGTGCAAGGTCCTGCATTTGGCTTGGGACAATCCTCGTTATCAATACAGGCTGGGGGATGGTGTGATAGAGAGCAGCCCTGCAGAAAAGGACTTGGGGGTACTGGTGCATGAAGGGCTGGACATGAGCCAACAATGTGTGCTTGCAGCCCAGAAGGCCAGTCGCATCCTGGGCCGCATCAAAAGAAGCGTGGCCAGCAGGTCGAGAGAGGCGATTCTGCCCCTCTGCTCTGCTCTGGTGAGACCCCACCTGGAGTACTGTGTCCAGCTCTGGAGCCCTCAGCACAGGAAGGACATGGACCTGTTGGAGTGGGTCCAGAGGAGGGCCACGAAGATGATCAAAGGACTGGAGCACCTCTGCCATGAGGACAGGCTGAGAGAGTTGGGGTTGCTCAGCCTGGAGAAGAGAAGGCTCCGGGGAGACCTTACAGCAGCCTTCCAGTACCTGGAGGGGGCCTACAGGAGAGATGGGGAGGGGCTGTTTGCAAGGGCACGTAGCAATAGGACGAGGGGCAATGGTTTAAACTAGAGCAGGGCAGGTTTAGATTAGACATGAGGAAGAAGTTCTTTACAGTGAGGGTGGTGAGACACTGGAACAGGTTGCCCAGAGAAGTGGTGGAGGCCCCATCCCTGGAGACATTCAAGGCCAGGCTGGATGAGGCTCTGAGAAACCTGGTCTAGTTGAAGATGTCCCTGCTCACTGCAGGGGGGTTGGACTAGACGACCTTCAAAGGTCCCTTCCAACCCAACACGTTCTATGGTTCTATGATACCTGAGCATCGCAGGGAAGGTCTGGAAGCACCAGGCGTGACCATGGGGTTATAGAACTGATTTACTCCTGTAACGGGATGTGTTGTGGGGAGTGTTTCCTAAGATGGGGAGGTTTTTGTATTGGGCTCTCTTCTGTGCGAATACGAGGCCTTGTGTGCCAGAAGTGCTGCAAAGTGAGCAACTGTGCCCTCTGTGCTGGGGGGAGAAGTGACGAGAGGGTTTTCGTGGAGTTTGAAGTGCTGCCGTGAAAGATGGGCTCTTTGTTTGCAACCAGTTTGATTCGTGATGCCAAGAGAAGGGGAGTCAACAGATTGCTCAAGGTGTAGAGCTCTGTCATCTGCTCTGCTTTTTCCGCTATTGACGGTTTTTTTTTCCACTCTTTTGTAACTGCCAGTGACTGGAAACTCCTGCGGCAGCCCAGAGGCTCCCCTCTTCAGTCCCGGGGGGCTGGAAAACCCCAAGGTTGTTTGTGTTTCCTTTCTACTCTGACCAGGCACTTTCCTGCCCTGGCAGGTTTTGGGAATTGCCCTGAAGTCATCCGGTCTTCAGACAGATCTTAACTTGTTTTAGTAGAAGAGGCAGGAAATGAAGAGCTTTTGGACATGTCTTGTTCCTGCTTTCAAATTGGAGCGACCCCCACCCCGTAGACAGCCATTTCTCCCTGAGGCGTCTGCCTGCCTTCGTCTCAATACAGCTGTGCTGCGCTTGACCCTCAGTCTGTAGTTCTGCTCTTTGGGAAGGTGGAACAGCTCTATTCTAGCGCAGGGCCCACCAAACCACGTCTCCTGGACTGGCCGTGAGAGCAAATCATGGTTAGAAGTGACAAAGTGAAAGGAAGAGTATTTTTCGATACAGGAGTGGTTATTCTGCCGATGTGCTGTGCTGGCATTAGCCTAACTTGTTTCATCCAGCGCACATTCTGTGTGTTCATTTATTCCCTTCTTTTTTTTTTTTTTTTTTTTTGTTTTTTGAAGGCAACCTCTTATTTTGGGGATTGTGGAGGGAAGAGCAGCCCACGAGAAAGGACCGTGCGAGTGAGCGGGCAAAGAACACACCATGTGGCTGAGAGCAGAACCAAGGCAGGGTTGTGGTTCCCCACAAGGACTCAATAAAGAGATTTCATTCCTAAAACAGCTCTTCTTCCGTTTGTTCGCCGTCTCTCTGCAGGGGATAGGGGGTTTTGCGCTGGAAGTGTAATTTAAGGGAGCAGAGCTGAAGCTGGGCAAGACTTGCTCAAATCCAGCGAGAATGAGCACCAGCCTTCGGAGACCAGACCTCAGATGAGCTTAAGGTGGGCTTAGACTTGGCGGCTGGGGGAAAACTCGGAGTCCGATCTGTGTAGCCATACAAATAAAATATTTCTGACCTGGGAGTGCGCTTGTCTGCCTCTGCGCAGAGAGGGGGGGGGGCTTTCTTACGTGCTCGTTACTGATGTTTGTTCTTTCTGTAGGGATAAATCCTGTGCTTTGACACCCAAACCAGCTTATTCTTTGAACTCTTCTCGTAGCGGTAAATACCTACGTAAGTCGAACGTTTCACTTTCCCAGATGTACTTTCCTTTAACGGAATTTCCTCCAGCTAACTGCAGGTGATATCAGTACCATTGCTGCAGATTTGCGGTCTGCCATTCACGTTATTTGCCAACGTTGCTGATTTCTTAAATGAGCGTGGAAACCATTCTACCGCTTAGGCTGAGAAGCAAACCTGCAATCATACCTCGGGCGTAAATCTAAGCAGACAAGCACAGAGACCCACAGCCCCCCACTTCTGCTTTGCGCATACCAGAAGAGTCTTGTTTTTCCCTGGTTTTGGTACCGTCAGGTTCCCGCACGCCAAGGCTTGTCTGGCAGAGGGTTGAAGCCACAAGTTACTCTCAATTGCACATTTCTTCTAGATTGAAATGTGTTAGAACGTAAAATTATGTGTCATTTAATTGTTTCCAGCAGTATCAACCCATGGCCTGCCGTACCCTTTGAGGTTTTTGTGTGCATCTTTCCCACTCCCCTCACTCCCACCTTCGTGGTTCTCTCCCAAGTCAGGAGCTGGTCAGGGCGAGACGGGAGAGGGCGGAAGAGAAAAGCATGTTCTTTACCTTTGTGGCTTTGGCTGCTCACGTGTAATTCAGACGCAGGGCAGGAACGTCTGTGAGCGTGTTGCTTCCTGTGCAAGGGGAAGTAGAGGCTGAGGAATACGGAGAACTGGGTACAGATTTCATGGGTTTGGCGGCAGCGTGGTTTGCTCAGTTGGCCAAAGTTGGCATTAGTGGTGCACTGGGACGCTGCGCCCGCTTAGTCACAGAGTTTGTGCTTCCCCATCGCGCTGGCAACTTCCCTCCTCCGTGGGGAAGTGGAATTCTTCACGTTCTGCAAAATAACTATTCTTATCTTTTCCTCTGATCTAATAGCCACAACTGAGGGGCTTAGCGCGTCGTGGTGTCTCTTGCCTTTGATATGACCTAGCCCGACAGATGCTGAGGAAGTCTGACACTGCCCCGACCCGCGCCGCCTGCCCGCGCTCTGCAGCGGGGCGCCATGGCGCATACGTCCACATCAAACCCGGGCCTTGGGTGCTCAGCCCAGCGCTCAGCCTGGGCCTGTATTGCCTTTCCTCAGAGCAGCCAAGTAGACATGGAGCAGCTAAAACTACCCCAAGGGACTGCACAAGCCTCACGCTCCCACCTACTGCCAGAGCCCCAGTGAGAGGAGTCATCCCGCCCATTGCAAAGACGCTTTAGAGAAGCGAAGGATAAACGTGTGTTTCTTTTTTTCTTACCGTATGTTGGCTTGGGATGCACCTTTGCTGCTGTGGACCTGAGTGAGTGACACCGGCGGCAGCGTCCAGAACGGGGATTAAGGCAGCTAAGGGACGAGGCTGCAGCTGGAGGAGCTGCTGCTGACCCACTGATGTGAAGCCGGGTAGGTAGTGAGGAGGGGAGCCCTGCCGAAAACTTTGCAGATTGTGCAACAAGTTGCTTGTGTGTGGCCAAAGGCAAACTTTGGTCAATATGGGGCTCAGATTCATACCAGACGCTTAACGAGAAGATTGGTCCAGGTGACTGTTGAGGCAAGTAAAAGAACTTTGAGGAAACCAAGTTAAAGATCTGAAGTCAGGAGAATACAGCTTTTAATGTCTTCTCTCTTCTAAAAGCTACTGGCTAAACACAGGATTAAAACTTAACACTTTTTGCTTATTTATCTAATGCTTCCCAAGAAGATTGGGGGAGGGAAATGTGGGTAGAATACTCTCCTCCAGGGGAAAAAAAAATATCTAAGTAGAAGTCTCTCTTCCCCCTTTTTCAGTTTCCTCTGACACATTGCTAAGCCCTCAGAAATAAGGATATGATCAGGAGCGATGGCTTTGAACGTATGTGCTGTATCATCCTCCTGCTGCTGTTTTGGTATTCTACTATATGAGACAATAAAATGGGTTCTTACATTGCAACAGTCCAGCGGCTTAACTTGGTATTTTGGGTAGCATTCCCCAAGTCATATGCCAAATGGTTGGCAGATTTCCATTTGACAGAGTTATGAAATTCCTTCCTCTACCTTGCACAACAGCTTGAGAAAGGAGGAAATGTAGTGAATTCACACACATGACCAAGGCACTAAATGTACGCTGTTGCTACAGGCCAAAACACTGCCCAGCTTTTGCTTCTTCTAGCACACGCATCGTTACAGACCCTACACCACACGCTCAGGCTCACCACGGTGTAGCTTAGCTGAGAGCGAGCGTTGGGTGAGCTTTCTCGGCTGTAAACTCACTATTTCTGGACTCCTTCCACTGCGTGCTCGGCCCATGAAGGACACACATGCGCGTCATCTCGTCTGCTATTTGGAGTAACTCGGCCCCAAAACAAGTGATCAACATCACACCTGGTAAAAGCACTGAAACGGCCCTCCAGTTTTCTCCTGAGGGAAGGAAATCCTCGAGGGTACGGTGGCTGTTGGCTACAAACCAATAACTTGCAAACCTTTTCTCTCACCTATTTGAAAAACTACTATTCTAGAAGTATAATAGAAATCTACTCGAGATACTGCTGTCAAGTCATATTTCAATTATCTTCTAGGAACGCATATTGCCGGCAGACTGAAGCTTCGTGTGCCTGCACCAAAAACCTTATTTGCGAGGCAGGCGTGCCCCCAGAAAACAGACCTCCAGCCTGGTCCTGGCCATTAAGAGGCAGGTGGGTGTACCGGGTCTTTGTCACTGAAAGGGAAAGCACTCGGGCACGCATACGACACACATGGCTGAGTACGAACGAGCGGGAGTCTAGGGCTCTAACTAATATCGACAGCCCTGCCACAAAAAATGCCGATTGCAGGTCACTAGTATCATACCTTAGCATCCTCAGACGCAAAACAGCAAGTCTGACCGATGTCAGTAAGAACGTTTAGCAAAATAAATATATTAAGATGAACCCTATGGTGTTAATATAAAAAAAAAAACCACAACCCACACCCAAAACCACTGACATCATCCCTGTTTCCTTAAGACAGAGCATATAAATTTGCCTCATTACTTATCATTTGAACTATGTGTGCCTGCGGTTTAGAAAAGCTAACCAATCTTGATGTAGTAATTGGCTATAACAGAAGATCTAGCACAATTTTTAATAAGTTATCTAAATAACCGTTGTTGTGGTTGACCCTCAGCCAGCAACCGGGACCACGCAGCTGCTCGCTCACTCCCCACTTTGGCACAAGCAAGCCTCGGTTACCCAATCTGCGTTCCCAGGTGGGTGCTTAGAGCCCAGTTCGGTCATTCAGTAACTTTTTCTTTGCTCAGGACTGGTTTTACTCCTTTTACAGCTCTCATAGCCTCTCCAACCCCTCTTTCCCCTGGAAAACCTATCAATATCTTTAGCTGTAGACATCCAAACACGGGGAGTTCGTGTGCAGCTGCCTGCTCTCCATAACCCCTCACATTCCTTTTAGTGCTGTTGCCTCAAGGCTCCACTGCCCGACCAAGCCAGCAGGAAAGTAAAGCCAATAATAGTGCAACGGGTAAATCTTGCACACGTAAACAAAGAAGGAAGATAACAGGGTATGAACTCAGCTGAGACACACGGGAGGCTGAAATTCTCTTTTGAATCACAAGTGATTTTCGACCGGTTTTTAATACCGTTCTTTAAAAACGTACTACGTTTTCTTTAATAAATAAGAAAAACACAATGCTTATGAATTAGTCTTCATGGGGTACACTTCTATCTAAATCAGTGTTTGCAAAATAGCTCATTGGAGCTCTGCCTCTCATTAGGGTAATAAGCAATTCGATTTGCTTTTCTTTCCTCAATCTCAAACTACAAGGTGTTAAAATTTTTTCTTGCTTTTGGCGCTTTCTTTTCCCCTTCAGGTCTATTGGGTTTTAAAGTTTTTGTTTATGTACAACAAGCAGTGTAAGTACACAGTAGAGTTTGTAGGGAGTGTTTCCTTTTTCAATATTTTCTTCTATGAACCCCATTTAAGGACTTGTCCATATCCAAGTTTTATGTTACTGTCACTGTGATCTGTTGGTTAGAATGCTTATCACAGTACCTATATAAGTTTAAATCTGAAACACAAGGGTAATACGATATACCCGTGTAATCTTTTCTCTGTTAACATGACCGCCTCAACGTCTTGAAAATGCACTGAGATAAGCAGTGTAAAAGCTGGGTGAGACAATTGCAAGGATCCAGATCAAACTCTGGTCTTCCAAGGAAGTCACTATCATCAATTGCCCTGTAAAACCCCCGACTGAACAAGGTAGACGAGTAAGTCCTTTTGGGTGACCTAGGAAGAAGGTACTCCAATTTAAAATTACTGCTAAAGCATTTCTTTTCAAAGCATAAATGAGTACTGTAAAAGCCAGGGTTTACCCCTTATGGTGGATCCTGAGAACACTATAGCTAAAAAACAGCGCAACTCTTGCATAAACCAGGTCAAAATAAGGAGGAACAGGACAGTGACTGCTAGCTCTTTGTTCCACGTCTTCAGTAAAATATTTTTCCTATGTTTAATTATTCTGACTGTTAAAAACGCTGATTTTTTTTTTTAGCATTCATAGTTCTGTTATCCTCATCTCAAACAAAGGTACTGAAAAACTGCAGAAGGCGAAGAAGAGTTGAACAGAAATGATTCAGTGTCTGGAAAAACAGGGCTCAAGCTGTCTCAGTTATCAAATAGGAAAACAGGCATTGAAGAGTTATCTTGGTTATCATAAAGGGAAATAATAACTGCAGAACCCTTTAATTTGTTAAAGCAAAAAAACAAAAACAAAAAACAAAAAAAAAAAAACCAACAAAACCCCCAGAAACTGCACCAGTGCCTGGACCTTGAAATGAAAAAAAGAAAAATTAATTTGGTGAGGTGGTAAGGGTACATAATCACTAGAATGAATTATCAGTGAAACAATGGTTCTCCATCTCTTCACACCTTCGGATGAAGTCGGAAGACATTTTTAGACGAACCGATGAATTAGACACCTTACCGGAATCCGCAGTTCATTCTAAGTGGGAATTAGTTAGGTGTATTAAAAAGAATAATATATTCTGCCATATTATATTGTAACGTTAAAAAAAGTCTCTGTGCCCTAGCACACGGCCAAGCTGGGGCTGTTCCAGCACAGACACCTCAGCAAGTCTTATGACTTCCCAGGAGAACTCCTTGCCGGCAGCTGTAACAGGGTGCTTACCCGTGCTGGGAGGTGCTGGCACGGGGCAGGCAAGCACCCCAGCCCTGGGGCCAGCAGGAGGAAGGGGCAGCGTTTCTGCCAGGCAGGTCACATTCTGCTTCTCTATGGCCCAAAAGGACATGACAATACAAGCTGATGTTTGGAACCCCCAATTTACACACAGCGTTTAAATCACCCTAAACTTTTGGCACTACAGGTGCTGAAGTTTCACTTTTTCATGTATCCAGAGGCATCTCATCCCGACGTACACTCCAGCTTGCTTTCAGATATGTGCCTATTGCCATCGGAAGCAAGATGCTCACGCCCTACTTCTCCTCGGGGAGTCAATCTGTAAATGCTCCCCAGAGGCGGAGCAGCAAGGCTGCACACAAACCATGGCTCCAGAAGGAAGCCAACAGCTGGGGAGCATCAGAGAATACGAGGAATGCAGGTTCAGTTCTCATCTATTCTTGCAGCCACTCAAATCCATAATTTTTCTATCTGAGAAGAGTGGTCTCACCTTATATACATTTTCTGGGCAGGGGTGCTACTGACTTCTCAGGTGCTCTTTGACGAAGTCTAGCGCTTGGCACAAGGAATCACACGATCACTCCAATCTAGCTCCAGTGTTTCTCGGCATCACCTCCCTCCTATTAGCTTGGTTCAGCTTTCAAAGGGGCAGAGATGATTCTTCCATTTCTTTCTTTACCCTTCCCCACAAAAAGGGTTAATCTGCCATTTATTTAAAAATAAAGTGAATAAAAGAATTGGTGGTATGTTTTTTTCCTAACTCTCATCTGCCCCTGACAGCAGAGCCAGGCTGCTGCTGGGACCCCGGCTTTGGTATGGGTCTGCAGAGGTGCTCTCCTTGGGATTGTGATCGTGGTGAAAAAGGAGCCGCAGCCATGAATTTTCTCACCTCGTCTGATCTCGCACTCCTCTCGCCACACAAAGCAGGTGAGGAGCGCACGAAGCTTTGTCTGGTCCGAGAGTGCAGGAGGCAGAGAGAAGCTTCACAGGGAGGTAGCTTTGAGCTGCCAGATCCAGGGCAAGAGAGCAGAGCTGTTGGGAGTGCCATCCCTAAACACGGAGATTTTTCGGGACTGCCTCGGTAGGTGCAGTGAGGATGGTCTCTGTGTACGGTGCTTATGGGGTTCATTTATATTAGCAGCTGTGGTTGCGTTTAGATGCACGTTAACAAAACTCTCTTCTGCTACGTACCTCCCACACCTCTAGCGGTCAGAAACAAGGGTTCAGATCTGAGAGTGTATGTTTCTATTTTCATTTATTAGGGCTATGTTTTGTCTTAGTAGCAGCACCCCCTCTAACAGAAGATCAAAACAGTGACTTCCTACATTTAAATTATACAGATTTGATGTAGTGTGCTGGGCCCAAGTGGGCAGCAACTCTGAACTACCAAAGAAGCACGCCCAGTGACGGTAATGCTGCTCTGCATGGTTTAAGTAACATACGTTACTTCTCATATTTTGAAACTGGTACTTTGGTTTTAGTAGCAAGATGATAGCTCACTTCCAGATTAGGAGACTAGATTTTGATATAATTAATACCCTTCTACCTAACATGGAATTGCTGAACTCTTACTGGCACTCTATATTGTGATATAAACTATAGTAATATTTTAATGAATTTGAGAATAAATAGACACAAAAGTTTAGACCATCCCTGAAAGTTAATATATCTGAAATTAACAGTTATTATGCAAGTGTTTGAAACATCTGGTTTCAACTTGATAGAAAGAGCCTTAGAACTGAGTTTCACGGATTCATTCTGTAACAGTAAAATGTAATAAACTGGAAACTTTATAACTAGAATCAACATATTTCTGGATAACTGTTTTGTTATTCAGCACAAAAGCGCCTTGACGAGTTAAAATCTTTTTCTTATTCTCAAAATGCAGTTAGAGAGGAATGCATTCACGTCAGAGCTACCATCAAAAGTGGGTAGCAGCCTTTCTTGTGAAAAAAACACCACCAAATCCTGCACAAAATATAATGAAGCAAAACAAACTCGTTGACAGACTGAATCATTATAAACTTCCTTTCAACTGCTTTCTAAGGGACTGCCATGCATCGGTATAGGCATAATCCAGGGTAGGCGAGTATGATTAAGATACTTCCCAAACCACGACGATTATGCTCAGCAGCCTTAAAGCTACTCCCTGCCATTGGTAGGCAGGGTCATTGCCCTTCAGCGGGAACAAAAATAAAGAGACAAATTCTGCTGCGGCAAGCACACCGTAATGCCTGCTGGGGTAGGGTCAGTTCACAAAGAGGGAGGAGGTGGGTCTCTGAAAAAGAGAAGCATTGACCCATTTTCCTGCTCCACGGCAAGGAATCCTGGAAGGGTACGTTGAGTGCGATGTAAGAACAATCATCACTATCTTCAGAACAGGCTAATATTGCAGGACAAAGACCATGATTTACTGTTAGGATCCGAGTTTTCAAAGCTCTAAGTGTTGGCCAAACATTTCTCCTGTCAAATTCAGTGCCATATTCAGCGCTGATTTAAGTGGGAACACAATTAAATCTTTGAATTGGCACTTGGAAAATGCCAAGCACTGGGTAACATCACGGCATGGAGAAGGTGTGGTAGGAGTATGGCTTTTGCTCTTTCGTGTATCAAGGCATTTACATGTCATGAAGTAGTAATAAAAATGGGGTAAACAAATGGAGAAATGCAACACTTTCCAATCACTTCCAGCTTCCTCTGATAAATTCCCACTGGAAAACATTACCTTTTATGCCTTCCCTTCACTACTCAGTAAGAGTGAACAAAAATGTTCTCAGAAATGCATCTCACCTTCCACCCTAGCCTGCTTACTGTTCAAGAAAAGAAAAAAAAAAAATAATGGCCTGAAGTTGCGGCAGGGCAGGTTTAGATTAGATATTAGGAAGAATTACTTTACTGAACAAGTGGTCAGGCACTGGAACAGCCTGCCCAGGGAGGTGCTGGAGTCACCATCCCTAGAGGTGTTTAAGAAACATCTGGATGTGGCACTTCAGGGCATGCTCTAGTGGCAGAGTCTGTAGGTTGTTTGGTTGGACTCGATGATCTTAAAGGTCCTTTCCAACCGTGAAGATTCTGTGATTCTAAAAACTGTCCTGCAAAGCAGCCCAGGCTGGGAGAAGAAATACCAGTTGAAGGAAGGTAAGGTAAGAGGAGGGAGGACTGTGATAATAATATAGTTCCAAGCAATCAAACAGAGGTAACATTTGTGTTTGGACAAAGTAAGTTCCAGCAGTAGAACAATTATTACAACACAATTGGTGTTGTAGTGGCTGCTGAAGGCTCCTGAGCAAGAAACGCTGGTTCGCTTTTTCATTCTCTTGGCAGCTAAACTCCTCACTCGAAGCTGGGAGGTGTTTATTTTGCCTTTTTAAAAGTTGATAATTCATACCTTAATGATGACAACGCCGACTGCGGAACGTGTCATACACAAGGTCAAACAGGAAGTGCAAGACAAGATTTTAATCGTTAAAAGTTCATCGATAATCTCTTATATACACATAGTTATACACAAAGTGGTTCATGAGTCCCTCATCTTATTGAGTTCCGCTGGTGAGGTTGGGTGGCTGAAAGCTTCTCTCTGCCTTTTGTCATCTCATAGAGGGGAAGTTAATGCAGCAAATGCCAGCGGGGCTGTTGGCAGGTATGGCTTGCTTCACGGGCTTTAGCTGGGCACTGAAAGGAGCCCGTACTCATCTGCTGTATCCAGAATTTTACAGATGACCGGAGACTCCACCTTGAACACAAGAGATCAAAACATTAAAGACTACGAAATCATCGACAAACTTTTACAAGAGATTGCAACAAAGATCCTGAGCTTAATGACAACAGACTGCAAGAGGCACAGTCCTCCAGCATCACTTTGTAAAATTTAGGAAGTGCTTTTTATTTTTGGGTATGACCTCTGTAGCTTATTAACAACGGAACTACTGTAATTAGTAATGACCATCCTTTTCCTACGCAAACGCCATTGCACAAAAAGCAGCGTTTGGTTAGCAGCTACGTTTATGGGCTAAAGTACACTACAGGAATCTCTTGTGACGAGTCACTGGAAGGAAGGGCCTACTTTAAACGTGCACCTGGAGACGCCCTCTACTAGATGGCACCTGATCTCACAGAAGTCCAGTTTGTCTTTACATACCCCAAGGATGTATTGGCAAGAATGAGGCTCTAGCATGTATATGGTCACAGCATGAGGGGAATCAGATTCTTTACATCTGAAAACAGAAGAGAAGTTTTGTAGTGTTTAGCACGTAATAAGCACAAAACCAAAACGTGCATTTCCCTAGTATCCGTAGCATTTTTACTAAGCTAACAATCATTGTTTTCTGAGCTTTACGAAGACAACAGAGGCTCTCCCCTCTGGCCTAGGAAGCAGAGGCACAAAACACCAGTTTACTAAAAAAGTTAACTTACTTCAATTTCACAGTCACCTGCCTTGGCTTGTCTGTTAAGTCGCAAACATCTCCATTTCCATAGAAATGAGACACCATCCTGCCACAAAAGATTGGAAAGAAAAAGTTTGGAAATATTAAACAGCATTCTTAAGCACACAGCTAACCTGTGTGGTACAGTATCTCGTCATTCTTCAAATATTCAACTGTAATATACAAAACAAAGAAGTACCATGCTGTATTTCAGTTAGTGCAGAAGCAAATAGTTATTCCCTATTGGAAGGTTTTTTTCCCTGCATTACATCCAGAGCGTTGAATTCCCTTTTCTGATGTTGCACGTTGATTGGGGGGGAGGATAAATCTATAAATGCTGCTCTTGACAGTTTATTTGTATCTGTTCATAAACTGAATATTCGCACACTGCAGAAGTGGGCCATGGCATTTATCCTTCCCCATCGCAAGTACGAGACCAATTCAGGAGCAGACAGCGAGAGCAGTAATCGTGGTGACTGTAACCGTACCTAACTGTCTGCGTGCCATCTTCTCTCAGATAGTAGGTTCTAGCAGCATTCTTCCTGGACCATTCAATGTGTTCCTCTTTGCTCCAGGTACCCACAACCACGGAAGTCTTGCCACTTTCCTTATCCTACAAAAGGAAAAACTGGTAATTTTTAACTGCTGTCAACATAACATGTTCTCGCACTTGGGAAAATCTATGACTGATCTTGTATTGGAGTCAAGAGTCAAGCTGATGGTCTCTTCAAAACAGCCACCCAGCCTGTGTGAGGCGTGAGCTAATAAAATTGTTTCAATGACCAGAAGAGCATTCCCACAAACAGACCCACATTTTTTCAGCTTTGATTATCACTGTGCTCTACCCGAGGTGGTACCTACATCTCACTGCATAAACTTAGGCATCATATGGAGGATTTAAACTCTGAAATTCTTAAACCCAAGATACTGGTCAGCCAAGAAAAGGATACTTCTTTTCTTTTTGCAAACTGTAGACAGATTCTCTAACCCTTTTTCGCCCCCCCCAGCCACCTAGTGGCAGAACATAAAACTATTTAAACATACCTCATGATACTGATGAACATATTTGCCATAGCAGAATTCGTACTTCCACCAACCAACACCCTAGGGAGAGGTATAATTAGCGTTAAAACAAAACAAAACACCCCAAAACCACCACATCCATTTCCTTCCAGACCCTAAACCACTGCGTATTTTAGCTGCAAAACTCCATACTTATTAATTAGATATGTTAATTCAAGGTTTGCACTGAGAGATAATCTCTTATTAGACTAATTGACATAGGCAAGAGATGGAATTAATGAGATTAAGCAAAGACTCGTGGAAGAGCTGCATAGGACTAAATTCCTTAAACTATTTGTATACTATTTGCATCTTTTAAAGAAACACTTTCCTCTTTCAAAGACAGGGAAAACTTCAGATGCTTTTTTTCTGCTGGCTCTCAATAAGTTTTATCAGATTTTTTTTTTTCTCTCATTACCAAAATTAACACTGAAAAATTCTCCTAATCTCCTTTCATTTCACTGTCTGCTCAAATAAATTGAATTTCAACGGAAAGACTAAAGATACCTTTCTGGCATAGACTTTGGTATATAAGCCTTCCCTATATCAATGCAGGGAAAGGCAATTATTATGCATATAAGAATGCAACTATCAGAGTTCATTGAAAAACTACACAAATACATAAACCAGTACGTGCAATTAAGGGGTAGCTATTTTATTACGCATAGCTTTATTTCTCACCCCATGGAAACAGTAGGAACCACTAAGAAATTCCTTTATAAGTTGGTCATCGGTCAATTTGGAGATGTGTGTTGTTCCCACAGTTAATAGTTGATGGCTTCCAACAGCAACAGGCTTATGAATGGAAGAAAATTTCTCTTCTTTTGTTGAATGCATTTCTTCCTGAAATGAAAGTATATACAAATACACCCATTTAGATTTTATATGTCCCTTGCAAAGTCTGATAAATTATACGACATTACTTAATACTAAGTGACATAGGCTGTAGGAAAAAGTATGAAAGCATCTTGTCATTGTTTTCATTGTCTTCAGCATAGCTAAAAAAACCAAAAGAATCGAAAGTCAAAAACTTCACATTTGTAAACTGTAGGCTATGAAGGCTACAAAAGTTTTAAATTAGTAGCCCAAACTTACTTGCTTTGTTTTCCTTACAAACAAAGCAAGTTACAGATGATTTCAACAAGCTTAAAGACCATCTGAAAGACTGACATGGTCTTAGAAAGTTGTGTGAGAGAACTTATTCCACAGAACTGAAAGTTGTATGTGTTACATCATGGAAAAGAAATATTTTTCTATGTAAAATTAAACAATTCCTACCTCCTTAACCCTTCTAAAAGGCATCTTCATCATTTCTTGCTGTTTCTCCAGCTGTTCCAGATTATGCGGTTTAAGTGGGGATCCTGGCAGAGACTGGCAAAAGATGTCATTCACAGGGGAAGCCCTGAACCTGTCCAAACAAGTTAACAATACATCACTTATTACATCTTAAAGACATACTTTTTTCTTGCTCTGCGTTTCTGACTGAGCTGGGCTGAAGCTTGTTTTTTTTTTTCCCTTGTACTCGTACTGTCTCAGCCAAAGTTACACTGTTCTTACAGCTGATGTAAACACGCTTTTTGCCCAGCATAGTCTCACTCCTAACGCTGCCAGACAACTGGCAGTGCAATCTGACCCCTCTTCATCAAAAGGAAAAAGCTGCATATTAAAAGGCAAATTGCACTGTATGTGTACCATGAATGTAGTGTCATAGCTCCACAAAACTCTCTCAGAAGCTAGGAAATGGCAAAGGTTAAACCTGACAGATGCAGTTCCTATATAATTAAAAGAATACATTCTTATATTATCTGACACATATGGCTTTCCATACCCATTATTCCTTTATCACTCTCTTCATGAGCTATGCCTGCAAAATGCATCTTATTTCAGGAAAGAAAAAGCAAAGGGATGAAGCGGAGTTAGTGCAGCTTTCTCCTTAGTTTACACAAATGGAGGCCTCATTAAAACACCAAATAAGCTGTAACAGAAAATAGTGAAGGAAAGCGAATATCAAAATGCAAGTCCTACTGACAAATGAAGCATTTGTTGAGTTTCCCATGCTCGTCTCATTGAAAAAGTCCTCTTTAGACAAAGCTTATTTACAAAACAAATATGCAGATACTGCTTCAGAGGCAAGGTGGCTTTTTTGTGATGTCCTCCTAGGAGGAGTCTGTAATACACAGCAGCAGTTGTATAATCATCACCACCAGAGTTAAAACAATCTGAAAACGCTTCCCAAATTGTAGCTGCACTCTAAATAAGCCCTGTACCAAAGAAGCCTAGCTTTATCTGACTTTTAGTTAAACAACATTAAGACTGTTACAGTATTACTTTTCACTGCCTTCCTTCCCTGTTCCCAATTCCCACTGATTTAAAAAAAGTCAAATTGTACCCAAATAAGAACGACAGCTAGAACTAATGGATATACTTTTGCTAAGTTAATGCAAAGCGTGTTATTGGATATGATAACGGTGGGTGAAGTACTGCTTGATGGGTGAAGTATGAGAGGAAAAGTGCGTTTAACTTAAAATGAGGTCGGTTTGTTGTTACCTCTGCTGACACTAAACAGTATTTCCAGCCTGCTATCTCCACCTATCTTTATTTACTGAGATGACGTAAGTGGGAGAATAAAGATCTTGTATGTTTATTTTAAGTATTTCCTGCTAGCAGCTGTGAAGCCTCCCATGCCTTCCCTTTGGAAGGAGGCAGCAGCTTGAGGTTTTATTCTTATCAAATGACACAACAATTTGCCTGTGCACATTCTGTTTTTCTACTGATACAGAGGCTTAAAAGACTCATGTAGTAAACAGATAATAGTGCAATAGATAAGTGCAACAGATAACATAGTATTACCAAGCCCATCTACATGAGAAAATTTATAATTGATACTAAGTATTTAATAATAGCATAACTTATTTACTCTAACTGGCAAGTGTTTATTAAATGCACCATTGAGGATTTTGTCCTTTAAACTTTGTTGCCTATTTCAGAACAGTGATTAAGTACTCACTTGTTCTGTCTGTGTACGTGGGAAATTCAGAACTCCTGTTCTTTATTTCCCCCTTCATTTGTATGTCATGTTCACTTTGCAATTCTGTTTACACCCCTTGAAAGGTCAAAATTCTGTACTATTGAGACTAAGGGTATCGCTTAGATGCATGGTACAGTTCAGGGAGGTGGGGCAGGGAAGGAATCCTTAACATGATTTTTGGAAAATAACACTGAAATTGTGAATCCCCAAAGACCTTGAAATCATAAACTAAGAGGACAGAGGGTGTTCTTAACCTGCCTGCAGCCTTAATGCCCTAGTTTGTGTTTCTCCAGAATGACAGGGCTAGAAACTTACCTGTTGAAAATCAAGTTACATTCCCCATCTGCTTCTCACATGGGATCAATTACTAAAGACTTAAAAAATGCAAATATTGTGCAACTTAACACAAAAACTTAAAACATGGCAAAACTGCATGTGCCAAAGTAAGTACGTGCAAGTGTCACAGCTCAGTACCAGAAACCACAGAAACATACACGTGCACAGAAACTGATAAAAATTTGAAGCCATAATGTTAGCTAACATTTGAGTTCCTTACCTGTATTTAGGATGGTTGCATAACAGAGGTGTCAATATAACCACTTCATATTCACAGGTTGTCACTTCTGCTACTGAAAGAATCTCATGTTTAGCTTCTGGATGACAGATGTACATCATTGTACTCGACCTGGGTAGGTTTTGTCTTAGGCTACAAGGTGTGCCATTTCCCATTTCTACAGGGTAGTATGGGGTCATCTGCCCTTCTATATTTTTTGTAGGTATCTAAGTGAGAGAAAGTAAAAGTTAAGAATCGCAGTAAAGTTAATTCGATTCTTCTGAAATACAAAAAGCTATTACATTGTGCAGAGCCAGCAGTGCCAGACTGAAACCAGCTCCTGTGTAGTTACTTGGTGTTTCTGCAACATCCAAACACATTCTCGTTTATTACCTCCAGCAGAGCGCTGCACAAATGCACTGAGCCACACGAGGTTTGACTACAAAGCCCAGCTGTACCTGACTGCAAAAGCAGCTGGTTTCTCTGCACAGGCTGCCTGATATTTCAGTTCTAAGAAAGCTTGCCAGCTGGATGCAGTGTTTTGGAAGAGCGCCAAGCCAGCTGTGTTCACCCTGTAGTCTAGGAGACAGAGAGGCGTGAGTAGCTCTGCCAGACTCAGCTCAGGTCTTCACTTCAGTGCCAGGCCATGAAGAATCTAAAAAGACCCCAGCAAAGTCATCCTGAGACCTGCATTACACCTCTCAGCATCCCCAGCCGGGGCTGTTCCTTATCCAGAGTATCCTGCACCACCTGTTATTGTGGCTAAGAAAGTTAATGATATATACAAAGTAAATCCCACTTTTGTACACACTTTAAGTAAGCCCTCTTCAGACTTGTTCCTTCATGTGTTTCATCCAGCTTTAAGAAATTCATTTCCCAAACTGGTAAAAGTTCCTCTCCCAACTCCTATCTTGGAAGCAGCTAAAGTTCCTGGGTACCAAAAGTTCTGCTTGTACAAAAGTCATGCTGGAACCCACAAACTAGACCTTTTTCTGCTTATGTTGCTTGAGCTAGTAAAGGTTTTTGGTGCACAACAAATCAGGTTCTGTGCTAAAAGGTAGTGGTGCCTTCTGTGGTCAGGACACTAACCTGGGGACCCGAGACCCTTCTCTATCTCACCTACTTTGGCTTTCAAACCATGTTACCCTGTCACAGGCCACTGACCCTCTCCACCTGAAAACTGTTCCATCATGAATGAAATGATGACACCTTCATGAGGTTAAAGAATGAACACGCTGGCAGCTTAATTGCTTGGGCACTCCTTGGCTTCAATACTATACTTCAGTATTCAAAGGTCAGAAATGAAGATATAGTCTGGTTGTGTACAAAAGAGCTGACAAAAAGGGTACCAGTGCCTTCCCTTTCTATCTTTCTGAATGAAACAACTGATTTTTCCTTAAAAATTGAAAAATTACGCCTACGCATTTCCTTGAACGCAACTATTCAAGAAATCTAAACGAAGACAGCTGTTGTCTGCATACAACTGAAAGGCACCCCAGTAGGACTTAAGATAAATCTCTAGCCGCAGCAGTTACTGGCTACTTTAAGCACCACCTAGCTGCATGGTGTATTCTTTCCCTTTCACGACTAGACATTCCACACAAATTGGAAGTCTAAATTCTCTACAGACTGAAACCAAGACAGTGTGCGTACATTAAAAATACTGTAAAAAAAAAAAAAAAAAAGAGTAAAAGACTTAACTTCCTCTGAAATGAAGAAAAAAAAAAAAGAAGTTACATTATGAAGAACATAGTTTTCTTTAATTTCAAAGAGGCATAACTGCCACTGCCCTTAGAATGGGCCACATTCTGACTTGGGTCTGCTCCCCCAGCCACCTCCCAAATGCTTATCAGGTATGTATATCTTCTGAGATCCACCACAGAAGAACCACTCTGTGCTATGTAAATCAGCATTACAAAGAACTTGGGAGACAAAAATTTCATTTCAGAATTAAAATGAAGGATAACAGGAAATAAGGTAGGCATGTCTGTCCACAGGTCAAATACGCTAATTCTATTGGTAATTGCAAACTCCAGCGCGCTTTGGGTACTTCCATTGTTTTGCTATAAAGTTCATAACTCATAATTGAGTTTTGGGGCCTAAACAAACGGAAAAGTTCTCTAATGGAAAAGCACAGAGTGTTATGGGCCAGGCCATCAAGTCAGCTAAGAAATCTGTCAGGGATTTTGTGCTGTAGGATTTTGTTAAGCATTTCTCCCTATCCAAAATGCATGGAAGTGTCACTAAGGGAACTGGGATCTCTGACGTAGCTGGAAAAATAACTGTCGCTAGACCATAATGTGACTTTGTGGTTATTTGTATTGTCTTCATAGAAGAAGAGTCTATAATTCATCTCGTTTTGAGTTTAAGATTAGTGAACTAATGTAAATAAGTAGAAGGGCAAGAAATTTGACTAGCTAGACTAAATAAGCTTTCTGAGCTGGGACTGATAATCAAAAGCGAGAAGAGTGCAGCTCAGGAACAGAGTTTCATTTTTTGATACTCATTTTGGTAGGGGACTAATTACATAATCTCATCATATATAAATTGCCTCCGCTATCGATGGCAAAAGTTAAAATAGATGTTTTTCACTTGCCTCTTTTGCACTTTCTTTTGGATTTTCCTTCTCTTCTTGATCTAGGGAATAATTAAGAATGAGGTAAGCATAAAGTCTGTGAACTTGAAATAAAATGAAATTATATACAGAGAAATTTGTATGTTTTGTGTGTTTGCTAGTACTTTACGTGTAAACTCCCAAGAGTCAATTTCATGAACTAGCAGGTGCAAAAGAGGAAAGGCAGGCAATATCTGGGGTCCAGAGCAAACAGAACAAAGTATGAGTTAGCATTGTCTCAAAACAAACTGGAGTTGGTAAGACAGGCCAAATCCATCCCTAGCACCACAGGAAGGCCCTCGGGGCAGAGGAACATGTCACTACTGCTGTTCTTTGAGAGGTAGCTGACTACTTTTTTTTTCCAAAGTGAGTGAATTGCAGGCTGGGACAGTCAACAGGCTGGGACAGTCAACAGGCAAATACTTCAGCCCATGCACTAGCCAGCCCCAGAGTGTACGCTTGTTGTAGGAAGAAGTGAGGCCAGACTGGATACCATACTAGTGATCATGAGAGTAAACATTGTGACAGGGCAGGGGTTTCAAGCTGTCACAGGTAGCCTTCCCAACTGCTTCAGGAGACAGTCTGGACTCCACTCAGAACAAGGTGAGCAAAAGGCCACTCTGCTTTGCTGTCGCCCATTCAGCTGTTCCAAGTTTGCTGTGTCACACTTGTGGATTCAGCTCACAGTGGTTTGAGAAACCACCTATGTTATTTTTTCAAAGTAGCAGCATGAATTGCTATATAGGAAGCATAGAAAGAATACAGTCTGCCACCTAAGCAGAAAGGACAGAGCGTCAACATCCTAAAAGACTCAGGTATGATGATTTGAAGTATCATCATGTGTAACTTCAGCATCTAGCCCCACAAAGGAACTGGTCACTCAAATTAAACATTTTGTTTTCTGTACAGCAGCATCTAGGCAGAATTAGGCATCTCTGCACAGGACTGACGACAGCACAAACAAGCACTGTAACTCACTAATAAAGAAATGCCCAACACTGCAGTTTCTGAAGCCATGTTTCTTTTCAGAACTAAGATACCTAACTGAAGGCTACAGCTAGGAATTCAAAGGAATAGGATTAATAGCGCTAAATGCCCTCCAAGACTGAGCCGTTCAAGTTAATCACTTTTAGGAAGAAAAAAATGGTGGTGCCCATCTTTAACTTACTAGCCTAGAATTAAAAAAAAAAAAAAATAACAAAACAAAACAAAAAAACCCCTAGATTATGTTTTTTCTATTGTTTCTATCGACTCTGATGAATGAACGCTTAGTCTGTGGATTTTTGGAGTTCTTTGGACTAATATACTGCCAAAGTGCTGACCCAGGGAAGCAGATTTTGACAGGTACAACCACAGAACCTCCAGCATCTACTATAATTTACGAGCAAAAAAAATTGAAGTCCCCAGAAAATTTGTTATTCTAAATTGCAGTTTGAGCTTGTGGCTCAGCTACCTGATTTCCAACGAAGTCCTGCTTTAGGCTCTTCAGTATTTCTGAAGATCTGCACCAGGATCCCCAAAAAAGACTCTCAAACAGTTCCAAGGGTCAAATTTACCTGTAAAGGCTATAAGTATTTGGGTTTGCAGGGTACATTTTATTACAGAATAGCAGAGCCCAAGATGTGCTACACACTCTGCTGTCTGCTCGGAGTTTGAAAGATATTTCTCCCCACCCAGAAAGAGAGTGGCAACAGGCTACCTTATCACAGTTTGGTCTGGCATATATTGGTTCTATTTCTCATACTAAGTGTTTTCTTCCCCTGACACTAATTATGGCAGATTAATTACTCTACTCAATTAGTCAGCATAGCAAAATTGACAGGATGGATGCAGTGTAAAGGTGCTGAAAAGGAATCCATTGGAAAAATACACCTTGAAAAAAAAAGTAATCTACAAAATTGTATTCTATTGCACTGGGAATCAGTTTTCTACAGCATATTTCTCAGACAGTAATAATTAAAAACTAAATAATTAAACGAGCATCAGCAAAATAAAATAATCTAAGACAAACCTGGTTCTGATAATGGGTTCTTTATCATCATATTCCCCAGATAGTATTCTTGGATGTTAATTTTCTACAATGAAAAGAAGTTGAAACAAATTTCAGTTACCTTTTTCCATACTTTTTCAAGTGTACAGGCATTCAAGTCCTCTAGAGGAGTTAAGCATGAACATGCCAGTGGAAAAGGGGGTTGCAAATCTAAGAAGCTCACCTGTCCTGTTTCCTTCTCCTCATGATACTGACGGATGTGTTTTCCGTGGCAGACCTCATAAGTCCAGTAAGATTCAATCTTAAAGAAATAAATAACTAAATAAATCTGTTTGGATACATTACGCACCCCCCCAAAAAAATAATTCCCCGAAAATTTTGGGTTTTGCAGCAATGAAGCGCAGCCCAAGCAGGTGGGCTTGGGCACCCTCAAAAACAATAGCACAGTGAATGGTCTCAATGTTCCCCAAGCATTTTGACAATGTTCCAAATATACAGAACAGGCAGTTTCCTTAACTTTCACACAGATAAAACAAAGGGAAAAAATGAAATAAGATGAGTAAGATGTAAAGACTAAATTTGCTCCCAAACCACTGCGGCTCAGCTGTAGTGACTCAGCACAGCCTGGTTTTGGCAACTGCCATAGGCACAGGCCGTTTACCAATTGTGCTTGACCCACTCTTCCTTCCTCAAGGACTTGAGTGGCATGTTGCATAGGTATAATACTTGGCCACTTTTGCTCTCTCTGGTTCTCAGTACCAGCTTGTTTGGTATTAGGCTTGTCCTGGTAATGTAAGACGTAAGTCTCTGAACTGGGACAACAGTTGATGAAAACCTGTAAAACTTTCAGAATATCTAGAAGTATGTTTGGTTTGGTCTTCTGACACTTTCTGAGAAACGCTTTTCATTAGACTGTGACACATTATGACTTGACTCCTCGAAATAAATATTTTAAATCCACATTTTTAAATTGCTACTATAGCAACCCAATTTATCCCAATGAATCCTGACATCTTCAATTATACATAGTTTTATCAGCAATATTAAGATATAGTTACTAGGTTGTGGAGACCTTATTTTGGATTGAACTAGTACCTGAAGTCTGAGACGCATTTATCCAAACAGTTCACTACACTAAACCTTGAAATTAAATGGATTGTAAACTTTTGATTAGCATTTGAATTATCAACACAGAACTAACATACTCTATATGAACAGCTGCTTTGCTTAAAAAGAGGTTCCAGCAATTCTCCTGGAGTAGGACCTTTATAGTCCTTTTCTTCTTCCTAGAATAGAAGGATATTTCGTTACATTAAAATTAATAGTGGCTTGGTTCGTTAATATTAATGTTCAATATTAAAAAAAAAATGTATTGCAAAATTAAACAGTACAAAACCTCATTAATTCCTGCCCTGAAGGATCTGTGTGGTGATTAGAAAATAAAAAAAAGATCATTCAGTTTAGTGAGAAGAAACAAATAGAGTCACAAATAAAGCAGTCAAAACAGAAAAGTTCTGTGGTTTAAAAAAATACACAAGTGGCAAGAGTAGGAGCTCTCAGCTGCTCATGTCCAGAGCGGCAGCTTGGGGTGTGAACAGGAAAACAGCATCAACAGTCTTTTCATTTGTTAAGTCAATGCTGATGCTGTACTGGTGCACTATAATTGGAATACCACCCAGCTTTTACACAATTACAAAAAAAATGGATCAAAAAAAGCATACATAATACTGTGGAAGTTTATTTCCGTGTATCTTTTGCTCTATAAACATGCATGCCATTGAAGAGATTTCCACACAGAGTTCTTCAGTGTAGGTGAGAAAATATTTAGTACTGAAGCACTCTGTGCTGTCAGTCACTTAAAGGCTGAGAGCTACGTCAAAATGGAGGTCCCTAACACAGGAGTAGAGCTTGGCTGTGCAAGTTCTCACACTGTGAAAAAAATTAACTGTTGGAGGAACAAATGGCCAATAATAAACTCCACCAAAGGCCTCCTCAATCTATCTTCTCTTATACAAACAAATGTATTTATATACTTTTTTTTCCCCTTCATTTTTTCCATTTTCTTCATTTAAACATTGTGCATTCAGGTTTCCAATTGAGGAAGCGATGACGGAGAATAAAAATTACTGGTGGTAGAAGCCCTACTGGGACATTATTCTCAGATACAGTGATCACGACAGCAGTGTTAACAACCTTTATAGTTGTTAACCGGCCTAGAATTTGACAATGCTACTGAAAATACAAGAATTTCCCAATCAGTGATAGACCTAGCAATAAACAGAACATTAAAGCAATCGTTTGCTGCCAAATAAGGACTTCAAGATTGTTCAAACTGGCCCCACTTAGTACAGAGCAAGTATGTAATACAAAGCGAAGGCATCTACTATAAACCGTGAAAATGAGAAGCATTCTAATGATGATTTTCCTTTTACAGGAAAAGAAAAAAAGTCTTTATTTTGAAAAAAAAAAAGTAACGGAAAAGAAATAAAGATTTGTCTACAGCTTATAATTACAAAAAAGACTTGACTGAACTTACCTCATTGCCACTTGCTATCAGTGGAAGTATACATTTATATTTTTCTTTATCCACAGTGGTCATTATAATGTAGTTATCCTCTTTATACAGGACACCAGTTGTAGGCTATGAAAACAACCAACCTATGGATTAGTCAGGTGTTGGTTTTTTTTTTTTTTTTTTTATGTTATTTGCTAGAACTATTCCCGAATTCATGACCGGTACAGTTAATTCACAAGGCAGGTGGTCCAGAGCATTTCCTGGAGAAATCACAGGACTGGGCTTTGGCATCTAAGCTTGCCAGCGTTCGCTTGCCTTCTTTGCTTCGATCCTTCTACCTCCCGCCACCTTCCCGCTCTCCTCCACGCTCAGCTTACTCCCGCTTAACGTATTCCCAGTCCTTATGAAGGACCTTTATTAAAGCAACGGCCTCCCCAACTATTACATTTGCAACCGGCCGTTCCCGCGTTGGCTTTTAGGACAGATTTCCCTGGCATTTCCCCCAGCTGCCAGACTCGGGCTTGAACTCGCCCCCCGGCCCGCTGTACTTGCCGCTCGTCAGCCCTGCCAAACCCGCGGGCGATGTCTGAGGCGCGGCCGCGCTGAGGGAGCCCCAGACAGAGACACCCCTCCACCCCGTGCCGCGGGGGGAAGGAGGGGGTCACAAACGACCCAACGCCCGCCGCCGAGGCTACCCTGTCACGGTTATAACCGCCCAGCTCGGCAGGAGCGAGACACCCCGCCTCACGCCCCCGGTACCAACCAGGCTGAACTCAGTGCCGGGCCAGTTCACCCTGAAGGGGATGTCGTCGCTGAGCTGAGGGAGAGCGCGGCCACCCGCCGCCGCCACCGCCGCCGCTGCCGCCGCCAGCAGCCCACAGAGCAGCGCCCGCGGGGTGGGCGCCCGGTGCCGGCAGCCCCTCATGCCGGCCGGCGGCTCAGGGGAAGGAGGGCGGGCAGCGCCGCCGCCACGTCTGCTTCCGCCGGGGCCGATCAACATCCGGGGCAGCCGCCACGCTCCGCCTGGGCCGTCGGTGGGAGGCGGTCGGTGAGTGAGCTGAGGGGCGGGAGCGTGCGAAGAGTCGCCGTTTCTGTGTGGAAACCCGCGCAAAGCGGGGAGGTGGTGGTGGCGCCGGGCTCGTTAGCGGGGGGGGGTGGGTTGGTGGGTGGGTGTCGGGGAGCGCTTTAAGGGACCCCCCCCCCGCCGCCCGCCCGGCCGGTGTTGCGCGTTCGCCTTCGGCTGGCTGAGGAGGTCTCTCGGGGGGTAACAGCTGCAGTCGTGCTAAGTTCTGCTAGTCAGTATCGCAGAAAGGTGCTGGGTGTTTTTTTCAGGTCGTTCTTCGTCGCTCTTTTGCCCGCAGGGTGACTTGCGTGCATACTTTCGGGTTTATAGAATTACAGAATGGTTTGGGTTGGAAGGGACCTTTGAAGGCGATGCAGTCCAGCCCCCCGCAGTAAGCAGGGACATCTTCAACTAGATCAGGGTGCTCAGAGCCCCGTCCAACCTGAACTTGAATGTCTCCAGGGACGGGGCCTCCACCACCTCTCTGGGCAACCTGTTCCGGTGCTTCACCGCCCTCTTCGTAAATTTATCTCCAATTAAGACTGAACTATAAGCTGAGACACAGCGGGAATGAAGTGGAGACTCTGGAGGAAAGAGAAATTGGGGTAATTTACTGCCTGCTCTGCAATCAGTGATGAGGTGACGTATGGGGATAGCAGGAATGTTTTGGCAACGTATAGTGATTCTTAATAAAGCCTAATGAATCCTAATTCAGTGGGCACTAAAATGTTTACTGAGAGAAGTATATGAAGGAAAAGGAAGCAGATGATACGAGGAAACATCCCAGTGGTGATGGAGAAAGATGACTGGGTGATGCATCATCAGTTCAGGTGGTTTGGTTTAAGACGCTTTGTTTCAGGATGTTCTTCACTCTTTTGCCAGAACAGTGATGTGTGTGCACACTTTCACGTTTACATTGGGCAAAACTGGCTGAGTCTCTTTGAACTGTTTTGAGTAAGTGGTTTGTAATAATATAACTTAAAATAGCTTGAAACTTTACTAAATGGCTGCCTCGGGTCTAATCAATGCTTTCAAGCTTTGCTACCATAATTTTCTTGTTTAATAAGAGTGTAATTTTTTTCCTGTTAAATTGCTGACAAAGCACGTATAGCTGTACTGGGAGAAGAATTCTTCTTCTAGTTCAAGCACGTGCACAATGAGAGGGAAGTGGCAGAATACCCGCAGAGAAGAGACCCAAGTGGCAAAAGGCCAGAAAGATGCAGACAAGACATCTGTTTGAGACAAAGGAGGGCAACAATTAAAAGGAAGTTACTTCAATAAAAAGCGGGAGGAGCAAGGAAATTAATGTAAGAATACTGAGGGAGTGTGAAGTTGGAGTAATCAGGGCTGTACTGTAGTTGGTAATCTAAGTGAGTGTATAGCCCACGTCCAGCTGTTGCAGAAGACTGTTAAGAGAATAATTTTTTGAAAAACTGTCTCTTTCTCACCTTGCAACAATTACATACTTGCACGGTAGAAAGTCAAGATACAGGGCCCTGCTGAGGGCTTGTTATCCTGATGTCTGTTTGCATCCCCTCTGCCAGTCAGTAGCTTGTCTGAACAGAGTGAAAAATCATCTTGTAAGAGCTTCGTTTGTTACACAGAACAGACATACAGAAATAGATCGGATGGGGGAGCTGTAGTCAGGTTTTTCCAACATCCTCAGCTTCTCAGTTTGAGTAAAGCCTGTATCCACATGTATACCAGAAAGAAGGGATGGGAAGGTATAGAAATCAGAGTTAAACGTGACGAATTCAGGAAATAATGATATAAACTAGTGATATAATACAGATGGGGGATGCTGCAATCAATTTTGTAACTTTGTTACTTTAGCTTTTATGAGTTAATGGTGTTCAAAGTGTGATTTGTTTTGGCGGTTTTTTTCCTGCTTGTAAGGGGTAAGCTACCCATGATACTTTGAGCTAACTTTTTTTTTTCCTTACGCTTCTTAGCAAAATTGCCTGAAATATTCAGACTTATAGAGCTTCTGTTAAGACTGTATGTTTTCCTTTTTCTGTCAGTTGTTAAAGAACTGCCGTATGACACAATGTTATTCTTGCATTTGTGGTGAAAATTGTTTTACTGAATGTGTTAGAGTTATTTTAAGAACTACCAAACACTGCATTCTTCTGCATGACTGAACTGCACTTTAGTTATCTTTGCAAAGGATTTTCATCAAATTTTAGTTTCTAGAAAGCAGCCTAGTCTAGAAGGAGTCTGGTCTTTATGTACCCTTGTGAAAAAAGAAATTTTAGAGCATGAAAGGTGGGGATAAAGATGTAGTCATACAACAATAAGGAAATGGTTAGCAATTCCTCTTTGTGTGTAGTGAGGGCATGACAATTAGCTTCATTTTGTTTTGACCCTCCAAACTTTGGTAATTAAGTTTATGCACAAAACTGTTGAACGCAACCAATGGATAAAAGCAAATCAAGGTTTATGTGTATAAAAAAGAACTCTAAGAGTTCTCTGTGTGTGTGTGTCTCTCTCTCTCTCTCTCTCTCTCTCTATATATATATATATGTACACATATATACACATATACCTGAATACCCAAATGGTCCAGCACAGTTTCCAAATTAGAACAGGTTAGGCCAGTCCCATCTAATCCTTGCTCTTTGCTCATCTACGGGAAATATGGAGCACATAAATGGCTGAAGAAGGAAAGACAGACATTATTTTGGGGAATCCTACAAAGAATCCGGTAATTACAGAATGATTTGATTTCCCTTGTCTGTGAGTTTTCTTGCATTAAGAAATGCAAATCTATTTATCGAAGTTTTATGATTAAGTCAGATGACACATTAATTTTGTCAGTGGCAGACAAAATGAGTATGAAGTGTGCTTATTATCAAAAGCTAGACAAAAAAATTAAATAAAATGTTGCATATTCAGGTTATAGATTCATATATTCACAGAAGATGATTGCATATTTAATGACTTGCTCTCAAATAGTTAATTGATCATACTACATAATATCAAATATTATTACATAAGCTACTTTTTAGTATCTGTGTTTTTATTTTAATTCACATTATAGCACAATCAAATTAAACTGTCTTATTGCAGTCTTTGAACAAACCTTACATTTTTTTCCTGTAACTTAAATTAATGTAGGACTTTTATTCGGGAGATTCCAAAATAATTTACAGATATATTGGTTTGTGTACTGCTCAATGGTAGTCCCTTTCGGCATCATAGGGAGTGTGTATCTTGACCAACTGCTGGGCAAGTTCCTTTTCTGACAAATGGTGTTAGAAATTTTACTGTGCGGTCACACCAGGGAAGACCATCACTGCATATTACTATTTACTGCTTCCTTCATGGATGGAAGGGCAGAGGTCCACGCTGAGTGCTTGGTGATTTGAGTCTGTGGATCCCAGGGAGTAAAACTGACAACATAGATATGACTAGTGTTTCTTCAGACACTGTTTTGGAAACCACTGTGTGTGGTTGTACAATAAAAGCATATCTAAAATATCTATAATTTGTCACAAATTTAGATTTAGTTCTAAGCAGTAGGGAAAAAAAAATTAAGCATAAATGGCCTATAAAAAAGTGTATGTTAATTTTTTTATGGTGAGTAACAAATCTGAAAGAATACTGGACTTTTGTTGGTGATTGAAGCTGTAGGAAGAGTTGTGGCTCAAATCCTGTACAGCAAGAACAAAGGTATATTTCCAGTGCTTTAGTTCATTCCTAATGTTGACACAGTTTAAGACTGCATGGTAAAGCTAGCTCTTCTATATTGTTTTTCATCATTAGATCTAACTGCATTTTATAACAAGATGCAGTTAAGACACACATTGATGTCCATCCTAATATGGATACGATTAAAATAAACATAACATTTCAGGAAATTTCTTTCTCTAAGACCATTAGTAAATGTGATGCATTTTTATTATATTGAAGTTGTGTGCACAAACTGGAATGTATTGTTACGGATATTATTGCAAGTTTTATGAATCTGGAAAGTAAATGAACTACCAGTGTCCTGAACATAATTAAAGATACAAAATGCAGAGCCATACATAATCACAATACCCCAACACAGTGCTTAAATAATTAGAGTTTTAATGAGGGAATTATCACTGATGTTTTTGGATCATTAGTGAGTGTAAGCATCCCCTGCCCTGTTTTAAGGAACAAGGATAAGTCTTTAAGGAAAGGATTTTTAAAAATTCATAGACCAGACATGCCACTGTACGTGTTTTAACTTTACTACAGCTTGCTTAAATATGAAGTGAGCACAAGAAAAGAAGTGCTGTTGTTAGGGTTTTTCTTGAGTGTGCTATTCTTTTCAACACTTAAATATTCTTGAATTAAATTATACATAACACTTCTAGTAACAGTTAAATATGCAGTGATTTACTCTTTAAGTCAAGGTGAATAAATGCATGTTCATTAATGTTGATTTGGTTGATGGTTATCACTGTCCATCTTTGGTGTGTGAAGTCACTCAGCTCCAGCTATGGTCATCTCAATGACTGTCATTATGCACAGACACCTGGAAGTTCTGATCATGCTCCTCTCCTGCTGTACGGATGAATTAGTTGGGGTTGCTCTTTTGCTCAGTTATGTCAATCTCAAAGCAGCGTAGTGCAGTGGAGAATGAAGACCTTTAAAGGCTATTCCATCAGTTTGCAAGTAATTCATGTGTACTAATGGAAAAATGGGGCCTCAATACATACGATTATTTTGCCAATATGATCAGAAGATTTGCTTCTGCAGTTTAGAGTAGTCCAGCAAGTGATACCCCATCAGGTACTCTTAAAATACTGGCATTCAACTATTACTAATAAACAGTAGCTTCTAAAAACCAACACATCTTTTTTTTTTTTTTTCTTCAATGAATCAATGCTTGAGAGATGCCAGAGGCACACTAAAACTATAATCTGGTATGTAAAAAATACATCTTTCTTGGTTAAATATTTTAAGTGGTCTAATTATCTTGAATTTAGTTTTGAATTTTAATATCCTGTTTTCTTATCTAGCTGCCTTTCTCAAATGTTTCCTGTTAACATTCATTTATGTTCTTCTTGGCTTGTAGGTGGCCAAGTAAAATAAGAGCAGCTTGTTATTTTGATAACACCAATATTTTCAAGCAATTACAAATACAAAACAGGAAAATGTAAAGAAGAGAAAGGGACAACCTGCATAGTAGAAACACATGGTTTATGCAATTACTGATGCAAAATATAGGCTTCCAAGCCACTAAACACTTATACATTCTCTGTATGAGAAAACGTGACATTACATGGTGTTTAGAATAGGACCTTTCCTATATTAACATATAAAAATATACTTTGTTAAAAGTTCACAAAAATAACTTAAATTTTTGAGAAGCAAGACGAGTCCTTGTTGGGATGGAAACTCCATTTGCTTATGTTTTGCATAAAGTAAGCCTGCTAGCCTAAACTGGTGGCTTTCCAACTCTCTTTATTTGGACATCCATGCAACACATGTAAGGTTACCGAAAAGAGGGTTTCTTTCTTAATTACCTTTTTTCTGTGAATCCCTAAAGCAGTGGTTGAAAATTACTGGCTTAAAATCTGTCCTTAGGGATTGGTGAATTTTTTAAGAGATGAAGTTACAACAGCATCTAAAGGCAAATAACAAAGATGAAAGTTTCTGAACATTCTTGCTGCATTGTGACGTCAAGTCATACTCAACTTCAAAATTTTGGCTTTATTCTTTATATTAGTCTTAAAAAATAAAATGAGGCACTGATGTGTTATGGCTTGTTTGTGTCAAAGTACCCTGTGCTTTGGTTTTCAGGGCCTTGACATAATGAGCCAAGGGAAATAATTATTTCCTTGACAATGGAGCATTTATCCTCTGTGTTTAAGGACAAACTAATAGATAAAGGGTAAGATGACTAATTCAGTGGAATAACTTAATTTCAGTGAAGTTGAACATTGATGATGTAAATGTTCTACTGTGCATTTACTGTGCAATTTACAACTACTTAATGTTTATCCCTTTAGCTGCGCTGCGCTCCATGCCTGTGGTCTTGAATCAGAAAGAACTATCACTTAAATCAATGGGACTTGTATCTATCTGAATGCAGATTTTGATCTTAAAAATGTTAAGATTTATTTTACACCTGAAATGATAATAAAAAACCCCAGTCTTCAAACAAAGAGGAGTTAAGTGGTTCTCTTGAGATTTTCATAAAGATGTAGTCTTTGGATAAAAACCCAGTATACCAAATTCAAACCTGAAACACTTCCGCTGCTCTCCCTTCTATAGACTCCTGAAAGAACGTTTTTTGTAACAGTATGTTTTAATGGCCAAGTATTTTGAATGCAACATTAAAGTAAATAAGACCGCTTAGTACAGAGGAGCACACCTCCAGATCATATACCCATTGTGCAAGGAAACTGTTCCTCTGAAGATGAAGCAAGACCATTAAAGGTAGCAAGTTATTTTATAGACAGTTTAGGTTTTGATGCTTTTCCAAGAGTTCCTTTACTAGTTTCTCTAAAGAGAAGAGATGCTCATCTGCATCTTCTGGTACAAGATTTCTGATAGAATTAGCAAGTTCAAATAGGTATTCTGTGTTTCTTCCACTAGGACCAACTGCGTTAAAAATCTGTTCGGCAATTTCTTCTAGAGGTGCTGGACCAAGGTAGTTAGGGTTGTCACAAGTGCCAATGTATAACAGTACATCAAACGGTTTTACTGATGAGTCTTTTGGATAGAAAATGACAGTTGTAGTCCTGTAGCCTCCTTTCTCTCTGAAGTCCAGGTATGCCTTTACTTCACATTCTTGTCCAGCTGGCAATCTGTAAGCAACACCCCATACGCACCCCTGTTGAAGGACATAAGAAAAGAAAATCCAAACAGTGCTCATAAAGATACTCACAAATTAATGTATTTCCATGGTATTTAGGCAAAACTCTCTTAAAAAAATATTCTTCAGTCTTTTTATAGCTATTTCTCGCACTGTTTGTAGAAGGAGCGCCAAATTAAAAGAAAGGACTGTTTTATTTAGGAAATCTTCAGTCAAAATGGTAATTATGCAGATTGATCATCCACTTTCTTACTAATGCATAGGCCTTTCTTGGAAAACAATTTCTTGTTACAATTAAATCCGAAGTAGTAAATAGCCTTGGTGTGGGCTTCTAAGGAGCTGGCAAAAAGGTCACAAAGTATCTTCTTGACCTCACAAAATTTGTATGTGAAAATTAAAATTGTAAATAGTGCCAAATTCAAAGTAATTATGATCAGGTCCTTTCTCTATTTGGTTGCAGTTTCATTTCTAGGGCCCCAAGTGTCACCTTACATCTGTTACACATACTTGCAGGGATGAGTGTTGTAACACTACTGCACTGAAACTGAATCGGAGAAGAAAAAGCTGAGAGATAAACCTTCATTTTGCACAAATAAATGTGGCATATCCAGCACCTTAGCAAAAACTGGTAGGATAAATTTCATTACCATCTGTGAGAACCTGAAAAAGTATTTAACTATGGTGTGAATTATTTATACTCCTTTACCAAGTTTTGTATAAACAAATCAGTGAGATCCCTGTAGGGACTGATTGGCATGGGGTTTTGTTTTGATGTACTGTAGAAAAATGGTGATGGTCTGTTATCCGCTAATGGCTACGTATTGTTTCTTAGCAGTGCTGTTTTGGTAGTCTGTTTTGTCTGCTGGCAGTGTCAAATGTCGATTTTTCCTGCAGCTAAGTAGGTATACATATCAGTGGTACAGTTATGATGACAAAGTAATTAACGTTTTGGTGTTTTTCCCCCCTAAATCCAGATCTTGGCATTTAGTAGTGATATCAGACAATGCTGGGGTGGTGGTGTTAATTCACAAGTGTTGAATTTTGCAGTCAGACTATATGCTGGTCAGAGACATTTTATTAAAAAAAATGGGGAGTAATTTTCTGGTGCATCCTTTGTAGATGGTTACAGCATTTGATGTGCTGTGGCTAGGAACAGCACTAACAAGTACCAAAGTGGCTTGCTTTCCTTCAGCCATCGGGGATGCTGTTTCACTCCAGCTGTCTGCAGGAAACATGTTAGTTTTAAAAAACAGCCTCTTCTGCAGATGTTGAGTTACATCTGCCATTCAGACCTACTTTGGTGTTGATAGGAAAATATATATGGGTACAGTGGGGATAAGGCCTTCGGCTGGGGCTGCACGGCTAGAAGGCGCGTCCCCTGGGTGGTGGATCCTCCTCTGGAGGGTGTACCGGTTAAAACTTAAGAAGGTGCCGTGAACCAACGCAGCCTAAGGGAAGGACACCCTGACAAAAAACCACTGGCCCTCCAAGTTATGGGGGTTGGGCAGGAGGCTAACTACCTCCTCCCAGAAAAAATGAAAAGTTGCAGAAACGCTACACAACAATATCCAATTGGAGCAATTGTTCCAATTGGAAGATTGTTGTTCGCGCCTTATGTGCCTCCTGGCACTAAGAGAACTCAGAGAGAGAGAGTGGGGATAAGGATTTAAAGCAGATAGTGCCACTGCTTAATTCATTTAGTTTTCAGTATTGGGAATTTCTATTTCAGATGATTCGATTCTCAGAGAAGCAAGGAGGGGAGTCAGCAGAACTGCCACCATGGACTTCTGGAGGGCACACTTTGGTCTTTTCAGGACCAAAGTCCTTGACAGAATCCCTTGTGAGGCAGTCCTGAAGGGCAAAGGAGTCCAGGAAGGCTGGATGTTTTTCAAGAAGGAAGTCTTAAAAGTGCAGGAGCAGGGTGTCCCGATGTGCCGTAAAACGAGCCATCCGGGGGGAAAAGACTGGCCTGTCTGAACAGAGATACATGGATACAACTCAGGGGAAAAAAGGAGAGTTTATGGCCTTTGGAAAAACGGGCAGGCCACTCAGGAAGGATACAAAGATGTTGTGATGCTAGGTAGGGAGAAAATTAGAAAGGCCAAAGCCCAACTAGAACGTAACCTGTCTTTGGATGTTAAGAACAATAAGAAAAGTTTCTATAAATACATTAGTAACAAAAGGAGGACTAGGGAGTATCTCCATCCTTTATCGGATGAAGGTGGTAACATAGTGACAAAGGATGAGGAGAAGGCTGAGGTACTTAATGCCTTCTTTCCCTCAGTTTTTAGTAGTAGAATCAGTTGTTCCCTGAGTACCCAGACCCCCGAGCTAGCAGATAGGGGCGGGGAGCAGAATGATGCCCCTGTTATCCAAAGGGAGATGGTGAGGGACCTGCTCCAGCACGTGGACGTACACAAGTCTATGGGGCCAGAGGGTACTGAGAGACCTAGCAGGAGTGCTCACCAAGCCGCTTTCCATCATTTACCAGCAGTCCTGGCAAACCGGGGAGGTCCCAGTTGACTGGCATCTAGCAAATGTGATGCCCATCCACAAGAAAGGCCAGAAGGATGATGTGGGGAACTATAGGCCTGTCAGTCTGACCTCAGTGCCTGGGAAGGCTGTGGAACAGATCATCCTGAGTACCATTATGTGGCACATGAAGGACAACCAGGCCCAGTCAGCATGTGTTCATGAAAGGCAGGTCCTGCTTGATGAACCTGATCTCCTTCAGTGACAAACTGACCCACTTGGTGGATGAGGGAAAGGCTGTGGATGTTGTTTACCTGGACTTTAGTAAGGCCTTTGATGCAGTTTCCCACAGTATTCTCCTGGAGAAACTGGCTGCCCATGGCTTGGATGGGAGTACTCTTCTCTGGATAAAAATCCGGCTGGAGGGCAGGGCCCAGAGAGTGGTGGTGAATGGAGTTAAATTCAGTTGGTGGCCGGTGATGAGTGGTGTTCCGCAGGGCTCAGTACTAGGGCCGGTTCTCTTTAATATCTTTATCAATGATCTGGACGAGGGGATTGAGTGCCCCCTCAGTGAGTTTGCAGTCAACACCAAACTAGGCGGGAGCGTCGACCTGCTTGAGGGTAGAAAGGTGTTGCAGAGGGCTCTGGCCAGGCTGGATCGATGGGCCAAGGCCAATGGTATGAGGTTCAACAAGGCCAAGTGTCGGGTCCTGCCCTTGGGTCACAACTGCCCCATGCAGCGTTACAAGCCTGGGGAGGGGTGGCTATAAGAAGTGGCCTGGCAGAAAAGGACCTGGGGCTGTTGGTGGACAGCTGGCTGAATATGAGACAAGTGACAGTCAATAGGACAAGAGGAAATGGCCTCAAGTTGCGCCAGGGGAGGTTTAGACTGGATATCAGGAAAAATTTTTACACTGAAAGGATGATCAAGCGTTGGAACAGGCTGCCCAGGGAAGTGGTTGTGGCACCATCCCTGTAGGTGTTTAAAAGACGGGTAGACATAGTGCTTAGAGATATGGTTTAGTGATGGTTTTTGTCAGAGTTAGGTTGAGGGTTGGACTAGATGATCTGAAAGGTCCCTTCCAACCTAGGCGATTCTATGATGGAAAATTATAATCCAGAAATCTGACAAGGAGTATCATGTTCTCTTTCTGTGTGGTTTCCTCTTAACTGGCAAAGAAACTCAGATGGAGCAAGTTAAAATCACTCTCTAAACCACATGTTTCCAAGCTGCACTATGTGTATCACGAGTGGAAAAAGGACACACGGGCTAGCACAGAGCCGAGAGCTGGCACTGCCAGTAAAAGTACCACTGCTGCTGTCACTATAGTATTTGGTGTCTGCATACAGGGGAATAATTGCTTAGTCTGCTAAGATACCTTCAAAATAAGGTTACCTTTTTAAACTGCAGAATGAGTAATCGAAATTAAAGCAAATGACTTGTCACACCATTTGATGATTATGTGTAAAGTGCGATTATCTGGTCACGCCAGATTCTGGAGGAAGGGGAAAAAAACCCCAACCAAATAAAGCTGGTTTGTTAAGGGAAAAAGTGTTTCTATGGTAACCAATAAGTTTGCTTAACAATACAAAGTGAGTGACAACAAATAAAAGCATTCTTTGCCTATATAGGTATCTGGTAACGTAATGGTACCCAGCAGTACAGTAATGTGAAAAAAAAAACCTTACTAGAAAGGTATAGAAAATCACAGTGAGAGGCAGTGCATTGCATTTTGCTGGTTTTGATAACTGCAAAACCCAGTTGAAGTTACCACTAAACTTACCTCTCTTTGTAGCTGCTATTTCAGGGAAATAGATGGGTAAGACAGCAATATCGTAACTGTCTAGATAAGCAATTGTGAATAAAAACTGACTACTACCAAAATACCCATTCTTCATGTCTTACCGCCTGGTGTCGTGTGGCCTTGCTCTCCCTCTGCTTCCATGCCATCCTTCTTTCCCTCCTGCTTTTGGAGGCACTAGTTTCACGGAATCACGGAATCTTCAGAGTTGGAAGGGACCTCTAGAGATCATCTAGTCCAACTCCCCTGCTAAAGCAGGATTGCCGAGAGCACATCCCTCAGGACTGCATCCAGGCGGGTCTTGAAAATCTCCAAAGAAGGGGACTCCACAACCTCCCTGGGCAGCCTGTTCCAGTGCTCTGTCACCCTCACCGTAAAGAAGTTTTTCCGCGTGTTTGAACGGAACTTCCTATGTTCTAACTTGTGCCCATTGCCCCTCGTCCTGTCACTGGGAACCCTTGAAAAGAGCCTGGCTCCCTCCTCCTTAAGCCCACCCTTTAGATACTTGTAAACATTAATCAGGTCCCCCCTCAACCTTCTCCAGGCTAAAGAGTCCCAGCTCTTTCAGCCTTTCCTCATAAGGGAGATGCTCCAATCCCATAATCATCTTAGTTGCCCTTCGCTGCACAGTTTGTGCAGGGGTTCCCTTTCCTGGAGCAGCGCGAAGCTGGACGGACATGACCATCGCAGCTGTCCCCAGCAAGGTGCCAGAATAGAGCAGCAGTGCTGGATGGGGGGGGCCCGGAGGATCAGCAGGAGCGGGAAAGCAATCGCATCCAATGTGTACCCTGCAGTAGGCTCCTCTGGGCTTCCCCAGCCTGACTCAATGCTTTTGTCCTAGCTGGTGAGCAGTCCAAACAAGTGCTCCCTTGTCAGAGCCCTAAAAAAAATTGCGGGTTGTTGTAAAGATTAGCTTCTTTACTGTCGATCAGAATTCGAAATGGGTAAAATGTAATTCTAGAGACTTTTTTAAGCAGAAAAATCTTGATTTTTCCTACAGCTTACATGACTGTAAGCCCAAGTCTCGTCTCCTCTCTCCTCCATCCCCTGCCTGGGCACTCCCCTTGCAAACACTTCCCTTGCACTGGCAAAGTGAGACCTAGGGAAAAGGTCGAAAGATAAGCAAGAATGGTAGACTCGGGCCAATGACCATTTTCTCTAAACAGGAGCTAATTTCACAATATTACATAGAAACCAAAAGCACAGTTGTGGCACTTAATTCCTTAAGCATTTTATCTGTGTAGCAAAAAATAAAGCAAGGATATCTTCTTTTTTATCACTGCCATGTAATCTTGATTTGTTTCAGTTTTCATTTTGGGAGGGCAACATTACGGTTCTGACACAACATCTGGGGATTATTACTGGGGTATCATCAGCACTATATGTATAAGTAAAGTAAAATTCTGCATGTTATAACAGGATAGCTGAAGTGACTATTCCAGAAAATACCTTAAAATACAACTTTGGTAATAACAGACCCAAGCTACTTCCAGTTTTTTAGTTTGGATTGATGGATTGATGTGAAACCATCAGTGTCATTGGTGTAATTCCAAGAAATTTTCAGAGAACTTTTCATTGCACTAAAGGTAACTCAATTATTTGCTTGTAGAGAAGCAAAAATTAATAGAGACTTACTACACAGGCTGGAAATGCAATAGGACATTCTGTACACTACGGAGAAAGAAGAGGAGTACTATACCTCAGGATCTTCAACCAGAGTCACAACTCTTCCAGGCTAAAATTAAAAAAAAAAAAAAAAAAATCGTAGTTGAGTTAGAGGCTTTTATCCTACATCATGAGCAAAACCAAAAAAAAAAAAAAAAGAAAAAACCCCACAATTACAATAAATGAAAAGGTCAGAGAACTAATCCAGGACAGTCTGAATAAGCCCTATTTCTTTGAGATCCAGTATAAATATTTTTTGAGAATAGCTTTTGATGTGTATTAGATAAACTGCGATAAACAAAAAGTTAAATTCTGAGTGGAAACTGTCTGCAACATAGAAGTTAGATTAAGGGCAGTCATAAATGGGGAGGTTTTGAATGTCCTTGCTTTGTATGTGCTGTCCAGACTCAATTCTATTTGTTTAAAATGGTGGTGATAATTCATTAATGTAAAACTATTCTCAGGGCACCTTCCTCAGTAATGTTGCTTTTCCATAGTTCTGGGTTTTTGGTTTGTTTTGTTTTTTATCTACGAAATGACAGTGAGGTAAAACTTCTCACTTGCATTCAAAAGGTTTATATGCAGGCATGGAAAACAGTGTAACACAAAAATCTAGCTTGCATAGAATTAGGCAAGATATTACCACTTCTGGCTTGGTTTGCACAACTGGATTTTAGATAATGTTAATTACATACTACGACACACGGCAACTTCTAGGTTTAAAAGCTCCTACCTAATTAGATGTTTTTGAAAACATACAGCAAAAAAATCTAGTACGCACTGTGTTATTCAAAGGTGAATAAGAGGTTTACTGTGCAAAAGGCTATTTTCCCCTTCTTTTCCCCCTCCCAGCTCATTCTTCCTTACTGGGCTGAGGGAGGGTACCTTAGTAATGGCTTATTTTTAAGAAACCAGTTTTTAAATACTGAAAAGAAAATTGTTAAAATTTGTTGTATAGCCTGGAGAATAAAATTTTAAAACATAAAACTCTATGGAGAACTACATCTGTAGTTTAAAATTGATAATTTTGGCATTAAATTAGTATATGAGTGTCTGATTAGAGGTATGGGAAAGCAGAGGTACTAGCGTTAATTCAATTCTAGTGTAGAACAGAAATTCATTCTCTTAGGAGTTGCAAAAATAATCTAAACTTGATGTACTTGGATGCATGCCCTTCATTTAGCCTTAGCTGATTTCCAGTCTTGGGCTGCTACCTTTCAGTATTTTTAAGATTCATCACTAATAGCTTCATTGACATGTCCGTGCTTTTCTCTTTGATAAGTCTGTACTTCTGTTTGTCTCTCTCACACAGAAACAGCGTAGAGTTTTCTCCTGCACTGAGTCACTGGCAAGCCACGCATTCTTTGGTAACAAGCTAAATATGAAATCTAGTTTTTGCAGAGCATTTAATAGATACCATCAAGTGTAGATATTGTTTATTTAGTGTCAGATCGTTTATAATCTTAAAGGCTATTTATAAGCTCTGAGGTGCTGCATTTTTTCATTTGTATGCCAGTTCTCTCCCAGCATCAGCCATTGATTTCTTATCTGATTGATGGAGTAAGGTAACAAAACTAAACGAATGCTAAATGATTACCATTGGAGTACTTAGAGGAAACAGGTCTGTCACCTGATTAATCAAGATACCTTAGGTTTTCCTTTTGGGGAGTTTTATCCGTAGTCATTAATACTTCCCTGACTTGTGTATTTAGTACTAGACACTAAGATTTTGTAAATTATGGATTAAAGAGCCATTCTGTGGTGGGAAACAGCTTTCCCTTTAATACCAGGAATGTCTGTATCTGAAGCCTAAATATTAAATGAAAATAAAGTACTGAGGAGTACTTAATCTTCAGACTAGTTGTGTGATGAAAGAACAATCTCTTTGTGTAGGGAAGGACAGGGTATTTATTGTATTGGTTTCCAGAGTCTTTGTCCTGCACGGAACTACCTAAAAACAAACACCACTGAGGAACCAGGGGTATTACCTCTGCTAGCTATGTAAAGAAAATAACAGATCTATGAATGACCAGCTATATAATACAAACCAAAACCATTTTTGCCTTGCCCAGGGAGTACTGGCAAGGACAAACCTGATAGATCACCTAAAAAATCGGATGTCTTTGAGGGATCTGTGTCAGTTCTGTGCTGTGTACTGACACAAGGCTTGTGAAGGCAACCTTGCATTGGACCACCCGGGAGCAGCACCGTGGTCTGCGGCTGTGCGGGCATTTTCTAAGGCATCTGCAGCGCTAAGGGACATCACCTGTCTGGATCAGAAGGGAAATCATTGTGGAAAATTTGAACACCTTGTTTTAGCTCTTAGTGTTGTCTTTCCCTTCAGGGGCTCAATCATACTGTACATTAGAGCTCCCAAATGTACTCCTGTCTTGGCGTGCATGTGACAGGAGATTCTTACAGGCTTTACCAACCTGGGTTCAGTAAAAACAGAAAATAGCATTAGCATGTCGCAGAGCCTGCGCTAGAGACTGTGGCCATTCTCCTGGCATGGAGGCTTTGTCCATCTGCTTGGAGAGAAAGCTCCTCAGGACAGTCCTGAGGTCTCGCTGATGTGTGCTATGAAATAGCGGGGTAAGCTGAAATACGATCTTTCACTGTTAGATTGTTTTCAGTGGTGCCACAAACTGCTCAGCTGCTAAAATTACTATATACTTACTGGTAGAGGAATCAAAACATTTTTGCATCTGGATATAAAAGTACAATGGAATAAAAGGAACTATGACCTTAGAAATAATTTTAGCTTGACTACCTCCTAAATTTTTTCAGAAGGGGAAGTGTAAGCTTGCTAGTAAGTAGGAATGTAATAATTTTAAATGGTTTCCTTAAAAGCACAAGCTTATTTAAACGAAGCGTAGCCTTTTCGACTTCCCTTTCCTGTGGCTCATTATGGCGTAACGGGAGCCTACCCGTCCATCCTTTCCCCTATAGCCCTCTTGCTGGGAGCATCAAACGGGAAGAAACCGCCAGGGAAATCAGGGAATCACAAAGGAGGGAAGGCACCTCTGGAGATCATTTAGTCCAACCTCCTTTTTTTCTCAATTTCACTATAAAGCCCCTCATTATCTTAAAACGCTTCAACCTTAAGCCGATCCAGTAATTCTGTGCATGCAGAAACTCAGAGTTTTCTGTTTGGTTGCTGTTTGGACAGTGGCAGCAGACAGCTGGAGCTAGATTAACCACGGCATCAAGTTTCCCCGGCTAAAGCAAGCGGTCTGAAGCTGGGAGGGATGGGGATTGTAAGGAGAGGAAGCCAGACTTCACTGTTTTGGCAGCAGCAGGCTATTAGTTTGGTTCAGACCATCTTGTGATAATAATGGCTTCAACCCTTGAATGCATTTACGCTTCCGTGCCGTTCCGTGCAAAACCAAACCCCCAGACTTTTAATGTTTGAGAAGGTTTATGTGAATCATGCAGATTTGCATTTCTGATGCCGTTTTTTCTGAAGCTTGCACTAAGAAATTTGAATTTGCCATTTATGAAAACATTTTTGTTACTTAGCCAATAGCACTTTTTTTCAGGGAACACTGTTATTGCCTGATAAAATTCAAGCTGCTTTAATGTTCTATTCGGAATAATCCTCCGAAAGTCTTATTTTTTAAATGCAGCTATTTTATAAGTTGCTGTATACTTCTCAATAAATGTTTATTCCTTTTTTTGCATTCTTAATCTGTTCTAACAAAACTTTTTACAATATAAACTATGTCCCCATGATTAAATATAACTTTGTAACTAGTTAACCATCTTACCAATGTAGGAGTTGAGCAGTTCAAAGTACAATCACAAGGTCAACTGAGTTTTGTACTAACAGCTTGCAGCAATTGTACGTAAAAGTGCTCTGTATGTTTTTGTTGTGCTGACTGTGGAACGTTGGTGCAAAGAGTGTTTTCAGGATAGGTTTTTCTAACTTGTTGGCTACTATTTTACTGCTGCTCTTTAAAATGTGTTAGTGCTGAAGGACCAGTTTTGCCTGTAGCTCACCCACAGGAGACGTAATTAATCTCTGATGTCAAGGATTGTAAAGATTTTATAGCAGAGAGCATTTGTCCTGGTGAAGTGGAAGGTCCCAGCTGCGTTTTCTCAGCATACGCTGAGGGAGCCTTTTTGCCTTGCAAGCAGGAGTAACAACTCATGATTTGCAGGAATACAAAAAGGCATTAACTTGTTGATGCTAAGAAAAGGTGTATTTTGTTAATGCCGAATGTTTTATATAAAACAAAATAAAATGCATTAACTAGTTTACATTAATAACGTGTGCGCTCAGTCAGAAGTAGAACAAAGCATGGGCTTGGGGCAGGGGGGTGGTTGTTGTTTTAAGACGCTGTATGCCTGCAGATGATGGTTTTGGGTATGATCTTGACTGGGGCAGAAATGCAAAAGTCTAAGCTTCCTGGAACCAAGTATATGCTAGTGAATAATAACCTAGCATGACCATTTTGCAGTATTTCCAATATCTGCACAAAGACAGTCACTCTGAGCATTCCCCTGAATTTCAGTCTAGCCCAGCAGAAGATAATGCAATGAGGTCACCAAGAATACTTGCAAAAAGGAAGAAAAACTGCCTGGTGTGGGTTTTATTCCTTTCTGAAGCCCCAAGAATAAGACTTTCTCTGTTGACTGTTTAGGGGGCTTTAATTTTTTTTTTTTCTTAAAAAGCCTGATTTCTGAAGTAGGGGAGGCTGATGGGATCGCACTCTTTTATGCCTCACCCTAACAACTTTTGCATGTGCTTTCTGATTCATCCGAATTCAAGAGAACAGAAATTTCCCAATGCTCGCACAAACATAATCTTTGAAAAGGGATGACTGGTAGAGGAGAAGGGAGCGTTCTCACTAAGAAAGCGAACGATAGCTGTCCAGACTGCAGACCTGACCTACCCAGCCGCTGTGGGCACTGCACCTCTCCAGCCAGGTGAGGTGGTGGCTGAGAGTGGTGCAGGTTTGGAGACAGGAGCTGTGACAGCACGTAAAGCCAGGTGACGAACCCAGGCTTTCCACTCGATCTTAAATGCAACGTGGCAAAGCGTTCTGGGGCTTAGAACCGGGACAGCTGCTCCAACCTGAAAGACAGCCTGAAAACTTGCATGTAATTTGTTTTTTTGCAATAAACCTTTTTCTTCCTCTTTTAATTCTTTTTTAAATACTAGATGCACAACTTGTGCTAGCGCCTGAAGCGTGGTAATTTGCCTTGAAGAAAAGTAAAAGCAAGGGGGAAGTTGTATTATCTTTAAGTACTGTGCAAGTTATAGGTGTTTGAGGTTCTAACTGATGATATTTAGAACTAGATGGAAATGTCTTCCATGCTACATGGAGCATGCTGTGTTTTACTTTTTAAAAAGAATCCTTATGCCTTTTCTGGAGGAGCTCTTTTAAAGCCGTATTCCAGTTTTGACTGGAGTTACCAGGGTGCAGGTGAGACCACTGCTTTAGGGAGCATCAGGAAAACAAACTTTCATGATTCAAAACCAGCATGTAAAGTAGGTAAATTGTTAGAGAGCTGTATGCAAGTATTGGTTTCTATACGTTTATGACCAGTTTGTGTTTCTGATAGTGACTAAATCATGAGTGGCATCTGCAGCCGTAAATAACAGCCCTGCCGCATCAAAGTCATTCTTCTCGCTCGCTGGGTGCTTCTGTAACCTACTGCTTCTTTAACATTTGTTGAGCTATATGTGAGAGTGATAGCCCTCTGTGGGGAGGGTGGTGCAAGCTTCCAAAGCAGAGTAAGACTATTATTCCCACTCCTGTCGCTTAAATATATATATAGATATATGTTGGCATGAAATTGGAAATGCTCGCCTCTGGAATTTTAGTTTCTTTTTCTTGGTGGTGGGGTTTTTTTGGTTTGTTTGGTTTTTGGGTTTTTTCCCCTTTTTCCAAACAGTAAATATTTTCTCCTCTGTGAGTTTTCATCTGAAAGTAAAAAAAAAAAAAAAAAAAAAAAAAAAGCTGAAAACCAGCGAGGTCGTTACTCGGATCAGCGCTCCGGCCTTAACTTATTACCCGGCCTTTCTCTCCAAAGCCTGCCACCCACGCTGAGGGTATTTTCCCCTAGTTGCTCGGATTAACGTCTGTAACAGCGGGGCGGGAGCCGAGGCCCGCCCGTCCCGCCGCCGCCGCAGTGTGGGGCCGCGCTGCCGGGCCGGGCCCGCCCGCCTCCTCCGCCAGGCCCGGCGAGCGCCCCGCCTCGCCTCGCCTCCCCTCGCCTCACCTTGCCCGGCACGCCGCGGTGGTCGGTGCTGCCCTGCCAGAAGCGGCGGCTGTAGCCTAGGATGCGTCCCACCATCTTCTCCTCGTAGGGGAAATCCACCTTCCAGATGAGGGAGCCGTAACCGAACACCCACATGGCTAACCGACTGCCGGCCGCCGCGGGCCTGCGCACTGCCGGGCGGGGCGGCCCCCGGTCGGCGGCGAGGAAAAGCCAGCGGCCTTCCCGTTTCGCCGGCCGCCGGCGGGGGCAGCGGCTGCTGCCCCGGAGGTGGCGCTGGCCTTGGGGCTTTCTGAACCGGTGTTGTGGCAGAGCGGGCGACGTGGGTTCTGCGGGGCGTCTGCGTGAGCCCGGCGTGAGCACAGGGGTTCGCCGTTAACGGCTGGGTCGGTTGGCCCGGGAAAAGATATCCCCTGCCCTCCGTGACCGCTGCCCTCGATGATCTCAAAGGTCCTTTCCAACCATGAAGATTCGGTGATTCCCAGGGAACAGCAGTGGAGCTATTGCTCCCCCCAAAACCCCAGAAACACACACCCTCCCCCCCAAAAAAAACCCACCCAAACCAAACAAAAACTTACGCAAAAAAACCCAAACCAAATTCTTTGCTAACCAATTCTGTACTAACAGGCATCTCTCGTTTTCTTTTTTCTTTTTTTTTTTTTTCTCCTCTGCTCCTTCCCTTTTTTCCTCTCTCTCCCCCGCAGAGTTTGCCGTAGGTAACGATGGATTTCACAGAGGCCTATTCTGATCGATGCTCTGCCGTGGGGCTTGCAGCCAGAGAAGGAAATGTTAAGATGCTGAGGAAACTGATTAAGCAGGGATACAGCATCGACGTTCCAGATAACAGGGGGTGGGTGCCAATCCACGAAGCAGCAGCTCACAATTCGAGTGAGTGTCTGAGGCTGCTCATTCACGCAGGTAAGGAAAGTTCAGCGTGAAATCGTGCGATTTTCTGCTAAATTACCTTGTCATATAAAATATAAATTAAATAGGTTTCTTGAATGACAATTGATTTTACTTTAACCTTGTCTGTCTAAGGCAGGTGGCTGTGTAGGGCCAGCAATAACTGACACTGCTGTTCGAAAGAGTCTTAACAGCACATTTGTGGATACGCTGCAGGCCATGCATCTCAAACAACTTAATTATTTTAAGAAAATAACCGCGTCTTGTAATTTATTGCCAGGTATAACTTTTTTTCATTATTCTCATTTGTAGCTCAATCAAATGACTGTATAAATTCAAAGACGTTCGAAGGGTTGTGCGCGCTGCACCTTTCGGCACGCCATGGGTCGTTGGAAAGCATTCGCGTTCTTCTGGAAGCTGGGGCTGACCCCAATGAAGTTACCACTGAAGCAACCACCGCACTGTTCCTAGGTGACATGAGCTTTCTTGAAATCTCAGAACAAGTAACGAGTGGGGAAAAGCTTACTCACTAAGTTTAAACTCACCAGAGTTCAGTCACCGCCTGCCATGTTTCATATTTTTGTAGCCTAAATACTAGGCTTTAGACTCAAAGATGGAGTGATTCTAGAGATTACTTTTTATTCATGGATAAACCTGCTCCAGACTGTGTTTTAAAAACAAAATTGTAAAGCTAAATATTTTTTTATTGCCTTTTTCGTTCTAGCACAGAAAAGATCTAGGAGGCATAAGATTACATCTGTATGAGGGTGTTTCAAGTCCTTTTTTTTTTTTTAATTCCTCCCTACTTCTTGTGTGAAAAGGCCTCTTATTCTTTTTGCAATTCCTAGTTTAGCAATTAAGGTCCATTATTTTAGGGTTTTTTTTCCTATGATTTATGTTTGACTCCGTTAAATGCTTGAAACTTCAGCTATAGTGGATCTTCAGAGTCTAAATCATCTGATTAAATGTGCTTATTGTTTTACTCACCTGCGTACCCAGGCAAACATCACGGCTGCCACGTTACCTTTGTTTACAAGTCTATTCACATTTTATTTTTAAGCAACTAAATAGTTTATTTGCTTAAAACAATGGGTAACAGGTAGCACTTGTGGGGAAATCATCGTTAAATCGCACTGGCTAGTGATAATTAACACTATGTATAAGTGCTTACGTAGATTATACAGGGCCAAGGAATAGTGCTGGGGTTGTGTATCCGAGAGATTTTTAAAAAGGGAAAAAGTTTAGCGTCAGGTTAGTCTAGAATATGTCATGGGGGTTTGGCACAGCTCTGTGTCAGACATTGAGTACTACAAGCCAGAGGCACTCCTTGACCAGGTAGCGCACTAACACTCTAAAACTTAGTCAATCAGTAGCAACTATTCGCAGGTCATTTATCACCATATCAAGCTTTTACGGTTACACAGAAAATGTGCCTTGGTAGAATAGTCAGTGGCAAAAACTCGAGGATGAATCAGGATGCTAAAGGAGGCTTTGTCAATGAATACATTAGTATGAATTAAATGTACATGTTATAAGTTAATTTTATATAGGCGTTTAAAAGAGTTTTAGTCATTTTTTTAAAAGTTTAAGTTTGGGGGAATTTACTGTAAGATAGCCACTGGGCTTCACAAGTTTGGGAGGCCGTTGCAACTGTCGTGCACTGAGGTGCCTGCTGCAGAATTGTCTCCATGCTCCACAGGAGGGAGGGATGGGAGAAGCTTGGTTTTGTTACCTGTGTTAGCACAGTGTAGGTGGAATTTTAACAAGTGTAACTAAAATTTTTGTGGATACGTTTCCATTCTCCAAGTCTGTTTTGAGGACATAAAGGTAAAAGGCAAGTAAGGAAGTTTAAAAGAATTATGATTATTATGTCAAGAAGTTAGCTATGAGACCATTTGATTTTTTAATGAGTTCTTTAAATCCAGTTAATAAATTTGGGGTTTTTCTTCTTTTTTTTTTTTTTTTCCTGTTCTATTTGAAGCTGTTGAGAATGAGCATGCAGACGTGGTAAAGTTTCTGCTCCAACACGGAGCAAATGTTAAAGGACCTCATTCTTGGTCTGGATGGAATTCTTTGCACCAAGCTTCTTTTCAGGTAACCTGAAAGTGTATAATGTAATTTCCATGTAACTGGTGTATTCTGAGTGGTAATTTGTCTATTTTTTTGCCATTTTATCGGGTAATTTTTCCTAACCTACCCTAGCAGTCATAAGGTTGCCTAAAATGCTGAAGGGCTTGCAATGCACTGAAGAGTTTATCGGAAACTACGTGAGATGTTGATGTTGGGAAGCAATAATTGTTTAGGTATTATAAGTATTGTACCTACTCATAAGCTCTTGTGTTGTATTTGGGAAGTGAATCTCTTACAAGATTTTTTGAGAAACAGTTCTGTTTAGTATCTCATCATCAGTGAGATGTATGACCTATTTCCAGAATAGAAATACGTTAGCTTAATGGTTCTAATAAACTAATTTAGTTTCCATTTGCATGTATTGTGTAAATGAGCAAATGTGAAAAATTAAATTAAACTTGTCTATTTTTTTCTGCCATTAATTTTTTGGTATGTTTTTAGACTATTGAATTCATTATGTTTTTTCTTATTTCTGTTTGAAATGTGTGGGGAAAACAGATTATGTCAGTTCCTCACTTTTCTGTTGGTTAAGAATGAAAATATTTATTTCAGGGATGCACTGAGATAATGAAAATACTCATGGAGAAAGGGGCAAGCACGGAATGTAAGGATGACTTTGGAATTACACCTTTGTTTGTTGCTGCTCAGTATGGAAGGCTGGAGAGTTTAAGACTGCTTGTGTCCCATGGTAATAGTTATTCATTTAGCTTAATTGTTCTTAAACTTGCATCAACCCGTCACCAGATACAGTGACAGGTTCTACTTTTGCACTTGATAACTTCAAATTTTAGTGGTTTTAATGTAATTTTAGTAGCAGATCCGTATGCAAAACCATCTTAATTGTTTAAATCTTCTTTCAGCAATTTAATGTAGTTTTCAGCAAGTGATGGTAGGAAATAACAAGTGAAACCCATGAAAAGATGAAAGCTCATCAGGGTCTTCTAGAAGCCCTCAATAGTACTACACTAGTGGTCTGATTTTGATGACATTGCTCTTGTAATAGGATATTGTTCAAGCTAAGTGAAGATATCTCTCTCTGGTCATAAAAAGACAGCAACAGTTTCATTCACATAATGAACAAGTTTTATATGTCTTAAGTGCACGTGTCCTTACCACTGAAGTTAATTGCCGTAACTATTAAGCCTGAGGGAGCCATGACCTGACCAGATATATAGTACTAACCAAACAGGGGGAGAATCTTCACAAATAATTGCAATCAAAAGATTGCCTAGCTCATAGCCTTTCCTCCAGCGAGTTTATCTCATGTTGTGCTGGTCTTTGACAGAGTTAATGTTAAAGCACTGACTGTTTAAAAAGTTAGCAACAAGCTAGTAAATGTTTCCTTATTGCTGTGGAAAACTTGTTGTGTTGTGAAGTCACTCTCTGAGAACCAATTACCGATTAACTTGAATTTGTTGTTTATTTTGTGTGGTGGTGTTGTAAAGTATTGGCTTTTTTTTTTTTTTTGTCCAGGTGCAGACGTAAACTGTCAAGCTAAGGACAGAGCCACTCCCCTGCTGATTGCTGCACAGGAGGGCCACGCCGAATGTGTGGAACTGCTGTTATCAAAAGGGGCAGATCCAAATCTCTACTGCAACGAGGATAACTGGCAGTTACCTATTCACGCAGCAGCTGAAATGGGCCATAAAAAGTAGGTGATTAAAAAGGCATTCAGACAAAAAGATTCCGGTAATAAAAATCTAATCGACAAGGAGCTCTAAGAGAAAGAAAAACAAGTTCTCAAGCTGATCTGTAGTTTAGAATTTCTGACTCTCTTCATATTTTAAATGTCTGTTAGTAGTCCCAGTAAAGTGAACAACCATTTTGAAATTCCGCACCTAATCCGGGTCTGATCGACATCCTAATATGTTTAGAGAGGTTTCCACGGTACTGAACCAGATACCAATTCACTCAATAGCCGTAATACTTTCACATTTTAAAATATAAATAACAATAACATATGCTTTGTACATGAATTGAACAGCTTTTAACTGGAATTATGGTCCTGACCATTAAGTAGCAGAAGTAGTCACATACAATTAATGAATTAGCTGAACCATCCAAAAAAATCAAAGCCGTAAACCAGTTCCTTTAATCCTTCCAGAATTGCATTTTTACCTTTGCGTGATCCCGGTGATAAAAAGTCCCTTTTGTAGCAGAAAACTCGGAGTAGAAGGAAGTTCCCAGAGTAGCAGGCCATTGCAGAGAAGCGTCTCTTGGGAACCCCATGGCTTGCCCATGTGGGACAGCATTTAAAGTCAAATACATTAATGATGTTACTAGCTGCAAAATTTTTAGTAGATGCTTGATCTTAACCCCTAGCAGAAGAAGGTCATCAGCTGAGCTGTCATTAGAGTTTGTGCATCAAATTGATGCCTCTCCTCAAACTGATGAGGAGGGCAAACAGTAGCAAATACTGAGGAAGGTGGGTTTTGTTCATTTTCTCATACACAGAAGATGGGCTAGCAAAGTTATCAGTACTAGAAATGTCTTTAAACCTTCATAGCTTTTGCAACAATAGGTGACTGGCGACCTCTGAGCAGCACCAGTAAGTTCCAGTAGCAAAGGAATTGGTGTTTGTCACTAATCCTTGTTAGCTAGAGAGGATGTGGACGGGAGGCGTGAGCTATGAAACAGAATTACTTTTCTGTTTCAGTATCTCTGTGTGTGTTGTTGAACAGAAGTAAACATTAATTTCATTTGCAACTCACGTTTTCAGTTTGCTTCCAGACTTCATAGAAGTCTGGATTTAATGTGCAGTGGTACTCTATTGCTGTAAAAAAGATTGTTGGATAATAGGAGATATCTGTCCCTGTTCTGGATGAAAATATTTATTGCCAGCCTAAATCCATGCCAGAGCACAATGTTTGTTATGGGTCTATGTATTAAATGATAAAGATTGTTCTTTTATACAAACTCAGTAGTGGAAAAACAGGTAGGATTTTCTTCTTAAGTTGTAATGACCATATGAAAAATGACAATACATTTAAAATTAATGATTGTATAAGATCACAAATAAATAGCGATTTTGTATATTCGCAGGATACTAGAGTTGCTAATACCAGTTACCGACCGGACTTGTGATAAAGGCAAAGGCAAAGTGAGCCCTGTATATTCAGCAGTATATGGTGGTAATAAAGACTGTCTGGAAATCTTACTTAAAGAAGGCTACAGTCCAGATGCTCAAGAGTGCCTGAACTTCGACTGCAGATCACCCATGTGTATGGTCTTCCAAAAGGAGTAAGTTTACCTCTTCACATTTTGAAACTCTTCATAATTATGCTAGCCTTTATTTAACTTTTTTTGAAATGTGCAGTTACCCTGCCCTCCTTCCTCAGTTCTTGAACTGCTGCAGTTAAACTGTAAGCATCCGAACGGTGCGCTGGGCTTAGGTTGCACGCATGAACTGAAGAGCCTCGCTGAATTCTCCAAGGGGAAGCTCGGCTCTTTGAAGAAGAGTCTTGCAATTGCAGTTTTCATGCTTTCAGAAGGCCTTATCGACACGTCTCTGTCTTCTGGAAACGTGACTTGATGCTGTAATTGGATCAAAAAGACTCTTAAGTAGCCAGATCCTTTTCATTAAGGATGAGTTACTGGAAAATAGTGTTTTCCTTTCCTGTGTGCCAGTCTCGTGCATAAGACAAGCAGAACCAATCAGGTCAATACTGTAGCTGTAAGGAGGACTGGGAAGCTGAATGATACATTCTTTTAGATCATGACCCATTTCTGTTATGCCTGATGAGTGATGTGCACCCCTGTTATTCAACAAGAAATAAAATACTGCTTCATAATGCAAGGGCTATAATTTTGGAGGAAAAATAATAAGGTATAAAAAGCCTTACTCCTAAGTATATATGTGGAATGTCAATGAGGTGCTCTTCCTGTCTTTATTGTTGATTTTTTTCCCCTTTAGTACAGAAGTTTCTTCTTCCTTTTTCTGTGGGAAATTAATTCATGGAGGAGTGGGCTATTACTGTAAAAGATCTAGATGTTGCTGTCCCCAAGCTTGCCTTGTGCTCCTCCCAAACTAATTCAATATATGAAAGCAAATCAAAATAGTGAATCAGATCTCAGTCACCTCTTGGCAGTTCTGAGCTTTGTTATAGAGCTGTAATGTCAATGTGTTTTACGTTTTAGTTGAGGCTTGAGAGCAGTTACCCGATGCTGCTTTATGGTTTAGAACAACAGAGGAATTTCACGTGGTAGAGAGTACATTTGAAAACTTTTTTCTTCAGCTGATTGCTGTCTATCATTTAGTATTTTGCCAGAATTCTAGTTAGTTCACCCTTTGCAGGCACTCCTCCTCAGGAATATTAATGCAAAGTAATGTTATATAGTTAGTGTGCTGCATTAAGGAAAATATCTTCAATAAAGGCTTTTAAATCTTATTAAAACTCAGATTCTAACAGGGTATTTCATATACATGGATCAAAATTTGTTGCTTATGTGCTGCCATTTAAGTTAATGAGGTTTTGGTAGCGGTGGACTTAAATCACCGCCGTTAAAAAGCAGTTTATTCAGCAGATGCAGAAACATAGCTTCTGGGACTGGCTTACATTTTGGAATCATTATCTCAGTTTCTCATTCTTGCTTCTTATCTTCCACATGGGACCTGCTCTGATTTCTTTTATTTAAGGAAGAAAAATCAAAAAATACAATATTTTAACAGTTCTTAGATTCTGGAAGTTTGTCACCTGCAAACATTTTTAGCCCAAATACTAACATTTAGATGATGGGCCTTGGTGCCCTGAATTTTATAAACATTTGAGACTCGTACCCAGATGCGTAGAGGCTATTTGAGAGATTATTTTTTATGAGGAAGCTTGTTATAATTACAAATTATGGTCTTGAGGTGCTGTACTTTTTTTTTTTCCCCTGGATAAAGCTGTTGAAAGAATTAGCTTTGCTGGGGTGCTCTTTGCTGAATGTGTTTGAATATTTGTGTTTGTAAAGTGCATACTAGTTGCAAGCTATTAATTATTATGATCACACATTCTTACAATTGTCTTAGAAATTTTTTTAAAAACTTTACCAAATATATGCCATCAATGCACAGTGCCGAAATTGTAATAATTAACTTGCCAGTCATTCATAATGTTCCTGAAGGGAAAATACTACAGTGATATTCTGACTGAGTTTGTACTACTTGAACTAAAAGGGCTTATTTCAAGGAGGAAAATCAAGAACAGAATTATTTAATAGTGAAAGTACACCCCGGTGACTGTGCCTGTAGCAGCCTCTTGTGTCTCTGGCCAGGCTGCAGGTGATACTGAATTGCTTGAGGCAGGAACTCGTCCAGATCCAAAACAGCGCGTGTGAAATCACGCGTCAGGGTGCAAGGCAGGATGCACTTTCCTCTGTCTCCGTAAATGATGCATAAGGTGTGCGGTGAAGCAGCACCTAGGGTTTGTTATTACTAATTTTCATGACACGCTCCTAGGATGTGGCCTTTAAAAATCCTTGGACGTAACTTTTTCCGCTTCTGTCCTATTCTTAGTGTATAATAAATAATTTAGGAAGGGTCGAAGACCAGGTATCTACTAAAATGCACTGTAAATGATGCAGGTAACATATCAGCACTTCTGTGAAGTAATTTGCAGTCTAGTTACTAACTCAAAAAAGCAACGCTAATTATCAGTCATAATCTCATTCATTATCATATTACCATACAATAATTGATAATGAGAAAATGGTTTTAGTAATAACAAAGTTGTAATACAGCTGGCTGTAAATGAAACCCTTAACAAGTTTGAGCCTGAGGCTGGTCCCTGGCTTCTGGGGGGGCAATCATTTGATATTTTCACACACTCGCCCATCTGTCGCATGGGGCATATTTTTAAGATGAAACCGGATCAAGTGGACACGGTGCTTTCTGCTTACAGCCAGCAGGCGGTGGATCAGCAGCGTGGTGGTGCTGCGGTGGCGCTTTCACCCAGCAGCCTGGGATGGCTTTGTTGCTTCTGTGATCAAAGGGTTTGCTTTGGAGGGCTGGAGGCTGGTTGGAATGCCAGGTTTTTCAGGACAAGAAGAACAAATGCGTACAATGTAAGGACTGGGGTCTCCTGAAGTAGTTCTGTGTCTTAAACTGATGCTTTGCAGAAAGAACTGCAATCAGATGGGCACGCAGGGTTTTGGTTTTTGTTTTTTTTTCATTTGAGGGGGATTTTTTGTAGAAGAAATTTGCTTTATTGGCGGTAAGAGGTAAAACGGTAGATGTTTTCTGGGGAAAAACTAACCGGATGTCCTGTTCCTTGTGTGGTTTTCATAGGCTTTTTAATTTCATTGATACATTCCTGAAATACGGGATCACCTTACTTGGGATTAATTTGGGATATTGCCTGTTCCATGAAAAGTTTACTTTGTTTCAACGCTTCTTGAAGCTGGGCTGTTCACTGCCTTCTGGGGACCAGTTATCGGAGTTCATCAGTTACGCAATTAAAGTGCGCGCAGAGTACAAGGAATGGCTGCCTTATCTGCTCTTGGCTGGTTTTAATCCAGTGAATTTAATGCACAGATTCTGGTAAGGAGATAACGTTATCTTGTTTACTTAAGTATTGTATGCTAATCTGCAAAGCTGTTGCCAACGTTATTTAAGGCATGCTTTCAGAGGGTAGTACTTGATAATCAGTTGCCGTGATCAGGAATGGTGAGGTTTAGGGAAAGTCTGAAATAAATCATTCCCAGGTAGCGTCTGGATTCAGTAAAACAAGTTTGTTTTTTCAGGAAGAAAGCCAGAATGGAGATTGTTTTATCACTACCCTGGAGAAAGGCATCATTTAGCAATTTTTATATCGAACATCTCTTATTAGCCCCCACTTTTAGTTGCAAATTGTGTGTGCGTGTATAATACGGTAATGGTAAGAAGAATCTCAAATGCTGAGAAAGAGGTCAGGAGGGATGGGAAACAAATGTGAGGTGAAGCTGGGCCAAGGGTAGAAGGGGAGGAAACGGATGCAGTTAGAGATTGTATTAAACAAAATAATGTGGCCAAAATTCCAGTCTGATTTTTTCTTTTTTTTTTTTTTTTTTAAATTCTTCCACATACAAACAACTGCTTGGTGATTGTTTGTATTTAATTAGGCGTATAGAATTAAATTTATATTTAAAATTACGAAGTATTTGTATTTGGGCTTTTTCTTGTCTGTGAAGATGACATTTAGATTTTACTACCATATGTCTCAGCTGTTAAAATACAACGTGAGATGCGTAAACTCGTTATGCGCATTACTTGGCTGTATAAAAGGAGTAGGGTTTTAAGGTTTACTTAAATATCGATTTATTTAATCTGTCTCCTTGCGCAAAACAACTGTATAATCAATCATAAACTGGTCAGTCTAGAGCACTGGCAATTTTAATTACCCGTGGAAAAAGTAAAATCACCGTTCTCTTAAAGAAAGGTCGGCAAGGAGATCTCTCCCCTGTATGGTTTTCAGTGAATGTACGGAAGTTCAGTCAAATATGAAAAATCAAATAATAAAAAATAGAAAGGACGTAAAATAACTTTGACGTGAATCGCTTGTAAAAAGCAAGTGTATTAAAATTTCTTAGTCTGGTATTTTTTTGTGTCTAGAGCATTAAGCTTTCCATTCAGGTGAAAATTCAGGGTTCTGTATATCTAGCCGAGAAGCCGTTCTGTGAAATTGCATGGCTCTTATCATATGTAATACTAAAACAGTTGGTTTACCTGCTGTTACTTAAACCTCCCTATACACTTTATTCAGTTAAACCATCGTTAAAAGTTCTTTACACGTGCTAAAGATTTGAAATGGAAATCATAGTGGTCTCTGACTATATGTAAACGTGATCTCTGGTAGAAGGAGAGTTTGGAACGCTTGCAAATTTGGGGGGCTTTTTTGTTGTTGGGTTTTGTATTTTGGTTTGGTTGGGTTTGTTTTGTTTAAGTAGCTGAATATATGTGCGTTTTTCCCCCAAAGTGATGGTAATGCTCCTGATGCTCTGGTGCCTTAACCCCTTATTAAAGTTTAGGTGGAAATGGAGTAAGACAATTAGTGCAGAGCAGAATGCTGCCCACTCCTGAGGCATTTAAATTTCAGAGAAAATATTTTTCTCTTACAGTCTAGCTTACTTTTAAAAAGAGGTGGAGGAAGATAGAATTACATTAGTAAAAGCTTGTGCTGTCAAAATTACTTTGGATTTCTCTGTAATGGTTTTCTGTTTCTGGGCTTAGGATGCAGGTTGTTAAGAATTTGTTAGAAAATAGTAAAGCTTTCTACGTGTTGTTGCCATTATTATATTTATGCTGTTGTGTTAAATGATATTTTATGGGAGCTTTCAATACGCAGGATTTTCTCTGTGAGCGATGATGCCTTTAATTTCGCCCTGGAGTTCACGAACTGGAAGAGACTTCCTCCAGCTGTAGAGCAAGACCTTTCATATTGCAAAGAGAAGTTCACTTGGAGTCCCAAGAGCTATTTTGGTAAGCGATACAGGTAGGGAAAAAATAGTCCCCATGTATGCCAGCTTCCAAGCTGTGCGTGGGAAACAGCTCTGTGTGCTGATGCACAGTGGCAAAGAAGGCTCAACGGTCAGTAGACGTCGCTTGCCCAGAAAACGGGGATCAGAAGTAGCAGTTACCCTAAACAAACAAGCAAGTAAAAAAATATCGGAATGAATTTTACTCGTTCCGTTGTTCAGTTCAGAGCTACCGTGTTTCAAGTAGATATTCTCAGTTTAGGCTATCTTGGCCATTTCAGGTTAATGCGTGTGCTGTAAAATACAGATAGCGAATGTAAATTAGTATTACACCTTCCTGAAATTATTTGTCTCTTGGAAGGTTTAAGGGAAGATAACCAATATTACTTGGTTATGTTTTCTAGACAATATCCCACTGATATATTTTTTTTTCGTTTTGATTTGTATTTCCAACGAATTGTCTATCCTGTTCTGTAAGCATTTGACAGTGATTAAAATACAAATCATACAAGACATCGTATTAAATATCTACAAACCTAGCTGTTCGTTTTCACTCCTGTAATCAAAATATGGTCAGCCAAGAAGATTCAGTAATTGATTGTCCAGGAAAACACCAGTGCGCGCTGCATTCACCCTTCAGAAAAGCAGCTTTACCATACAGGTCACGCTCTGTGAACTATGCATGGTGCACACTCAAAAAAACCCACGCTCAGGCGTCTTTGTTAGTGACTCATTTAAAAGCAAATTCTTCTTTAAAAAGGTCTAATAATTTTTAAAATGTCTAAGGGATAATGTTATTAAGTAATAACTTCCTTTGGACTATTTGAGGCTAATTAGGATATCTTTTTGGAGGTTTTTTTTAAAAAAAAAAAAGGGAGGGGGTTAAAATTTAGATAAAGTTCTTTCTTTGTTTCTTTTGCTGTTAGTAAATATATTTGTGTTGTAATAGTATCCAGTAATTAAAGCTGAAGAGAGAAAGCAGAGAGGAAAAAGCAGGGGGGGGAAGTTGGAAAGTTTTCCCTTCTTCATTCTTTCAGCCAAGAGCAGTCAGGGCAAGGCGGCCAGCTGCTGTGCTGAGAGACACGCTTCCCAGCTCGGGAAGTACCAAGCGCTCGAACTGAGATAAGTTGGTCACGTCAGGGAGCACAGGAAATTAAAAATGAAGGGTTCGTGCAGAAAAGTTCAAGAACGGGTGTTCATACCTCCCGCTGAAGGCTTGCAAAACGTACGGTCCCGTGGAGTTACACAACCTGCCGTACTTACCCTTCTGCACTGAGACGCAGTGCAGCCGATATTACAGATTCCTTGTGAATAAAATCAGTGGAGAAGCCACTCCAGGAGAGTTTGGAGGCATTAGCGTTCTGTATCAGGATAAGTTGATCTATAATGTGAAAGTTTGTTTTGGGGTGAAGGTACGTTTACAGCCGGGTTTGTGAACCTTTTGGCTTGTCCTAAGTCAAGTTACGTAGCAATGCCTTAGAACATTTGGCACCATATGCCAGCTGAGTCATGCTGTCACTTAATGCTTATCCTGTGTTTTCCCTTGTGCTCTTTTGTTGCTCGATTTGCTTCTAGGCTTAACTTTTCATTTATTGTAGGGTGGCATGGGCCTCTGTTTCCAGCTGTTCTAGGCTCGTTAGATGAAACTTCCTGATTAAGGATAAACTAGTTCTTTGATACTTTGTGTCTAGAAGTTTAAGGTAACTTTTCTAGCTCCTAGAGGGAAATTCCAAAAATGCTGATTCTAGCAGGCAACAGCCCTTTGCTTTCGAGAACTCTGCCTCGTTATCTGCCAGACGCTGGGGGGGGTTCAGATGGGATCCAGCCAAACCAGGTAACTGTAGGCAAGCGATGTGATTCCATGGTGTCCTGTTCATTGTTTGACTTGGTTTTTTTAATTTTTCAGCCTCTATTCCTTCCCTCTCACATCTTTGTCGTCTTGAGATCCGGTCCATTTTAACGAGTGAACGCCTGCGATCGGACCGATTTATCCGGGAATTGCCATTGCCAGCCTGTCTCCAGGACTACCTTCTCTACTTAGATGTATTGCGGGTCTACGCTGTCCCAGAAGTGGAGGATTATCTGGCACAGAGAGAGGAGGGAGCTCCTTCTACCAGTCACTCCAGCGCTGAGGATGGAGAGAGGATGTCTGTAACTCCGGTGCTAGGTGATGGTGCCGCCAGGGACTGAACTCCATGGCTGCAGATTTTGTAATGGCAATTAGCAGACACCAGAGAACTAGTGTAAATAACTGTAGTAATAAGTCTTTTCAAGCTGTAGTTTTATACTATATCTAGTTTGTTAGAAGTTCTGTGATTTCCTTGTTTTAAAAGTCTGTTGTAGCTTTCTAAGTCTGTGAACACTTTCTGGTTTTTGAAAGGAAATTTTTAACTCTTACGGAGTAAAATTAGCTTGTTCAATGAACATAGCTTTAAATAGTGGTTGAAATCCGTTTGGTCAGACACTGTTAGTAGATGCTTTATTCTAAGTAAGCACTGCATATACCAAACGAAATTATCTGAAAGTCAAGGAACACAATATTGTATTGTTGTTACGAATGTATGTGTTGGGGAGTGATCTAGCCAAACCAGAGATATGAAAATAATAAAAGAAAGGCAACTGTTTGCTGAAAAAACAGTGATTATTTTTATATTTTTTTCCCCACCTTTGCTTGGTCATCTATTACTTGGCGGAACGTCAGCGTGGGAGGCTGGCTTGGAGCCTGCACCCAGGCCCTCCCCTTGTGTAGCCCATGGGCCATGTGCAAAACGTCCCCAACGAGCACACCGACCCGACACCGCTGAACAAAAATCCCTCTTTTAATGAAGTGAAAAAGCAACTGCCCTCCCCACGGGGTTAGTGACAGGGCCAGGCCAGGGCCATCTTCGTGGAAGACAGCTGCATCCCTCCTGCTGGGAAAGCTCTCTCCTGCAGAGGCGAAGCTGGCACCGCCGGGCTCACTGGTAGTAGATGCTGAAGGCATGGAGGATGTACAGGAAGGTCGTGATGAAGGCGAAGAACTACACAAGAGGAAGAAGAGCAAAAGCTGGAGTCAGCTGGCACAGTTTCACCCCATCTCTTCTCGGTGCTCTCGACCTGGGGAAACCTCCCAGCCTAGACCTCTCTCCAGCCTCAAAGAAGCAAAATCTCCCACCTTGCCCAGGAGGCAGGCACGCAAGGCTGTCCACGAGCCGATGGACCCTGAGAAGCCCATGCTGGCTGCACAACACAACAGAGGTGAGGAGCTGAAGCTCTGACCAGCGTGACGCTGCTGGGCTTGGGACAGCTGTCCTGCGCGTCTCCCCCAGGGGAATGGCGGGTGCTCTGGCCTGCTGGGCTTCCTGGGCAGACTCACCGAGGCAGCGCTGTTGAGCTGGTAGTAAAGCGGCGAGTTGGGGTTGAACTCAGACGTGATGGCTGCATTGGCTTGCAAGACAGCAGCGCTCAGGTACAGAATGGCCGTGGCGCCGTGGTACAAACTGTCCTGCAGAACAAGGGAGCGGCGAGAATCAAAGCCGGCCCGGGACTGTCCTTCTTCAATTTGCCTCGAGGACGAGTTCCATCCTCTGCGCTTGCGAGCCCTCAAACTGGACGCGCACGCCCGGACAGGGGCTGGGACCAAACACTCGTACCGCGCCGAACCCTCCCCTATTCCCATGCAGCACCCACGGCACAGCACAGCCTCCCTTGGCAATTCCAAACAAGGCAAAAAGGAGGAAAGGGGTGGTTGGTTGGAGGAGGGCTGGCGGCTGGCCAGCTAACCCAGCACCAGCTCTGGTGGTCTCGTGCCCACACCGCTCCTGCCACCAACATCTGCCAGTGTCCCAGCCCCTCCTTACCAGCACTTTCCAGTTCTCGCTGTTTTTGTGAAAGCCGAAGATGTAGCTTATGAGGAGCAGCAGGGAGATGAGGCAGGAGCTGAGGGACACGTACATCACCCATCCCTGCAGCAGCGGTAAGGAGACGGAGGTAGCAGCAACAAGGATCCACACCCAGGTCCCACAGAGCTGCCAGTGACAAACACAGGTGCCTTTGATAAGCATGGGATGGGGAAAGCCCCTTCTCCTCGCCTCCCTCCCTGCGTCCTCAGGCAGCGTGGAGCAGCCTCCCGGAGCATCCCGGCACAACAGCAGCACCACAAACTGGCACGAGTTTCCCTGAACGCTCTTGGGAAACACTTCAAAACGTTTCTTACAAAAGGGAAAAGTTTGCTGCTGTGTTCAACATGAGGAACCATCTCACCCTGAAGGCTTTTATTGGAGAAGCCAGAAAATGTGCTTTTATCTGTGAGAGGTGAACGGCTGTGTCAGCCCAGACCCTGCCTGCTTGTTAATCTCCTGGGCATGAAATCATAGCACAAGAAAGTCTCCTCCTGACTCCACGCACCAGCCCAGAGCGAGTCGCTTGCTCTGGGTCCACCTGAAATATTTACCGTGCCCAAATAGCACATGGGGTTAGCTGGATAAGCCCTGTGCCACTCCGGCTCAGGTGGATGAAACCCTCCAGGTTTGCAGTGGGGATCTGAGCCCGCCAGCCCAGGTGGCGCACGGCTGCAGTGATTGCACCCACGGAACATGGGTCGTTGACGCTGTGTCATGCGTCAAAGTACACCAGCAGTTATCGCAGCCGGTCCCACCGGGTGCCCTCTGGACCCAGAAGCAATTGAAAGATTCGTGGAATGTCACACACTACAAGACACCCAACTGCCTTCAAGCCCTTGGAAAGGCTTAATACAGTGTAGAAAATTCCCTTGATTTTTCAAGCAATTTCTATGCAATAACTAGAGCTGCTCCTGCCCCAGAGGCACTGGCAGCTCCTCAGACTCTCCCAACCCTACAGCAGAAGGCAACCCCTGAGTGGGCTCTGGGTTGGAGCTGGAGCGTATCTTGTCCTCAAGCTGTTCCAAAAAATTACATCACGAAGACCACCTTTGTGCATTCAGTATAAGCTAAAAATAAAAAAAAAAGATTCCCCCCCCCATTAATGCTGCCTTCAGACTTGTTTTGGGGGCGGCTCCCTGATTTTTAGAATCACTAGAAACATCAGCGGAATGCTGTAACACAATAAATGGCGGCATACTCACTATCTCTGGTAGGATGAATGCATAGGGGATGGTTTTGAAGACGGCAGGTCCAGAGGGCAAGGCAGGCTGCGTCGGGGCTGCAGGGATACCCGCCGAGGCCATCTCCTCAGCCGACGCCGTGACTGCTCCGGCTCAGCTCTACTCACATCGTCCTGCGCTGCTCCTGTGTGGGGTTTTAACCGACACACCCGCGGGGACGTAATCACAGAAACCAGCCCAGGCTGGCACCACGCCGCTTCCTCCCAGTGAAGGAGCCCTCAGCAGCCCTCTGGTTATTGCGGCTGGCTTTCCACGCCCTGCTGACAATCCTGCGACGGGAGAGCAACGGGACCCCGGCCCTGCCATGCACACAATCAACTCAACGTCTTTAATGAAAGGGGAAAGAAAAAAAAAAAAAATCCTATACCACACTGGGGCAGAAATGTTTCCTGCAATCAATTTTTGTCCCTGGCACTCTGTCAAGCCTGAAATATTTTCACTTCCACTGTTGTTGCCTCCTCCCCTTTCTGTTCAGGTTTCTGCTCCGTGTTCACATCAGACACCCCCACGCCCACTGGGCACGTCCAGCCTTCAAAAACTCGCAGCCAAACATTTTTTACAACAAGTCACCGCACTGGTAAAAGACGGGAGGGCTTGCCCGTGTGCTCCTAGGCACCCATAAAGGTCTAAAGAACAGCTACTGGGACAGCTTTAATTTCTGCCTCCTGGCACGCGCACTTTCAATTCGAGAAGCACGTGCTGTATTTTCCAGAGGCCTCTGCCTCACCCCATAAGTCACCCATAACTGGAGGCATAAGAGGCTGAAGGTGGCATTTCTGCCTCATGGCCTAGTGAAGTCATTCTGTCCTCTCTAACTCAGGCAATACTCTGCAGCGGGAGGAGGACATTATCCCAGTGAGATACCGTATCTCTCTGTTAGGAGTGCCAAGTGATGCCCTAGGAATGTGGCTTCTGTGCCAAGCTCTTGGGCAATACAGAGCAAAGATCAAATCCATGATGTTTCTCATTGTTTGAGCCCCTCCTTGGCCAGGGGGAAGTGCTTTGTGGCATTTCTGGAGGCTCCAGCTTACAAACGCTGTCAGTGGGAGCTGGCTTTAGGCCCCATGCAACGTGCCGTGGTCTTTGAAAGGTCTTGTTTTAAAACATGTCACACCAGACAAAACTAGTGCCTGGCTCAGACTTAAATCCATGTGTGACTTGGTGCCTGCCTGCCTCCTCGGACACGGTGGCAACATACCCACCACCCCGCAGAAAGCATCCAGAGACGCCGGTGCCAAAGAGATATCAGATTAATAACTTCCCCCTGGGAGCAGGCAGCGCTTACGGCCTGTGGTTACAAACTGCTCAGGGAAAAGAAGCCTTTAACATCCTGGTCCACCCGAGGAATAGCCCACAGCTCGTGAGCCTGCCCTAGAAAGTCAGCACAGGGGGAGCTGCCCTATGGCACGGCCACACGCAGGGGAAGCGCGGCATGCCCTACATTCTCACAAGCTTTTATTTGTACTAGGTGGGTCAAGCACATTCCTATGAATAACCCAGCCTTTTCCTGAGTGGGAAAGAAAAACAGTAAAACAGTCTAAATCCAGAGCAACCTGCTGTCCACCCATTGGACAAGAGATGGTTCTTTTTCCCTAACCTGGCTGACCTTGCTTAGCAGCATTCTTAAAGATCATTGCTATTCTGCTTGCCTGTTACCAGTCTACTGGTAAACTGTGACAAAGAATCTTTTATTCACCCTGATTAAAACAAAACTGGAAATTAATCGGAAGCCGCATGAGAGGAGAAAAGCGCTGCCTCAGCATTTGCTCAGCTTCGGCAAAATACAACACTCGATGTGGCTACAACAGGTACCTGTAGCAACAGACAACCACGGCCTTGCAAAGGGGAAAATTTAAAACGTATTTTCCGTTAGTTAAACTGATAAAATAATTTTAGTCCCTCAAAATGTTAAATATGTTAATATTCATTAGAATTCAGGTAGCACACAGTTTCTTTTTTGTAAAAATTTATTTAGATCGTTACCCCATTCTTACATAGCCTGAATTGTTCTTCCATAATCCATTCATACTCCAGGATTGTTTTCCCTCACTTCTCCTAAGAAATCATAAGCCAGCTCTGAGATATCAAAGGGCTTGTGAGTGTTTTCTGACGACAGCAGATACTGAAGTGCACCATCATTCTCTCGGCTCTTTTTCAAGAAGTCAGCAATCACCTTCCAGCGAGATGCTTCAGACTCTTCCTCAGCCCACTTGTAGTCGGGGAGGAGAGTGGACTGGAGGAGAGGGAAGACGGAGTCGTGGTACACCAGGACAAACAGAGACTTCAGAAATTCTCGATCTCTCTGCAGAGAAGAGTATTTGAAAAGACTTCAGTGCAAACAGGCAGCGTTGCCAAGCACATCTACAGAAGAATTGTACACAGGAAAAAAAATAACCAGAAACCAAACAAGAAAACCTTCAGCTAACCCCCAGTTCCCAGGATAACAACAGGAAGAGATTTGACCTTCCTAAACAAACATCAGTTAGCTCGCATGACCATCAAACGCGCTGCCAAGAAGTACACTATATAAACTATACGTCAACTAATCTGCTCTCCAACCCACCTACTTTTCGAAACGACAAAGAGCGGCGATATGCAGCCAAACGCTGCCGGCGTTACCACAAAAGGGCAATCTGTACAATGGTCACTGGCAGCCCTTTGCTCGCAGGCTATTTCTGTTTCTTCCTAAAAGCGCCAGCGTGTGACAACTGTTCCACGCAGCCTCTGCAGGTACAGACTGAGACTGTTTGCCGCAGCTGCCAGGAAGCGCCACATCCTCCCCGCCTTGGAAGCCCAAACTCCACTCTCTGCCCTAGGCGGAGAGTTGCAACAATCCAACGCTCCTCACAGCATGTGGCTTTTAGCAGGAGGTAAGGCCACACTGTAAGTACTGTTAGTTCACACCTTGACAGGACATTCTGTGCGTGGCAATTACACCCTCTCCCGTAAAGACCAGCTGGTGAACCCCAGAGACTGAGAATCAGCCTGGTACAATTATCGAACGCTGAAAGATCCTGACCACTTTAACTCGACAAGGTTTGTGTGCCTCATTTTCCGCACGCACATAGAAAACCCCCTTCACGCAAGGGAATGCGGAGAGCACTGCCTCCTGGAAAAACTCACTGACCACCAAGACTCTTCCAGAAACGTTCGCGACACATGAGCGCTACAACTGGCATCGAACAGTACGTCTCAGCAGGAGATTTAGCAGCTAAGCATCGTATAACCATGCAAGAAGGAGTAAGAATTCACCAGGCAGCAATCCTACAATGGGAGTGGCACATGACAAAAATCAGGTAAAACCGGATGGTTCTGGGATACTGAGGAGTTACTAATTCTTTGAGCAGATCAGCTTTCATTTTGGATGAATGGCCCTGAAAGAGCGATTCTGACTCAACAGCGTTATGTTTTCTTTGCGCACAGGAGGAGGTTTCACGTATCTATTGAGCAGCATACACAATGAATGAAACATCCTGCTCCTGCTCCCAAGTGAGGTGTCTTGGATCAAGAGCCAATGCCTTCCTCATTCGGTTACCTACAGCTTCTTTTTGTCCAGAGGATAGGAGGCAGGACAAGGTACAGGTAAGCCTGGTGACATGGCCGATCCGGTTCTTCCTCCAGCTGTCTACACGCCAAAATGGGAGATAACAACTGTCTGACATAGGAAGACTTGCAGAATTTGGGGGTCTTTTTCCTGGCAGACTGTGGGAGGACTGGAGCTCGGAGGTTGGAGGAGAAAAGATTATTTTGTGGACATACACAGCCCCTTTCGTACCAGCGGAAAGCTTTTCCCAGTCAAGTATTGGAAACGCCTCATGAAAGGGAGACACGCTTTGGGTATGAGCTTGTAATAGCTTCCCCTCTAACAACTGTATACAAACACTGACACAGAAAGTTACAAGTTATTTTCATATTCCTCCTTCTCCTAGTTTACTGTTATAAATATGGGTAAGAAATGTTAAGAACTGCATTTAGCATATTTACATTTTCCAAATAAATGTATGGTGAGAAGAAAAGTTAATTACCAGTAATGCTGACAGAAAGCTTCTTGTTTGAATTAGACTGAATATATGTTAAAGAAAAACCTGTGATTTATTACCTTCTCAGATCTCTTCAACGTTCTTTCTCTCTCTGCCCAAGCGCTCTAAAATGAAATGAAATGCAAAGTCAAACTGAGATTGTGGAGATCTAAACCAACAAAAAGCTGGACATGAGCCGGCAATGTGCACTCGCAGCCCAGAAGGCCAACCGCATCCTGAGCTGCATCCAAAGAAGCGTGGCCAGTAGGTCAAGGGAGGTGATTCTGCCCCTCTGCTCTGGTGAGACCCCAGCTGGAGTCCCACATCCAGCTCTGGAGCCCCCAACGTAAGAAGGACATGGACCTACCTGTTGGAGCGAGTCCAGAGGGGACCACAAAAATGATGAGAGGGCTGGAGTACCTCTCCTAATGAGGACAGGCTGAGAAAGCTGGGATTGTTCAGCCTGGAGAAGGCTCCAGGGAGGCCTTTCAGTATTTAAAAGGGACCTACAGGAAAGATGGGGACAAACTTTTTAGCAGGGCCTGTTGCAACAGAACAAGGGTAATGGCTTTAAACTGAAAGAGGGAAGATTTAGACTAGATAGAAGGAAATTTTTTACAAAGAGGGTGGTGAAACACTGGCACAGGTTGCCCAGAGAGGTGGTGGATGTCCCATCCCTGGAAACATTCAAGGTCAGGTTGGACGGGGCTCTGAGCAACCTGGTCTAGTTGAAGATGTCCCTGCTCACTGCAGGGTGGGGTTGGACTAGATGGCCTTCAAAGGTCCCTTCCAACCCAAACTATTCTACGATTCTATCACTCTATGACTCTATAATTACATTTTTAGTTGCAAAAAATTTTTCTTGCTGAAATCCCACAGTATTTTAAGCTCCTCTTGCAGTCCCACTTTCCTCACACTCCCTCGTGCCAGTTTAGTTGATTTAACAGATTTACAGATTCAAGGATTTGGAGACTTGCAGTTATCAGAGCCATATAAATGAAATCAAGGGGATACACTTTTCAGGAAAAAAATAATCAATCACAACCAAGGCCGATTTTTTTCCACCCCAAAAGCATGGAGAAATATAGCCTAACCCCAAAGCCTGACAACTTCTAACAGTACTGTCCTTCAGGCATAAGTAACTCAGCCGTTGTCGTCTGGTACTAGGACACCTGTGAGGGACTGCAGTGTAAATATGGTGAGCACTGTCCTGCCCGTCGGAAGCTAAAGTCAGCTCCTGCCTGTCACAAAAGCAGCGCCGTCCTAGAAGCCAGACAAAGACTGAGACAGCTAATCCACCTGAGCACCTTCTTCCTGTGGCTAGCAGTGCTCACACTATCCCGTTTATGTCTTTGCATCCCTTCTGTGTGTATTCAAGCATTCTGTTGCGATTTTGAAGGCACTAAGACACAAGAGATCTGCACATACTTGAAACAGATATAACTTTTCTGATGCTTGGCTTTTCCATTTATCTTTTCACAGGATAAAAAAAAAAGCTCAAATTTTGCAAACTATTTGGAAATCCTGACGCGTCAGATGGAATTAAATGTCACAGAATCATAGAACGTGTTGGGTTGGAAGGGACCTTTAAAGGCCATCTAGTCCAACCCCCCTGCAGTGAGCAGGGACATCTTCAACTACATCAGGTTGCTCAGAGCCTCATCCAGCCCGACCTTGAACGTCTCCAGGGATGGGGCCTCTACCACCTCTCTGGGCAACCTGGGCCAGTGTCTCACCACCCTCACTGTAAAGAACTTCTTCCTCATGTCTAATCTAAACCTGCCCTGCCCTAGTTTAAACCATTGCCCCTCGTCCTATCGCTACGTGCCCTTGCAAACAGCCCCTCCCCATCTCTCCTGTAGGCCCCCTCCAGGTACTGGAAGGCTGCTGTAAGGTCTCCCCGGAGCCTTCTCTTCTCCAGGCTGAACAACCCCAACTCTCTCAGCCTGTCCTCATGGCAGAGGTGCTCCAGTCCTTTGATCATCTTCGTGGCCCTCCTCTGGACCCGCTCCAACAGGTCCATGTCCTTCTTGTGCTGAGGGCTCCAGAGCTGGACGCAGTACTCCAGGTGGGGTCTCACCAGAGCAGAGCAGAGGGGGAGAATCACCTCTCTCGACCTGCTGGCCACGCTTCTTTTGATGCGGCCCAGGATGCGACTGGCCTTCTGGGCTGCAAGCACACATTGTTGGCTCATGTCCAGCTCTTCATGCACCAGTACCCCCAAGTCCTTTTCTGCAGGGCTGCTCTCTATCACACCATCCCCCAGCCTGTATTGATAACGAGGATTGTCCCAAGCCAAGTGCAGCACCTTGCACTTGGCCTGGTTGAACTTCATGAGGTTTGCACAGGCTCACCTCTCCATCTCGTCCAGGTCCCTCTGGATGACACCCCGTCCCTCTGGCACATCGACCGCACCACTCAGCTTCGTGGCATTGGCAAACTTGCTGAGGGTGCACTTGATCCCACTGTCTAAATCATTGATGAAGATATTAAACAGCACTAGTCCCAGTACAGATCCCTGAGGGACACCACTTGTCACCCCTCTCCATCTGGACATCAAGCCATTGACCACTACCCTCTGGATGTGACCATCCAGCCACTTCCTTATGCACTGAAGAGTCCACCCATCAAATCCTTATCTCTCCAACTTAGAGAGAAGGATGTTGTGGGGGACCGTGTCAAAGGCCTTGCAGAAGTCCAGACAGATGCTATCCATTGCTCTTCCCTTGTCCATTGATGTAGTTGCTCCATTGTAGAAAGCCACTAGGTTGGTCAGGCAGGACTTGCCCCTGGTGAAGCCATGCTGGCTGTCTCGAATCGCCTCCCTGTCCTTCATGTGCCTTAGCGTAGCTTCTAGGAGGATCTGTTCCATGATCTTCCCAGGCACAGAGGTGAGGCTGATAGGTCGGTGGTTCCTAGGGTCCTCTTTTTTACCCTTTTTAAAAATGGATGTAATGTTTCCCTTCTTCCAGTCACCAGGGACTTCGCCTGACTGCCATGACTTTTCAAATATCATGGAGAGTGGCTTGGCAACTACATCAGGACTTTGGGGTGTATCTCATCAGGTCCCATGGACTTGTGTATGTTCAGGTTCCTCAGGTGGTCACGAACCTTGTCTTCACTTACAGTGGGAGGGACTTTGTCCCACAGGTCCCTGTCTTGCAGTCCTTCAACTCGGGAGGTGTGAGTAGAGAGGCTGGCAGTGAAGACTGAGGCAAAAAAGTTGTTGAGAACCTCACCCTTCTCCTTGTCTGTTACCAGTTTGCCATTCATCGTCATCGGGGGGGGTACACTTTCTTTAACCTTCCTTTTCTGGTTGACATACCTGTAGAAGCCCTTCTTGTTATTCTTAGCATCCCTTGCCAAGTTCAGCGCCTTGCCCTTCTCGACCTCATCCCTACATAACTGGGCAGCATCCCTATACTATTCCCAGGATACCTGATCCTGCTTGAACTGCCTGCGCAGTCCCTTCTCGCCTTTTAGTTTGACCAGCAGGTCCCAACTCAGTGATCTGGTAACATACCCGAAGTGCATCCATCAGGTCTGGTTGATCCATGAGTTGAGGGAAAGTTGCTAAAATAGGATTACAGATTAAATCTGAAACAGAAAACAAACACATTCAAGGCTAAGATAAAAAATGGATGGTTTTCAAGGTATCAACACATCAAGGTATTCAGCACATCCCCTCCCCTCAGAATATTTCAAAGGGAAAATGAGCTGTAATAGTACTCCAGAGCAGCAGGGAAGGTCGAAATCTAGCTCCTGCATTCCCTGACTGTAGCAAACGCTCAGTGGCTGAGCAACAGTTAACCTCAGAGAGAAGAGACAGACAAAAACCCATTGCGGGTTTATTGAGAAGCCAGCAAGCAAGAAACCTTACTGATTTAATCTAAGGCTATACTGAGGTGTTCTTCCTCATTTCTGCACCTGTATTTTTTATAAACATCTGAAACTGTGCTGCCTGATGTGTATGTTATGAATAAACACATTTTCATTGTACCTTAATCTGGCTTGTGTTAGGTGCGATTTTAAGATAATGGGGCAAGTGTCAGGAATCAAAGCTCTCTGTTACAAAGCACAGCAAATCTTGAGCCCCAGTGGTGTAGGGGTCCTGTCATTATTTTAATTAATGAGGTTGTGGATAAGATTACAAGAGTGACACATAGGAGAATTTTGGTTGAAGTGTTTTCTTTCTCTTGTGATTTTAAATATTTAATGTACACTGTTGTTTCTTCACATTGAAGTTGATGGAAAGTTTAGTAAACACTAACCATTTACTAATAACAAAACATTTAACAGACGCAAGCCAGAACTGGTTATTTTTGTGAAATATAACAGACATTTTAAGTTGCCTATTTCTAAAGTGATAGTTGATTTTGAAGTAAGAGAAATCTTCTTTTGTTACACTAGAAAAAAGTAGAAAATGGCTACCAGAACAACTGCTGAAATGTTGGGGTAAAGCCTTTAAATCATTCCAAATGAAATCTGAATCCAAATGGATGCAGTTTGACTTCAGGAGAGGTCACCGGTGTCCTACATTATAACGATCAAATCAAGTAAGTATGGCAGTTCTCAACTGACCTTTAATAACTAAGCATTTTCAGTTTCTCTATGATAAGTTTATTACAGAAAGCATTAATTTATGAAAGGGTCAGACTTTCAGATACTGAAATCAGTATACTCAGAATGTACATTAAAGTTCAAGAAAATCAGGATGGGAATTAAATTCTGAGCACCTTTGAAAGAGGAACCTGTAATTCAGATGCCTAAGCATGGCTAAAGACTGTAAATTAAAAATGTTAATAAGTGCACAAGCAGATTTATGTGCCATAGGAACAGATGATACATAATTCAGTCTGGAGAAGAGATAGGAGAAAATACACAAAAATCACTTTGCAGTAGCAATATAAATTTACCGGTAGTACAGTTGAGAAATGTAATTTTTCCATATTTCAAATTGATTTTAAAATGGAGAAAACTATAAACTATTACAGTTCTGTTGAAGGAAAGATGTGTAAAGAAACAGGAAAGATACAGAATTGCAAAATCAGAGCAAGATGCTGAGTTCTAAAACCAGAACTCTTCCACTTCCGTCTCTCCCTGCTGCATTAGCCAATAAGTAAATAATAATTTAAAAAAAAATAAAGAGGATGACTTAGCCTCAATGACAAAAACATCTGCCTAATCTCTTCTATAACTCAGAGAACATGCAGACACTAGAAATGAATGAGTAAACCCGTGTGTGTGTCTAATCTCTCATTGCATGGGAGGTGAAAACAAAACATTTCTCTTCCAAATAATCCTTTTATCTTTATTTGCTTTTTATTTATTTTTACTCAGTTAGAAATAACCCATTACCTATCCACATAGGCTTTTTTAAGGAGAACGTCACTGAAATAACTTCATTCATGCTTCACAGAAAACAAAACTATTCTTGTGGGTTTTGCATTCTGCGATGCGAACTGATGTCAAACAGGGCAACACATTAGATATGAGTTGAAATATTACTAGTTTGAAACGCAAACACATCGAGTGGTGGTATTCACAGCGAGAGGCTGTTCTCTTTTATCAACAGGGACAACAGCTTTCTATTTGTCCCCACACCACCTACAGACTGAAAGTTAAAGCACTGAAATCCTATACGCAGGGAGCATGACCTCCTAACCTTGTGAGATGGTAGGTCAGTGCCAGCAATATCAGGGAACAAAATTGTAGTACCCCGTATCAGTGAGTTGCTCCTGCAGACTCCTGCTTTCTCTTATAAATGGGAGACTCTGGAGAGAGTCATTCTCTTTAGGAATACGATCTTTCTCCAACACACCCTCCATTACTGAGTTCTTCTCCACAACAGCAATTCTTACCTGTACTTTGCATGCTTATTCTGTCTTTCAGGAGCGCATCACCAAGTATTTGTCGATAAAATATCAAGAGATGGATGCAGCACATACTGCCAATTAATGTTTCTGGTAGCAAACTATTGGGAAAACAAACAACACGCAGTTGAGACTTTTATTCAAAACTGCTCCTACGAAGCATTGTTCAGCAATACTTGAGGGTAATGACAGCTTCATGGAGCAAATTATTAGCTCATATTGGCATCTCCATGAATCTGTCAAAACTGTTGAAGGTGCACATTGATACAGCCACAACAGACAGACTCCTGCTGTTCAGTTTTCAATCTTAGCTAAACTTAAAGACTTTTTGTTTTCAACAAAATAACTCTAAGTGTCAAACAGAGATCGAGTACAATATGCAGGTGATGTGACCCTCAGATTTTTGCACAGTGGTCCAGGGAAGGGGAACACTTCAGATCTCAGGGACCATTCTGGGCCATCTGAAATACTTTTTAATTTTATGTCAGTACACACAAATACTTACTTCAGGATGTCTTTTGACTGTGCACTTAAAGACCTCAGTTTCACTACAAGCACAGGCTGTTTCTTGAGCGTTATAAACTGATGAAAAACACCACTACCTGCTTTAGAAATAAACATCCGATATGAAATCTGTCATTCTGAAAGAACATTAAAAATTGTATTACAAGAATGGACACTTAAATTTGGCATGAGATGTTTTGCTAAAACTAGTTTAAGGATGGTCTAAAACCAGGAGGAATTAAACATCTGAAAATACATCAACATATCAGCTGTATCAACATTTTGTTTAACAAAAGCTGTTACCTCTCTCTAGGATGGTGGATTCATAATATGCGTGGAGTAATGTAGAGGTAAGTACCCAAACCCCAAAGGTAACGGCCTTCTATATCTTGCAGCATGTGTCACTGGCAAATGGATGTTATTACAGCTTCCAGAGGAAAGCCATGGCCACCGTTATTTAAAACACAAGCGGTCTACTGTCTGAACCAACTCTTAGTGAAGCTTTATTCAGCCCCACAGGGAAGAACCAGTACAGATGTTCTGTAGCATATTTATGCACGTAAGTTACATGGGATTCATGATATGGGACTTCAACAGCCTGGCTTGGGGACTCTTTAGACCAGTGTTACTGCTAAGCCTTGTACCATCACCCCATAGCCAATAAGCGTTAAGTACAGTTAAAGAAAAAATTGAATGCATTTATCAGAAATAATCCTCAACCTGCAGACACAGGAGATTACAGAAACATTTGCACTAGCAGATAGTTCTGAATCCCACCGGCGCTAACAATAAGCTCTCTCTTATGCAAAATGAGAACACACAAAAGAAAACCAGGCTGTGGTGACTGAATGCTACTAGGAGTCCTGGCTGAGCACTGCATGTTGTAAAATAGGTATAGCATTTGTATCATTTAATTTATATAACGTTTAGGAGAGACCATACCTCTTCTTGATATCGATGGGTCAACCTCAATGCCTCTCTCATAGGGAGTACCACCATTTAATAGCAGCTCATACATCCTGTGAAAGAAGAGCAGCGTAGTTAAAATAAAAAGATCTAAGGATATGTGAGAACAGCACAACCACTGTCTGAGAAAGAACGAAGCCTGCTATCTCAAATAAAAGCTGACATGGTCCTTGATGTTATCACTAGTATTTTACACGAAATGGCTACACCTAATTAAGTAACAAAACCTCAAATGATACATTTGAAACTTTTATTATATTGGAAACTAGTTAATTATTTTAAAACAAATTAGCAACGTTGTTTTCCACATGACTCCAATATTTTTCTTATACGAAGCATAGCAATTGTTTCACTAAAATGTTTTTGAGGAGTCATCACTTATGTAGCAAATTTTAGATATGGAAGATTTAAAATGTTGAAGAATAATGTAATCCCAGTTCTGTCAAGAGGAAGTCACTGTTGAAGCAAGCATGAAATTTCACTTTGTAGATACGATGTTTAACTTAATGAAATAGCAAAACTATGTTAGATATCAGATTTAGAAGAGATAGAACAGAAGAGGTCTCCCATGGGTATTTTTTTTCTCTGTAATCCAAATATATTCAGAATACACACATACACATATGTATATATCTATATTTGATAAAACTCAAGTATTTCAAGTCTGATGTACAATGAATCATTTCTGTAAATTAACAGAAAGCTTTCCTACATTTAATAAAATATGAATATGCACATTTTATCGTTATTTAAGATTGCTGGACCCATGAAGTAATCACAAATCAGCTGCAAAAATATAAGCCCATTCACACTCTCAAAGCGAATGGTAAGAGATTCATTTACAACAACTCTTACGTGCTTCCAAGTTGTAGACACCAATCTCCTAATTTTTACATGAGAAAGGGATATACAGCAAAGTGTACATAAAGAAGAGCCAGAATTAAAAAGGATGTTGTCGCTCCCTATTAACTCAGACATTTCCATCATTTTAAAGTTCCACTGAAGACTATTTTTAAACACACACTAGCTTGCAACATTTCAAACCTGAATGCTGGGTCCAGGGAGCACTTTTCCCACACAAACTTAGTAGAACATAACACTGGGTGTGGGAGCAGGACCAGCATTCTCACTAAAAGACCCAGTACAACTTGCACATTAGTTTGGATTACACCTGCCCCTATCAGTGTGCAAGTATGAAATATGAACTTTACTCCTAGCCTAAAACATAGGTATATACAAACATATATAAATACCGAGAGAGAGAGAGAGAGAGGGGAAAGAGAGAAGGAAAACATAATAAACTTACTTGGAAGGAACAGGCATTCCATCAGAAGTAAAGAGCTTCAGAAATGCCCAGCCACAGCTTAGCTCTCCTCTTTCACCTGTTGACTAGAAAAAAAGAGAAACATAAATAACTCGAGCAGCTAAACCAGAATGAGTAACTGAACCACAAACAATTATTTAGAATAATTACATTAAAATTGTAAAAGCCCCAGATATGTGGTAAGCAAACATTGACTATGTCACATTCACAGCTGTTTGAAGATGTTTACCAAACAGCACAGCTTTGCTGAAGTTGATCATCCAGGAACATATTTAAGAGATGAGGATTTATAAAGCCAAGAAATACACATTTAAGGGAAATCTAAGTATATCAAGCTCCTGAAAAAGAAGAAATGCGCAGACACAAAGTTAACCCCCCCCAAACCTGCACTGATGCTCTAAAGAATGCAGGACAGAAAGGAGGAGGGGGAAAAATATGCCCAAAAGATTTACCCATCTGATTCCAGAGACAATGGTTTCCAAGCCAGTGACCCTGTGCATCAGACGGCTTTATTCATAGTACCAGAGACAGAGTCCGGGAAAAGGAGCTGATCCTGTGTGCCAGCCCATCTGTTTCCAGACCCCAAAAGTACTTGTAACAGGTAGGAACTTGTAAACACTCCACCTTTCATTTAAACTTACTCTGTGAATAGAAGCAGACAACTTTGCATAATCTTGACTACTCCAACTAGCATGAGGAGGGCCATTATGCCCCATTGGGTCTCTGTGAACCATCACTCACCAACATGCTGTTCATCATCAGGACTTACATAGTCCAGTTCCCTACAGATGTGCGCTCTCTTTATCCCTCTGCACAACAGTTCTGTATCCCCACCACGCTATCAGCATGCCTGTCCTCCACAACTCCACAGGCACTGCACTCTTGAGCCCTAAGTTCATACAGGTCTTAGTGAAAGAGAAAATACAGCAATACTCCCCTTTGCAACTTCTCTAGCCATCTTTTCAGAATTCTGTTGCCCACCATTTAATACCCTGCTTGCTAACCCTTGTGGTTTCCCCGCTTTCCATCTTTCACCCGCTATTTACTTGATTGCCAAGATTCACCTGAGGAAGACTGCAACCATAATGAAAATGTAAGTGTTCACAAAGAGGCAGCAAGGTGCGAGTCAGTCTTGTAGACAAAATGGCTAAGATCTTCCAAAAAGCCACTGCATCTTCCAAATATTATTGTTTCTTATGTTCGTGCATGTATCTACCTTCTACTAAAGTAGTTCTTATGGGCTGTATCATCTATTGCATCACTATCCGCTGTACTTTTCAGAAGCATATCCTAGACAAATAGAATATATCTGTATCAATCACAGCTAGAAACCAGTGTCCACACTATTTAAACAGTTAAAATTTTTGTACATAGCCCGGTAGTCTGAAATGAATCACAAAGACAGAAAAAACAATGCAGGAATGAAGAGAGAATTGGTCCTCTGCAGTCACATAACATAAGATCTTTGGCAGACTAACAAAAATTATTTCAGTGTGAGTAAAGGTACATTCATGTCCACCAGTCAGAAAGTCTTTTACTCTCTAAATATTGACTAGAACTAACAGTTCCAAAACCCAACATCTCTCCCATCCCTCCAAGAAGCCAAAAGAAAGACAATCTTATAAGATATAACGTAGAAAAAGTTCAGCTAAATTTCCATTTGGATCTCACAGTTCACTGCTGGGATACTGGAGCTTAACATCAAATATGGTTCATTTTATAAACCTCTGCCTGGAACAATTTATACTGAAACTTTACACACTTACATTGCGAATATAAGTGATGCCAAGTTCAAATAATATACCAATGTCTGAATACAGGGAGTTGGACCTGACAAAACAGTCACCATCCAGCAAGCTGGGTAAAATGCCCGTTACCTAATACAGAGAGGGGGGGAGAAAAAAAGTCAATGTACCTTTTAAAAAAAACTTTGATTTTTAAAGGCCATCAAACACATCACTCATTCACGTAAGAACTCAGACCCAATCCCATAGCATATAAAAGGCAATTGTCAGCAGAGAACCAATTTCAATTGAAACCTTGATCCCCTTATACTTATCTTGCCATGAAACACAGTGTGCTACCATAGCATATTATTTGTGTGTGATGACAAGCTATTAAAGAACTTTAGATGTCAAAAAGCACTTAATTCCCTCCAAGAACACAGCAACAACTAGGGTAAAACATGACAACACAGCTGTTAGTGTGGCCGTGCATGGCACCTGAAACATGGAAGCACGTGCTCTTTAATGAAACCAAAGCAAAAGTGGCTAGTCTCTTCACTTCTTCATGAACACCACCAAAGCATGCACCTGATATCAATTCAAAGTTAACCAGTGCCACCGGCTGGATCACCAGTCCCTCCTGCTACTTCTTCCCCTCAACTCTCTTCTCCAAAGTGTTTTTGCTAAAACACTTGGTTTAGTTTGAATTCAGGCACTTCAGCAAGTCTTGTCTTTTCTGCATGTTCATTTTGATTGCAGTATGTTTTATTTCAACATGAATACCACAAGTAATAGATGTAACCAAATAAGAAGCTGTAAATAGATAGTTACTGGCTATGTCACTCCCTGAGTGAGACACCTACCCTTGGAGAAAAGGTCCACGATTGAGGATTTTTAGGTTGCCACGTGGCTCTCACTGTGTGAATGTTACTCAGCACCTAAAATATTGTAAGTGGTGAAAAAAGCTAAGACAAGTTTTTTTTCCGAAAGCTATGCAGCTTTAAGAAAATTCAGCATTATCCCATATTAATCCAACACTGCACAAAACAAAGGTAAAATTAACGCTTTCCCTTCAACTTTATCAGACGGTTTCAGTTTAAAGGACTACAGAGGAAATTTTCTCTGAAGTCACAGAGCCCTTTCCAACCATCCTTGCTTCATATACACCAGTAATAGTCCCTTTGCCTCCAAGAGCGTTCAGTGCAGCAGGAAGAAAACCGCCACACCATCAGCATTAGATTCTGTTCTAAAAAGCTGCTTTACACAAACACACAAAGGAGCACAGAAGATCAATGGCAGGTGGGGGAATCTGAATACAACCCTGACCCAGCTATTCCCAGAGCTGCAACAGGAGAGAGATCAGCCCAGAAAAGGCTCATCTCCACAAATATGAAGGAGCAAAGAGGCACAATGGCAGGTGGGGGAACCGAAATTATGGACTCAGAGAAATGAAGCTCCCGCCCCGGCCCCTCCCAGTGCTGCCCGGGACAGCCATCAGCCCCAGGGGCTGGGTGTGACTACTGTCATGATGAATCACCAGGAGCGGCTCGCTGGATCACCTTATAGACTGAAAGGGGTTACTGCTCAGCGGTATGAGACACTGGTGTGCAGGGGAAGGCCATTTTGGGACTGCACATGACTTACTATAGGATGTTCAGGGGAGGAACCAAAGGCAGAAAAAGGGAGGGATAAAGATGCTTTGTGGAATAACAAGGGTGGGAAAAGAGAGGGATAAGTATGCATGTCTGGCCAAGCCCAGCACCTGATCAATGCAGTCTGTCCTGTTTTCTCATTAAACCTCATTCATAACTATTTTTCTGGGTGAACGGGCTCTCTATTCTACATGCAAGCATATGTACATGCCTAGGTGCCAGCAACTAGCCAGACCACAGGTGGCTGGGGGCCTATGTGTCTGTGGTGACTGTAAGTGAGAGAGTGAGGGTACATACGTCAGTGTGTGATCACAGCAGAGCATCAAGTCAGACTAATTGGAGAGTAAGTTAAGCAGCTTGGGAGGCAGATTGTTTGTGTGTGTGTGTCTCTCTTTGAGTGAGACAACTGGAGGAGCTGGCGGATGGAGGGACTAGAGCCTGAAAGATCCCGAAAGATACACACCTCAAGACTTCTTTTGATAGCCAAACAACTTACGCGATTGCCATCAAACAGACAGAGTCGAACATGTCTACTGAGAACCTGGATACTGGCTCCTGGGAGAGGAATCATTTTACAGCTACATAAAGTTACAATCAGGGATACTCGAGTCGGTCTAGGATAGATCTGAAATACAGACAACAAAAGAAGAGTTAAATCTACAGGCTCCTCCTGCATGTGGTACCAATTAGTGTTTATTTACTGACATGATCAAGTCTAGTGTTCGCTAGACTGGATTCCTCTAACAACAAAGCTTGTGTAGTATTAGCAGCAGCAAAGTTTCTTCGTAAGGAAGAAACTTAACTCTCTTCTAAGGAAATTACTACAATTATTCTTAGTGTGACAGATAGAAGGTCCTATCAAAGTTTGAGAAGAAAGAAATATTCTAGAAATGGTGCAAATCAAAACACAGTCATTAGCCAAAGTGAAAGAACACAAAATTGGTGATTTCACAGTGCCTAGCAGAAGTTCATGGCTTAAAAATTCAGACCAGTCACCTATGCAGGTCTGCTTTACCCCAGACAGGGAAGGAACACAAAAACTTAAGCTGAAACACAACTTTTCAAATATACCCAACATGACAATTTGTACCAATTTTTTGCCTCTTAGGTAGCAGGATGCAATAACATCTACTCCCTAAGGAGTCTGGATTGACATAAAAATCTATCATCTGTTTCACAGCCATATTTACCCACCAATATGAAATATTGCTAGAAATTCACATCTAGAGATCTTGCAATTTCTCTCAAACCAAAAGCATCACAGCTTTCTTACCAGTAATACTCACAGTATTTTTTTCCGAGTTCCACACCAAGTCTTTGAAAGCCAACTGCGATGGAGTAAGTTCAGGCTGCAAAAAGTAACTTGCTCGAAACTGATTGCCTACAACAAGAGTAATTTTAAAAACGCTTAAAACTTTTATGATCTTTATTGCCACAAATCAAATGACAACCAAAATTCAGATGTGACTAAACTCCATTTGAATATTTGACTGGTCCAAATAAAACTATGGAGTTATCTTCTACAAGCACTCTTTTAAAAGGGTACTTTTACTATTTCTAAGTGTTCTGCAGTATTTCATTCCAGAAGCACAGTAATTTTATTAATAAAAAGAGCTATTGACTTGAAGTGGTTTTAAACAGAAAGGCTAGGAAAATATGAGATGTCTAACATATTTGATGAAGAGACTCCCAAAAGATCTCCGAGAAAAAGGGAAGATTAAAAAATTCACCATTTTCTACAACGTCAACAGTAAGTATCTTCCAAAGAGGAAAATCTTTGAAATCATTAGGAAATTTCTCACTGCCTTCGTGTGGCCAGGATTTCACACAGATAATTTAAAACTTAATTGAAGAAGAAAAAAAAGCCTTTTATACATTATTTGATGGGTCAAATATAGCCTGTACAGATTACCAATTAAAATTAAGCAATACTGATTTTAGTCCAATAGGCTAGTAATCAGGATAAGAAACTCACCACGGACACTTGAGAATCCTGCACTGCAGTTATGAGAAAACCTTACCTTCTTCTAAGAGCTGGAAAAGTGTGGATAGGCGGAATCCTGCAGGAACCGCTCCTATGGTTGCCAATACTTCTACTTTGTCATTCTATTAAAAACCAACCAACCAACCAGATATTAGCATTCCTGCTATTGAAAATCTAATTCTATCCTAATTTAGAACTCTCACGCAACCAATATCAGAGAACTGGGTCATCAGTCACCTCTTCTAATCTGAAGCCACTTAGGCCCATCTCCAGGAACTACTTTTACTCTGTTTCATGTATGGACCCAGCCAGGCTCCCATTTTGTTAAATCCCCCTTCCACTTCAAAGCAGCAGCAGAACGCCAGTTACAGAACAAAATCACACCCTTGAAAGAAATGGTGTAGTACTACTGTGGCAAAACAGCAAAAGACCTCTCATTTACATCTTCCTACAGACACACGGGCTGGGCTGTAGCCTATTTCTAAAGCATTAGAAGACATTTCTGTAGCATTTCTTGCTACAAAAAACAAGATAGAGCTGTTAGTTAAAAACATTGGTTTGTACTATGACGTACGGTGTTTGGTAAAAGGCAAACCTTGTCTACAAAAAAAATTAACATTATGGTAGATGAATTTGCTATGTAAGAGATACACCTACCTCTGTGATAGCTCTTCTTACAGCACTCCAGTGAGAGCCTTTTCTGGAAAAAAAATAATGTATTTTTTATAAAATATCATCCTTGTGTGGACAAAAATTTAAACACTAAATACAGGTTTGTCTTCGAATACCAGCAGCTTAATAACCATATGTATGCAAAATACTAATAAAGGAATATTTCTAGCCACTAAGACTAGATGATAGACTGTCTCATGAGCTGGCACATAATTCGACATGACACAGTCATTCTTTGATTTTATGACAGGAAAAAAAAAAACAACCAAACAAACGACAAACCAAAGCAAAATTCCCCAACAAACACGCACAGGTAAAAATATGTCTGCAACCTGAAAAAAACCACCGCAAGCGTCTGCTGTACTGAAAAGAAAAATGCAGTCACAAAGAACCAAATACCCTTGTAAGGTATTCTCACAGCAAGAAATAGTTTTAGGATGAGATTTAATGAGGAGAGGGAATAATAATTTTATACTTATTTGCTTTCACATCGCTCCTTTTAACCTTTTTTTAATTTCAGTTCCATCTGCTGTTTCATCCACCACTTCTATGTGTTCTCCACTTTGCTCTTGGTTTTCTTCTTCTTCATTATGGACCTGTAATTCAGATTCAAAAAGGGAAAGTGCTTGATTTCTTCACAGTTCTGTTCTTAAAAATGCTTTCTCCAACCATAGCATGTGTTAGAAGTTTAGAAGAGGAAGTTTTCTGCTGTAATGACCTATCACTCCAGAGCACTGTCATTGCAGAACGCTGCCCTTAGTTCTGCAGATACAGCAAGGGATTGGAGTATTCCTACAAGTAAGCAAGAGAATGCATTTGCAAAGTGGATTCTTTAAAAAGACAAATACGTCAGCATCATGAAGTAAAAAGCTATCTAATCAGCATGGTCTTTAGTTACGTTGTGAAAAGCTCTGTTCCATCTGATCACTCAATCCAAACTGCGCACCCACACATGTTCACCACCATTGTACACTGGACACATATATGCATAAGTACATGAACTAACATGTGCAAGCAACTCTAAAAATGAAAAAAAGAGTTACAAAGCTTTAAAATCCATTTTTTAAAAAGTTCTTCTGTGTCAAATTACAAAATACTCCAACATTTACATGGACTCACATTTCATATAAACTATGAAAAGCCTGAATTAGTCCACAGCAGCTTGGAGTCTTCAGAGTTGACCTTTAGTGACAAAGATCATGACTTTCATATTAAAGAAACTTCTCTGCATTTGTGTGTCACATCTTCACAAGGCACAAAAATATTGCTTTTGCTAGCTATCTCCATATACATGTATACAAACACGGTGTTATTTCCAAGTAACGCAAAACACCACTGTCTGGCCCCATATAAGCATTATCATCAATTTTATGCAGCTGTATTATCATTAATATATATAAAATATCAGAGTTGAGACTAGAACAGAAGAAGGCTGCAGCACACTAACCACAAGATAGGTTCTAGGAACGAGGCCTCTCTCCCCTTTTGAATTTTCAGCTACCCACCAGCCATCCGCTTTCTTGTCATGTATGAGTAGGACTTCACCTTTCTTTGCCATTAGAAGGAGAGAGAGAGACAAAAGACAATCAAATACTTCAAAACGGCTCCAGGCACAATTTAAAAAAAAAACACAAAAGCTTAATTTTTCCCACAACAGAGATCACAGACTACCACAACAGACCATGCCACAACCGAAGGTGGGAAAAGGACACTGGACTCCACCAAGCCATATGTACATCGGGAAAAGCCATTTCTCCCTAAATCCCTCAAGGAATCCCAGAAGCATAGGATTTAATTATAGTTATTGCTTAATACAGAATGATCTGCAGCCAAAAAAACTTTTATAGAGACATATTTACCATAAATGTGAGATCCCCTTCCTGCTGGGCATTAAAATTTCCAACTGCAATACATTCTTTAACATTTGGATCATCCAACAATTTATCCTCCTCATCATCATCTGCTTCTTCACTGTCTTCCTCCTCACTACTTTCTTCATCTTCACTCTCATCCTCTTCTTCATTTTCATCTTCTGTTTGAGGGTCTTTCTGATGTTCCTCATCCCTACCCAAAATAAATCAAACTGTAAAGCCTTGCAATATGGGCTTCTCTGCAAGGACATTACCCAGATACAGAATTTTCATTCCTGTGTTTTACGCTCTGTCATGATCCGAAAAAACTCCAAAATCCCAATGATGTTCCCTCCCTAAGCCTACAGACCACACCGCATCCTCTCCCATTAACCAACACCTGCAGAAAATTCGAGCGAGTCATTCATGATTGCATCAAGAAAACAAGCCCCATAAGGGCTGTCTCTTCAGTACTTCTTTTTAAAATGTATGCTAAGATAACAAAGAGGATGGACCAAAAATTTTTTCAGGGTACTTTCCAACCATACAATTCTATAAAAGTGCAGACTGTATTTGTTTGTTTAAGCTACTTACGCTGCATAATTCGTAGTCACATTATTCTGATCCAAGACAAGAACAAGTTTCTGTAGTTGCTGAGAGAGTTTTAGCAGTAGCTTTTCTTCTTCTTCTTTCCTCTGATTATAATTCCCCACAGGTGCAGGCTCATCAGCCTGAGAAGGAAGAACACAACAAATTGCTCAAAGAATCAAACGAACTTAAAGTTCCCCTATAAGGTTAGTTTTCCACGCATCTTACGAGCTTTCACCTTCCTGGGCTGCTGTCACTCCCTGATTAGTGATACCTTTTTTGCCCTTTTACTCTGCCAAAATGAAATTATGTGTTAAATTTCAAATCTGCATTCTCTGCTTCCAATACAATGCATTGGGTTGATAAACATTTTAAGCACAGAACTTGTACACAATAAAGCACTAAAAATATCCTTTAAAATAATATAAATGGATCTCAGAGATCCCAATCAGGGGTTGTGCGGTGCTAGGCATTGCTTTTGTCCTGCGGCATCTAAAATCGAAGGAGGCGCTCTCTGGGATGCATTTTGAAGAAAATCATTAACGAATTTGTCTCCACACTTACTTTTTTCAAATCATGAAGGGCATTTGTATTCTCATCCACCAATTTCTTCAGCTGTATACATCTGCATTGAAAGCAGGACAAATAGATAGCATTACCTTAGAAGTCTGATAGGTGGGTGACCCAAATCATGCATGCTTACTGAAACGTGTAAATTTAGATACTCAGACCTCTACCCGGCTCTGTGTGCATGCTGCTTCACAAATACCGATACAAGCTCAAACGATAGTTTAGCCGGTTATTCCCTATGACAGGCAGGTTCCCACTTAAAACTGCTTCAGCCCTTGAGGGCTTGGGAAGCCGCTAGCCTGTTGCTTCCGTCTGGGAAACAGGCGGGTGAGAAGGGGCAGGTAAGAGATCTGTTCAAGCAGGAGAAATACGGAAGGTTGTACAGGGAACCGTCTGCTCCTTCCTCTTCTCCTCACCTCTGCGAAAGAGCCTTCCGCTGCCCGGGGGCCGGGGCCGCGCTCTCCGCCCGCAGCGCCTCCACCTGCAACACAGGACAGGCGCCGTCAGCCGGCGCCGGCGGAGCCCCGCCGCCCCGCGCCCCAAGCCGGGCTGAGCCGGCCCGTCCGCCCCTGGTACCTGGGCCTGCAGCTCCCGGCTCCGCCGCTGCACCCGCTGCAGCGGGCCCCGCGCCCGCCGCCCCGACATGGTCGCTAGGCAACGGCGGCGTCGCGTGATCTCGTCACTTCCGGGGCGCGCGGCACACCGGAAGCTGTATGCCGCCCGCCTGAGGGAGCAGCGGGGGTTGCGCAGCCTCCGTCCCCGGGGATCGCCGGTCCGGGCTGGCCCCGCCGCGAGGGCCACCTGCCAGACTCCGCTTTTGGCTGCCGGTCGGAGCCAGAAGGGCCTCACCCGGCCCTGACCCACTGCCCGGGCAGGCCTGGCCTGGGGACTGACTGACTGGCTGACTGACTGACAGACAGACGGCCGGCCGGCCTGCAGCCCCCCGCAGGTAAATCTGTTCCTGCCCTCCCCGGGGCACCCTGTAAGACCGCAGGCACTTTCTAGCTTGTGGTGGAAAACGTGCACGAGGCGCACGGTTCGCACTGACCGGCTCCCCTCGCCCCGACAAAATGGCACAGAGACGAGGCCACGATGTGGCATCGGCCGCGGTGTGGACACCCCTGTTTCCAAGCGGCTGCCTGTCTCAAGGTTAAAAACACCAAAGGGCACATCGTGGAAGAGTACAATGCTGGTTAAGTAGATAGACAGCAGCTGTGGTTTGAACCACGTGCTCCTGTGAACAGCAGCTCTGCTGAGCACCGGCGATCCATTCCACGCTGTACCACACACCCTGCTGTTCGCATTGAAGGAACTTCCAAAGGTCTGAAACCTTGTTTCTACCAAAAAGACACAGGGCTGCTTACCTGGCTACAAATCAGCGTTTTGTCATCTTAAGGGATGCTACAGAGTTGTTTGGTTTTTTTCCCCAAAAACTTGTGAAACTTTTACCGTTCAGTACTATAGTTGAAAACCAGCAGCCTGCACAGTGTGCAGTAAAGCATCCAGTGAAACGCAGGAGCACCCCTCTCTCAGACTTGAGGAAATACTCTTCTGGAATGCGCTAGTGATGGGAGGGGAAGAAGGAATGTGCTACAGCCATCTCCACAATTCCTTGTCCAAAGTGCAAGAAGAAATTCAGAATCCAAAGCACAAGCATCCTTCGTTTAATTTTCTCATTCATCCCACAAACACATGCAGCTATTTCACCGCTTAATTGCTCCCGCAGGTATTTTTCATATGCATACTTTCATAATGAGATTCATTGCTCATTACAAGTGCCTGTAAGGTATGTTTTCACTTATCAGATAAATAAGCACATCTAGGAACATCATGTCATGATTTTTGCCAGTTTAATGTATCAGCAGCGCTTCTTGGCGAGGGCAGAGCAGCGGACATCAGTAGCAGACTTAAAGCAGGACAAATACAAACAAGAAAATACGTTTGGTGTCGTTGTTCCTACACCCTCAATAGTTCGTTAGGTCAGTCTGATGCAGTTCTGAAGGACAGAAGACAGGCCCTCATGTTCCACGAATGCTCTCCATTTCCAGCAACGCTCTGATGCGATTTTCACCGGCTCCAACACCAGCATGGGGCGAATCCGGTTCTGCTCACGCAGTGTCTCCCGCGGCGAGGCTGCTGGAGGAGACAAACGGAGCGTCACGGTGACCCTCCCAAACCCGCTACCGGGGCAGGGAAGGGAGCCCGACTCCCGCACCGGGGGAGCGTACCGAGGGCTCTCTGCAGCTCAGGTCGCCTCCAGCTGCTCCCGGGCGGCGTCGAGGCGGCGCTGGAGGCGGCGCTGGCGCCAGCGGAGAAACCGGCGGCGGGCACCGCTGGCCTGCCAGCCCACCAGCACCCCGGCAGCGAAGGCGGCCAGCAGCGCCCAGCGAACCACCCGCGGCCGAAGCGACTCCAGAACCATCCCCGCTCCGGCTCCCGTCGGGCTCGGCGGCGCCTCCCGCTTCCGCCGGGGCGGGGGCGGGACCCGGACCCGGTAAAGGCGGCGGTGGACGGGCAGGCGCAGCGTCTGCCTGCACCATGGCGGAGGCGGCCTCGCAGGTAGCGGAGGGGCTTGGCGGGGTCCCGCCAGGGAGGACAGGGGTCCTCTCTAGCAGAAGAGGGGTGCGGGTGTGCGGCACCCCCTGTACCACTTCTTGACTCTGTAACTGTGCCCTGTGGTGAAAGGGACCTCCTTTGAATACCTACTTGGAGTTTATTTCAAGCTCTAGCACTTACTGACCAGCTCTCTGTGTTTTTCCCCTTTGCACAGGAACTCCTGCTGGCAGCAGCATTTGTCTCTGATGCGCAGTACAACAGAAATATTCCTTTTAAGACCTCCCCGGAGGCAGTCAGGTAAGGAGTTCTGTGTCTCTGCAAATACCCACACTATTGCACTGGAGCAGAGCTCTGCACTGGTCTCACAGGCAGCGTGCAATGCTGTGGGGTACTCAAGCTGAGATGGGGAGAACCAACCACAGCTGTTTCTAAAGAATAGTAGCCAGCAAAGGTTGGGGACCTCAGGTTCACCAGCTGAATGCTGAGAAGGTTGGGTGGGTGAGATGCAAAGAACTGGCTTTAAGCTGAAATGCATACACTGAATGGGGCTTAGTGCATCTGTATGTGGAGGATGGGAAACAAAACCTTGTTTTTTGCCGGACCAAAAAAAAATAATAAAACCTTCAAGACTGAAGCTGTAGTGCTCTGTGGGGATGAAGAGTTTGGGAAGCTTTGTCAGCTATCACCTGTGTGGCAGGGTGTGCTGGTGTGTGGCTGTACTGGGTGTGAGCGGCAGGATTTTGGTAGCAGGGGGCTGCACGGTTGGCCTGTGTGGGAGAACAGTCCTGTGCCAGGTAGTCACAGCTGTTACCAGTTAGCTTGGCAGTGGGTGACACCAACCCACTGCACACCAAAACTTCGGCTAATCAAAGGAGTATATGGCACATCTGCTCAGGTGTACTTCAGAAAGGGTGGTAGGTGCTAGGTGCAGGAGTAATTAAAATCTTATGTTAATGGGCAGTAAGATAAGCGAAACTCCTCAAAACAAGAGTGTTTTGCCTGCAAAGGTGATTCTCTTCCCTTTTAGGTGCTGATAAGAGGCCCAGCAATTTCAGTCAGAGGTGACTTTTCCCCTCAGTTTTGGGCTGCTTTAGGCAAACTATTTTCTGATGTAAAACTTCAGAAAAGGTGGCTAGTGTAGAAGGGAAAGGTGATACAATGTACTGTTAGCAAAACAGTGTGTGAGCTTCAATGACTGCTGTAGCCTTCCCTGCAAAACCCTTCTTTTACTTAGTTCTTATGTCTTAGCTAATAAAGTTTTTTTGTGTATTCTGGAGACACAAGTAAGGTTAAGTATGTTTGTTAGAATGGTTTTGAGCAGGTGTATGCTGTTGTGTAGGTGTAATGTCTGTCTGCTTTGTAAAAAGACAGACTGCGTGCATATAGTTGTGTCCTGACCAAGTATGCTTAGTATAAATGGTAGAAATGAGCAGGTTTTATTTATGCGGTCATGTCTTGATGGTGTTATTAAGGGTATGATACCATGTCACCTGTATAATCATCTGCCCTTGTAGCTGTTATGTAGGTGGTTATTGGGCAGATGAGATGATTGTCTGGCAATGGTGGCAGCTTTTTTATTGGCAGAGAAACTATATGCTCCACAGATCTGCTCTGCGTCTCCCCAAAGGAGCCACCGTTGCATGCCACTGTGTGAAACCTCCTGTGGGAGGCTTAGAGCTGGATGTGTTCATGGTTATTGCGAGCATTCCCCAGAGGTTTTGCCCCCATGAGGGATAGCATATTGCTTAAGCTCTGTATAAAAAACAGTTTACTATGCAACTTCATACTTCTCTCTGGTGGCTTTTCTTATCTCTTTGCTTTTTAACCTGCAAAGAAAGGGTGTTAGATAACTAATCAGACTTTGTGTGTTGTGTGGATACCTGAGCTTAGCAGAAGTTTGCATTCAAATTGGGAACAAGATAATTACAAAAAGTAAGCAGCTTTACCAATTCTGTATGTTGTGGTCTTAAACTGAATTGAAGAATGCTGTGTTCCACCTTCCTGGGTTTTTTTCCTCCCTGAAAGGGAGTATAGTGCCCATCACCTATAAGGCTATAAGGAAGGCCCAGGAAACAAATTTCCAAATCCCTGGCTGTCAAAAATTGTGCTACTGTTACCCCTCTTCCTCTCTGACTGTTTGGGACAGCGTGTGCTGTTCTTCCAAGATGTATTTGGTGAGCCCATGGGTATGTGCACTGAAGCCGATGTTTATGGTGCCACGACCTTCTTTCTACAGGCTTTATTATCTCTATAACCACTGGATTATACGAACAGTCACCTACTTCTTCATCTTTCTCAACCTGTCCCTTGCAGTGTTTGAAGAACCTGCTGTGTATCCACTCCCCTTCCTGGTAAGTTTTCAGTGTAGAAGCAGCAATGCAACTAGTATTGCATTGCTTGGTAGAGCAAGAAAGGGTTTCTTGCTTGAAACTCGTTGTCAAAGGTGTCAAGAGATAACTGATGCTGATATTTCTGCTGATATCTTTTATCTACTGAAATGGGGACAAAAAAGGGGCATGGACTAGATGGGGAGCCACCATGGCTGTCAGAAATGCATTGCTGATGTGACTGTGGACAAAGTCATGTTGCTTTTTAGCATCTCTAAGAACAATTCCAGCCTTCTATATGACCCAAGTCCAGTCCTCATGTCTGAAAGCAGAATTGGAATGTTGCCCTTAGGGCTGATTTTTCTGCAGCCTTTATTTGTTCTGCACTAGTGTGTTTATGAGAGTTGTACTCCTTGAATCCTAAGCAAATCCAAATTTACTGTCTTTAACGTGGCCGTGGCAGGGAATTTTGCAAAAGGAAGCGTAAAAATATTGCTCAGTGCTAGATCCGTGAACCTGTAAAACAGTTGTCGGCAAAAACCCACTGGAAAAACTTTTATGCTGACTCTTCCTGTTTTTGCTTTGTCTGTACCCCAGCCTGAACATCTTCGTCCATGTGAAAAAGGCTAGCCCTGCTCTTGGTTTTCCTGACTTGGGCCCCTTCTCTCTCTGCAGGTCACTTCTCTGGTTGAGGTATTGTGCCTTCTGGTGTTCTTTGGCCGACTGACGCATTTTGCAAAAGTCACTCTTCGCAATGTATTCTGGAAGGATACCAAGAACATCTGCATCATGGTTGCAATCCTGGTGAGTTAGGTCTAGAGGAGTCTCCAAGGCTGAAGTGGCCAATGTGGAGGTGGCTTTTTCCTCCTGTTGCTTTCCTAGTAACATAGGCCTGATACACAAGGGCTCTACAAGAGCCGTGGCCAAATAAACCAACATTTGGGCCTGTTCTCACAAACCTGTCGTGCGTGCATGTGTCTTGTATCAGCTAACCCCATTGTCTTCATGATCTGGACACATTTCCAACATTACTTCTGAGAATTTTCCTTCTACAGTTATCCCTAACAGACTTGGCCATATATGGGGTCCTCAGGATATACAATGTGAGCAGCATTAGATGGTCAAGAATTGTGAGGCCCATCTTCCTGATCAACTTTGCAGAGAGTCGCCAGGTAAGGAAGAGGTCTGGTGGGATGGACCTCTGGTGCAGGGTCCTATTTTTGGACAGCCTGCTGCTTTCTGAGATCCACGGGATTTAGTAGAATGGTTTTGGGGCAGAAATGGCAGAATTTAGGTTCCTGTGAGTTAAGGTTTCTTTCAGAGGGTGGGGCCTGAAGCAATAATTTGAGATGGAGAAAAGGGTGCATTCTAACTGGTGCTGCTTGGGCACTGTGCAAAATACCAAAAGGCTTTTCCCTGTGCCTATGGGCTGGGTTATTGCTGTCCAGAGCCCTGAGCATGCTCGGGACTGGAACTAGAGCTTCTCACCAAACCCAGTGCTGTGATGATTTAGGGAAGATCATGCTTAACAAAGGGCAAAACCGCATGGAGAAGAATGAATCGTACTTGTAAGGTCAGCCCATGGGCTATGCTTAGTCCAGTCTGTGTGGAGGAGCAGCCTCTGTTTTCAGGCAGAGCTAGATGCCCTCCTCAGAAGGAGGAAGCACCGTAGACAAGAAAACTGTTTCTCCCTGGGTCAGGGACCAGGTTACTTATTTCTGGAATTCTCCTAGGCGAGCAAGCAAAAGTGTCATGCTGTTCTCGGAAACTGAACTTGTAGTCCAGATGGGTGATTTGGACTCTGATTCCTCTTGTCGCAAGATCTTTGCCCTGCTGCCTGAGACTGTTCTGGTCCTGACTTACAAATGAATAAACTGCTGTGGTGCAGAGGCCTGGGGGAGGGAGCAGTCCAACTCGCAGGCTAAGAGCATGTATAACTGCAGAACACTGGAGCGATGGGCTTCTGTCCCTGGCAATTTCCCTGGAGCAAGAGCATCTCAGCAGTGCCACAGAGATGTCCTCTGTCCCTTGGCTAGCTGAGTTCATGATGGCGTTTAGATACGGTCTCTCCTTCTAGCATCTCCTCTGGGGAATGAGGAGGAAAGATCTGGTATTCTTGCACAGGTTTTAGCAGAACAGAGCTGTTGCATCTGGGTCAGAATCCCTCCTGTTGGGTGACAGAAGAGTACCTGTGTCCCGCTTTGCTTGCCTATCCCTGTGTAGGTGTTTGATCCAGATGGGATGGTGAGGGGAAAAACAGTACCATCTTGCCTCTAAATGCTTCCCTTCTCCCTGACAGATTCGGAGGGCCTTCCGCAGCATCCGCAACACGCTGCCAGAGATCACCTATGTCTTCTTGCTCTTCATGTTTAGCCTTCTCATGTTCTCCCTCATGGCCTTGAAGCTGTTTGGTGAGAGGTGTGAATACTACTTTTGCTCAGAGCTCAGTGGGAAGAATGTGTGTGACACTTTGGGGCGGGAGGGAATCTGGCAGCTCTAAATGATTACTAGTGAATACCAGCACTGCTGATACGTGCAGTTCCTGTGGTGGCCCACGTGATCTCTGTGCTTAACTTCAGACTGTTCTTTTTCTCCTAGGAATCTCCAGACAGCAGAAGGCTTGCCGTATTTCAGAAACTACCTAGAAATTGTGTTTGACCTCTATGTGCTGGTGACAACAGCAAACAGCCCGGATGTCATGTATGTATGCTGAGCTTGCAGTCTTTCTGTTGTGAATGCTGGTGTCCTGCTCCTAGTGGCCGGATCTCTGGTTAGAACAATACTGTATTTTGCACAACGAGGTATTTCAGAGTAGCAACAGGGCTTTTGCTCTTCCAGCCTGCAGGGGCTTCATGAATTGTCAGCCATTTGTTTTTTAAATGGCTCTGAACCAGAATCTGAGTTTAGGAAGACTTTTAGATTAGATGCATTAAAAATACAGCTACCCAGTAGCTGAAGGCTTAAACCTGAGGGATGCACACACACACACACACACAGACTCTTACACACTCTTTGATTAAAACCCTTTTCTGAAAAGGAAGTGTGTCCTCTAGTGACCAGATAACGTTATTCTCTCATAATATTTGCAGGGCTTTCCATGCAGGCCTTTTTAATTTGCGCAGTTGTATTAAAGTCATGTGAGGGTTGGGCTCTCCAGCCTCATCTGTTCTAACTGCGTTCCCATTTCAGTTTGTACTGTGAAGGTGCCATCAAAGAGAGGGGCAGGGAGGAATGGCACACTCATTTGTGTGCTGGAGATGTACTGAACAGAACGGGGATGGAACAGTTACAGGGACCCTGGACATTCAGACTGAGAAATGCTGCTAGTCCTCTTAACATTAAGTGGAAGGGGAAGTCCGAGTGCACTGAGCTTATGACTGAGACATCACCTCAAGACTCTGCACTTACCCTCATTGGTAGAAGCTTAATCTCTGCTCTCTCTTCTGCATCCCTTCAGCTGGGGCCTGGTAAACTAGGATGAAAACCTAATGGAAGAAAACTATTCTCTTAATTAATGCAGTTTTTAGCTGGGGTATTATCTGTCAAGTTTTATCTGGCTATCCAAAACAGTACTTAGAAATCCATCTGGAAGACTGGTTTGTCTTGTTTCCCTGTTTGTCTGCCTAGCAATTAGCAGTCTCTCTCCCATTCTTTAGGATGCCAGCATTTGACTTCAGCTCATGGTATGCCCTGTTCTTCATTGCCTTTGTCATTGTCAACACGTATATCTTCATGTCTCTCTTCCTGGCTGTTGTGTACAACAACTACAAAAAACACCTGAAGGTAATGTTTGGAGAGGTGAATTGTGATCGGTGACTGCCTGTTGTTCTGTATAACCTTGTAAGGAGGCATCTGGCTTTCCCTTGGAAAGCTTCTGCTTCTGGAAGGTGTGGAGAAGGGGATACAGCTTCTTGCCTTTGCTGATGCTCTGCAAGAAACAAGCACAGGTCCACCTTTCATATCATGGGAATTGTTGCAAGTTCTGCTTTTAGTATTTAATAATGAAATATTCTATGGTGCTGTGGACCCAAGAAGCTGCGACAGATAGGATGCCATTGTCTCTGCATTATTGCTGTTAGAGATTTAGTCCTAGCTCAAAAACGATGTCTCTATGCAGGAAACTGTTTTCAGTTGGCTATAAGCACACAGCACGCTTTTTCTGCCACTGCGTGTGCCCTTAAAGCAGAGGAAATGTAAAGGGAGGTCTAAGTAAATCAGAACTCTTGCTTCTTCCACCCAAACTGACTAGGTGCAGTTCAGTACTTGTGATCAAAGGGTGAGAGCTGGAAGTTCCTGGGCGCTTCTGTGAGGGGACTGGCTCTTTCTCAGTAAGCAGTCTGCTAGGTCTTCACAGAGGCTGCAGTCTCCCAAAGGTATAAGGTTCTTTAGCCTGCTTGTAACCATGTGTAGGAGAGGATCTCTACCCCTGATCTCAGCAGTATTCACTTAAGGATGGAAAGCATGTGCGGACACATCCTCTTTGACCTGTGGGCATGCAGATTCAATGGTCTTTGAAAGATATCCCCCCCATCTCCTTCCTGTTAGACAGTGTCCTTTTGTCTTTTCTTCTGGTTTTTCAGTGCATCTCTCAGCAAAAAACAGTCTAGTGATCCTTCCAGGGTGCTGTCCAGAGGGGCTTTGGTTGCCTGTTAAATAGTATTTCTCATCACTCCCATTGACTGTGCTGTACTTTATGTCTAATATCACTTCAAGTGTGTTCCTCTAAGTCTCTTCTTGCATCCCTGTGCCATGAAAATAAGATATTTTTTTTATTAAAAAAAAAAAATGGGGGGAAGGGTGACTGAAGCTGCCTGAATCCTGATACTCTGTCTAGAATGAGATCCGTAAGCTTGCTTACATGAAGCACCGCAAGATGATAGAGGCCTTCAACCTTCTGAAGGAAGAGGAAGGAGCACAGTTTGTGGTTAGAGAAGCCCGGTGGAAGCAGCTTGTCAAGCTGGTGGCTCCTGATATCAGCAACTCCCACCGAGAGCTGCTGCTACGCATCTCAGATGATGAGCAGAAGGGTTTCATAGGTGAGCAGCGGGGCATTGCTATGCTCGAGGGACTGGGGAGGCATCTGGGGTCAGGAGCCTGATGCTTCAAGCGTTTTGGCATTGGGATTTGTGGTCTGTAATGGACACAGAGAGACACTAGGCCCCTCTTCCTGCTTCCCTCCAGATTGCTTAAATCCTGACAGGTTGTTCTTTCTGCCTGTGCTGTAGCCCGTGTCATGTATGCTGTGGGCAGCTCTTCATGGCCATTTGACATCAGGGCGAGCTCGCCATGGAGAATGGGACCTCCTGTTCTCAGCACAGGACAAGGAGAGCCTCCCTTGTTATCAGATTCCTCCAAGCAATGTGGCTTCTCACACATTCCTCTGGAGCCTCTCACTCTATTCCTGCTGGAGACAGGCTATCAGGAGAAATGGGTCAGTCTCCTCGTGTTAGATCATGCCCATCCTGATCATTAAAGGTTTGTGTTGGTTGTTGGCCTATGGCTTGAGCCAGTCGCCCATGAATGGGGCAGAGGAGCTGCTTGAGTACTGAGTTCAGGCTCTTCTGTGTTGAATACCACTTAGAGCATGTGCTTTGCCTGCTGCAGTGAACAGATACTGAGTCCAGATTTCTGCAACTCCTGTCCATATAGGTTTGTATTTGCCAGACATTGTCTTTTTTTAATGACAGCAGACTGATGTGTAGTGCTCTCCCCTACTGCAGACAAGAAGTCCTTTGTACAACTGGCAGATCTCCTCAACATCCAGGTGATTACCCTGAAAATACGCAGCCATCCGCTGAGGCAATGGATGCCTCGTGTATACAAGTCAGCAGTGAGTCAATTCCTGCGCAGGATGGTAAGGCACAGGTAAGCCTCTACTGGTGGAGCAAGCAGCTCTTAACATTCAAAGCAGTGGTGTTGCAGGCAAATGCTCAGCTGTGTGTCATGCTGGAAAGTGCAAACTGCATTTAGGCAAACATTGAGGCTTCTGTTTTTAAAAGTGTTCTGTGGACCAGCTCTGCTCTTAGCCTACCTTCAGTGGTGTGAAGAAACTAGACTTGGCTAATAGTGAGTCCATACCTCTTCCAGTCCTACTTGTTCAGATCTTCTATAGGTGCTGACTGTAAGTATTTATTACTGAAAGCAAGAAGTGCTTTATGGCCTGCCTTGAAGGACCAGGCTAAACGCTTCACTTAAAGGTGATCTTATGTTAGCAGTCTCTGCTGCAAAGCTGCGTATTGCTGCTTCATCAGCTCTTTCCAAGTTGGTACTATGAGCTCCTAGTACTCTGTTTCTCATCTGAGTCTTCCCAGAATTGAAGAATCACTGAGGCTGGAAGGAACATCTGGAGTTGGTCTAGTGTAAGCCCCTTGCTCAAAGCAGGGTCAGCTAGAGTAGGCTACTCAGGGCTATGTCCAGTTGGGTTTCAAGTATCTCCAAGGATGGAGATTCCATAACCTCTCTGCAACCTGTTCCAGCGTTTGACCACCCTTGGTTTAAAAAAAATAAAAAAAGCTTTCTGTTTAAATGGAAAATCCAGTATTTCAACTTGTGCCCCTTGCCTCTTATGCTTTCACTGGATACCACGGGAGAAGAGTCTGGCTCCATCTTCTCTACACCTTCCCATCAGGTACTTATATGTAAATATTGAGATGCCCCTGGCCCTTCTCCCCTTCAGGCTGAACAATTTGTCTGACCAACCTTTAATGGCTTTTGTGACCCTTTGCTGCACTTGCTGTAGTATGTTCATGTCTCTCTTGTACTGGGGAGCCCAGATGTGGACACAGCACTGCAGATGTGCCTCACCAGCCTGAGCAAATAGGAAAAATTACTCCCCTCAACCTGTTCCCGGCATTCTTCCTAATGTAGCTCAGGATGCTGTTGGCCTTCTTGGCCACCAGGGTGCATTGTTGGCTCGTGTTCAACTTGGCAACCAAGACCCCCTTCACCCCCTAGATCCTCTGCAGAGCTGCTTTTCAGATGGTTGACCCCCAGCCTGCGCTGGTGCCTGAGGTTTTTCCTCCCTAGGAGCATTTCCCCTTGAACATGGTGGGATTCCTCTCTGCCCACTTCCCCAGCCTGTCCATGTTTCTCTTACTGCAGCACGCCCATCTGGTATACCAGCCACTTCTCCTAGTTTTGTCTTCTGTTTTACTCATCCAGTCTTTCTGCTTGAGAAATGCTGCTTGACTTGTTAGAAACACAGTTGCTGTCAGTCTCTAAGAGTTTGTTTAGCACTGGGAGCATTGGCAGTGGTGTACCTTGAAGGTTTGTGCTCTGCTTTGTGTTGGACTTCAAGGGCAAAGCTGAACTCTGTAGTAACTTTCCTAAACTCTCAGGTTTGGAGAGAACTGGTGGGCAAAGGCAGGGGGCAAAGAACTCCTGAAATAACTGTGTAACTTCTACCTTCTTGGGAGTGACACACCGGTTTCTCTTTTTCCTCTTGCAGGGGATTTGTCTGGACTTACGATGTGATCATTCTAATAAATGCTATCTTCATTGCTCTGGATGAGGCAACTCCCTATATTTCTTATGCAGAGTGGGTCTTCCTTGCTTTGTATATAATTGAGATACTCCTGAAAGTATACACTTACGAATCAAGGGCGTTCTTTGGCAAAAATCAGTTCTGGAACTGGTGAGTGGGGTGAATGTTTGTATTAACGGTAGTGTGAAACGTGGCGAGATCTTTGTGTCCAGCCTCTCAAGAACTGAAAGTCTTTTGGAGAGATGGGCTGCCTAACTCATGTGCCAGGGTGTAATTAAAATGATTGTACGCATCAGAGGACATTGTGCTCTTTCCTGGCTCAAAGCTGGCTCTGACAGAGGCTATTGTTCTCTGCCCTGCTCTGCTACCTCAGTCAAAGGCAACTCTGCAGCATGTGAAGATAGTGGCTGGGCAGAGGAAAGAGTTTTGCTAAACAAAGCTTTCCTGTCTTCCCGCACTACAGATAGTTTGAGATGGTGCAGGGCTGCCTGGCATAGATGTGAGGAAGAGGGCTTACCACTTTCATGTGTCATGTGGCAGCTTAAGCACCTATTCTCTGTTGCCACAAATCTAACAGCACTGCCTTCCCTCATGCTAGGTTTGATACCCTCATCATCTTCGCTGCTTTGACTGCAACGATACTTAATACCACCCTGAAATCGAGTAAGTGCAGCTTAAGCAGTCTGCATGCATCTGGGAAACTCGGTGGTCTTGAGTTGTCTTTTGCCGTCACCTTGGGCTTGGGAGGCTTTTTGACAGGACATTGAATTTTCCTATAGGGTTTCTAAGAACTAACACAGTTTTTTTTTCTTTTTTTTTTTTTAAATAAATACCTGTTGTTATAAACAGCGTTTAACAAGGACATGATCATAACAAATGTAAGAATATTCTTTATTTCTACACTTCCTTGCTTTTCTCCATAACAAAAAAAAACCCAAAAACCTTCTTGCTTTCTCAGCCACGAAGTACAACAGCCAACAGATCCTGGACATTGTCTTCATCTTAAGGGTCCTCAGGCTAATAAGGATCGTTGACAGCATTCAAAGGTAATGAAGAGAATGGGACAGGGGTATGGTTTTTGGGGCAGGCTGTGTCAGAGGCTGGCTGAGACAGTGCCTTGAGTTGCTCTGTATGGCTGTTTTGGACTGACCCCGGCCACTCAAAAAAGCATCCCAAGGCCTGGTGCCTGGTCTCAGTGTGCCTGGGAGGAGCTCAGTTGCTGCATCCTCTATGGAGACTTACTTGTTTATAAGGGCACGTGGGGACCACAGGCTGGATGGGGTGTGACAATAAGGAAGCATGGGCTTTAAAAGAGCCTCCCCATAGCAGGTGTTGTCATGAATCATTTGCTGTAGGTTCCGGGTCATCATGAATACGCTGATAAACATCGTACCGACAATGTTGACATTTGGTGGGCTGACTCTGGTAAGAAATCCTGGTATCTTAGCTCAAAGCACTCCAGTTTTACAGGAATGTCTTAAGTCCCACGCTTGTGCTGTTTCCAAGAGGATAAATGTAGATCTCTGGATGGCAGGCCTTTGAAACTGTAAGTGTCCATTTGATTCTTGGTCATTGCACATGTAAACATCTGCAAAGGGGTTGGGTTCCTGCTGGTTGCCAGGTCAGGACATCCTGCTTTGCTCCACAGGGCAGTGAAGATGTTCTGTGCAGTCTGGGCTTCACTCTGTAAGGATTCAAACTATGGTTTGGGCAAGAAGCCGAATGAGAAACCTGTTTCTCAAATAATTTCCTAAAAATAGATTTTCCTCTTATGATTTGAGAATATTTCACTTACATGTATTTGGGCTGTAGTTCTTGGCTTATTTCTGACTGGTAACTGCTCTTGAGTGGGTCTCTTGGACTCTATGCTGCTCCTCAAGAGCTTGTCATGTTGGTAAAAAATGGAAAACCTGCTGGAACTCTAAACTTGCCATGGGTCTTGCTGCTTGCTGGAAAAGCAGGCGATGGAGTTTCTTTTCCCAGGTTGTGTACTGTGTATTTGCTATTATTGGCATGGAGTTATTCCATGGGAAAATCCAGTTCTTCCCTGCAAATTCGAACGCTCCTTATGCACTGGAATGTGGGAACCCAGCTCTCAAGGATTCTCTGTTTGCCCGTGGGAAATACTGCAAGAACAACTTCAACAACTTTGTGTCATCCTTCATTGTCCTGATGGAGCTCACTGTAGTCAATCAGTGGCATGATATCCTTTGTGGTGGAAAGTCCAAGCTTGGTGATCCACGCTCTTCCCCTTGCGTTGCACACGCCCATGCACATAGTGCCAGACAAGAGAGAAATGGTCCCTGTAGAGGGTTTTGTTCAGAAGGTTGTTGGCTGGGCAGTGTTATCTGGTTCCTCCTGTAGTGCTCCTTTACAGCAAGATGTTCTCCTCCTTCAGCACTCTTTCCCTTAACTCCCATTATACTCTTTGCCAATGGATTTGCCAACGTGACGGTTCAGCCTGCGAAGCTGTATTTCATTGCCTTTCACATTGTGATGGTGATAATTATTGTCAAGTAAGTTTTGGGTTGCTCTTATCCATTTTGGAGGAAAGCGGGCTCTGCTGCTGGTCCTAGGGTGACACATGGTGTGACACTTAGAGACAGGCAGGACATGTGTCATAGAAGAATCTGCTGCATCTGCTCTTATCTCCAGTGAGTGCTGCTCTGCCTTAGACCTCTCCATTTCCAGCAGAGGAGGGGATGGAGGGCTGGTGAGTGGGTCTGGGAATACTGAGACAGTAGCTGATGCCCAAAAGCAGGGGGGATGCCAGTAAGGAAATGCTGCTGTGTAATTCTTCTCATCATTTCTTTCAGCATCTTTGTGTCATTCATTTTGGAAGCTTTCTTTGTGGAGTATTCCCTAGAGAAGAGTGAAGTAGAAACAGCCATTGAGCAGAAAATCCAGGAGCTGGGAATGGGAGTTCAAGAGTAAGCCTCCCAAAAGGGTTATGGTGGATGTGGCTGGCTTGGCACATCCGATGAGCGCTGTGGGACTGCAGGAAAATGCCACCCTCTGTCCCGAGGTGTGAGCTGAGACTCCTCTTCCTTGTCACAAAGTTCTTGCTAATCTATCGTGACCATGTAGGCTTGGTCTAGATGTTAGCAGAAGGCTACTCACGTTGGCCTTGTCTGCCTTGCTGAGCTCTTCTAGCCCAGGGTTGTTGCCCAGAGGACAGGAGAGGTGCTGGAGACTAACACAATGACTGGTGCTTGCCCTGCCCCAGAGAATCCATTGCTGCTGGGTACATGTGGCCCCCTGGGGTAAGATGTGCCCCCCTGGGGTAACTGCTGGTCCTTCTTGTGTAGGGATGAGTTCCAGGATGAACAGCTTCTTGATAACATGGAGAGTGCCGAGCATGACCTCGAGGGGGAAGGTGGAACAAAGCCACAGTCTAAAGGGCTGGTGTTTAAAATTGCCTCCAAACGTAAGTGCAGCCCTACAGCGTGCCCAGTCTTTGGTTTAAGAGGCTAAGGCTCAGAACTGTCCCTGATCATAGCACACCCTCTGGGGAAGCTCCCACGCGCTTCTGCTTTCCTTGGGTTATAAAAGCCACTAAAACCCAGCTGGAGATTTTTAGAGAACCGTGGACACTCAATGTTTGCTGTTTTTCTATTTTTGTGGCAACTCCTTTTCCTCTTTCCTGCCTAGACCCTCCTGCACACACTTATCTTCAGTAGCCAGTCTATGAAGATGCTGCCTTTGTGGCTGAGGTCCTGTTGTTGCCAAGAAAACTCGTCTTCTGCTTTTCTCCTTCCTGTATGCACTCTCTGTTCCTCCTGGCTTGGATCATGGGGTGACTATATGCTCCTTTCCTCTAGCTTAATGACTACTTTTTCTTTTGGATTTCTTGCTATACCTTAGCAGTTCCCCAGTCTTGTGCTTCTCAGCATGGCAGCTGTTTGGGATCACAAATCCCCTGAAGGGACACACAGCAATAGAAGTGCTTAAAATCTTAAAATGAAGGTCTTATTCTTTGCAAGCACTCGCAGTGCCTAAAAGTGTATGGGGTAAAATACCAGGGAACATAATTTGGGGTATTTGTTTTCTTGCCTGTTTAGTGTAAAACATGGGAAGTGGTCTTTGAGGAAGAGCTATCTTAAGGTAGCCACTTTCTGATGAGGAACAGGAATGGATGCTTACAGTGCCTTTTTTTTTTTTTTGGCCACCTGCAGGGTACAGGACGGTTGATGCTCTGCTCCAGCGTATGTTTGAGGCAGAGATCCCCCTTGAGGACGAAGGCCCTTCATTTGAAGAGATCTTAAACTTGTCACCCGCCCCAGCTGTACCCAGGGATCTGACTTCTGAGCGTGCAGCGTAAGGGGGGCAGTCGCCGAGGAGGAGCTAATTCTCCACTGCCTGGCTCTCAAGTGCTCCCTGGCTGGCGGCCTTCCCGTGTCTGGGGCCGGGTTACTTAGTGGAAGGGGCAGCTGGTGCCAGGAACGGCTTCATCATGTGAAGGAGTTTTATCCCATGAAAAGTACAGTATAAATGTTGAAACTGGAACTACTCTCATGGAAAGTAGATGGAGAGTGATGTATCTGACTGTGCCAGTCAAGTAACGGTGCCGTATTCAGTATGTTATGAAATACCTATTTCTTGTAACTGGAATCTTGTATTACAGCACTTTTATATGCCTATATGGACCGATGTAAGCAGAATTAAACAGCTCTTTACTATATTAAATTCAGCAGTCTGAAAAAAAATTACTAATTGTCACAGGATTGATAATGGAGGGGGGGGGGCGGGGTGTGCTGTATCATATCCTCGCTCTCTGGGCTGCTAACGGGCCTGAACCTGAAACAGGGACGGGACCTCCATGTTTGTTTGTAGTCTGAGCAAAGCCGAGGGCAGCTCTTGTCAAGACCAAGGTACAGCGAATGGCGCTGTCTAGACCTACCCTAGGCGACCTTCAGCTTTGCTAAATCGGAATTTAGTATTTTATGTAGTGATTATTTCCCGCCCCCCCCCCCCCAACCTTTTCTTGGGTCCCGCTGCCTCCGTCCCGGCCGCGCCCCGGGATGGCGGGAGCAGCCTCCGCCCGGGGGGGCGGGGCCGCGTCCACCCAATGGGATGACAGAGGAGGCGTGGTCTTCGGGCGGGATTGGCGGAGCGGGGCGGCCAATGAGAAGGCGGCGAGTGCCCGCGGCGCGCCTGCGCGGCGGGTTTGAATCGGCGGCGGCGGTTGGAGCGGCCGCAGGATGGAGGCGGCCGCGCGGTGAGCGGGGATGCCCCGTCTCAGGGCTGAGGGGCTCCGGGGGTCGCTGCCTGCAGCGAGGGCGCCGGGGATACCTGGAGCCGTGCGCGGGGGCGCGTTCAGGCGGAGAGACGGGTGCTGGGGGGGGGGGGCGGGGGTGCTAAGGGGAGGGGGGAGTGCGGGCCTCGGCCTGTGCCCCAGGGCGCTTCCCCTCAGTGAGGGCTGTGGTGGTCCCCCCTCAGCCTAGCCTGACCTGCCCTGTTGCCTTGCAGGAGCTACGAGGCTCAGATACGGAACTACCAGGGGACTGACCCGCTGGACCCATGGGACAGGTCAGCGCGCCCCAGGCCCGGCTGTTAGCATAGCTGCTGCTGGCGCACGACAGAACTGTAACTTGCTCGAGTGTGTTTCAGGTACATGCAGTGGGTAGAAGGATGTCTTCCCCTTCAAGAAAAGCAAAACCGCTTGCCCAGTCTCCTGGAGCAGCTTGTGAAGGTGTTCGTAAGCGAGAAGAGGTACCACCAAGATCCAAGATTTATTAGCTACTGTATTAAGCTGGTAGGTGTGTGCTTTTTTCGGAATTAAGCTTTCTTGAAAAACTAAAGTTGTCCCCACCGTTCTGTAATTCTATGACTGCAAAGAGCTGTGGGAGGAAAAGGAGTCCTCAGGGATGTGGTGTGGAATTCAGATGTATTGCTCGTTCCAAGCTCTGAGAACTTTTCAGTCTTGTTGAAGGATAGCATATTTTTTTAAAACTCTTATTAAGCTGTTTAGCTTGTAAAAGGTGTCTTATCTATGAACTGGTTTTAACATTAGAAAATAATGCCTTCTTACAATGGTAACAAAGAAATTGTTACTGGATTTTTTGCTTGCAGTTTCCTTGGATGTTTTTGAAAGTGCTTATGCATCTTTATCTTCTGCAGGCAGAGTTCATCACTTCTCCTTGTCAGTATTTTGATTACCTGTATGGACAGGGAATTGGTGCAAAGGTGTCTAACTTCTATGTTGCTTGGGCTCAGCAGCTTGTAAATGAAGGCAATGTGCAGTATGCAGCAGCTGTCCTTCAAAAAGGACTTCACAACCAGGCACAGCCACGAGAGAACTTGCAACAGCTGTATTGGTAATTCTGATGTGTCTTTTACTTGTTGAGCTATTCAGATCACCTGTGGTTAATTTTTTTTTCTCTTGTGTGCATATGCCCTGTGCTGTAGCAGAGGTAGACCAATGATGAATTTTGTGAAAGGTAGATATAAGCTTAACAATACTTCTTTGCTGTTCAATGTTTGTTGGGTGTTTTGGAGGGTGTATTGAGAAAAAATAGCGTGTCTTCAGTGAAGTAGGGTCCAGAAAGAAAATCCCTTAATATAATTGATTCATTTCCTGTTTAGTCTCTGATAAGTAGATCTGGAGTATAAAGGTGCATAGCCCATCCTGCTTCGGGCAGCCTGCCTTGGAAATACTGTGTGTGAGCTTTATTACTTGGAAGCTCAAGCAAGTTGACCATGCTAATGACGTTTTCAAGTTAGGGACATTTGCATGCTTTCCAGAGTGCATTAATTGGCTGTAGCTCACCCTGTAGCTGCCTGTGCTTCTCTTGACACTGCCGGTTGAACGCATGCTTCAGCTGCTGCTTGACTTGGACCCCTTTTTATTTTGGTTGGTGGCTGTAGCTGGAAATGCAGTGAGATCAGATATCAAATTCCTGATCTGAGCTTGATTTTTTAGCCCTCTTTGGGGATATATTGACAATAATATGTATATCCAGCTTCTTGTGCTTATCCTACAGTACTTAGCTAAGAGGGGGTGCCTGTCGGAGTTTAGCATTTAGCTGTTGAAAGCACTAGAGTTGGTGCTTATCGTAATGATATGTGTTCCCTCCGGTGATGATAAAACAAGAACCCGATTTCCATATACTGCTGCCTATTACAGGCTTTTTTTTTGTTTTTGAGAATGTGAAGTTAACAGGATATGTTCATACACAATAAGAAGTGTCCTGTAACTCACCTGAGTGTTTTAGCGTTATTTTTCAAGACACGATGACCGTACAAGGAAATGAAAGGTTTCTGGGAGGTGGGGAGGAATGAGGGACAGGTGACTTAATGATAATAACTGACATTTCTTGCAATTTAGCTGGCTGCAGAGTTATGATCCTCGGAATCCTCCTTTGCCAGGTGAGGCTAAAGATACCTGCTTGTGAGCCGTAGCTCAATTTGACAAATCTTTTACCTTCATCAGTGAGTTTTGTCACTGAAGAAAATAAATTTCATGCAGAAACTATTTTTTTTTGTGTCCTGTTTTCCTGGCTGTATTTAAGATTCATAAGGGGAGTGTATTCAAAATGAGGTATTAGTTTTCCAGTGCTTAAATTGTATAGAAACTCACAAATGAGAAAATTATTTCTACCCATTAATGCAAACCTATATTATCTGTCCCAGGTACTGCTGTTATAAAACCACTTCAAACTTCACATGCTGCAAATCAAATGGCTCCTCGAAAAGATGTTTCAAGTCTTAATGACTCAGCGTCTGCTTGCAAAAATCAGGTAAATGACTATTAATAAGCACCTTCGGTGTTGTGGGGAAGAATGTGGAGCCCTCGCATAAAATTTAGATTGATGAACTTAACTCAATAAGAAAGATAAGATATACTAACTATATCTGGTGGGTTTTATGCTGTAAGCTTCGTGTCTTCATGGAAATATCTCAATTAGGAAACATTGGGACCCAGTTTTTTGTCACTTGACACATTTCCAGAATCACAGATTAAGAGTGATCCATCCAGCTGGTTAGCATTCTTTGGAGGAATAATCTCAATAGATTTTCTGCCAGTCATGCTTCTTGGAAATTGTCTACACTGGATTCTCATGAAATTCAAGTTACTTCTTTAAATACTCTCTTTAAGGACAAACAAAAAATAATGTTAGAGGAAGAGAAGTTTCCGGGCTGGTCCTCGGTGGGATGATGGCTTCTTGTAGAAGTCAGTCTGTTGAGCTAGGCAATGACTAGGAGATGACTTTAGCACAGTTCATGAGTCCCTCTGTAGCTTGCCAGGTCAGTCTTTAACAAGTTCCAGCTGAGGTTCTGTTTGTACCTTGTGGAGATCTTGAACTGACTTTACAGTCCAGATCCTGTCACCCTGTAGTCGCCTTCCTTCAACCCCTTCCCCACAATAAAACAACAAAAACAAAACAAAAAAATCCAAAACCAAAAAAGAACACCACCACCCCTACTACTTGTAACTCATTTTAGCTGAGTACCAGAATGCAGCACTCTTTCTTTTGAGGTCTGGCAAAGCTAGTTGCGATTCTTCACGGCCTTTCTGGCACAGTCAGATGAAAAGTGAACGGGGAGTGAAATTAAAGACTGTGGGTAGGAAGCTGATGTAACCTTTCTTAACTTGGTTCTGTTTTCTAAAGCGCTTGTGACTTTGAGTTTGGTATTGCTTGCAAATACCAAAAAACGTCTTGGATGATGGAGTAGAGCTTAAAACTTATTATGTCTGCTGCCTGTTCCTTAGCCCTGAGGTTGGTTAGTTTGTCAAAGAAATTGGATGAGGCTACCCAGTTTGTTCTTAACAAACCCTAGTGTTCTATAGCTTACATTCCTGTTTTTTGAAATAGTAACTGCCTGTTCAACTATTTCCAGTGTCCTTCTGGACTGCAGTTTCCAGAGCTACATCTCTCTCGGTTCTCTGGGATCATGTTTGTCTTTCAAAAGCTCTCAGAGATTATAGCAAGCTGTTATATGGCTACTTCTTCAGGATAAACTTCCTCAGGCTCTGATGACTTGCGGAGCTCTCTTTCTAATTTATTCTTGCCATGCTCATGGTCTGGATTGTCATCTCTTCAATCAGCATTAGATATCAGGACCTTCTTGGTTGCTGGTCTTGTCAAAATGGATGGTTAACTATAATATTGGAATTCTTTCTTTTTTTTAATTTTATTTTTTATTTCCCCTGCCCCGTTTTAGGGTCCTGATTCTGCTGGTGCTCAGTTCTGGTCTTCTGGTGGAAGAGAAGAAGTGTAAGTGTTTGGATTTTTTTTTAAAGTCATGCTGTGGGAAAATTAACATGCTCCCAGAATAAATCCAATAAACTTGGATAGAACTTTTTCTTATTTTTCCTCACAGAAAGTATGTTACGTACATCTCCAAATCTGAAGTTCTTCCTAAGTCATCATCTGCTGTCATCGAATGTGAGCAGGTTGCAATGTATGATAAAAACCTGCTTATATGCGAAGGCTCTGAACTTTCATTTGAGGAGCTAAGAGCCAAGAGATACTTCAAGAAATATGAGCGCCTCAGAAGACAGCAGGAATGGGGTATTCTTCTCTTTCCGCCTAGCTATTTCATAAGCATGCTCATATTCTTGGAAAACTAGTACTTTGCTGCATTCGTTTCTTTTCAGCTTCTCTATTGAAGCCTGAAAACTTTCTCAAAGCCCAAGCTAGCATCCCCGTACAGAAATAGGGTGGGGTGAGCTTGGAAGCATTGGGTAACATGCCAAACAACTGACATGGATATTTACTGCTCATCCCTTGGGTTTGTCTTTTGAAACTTAGGTTGTCATAAAGAGTGGCCCTCCTTCTGTGGAAACAGGAGGGAAGTGTGAGCAGCTTCGTATTTATAGAATCATAGAATGTGTTGGGTTGGAAGGGACCTCTAAAGGTCATCTAGTCCAACCCCCCCTGCAGTAAGCAGTATTAGTTACCCTGATGTGAGCTCTAACTGTGGCTCTCTGACACTTTTAATTCAAGATCAAGAGTGTCTTGGTTCAGAAGGAGCCCAGAGTATGCTATAAACTGCCTTATGGTTACATATGACGCCACAATTTGCCCAAGTCAATGAAGGGCACACTGCAGCAGAGCAGCACTCTGTCTTCACTTGGCCTTCCTGGCAAATGTAGCTGTGGGATGCCGCTTGTATAGTCAGTGGTGGCGTGCTCGTAGCTGGGATGGTCTCAAGGCAAAGTTTGTAATCTGAGGTAATACTTTTGTCTGGTGAATGATGACGTTTTGGAGAAAAAGCAGTAGGCTTTCAAATAGACGAATTAGGTCTTACAGAAGCAAAACTAAAACTGACTGCAAATAAAGAGCAGCTGCTGAGAAGGGAGTTAGTTGTGTATCTGACCGTTTATGGTGGGGGGGAAACATTGCCGGCGGATGTTGCTGGATGAAAGAATTAATTATCTCGTTTGGTAATGGAAGAAATGGATAAGTTGTTGTCAGTGGAACAAGGAGAGATTCAGTGGGAGGGAAGATGGTAATGCATTTTTAAAACAAGTGTTTGAGTTCTGGATTTTTCTTTTTTTTTTGGTTTTTTTAATCCAGTAGTTTTGTATGATGATTCCCAGCAGAGGCAGCTCTTCCTTTGGGGACAGCAGGCTCCATCCCCACCCAGATTTTACCAAAGGGTCATATTGGTAGAATCTTTCAGTTATGGTTTCCTTTTGTGCTGAGGATGGGTGCCACTAGCGTGCTTGCAGCAGCACGGAGCCTGGCACCACAAGCGCACGCGAGGTGAGAGGTAGGCTAGCCTGTGAACTCTGCTAAATAGCATTAGGGATGCCCCTGGTTACCCAGCCAGTGCTGAGATAGTGCTGTGTAGTCTTCCCTTGAGGGATCAGGAGTGAGAGGTTAGACACTGAGTCCTGTGGGAAATACCTGCTTCATTCAAACCTGTCCCTCTAGATCTGAGTGTTGTCCTGCAGTCGCACAGACTATATATATATATATATATATATATATATATATGCATTCTAAACTCAAGCAGCTTGTAATGTCTGTGTTGAGCAACTCGTTTGGATACTGATTAACTGTTTCACTTCCTATCATTGTTTTATCCTTAGAAGAAGAAGAGAGAGACTCCATAAGGAAAAAAGAGTCAGCTGTCCTTGAACTGCAAGCCCTGCAGCAGAAGCTGGAACAGCTCACCCAGCTCACCAAAAGCTTGGAGGAAACTAGACTGGAACCAGCATCTACAACGTCAGGTGAACCAAATAAAACAGTGGTAAGTATGTACTAGGATCAATAGAAGGAGTCTTCATGAACGTATCTCATAAAATTTAACCATGCTTTAGACGGGAATCAGAATAGTTTGCTAACCAAATCTGGAAGTCAAGGCTGCAATACTTGATTAGTACAGATACCTGGTATAATTTTAAATGCTTGATGAACTATATTTTAATTGTTAAACTCAAAAGCTTGTTTTTGCTTCGCTGTGATTTGGTTTTAGTTGCATATGAAAGTTCTGTTATGCATGAAAAACTGTTCCAGTTATGCAGAAATAAAAGGGAAAATGGCAATGACTATACTTGAGGTGTATTTTTGAGCATAAAAGAACGTTTCTTTTCTCTAAAGGTGCATCCGCGCGTGACACCCGGTGCAGCTCTACAGCAGAACTGGATGGCATCTTGTCAAAGTTCAGACCTGCAAAATGCCCAAGGTCTGGTGCCAGTCCAGCCTCAATCAAGTACTGTATCATCCACTGCTCTTACACTGCAGTCAGTGAAACCTGTTGGCTGCCAGATGACATCAACCTCCCTGTGGGAAGCAACATATAAGAAGGATGTGGTCAAAGCACAGCTAGAGTTTGGAGAACTCCAGAACAGTTTGTTACGCCCTCCATTCAATAACGTTTCGTCTCAGGAACGGGCACATCCTGACTCGTCTCTTAATTGGAGCACTGGAGAGCAGTATGTATAAACAAGCTAATTCTTTCTCTGCAAATTGTCCAGTCTTCAGTATCTACACTTCAGCTGAGAGTTAACTAAAAAAAATTATTTATTTCTCTTCTGAAGTAGCCTGTAGAAACCAATATTTAGACACGGATCAAACTTATATAACTTACAGTCCTCATCTCACATTTTAATTCCTTTAATGTTGTGTTTTAATTTTAATGACCAAGAGGAAATTTAGTGTGTAAACTGAAGTAATTATTCAGCATTGCTGTCACTGGCATGCCTGAAATAAACAGCAGGTTATGCTTAGTTCATGCAGATCCCATGTGTTACATCTTGGCCGCAAAGGCCTCCAGAGAAGAAAAAAAGTGCTTGTATTTATCTTCTGTGCTCTTGCTTGTGTGACTCAGCTAATGCAGGAAACAAGACTGGGGGCAGAGGGAGAAACCTCGGTTGGCAAAGCAAGCGTGGCTGTGTAGGCTTGGCCAACAAGAGGAAATGGAACCAGTTGTCATTCACTTATATTATGGAGTTACTTGGAGGCAAACTGTATCCAAGAAGAGTATGTAATGCCAGCATTTTAACCTTTTTAAAGGACTCTGCCTTTCAGGTTTTATACCTATTGGCAACTGTATGAGAAAATTTCTGGGGGGCAATCTCAATATTCTAAAGGGTCTTTGACTTACTCTGTTGCGTGACTAGAGTCATTCCTAGGGTGAAAAAAGTAGGATCACTAATTGCTGTCTGTCTGGGATGTTTCTTTTGTTCTAGGCTGGGGAAGGCCTCCGTATGGCGTAAGGTGCAGTACTCTTTAAGTCCTGAAATGAAGCTGGAATTCAAATAATAGCTTTTATTTCAAACTAATGTTATTAATCTTTCCTTTGAAGGCACCCTAACAAGCAATCCACTGGAGAAAATACTTCTGTGGACACGAAAGAAGGTACTAAGTCCAGTTTTGGTAAAGACTGGTGCTTTTGGTAGACTGTTACTGGCTGGGGATCAATAGCATGTGGCTTCTAGTTCCAACTGTAGCTAAGCTTTTTGGCTTTCCTAACTCCACGCCATTGCTTGGGCAATGTCTGTATATCCCTTCCATGGAGCCAGTCCCTGTTTCCACCTTCTGTGCAATTCCTTTTTGTTTGAGCTTAGCTGGGGGTTTGCTGTTTGTCCTTGTTGGCTTCCTGCCTGCTTGACTTTCTGTATCAGAGTGGATCATTTGGAGTCCTCAGAGGCCACCCAGCTGTCCGAGGTCCCTCTTGCTCTTCAGGGCAGTCTGCATTGGGAACCTGCCAAGCAGATCTCTGAACAAGCCAAAATCTGCTCTCCCAAAATTCTGGGTTGTCATTCCGCTACTTATCTTGTTTACTTCTCGTACTAACATTTTGCTAGCTCCTGAACTGTTAATAAACAATCCCAGGCTACTTCATCAATGATCTTGCTGTTCTCATTTCTAGCGTCAAGGGTTGGAAATTCCTCCTTTGCTTCTGTCAATGCTTCTCAAGCCACCCCAAACACCTCACTGGGAGGAGCGATGCAGGCAACACCATTCAAAGTGCAACCTTCACCTACAGTTCATACGAAGGAAGCATTGGGTAAGCATCCGGAATAACATGTGAGTTCCGCTGGAATTAATGGGATCTTGCCTGGTAATTTTAGTGGCGCTGAATCTATAAGGAGGCTACCTAGTGATGGGCGTGTCCACCGTTCAATCAAAGAGGAAGATTTAAATTGGTACTCTTCTTTTGTGATTGTCTGGATTTTGACCAGAAATGGATGCTTTAATAACGTCCCATCAGCCGTATCCTGTAAACTCCTGGATAAGTCACTGGTGGTACACCTGCCAGGCTTCTTTGGGCAGCATGTCCTCTGAGCTGCTCTGGTCAGTACTGTCAGGGACTCCTGTTTCTGAGATGGTGACCTACAATGGACTGATGTGGAAGAATGTTAACTGCTACCATGTAGCAAACTGCTGCAGCTGAATATATATCTTTAAAAATAATAAGTAAAAAAAAAAGCTTATGATATTCATTAGTCTTCCAAATATTTAGGATCTAATATCTAAGAAGATAAAGGAGAATTTGGTCCTTTGGGAGGACTTGAAATCTCATCTTGGAGAAGAAAGAAAAAAAAAAAAAGTCATGGTGCCAATGTATTGGACAACTTGGATCTTCCTGTTTCTTCAGTTGTCTGGAGTGTTTAAACGCAATCCGAAGGAATAATTGGTTATATTGGCACTTGACAAATGATAATAATTAATTAGCATTTGACTTGACTACTACAGAATGGAAAAACCTCTGAAAATTTCTTTTCTTATACTGGGGGTTATATTCTAGTGGTTTTTTTATTTCTTTCTTAGGATTACTCATGGGTATGTTTCAAACGCCCATCTTGCCTGAACTGCCTTCTCTTAAAGAAAGCCAGGATCAATTTGAAGTCTTTTGCCGAAAAAGTGGTAAGTACGACTTATTTTTTCAGTCCATGATATTTCACTCCTTTATTTTCTATTTACTGCTCCCACCAGTCCTCATAATTTTGAGATAAGTAGTTCTTTGATTAGGTGTGAAGAAGCTGCTTATTTCCTGATATTGAATCTAATTTATTGACAGATTCTAAATTTTGATGCACAGTCTGAAAACAGCAGAAGCACTTCACCGTTAGCAAGCCTATTAATGTGTGTATTAAACACGTTACTGCTCTGGTATTTAAACCGGAACTTTGAAAACGGGTCAGCATATGAGTAAAGCTTTTTTCTAAAACATTTTGCAGGCTGGGTGTTAATACCTGAATTGCTATCTTATCGTAACAGTTAAAATTGTCTGAAAACCAGGCAGTAGCAGTGGCTTACCAGAGTGAGCACAGAGATATTTCACAACTAGTCAGATGCAGCCAAGAAGGCTTCTGTACTTCTGGCCAGTCTTGGTTTTGGAATGGAAAAATCTTCCCCGTTTCCAAGAGCTTTTAGGAGAGATGAGTTGTGTGGCAATTCTGAGGATGCTTCTGGTCTAGCTGGATGTAGCCATGACCATCATTTGCCTGGTTAGGGGTGCAAATGTGACTATTTATATAATCTTTGTTGGGTGAAGATAATATTGGTTATCTTTTGTTTTTAAGAGCCTGACGGAAGCCTGAAAGCTAATGTTGCTGCCCCTGTCATGCCTGCGTTTGCTATCTTTGAAGATGAGAATGAAAAAGAGAACAGCGGGTAAGGAGAAAAAAACCTTAACAGCTGAGTTCAGTTTATTAAGGATTACATATAGGATTGATTCTGTTCCGTGTAATTTTGTTGTGACTGTATTTGCCGTATTGGGGTAGGCTTGAATACAGTCACTAGCAGCTGCGTGGAAGTGGCATGAGAAAGCTGTAGCTGCTTCTCTGTGGAATTGCGCAACTTTCCTGTTTGGACAGTGTGCTTGAGATGCTTAATTGTCTCGATAACTGGATAGCTTGTTTCTTTAAGCTACTGCAACTTCTCTAAGTATCCGCCAATGGGATTCTTTTTAAAAAAATAAATAAATGTAAGAACAAGTCTTTATTATGATCAGTCTGCCTGGGAAAGTTTCTGGGGGAGAGCTATTCTAAACTACCTGTTTTGTCAGGGTCCCGCAGCATAAAAACAAGCCAGAAGAGCCCAGAACTGTTGGAGAACGTCCCTTGACTGACTGTACAGTGGGTACAGAAGTGAGTGTTTGGTCTTATTGCAAGAATTAGCCTTGAAAATGGGTTATGTAGTTATAGGGGATGTCAGAGGCAGTTGTATTTACATTTGTTCTACCCCAATCCTGCAACACTCTTATGAATGATACCTAGCTGAAGTCTAGATGCTCTTTCCCATTTCCTGACAGTGGGATGAACTTTTTCAGTTGTCAATTTTTGCAAAACTTCTAGGAGCTTAATAGCGGAGACCTCTATTCCCTAGAACAAAGCCGACTGCAGTTGATGTGCAGATTTGGCATCTGTTTGGGGGAGGAAGGACAGGGAGCAAGAGGCACTTAATGTTCTAATAACCACCTAATAGTTTTCATAGCCAAGGAGATGCATAAAACTTAAGGCTGTTTGGATATAAGTGATCACTAAGTAATGGGCTTTTTAGGACTCCTACGGCATTTTTTTTTTTTTTTTGCCTAGCATTTTGCTGCGATACTGATTATTGCCAACATTCAGGTCTGATACAAAACTATGTAAACCTGTGATTTGGGTTATATTGCCATTCCATTATTTTTCTAATACTGTAAGTTGACATAGGCAAACTCAATATTATTGATACTGACTGCAGAGGCTGCTGGTAGGTTACAGTGGGGCTCTGGCAGGGTAGTTTTGATGGCTTAGTTTTAAATCTATATTTTTTTCCTGTCTAGGAAGAAACAGGGACACCGGAGTTCTTGAGGGATGATTATACAGTGTGGAATGTACCAAGTAATAATAAAACATTAGCTCCCAGTCCAAACAACACAAGAGACTTTGCACGAGCTGCCCAGCTTGTATCAACACCATTTAATTACCTGTCGGCACATTCCCGACAAGCTTTGGAGGACAAAGGTAAAATAATGAATACTTCAGGTTGAGAGCTTCTAATTCAATACTGCGTAACTCCATTTCTGTGCCCTGATTACCTCACAGCCCTTGCTGAATACCACATAGGCATGACTTCCACTGCTGCCACCTCTGAGTATGCATTCCTTGCAGAACAGCAGCTGGGAGCATGGGCTGGCCCAGCACATAAAATTGCCAAGAATTTTTAATTGGGAGAATAGGAGAAGGTGGTGAGGAACAAAAGAGGCTTTGTGCTGTAGAAGTACTCTTCTGAACTCTTCCAAGGGGTTGTAAATAGTCAAAAAATTGACTGAAGTCCCAGCACCACCTTCTTCTGGGGGCACCTTTATGTTTGTCTGCCCCTGTCTAATCTTGGAATACGCTCCCTAAAGAAATCAAGCTGTTGTCTTTCCTTATATATTTTAAAATAGCCTTGTTCAGTTCTAGCTCTTGTGATACCGTAGCAACTTTCCGAGTTGCAGTGTGACTTAACCTTCCTGTCTTGGTAAGAGTACTCTAAGTGGGCTTGCCTTTGTGGAAAATAAACATTTGCTATTGTTGCTACTCCTTTTGTTCAGCCTGTGGGGATGGCTTGCCGCAAATGGATTTGGAGTTTTCTGGAGAACTGCACAAACAGACAAAAACTAAGAAGCTAAGGTATGTCATGACTTACTGAAATTTTCAAGGCTTGAGAGTGCTGGGCAAATCTTTACCAGAGCAGGCAGGTCTGCTATGCTGCTCTTGAATCAAGTTTTCCAAGTAATCTAGAGCTGTTGTATTTGTGTCAGACTGACTCTGCTTAGCACGCATCTCAGCATTTTGAGGAGTCACACGAGCCTGGGTATGGTGGTAATGCCCCTGAAAATGGTCCGAAGATTTAAGTTTTCTGACACTTCTAAATTAAAAGTTAACTGTCCGGAAAGTTTTAATGGCTGTTTATTCAAAACTACTGCTTTCTTATCAATACTGGCTGAACTTATTGGCCAATGGACTTGAAAGTTGTTAGACTATGGATAGCACAGTATGACCAGATCTTATTTTCAAGAAATATCCATTTTATTAATCTTAATGTTGGTTATGGCCAAAGTTGCAAGTGCGGACATTTGACGTATTTTTGCTTACCGAAGATGCAAAAATACCATGGCAGTACTGTCAATTAATAATATTTTGTTTTAAATATGTAGCCCTGCTCTTGAACACGTTGCAGAACACGGAGAGCTTCAAGAAAATGTCTTGAAACAAGGAGATGTTACAGCTGCTTCTCAAAGATTACGTGAGCAGACTGCCATGAGCAGAACTGAATATTCCTTGTCTGTTGGGGTGGACAGAATTTCCCACGAAAAGCCGTCTGGAGTTGGGCAGGACAGGACAGCCCCGAGCGTTAGAGCTGCAGGTACAGAGCATTGCCTACAGTTTTCTTCCATCAAGTCCAAGAGCGGAGCAGTGTCGTCTTCTTGCAGCAGTACTTTGTTCCAACATTGAAGGTAGTCGCTGCAGTGAGCAAACTGTCTCACAGCTCCTGCAAGGAGGTCGCTGCATATGTAGAACTGATGTAAGGAAGGACAAGTGTGGGTCGTACCTGTATTACATGATGCCAAAGATATTGTGAAGTAAAGGAGTACTCAGGAGTACCTAAGGGTTCTTTGCTAGTTGAGGCTCAAATACTATACTTCAGAAACTCTGTTTTCAGCTTGCAATAAAAAATATTCCCGGGCAACTTTAACAGAAGGCATAGGTATAAAATCTGGATTGTCAAAATTAAGGAATACTTCATTTATCCCTCTTTGATTTTTGTGTTGTGTCTTTTTGTTTTGTTTTGTTTTAATCAGTGATACCCATTCAAGTATAGCTTGTGTTACCCCTTTGAAATGACAGTTTTCTTATACCTTAATTATTTTTCTTCTTTCCATGAAGTCCTTGTTGAAAACCCTTGGGATAAGGAATTGATTTGCAAGTTCCTATCGGAGCTTCCTAAACCGCTCCACACCTATGCCAACTACTTTGAATGGAAATCTACTCTTCCATCCATCATACTGAAGGCTGAACTGCCACTGGGTAAGAGCTACTTCAAACATTTCACTTTAAAGCATTTCCGAAGTTTGTCTGGGAACCTCTGAAGTATTTTTTTTTTAATTCAGTTTACTTGCACGTGTATCCAGATAGCTTCCAGATTATCTAAAACTCAGATTTGAAATTATACCTGTTTTTCTGTTTGTCTTTTGTAGCATAAGCATTTTTGATTAGGCATTCTGAGTAGGGGAATTTTCCTAGTTTTCCTTTCCTGGTAATCTGTGACACAACTCTCCAACTTTGTATAGAGCAGCAGTCCTGTGTCAACAAAATCTGTATGACAGTAATTGCAACATGCTTGTATGACTTAAACACTAGTGTTTACTTTTTAAGGAATGCACTTTGGAATTTGGTTACTTCCAGGGCGTCAGGCTAAAATAGAAACACTGATTTTTATTTTTTTGGTTGGGTTTTTTTTTTTCTATGTGCGTGTGGCACTACGCAGCGCTCTTGTTCTCAAGAGTGAGTACAGTCTCTCTTCTATGGAAAGGCTGGCTAGCAAGAAGAGACTTGTAGAGAAAGCCTAGCACTAGAGTTAAAGCAATAACTTAGGCTGGTGCTTTTTTCTTTTTTCTATTTTATTTTTCTGAGTGGTGATGTCTCTTCTGAAGTTTGCAAGCAGGACTTAATGTTGTTAATCTCTTAAAGGTTCCGGCTCATTCCACGTGGACTGCTTGGTTGGACAGGGAGCTTTTGCTCAAGTGTATCAGGCTTCCATTCTGGATGCAAGTAACCCTAGAAACAATCAGAAAGTAATATTCAAGGTAAATAGTGTTGATTCAGAATAGCTCTGCTGGAAAATTCGTGAGTCTTATAGTAATGACACCTACCCTAGGTGGATTCTGATGAGTTTTCTTATTTATAAATATGAAGTAAAGCATATTGGTCTGTCCTCAAAGCCTCAGATTGGGTGCTGTTGTGCCTGATTCATTCTGCACGGGGAAGTTATTTATCCTTTTGAGTCAACTTGCCTCTTCATCTTCTCATGATAAAGGAGTCACCAGTATCCTAAGGAGTAAGACTTACAGGCAGGCTATCTTTCTCAGCTGAACAAAGGCAGCTACTTATGCAAGTGCTCTTAGTACACAGTAAATGAAAATGTGTGTGGATTGATGATAAAATTCCTCTTGCTGCTAGATACATGCTCACTAGTTTTCTACAAGCATTTTTGCACTTTGTGCAGCCAGCCCGTTTGGTGGCAGCTGGCTATTACGTAGACTTTGCTGGGTGATACCTCTCTGGTATAGTTTTATTAATAAACACACTTGTCTTGATGGCGACTGTAGATTGAGCAGCTCCCTCGCTGCTCTGCTGTGTCTCGTTCCACGCTGCTTCAGTACAGGAATGAGCAACAGATGACAGCATGTGTTTACACCAGAACCGCTGCCAAGAGGAAAGTCTGTGCAACTGCGGGGTCAGCTTAGTCCAAGAGGGTTATACCAGGTCACGCAACCCTGCCTCTGCTGCTGGCTGGGAGGGCATGTGTGCCGTCACTACAGCCTGGCTGAAACGTGCTTATGGGATTGAGTTGACACCCACACCCCCACCCTTAGCCTCTCCAGATCAGATCTATCTTTGGAACCTTTTTGTGCATCTCCGTTCCAACATTTAATCTTTCGGGGGGAAAAAAAAAAAAGGTTTTCGTGTTAACACCTTAACTGAGAGCTTCCTAGCATGTAAAGATAACTTTAGGTTTTTTTGAGCATCAGATATTCAACATAGTGGGGGAAATAGTAGGGGAAGGAATCGGAAGGGTTTTCCTGTTCTGACTTCAAAAGCCTTTTCTCTTACACAAAATGTCTGTTGCCAGCAGAAACATCAGTGTTGCAGAAAGACTGACATTTTAAAAAACACAAAGGACTGTGTAAGCCAGCGTGGAATTGTGGCGTGTAATTGAAGTCTTGAATCAAGAAGATTAATCATTGACTATTGACCTGAGGTTAATTACTGTAGATATAAGTATTTTATTTGGTCAAGAGGAAAAATGCCTAGTCGGCCATTAAAAAAACCACAAACAAACAAAAAACCCCAACCTGAGAAGAACTTCTGCTTTAATGCTAATAGATTTTCCTAGTAAATCAGTTTTTTGGTTACAGGTCCAGAAGCCTGCCAACCCTTGGGAGTTTTATATAGCAACACAACTGGTAGAAAGGCTTGATCCAAGTATACACCATCTCTACATCCACTTTTATTCTGCTCATTTCTTTCAAAATGGAAGCATTTTGGTTGGTGAGCTGTACAACTATGGAACGTTGCTGGTAAGTGTGATCAGCTTGTTCTCTGGAACACGTATATTCTTTTTGGAGTCCTATTAATTACAGTATTCAGGTGTCTCCTCTACTCTCCACTTTATAGACCTTCATTCTGAACATATTCTGTGTTTGTCAACACGGACGTGTAATCCATACAGAGTTGTTTCTGTGTAGCTGATGGTTCTTCCCTATCTTTTTGTTTACAGAATGCCATAAATATTTACAAAAAGCTTCCTGAGAAGGTGATGCCTCAAGCACTTGTAATCTACTTTGCTGTAAAAATTCTTTATATGGTGGAACAGCTCCACAGCTGCCAAATCATTCATGGTGACATTAAGCCTGACAATTTCATACTTGGAGAAAGGCAAGTATTTCCCTTTGCTACCTGAGATGCCAACATATTATGATATCACGGCCTTGATACTTACATGATCACTTCATGTCGTCATGACTGAAGGTTTCTGGACAATGATAGATGTGACATAGATGGTCTCTCTCATGGCTTGACGCTCATTGACTTGGGACAGAGTATAGACATGAAACTATTTCCTGAAGGAACCGCATTTACTGCGAAGTGTGAAACATCTGGATTTCAGTGTATTGAAATGCTGACGCAGAAACCGTGGAACTACCAGGTATGAGGTTGCATAGACAGCCTGAACGTTTGGAGCTCACTGTATGCATCTGTTGTGAATAAATGGAGTATAGAGACGTTAGGGTTTTGCACTAGAGTTGTAGCTTCAGCTTGTTACTTTAAAAACACGATCCTGAACACTCTTCTTACGGAGCTTGCCCTCTTGGCTCCACAGAGTGTTTTTCAGCTGATTTTTAGTGCTCTCAATACATTTTTAATATGAGACTTGTTTATACTTTGTTTAGACTGACTACTTTGGCGTTGCAGCAACGATCTACTGCATGCTCTTTGGTACCTACATGCACGTGAAGAATGAAAACGGTGTCTGGAAGCCTGAGGGAAGCTTCAGAAGGTTGGTGTCGAATCTTTTCAAAACCCTCCCTTGTCTAGAAAGATGTGGCATTAGTACCAGGTTTCTCTGAGGTTAGTTTCTGGCACAGCACTTAGTGTTTCTTGCAATTACTTCCTCATGCCCTATGAACTGTGGGTTCAGTGCATGGGAACTGCTTCATAAAATTCACTGACTTAAGGACAGGAAGTGTTTCAGCAGTGGACGTGGCAAATTGCACAGCGTCCTCGGCTTCTTGCTGCCTGGAAGGAGGAAACGACTAACAAGGCAAAATCCCACTGGCTCATTAAGCAGCACGCCGCAACAGAAGCTGCGTTACGTTACAGCGATGTCTGCAGTTGCTCCAGCCTGTAACTGGGGAGGGAGCAGGGCAAATACAGGAAATGGTATTTATTTTTTTTTAATAGCTTACATTTAGAAATTTTTTGATGCGCTTCTGTTCCTTTGCAGGTTTGCCAATGCTGACTTGTGGAAAGAGTTCTTTGAGAGCATGTTAAACATCCCCAATTGCCACAGCCTGCCTTCTCTAGGAGTTTTGCGCAAAAAGCTGACAGACTTATTTTGCAAGTCATATGCAAAGGAAATAAAGTTAATTCGGAACAGATTTGTTGTGTTGCTCATAGAACACAAACGGTCACGAAAATAAGCATTTAGTTTGCACAGTTACGGAGGACTGGCGTTTTATTGATGTGAAATCTTTTTGTAATAACTTGCTATAAAAATAAACGTTCTTAGGGTTGATAACTTGCATCTTCCTGTGCTTTTGTGGAAAAAAAATTACACTAAAATTACTTCTTAATTTAACTTGTCCAGTTTGGGAGGCGTGGGCATGCTGGAGACTGTAGACAGTCCTCATAATATTGTGTATTTCTAAGGTGGAGGGAAAAAAGCTGGTGAAAAGTATTGTCCAGGTGAGCTAATTGCTTTCAACCTCCCCCGGGATTTTTGAAAAAGACCATGGAATCATTCATGTTGAAGGGACCTTGGGAAGTCAGCTGCTCTGACCTGAAAGCAAGGTCAAGGCCGAGTTCAGACCCAACTACGCTGGCAACCCTTAGCTCTCGTACAGAGGCCGGGACGCGTGTGGGCAATAAATGCAGTTCACCAGGTGAAGGGCAGGCTGGTCTTTGCAACGTAAAGCGTACGTGAGGTCCTGAGGATGATGAAGAACGGTGAGGCCTTTGGGGAGGAGCGAGTTGTTGGAAACGGGAATGTAATTCCAGACTGAGACCCTGCCATCGTGGAAGTTCTTCAGCATCTCTTCTAAGAGAAGCGAAGACAACGATTGGAAGTGAAACAGCATGTATGTAACACGGGCTATGAGAGCGTGAACTCGCGTGGCTTTCCACACCTGATAGGGGAAACCCCATGGTTGGTAGGTGGGAGGAGGACAGGTTTTCTGTAGGTCTCTCTTCTCCCAAAAGAGCCATTGCAGATAACGAATGAACAGGAGGAACAGCTGGTTTGAGTCAGTGATGAGACCAACGGGCAGATGAGCAACAGCGCCCTGAGTGCTGGTATTGCAGCTCTTGGAGGTTTGGGGCTCCTACATTCACAACCCTCCTGCTCCACCCTTTCTCTCGGGAGCTTCTAGGTTGAAAGAAACTGAGGTTTGCGGATCAAATTTAGATTAGGTAGGACTGAAATCACGCTTGCCACTTTTGTTAAATTTACTTCTGACTGACCATAACAATTATTAGAGACGGGGAAAACCAAGAAGCAAATGTCTCTCCTTACAGGAATTGAAAGGGTTATTTTCTGTTTGTTACGAGGTTTTGTTGTCCTTTATTGTGGCAGAATACTGTGAAAATACCCTGGGGAAAATGCTGGGAAAACATTCCTTTAAAAGTGCTCCCTATTCCTTTTTATCTATTTTTATGTTTCTTAACTACAGCTGCCGTACACCTACGCACTGAATCGTTGCTGCCTACACGAGTCGCTCACTTGAGTTTGCACGAGGTTGGCTTGACTTTAAAGATTTGACAAAACAGCTATAATGTCAAATTAACTTGAATTACCGGGATTATGCAAACTCCACAGAAATCTAGCAGGCACGCCAGCTCCACGGTGGCATCCGCGCTGGGCTGTCTCCCTTGGCTTGGGAGCAAAGGGTGAGAATGGACGTTGCTTCTCTGGAGCAGTGTCCCTGCATTGACTCACATCAAACAAACGTCTCGAGTGGAGGTTTTCTCTGCTTGCCTTGCTCCAAAGCAAAACTCGTTTTCTGTATTCATTCTTGCAGCCTAACATCGAAAAGGACGCTGGGAATAGCTAGACGTGGCCGATACAGGTACTGGGAAAGATGGACGGCACCTCTTGACCTCCCCTTACCATGGAGCAACTCTTCGTTTTGTTTCTCCACATCTTTCGGCATTGCTAAGCTGAGACCTGCTGCTAAAACTAGTCTGCATGACCTTTCTCTGGAACCACAACTGCGACCACTTTGGAGAGCTTCCTATCTGAACCTGCCCCGTCTTGCTTCTCCTCTTCTGGGATTCCCACGTGGTGGCAAAACCTCCCTGGCTGCCTGATCTTGGGGCGGACTGCACTGGCCCCGTGCAAGTTGCACCACAGCTTGTTGCTGCCTTTGCTCGAGCCTCCGTGGCTGCCGTTGGATCTCGGGGAATAAATCTGTACAGGGCTTTGCTCCTCGCAGGCTGGCAGTGCTCTGCATTGATGAACGGCTGGCGGTGCAGCGCACGGCCGAGAAGCCAGGATTGCGGGATGATCCCAGTACCAAGATGCTTCTCTCGCTGAGGACCTTCTTCCCATCTGTGGATAAAATGGGGAGCCGTAACCAGGAGTTACGGGACCCGGAGTGATGGGTGAGGAAGATAACGTACGGGGGAGAGTAGAGCCAGCAGCGCCGCGCGGGGACATTAGCGCCCAATGTGTGCGCGCAGCATGCAAGGACGTGGCATTTGGGCTTTGTCAGCCTGACTGCTGGCCGGCAAACCTTCCTTGCTCAAACTACACGAGTGATGTGCGGGCTTAATCCATGCAGAAGCTGGAGAGTGCTCTCGCAGTGGGACCCACGTGGCACGCTTTGGGGGGGGGCCTGGAGGAGTTCACTGAACCACTGCAACCCCCAGGATGCAGAAGAACTGCAATAACCGCATCCCAGTGTTCTAGTTTATAACCTTGTGAAGAGGATTAAAAAAAAAGGATATTTTCTCAGCAGGGTGGAGGCTCTTTTAAAGCTTTCGGGTAGATGGGAGCAGCTCTTTATCCTACGTGCAAAAAGGATACTAAAAGGTTTGATTTCCGGAGCCTCGTACCCTAAAAAGCGGGGGTTCAACTTTCCTCTTTTCCTCTTGACACCGCTGTCCCACCGGCTCTTTCTGAAAGGTGCTCTGGTCCCCACGCAGCCCTGGGGAAGACAAGGGCATTAACTCCATTTGTGCATCTATCCACAGGAGGGAGACAAACAACGGGCTTTCAATAAATCTTACGTTTCATAATTATTTTTTTTCTCCGCTTAAATTGTTCAACTTGAAAAACCAGGCAGGGGCTGGGTAGGTGAGCTAAGCCCAGGCCATCCGCTACGGCTCTGGATGCTGCGGAAGGGCAGGGATGCTGGGCTCACCGCGAGCAGGGACGGATGGGTTGGTTTTCGTGGGGTTTGCTGTTCAGGCCTGGGGACCGCAGAGGGGAAGGCAGCCGCGTGGGGAACCGGAATCGCTGGCTGCTCTGAGTGCCAGAGGTACTGGAAACGCTCGTCCTCTTGTTTTCATCGATCCAATTGCGCTGTAGAAAAGCCTGTATCGGTGGGAGGGGCATCGACCCCCGGCAAATGTGTCATTTGGGGTAATTCAACTGTTTTCACTGTTTATCTGCTCTTCCTGGGTCTCGCATTGCGCTCCTGCTCTTCTCCCTGCTGCCCCCAGCAAACCTGCCCCGCTCCAACGCCTCCCCGTCGGACGCAGCGCTGCGGGCTTGGCCTCCGCAGCTGCCTCTCCACCTGCCCGCTGTTTCTGGAGATCTGGCAGCGCTGCTCTTTCCTCGCTTGGGGAAAACTTTTCCCACGTCACGCAGCAATACGGGTGGTTTCCTTCCAGCAGCGGGGAGCACCTCCCTGCAGCTGGGGCTCCCCTGCCTGCAGCTCTCAGATTACCCTTTAACGCAACCTGCTTTGCCTCTTGTTAGGCTTTCTGTGGCCTATGGAAAAGCCTTTGGGTTTGATACGAAGCAGCTGGTTAACAAGTCAGCTGGAGCAAGTTGCGCCGTGAGGGAGATCAGCTGGAGAAACCTCCTTGTGGCTGGTGGAAATACCAACATTCGGTGCTGGGGTTGCCTTCCCCCCTGCCCTCCCCTTCCTCCTTCGTGTAATTTTCTTACGAGCTAGAGCTCCGTCCAGGCAAAAATCTCTGCCAGGCTGAAGTTTTTATATATATCGTAAATATATGGATTTAGATTCTCGTCTCATAACATGCTTCTTGGAGTGGCGTATGACCCTGCGTTATGAACACGGTGGAGTGTTTACTTGCTTTTTTGCCCTAAATTAATGCTAATTTCTGCTTGCCGCCCACCCCAGGGGTAGTGATCTTTTTTTCAGCTGTGCTACAGGTGTGTCCCCGCCAGCTGTGCGGGAGCCTCTACAGCTTAAATGTCAGCCCCCCTGTGAGTGGAGAAGGAGCTCACGTGGGTGGAGAAGTTTCACATTGTTATATATGGTAGATAGGTGTTCGCTGTAACTTGCCGTGCATCCCTCCTCGCTTGGCAAGCGCCCACACAGCTCCTGCTCAATGGCGAAGGGCATCCGAGGGAAGCTGGGCATGGGTTTAAGCACCGAGGATGCCTGAGGCGGGGGGGGGGGAATTTTTGCTTGCGATAAACTTGATTTTATCGTTCCGGGCTCTTAGTTTTGCTATGAACGATTATAGCTGGAGCCCCGGTGCGGGGAGCGGAGGTCTGAAATGAGGTAGCTGGTGGAGATGGCTGAGGCGATGCTGCCTGCCCATGCTGGTGCGGGGTCAGGTTCAGATTGCCCGTGCCCCCGTTATTTTCCACTAAACAGCCTTAAAGAGAAGCCCCCCGTGCCAGGTACCTGCTCCTGCTGTTCCCTCGCATGCGCATCCCGTGGGGAAGCAGGAGGGATAAAGGGTAAAACCACCCTAGGAGGGGCCAAGTGGCGTGATGGCTGTGGGATCGGGTCTGCGGAGACTTGACCTGGGGAGGGGGTGGAGGCTCTTGTTTTCTAACCGATTTTAAAATGAGCTGCTAAAAAAGAACTTTGAAAAAAAACAACACAACAACCCAAAGCCCCAGCTGGCGACGCTGATATTTCCTCCTCGGCGCACGCCGAATCCACACTGATGAAGATCTCTAGGTATCCCCAGAGTCGCCCTTTAGAGATAACTCATCTTGGGGCCTCCACCACCCACACAGAGAGGAGAGATTTCCTGGCGCGTGGGTGGTTTGCTTTTTCTTCTGCAGAAAACCCAAGTTTACTCATTTTTCACCCTTTGCCATTGTAACGTGCCTCGGTGGCAAGCCAGTGCCCCCAGCCAGGGTCTAGGGCTTCCTCTCTCCCCAGCCCTCCGTTTCTTGCTGGTGGCAACCCATGACCAAGTACCCCTGGTCAAGCCCTTGCTGCCGGCAGCATCTCTCTACCGTCACTCGACAGAGGCCAAATTTCTTAATTGCGGTATTTTGAAGTTGTTAAAAGTTGCAGGCACTTCGCTAATTAGTTAGACGCACACTAATGAAGCAGTGGTCCTGGTTCACGTACAGGTGAGGCATTAATGTCACCCAAGGCAATGTCACTCAGCCCCATTAGAGACGACAAATAGCTTCACCGAGCTCTAAACGCCCATTAACCAGGTAACAAACTACCTCGGGCCAGCAGTGAATCAAAGCGACCATCCCCCAAGGCGATGCCCCAGCCCAGGGACCACTCAGGTCACGATGGGACTGTTCTCAGCCACTCCTGCCTCTGGAAGAGGCTGCTGTTCCTGACAGTCTCTTGGTCCATCACCATGTCACTATCACCACTGCAGATGGGTGAAGAATAATGACATCCAACATAGAGATGATTTAGATGTTTCTTTAATAAAAATATATATATATATATTTAAAAGAACCCTATTTTTATATATATAACTTTTGCATACTCATAGTAGCCACTAGGGATGTGGAGCAAGCTGACGAGGGAGTAATGGTTCTGTTTTGATTTGGTTTTTTTTTTTTAAATTCAATGACTCAATGCTCACCTGGGATGTGGAAGACCCAGGTTTGGTCCCTGCCTGACACAGGGGACGTGGACCTGAGGCGTGGGGAAGGTGACGCCCGGTCATTCCAACAGAGTCACCCTTCGGGTGAGGGTGGGCAGGTTTTGGAGCTTTTCGGTGCTGGTGACGTCACCTCCAGGTGCCTGAGCCCGGTGGCAGCTCGGGGCACGTCTCGCGGCTGCTCTCACCACATCTGTGCCCAGCTGCCTGCCCTGGCGCTGGCTGTCCTAACCCACGTGTGCCTCCTGTTCGTCCCGCTCTGCCGGGCAGCTCGTCCACCCCCGAGCCCCTCCAGCCCTCCCTCCCGTCCCTGGCCGGTAAAACCTCCCCTCCCTCCTCTCTCTCCTTCCCTGGCCCCTTGGAGGTGCCTCGGGTGCTGTATGTGCTCCGGCGCTCCCGGGGCTGAAAGCCGGCGGCGCTCAGCAGAGAGCACGGCGCTATGCCGCAGTAAAGGTCAGGCTCCAAACCCAGCTCAGATAAAGCTTCGTACTTAAGGCATGTGGCTTAAAACTTGATTTTATCTGCCAGCGCCAAGTGAAATAACATTTATCGCAACGGGCTGGAGAAGAAGAAAAAGAAGTTGCATTTTTCCGTTGGTGTGTTGTATAGTTAAAAATGGGTTTGGTGAGCAGCTGCTTGTCGGGAGGGGGTTGTTTTGGGGGTGGTTTTTCTCTGCGATACTGGGGGTTTTCAGCTCACTGGGGCTGTGCTGGCAGTGTCAGGGGTCCTTCCACCCCAGCAGGGCACTGTCTCCTTTCCTCCTTCCCTCCTTCCCTCACGCTTCCTGGTGGCAGTGGCAGTCTGCTGGGAGAGTGCAGAGGGAAGGCTGGGTGGGAGATGCGGCTGACCAGTGCCGGCCATCGCTGGGGGACTGGGATGCTGCGACGGCTCAGGATCCCCACCATCCTCTTTATTCAACCCTCTCCACCTCCCCTCTAATTTCTCCCTTCTAATTTCCACCTGGGAGACAAGGAAGTGCCCTACAGCTGGTGGCATCTCTGCGACACAGATGCCAGTGCGTCCAAGGGGAGCTTTGCTAATTGGTTGTTAGTGCAGGACGAGGGCTGAGATGTGGCATCCCTGACCCAGTGTCCCCAGAGGGCTGGGGGACGGATGCTGTGGAGACCGAGGCAGTGGCGAGAGGAAGGTTTGCAAACTCCACCTCTCTCCCTCCACGTCCACTGACAAGTGCCATGCCGGACTGATGAAAATTAGACGACCTTTGGGATGTGGCTTAGGTGCAAATACCTCTTAGATGCTTCACAACAATAGGAACGAGGACAAAGTCGAAACAGATTTGTTCCAGGAGGCTGGTGCCATGATTCACGGGAGAAAAATGCACTCGGAGAAAGAGGGGGTGAAGCTGGTGGCTGTCGCGACTCTCCAAAAAACTGTGGGCATGGGCGAGCCCTGCAAAGGCACCAAAATCGCTGGCTTAAATTTAGGTGTTTGAAAGGACAGGCTGTTCTCGCACAATGCTTTCCCCATCACCTTTCTGTTCACATGAGCCACCCACACAGAAACCAAAATGAACGAGGAGGAGAAAATAGATGCAGCATCTGCCTGCTGGCCCCCTGTCCCCGGCAGCCCTCGTGCCTCTGCAAGCGACCCCCCCCTATCACTCTGTCACAACACCATGGGCCCCCCAGGATGCTCATCGGTCCCCAACAAAGTGGCAAAGCCTTGGGCGGCTCCTAGATCCCAGGGGAAGCGCTCGGGAAGCAGGTGGTCCCTCACAGAGCCACACCAGCTCTGTGCCGCGGGTACCGCTGCTGGAGAGCCGGGAAAGGAGGCACAAGCCTAACTTTCAGCCCTGCTTCTGCCTCGCTGGTGGGACCCCAGTGTGGAAAGGCGACGGTGCTGCCAAGCTGGCAGGAGGGACCCTCAAGCCTTTCCCTCCTGTTGCTGGTCCCCAACTTCAAATTGTCTCCCAAATGAGTTTTCCTAATGAACTTCCCAAAATATTTTTTCTCACACAAACACCCGCCGCAGGTCCTTTTCCTTCCCATCCCATCAGAGTGGCATGGAGGGGATGGAAGCCGCTGTAGTTGGGGCGGTTGGCAGGAGGGCAGCCAGGGACGCTCCTGGCTCCAGGCAAGATCAGCGTGTCAGACTATCCCAGGGTCTTGCACATCTGGCACTGCACATGGGGCTGGTTTTGGGGCTGGACAAGGCAATTTCCACCCTGGACCTCCTGGAAGGGATGGTTTACAACCTGGCTGGGGCCACCTTCCCATCTCTCTCCGATCCAGTTTTGCGATCCGTCTAGAGAAAGTACAGTGCTCTCCCCAGCTCCCGCCGGTGACAGAAGTGCCAGTGCCAGCGGATGGAGCAGCATCCATCATGGAGGGCAAGGTCACCCCGAAAGCTGGGACCACATTTATCATCCAGGCACTTGAGCAGCGTGAGACCCCATCAGCAGTGAGGAGGAGGCGTTTGGGCTAATGAGCCCTCACGAGGCCAGTGGGGACCGAAGCAAGTTGCTCAAAGGTCTGCAGCAAAGCCACCCCCTGCAGCCCGTCTCGGCACCGGTGGCCTCGGTGGTGGTGGCAGGGCAGGGGAGCCCCGGCCTCGGCTGATAAAGGCACACCCTCGCGGCTGCAGCTGGGGGACAAGATGTCCCCATGCGCTGCAGGCTGCTTGCCGAGATCTCGGCTGGCACAGCTTGCCCGCCGCAAGCCAGGCTGCTTCACCAGGGCTCCTCGGGGGTTTATTTTAATTTCCCCAACGAAATTCCCTCCCTTGCAGTGGAGGAAGGTGAACAGCATCAGCCACCCCCGGCGTTAGCAAAAGCGTCGGGCATCTCTGTTTTTATAAGGGTGTTTATTGACTCAGGCAAGGGCTGGGTGTCGAAGCAGACGCCAGCGCCGTCCTCGGGCTCCACGCGCAAGTCAACATTTGCACAGTAGCTGGGGGCGAGGTGCTGAAAGGTGAAGGTGGTGGCCGGAGAGAAGAGTCCCCACGGTTTCGGGCTGGTGAAGCACCGGGCACCGCTGCCTGCTTAGGGGGGTGCTGGGTGGGATGAGGGAGCCCATGTGTCTCCCCCCAAGCACCTGCTCCATCAGCAAAGCTCAGTCCCCAGGGCGGCTGTGCCCAGTCCCCCTCCTCTGTGCTATGGTGGGTCCAGCTGGTGATCCTGTTGCTGCTCGAAGGATGCCCCAGCTCCCGTCCCTGCACCACGCTGGGGTGTCCCAGGGTGCCCCCCCTGCACCATCCCCCTCTCCAGCCAGTGCTTTTATTTGAAGCCTCGTGTCCCATGCCACCTGCCAGCATGATGGACCCGTGGAAGGAGAGGTAGAAGGTGGAGTGGCGTGGCCCCGATCACCTCCCGACGCGGGCGATGGGGCTGGAGGAAGCTGTGGTCGGTAGCTCCCGGCTGCCAGGGCGCAGGTTTGAGTTAGTCACCACAAAATAATATTGTGATTGTTCATGCAAAACATATCGTAAATGAGGCTTCTGGGTGGTGGTTTGTTGTGTTTTTTTTTTTTCTTTTCTTTTTTGGTTTTTATTTTTTTTTTGTCTTTCTTCCACGATAAAATCAGGCTCCGCTGGGTGACACTGATTGCCGGGGCTGCTGGCCTCCCTCCTGCCCGGCCAACGCTGGCACCGTGTGGGAGCCGAGGCGGATGCCATGCGCCCACAGCCTGGACAAGGTGGGGAGCAGGGGGCGGGGGGTGCACACACGGCCGTGTGTGTGTGTGTGTGTGTGCGCGCAGTGCAAGGGGGGCAGTGGGAAGGGGGCGCAGTGCAGGGGGTGCCCCAGGCAGTGTGCGGCACTGGGTGTTTGCAGGGTGCAAGAAGGGCACACCTTCAAGGCTGCAGGGGGGGGGGGTGCGCACAGTGCTGGGGAGTCGTCCACGGGCTGTGTGTGTGTGCATGGGGCTGTGTGCGGGTGTTGCACGTGTGTGTGCACGGGGCTGTGTGTGTTCAAGGAGCTGCCTACAGGCATGTGTGACGCGTGCGCGTGCCAGGGGCTGCGTGTGTGCACCGGGCTGTGGACAGGCGTGTGTAACGTGCGTGTGTGCACCGGGCTGTGGACAGGCGTGTGTAACGTGCGTGTGCGCGCGCAAGGGGCTGTGGACAGGCGTGTGCAATGCTTGCGTGTGCACGGGCAGCGTGTATGCGAGGGTCCGTGGACAGGTATGCGTAATATGTGTGCGTGCACGGGGCTGCGTGCGGTGCACGGGGCTGTGGACAGCCATGTGCAACATGCGTGCGTGCAAGGGGCTGCGTGTGTGTGTGTGTGTGGGGGCTGTGTACAGGTGTGTGCGCAGAGCAAGCGCGTGGGTATCAGGCTTGCAGGCAGCGCTCGGTGTCAGGTGTGCACACGCAGCGGGGGGGGTGTGCAACAAGGGGCGCACGGGGGTGCGTACGGTGTGCATGTACGGAGCACGCCCGCGTTAAGGGGCGCGCGCACGGCGTGTGCAAGGCTGCGAGCGCGCCGTGCGAGGTGGGGCAAGGTACCCCCCCCGTACCTGAATGTTACGTGTGCCCAGTGCAAGGCGGGGGTGCGTGAGGGCGCGAGTGCACGAGGGGCGTGCAAAGGTGCGTGTCCCCAGCGCACGGGGGGTTGTGTAGAGATGCGAGTGCGCAGCGCAAGGCGGGTGTGTGTGCGTGTGTGCGTGTGTGTGTGTGTGAATGGGCGTTTGCACAGGGCGAGAGGGGGCAGGTGGAGGTGTGAGTGCGCAGCACAGCGGGGGGTACAAGGGTGCGAGCGCACGACGGGGAGTGTGAGCGCGGCAAGGGGGGGTGCGCGGTGTGAGCGGGGTGTGGGGCTGCGAGCGCACGGGGCCTGGGGGGTGGACAACCAGAGGCGTGTGCGCAGAGGGCAGCGCCGGGGCAGCCGGCCGGTCGGTCGGTCGGTGGGTCTGTCGGTCGGCGGGGCGGGGCTGGGCGGGGCGCGGCGGCGCTGTAAACACGGGGCGGGGCGGCGGCAGCGGAGGCGGTACAGGGCCCGGGGCAGTGCCGGGGCAGGCCCGCCGCGCACACCGCCGCCAGCCCGCGGCTGGGCGCCCCGCTCCGCCGCCGCCGGGGAGTACCGTGAGGAGAGGAGGAGGAGGAGAGGGGGTGTGTGCGCGGGTGAGGCGAGGCGGGGGGCGGCGGGAACGGCGGCGGCGGCGGGGGGCGGCGCGGTGCGGCGCGGAGCTGCCGCCTCAGCACTTTCGGCAGAACAATGGGGCCGGGCGGGGGGGCGGGAGGGGCCGGGCCGGGGCCGCCGGCGGCGGCGGCGGCTCCGCTCCTCCTTGCCTCACGCCGCTTCTTGCCTCACGCCGTCCCGCTCCGCCCGCAGGCAGCCCCGATGGCCAAGCAGCCCCCTGAAGTGAAGGCGCAACGCGACGGCGAGGGCGGGCGGCTGCCGCCGGCGGCGGCGGCGGAGGGGCCGGGCCCGGCCGCGCAGCTGCGCCCCGGAGCTCCCGCCGCCTTGCCCGGCTCCGCCGCCGCCGCCACGGCGGGGCCTCCGCCACGGGGCCCGCCCGCCAGCCCCGGGCCCTTCGCCACCCGCTCACCCCTCTTCATCTTCGTGCGGAGGTCGCCGCTGCTGTCGCGCTCCTCCAGCGGGTACTTCTCCTTCGACGCCGAGCGCAGCCCCGCACCCCTCAGCTGCGACAAGGCCACGCAGACCCCCAGCCCGCCCTGCCAGGCCCTCAGCCACTGCCTCAGCGCCATGGGTAAGATGCCTGGGGTAACGGGGCTGTCGGAGGGCATGAAACCGTCCCGCCGGGCTCCCATCATCATCCTCTTCATGAGCAACGCCTTTCCACTCCTCACCATCTATGTTTCCCCTTCAAAAGATGCAGAATGCAGCTTTTTACAGCTGTGCACCTGCAGCAACACCTCCTCCATCCCGCCGTCGTGTTTTTTTTTGGGATGCCGTCTGCAATCAAGCACCCTGGTGCCATGCTGGAGGGACACCCTGCCCCGCTGCCGCCCTGCCCGAGCGCCCACCGGACGGTCGCGACAGGCCTTGAGCCCCCGCCAGGGCAAGGCAGGGGGTGTACGGGGGGCTGGCGGTGGGCTGGATGCTCGCCCAGCCAGCCAGGGTGTGGGATTTTTGCAAGCTGGCTGGGCCCGCTGAGCAAACATGCTGCTGGGGAACACCCGCTTATCCAGTACTTTTTTTTTTAATTATTATTACTTTTATTCTTTTCCGGGATGGGTCAGTCCCTGCCTGGGGAGGAGGGGATAAAGTTGTTTAATCCAGCTTCCTAGTCAGGGCTTGCTTCTTGCAAGGCTTTACATGCTGCTTTTTGCCAGGGTTTCTGTGGTGCTGCGAGGTAAGTGACTTGTCACTCGTTTTTTCCTCCCGTTTCTTTCTCAACGAGCTACGCGGCGTCATAGGTGCTAGGGTCACAAAACTCCCGCTTGTTTTGGTGAAACCTGAAATTGGTGCTTTCAAGCAGCATGGCGGCAGGCGGGCGTGTGTTTACATGTGGCTTACCAGGTAAGGCTGGGTTGAAGCCTCTAGTGGTGGGGAAAACATGCCTGCTGGAGCTGCTTAAGCCATCCAGTGATGCTTTTCCCCTCTCAGGATTAATTCCCCTTAAATTGAAGGAAACCTTTTTAACTTCCGCCATCTGAAACTGGGAAAGGTGGGAGCGAGACAGGTACCACATCGGTAGCACTCCTTGGGGGATAACACCCAACTCCAAGCTTTACATGATCAAAACATCTTTTTTTGTTGTTTTTTTTTCCTCCCTGGTTAATGGCTGTGGTTACAGCTGCAGAGGACTTACTGTAATATGCCCTTAGGAAAGATTTTCTGACATTATTGCAGTAATTACAGCTTAATGCAAGTTTCACAACCTTGCATAGCGCAAACACACGTGGCACAGGGAAGGATGCTGGGGTTCCTCAGCAGGAAGAGCTGTAGCCAAGGTTTTAGCGGCGAGTGACTTTTTCTTTTGGTGCTCCAGGAAGAAATGGAAGTTTTCCCTGATTTTTCTGAGCTCCTGCTTTTTCATTGCCATAGGAAAGCTGTTGAAATGCTGGTTTTACTGGAGCCTTTGTTCTGTTATTGTTGCTAGGGGCATCATCCTAAACAACTATAAGCAAATGGAAAATACTCAAGCTACTTAAATGGGACCCTTGGCTCCTCTCAAGCACGATTAAGCTGGGAGTGCGGAGCTGTTTTATCTGGTCAGGGACTGCAGCTCCCAGGCTGTCATTTATATGCAGCTTGCCTCGACAAAGGGCTGTGGGTTTGCTCTGCACACCTCTTCCTCGGTCCCCTTGCCTTGGCTGTGTCCCGCCGGATGCGTGCCATTAAGTTTTCCGCACGGAAACGGGTCAGTCCCTCTGCAAGGAAGCAAGGGGTATAATTTTTTTGTTGTGTTTTTATGTGCTGATTTTTATCTTGTAAGGCACTGAGTGCGGGCAGAGAGATGGAGAGCTTCTCTAGGAAGCGTAAGCAAGTGGTCTATAATAATAATAATAATAAACAGGCGTTTCCTGTAAGCAAGAGCAGTTTGTGTGTGATAGGTGCTCTCAGCCTCTCCCGTGGGCAATGCTGGACTGTTTCCAAGGCTGGTTGAGCAAAGCAAGCTCATGCTCTGCCCTGAAGCTGCCTCTTCTGAATATTATAAAACCTTCCCCGAAGTTTTCGGTAATGATGCCCCAAATAATAATAAAGTGCTGGAAGTGCCGCTGGTAGGCAAAAAAGGTGGAGATGGCCCTGGGGAATTATGGGATGCCTTTGGTTGTGTGCAAGTGTGCGAGTGAGCGCTAATTGCTGGAGGAAGACTTGTTCCTGGCATAGGGCAATGCTTTGAGCTGTCTCACTTCTCTGACAGTGCAAGGGGGTACAGCCAGATGCCTCCAAACTTGGGTTTTTTTGTTTATTTTTTTTGGGGGGGGAAATGAGATGAAAGTGCTGAGGGGATGCTCTTGGATGGGGAGTGGGAAGGGCTGTGGTGCTGGCTCGGCATATCCGGGAAGATGCTTTTGTGGATGAGTAGGAGAGGAGCAGGGATGAGTTTATTTGGCCATGCCAGGGAAGGTACGGAGGGAAAAAGATGAGCCTGCTTTTTGCAGAAGAGTATGGCAGGGGTGGTGGTTGCCCTGCTGGGAGTGCTTGCCATGAGGTCACCCAAGACAAGCAGCCCACCCTTTGTTAGGGTTTTGTGAATTTTAGACTGATACTTCAAGTCTTTGGCTCTTAGCAGGAGCTGATAATTTTCTTTTGTTGTGTTTTTTGCTCAAAGAGCAGCTCTGTCTAAAGGCACAGGAGTGCAGGCTTTGCACACGCATTTTGGGGATGTATTTGGAGCAGGTGCATGCAAGTGCTCTGTAAATGGGTTTTCACAGTGCTGTTTTGATCCTGGTCTGTTTTTCTGCACGGTGGAAGAGGGGAGAGAAGCAGCATGAACCTCTCATAGCCTGCAAAGGTAGATCCTCTGGGTGTAGTAGGTGAATTTAAGGGGGAAGCCTTGAGCTAAGAAGCTGGCAGCGTTGTTCCTGTTGCGCTCGTTTTGGAGCTGCTGCTGTTCTCTCCCTGAGCTTTGTGTGCAGTTTATCTGAAGCCATCCTCCAAGGAGGTTTTCTCTGGGGGGTCTGGGTGACCAAGCCTGGGAGGTGGAGGTGCAATTTGGGGTTGGTTTGGGGTTTTTTGGGTTTTTTTTTGTTTGTTTGTTTTTTGTTGTTGTTGTTTTTTTACTTCTAAGCAAGATCGCAGCACCACTGTGCCAATCCGTCTCTAGCATCTTGTAGGCTAGAGGGAGATGCAGTCATCCCGGGGGTGCCTCTCGGTTTGTCCCCATCCCCACGGCAGCTGTCTCGCCATCAGTGGCAGGCGCCAGCTTGTGGTATGACTGGGGGCCCCCCGAAAGCACTTCTGACTGGTTTTGGGACCAGTTATGACTGGACCCTTTTGACACCACTGTTTAGCAGCGCCACAGAAAGTCCTTTCTGAAAACCTCAGCCCAATTTCACTCTCAGCCACCAACCCCAGCCTTCGTATCTTGAGCGGATGAGCTCTTGGGTGCAGTGCTGGGGCAGGGGGAAAGGATGGAGAAGAAGCGGTACCTTTCTCCCATGCAGTTTTCTCTGCATCCATGGATCTGTTTGCATGTTTTTGTCTCGTCTCCTTTTTTTTTTTTGGTGGCCTTTTTTTTTTTTTTTTTCTAGATTATCTCTTGCTGGGGAAGGCGGTCTGGGACCGGCTCTGGTGATGGTGGTGGGATTTTGGATGGTTGCCCCGCCCCAGCTGAGATCCTGTTTGCGTTCCCGGAGCATTGGGGTGGAGTATCGCGAGGGCTCCGCTGTGTTTCATTCACCAGTGAGGAAAATAAATACACTGGGGCCGTCCCTGGGCAGGCAGCGGGTACTACTGCGCTACTACAGCATGAAAACAAAACAGATCCTCGAGCCAAGAAGTGCTAGTTTGGCTCAAAAATACATTTTCCAGTCAGGTTGGAGCCAGACTTTTATTTAAACTTTTTTTTTTTTTTACTGCCCCACTAATCCTTTGAATATTTTGAGATTGGAAGCTATGTCTATTCCCTTGTGATTCCTTCTAAGCTGTTGTGCCAAAATGCTCTGTTTTGTTTTGTGTGGGGTTGTTTTGGTTTTTTTGTTTGGGTTGTTGTTTTGGTTTTCTTTTTTTTTCCCCTTAAGGCTGTGATTCTTGCTTGGATCCTACACTTGGGTTTGCAGGAGGGGAAAGAGGTGGTGCAGGTACCACACAGGGTCCTGCGTGGGTCACAAGCTGCTCCTTTCTCCCCCAGCTATTTAGGGGATTGTACGGTGGCTTTATCACATGTCTGATGACCTCTTAAAATGGAGACTAAACTAGCTATCTATAGTAGAGTATAATTGGTGCACTAGCTCTTTTTTTTTCTTTTATAAGCCAGCACTGTTTTCTTGCATCGGGTTTATTTTCTGCTGAAATGCAAGAAGATGCTGTTTGAGAGGTGAGCGCCCTAGTTCCCTCCTGCAGATGGAAAGTCCCTCAGATTGCTGGAAGCATGGTTTCTGGGCATAGAAATCCAATTGTGGCTTTCTTCTCAGTACAACAAAACCAATCGTTTTCCTTTTCTAATTGAGCACTTCTGAACTGTTTGGGGAAGAAATGTGAGAATTCAGTTTAACTGTACAGACAGAGGTTTTTTAAGGTTAGAGAAGCAATTGCTGCTATGCCTGCAAGAAAAGAAAATTATTTAGAAAGAGGGGGAACAGAAGGTTTTGCTAGGGAAAGAAATTGGAGAGTAGCATCTCAGCATTTCTCCCTATTTAAGAGTGGACCAATGTTTGGATATGCCAGAGGAGGTGCTCCTAAGGGAAGCCTATAATTAAAAAATGAATGAATAAAAGCCTAATAATGTAAAAATAATAAGAAATAAAAGCCTCTCCTGCGATGCACATCTTATGCAACAAGTCCCATTTGCGCTGCATACCGTGTGCAGGCCCTGAGCAGCCTGGCATCTGCGTAACTCCTACGGACTGTATTTAAAAAACTTAAAAAATAGTAATAATAAAAAAAAATAGTACTAGTCCATTGACTCTTGCCAAGTTTAATAGAGTATTTATTTTTTGTTGTTCCTGTATTTCAGCTGCTCTGTGTTTTTATTCCGTGCAGCTTCCCGGTGGCAGTCTCACTCGCTAGCAGAAGATGTACAGCCCGAACTCTGGATTGCACAGGAGCTGCGGCGAATCGGAGATGAGTTCAATGCCTCCTATTGTCCGAGAAGGGTAACTTTCATCTTTTTACTTTCCATTTCTTTATGCACGGTCTCTAAAAGGGAAAAGCTTAATCATCTCTGGAAACTAGTTCTGCGGTGAATGTTTCGTTCACTCAAATGTAGAAAAGGATGCGCGGGTGGCTGTGTTTGCCTGGACGCAGGGGTGTGCTGCCTGCGCCAGCGAGTCGTCTGCTGCTGCAGCGTCATTAAATCAATTAAAAATAACCTTTCAACTGGGACTTGAGGTTTTCAGGTACGAAGTTCGCAGTATCTTTCGTAGCACCCAGGGCCCATAAAGCGTGTTGCTGGATTGGGACTGGACCTGACAATAATGAGGAAGAAACTTCTAAAAAGTAAGAGGCAGAGAAAGTTTGTGTGTGTTGGGGTATTTTTGGGGTGGTGTTGGGAAGAACCCCTCTGGAAGCGATGCCCAGCTGGGGAGCAGTCAGATGCCCACTACAGCGTTTTTAGAAAAATGGGCAGGGAGTGAATGTGGTGAGTTTCTGTGCCCAGCTCCCACATTCCTGCTGCCAAGGATTGCATGCATGGAAGTGTAGTTGCAAATAAGAAACAGGGAATTACTTGGTCTGATGACTTTTTTTTTTCTTACAAAAGAATCATCCAGAGCTGTTTTGAAACTCGTGTATTTATAAGGCTGTAAACTCTCTCACCTTTGAGTGTTGCAAGAAAAATAGGTGGCACTAATGCAAAAAAAAAAAAACAACCAAAAAAAACCCCAAAACAAACCAACTCAGAGAGATGAAGTAACAGTAGTTTTCAGAAGAGCATCGTTAGCCAGTAACTTGCCTGCCAAATGTTCTTGATGGCTGCATGTCCGTGCATGTGGCTTCTGATCCATCAACTCGCGCTTGTGCTCGTCTGTGGGAAGAAGAGTCAGAAGCACGTTAGGTGGCAACGTTGGTGACGAAGTGCTGACTGTCCGGATCTTTATCCATCCTCCCCAGCTTATGAGTCACTCCTGCAGCGTGCTTCCTTGCCGCTCCCAGGGTCCGTTTGGCAAATGCCTGTAGGCAGGGTCTCTCCCCTGAAATGGTTGCCAGGCTGCTGTGATCTGGTTTCTTCTGCACAGCCTCTCTGCCTTGTCTTGCTGGAGACTTCTTCATTGTCTCCATTTTCTTTCCCAATGCTCTGGTGGCTTTCCTTACCCGCAACAAACTGGAGATAAGCTGTGTTTTATCCTGAATCCAGAACATGTATCTTCCGACCTCCCCCATCCAGACTGATCCCTCGTGATGCGAAACACCTGCTCTTTTTTTTTTTTGGTTTGTTTGTTTAAAGGACATTTTTTCAATGAAAGGTAGGGACTAAGCCAATCCTACCAGTGTTCAGAAAGCTGAAGGCACCTGATAGTGGTGAGCTGATCCAGAAGGGCTGGCAGAAGCACGGAGTGCCATGTCATCCCTTCCCTTTGCTGCCTCTTGGAGCGGTGCCTTAAATTTGGAGTGCAGGCAAGCCCTTTGAGTGCCTTCTGGGAACAGGTTTGTGGTGAGCAGGAATGTCCTCCCCCGCATGATCTTGTTGGGAGCAGCTCCCTCAGTGCTGCCCCTGGTGGGACCTTGCACACTGGAGATCCGTGCCAGGCACGTCGCACTGCCCCGTACAAAACCACAGTGCATACTGCCTGGTGGGCATGAATTTAATGGGGGGCTGAGAAGGGGTGGGAAGAGATTTTCCCCATGGGTCCGAGAGGGTGAGTGTGGGCAGTATGGGATGCAGGTGGCCCGGTCAAATTGCACAGGTTTGCACAAAGCAGTTTCCAGCACCACAGCTGAGCTTCCAACTTTCTGCCCACGGGAAAGAACTGAAACGCAGAGGACCACGTCCTGCTTGCTAGGTGACGTGACATGAGCAGAGGCTGTCATGCGTGACCCAAAAACACTTTGTACCTGGCTTAATTAGTGTCTGACAAATTCTCACTAGTTGTCCCTACCCATAAACAAGGAGATTTTCAGAGCACTTTAGCAATTGCAGTAGAATTATTGTCCCTGATGTGCTGCTTTGTAGAAAGGTGTCTTTTCTTTCTGCAAGCGGTTTGGCTGCTGTGGAGAAATGGTGGTCTCTGCAGAGCTGGAGCCCTTCGGCAGGAGGGGTAGGTAGGATGCCTTACTGGCACGCCTGGCTCTGCTGCTTGCTGGGGTTTGCCCTTTAAGAGAGAGGTTAGAAATGGGGAACTGAGAGCCCTGCCAAAACGGCACTTGCCGGGCAGGTCGGAGCTGTCGGACGGGTCAGAGCCTCGTGTTCTCCATCACGTTCCCCATCAGTTTGCCCTGCATATCACGCCCTGGGGACCATCTGTTGGTCAAGAAAATGGGGAATCGGACAACTTGCCATCCAGCCCTGCTTTGCCCTGACAAAGCTTGTGGATCTGGTGAGGAGAGGTGGCCATAGGACTCTCTAGCCATGGAGACCAGCTCCATGCTAAGGCTTTTGTTGGCAGAGGGTGCATCGCTTGGCCAATGTCACATGCCCCAAGCTTGCTGCCCGCACCCGAGCTGCCTGCAGAGGTGGAAAATGTCTTGTTTCAACTCCTTAATTTTTTTTTTTTTTATATACCTAGAAAACTTAATTTTGGCATTGCTCTTCCATCCTTCTCTAAGCCTGTTTGGGTTTTTTTGTTTATTTTTTTCCTTGCTCTCTGCTTTATTGGCAGTCAGGCAGTACAGTGGGCTTAGCGTTGCGCTGGTGGGGGTCAGCTCCTGGGTGGGTAAATCCCACTCGTGTGGGGACCCCATGCCCTGCTAGGGGATGCTCGAGCATCATCTCTCCATGGCAACAGCGTCCTGCTGCAGGACTGCCTGTGTTACACCCCGTAGAGGGGAGGGCAGTTTGCATATCGGTGTAAACAGCGTAATTTCCCTCTCCGGGGCATGCACAGGCATGATTTTACTGCACTAAATATAGCCCAAATTGGATTGCTTTGGGATGGTATAGAGAGGGAGAGGGCGGGATGTTTGAGCTGTTCTTTCGCCCTAAAAAAAGGCTTTGCTCCCCTTCCTTTTCGTTGTACGCTGTTATGATCCCTTGCTCCAGGGAGGAGTGTTTCGCTGCTGTGTGCAGCTTGTCGTGTTTTGTGAATGAGGTGGTGGTTACGCCTGGAGTGATCTGAACTAAAATCCATGCGTCGTTGCCGCAGGTGGGGGACCTGTCTGTGCAGAGACCGGTGCTGCTCTCCCTGCTGAGGGATTCTTATTATTTTTTTAATTTTATTTTTTCCCCTCTCAACCTTCCCACTCTGGTTTTTAAACCACCCTGACTCTGCTAGCGGGGCTTGCTGCTCCTTTTCCATGTTTCAAACCCCCTGGCAGCATCATGTGCCTCCTGTGCCCACGCACAGGGACTTGCACGTGACCTCCCTGTTGACCGGCACTGCGGCAGTCACCTTTAAGGCAAACATGTCTGGGAGCACGCAGCTTCAACCATTTGAGTATTGTAAAGCTTTTTATTGAAGGAAAACGTGAAAGGTTGTGGAGTTTACTTTCATTCTTCATAAAATGCTTGATTTCACACCTCTGAATTATTTGCGTGGCACCACACAAGGTGTTTGTAGCACAGGGGCTTTGCACTGGAAATTAAAGTCACAGTCTTGTTTGGTTTTCTTTTATTTTTTTTTTCTCACCTTTCATTTTAGGGTTTCTTGGATAACCAAGTGGGAAACCCCCAGATCGTCATTTTGCGCCTCTTGCGTTACATCATCCGTCTCATCTGGAGGATGCAATGAACGCCGGGTGCATCCCAATGTGCAGGAACTTGCTTACTCGTTGGGAAATCCCAGGGAGGACGGACAGACGCGGGGCTCCCTGTGCTGACCAGCTCCTACCCTGCCTCTCCCCCAGGATGTGTGGTGGGGGCCGTCAGATGAGGGTGGACATTCCACGCTGACCTGCTGGGAATCTCCGATGCAGGATTTTGTCAGAGAGTGGTGTTTACTGCGTTTCTCTCAACTCTTTTATTATTTTTTACTTTTCCAATAGAGTCTCAGAAAATATTCAATGGCAGTGGAATAATTTTTGTGTCATCATTTCTGGAAACCTGTCAGCTCATCTGGGATAAACCCTGCAGCGAGGAAAAGGAAAACCTGAGCCAGCTGATGGGCAGAGCTGCCTTAGTTTGCCTTGCAGACCTTATTGCCGAGACTCGTGGAGCCTTCCCCTCTCCTGTTGCCTCCTAGGCATTTGCCCACAAAAAAAAGGATGGCAATGATGGAAGAAGGGCAGAGGGATTTAAATCAGCACTTCTTTTACCTGTAAATACCTATTGCTACCCCAAATCCACCTTCATTTGCATCATGCAAATAGCCTATTTCCTGCTGACTGATTTATTTTTTTTATTTTTTTTCCTACACTCTGAATTTCAAGACTTAGCTGTCAGACTCCCAGGGTCCAAAATATCACAACCAACCAACCAAACAAAAAACCAATCCACCAGGTTGCCTTTTTTTAGAAATTCTTTCTATAAAATGTGTGAAAATGCTTACATATTGTATAATATTATATATAATATATAATGTTGGTGACTGAGTAATTCAGCAATAAAACGTTCTCGGAGGCAGGTAGAAACAGTTCCCAGCACACGGCAGCTTTGCACCCGGACACAACAGCTCCTGCTGTGTAACTTCAGGAACTGTTTTAAGGTGTGGCTTCTACCTTGCTGTTGAGGGTTTTTAAGGTGCTGGATTTTTTTTTTTTTCCCTGGGATTCTCTCTGTGTTCGGACAGGACAGTCTGGAGCAGGGGGATGAGCGGGACAGGGCCAGCGGCTTGAAGACCCTGGATACTGGCGTGCAGGGATGCAGCTGGAAGAGGCGCCAAAGGATGCCAACCTGCTATGGATCTGCCCAGGGATTTGCTGCGTGGGGCTCACTCACCACTGACTGCCATGTCTCCTCCCAAACTGTCCCTGTTCCCCGGGAAGATCTGACCAGGTGCTCGATGCTGTCCCAGGGCATCTCCCCTTCCACCTGGAGACCCCACAGCCTTGCTGGAGGAGCCCCGAGAGCTTGTCGGAAGAAGCAGGTCTGTCTCCTCGGAGGCCCCCCATTGTTTCCGGTTCATCTCACGGGTGGGCGGCTGCTGCACAGCGGGCGCTTTCGGGGGGGTGGCTGCTCTGGCCACCTCTGTATCTATGCACAAATGTACCCCCCTCGGCCTCTGGACCTGTCCCTTTCCTCTGGCTGGTGCAGGTGGTCCTCAAACCCACTTCCAAAAGCTGCGGTTTTATTTCTGGTTTCACCAGCACCGTGGGGGGGGGAAGGACAAGAAAAAAAAATAAACCCAAGCCCATGATAGGGTTTTTTCCTGCAATAGGCACACAGGGAGAAGCTGTTGAGTGCCATGTATTGACCATTAGTGTTTTCAATGATGGACAAACTGTACAATCTGACCTCTATGCACTGGCTGGCTGCGCCTGCCGGGCAGGCGAAGAGCTGCGGTGTCGGTGCAGGGCTGCATGCCTCCAGTTGCCCTCCTCTGGAGGATTATGGAGCAATTTTTAATTTTTATTTTAAAACTTTTTATAATCTTTTTTTTTTTGAACCTGCAAGATGAGCATCGGTTGCAGGAGTTGGCCTCAGCTGTAGGAGCAGGGGATGGTTTGGAAAAGGTATTTCGGAGAAGGTACTGCGAGAACCTTTGCACTGGTGGAGACTGAGTGGTTAAAATACCTGGTGAGCTTGGCCAGGGCAGGTTCCTGCTCCTCATCCCCTTGGTTTTGGCTCCCTGTAGCTGTGCTTTTTCTTTGGTAGGGTTTATATAGAAAACCCCAGCAGGTTGAAATTGCAGGGCTGTTGATTTAAAAAAAAAAAAAAAAAAAAAAATAGTATTTGGCAGCAGAGGTGGAAACCAAATGAGCTCTTTTCTCCCCATTTGAGTTTCATCTGTCATTGGTGGATGAAGTGGTGCTTTCAGGTCTCGCAGCCTTGCAGCATCCCGGCACTGCACTGCCCAGAATGTGTCCCTTGGAGTACACCAAAGAAATGCTGAGCACTTTACTCTGTCCTCCCCACCAGGCCACCCCAGCCAACGATGGAGACAAAAATTGTATTGATTTTAAGGGGAAAAAAAATCCAAGTATTGGCACCATCTGCCTGGGACTTCTCCACAGGAGGTGTTCCTGGCCAAAAGGTAGACATAGGAAAACTATCCCCCAGAAAAACAAGTTTTGCCCCTGTAGAGTTGAGATTTGAAGGAGGGGGGAAGCCAAGCAAAAAGCATCTAAAACAGAAGAATGATGTTTTTAAATAGGGATTACGACGATTTTAGCCATGTTGGCTGACTGCTGTGGCTCATTTTAAGCATAACCTGTGGTCTCTGTTCTAACAAAAGAATGTGATGAAGAGTTTTCCTTGGTTGCGGGGAAACCAGATTTATTCCCGGGCGATCTCCCACAGTGTGTTAAAGCTTCTCCTCTTTTCCATAACTGTAAATACCCAAATATTTATTAGAATAGGGCGCCATCTTATTTTCATCATCTGAGCCAAATATCTGTGTGCAATGTATTTCCTTTCCTTTCTCTCATGTAAGTTTTGTACAGCTTATAAATAAGTAAAAAAAAAAAAAAATTACTTTTTTTTCTAAACTTTTTTAGAGTTGAACTTGGTAAATACTGTAGATTCTTTTTTTTTTCCCCCTGTGTAATTAATGCACTCTACTGTTCCATAATGCTGTAACTTGTAGAAATGTTGTATATTTATTTTCTGCTTATTTAAGTTCCTGTAAAGATTTTGTTTACCCCTTCTCTCCTCCCTGCCCCTGCAATAAGTGATGGATCACCTTCCAAAGCGCTGTCTTCTCCTGGCAGTGCAGCCAACATGGTTTGGATAATGAAACTTATTTTTTTTTTTTTCCTCAAAGTGCCTAAGTCCCACTTTCCAGTAGTGATTTAGGCACATCAGAGACTTCAGCATTAGTGAAATTCAGTGGGAATTTGGCTTTTACATCCCTGTGATTTTTTTTTTTTTTTTTTTGCCACCCTCCTTTTAAAGCCACATTTTCCTCCATCTCAGCCACTTTCCCTGGACCAGCTTTAACATCAGGTACCGCCCAGCGCACAGGGATGTGCTGATGAATCACTAACTCGTTTCACAGGACCCAGCGTATGTAGCATTTTTACTGCAATTTCCCTGGCTTACTTGTGTTTTGCACTGATGAATTTTGGACAGGGTAATTGCCACTTTACTTGTGCAATACTGCTGTAAATAATTGCAGATCTTTTTTTTTTAAGATGCAATCTTTTATGTTCTTAATATGAGTTTTATATGAATAAAAACTTTCAACTATTTGTTATGAATGCTGTTTTCTTTGGGGGCTCGAGGATCAACTGAGGAGGGGCTGGGGAGGGTATATTTGCTGCGTTATCACCCTTCCTCCCTGTTTATCACCCGTTCTCCCCTGGGTCCAGGATGCGGGTGTGTACCCAGCGTTTCCCTCTGCTCCAAGGTGCTCTGAACTTCCCGGGACACTAAACTTGCATCTGTTCAGTGAAACAAACTGGTTTGTAAAATGTTACCTTGAGTGTTTCCAAATCCGAATGCAGTGTTTCTGCCACCCTAGCTGGGCCTGTTTTGGGTTTTGGTTGCTTTTGGGTTTTTTTTTTCTTTCCCCCCCATTTATGAAGCTCTGCAGACATGGGCTGCATCAATGGGCTCAAAACCAACTGCTGGGCACCTTCCTGCTCCACCAGGGCACTCCCTGTCCCCAGTTGCTTTTCATAGGTATTGAACCAAGTTTGGGGAAAGGGGGGTTTGTTTTATTATTTGTGTATTAACTTGTTATTTTTTACTTTAATTATTTTATGTTATTCTTTTGTATTTCATTATTTTGAAGTTGAATCAAAACCTGCTCCTAAAAGCTGCCCTTCCACCTTGACTCTCCATCCCATTTCTGTACCCTTTCTGCTGGCTGGGTGCTTTTATTTCGCTGTAGGTAATTTAGGTCCCGAAATTAAGTGGGGGGGGGGGGTGTGTGGCAGGAAGGAGCGTGGGATTGAGCCGGGCCAGCCGAGGCACACAGGGATGGCTTGCGTTGCTCCCCGTGGACCAGAGAAGACCCCAATAAGTTGTTTGGAAGGCAACTAAGAGGATCGATATGGTTGTCACAGGTGGAAGGAGAACGTTGTATGCCAAAAATGGGGCAGCAGGGGGAAGGCGGGACCTGCAAAAACATCCTCTATTTTATGAGATACTGATGCTGCTTTCCCCACTTCTTGCCTGGCATCCCATTTAATTTCCATTTCCAAGGTCTGCAGTGATGCTGCAGACACAAAGCAAGCTGTTAAGCAATGGTTGCCGGGTCGGTGTTTGATTTTTATTATTTTTTTTTTCTTTTGCTCAAAGGTGACTGGCCCACTCTGGGCACCAGGCGCAGGGCAGGGGGATATTTTTAGCCGCTTTCTTCCGAAATATCAGCTGGGCGGCTGGGGTTTGGGTTGCATGACGCAACACAGTGGGACCGTGCGTCAGCTGGAAAGGCTGAAAGGCAGGAAGAAATTGAGGGGGAAAAGCAGATTGAGAAGTCCCCAGGAAGCCGCAGCCTGCGCCGGGTCCCACTGTGCCGATCGCTCCTTGCACCCACCAGCTGAAACGTATTGAAAAACAAACCCAAAAGTCCTACTTGACAAACAACTTAAAAAAAAAAAAAAATTCTGGATATTTTTTTTGTTCTTGTGTGTGTTTCAAATTACAGAAGTTCCTGAAAGGGAAGTTTATTGGTTTCAGGTGCTATTTTGGGGGCTTCTTTAACTCAAAAAAACAGGCTTTATTGCCCAGACGAGGCTCTGGCATCTGCCGGCCCTGCTCTGCCTGTGGCATTCTGGTTCCATTGGCATTTGGGAGCCCACTGGCCCATGCAGGCAAGTTGTCACACACTGTGCTCTCCATTTATCTTTGCCATGACTCATGTTGGAAGGAGCTCATCATCTGCCTGAACTCGGTGACCTTGGCGAGACAACAGGGAAGAGAAACACTGCCCCGCTGGCAATGTGCAGTGGTGCAGAACGCCGGTGGGATCTCTGGGCACATGCTTGGCCATCTACGGGTCTAGGTTGGCCATGGCCAAGCCAAAGGTGGGCATGGCCCAGGTTGGCCATGCCCAAGATCACAGGTGGCCACGGTCCAGGTTGGCAGCCCTGGCTAAGAGCAAAGGTAGTCATGGCCCAGGTTGGTCATGGCCAAGATGAAGGTGGTCATGGCCCAGGCTGGCCATGGTGAGGTTCAGGTTGGCCATTGTCCAGGTTGGCCATGGATAAATCCAAGGTGGTCATGGCTCAGGTCCACCAAAGACACATCATCTGGGTCCTCCCCCTTTCTTTCTGTGGTCTTAAATTTTTGCTTTAGTAACTAATTAAAACCATGTGTGATTTTGTTTTAAGGATGGCAAACTTCCTTTATGCCTTGAAAAAGAAAAAAAAATAAAAATTGGCTCATGGAAAAAGCCGCCCAAAGGTCTCACTGACACAGAGCCTGCATCCATTGGAAGGAAGCCTTTCTACGCTCGCCCCCTCACTCACGGCTGCCTTGTGCACGCACTGTTGAGGACACAAAAGCCCTGGGCCCAGCCAGACCAGCTCCAAACCGACCCAGGATGTTCCCACATCCCTTAATCCCTGCCTATCTCGGGAATGACGAGCAACCAAAGCCAACGATGAGATCTGTGGTTGGGCGCTATCATTATATGTTGCAATTGCTGGGGGGCAGTCAGGGCCGGCGGGTGGGGGCACACAAGCCAAAGCACTCATCAGATGTGGGCTGAACATTTTGGCTTTAGCAGAGCCAAACAGCCAACAGCTGCCACGCCATGGCCATCCAGTGCCACAGGAGCGACAACGCCATGCTGCCAGGCGCGCTCTCTCTCTCTATATATATATTTTATTTTTTTTTCCAATGACTCGCATCTGACCTTTCAAACACCTGTTCAGCCTTAAACAGCTAAAAATACCCACCGAGCTTTGCATCTGATTTTCATATTGCAACAAAGCTCACTGTTTCCAGCATGTTTTCTCGTGTTTCTGGCAGGTTCTAGGATGGTCAACTTCTCCTCTGGTCAAACTCAGCATAGACGGGGATGAGAGATGGCTGGCTGCAGGCAGGGTTGCGCAGTCTGCCCCGGCGCATGGCCAGGGAGGTCCTTAGAAGCAATAAGGGGGCATTATAGATGCTATAATGGGGCTGGGCATATTATTGATATGGTGTACAACAATCCCAAGGATGGTAGGACCAAGGGGACCTTCCCACTGCCCTCTGGGAGGCCTCTGCAAGGTCCCTGCAAGCCCCTACCACTACCCAGCCTCCGCTGCCCTTCCTGAGCATCCCAAACCTATTCTGGGTCATTTCTTGGGGAATTTTAAGACCTACAATGCTTAAGCTGTCATATAAAAGCAAGAGTCTCGGGTTCTTCCTGCTGGAGACACCACTGTACCTACAAAGGCTGGTCCTGTGGAGCCAAGAAGACCTCAGATGTTGCAGCGATGTCTTGCTTGGTGGTGCACGGCTCGTTGGGGCCGGGGCTGGGTGAGGGCAGGGACCCTCGTGGGGATACAGGGCGTTTTCTTCCCTGATTTGATGAATTTCTCCTTGCTGGCCGTTTGACAGGCTCGTACATTAATTTTCCCAGGAGGGCATGTGGGGAGCCTTCGCTTCCCAGCCTGGTGGGCTGCTGCTAATTAAAACACGCTTCATCTCTGCACGATTATGGATGTTGTGCGCCGAGTGAAAGATTTTTTTGACAAAGACATAATTATCTTGGATATTAATTAGGGGAAATAAAGTTGGAAGATGGCACGATAGCCATTCCCTAAGCGGGCGAACGCGCGCACAGCAGCAAACCGCATCTTCCCTGAGCATCCTCTCCGCTGCCCGGGCTGGCACGCGGCTCCGGCACTAATTGGCTCTAATTGGCATCTCTGTAACAGCGCAGGCTGGAGGATGGCATGCAAGGAAAGATGGGAAGAGCTTAGGAGCAAGAGCGAAGGACAAGGGTGGTGAGAGCCGCGGCTCTGCCTCACCGCAGCCCCGTGCCACCGCCGCGCTCATGGGGTGGCTGCACGTGGCCCCATATTAAAAAAATATAGGATTTTCTGATTTTTTTTTTTTCCCCTGAAACACACAAATAAACCCCCTGACCGTCGGAGGAGGACACATGGGGGTGCTGGGCCCCCCCCCTCCAGACCTCGGTGTGTGCTGACAGCACAGCATCCCAGCACCCATCCCTCCCAGGGCCGGCAGCGGCAGCAGAGCCCTCCCGTCAGCCAGGGAGGGGGGAACAGCCACGAGCACCTGACATTAAACATTCAAATTACTTATTGGCAGAAATAGGTTTAAAAATAGGTTTTTTTATGATAAACAAACTAACCTCATACAGGAAGTGAGCTGCAAATACTAAAAACTAGTATGTTGTAAGAGAGCTGGTAACAGAGCTGCCCCGCAGAACCAAAAAAAAAACAACAACAAAAAAAGAAGCAGTCAGGGTTTTTTAAATATTTTCTTGGTTTTTTGGGTTTTTTTTTTTTTTTATGTTTTCCCTCCCGGCATGGGGAAAAGGGCAGAATTGTGGGGAGGAAAGGCAGGAGGACCCTGTGCTGCTGGGGGCGGGGGGGTGAGGTAATTTCTTCTCGTGGCCCCTAAATTAAAGGTAAAGCCCGGCGATGCGCAACCAGATTCACAACGTGAACCCCAGGTTTTAGCGCGCCTGGACTTCAAAAAGCGTTTACTTCTGCTGCTGAAAAGGTTAAGCAGTTTTCCTACCGAAACCCCGAGTGTGGGCTGTGAAAGAACATGTTAATGAAGAAAATTTCCCCAGGGCTGCTCTTTTATTATCACCAAAGCCATCGAGTTTCAGTTTGAGTTATTTGTATTTATTTATAAAAACAAAGATTAAATAAGTAGAACAAAAACAAAAACCTCATCCTAATTTCTGAGCTAAGCCTGATTTATTCAAACAAAGAATTCCCCCCGCCTCCCCCCCCCAAGGCAGGTAGCTGCAGGCTGTTTTCCCCTTTGCTTTGAGAACCAAAAAATAAAAAAAACCCCAGCACTGAGTTACCGGAGTGCTGCATGTGAAATATATTTCAGGTTAAAAAAAAAAATAAAAAAAAACAAAACAAACCCAAACCAGCCCTCGTTGGCTGCAAAACTGAAGATTTCGAAGTCACCGGGGGGGGGCTGACGGTGCAGCCGGCCGGGGCAGGTGCAGGCAGGGGCTGCCTGCACCCAGGAGGTGCCAGCAGCACTGCCCAGCCCAGCCACCGGCTTCAGCCCTGGTTTGGGGAGGGAGCATCTGATTTAAGAGAGAAAAAAGAAAAAGGCATTTCTCTCTTCACGTGTTTTCACATCCATCGCGAAAGAACTGGTTAAAAAGCACATAAAAAAAAGCCCTTCAGTGGTCTTGTAGCCTTTAACGTGTTGTTTTTCTACATATTTTATGTTGTTGGCTTTTGTTATCAGCCTCATCTGCAATTTGTGGCCAATTCTGTCATGCTTTAGGCAGACATCTTGTTCCCAAAACTGTTTGCAACCTTTCAGCGACGGGTACAGCCTCGAATACAGGCAGAGAAAAGCCACAGCGCAACGAGAAAAAGGGCAGATTTAACCCCAAAATGATCATTTGGCCAAATTTTTGTTCCAAAGGCAGGGACGAGCCCCAGGGCACTGATAGGCAGCGCTGAGCCAGCCCCAGCCCACCCTTCTGCCCTGCCCGAGCATCCTCGCTTTAATTTGAATTATTTGCATTTCCCCATCCCAGGAGAAGCCAAATCCATCCCTACGTAACCCGTCGGATTTTTTTCCCCCATCCCGAACAGCGTTTTCCACCGTATTTTCCCAGCCATGGGCACGAAGCCATCCCAGCCATCCCGGCTGAGCCCTCCTTTTCTAAGCACGGCGTGAATTAAATCAGTTGAGCTGTTATTCACCACCGAAAACGAACGCAGCCAATCTAGCACCTATTTGATATTAATAGCGAAACCAAAAAAGCAAATTAATACCGCAGGATGAAGGCATTTTAAAAAAATAAAATGAAAGTCATTCAAGTGCCCGATGGACTCAGAGAGCAAAGCTGGAGTGTGGGAGCCGATTTCAGCCGCTGCCAGCCCACGTGGACCAGGGTGGCTAAAATGTGGAGGTTTGGGGGGAGTAGTTAAACCGAAAGGAAAGGCTCGCGGCCGTGCCCCCCCCACACCCCAGGTTTGGCAGGGTTTATGGCCGGGGCAGCGCGATGCTCTCCCGGCAGCCCAGAGAGGGAAGTGATGCGCTGCATCCCCGGCGAACCCCCGGCTTCGAAATAACCAATTTTGGGGTTTTTCAAAGAATTAGCACGCCCGGCGGGGCAGCCCGGCTGGGGGAGGAATGAGACATTGTGAAACCCAGCTCCTTTTCCTGAGGCTGCCGCTGCCGTCAGTGCCGGAGCCCAAGCCCTGCCCGAAAAAAAGCTTAAACGGTTTCCCAAAGCAGAGGCGCCGAAGGGGAGCTCGCCCCTTGCCGGGAGCTGGCCACAATTTTGGCCTCCCCAAAGCGGGGCACGATTGCCGGCTGCCCCCCCAGGAAGGGCTGCCTTCCCCTGCCGGACCACCGCAGCCCTGAGCCTCCGGTTCCCCCGGGATGCTTGGGGAGGGGGGGTCCCCTCACCCCACTTCCCCCTATCCAAATTTACCCCCTATTTACGCCAGACACAAATACATCGTATTTTTTCGGCCAGAATATATAGATATAGATATAGATATAATTTAAAGTCAATCTCTCAGGGCTCTCCCAATGCTCTCTCCACTTCCTGTGACAAAACAAAAACACGCTTCGTTTGAAACTTATCCTTCCTCTATTAAGCACCGAGAAATAATGACCAAAAGCACCCAAAAAAAACCCCCCCACACTGCACCCCAGTCATGCTCTGCAGCCGCTGCCCCCTTCCCACGCCTTCACCCTCCGGGCAGAGGACGGACCCAGGCACGCCGGGCTGAAACAGCATCACCCAGGCAAAGAATAGAATCACTTATCAAAATATTTAATTCAAAATCTCGCCCGCGGAGGGCTGGATCTCCAGCCGAAGGTGAATTTCCACTTCGCTATTTTCGTCCCGCTGCTGTTCAAGTCAAACGCTCCCCCCTCTCCACGTCATCATTTTAAAACCGGAGTCAAAAAGCAGCTAAAATAGGTAGGGTTTGGTAAATTCATATTTTGACTCATCCATTTCTCTTCGGCGCGATTAAACACCCCATCGGTCGCAGTAATATTTGCCACTCGGCGAAGGGGAGCACAAACCCCACTTGCAAGATTGAGAAAAAAAAATCATTTTAGTTTGACTCATGTGGAAAGAGTGAAACACAGAGAGTGCCCTGAAATTGGGCTACGCACCAGGCTTTTACTACACCGTTTACCACGCGGGAAGAAACCAGAATATTGGACAATTTCAGCCACTAATTCACCAGCATTTCGAGGCGGCCGTGGGCTGCAGGCTCCCCCCCGGCAAACACACACGGTTTTGCTGCTGGTTTGAGCATCCTTTGGGCAGCCAGATGAAAGAAGACAGGGAGGGGGGAAAAACCGAATTTGTGGGTGAGCTGATTTTGCTCCATCATAATTTTGTCAAACGATGCTCGGTCTGTTCGGTGGGGATCGCCTCCTACCTAACGGTGCTCGGTCTGTTCGGTGGGGATCGCCTCCTACCTTGGTGAGAGACGGGTTTTACCCGAAGCCGATAAAATGGCAACAGCTGGCTTGAAAACGAAACCCACCTGGAAAATCATACGGGGACTTTGAGGCGGGTTTGGCAATTTGCCTCTCTGAGAATTAATCTGAAAAAAAAAATAAATTAATAAACGAGCCCCAGGAGGAATTTTGGGGGCTGGTCGCTGCGATGTGCTGGGTGAAACCTAAGCCTGGAGAGCATAAAATGGGGGTTTTCTGTGCCCCAGCCCCCAGCAAGGAGGGCTCCCGAGGGAAATCCCGACCCCGCTCCAGCAGGATGGTCGGGTGGGAGCACCGATTCCCTTCCGTGCTGCATCCCGCCTGGATGCTCCCGGTATCCCCAGCTCATCCCCTGGCTCAGCCTCTCACCACCGCCTGAGCCAGGCGATGCCAATCTTTTCATCAAAGCTCGCTGAAAACAAAACTGAGAAACAGCTTGTGGTTTGACAAGAATGTATTTACATAAAAATATATATTTTAAAAAAACCTTTGGGGATGGTGAGAGAAGGCGCTCGCCGTGTTTGTGAGGTCCCTGACATTTAAGCGAGGCTCGCCGAGCGTGGCGGCCTCACGTGTTACCCACGCCGAACCCCACATGGGAGCCAAAGCTCCTCCTCAGGCCCGGCTTAAATTTAGAAAGGCTTTTTACTATCTCCCCATCGCATCCCTCAGCCCTCGCCGGACGGGGCAAACAGGGGCCATCAGGAGGAGCAAGGAATTAAAGCCCCGGCATGCATAAGATAAAGGGAGCTGCATCCATTTCCTTGCATTCCAGCCCAAAAAGCCAGGCACAGCTGAAGACAAAAAAAAAAAACAACCCCCAAAAACCAGCCCAAAGTCGTGTTTTTGGCAGCTCCCCTGCTGCCAGCCACGGTGCTTTCCTCATTTGCTTCGGCACCACGATGGGACACATCCAACCCAAGCGTGCTTGCATTTATCTGCAAGGCTTGCATTTGCTTGCAAGGCTGGGATTTATTGGTGATACTGTATTTATTCGCCGTGCTTCTATTTATTTATTCGCCGTGCTTCCATTTGTTTGCAACGTTTGCATTTATCTGCAAGCTTCGCCTTTGTTTGCGATGCATGCATTTGCTTGCAAGCCCCGAATTCTTTGCTTCCCCAAAATAAAATAAAATAAAAAAATAAATAACTAGGGTGAGAAAGTGTTGCCCGTTCCTGGCGAGGCAACCGGAGGGACCCGCCAGGCAGGGCCGCTGCCCGTGCTGTGCCTGCTGGCCCTCGAGTCGCGGGGAGCCGCTGGCAAGCGCCCTGCCCTGGCTGCACAGACCGGTGGTTTCTTTCAGCAAGCCTATTCCCTCTTTTCTGAGTCATTCTGAGATCGCCCGACATCTCTAGCTCGCAGGCAGCGAAAATACGCTTTCAGAGAGCAATTTGGCAGAGTCGGTCCGTGTAGCGGCACGTGCCGGGCGCGCCTCACCGTCTGCCGGTGCGGGCTCCCGGCCAAGCAGGCGCTTGGGGCTCCCCGCGTCCCGGCAAACGCCTGACGTAGGGCGGCGAGCGCCGGCGAGCCCTCAGGAACAGCACCGAGCGCAAGGAAATACAAAGTCGCCTTTGAAACCCTCCCATCGAGCGACACCTCCGAGGGCCTCACACGCCGAAAACCCTCGAGACGTGCAGCCACAGCTTTGCGCTCGGCAGCATCCCGCACCCCCAGCATCCCTCCCGCACCCTGTCCCCGTGCGGGGACGTGCTCCCCATCCCAGAGGGCTCACGGACTGCGCCGGGGAGAGCTTTTGGGAAGGGGCAACAATGCTCCCGGGAGCCGCCAGGCCCAGGCCCTTTGTGGGAACTTTGGGGCGGGGGGTGGAGGACCCCGACGCTGCCAGCCCTGCGGAGACCTCTGGCCTTGGCGGGCACAGCTGTCTGCAATGCCCGGCGGTGACTTGGCTCTGGTGGGCATTTGGGATGCCGAGCCCAGGGAAACTGGCCAAAAACACTCATTTCAGACAAGGCTATGCAAATAAACGGTGTATCGGGCTAAACCCTCCCACTTGGGGTCAAACCACAGCCCGTTATAGAGCATTGCCACCCTGGGCCCTGCTCCCAAAACCCCGGCACCTTCCCCATCTCGTAGCCCAAAGGGGAGCAGGGCGATCCCCAGCGCAGGGGCTGCCTTCAGACCTAAGGAGAGCTGGCAGGAGGGGCCTGGAAAGGTCACCCTCCCCAAAAAACCCCAGTGCCCGTGCTGGGCTGGAGCCCTCCCTTGCTTCAGCTCCCATGAAAAAGCATTTGCTCAGCACTTCTGCTGCGCCAGTTTAGCTGCTGGAAGCTACAAATCACATCTGTCAGCTGGGGAACAGGGCTCACTGGCCTCTTTCCACCCATTTTTTTTATTATTATCGCAGGAGAACATCCTTGCCAGCAGGAAAACCTTGCAGCAAGCCGCCCAAAGCCCTCTGCCTCAAGCAGGTGCCAAGCCTTCAGCCTCCTGTTTCACCCCTCAGCCACGTCGCCACCGCTTTCCCCGGCGGAGCATCGCTTTGGCGCGTTAACGACAGCGCAGCCCACGCGGGCCCCGAGCAAACGGCCCGCGTTCCCATCGCCGCACCTCCCATCCCTGCCAAACCCAGCAGTGCCGGCGACCCCTGCAGCACCCGCACTTCATAAAGGGCTTTTATTCAGGGCATCGAGAGAGACACCAACCCCCCCCCGCTCCCAGGCAGCCCCAGAAGGATGCAGTGGCAAGAGAGGGGCATATATTTTGGGATCCCGGCTGGGCATTTTGGACCCAAGGACTCCTGAGCCATCAGCTTGACTCTGCTACCAAAAAAGCTCAAGCACAGAAAACATTTACTCGCAGGGAGGAGGACGACGGGTGGCAGCTACCTCGAAAGCATCCACCTCGCCTCACCAGGGTGCCAAGCAAGCCGGCGGCACCCCGTCCCCCCTCCCTCTCTCGCAGGTCTTCGAAAAAGCGCCGGGGGCTTGAGAGAAAGATCAGTGCTAGAAACCAGGGCGCCTCCATCGCGGCTCGCAGGAGGCTGGCGGGGACAGCACTGTCCCGGCGAGCCCCAAACCTCTCTCCCTGCCCGCAGCCAGCGGCCCCCCAAACCCCCCAACCACGCAGCCATGTCAAAACCTTGGGGCGCTGCGGGCAGGCGGAGGGGGGGGGGTAAGAGTGAAACCAGCGCAACGCTCTGAATGGGATGGCCTGGAGGGGGGTGGGGGGGCACTGGCCCTCTCGGTTCCAATTTTAATAGCCACGACGGTGAAGTTGAGGGTCAAGCCGAGCCGCCGCGGCTCTGTCCTGCCGCTGCTAAGGGGGCAAAATAATGAAACCGCTGAAAAATGCTGGGAAAAAAAAAAAAATATCAAAGATGTCGAAGGTGTTGCCGAGATTAAAAAAAAAAAAATATTTTTAAACTTTGAGAAACGGTGAAAACGTTTAAAAAAAGATTTTTTCAACCTCGAAAAGCACCTTAAAAAAAAAAAAAATATTTGGAAAGCGTTTTAAATGTTGAAAACGGGGAAAACAGGGAGGATATTGAGGCTACCGGGGTGGGCCGGAGGAGCCGCCGGTGCGCGGGGAGGCGCGGAGCCGGCGCGGAGCCTCCCCCCGGCCCTGCGCGCCCGCGGGCCCTCATTTCCTTCTAACCAACCCCCCCTGCAGCCCTCGGCGGGAACTGCCCCGCGCAGAAAGTGCTGGAAGACCTTTTTTTTTTTTTTCTTTTCCCCACAAAAACAGACCCCCCCAAACCCCACCAAATAAAGGCAAAGCGGCTTCTCTCCCCCCCGCCCTCCCCGCTTTTTTTTTTTTCCCTGTTGTCAAAATATTTTTTTTCCCGTTGTCAAATTTTTTTTTTTTTTTTTTTTTTTTAACATTAAAACCCCAACTGGCTGAATTTATACACCTATTTATCAGGACACACGCTACCTTTGCCCATGAAAAACGCCCAATGGGTTGAATGAATGACTCTTTTTTGGAGCGGAGGTTGCCACACCAGCCGGGCCTGACGAAGCGCAACTTTAAACGGGAATAACCGAAACTTTCTCACGTCTGAGCTGCTGCCACACGTTTGTTGTTTTTTTTTTTTTCCCCCGAGCGCACCAAGGTGCTGCCCAAAACCCCTTTATTTCGAGACTTTCATCAGGAGAAAACGGGAGTAGCTGTGTGTAAGCAAAACTAATGTGGGGGGGGGGGGGGGGGCGGGAGAAAAAGAAAGAAAATTAAAATCTGGCAGTCTGGTGATAAGCGAGGCAAACCGGGAACATGCATCCGAAGAAGATTCTTTGCATTCCCGTATGATTTTAAAATGTGCGTTACCAGAAAATAATACGTGTTAGAAGACACTCATCAGAAAACGAAGGGAATAACCCAGCAGGGGTTATAACAACACCATTAAGCAACATATAAATATATTAATTATATAAATAACAGCATTTCAAACAGGTTTCACAGCCCGTGTAAATTCCTAAAAGAGCCATAAATCTCCCGCGGGAAAACAAAAAACCAGATTCGATGCTCTGAGTTCCTCTGTCTTTCCCCATTTCAGGATTACGGAGCGGGGAGGGCGCAGGACCCGACTCTGGCTCACCGGAGGACGAGCAGCCGGGGCTGGACGGGCTTTGCTGAATCATGTGCATCGTGTGCCTTGTTCTGTTTTACGAGTGATAATGAAAGTAAGAAAAGTGCTTTGGGGGTTTTGCAAAGTTCTGCCACTGACATGCTTTGGGAATGACTTGCTGCGGTGCTTTGGGAATTCCTTTCCATTTGGGGGGGAAGCGCCGCAGCACAGCCAGCGTGGGAAAGTGCACTTATCCCCCTGCCTAAACCTGCCAGCAGCACAAAAAAAAAAAGCCCCAAACCCAGCGTATTTTGTGCTTTGCTTTACCAGGAATCTCTGAAAACCCCCACCCCTGTTCACAAACAACAATTTCTCCTGTTGCTGAAGACGCAGCGTGCCGGAGCAGTTCAGTTTTTGCCGGGACCCAACACTTTTACACAAGCCGCTGCGACTTGGATGGCCTGATTTTTTCTAGCCACCAAATTCCCGATGCAAACAAGAGGGGACGCCAGCTGCCCACCACCGGCCGCCGTGACTGTCCTTCCTCCAAAGGTGAATTTTGTTACATCTGAAAATGAGCGCTCTGTGCAGGAACGAAATTATCGCCGTCCCTAGATGGCAGGCCATCAAATCCGTCACATATATGGTTGATAAATGTGAGTGTTTCGAAAATACGGCATAAAATACTATTATGAAGGTATGGGAAATTTTCTACATGGGTTGAAAAAGAAGTATATTTAGGGATTTCTCAAAGCAGTGCGACAGTCAGAGGAAAGACCTGCTTGTCTGTGCGTGCAGTTGAGGAGCCCAGCAAGTACAGGGAGGAGGGGCGCCTTCATGCCGGGATTTTTGTCCCAAACGGCAAATATTTTTTTTAAAAACCATAACCCTCTAAAATCGGAAAGGCCCCAAACTTCTGGAAAGCCGCACCACTGTGCCCTTTCCCAGCCGGAGCCTCCCGGGAAGGCCAAGCCTGGCTTGGGGGAGAGCGGCTGGGTGGGCGGCGGGGCCGCGGCCACCCACCTTCCCACCTGGCCACCTCCTGCCTACCGGCTGGCTTGCGGGCAGGGGCGCAGGCAGCACGTTGGCGGGGGCCAGGCTGGAACGCTGCTTTGACGCTCAGGGAGAAATCCCCACCTACGGAGAGCATTGGTTTCGGTTTCGAGGCGTGACAAACGGCGTGGTACGAGCTCTTTCCTCCCACCGCCGCCGCCGCCGCCACCGCCGTGCCGTGGGGGCTGCAGGGGAGGGGACGGGCAGGCAGCTGCCATCTCGGGGGTGCACGGTGGAACACGCCAGGGATGGGACCGCGACATGGGCGTGGCGGCGCGGGCAGGAGGTTTCCAGCCGAAATCAGCTCCCTGCATCCCTGCGCGGCTCCCGGCAATGCCATCTGGCACGGCGAGCCAAAGTGATGCCGATGCCTTTACTCATGGTTTGCAACCCCAGATGAGAGGGGAGCAGGGCGAGCTGTCACCCGGCCCTGGGAATGGCAACATAAACCCAGCCATAGAAAATATGGACTTGGCATCCCTGGAGGTATCCAAACCAGGGCTGGATACGGCCCCGAGCCCCTCAGGTCTGCTTGGAGCGGGCAGGGAGGCAGTCACCGCCGGGGCTACCCACGTCTTCATCTCAAGACTTGATACCCTGCCTGGGTTTAATCCTTTGGCTCATCTCAGTTCTTCAAACCCATTTCCCTGTAAGTTCTCACGAAGGAACAGTTCCTGTTTCTCCGCCTTGGCCGCGACCACGCTTTTTTCTGCCCAGCCCCAGGCACAGCCCTCATCCCACAGCTCCGCCAGGAGCCTTCGCTGCAGCCCCGCGGGAAAACCAGGGATTTAAAAAAATACTCAGCTTTGCTCTAACTCAGAGCTTGCCTTTTTTTTTTTTTTTCTTTTTTTAAATTCTCCGTGAGCTGAAATTCCCAGGGGATGTTGGGTTTGGAAACCCGTCCCCACCAACCTGCACCCCAGCCCTGGGGCTGCGGCGTGACTCCGGCGATGGAGACCCCTGCCGGAGCCGTACCCCCTGCCCCCCCCCCCACCCCTCCCCGCCACCTCCGCTGCCACCCCTGCAAGCCGGACACATCGCTTTAGTCCTGCAGACACCATTAACCCCTTTTGTCAGCACAACGCAACCGCGCGCTCAAGCTTAAAAGTGGGTTTTGTGGTTGATGTAAGGATGCTGTGATTAACATGCGCCTGGGTTCAAAAAAAATCATTTTTCTTCCTCTGCCATGCAGGCATGGGGACACCCAGGCGCTTCCCCAGAGAAAACTGGGGCTGCCCTAAAGGCCACAGGGACGGGCAGCCCCGCTGGCATCCATGCGGGTGCCTTCAGCCCCGGGGCTGCCGCTCTGCAGGAGGATGAGGAGAGGGCAGCAGAGGCGAAAGCAGATGCCCGGGTGAGATGCTGCGTCCCTGCGTGGCCCCACGCAGCACAAGCAACACCACCACCAGCACCACCAGTACCACCAGTACCACCAGTACCACCAGTACCATCACCAGCACCACCAGCAGCAGAGGGGGAAGAGTATCCCAGGAGCGCTGCTCTCCCCTCTCCTTCGGCAGCCGCGCTCGCTGCTGATTCATTTTTGGCCGGTGAGCCCACGCGAGGCGCAGCACCTCCCGCCACTCCGTGGGGTTTTGCCTTTCTTCTTTTTCGTCAAACGGGCGCCAAGTTACCAAAAAAAAAACCCTCATCACGTGGCCGCGATACGGCGGCCCCGCTTTCATTTACTGGAACTGCACAGCCTTGAAAAAACACAAGTTTCCAGCAGCCCGGACGAGCCACTGATGCTCTTAGAGGGCCCCCCCAGGCACCCAGGGCTTTGAAGGTAAGGAGCTCCTGCGCGGGTGCTTTCCCCGTCCGGGTGGTCCTCCCCATCTCAGTGCCTTGCAGGGTGCGCTGGGTACCCCAAACCACCGTTCCCAAAGCCGTGCCGCCCATCCCATGGAGACACTCACCCGACCCGCGGCTGCTTCCCCGCATCCTCCAGAGCCAGTGCCTGCGATGAGGAGAGAAAACATCAGAGCTGGGTATGTTTTCATGGGAACGGGTTAAAAAAACCAAAACCCAAAGTGCTGGCTGCAGGGGCACAAATGTCACTTATTTCCCACCATTAAGGGATGCCCAAAATAATTAGGAGGGGACAAAGAACCCAGACCCCGCCTCGGTCCCTTCTCCCAGCAGGACAACCGTGCTCCTGCTGACTCACCCGCTGTTGCCTCCTCCCGTGACACCGGACAGCCCGGCAGGGTCTGCTGCCCCGCGGAAAAATAGGCTTTTTTTCATTTACGCTGCTTGAAAAAACCTCTTCTGCTTCTTGCGTTTCAGCAAAGGGACAGGGAATCACCTGTGGAGGAATGAGATCTTCATTAGTGGTAACGGGAATACTGGATGGAGGACCAGAGCCGGACCCCGCACGTGCAGGTTTCGCCCTGTTGCCTCCAAGTTTCCACCGGCATGGTTTTGTGCCACAGGGTGGAAATCGGCTGGAGTTTCGTGCCAGCTTGGATGCCGGCGGTGTGTGCCTAGGGCAGGACGCTCAACCACGGGGGCTTTGCCCCAGGGATTCATCCCTGCGCTTCCCGCGCTTCCCCTTTTACAGGCATTTAGTGACAAGGGTTTAATATCAGCTTCTCCGGGGAAAGCTCACAGCCCAAACCTGCGCAGTTTCTGCTTGGATGGTGTCAGTGCTTAAATATTAAGCACTAATGGAAATAATGGGGGGAATGTCAGGAAAACAGAGGAAAGCTAGGCTTTAGCATCCTTTCCCGGGCTGCGAGAGCGGTCCACACATGTAAAGGACGGTGCGTGTCCTCAGGGCGGGTAAAAATTCCATCAGCCAGGGCAAATTGTAGCCCATCAAGTGCAGAGTCTCCACTTTGCCCTGCTGTCCGGGTACCAGCATCCCCTCTCGGCGCAGACCCCCCCACTTCCCAGGCGCAGGCGTACCCTCCCGTAGCAAACCCCAGGCGCAGCAGTTGCCGATGCCAGCACCAAAAGCCGCGCACGGATCCCCTGTACCTCTCGGACCATAACGAATCTGTCTGACGTCCTACCTGGCTTCTCCTTGCTGCAGCTCCCAGCCTGGGATGTGCCGATGGGTTTATACGGCCCCCCCATCACCCCCCGCTGAGATGCGGGGAAGGGAGAGTTTCCCACGGCCGATGGCTGCTCCTGCTTCCCCCGAAGCAGTTGGCTGCACCCATTGGGAAAGGCTCAGGGGTTTTTCCCATCGGAAAGGGCCTTTGCTGGGAAAAGTCTCATTTCCCAGGGCTTTCAGCCAAACCCATGGGGATCATGGCAGCAGCAGGGGGCTGGGGAGGGGATGACATTACAGGCACCAAAATCCACTGTCCCAGCGGGTGGCGGGAGGCTCTGCCGAGTGGCCCCCCCAACCCTCCAGGCTTTTAGCCAGGTGATGCATCCCCAAACTTTTGGGCTCCTGGTTGCTCTTCCAGCCTGCCCGCTGGGAAGCACTCTGGTTTTTCCCCTACTTCCATCAGCTGGGCTAAAAAAAGCCGTGACCTCCCTGCAGACCTCATGGGAAAGGCTGTTGGCTGCCACGCGGGTGATGGAAACCATCCCTGTTCCCCCGGGGAACAGCTCCGACAAACAACCGTCTGAGTTGCTCGCCCCACTCCAAGCCCTTTCCCCCGCAGCTGAGGGACCCTTTTCCCCCTCTCCCGCTGTGGGGGGGGGGGGGGAGGGGGCGGCTGGCACCCTGCTTGTGTCCCAGCCCCTGGTTTTTCACACAATTTCGGTTTTTCACGATTTCAGTGTGGCCAGCAGTGCGGTTCTTATGTGTGTCAAGAAAACGAACCCACCCGAAAAAGGCTTACCGGCAGGTTTGGGCTCCCTGATTCAGCTGGAGTTCAGAGATGAGTCAGGCAGCGGTGAACAGCCCCAGAAGGGAATAAAATGAGGGCTGCTTTCATCAGCCTTTCGCAAAATCATGCTATTTAAAAAACAGGTTTATGACACCGGAGTGGCTGCGGAGGCGGCTGGGATCTGGTGGGGTTTGGCAACGCCAGGTGCCCTCGTGGCTGTGGCTCCCCCTCGGCACAGCAGCCTCGCTGAGGCTCTGTCCGGGCACCCCAGGGAGCATCCATGAAGTCGGTCCCTCGACACCTCCAGCCAGTGCGCCCCGGCGTCCCCAACCCTCAGTGGTGGCTTTAACCCTTCCAGCGCCACCGCTGCCAGCTCCTAACCTCAGGTTCACCACGGTCGCTTCAGTGGCAACCCGTGCGGCCGCAGCGCCGGGCAGAACCGGCTGCTCAACCGTCCCCCTCTGAGGACGGCCGCAGACGATGCTCTGGCTTATCTGATGAGCGTGATCACCCACGGGCCAGGGAAAAACACCAAAACACCAGCTCCCCTTCGTGTTCTCATCTGTGGCTTTCACCGATTTCTCATACGAGAAGCAAAAGTCACCCGCACCGAGATGTCGGCAGCCACCCGTGCAGTGACGGCCCGTGAGAGAGGCCGGCTGCGGTGATGGCGCTTCTTGTAACATGTAAAGGGAAAACCAAGGGTTAATTATATATTTCTGCGCATTGCCCCATGGCTTTTTGAACGGCTCCATCCCTGCAGGACCCTCAGGCTCTTTCACGACCCATTACTGAGTCTCGTGCCATTTATAGGTGAATTCCTCTCCGCTAAAGCGTGGCTCCTGCACGCTGCCAGCTCCTGCTCTCCCTTTTGGCTTTTCCCTGGGGCAGCAGAAAGGGAAGCGGGGCGAGGGACCGGCACACCATCCCTCCTCCCTAATTATTTCAGTATGCGGCCGCAGGAGCCTGGTGCTGGAAGCGGTGTGTCGTTCCGTGGCCAACTTGGCTGGGACTCGAGGGATCACAAGCCCCCAGATGAACCCGGGAGGTGTGCAGGTCTTGGAGGCATCGGAGCCCAATGGCAGCTACCCGGCAGCAGCATCAACCGCTCGCTGTGCCGTGGCCCCTAATGCTCGGATATTGCCCCAAAAAGCAAGGGGATGGGTGGTCCTCTTTATCCAGCACTCCGTCCTCGGGGACGATGCTGGACCTCGCCCCGGCAGAGCACGAGCCGGTGGGAAATGCCCTACCTGGAGGGACAGCAGGAGAAATGACCCTATGAGCATCCCACAGCCAGGAGGAGGAGGAGGAAGGCTGGCATGCGCGCATGTGGTTGGAAAACACTCGTCCTGCTCCCCCCCCCCCAAATATTGCAACAAAAACGGAAAATGTGCTGGCAGTGATTAGCAGCTCCCTGGAAAAAGCTGGTTTGCTGGCCCGGCTTCAAAATCCAGTTTGCCAGAAACCCCCGGGCTTCTCCAACGTGCGACTGTGAGTTTTATGGAAAGCCAAGAGTTTTCTGCAGGAAGGGGGTTGTGGGCTTTTTTTTTTCTTTTTTTTTTGGTGAATTTTTGTCATTGTCAAAAATCCAATTTTCCTTCTAAAAAGAAAATAAGAAGCCCCGAAGGGGTGGAAACCATTCCAGCTGGGCCCAGGGCGGCGCAGGGAAGCGGAGGGGACACGTAGCATCAGCCAGCGCCAGCTGCTCAGGGAAACCACTGGATTCACAGAGCGTCAGCCCTCACAGCGCCACGGGACGGCGATGGAAGAAAAAACAGGTAGAGAAGAAAATTTGCAAAAAAAGAGGAAAACAAACCTGGAAATGCTGCCCTGGCTTTATTTTTCTGCCAAACTCTGCTGCCAGGGAGCGTGGGGTAAAGATGCCTTTGAGGAAGCAGCAGCAGCAGCAGCAAGAGGTTTGGGTTTGTCTTTTATTTTGGCACTGGTGGCGTGTGTTCTTGGAGCACAAAGCCCTGCGGAGAAATCCTTTTCAGTTGGATTTTCACGGTGGGACCAAGCACCCTGCCATGCCCCGGGGGATGCTCGGTCCCTGCTGCTGCTGCTGCACCCCGGGGAGATGTGGGTCCCATGGGACCACATGCCATCACCCGTGGGGTTCAGCTGCACAAATCAGTACAGGCAAAAATAATGTCCGCCCCCCCCGCCCCGAGACATCCCAGCAGCCGGCTGGGATGGCCGGGATCCCATGGGATGACCGATTTTTGCTGGGCATGCCGGCACCTGCCTTCCCGCAGAGCAAAAAAACAACTTGCTAAGTCACAGCAAAACCATGAAAGCAAAACCACAGAGCCCCAAAGCGCCTCTGAGTCACTCCCCCGGCCGCCGCCACGGCCCCACAGCCCTCCAAAACTCGCCGCCACCTGCAGCCGGCCCCCAAGCTGCCGAGCCACGCCGGCATGGCACGGCACCCCGTGGATCAGGCTGCCATATGGCTGCCGGCAGCAACTTGCAGGTGGCAAAGCCCCTCTGCCTGAGCAGGCAGGGGCACGGGCAGCAATTGCCATCCCATGGACAGAGGAGCTTACGGCAAAGAGGAGCAACGGTGGCCATTCCCGCCGGCTCAGCAGCCTCCGCTGAGCCAAAACCAACCCAGCAGCCCCTGCTCGCCGGCACCGCTTCGCAGCCAAAACACTTCCTTCCCCTCTTTCCTGTAAAATCGCCCGTATATTTTATTATTATTATTTTAAAATTGTGAAAAATACTCATTTGAAATGTGAATGGAGATGAAACATTCACAGAAAGTGCTACTGGGATTAGTCACCAGTTGTAACATCTCTATTTACATGAGTCACGGAGGTTGGCCGCACAGCTCTTAAATTAAATCCCCGCCGGGTTTTCAGGTTTTGGGCTGTCCTCGGGAGACCTTTCGGTAACTTTTCGCCGGTTCTGAGCAGAGCTGGTAGCTGCCTTCCAGCACGCGTGCTTACCGAAACACCGGCAGTAGCTGCAAGGGCTTTGCCGTGCCATCGCATGGCAGCCAGGGCTGGGAGGCGATGCTCGGAGGGCGGGATTTGTCCCTGCTAACCAAGTTATTTCCCTGTTTGTGCCAAAGATGGGAAGAGTGAGAAAGGCAGCAGGTGCTGGGGACGGTGATGGATGGGTGGGATGCAGCCGGGTGACGATGGCGGGGGCCGAGCCGGTGGCACCGGGCCCCGGCAGTGATGCCGACAGAGGTCACTGTTGCCAAAAAACTGCGTGCCCCAGCCGAAAAAGGGAACTCGGCGGGTAGAAGGCGGCGATGGGGCAGGCCCAGTTTTGAAGAGGCGCCGCGCTCCAGCAGCCACGAGGCCACCGAGCCGGGGACCTCCGGGGCAGCGGCAAAGGCCCCGGCAGAGGGTATCAATGCATGGGGTGACGGAGCTGGCATCGTGCTCTGCGGGATGGCCTGGAGAAGCTGTGCTCTCCCCCACAGCCACATTGGGGACTATACCAAGGGTACCAACCGAGTGAGATTAAAAGAAAAAAAATATCAACGAGGAAAGGAAACAGCCTCTGCATGGAGCTGGAGAGGGAAGAACAGCCTCTGCATGGAGCTGGAGGGGCAATGCGCTGCCGTGGGCTGTCTCTGAGGTTGAAAGCTGAGCGAGGGAAGGGGGACCCTGGGCTTCCACAGGCATCCCTCGGGCTGCTAAACCCCTCACAGAGTCACTCGGTTCCAGGACAGCCACAGGGAAAGATGAGCAGACCTCAAGGAAGCGTGGTTTGGGATGCACTGGATGGACGCGTTTGCTTTCCATGGCAAAAAAATGGCAGGTCCTGCGTGGCAGGACCCCGGGAGGTGCAGGAGGACACTTCTCTGCTGCCTCTCCTCGCCCAAAGCCCAAGGGAGGGCATGCAAAGAGCTTGTGAGCACAGCATAAAAATAAAACCCCAGAAAGGTGACTAAGCACTCTGGGTACCGAGGCATGACGCCAGAGGAGCCCAGCCTCCATCCCCAGCTGCGCCAGGCTCATGCCGGGAGTTGCCGCCTGCGGTTATCGGGGCGCAGGACCCCAGCGTGGGAGGAGGAGCCCCAAGGGTGCTGCTGATGGGTGGCAGGGAGCCTCCGTGTCCCATCTCCCCCATCACCGTGCCGTGGCCGAGCGGAGCTGCTGCTGTCCCCCCAGGGGCCCCAGCAGCCTGACTCCCACCCGCAACCAGAGCAGGTCCCAGGGCTACCCCAAGCACCTCCCCTCCCCACCCTCCCGCCCCCAGACTGGGGCTCGCTGGGGCTTGCCAGGGCTTGCCAGGGCTTGCCGGGGGAGGGCTGGGTGGATGCCCTTCGCCAGCAGGGTGCTCACCCATCCACGGCGGGGGCAAGCTGGGGCAGGCTTGGAGGTGCCGGGATGCTGGACACCGGGCATCCTGCCAGGAGAGGCGCGAGGGGGATGCTGCAGGGGCACCCCTCTTAGCCAGGCAGAGGTGGGGGGGGGGGTCCCCATGTGCTGAGACTGTCCCTGCCTCACCCCCCGCACCTCCCAGGGCACTCCCCGCCCCCCCCTCCCCAGCAGAGCCCCCCCACTGCCCAGGGGTCGCGCATGCTCCATGGGTGCCCTGGGAGCCGCAAGGGGATGAGGCAAAGCCCGAAACCCAACCGGGAGCCAGCGCTCAGTTTAAACGTGAAATATTTAAAACAGTCACCCTGTGAGAGCCCGGCACCAAGCAACACAAAGCAGCGCGACGACTGTAAGGCATCGCAAAAGCTATTGCAGATATGTATTTTTTTTTGCAATTCACAGCCAGCGGCTAAAGCAACCAGCATTTTAAATGACTCACAAAGCCTTGCCCGCAGCAGTAAATAGCACCTTACCCTGGCAGGCCGGGGGGAGCCCGGGGCTGAGGCAGCTCCCCAGGGCCGGAGGGAGCGCGGGGGCTCCATGCGAGGCCGGGAGAGCGAAGCTGGCATTCGTAACGGGCGCCAGGCACCCCGAGACAGAACTCCTCCGCCGCTCTGCCCAGATCATTGGTCCAGGTCGTGGTGGCGGCTGCTTTCAAATTCTGTTAAACCTTAAAAAGGAAACAGGAAGCCTCTCGGCTCTTGACTTCATGCAGCTCGAGAGAGGCTTGCACACCCACACGCCCTCCTTCCTACCCCCTAGGCTAAAGCAATGGCAGGCAGGGCACCGGTGGGGTGACAGAGCCGTGACCTGGGCACGTTGCACCGCAGGCATCAAGCTGGACCCGCGAGCATCCCAACCCCAGCTGCGTGGGGAGATGCTTCCTCCAGCCCCAGGGAAGCTGCACTTTGCACCTCCTTGCAGGGGCTCGCTTAGAGCCTGCTTTGGTTTTTTGTTTTGTTCTTGGTTTCTTCACCTTCATCTTCCAGCTTCCCAAGCCACCAGGCAGCATGAGGCTGATGCCAGCGGGAGCACGGACCCCGGGCGCCAGACTGCTGTCCCAAACTCCTCTGAACATAGGGCAAACCCCCGTTTATCCGGCAGGAGAGCGAGAGGCATTAGCACATCTTCAGTTCAGGTTTCTCAGCTCCTCACTCAACATCCAGCATTTGCATTTTCTGCTCTTCCTCCTGCAAGCATGCACAGGGCCAAAAAGTAACTGCGCAACTTGTTCTCTTCATGGTTTTGGGTTCTGTTTGGGGCTTTCGGAGGCTAAAAATCATTCGTCCTCAGAAAAGTCAGGGATGGGGAAAGCAGTTTCATTAGCTTGGGGAAGCGAATGTTTAATGTTTCACATTCCTCCAATTTAGGAGGAAGAAAACAACTTCCCCACGCTGCAGCCAAGGGAGGAGGCATGCACACCCCCAAGTCCAGCACGAACCCCTGTCCCAAGGGAAGGAACAGCCAGGATCCCCTGAGTAGACCTCATGGCTCCCAGTAGCAGAAGTGGGGTTTGCCATACCTGGTAACAGGTTTATTTAATTCGCACAAGAAAGAAGGTACCTTTGGGGTAGGTGTTTTTTGTTCTGTTTTTTTTTTTAAAAGACCGAACCCCAGTGTCTGCAGGCTCCAGCTGTGTGAGAGGCACTGCCTAGGTGCTCCCTCTCCTTTCCAAAATCTCTCCAATGCAAACCCATGCCCCCAGGAGTGAGACACAGGAGTTCCTGCGAGCTCTGCGCAGGAACTTCCCTCAGGACACATCCGATTTCCCCTTGCCCTCGCTGCTCCACCCATGAGCATGCTGCCTGGGGGGCTCCTCCATTTTTACAACCCCTGTCCTCAGCCAGAGCCAGCAGCAGGACAGACACAGGAGATCTCCAGGCCCAGGTCACTCGACAGAGCTCCAGCTCGCAGAGAAAACCCCCATCCGCTCACTTCCCATCATCGAGGCGGGGAGCCACGCAACCCACAGACAGGATAGCCCAGGGGGCTAGCATCAGAGCTACAGCTCCAAAGCGGCGGCCTTTGAGGTCTTTGTCCATTAATTTGGGTAAAGATTTCACCCCCCCTGAGACAGAACAGTGACTTTCCTATGTAGGTGCTCAAGGAAATGAGATCAACTTCGGAGCAGCTTAAAAAACAGGGATGAGGGTTGGGATTCGTTACAGGCCGCGCATGGTTGGAACTCAGGTCCTTCCTTCAGGACATCTTTAGTGATTGAAAACCTAGGTTAATGCACATTAAACGCATTCATTTTAATAACATTTAGAAGGTTTGTAAGTCTTCTACTTTTGCTTTCTTGGTAATCACTCTCAGTTGTCTTCCTCCGTCCATTTGTCCCCTCCCTAAAAATCCTTTGGCTCTTCTACTTGAGGGCTTGGGAAAAAAAAAAAAGGGGGGGACCAGGATCAGGACAAGTCGCATAGAACAAGATCAAATTTGAAATTTCAGAATAAGCACAGTCCAACAGCTTGGCTCGAGGCTGCTTTGCTAGTAGTAATCGTTCAACCTCTGGCTGCTTTTCTTGGAGTAACTCCACCTGTTTTATGAAAAATTAAGTGCCTGGCCTGCCCAGAACAAATATGGAACCAGCCACGCTCCAAGTTCAGTGCTCTGGGGAAATACATAAGGCAGCATAGCAGAGATGAAGGAAACACAAACGAATGCCCAATTATTTAAATCGCCTGTAAGTAGTTTCAGTTCTTGCCCAGACATAACGTAACATAGTGGAGGCAGGTGTTTTCTCAGCAGCCACTGACTAATTGCAGAACAAAGATGAGAAAAGAAAAAAAAAAAAAAGAACAACAAAAAGACGTAAACAGTGCAGTAGTGAGTATATCGTGGATAAGTCGGAGCAGGGCAATTTATACTTACAGAGTGTGTATGCTTATGGAGGAGAAATACAGTAGCCTTTAAGAGACAAAAAAACCAATAAATACTGCATGAATGAGACTGAAAGATCATGCCAGCTCTTGAAAAGCATACTTGGCACGATGTGAGCGGCGTGGCAGGTGGCTTGCTTTCCCTTCCAGCCTGAGACCCAAGAGGAAAAGCAAGTTTGGCATCTTCTGGGCTGCCTATCTCCTAAAATCTACAGCACCTCTTGGAAGTGGATTAAGATACATCACAAGCAAAGAAGTTTTAAAACCAAGGAAATTGTACAGTTCCCATCCAAGGTCTTTTCAGAATTCACCACAGAAGACATATTTGTAAACAATCCTTAGTTACAAAAGTAAATTTATTATTAGTTCACTTTTACAATTTATTTTTTTTAATTCATTGTAACAATTTATAAATAACTCCTGGCCACAGCCACCACAGCCAGGGACAAGTCTGAAGTTTTACGTTGTTTGAGAAGTTACAAAATCCAGTACATTTTACCTGTACGTTTTTGAAAAGCATGAAACAAGATACAGCTGGCTCTGTCATTCAGTAATCACATGCAGAACGAATGCCACAGACCTACAGCACCATAGACTGCGGATTTCTAAGCAACAGAGGAGCGAGCCTTAGCAATGCACGAACTGGCATATTCAACTGCTTGAACTTCAAAAGCAGCTCAGAGAAGTTGGTGGTTCCTAAAGAGATTAAAGAAAGAAAGAGAATGAGCACATATTGGTGTAACGCTTGCCCAATGAAAGAACTGTCAATAGGGGAAGGACAGCCTGTCAGTGTGCAGGGTGTATCCCTGGAGTTGTGCTTCCTGCTACTCGTTTTGTTGCAACGCTGGTTAAAAAGTAAATTTTAATATTAGAATTTTAAGAAACCCCAAATTCAATTAATGTGGTGGGAACTCTCAGAATAGAGGCGTGTAACAGGTAAAGCGGACACAGAAAACCGGGATTTCCATAAAGGTCTTTTGACCTGAACAGATACCCAGGCACCTGCCTGGAAAACATCCAAGACGAGACACACGAGCTTATACGTTGAGGGTGTCATCACCGGCAGAGGACTCCTGTGCCGGGGCTGTGGCCTCTGCAAAGCCTTCAGCAACAGATTCCTCTCATCACTGAGGTGGTAACACTCACGTCCGTCACCCCCCTAAGTAATCCAGAGAGTCCCTTAAATCAAAGCCCAGCTGCATTTCTTTTGCAACCCGAGATACCTCAGGCAAACAGAGGAGCACCGGTATGTCCCCAGCCTCAGCTGATGGAGGGCAAGAGAAAAGCTGCTGAGTGAAAGGGCCCAGAATTTCCCTGGATCCCGAATCAGATTACCACTGGAAAACTAGAAGAGCAGGTGATCACTCTAAGTAGGTACTTATAGGAAACAGATTCAAGGACATTCAGGATGCGGCTAGCCCAAGAAAAAGAACACTTTCCCCTGTCACAGCTCATCTTATGTGGTCTTGGTGCCTGCGAGAACATCATTACCTGCAGATCAGAAAAGACCTAAGACTTTTTTATAAAGGCTAATTCTGGCTTCTTTAGTCCTGCTTCTACCGTTTCTGTCCAGACTCAAGAGAATTAACACAGAATAAAAATCGATGAAACAGCTTTCAGAGGAAATGCAGGCTGTCACATAATTTACAGGATATACTTCTTTTGGTATTCAAGCCCAAATCCAGAATCCATGCAAGTCCAGAGCACTGTCCTGCACTCCAGGTCTTACCTTCCAAGCCTCCAGCTGCCAGCTGCCCTGGCATTGGGACAGAGTGGTAAATAAGGAAGCAAGCCAGCATGCTCAGCTGAGATTCCTCCGCGGGCTGCCCACTTAGGTAGGAATGCAGAGAGACATCCCCTCCAGCTGTAATATACAGGAGACACTGATGAAATTTAGGGAGCATTTGTGGGAGGAAACAGAAAGGCAAGACAACAGCATTTCCACAGAAGCAGCTCACTGAAAAGAGTCTCCATCTCCCCACAGAAGGTGGACTAGGGGTTTGTTTGCAAACCTTATTCCTTCTGCCACAGCCACCCTACAACCTCTTCTTTGCTGTGGCCACCTCTCGCTTTTGCTCCTAGAAAATTCTCCCAGTGCGATATTAGGAAAGCATTTCCTCTGGGAAACGCAACCTTCCATGTTGGCCTTCCAGGGCCACAAAGATGGTCCAAGGGCTGGAGCACCTCTGCTATGAGGACAGGCTGAGAGAGTTGGGGTTGTTCAGCCTGGAGAAGAGAAGGCTCCGGGGAGACCTTACAGCAGCCTTCCAGTACCTGGAGGGGGCCTACAGGAGAGATGGGGAGGGGCTGTTTGCAAGGGCACGTAGCGATAGGACGAGGGGCAATGGTTTAAACTAGAGCAGGGCAGGTTTAGATTAGACATCAGGAAGAAGTTCTTTACAGTGAGGGTGGTGAGACACTGGCCCAGGTTGCCCAGAGAGGTGGTGGAGGCCCCATCCCTGGAGACATTCAAGGCCAGGCTGGATGAGGCTCTGAGCAACCTGGTCTAGTTGAAGATGTCCCTGCTCACTGCCGGGGGGTTGGACTAGATGACCTTAACGGTCCCTTCCAACCCAACACATTCTATGGTTCTATGATTCTATGTTACCTAAACTTCCCGCCAATATAGGCAAACATAATTCTTCAGTGAATGTTTCACACCGAAGACACTAAAGTGAAGGCAAGTCGTTTTATGCTAACATGCAAGTGCCTTCCCTTCTGTTATTATTTTCCAGTAATTTTGAGGCAAAAGTCAACCCAGATCAGTAAGAAGACAAGAACGCTGAACTGCGATCATGGCTCTAGGATTAAAGGTATCTTCTCTGTACCTTGAAGCCACTGGTCCAAAGTATTATCAATAGTGCACTTCATCACAGGCAAAAATTCAGAGTTCATGAAGAGTCCTCGGTTTGGATTCCTGCTCATCCTCTCCTGGTGACTTCTGGAACTGAAAAATTCTAACACCAGCTTTATCTGCCACAGCTCAAATGTCTCAGACATTTCTCTTCTTTCTAATCTCCTGACAGCCTAGCAGAGGGGAAATACAAAGTGACTGTGAGAATGTGAACTGGAGGAGGAAAGAAACGTTGCTGCCATAAACATGAAGTAAATGAATCCTAAACCCCACCTTGCCAAGGGCTGCCCTTCTGAGCACCTACGGAGAAAATCTGCCAGCTAATGCTTCTGGTGTAATTTTAGTCTTCATTAACTTAGATTACTTTCCAATTCGCTTTTAAAATCTCTGCTGTCTCCCTGTAAGCTCGCTAATACGTCTCCCCTTCTTCCTTTCTGTCTTTACAAAAATCACACACAAGGAACAATATTCTTATGCCAAAGCGTAGCTTTAAAAAAGAAAAAAGTGTTTACTCCACCTGATCTATTGCTATGTACGTGGGCAGCATCTCTGGATTTTCTTGGGTAACACACTCATAAAGGATTGAGGAGAAAAGATCCAGGATTTCCTGTTTCTGATCAAAGACACATGTTTAACAAAGCACACATGCTAGATACAATTTTTTTCGGGTTCTTGCATTGCTCACATTTCCTTCCATTAAAGTTAACCCATGCACTGACATTACATACATTAGTGACAGCTAACCACGCCACGCAGCTTGCTTTCATTCTTGGGCTTATTAAAACTAGGCATAACGCAGCTATATTTTCTCCCTCCCTTAAGTCATTTAGTGCAGAGAAATATAGTGCAAAACACCCCAACCCTTCTGCAGTCACTTCACCTAAATGCTTCAGGACACCGAACAGGGCTCTCAGTATTTGCTAAACACATTCTGCAATGAATACAGCTGGTGTCCACAACTAGCAGCAATTGTGATGTAACCAATGGTTTTAAAAAAAAAAAAAAAAACCAACAACAAAACAAACCCAACAAAAACTACGGGTCGACACTGTTTTACACCTTTGTATTACAAAACATCCCTTAGAATATTCCCTGTACCCACTACTTGAAGGACCGAATTCTGTTCCTCAGTTTAATGTAGGTTTTTTCCCACCTTTTATTCACGTAAGCAAGAAGCCATGCTAGTTCACATCTAGACACCATACCTGGCCCATGTTCACAGTTGGTTTGCAAAAGTAATCAGCAAATGAAAACAGAGCAGGATCAGAAGTAAAAGCTGAAATTGCTTCTGGCTAAAAAACAGATTAAAACACACTCTTAAAATGATCTTATTGGTTTTACCGCACAAATATACTAGCAATTTATACCCAACCCTTCCTTCCCCAGCACAGAAACAAGAAAATTGTAACCTACATAAAGCACATCATGGGCAAAACATGTCCAACGCTTCTGTCTGCCCACGACAAACGTACATTCACATAGCTGCTCTTAGCTTAAGCTCATTGCATGCCCTGTGAAAGCCACTAGACTTCCTTTCCCTCAAGCAAAGCAAGTCACTTCAGTACTCATAACCATGTGGCAGAGCTAGGTGCTGGAAATAAATAACACAGCACAACCTGCTGTGCTTCCCTCAGCCTTTCTAGAGACAGCATTCCTGGCAGGAAACCAGTTTGGGAGCAATACCTTGAATGCCCGAGCTTCAGAGTTTCGGTGAGTAACAGTTTGTGCTAAGAGACTGCGCCAGCCCATCGGGTCCTCCTTGTAGGAGAGCTGCCCAGCTCTTAGCTTCACATACAAGACACCACCTTTCGAAAGAATTGATCTGAAACAACAACAACAGTGCTTACTTTAAATTGACACATATACACCATGAGGCAGACCTGTAAAGGAAATGTGAACTCCAACAGCGCATGTGCAATAATATGCCTGTTTAGGCTTTGTCCTGATTATTTAAACCCTGCCCCACTTGCATATACACAGAAATCTTGGTATTTTCAGGGCAGGCTGCTACCAAAAGGTGATGTGATGGCAGGCAATGGTGATGAAAAAGGGATGAGCCCTACTAATACAAGGAATCTAACTTCCTGAAGCCACTGCAGGTTCTTGTTAGACTCTCTAGGATGAGCTCCCAGCACCAAGGAAAACCATGCAAGTTGGTATACACAGTTTTAGAGGCATGCTGTGATGGTCCTTCCTCCATGTAAAAAAAAAAAAAAACCCCAAACCACCGCAAACCAAAAAAAACCCAACAAAACCCCACTATTCCTGACCCAGTCTACAAACAGAAGTATGCAGCAGTTCAGAGTTACACCACTGCAAAGCAGCTGCATGTTTACCTGATTTAGAGTATCAGTTGCACTATTAACTGTAGGCATTGCGCATCTTTAAAATAATTAAGTTATCTGTATTGAAACTAACTGCTTAGCACAGCAACATTGCAGCAATTCACATGTAGTAAGACAGGGAAAATTATTTCTCACACATGCATTTATCTCCAAAACACTGCCACCCAGATCTCTATCATCTTAAAGGTCTGAGGACAAGATGTTGTGACATGAGAGCTGGCAGACTCAAAGCATCTGGAGACCCAGATAACAGGTAAGTCCCAAAGGCAGCAGTCACCCACGCTGGTTTCTGCTGCAGCAGTACAGGAAGGCTCTTTTGGACAAACAAGTGCTCAAGTGTGGTAAAGGCTCAACCCAGGAGAACAAAGCTGGCTTCTGCCAGCGCTGGTGCAGCAGTTGAATCAGTATATGCCTCCTGATCTGGAGGAATCTGCACTAGATGCTGCATTGTGGTGCCTAATTTAATCTCAATAGTGGCATTTAAATTAACTAGAAAAAACATGCTACTGATGAAAGATGCACCTGGCTTCTTCTATACTGCTCACAGCAACAAGTTACGCTGTAGGCTGTTAAGTGCAAAGATGAGAATGATTTTGCCCACAGATACTGTATTCCGGTAAGATTTCTGTTTTTCACAGTTGCCTCACGGAGAGTTAAAATGCAGTAAGCAGCACCTTGTATACTTCACGTAACATGAGAAAAATAGTATTTCACAAAACAGTAACAGTTAGCTAACTACTGTATCAACAGTCTGGGAAACATGACATCACATCAACTCAAAACTAAACTAAAACCATGAGTTTAAGATGGTTTCTGGTACTGCTCAATCCTGCTGCCAATATCTGCGGTTTTTACTATCAGGTTTTCCCCTGCCCTGTTTTTGCATGAATTATTCACATCAATAGGTGAAACCAACTACGCAGTTTCTTTCTTCACCCTAAAGTGCTATCAAGTGCACAACAGCGAACCGATCAAAACCAGACTTCTTTCCAAACTGTAGGTGTTACAAGTACAGGAGGTTTTAAAAAAAAAAAATTTAAAAAAATATTACTACAATGTTATTATTCAGTTAGGCACTATAAAGAATACTTACTTTAGATGATTCGTTCCCTTGCTTAAATCTATTAATAATTCCCAGTACCGTGGTCCCTTCACTCTGATCTGTCAATGTAAGCATTTTTATTACTAGATATAAACAAAACCATAAAATTAAGTTTTCTACATAAGTTAAGTTCTTTCTGGGCTCTTACAAGGGCATATGCCCTTTGGCAGTGTTACCCCCCCTGAACACCGAGGAAGACCACCTAGCTTTGTCTCGCCTACAGTGAAGCTTTCTGGCACAGGGAACTCCCTACTACACCAGATCTTGAAAGCGTTATGATCAAGACTGAAGAGAACGGTGTTGCATAATTTAACAAGTGCTCCATAGTGACAGAATTGCCTTCAGAGCCATTACTATGAGACAGCATTCTCCAGAGTCCGGCCAAGGTAGGACAGGGAACCAAAGAAAAGTCACTAAATCTCTGTTCTTGCACTGTTTTGTGACAGAAACTGGGCGATTAAATTCCTCATTAAAATGGAGACTTCCTTTACCTGCTTCAGTAAGTGAAGCTCGGGAAGAAGCGTGGGTGCCATCAGTTCCTCGGTGGCTTCTGCATACCACTGTGTGCCCTTCAAAATGCCAGCAGTATTCATGTATTAGTAAAGCTCATTTTCATGTGAAAAGACAGACAACATGCATCTCATTTATAACAACTCCATTGGTAGAAGTCAGTCAGTTTCTGTTCCTGAGTTCTGAGTAAGTACATGATTTTGCCTCTAATGTCAGGAAACATAAGCCTAAATTGAAGGTATATTTCCCATGGACAAAGCAACACATAACATTACGGAATCACGGAATCTTCAGAGTTGGAAGGGACCTCTAGAGATCATCTAGTCCAACTCCCCTGCTAAAGCAGGATTTCCTAGAGCACATCCCTCAGGACTGCATCCAGGCGGGTCTTGAAAGTCTCCAGAGAAGGGGACTCCACAACCTCCCTGGGCAGCTTGTTCCAGTGCTCTGTCACCCTCACCGTAAAGAAGTTTTTCCGCGTGTTTGAACGGAACTTCTTATGTTCTAACTTGTGCCCATTGCCCCTCGTCCTGTCACTGGGAACCATTGAAAAGAGCCTGGCTCCCTCCTCCTTAAGCCCACCCTTTAGATACTTGTAAACATTAATCAGGTCCCCCCTCAACCTTCTCTTCTCCAGGCTAAAGAGTCCCAGCTCTTTCAGCCTTTCCTCATAAGGGAGATGCTCCAATCCCATAATCATCCTAGTTGCCCTGCGCTGGACTCGCTCCAGCAGTTCCCTGTCCCTCTTGAACTGGGGAGCCCAAAACTGGACGCAGTATTCCAGTTGTGGCCGCAAGTCGGGCATCCTTCAACTGAAATCTGAAGATTGAGAAGTAAACTATATTATGAACATGCAGAACTCTCTGCCAGAACCACAAGAGATCCAGGCTGCACCTCTTCTCCCCTGAAATCCCAACAACCCTTTCTTTAGTCCTTTCATGAGCACCACCTGTCTCACGAAAGCCTGTACAAAATAAATCCTGCAGAAAGGACTCTTCCCCAAAGGACACACAATACAGGCACCAAGGACACACATCAATTTGCTTATTTCAGCAGATTTAGGAGAAGGCTTTTAAAAGCACGGATGGTTCCAACCACCTCTGTGTCTTTGAAAGCCCTTCCTCTTTAGAAAGAGGAGAATTATGACCCTGGGTCAGTCATGACACACTTGACTGTTTGAAGACTTTGTGGTGCCTTTTATTTGTCCTGTATTCTGCTCACATGGGCTTTGATGTCACCTTGAAAGGTGTGAGTGGGCTGAGCACAACCCTTCAATTATTTGCGTAGAATTTGGCTTGTCTCCACCACAACTTGAAAACAAACCCAAGTCTGCTGGCCACAACAATGAAAATAGTGTGCCTTTGGTATATCAGAGTCTTCAGTTGTCTCCCACACTTTCTCGAAGGCCTTTGCTCCTTACTGACTCCCAGACACATTACCTTGTATGTAACCTCTATCAGTGCGTAACAAGGAGTGTTTGAATCCACATCAACGGGTGTTAAGAGCCTTGGTTCTGCCGCCAGCACGTACAAGTGACGCAAAGCCTGAAGATGGTACCTGTGTGTGGGAATAAAGAATTCAGCACTGTGCAGTACAGGCAGGGAATAACCCCTAAATACCAAACCACACGCAGCTCAATACCCAAATACAGATGTCAATTAAACTAAATAGAAATTTGTAGTAATGTTGTAGGTTTCGTATTTTTTTAACACCTATGGGTTAGCTAACACAACAGGGCTTAATGAATTCTAACCAAAACTGATTAATAATCATAGATGGACAGATCTTGCATGAAAATCTTTACAGCTGAGTAAACTGGAACAGTCAAGTCATAGGAGTACAACGTGGAGCCTCAGGAAACCCGCTCGCATTTCCTCACTGATCAAAGTTTACTACCATCATCTTGTATCTTCACTTATTTCTTCTGCTTTCCACTTTTTTTTTTTTTTAAAAACCTTCAAAAATTTATTTACAGAATGCCTAGGTAAAAATTCTAGATCATTTGCCTCTAGATAACCTCTGTTGTAAGAGGATGATTTAGCTTAAGGAAATATGAACCCTTACCGATTGTCTGTGCTGTGAACAGGGAAGTGAGGGTACAGAGCACAAAGGAGAGCAGCAATTGAAGAATTTGAAGTGCTCAGTGAATATCTGTAGAAAAACATTATCTGTTTAGTTTCAGTGCTAACAAAGGCTGACCACTAGCAAAGGTGTTCAAAATATTTTGGTGTTCCAGGGAAGGGAAAGACAAAGCGCATACAAGCAAGGAATTTATCAGTGTGTTCCTACAGCAGTCAAAACAAACATGTAGCAGTAGGAGATAAACACAAGCCAGGAACATTCCTATGGCATTCAAGTAGCACAGTATCCAGGAAACAGAACTTTCATTTGCAATAGAAAACGTCTTTATGCATCCGTAAGTTATTAAAAAAAAATAAAAATCAAGTAAATTGCACACTGCTCCAGCTTTTGCAAGACAGGTGAACAAAGAAAAAACCTGCCTTTGGAAATGGCAAGTTACCTTCCTCCTCCCAGAAAGAGGAGTCCCAAAGCCATGTGGTGAGCCAAGTGGAACCCATAGTTCATCTCTCCGCCTGTCTTCTTGTGCATGAAACGGCAAAGCTGAAGGACTTTGAGGTTTCCAGAGCCAGCCATCACCATTGAGAGAGACAGCAGCAAGACGCTCAAGCACGTTTCGAGATTATAGTGACCTGTCTTCAAGTAGAATAGGAAAGGCATTATTACACTTCTGTGGTCAAACGCGCACCTCTGGTTGGTCTAATGCGCTGCTTTCTACCCCAGAGTTCAAAAACCACATTCCACAGAAAGAGGGAGAGCGGAAAATCAGCAAAGTCCTAAGCGAAAATGATTCACAGCCCTGCCACTTTCTATAAATAGTCTGTAGTACAGAAAAGTAAAAGGGATGTTTTTGTATCCATTAAGGTTTTGGTGACGGTAATCAAAGCATGTTACACACAAAGCCTCTTTTTCATTGAGGGAAAACTAGAAAGAACTTACTATTGAAGCTGTTGGTGCTGACAAGCATTTCAGGAAATCTGTTGCATATTTGTACTGGAAAGAAAAGAAATGCATACTAAATACAGATACAAAAGATAAGTCACTGCTCTATGGAAATTGAAAGGAAAAAATAAAAACCTCTTACCAAGCACTTAAATGCTGCCAGATTTTCTGAACCAGCAAATCGAAATCCCAGTGACAAACACGCTCCAGCAATGATGTAAACATGAGCTTGCCTAATAAGCAACATAAACAGGAAATGACTAAATGTTTCTCTTTTCCTCATCTGAATACGCATCACAAACTCCTTTATAATTAAAAAAAAGGGAAACTTGGAAAGAAAGACTTATCCTTTACTGAAAACAGAGAATAAAATTTCCTAAATATCAAGGGAGAGATTTTTTTGCATACTGGTATCTCTATAAAGAATTCAGCCGCATTTTTCAGAAGAATTTTTTACATGTTACTTACGCCAGTGTTTCTAAACTCAGGTCTTCAGATGAAGGCAGCTCTGTTGCATGAAGAGATATACTGTTCTCTCTTATGATCTACAAAAAAACATAAGAGATTGCAAAATTAACCTGGGAAAACTGATTAATTAATTGAAACTCTGGGCATTGAGCGTTCATTAAGTGATACAAAATAGGCCTGTTTCACACGCATATAAAAGCTGGGCTTTTTTCCACATGCTATTGCTCCTTTGTACTTCTGATCTAAAAGGGACACCTTTCAATACTCCTGGATCTGGGTCCCTTAAAGATTTCTAAAACAATGTCAAGACTGTGTCAGGAGCACGATGTTATCGTATCTACTCAAATATGAGAGAAAACAGAACAGGATGAGACCTCAAGAGGCTATGTAGTCCATCAGCATCCTGTATTTCTGATAGCTATTTATCTAAGTTACTCATAATGCCCAACTGAAACCTCCTTGCAGCAATTTTGCACCTGGTTTCAAGCTTGGGCAATCTGGAGGAAAGTCTAATCCCTTTCTATTTTTGTGGCACCATTTTACGTCTTCAACAGTTGTATCCCTCCTCAATCTTCTCTCTAGCATGATGGGATGGGAGTCTCCAGTGCTCCTACGTAACAGTCCAGGAATCCAATGTACACACCATCTCTGTCACGTGAACACGATTAACGGATTTTCTTGTGCAGCTCATGTGACTAAGGAAATGTTCACATGCAGAACAATCCAGTGAGATGTATGAAATTGGGAAGTATAAACACATTAAGTGTAAATACTTACTTGAGGTACGTTGCTATTAACCCACTTGGAATTGGGCAAGATGTCATCCCACAAAATCAGGCATCGAGCCAAGGTCTAAAAGAATGAGAAAGCCAAAACATAAGGAAGAAAAAAACCCCAACACAAACGGTATTTTTAATGTACTAAACGCATCCAGAAACGCAGACAATCCAACTACACACTAGCAGCTTCTTCACTATTTCTCAGCCTTCACAACAGAAATTACAAAATTGCCTGTATTTTAAGAGATGCAAATTCTGCTTGCAGAAAAAAGAACTACAGAATAAATCCTTGCAAGGTATGTATCTTTAGCTGGTAAACTGAGATGAAAATTCACTATGTACTTGTAACAGCTGCTGAGGCCTAACTTATTTTTTATCTGTGAAATTAATTTGGGAAAAGCTATAAAAATTTACCTAAACATTTATCATTCCACATAAAACGTATCATTCAAATATTTCTCAATAAATTCTGTCTCTAGTGCTAAATGATAAGCAAGCTGCCTTACTACAAGCAGAAACTGTTTGGAAGTATGAGCTTGGCTGGCAAGCAACAGGGTTACCGCCTATCTAAAGGATTCTACCTGATAGGCACCTAGGCTGGATTAAAAACTAAAAAAAAAAAAAAAAAAAAAAAAAAAAAAAAAAAAAAAAAAAAAAATTAAATAGACTGAGAAACGAAACAAACAAACAAACCAACCTTACCCTCAATAAAAGGAACTCTGGTTTTACAAAGTCCAGCAAATACATGGTATCTGGTGCTTGAAGCCAGTCAGCGATTGATCTGCACGACACAGAAGAGGAACAGGGTTTCCAGATCATATTTCAGCAATGCACAAAATTGAGGAAGCCACACAGAACAGAGACGACATTACGGCAGTTTAAACTGCTACCACAAGTTACTGCAAAACGTCTGAGCAATTACAAGGTTAATACCTGTTATTAGTCTTTAGGTAGATCATAGCAAGTGCAAGCGTGGCACCCGGGCAAGTAACATCCACATTTATGGTGTCTCCCTCCTGTGAAAACACAACGCATACTTTCAGGCCAGCTGACTAAGAAGGCAACAGCCTGTAGTGATGTGTACGTAGCGTAGTGATGCGTTCAAAGTCAGCATGTGCACAGAGACACACACCTCTCAGACTTGCAGCTGTTGCCATTTTCAGCTTAAATCAGCAAAAATCCTAAAGACGTACCTTAATTTGATAACTGGGAGACTTGTGCTTCTCTCTGTGCATTCCTGCCTGGAATCGCCTGTGACCCCCAACCATGTACTGGTAAAGCTGCTCGGGAACATTGAGGTCTGACATGCCTATCAAATTACTGCCATGCTAAGGAATGAAGAAGAGAAGAAATAATATGGAAGTGCCTTCCTATATGAGAAAAAAAATGCTTTCAGCCAAAGGCAGTTGGGAGTCAAGGATAAAACAGCTCTTATTACCCCCACCCCAATATATAATGATTCTTCTACTAATTGCAGTTGAAACGAAGAGAGGCACTTACCCCTAGGCAAACCATGCCTAAGGCTAGCCCAGATGCAAGTGAATAGGACTCTCTGTCTGTGCAGTACTCCATTTCTGGTCCAGGGGGTCGTCCTGGAGAAAACCAAACCAGTGAAATTACCCTTTTAAAATTCCAGCTAAGTAAACATTGTTTAATTAAGCACTACAATCCTAATGAAATGAGAAAAAAAAACAAAACCTTCTCAACAAAGTCAGGAAAGTTCTGAGTGGAATTACAAATATTTGTCACTTAACCCATTCATCACCAAATGGTGAATCCCTCCAGAAGCAGTACATACTGCTAAATGATATGTTTGGAGTTCAGAGAGACAGCGAAAACGCCATGTTACAACTGTGTATACTTTAAGACCTCTCAACCTCTTCAAATGTTTTCAGCAGAGTTCAAAAGCTGTTGCGAGAAAAGATCGCACATATCAAATTCCCAGAAAGAGATACAATTTCACCCTTAAAATTTATACCATTTTCTAATAAATTATACAGTCTCTTTTAACTAAAGGTACACATAAATGTGAATAAGAACCTACCTGTTACAAATAAAATCAGAAGAACTATGCACAGAATGAGGACACAATTCAGGTAAGAGATTTACCGTTCAGAAGCATCTCTTAAAGACTACTCTTTAGGAGGGCTTAAACACAACTCGCAACAGAAGTCAGGACATGGTGGCTATAATTCCACCAACGTAGTGAGTCAAAAAGACTGTCCTTGCAAGCGGGAAACATTTTTTTCCCATATCCCATGTCTCCATATCTGGTTTCTACAGTGGAAGCTACCTCACGGACAGACATGAGAAGCAACAAGTGTCTGGGAAGCATCAGACGTGCTGGCTATACAAGCGTGCAATAGATCTGCTCAAAAGCTATAGAGGGTCAAGATCTCTGCAGATACAGCAGATACAGTCAGGAGGAACGTGTAGTTCCTGCAGTCCTTTTACCAAGTAGCTGGCAACCCCAGAAATCCCAGAACAGCTCTCATCAGACACAACTTCCAGACGGAAAGTATGTGGGTCCAGCAACAATGCTGCCACATTTCTACTAAATTAAATGATTGTTCTACGCTATACAAACACACAGTTCACAGTAACTTCTGTTCCTCTGAAAACAGAAGACGGGGTTTGGAAAATGGGGGGTGAATATTGTGGTGGCAGATATATAGTTAAAAATGTTAAAATTCTCAGCTCCATGACGCATTGTGCAAATCATTCACATGCTGCGATTCTCCCAGTCCTCATCCCAGTTTTTTCAGTGTTGGCACCTACCTATTTCAGCCAGCAGAACCTCAGCTGTGTGCCTGTGAGCAGTGCCCTGATAGACAAGGCCTATTCCTATCACAGCAGCCACCTGCACGTTGTGGGGGACATCCAGCTCTGTTGAAGTTGGTGGCAGGAGGGCAGGTATGTGGATACTCAGGAGGCGCGTAATGGCCATATCCATTGTGCCCAGCTTGGCGGCAGAAACGCCAAGCAACAGTCCAATACTTGTCATTTCATGGCCCTAAGAAACAAAACAAATATCAACAACCAAAGAAAGCAGACCTGTTCAGAAAGGAAAAAACAGTTGTCCCAGTGTTCCGTTCACCTATCCCAATGAGCTGTGCACAATATGGAAACATTAAGTGATAATACTGCTGAAAATCTTTCAAACAGAAAAAAAGTCCTGCGCTGCTAACATTAATGAAGTAACAGTGATACTCTTTCACACCAGGCAACTTCCAATTCAGTGTTTCAAAGAAATATGCTGACTTTTATTTCTTGTTTTGTCTAAAGAATTCAAGTCCTGTAGATATTTCTCTCTGTTGCTTATGAAAAAAAGGTCTCACCTTTGTTAGGTAGTCATGTATATTGAGCGTGGCAAGTTTTGTGAGATGCCCGTTGAGACCCAGAGCCATGAGGAAGCCTGCATATTCATTTGCTAGTTCAGCAATTTTGGGCTTGTTATAGACAATCCAAGCAGAGTCGATCTGTGAAGCAGGTGCTATCTTCAGGCCGGCAGCTACCCCGTTGTGAAAGCTGGCCCAGCAAGCCATGTTAGGAGGCACATCGATGTTCCCACTGTTCAGATCAACAGTGGTGTTCCTAGGAGGAGCACGGCCTGCCCATGACAAAAATCATGAAAAGCACTTAGGTGAATCCAAACCGCTTCAGAAACACCTCTCAACTTCAGTTAGGTGCCACGTGACTAAACACTGACAGCACACTAGGCAACACTTCTGATCTGAGACAGCCTCCAGTATCTTCACGCATGTCACAGGACAGACGCACAGCATACTAGATAAACAAGCAATGTGGACTTGTATGGGCCACACCCAACACGGACCAGCTGTGTGTCCTTAGGCAATTTATGTCACTTTTCTCTGCTTCTCAGAATGCACCTGATATAAAGTCTCAGCGTTAGATAGTAACACTGGCCTTGACCATTCCAGGACAAGAAACTAGTAGGTGGCAGATTCAAAACCAGAGTCACTTTACAAGAAACACACTTCAGCTACGAAACTCTTTGCAGAAAGACACAGAAGATACTACAAAAATTATAAGAGGTTCAGAAAGAAATGGAGTAACAATTGAAAGAAACTCCATCATGTTCTGTTAAACACTGAATTTATTTGGAATAAAACACTGACCAACGTACCTGTTAGATTCAGCTTAGGGATAGGTAACTGCTCCGTTGGAACAGGGTGATATGAGAACAAAGTGAACATTCCTCGTCCAACAGGCAGTGCCATGGTTCGCTGGCACAGCTGTAACAACCTGTTGGGGAGATGAAACAAACCAAGCCAATTGCTTAATACAGGAAATTTTTCCAAATACTTGACAAAAAACGAACCTACAGACAACAGGCACTGGCATTTTTTTCCCTGACTACGAGATAGCATGCTGTCTCATTTTTTTAGTAGGCCAAACTTTGGTCCTTAAAAGATTAATCATAAAGATATACTTTAGCTGACATCATGGTGAAACTTGCCACTATTTTTCCCTAGTTTTGCTGGTTAGACAAATCTGTGCTACGGACAATTTAGCAGCCATATTAGAAACAAGGTGAAAGGAGAAAGCAAAACAAAGCTGATTGCCGTATGGGATCTTGCTATGACTAGTGATCACATCTAGTAATAACCTGTGTGTCAGAATTAATAATGTGCTTCCAAGAATGCTGACCACAGTTCTCTATGATTTACTCTGGAAACACTTTCTAGACTTGTTAGATTACTCAGCTTGTTAGTTCAGACAATAATTTGATGCATTCCTTTAGCTTTTTAGCTTCCTACTTCTGCAGAGTGTTCTGCACGGTAATGATGCTCTGAAGTTCTTTTATTTTTGGTTTGTTTTTTAAAGAAGATACTTTTAACACCCTCAAAATAAGTGAATAAAGAAGCAGAAAGGGACCAATTGTGAGGCCACTGGGCATATAACAGCTCTGACAGGAGATTTCAAAATGGAGAGGGATGGGACTGTGAATTTGCTTTCCGTAAAATTAATTAGGTCCCCTGACCCAAGCCTTACTTAGGCCTAAGATCAGCCCTGAACAAAGGGCTCTCCAGTTTTAGGCAGGGGATGGATGATGCTTTGTTCTCTACAGAGGCATTTTCTCTAGAGAGTAAATCCTGCTTATATTTCATGCTTTTTAGGTGGGATAAAAAAATGCTACAATCTGCTTTCAAACCCTAACTGATCTCAACATGCTGTTTGGGATTCAAACTAACAATCTTTCTCATACACTGCTCCAACGTGGAGAGCCCTCCAACTCAAATACAGCAGAGTTTTTATGTACACTGAGCTTCAAAGACTTGGATTATGAAAACCAACCCCCTTCTATGTGTCCTTTACTTAGGCCTGAGTACATTAATGTTCAGGTTGAACTAAAATAAATTGCACTGTTTGGTTAGACATACTTAACTTTAAGCCACCAAAAATACTCTAACAATTTTTCACCTGAGCGAAATGCTAACAAAATACTGATAGAAATGGAGACAGTGTTTACCGGTTTTCTTTCTCTTCTATGTATTCATGGTCACTAGCTTCTGGCATCTGCACTACATTGACACGTACAGGACGGGCACTCTGAAGGAGTCTGCGTACTTCCTGCACTCTCAAATCCTCGCTCCATATTAGTGACATCACTTCCTCATTCATGTCATTCATGCCATCCTCATCCTCTTCCGATTCGGTTCCGGAGGGAATATCAGAGGACAGCACTTGGCCCACAGACTGCAAGAGAAAGAGAAAGGAAAGAAGTAATTTCCAGTAGTGCACATGGATATTGATAACTGTCAGAAAGCCAGCAAATACCAGCACCACAACTAATCACACCGAGATGGGTCTGTAAATAGACTCAGATTTATGCAATTATGAATGATGGTGTTCATCCACTCCTTACACTAATTTAGAAGGACACAAGGATTTCTGAACATTTTAATCAACTTTTTTTGCACATCTAAATGCGATAACTAACTATCAAGACAGGAAGAGACGACACTTCAAATACATCAAAGATGTAGCAAAGGCTGTTGAGCAAGAACTGACAAGCAGGAGCTTATAGAGGTGACATATAAGAAAATTGTAGAATGGTTTGGGTTGGAAGGGACCTTAAAGATCATCTAGTTCCAATCCCCTGCCCTGGGCAGGGACACTTCCCACTAGACCAGGCTGCTCAAAGCCCCATCCAGCCTGGCCTTGAACACCTCCAGGGATGGGGCATCCACAACTTCCCTGGGAAACCTGTTCCAGTGCCTCACCACCCTCACAGTAAAGAATTTCTTCCTAATATCTAATCTAAGTCTCCCCTCTTTCAGTTTGAAACCATTGCCCCGTCCTATCGCTACATACCCTTGCAAACAGTCCCTCCCCATCTTCCCTGTAGGGCCCCCTTTAGGTACTGGAAGGACACTATAAGGTCTCCCCGGAGCCTTCTCTTCTCCAGGCTGAACAACCCCAACTCTCTCAGCCTGTCCTCATAGCAGAGGTGCTCCAGCCCTCTCATCATCTTCATGGCCTTCTGCTGGACCCGTTCCAACAGGTCCATGTCCATGTCCTTCTTGTGCTGAGGACTCCAGAGCTGGATGCAGTACTCCAGGTGGGGTCTCACCAGAGCGCAGCAGAGGGGTAGAATCACCTCCCTGGACCTGCTGGCCATACTTCTTTTGATGCAGCCCAGGATGCGGTTGGCTTTCTGGGCTGCAAGCGTGCATTGCCAGCTCATGTTGAGCTTCTCGTCCACCAGCACCCCAAGTCCTTCTCCTCAGGGCTGCTCTCAAGCCATTCTCTGCCCAGCCTGTATTTGTGCCTGGGATTGCCATGACCCAGGTGCAGCACCTTGCACTTGGCCTGGTTGAACTTCATGAGGTTCACACGGGCCCACCCCTCAAGCCTGTCCAGGTCCCTCTGGATGGCATCCCTTCCCTCCAGCATGTCGACCGCGCCACACAGCTTGGTGTCATCGGCAAACTTGGTGAGGGTGCACTCAATCCCACTGTCCATGTCTCTGACAAAGATGTTAAACAGCACCGGTCCCAGTACTGACCCCTGAGGAATGCCACTTGTCACTGGTCTCCACTCGGACATTGATCCATTGACTGCAACCTTTTGAGTGCGGCCATCTGGCCAGTTCCTTATCCACCAAGTGGTCCAACCGTCAAATCCATGCCTTTCCAATTTAGAGACCCGGATGTCATGCGGGAGCGTCAAACGCTTTGCATGAGTCCAGGTAGATGACGTTGGTCTCTCTCCCCTTATCTACCAATGCTGTGGCAACAAAACCAAATTTGTCAGGCATGATTTGCCTTTGGTGAAGCATTTCGATGTATATTAAAACAGAGGTTAAACTCCAGAAGGCACAGAGAGTCTCCTGGTGAAAACCTGCTTTTAGAAGTGCCAAGACCTACTGACCCTCAACCCAATCAGGGCTGCTGTTCCGCGTATTCTGTTCATAAACCTGTGTTATTTTTCTAAACATTGATGTTTTCATGAATCATGGCTTTAATTTGGATTCCCCCTCCCAACAACCTTGGAAAAACCAAGATATATGTTAAAATAAACAGTCAGCCTGAATGGTAGTAAATTCCAAATGTCTGTTGCTGTCAGCCAACCTGGTTTTCACCACAGCACCAGAATGTTTTTTGAACTTCCACACCAGAGCTACATGACCAGAAAAATACTGAAGCATTTAATTGCTTAGAAGCACTGTGGAAAAGCCCTCTTTCTGTGCAAGATTTATGAAATCCTTGTTTAAGACTCTGTCCTCCCCTGTTGGTTCACATCACACAAGCAATGCCCTGGACCACTGACAAGAATGGCAGGGATATCATAGGTCGGGATGCAACAGAATACGTCCACAATCTGCTTGCTCTACACTTGTTTCAGAAAGGCTGTCACTCTACCTGAAGCATGGTTCGTTTTATTTTCAAAGGGTTCTTCAGAAATAAGCTTTCCTGCAGAACATACAGGTTCCTTATGGTCTGACAAAATAATTTGGATGTTGACCCTAACGTGGGCCAGCATATTCTTCTTTCTTTTCCATCTTTCACAGATGAGAGATTAATTTAAAAAATAACAAGGCAAGCGATGACAAATATTGTTATGATAAATCTAGGAACAAAAAAATCCCACACCTCGCTGAACTGGTCACTTTTCCTGTTCTATACCTCAGAATTTCAGCAAGCTGAAAGATACAGAATCACACAAACTAGATCGAACACAGGGTCTTCCTAAGGCTCACTGGTAACACATGACACCAGGCAAGTAAATTAACAGCTGATGAATGAAACCCAATTTCTTCTGATAAATATGCACTAAATCTCAATACATAACTGCACCACCCATATAGCCAGCGTCCGTTTTGAAACAGGAAACTCCACCCTACCCTCCTCAGAAATGACAAACAATTTGGTGTTTGAAGATCACTTTATCCTTTTAAGGCAACATATATTCGAGGCATTGTTATAAAGTAAGTGATAAAATCAAATTTATCATCATTTTAAGATTCAGTACTGTTACAGTTGGGCGAAACTTCACCAGCAGAAAATAAAATGGATTTTTAATGAGTGGTGGGACATGAGATTTGAACATGTTGAACATTTTTCTGCTAAATGAATTAACTTTTTTTCATATGTAGTTAGTTGTGAAACCTCTGTTAAAAAATTGAAATAATTTTAATATCTCTCCCAAACCTAAGACAGCAAAAAGGATCTTGACCAAGATGTGCTTGAGACTACAAATCCCTCTTCCTGACTTCTGAAAAGGCTACAAACAATCTGGTACTATTAAGTGTTTTATGCATGCCACTAGCCAGCTTTCAAGAAGAATTCTGGCTTCCAGAGTGTTCTCAATAAAAAACACTTAAGTGAGCTACAACTCTATGAGATGCTAGTGACTCCCACCATCAGAAGAAAATAATTAAGAGAAACACACTTTTTCATTTCACTTCAGGATATAAATAACTAAACCTTTTTTGAGATAAAAGAGAAATATGAAAAGCGTATTTCAGAAAGCAATGCAGTTCTTCCAGAGGAGAGGGAGGTGCCAGCCATGCCAACCCAAGAAGCAGCCAGACTAATGAATACCCACTTCCTCTCCCTGTGCCTCTGCTGTTTTGATGGCAGAGCTTCTGGACAGAATACCTCTCTAACACCTCTCAAAGGTACAGCCATTCTGGAGAGGAGGAGAACTTACAGAGGCAATCAAATAGCTCTGTAGGCAAAACAATTGAGCATCGTGCCTAAATTAAGTTTAAAATCTGTTTTATATTGACAGTTTGCACAGCTATGCATGTGCTCTTTCAGTGCCGGGTGGTGTTTTTTATACCGATACCCTCGCATACGTGTAAGCCCTGTGTTGCCCTCAATCTTGAATTCTGCACTTTCTGATGCCCTGAGCATCAGTAGATGGTGGGGAAGTTTCTGAACAGAGCGTTCTGTGCAATACCCAGTATCGTGAAATCCACTTATGCCCATACTCACAGATTTACCCTTTTGCAGGTTCCCTTCACACGCCTGTTTGGACAGATCCTGGCGCCCAATCAAGAGACAAACTGCTTCTGGCCAGTCTGAGGCAGGCTGCTCTCGGCAATAATAGATTGCATCTCTAATAGGAAGAGCTACACCAAAGGGGAGAGACTCCAGATCTCTTAAGGTGAAACCTTAAAATTAATGAGAAAAAAACCCTGTTTTATCAAAACTAGATAAAGTGTATTTCATGTTATGCAAGCACAAGACTATTACATATGATTGTTACCATTTTGCACAATGATAAAAGCTGCTCTTACCAACATTAGTCATCCAAATAACTAACTTTTCAGCCAGGCTGGAAACAGATGTGCTCTGTCTGAAACTGCATCTGTAAAATAAAAAGGAATAAAGGAGAAGCCAATAAAAGCTAGTCCAAAAGTCAGCAGAAAGTCAAAAACTCTTGAGTTTAAAATAATACTAAAAAAACTCCATACCGATTGTCATCCTGTTCTATTTGCTGTTTTCGTTGCCCTAGGAAAAACAAGGCCACATTACTTCCACATTCTCCAAACAACAGGATAGCACAAGACACTAGAAGATACTATGATGGCATCAAAGCATCATTACCTGATGTAATCTTGTACAAATAACGGGAGGCTTCATTAGATACAGCACTCTCATCACCAAGGATATACAGAGCCACACTCTGGATAGGAAAGAGACACCATAATAAACAGTCACTTAGTGTGCAGCTATTGCTATACTGCCTATAAAAGCAGGCAGAAGATAACTTCAATAACTTAAACAGTGAGACAGGTTTATTATGAAAACATTATTAGTAAAAGGAGATTGAAACAACTGAAGCAAGTAACAAACTGTTATGCTTTAGATTTTTATCTTGAAGTTTGGAAAAAATAAATCCTGAAACAATTAATTCAATCTTCCCTAATAATTGTTTCAAAGGTAAGAAGAGAAAGATCTTCTGAACAGAAAAACATGTTCCTAGTATATTTCCCATGCTTCTCACATTTCATTTTATTTCTCTTGCAAAACACACACACCTTCTACAGACACCATTTTTTCACTTAGTTTTCTCCACATCTTGTATACTGGCTACTTTGTGAAGGCTTTGAGTGAAAAGTTGTTCCCAATTCAAAGCAGGGTCCGCTTCAGCTATATAGCCAGCAAAATCAAAGTGATCTGTCATCCTATTTACTTTTTGATACTGACAGACAAGCTGGCATGCCAAAGGTAAAAAAACACAAGTAAAAATCTTCCGTGTTTTTCATTAAGATTTTCGGGTAAGATACACTGCTAATGTGCCAGCTCTGACCTGCGCATAGGCAAGTCACGCAGAGGTAGGAAAAAAAGACAGAGCTGGATGTACAGACACAGGTGACATCCCGAGGAAAAGTCTACAGTTCTTCAGAGCTTGAATGCAGAAGCAAATTTTAAGTGAAAGCATCAGCACTTTAAACAGTCTCAGTGCTGCTGCTTCAACCCTCCACACTCTGAAGCAGAGGACAGGCTGGATCCTAGCAGCTCATACTAGAGACTCTGTAACTCATCTTGGACGCTTGTGTCAGAGCAGTCTCTCGACCCTGTTTTGCTCTTCAACCACCCCAGGCTCAACACCTCTGCTCTGAACCCTGTATTGGCATGTTTTCTCCATAAACGCTTTGTGAATAAGCGAGCAAGGCTGACCAGGAGACAACATCAGCACTTATAACCACTCATGCGACTAAATGTTTATGTTGATACATGCCCAAGAAGAAAGCCGGGAAATTCTCACTCACAAAATACAGTTAGCTTTGAGTTACATTATTACTTTGCACATGCCACTACTGCAAACCACAAAAAAAAACATAAGCAGTGAAGCATAGGATACTCACTCTGCACTCATGAGCTCTCCTTCCCAACCTCAAATACCTCCTCCCACCTGCTAAAACCCATACACACCCTTCAGTAATATTAAAGTAATAAAAGAGAAGAGGTGATTCACAGGGATTTCTCTCTGCTAAACGCATATTATTCTCCGTGTGGAGAGGCTGACACTGCACAGTTCACTATACTGCAGGGATACTGAAGAGAATTTCATGCAGACTGATGAGGTCTACTTTGTATGGAGCATCAACGCTTGGAGATGCTTAAGTCTCCAAACAGCACAGTTACAGCAAAGCTATTTATCACAGGCTTAATAACCCTCCAGTATGCCCCTGTTGGTCCGCACAGTACGATTAAACCCTCTGTTATTTGACTTCACACTGGGGACGCTTCAGTCCCAGGAAATTAAGCAGCTGAGGCAAACCCTGGCCACAGTACTGCTATACCGACAGAATAAAGCATGTCCTTTTTACCAAAGTACGTACCACTACTACCAGTTTGCTCCTTTCACAGATTCCTGGTAAGTAAGGATAAGGCTGCACTGCTTCTCCCTTCAGACAGGAACTCAGCCACTGAAAGATACTTGGAGGCTCAGTAGAAAAAAATGAGGGCTGGTGCATGAAACCTGTTTGGACTTAATCATATGAACAGCAATGACATTGAGTTCATGGCAAACACAAAAACTCTCCACTATTCCCAAAGCAAGCCTTACAGTACTTCTATTTTACTACAAACCCACAGGATTTCCCCAAAACGTTACAGATCACATCTCCCTCCTATTAGATGGAAGTTTATAGCTAGACAGTAATGACAACATGAGACACTTATTTGTCTTTCAAGAACAAAAACTATCTATCGCAGCCCACACTAGAAAAGGAAAACATATAAAATTAGTAATTCTCAAAAACCTCACTGAAAGTCTTGTAATTAAACAATAAATTGCTTAAGTGAGAGGACAACCTAACCATAACATCTTTGCCTTCCCTGATCACAAACACGAGTAGCAAAGCCTGACCAATCATATGAGATTATTTTTTTTTTTTGGTCAGGAGAAACTACTAGTAGTTTGTCTTGCGTGATTCGCAAATTTCAGCTGGTAGCACACTGAACAGGTGCACAGACAACATAGGACCTTATTTTAAGTTTTGTGGGTTTAGCTCTGATTTAGGTTTTATGAACTTTAAACTGAGAGCCTGCCAGTCTAGCAATACTTTCCTCAAGAGAGGCACATCTCACTACCAAGCTTTTCCATGGTTGTCTGCTAACATTTCTTAGCCAGCCTGAGCTCAAGTTTGCCAAGGTGAAACCATCATTCCCTCCCAAGTTCTTGTTCTGTGGAGTGTCCCATGAGGCGTTGGACTGAAGGCACCAGCTCATGACTATACTATGCTAGTGTCACTCCAGTCTTCTTAGGAGGCTATTAAAAACAAAGGAACAAGGCAACCTCGGCACTATGAACGCAGCTTTGCATATTGAGATTAAGTCCTGACCAGCTTCAAATGGAACAGTTACCAATGTGCTCAGTATTAGAGATAACTTGCACATCATTATCACTGAATATCCAGCTTTGCAAAGCCTTAAACTCACCTTGATCAATTATGCATGTCTGTCTTGAGGTTTTTACAAGGGCTGGATAGTCTCTGTAGTAATAATCTATATAAGCTTCAAGTTTTAAGTCCCTAGAACGAGAGACAGGTGAATCACATTAGAGGGGAAAAAAAACCAACACTTCACCTTCCTGCATTTCTGTGTCATTTTTTGTTGAGGTTTTTTTTTGTTTAATGTTTGTGTACACACCGGATATAAGGAGGGAAGTTCTGACTTCCTTAACTAAGGCTGCCCATGGGCACTGCCCATTCCCTAAGCAGTGAATCTGTATGTTTAATTTTTCCCCAGTGCATTTCTCTTCAGTTACCATTCTGCTTTGTCCCATAGCTCCACCACCGCCTAAAGCGTGACCACCGTCACTACAGTTTCCTCCAAAATCCCATTGTTAAAGCTAGATAACCTGCTGGGTTATCTGCAATACATGAATGCATATAACAGCTGCCACCTCAAAAGACACCGTTTTTCATTCCAGGCCAACATTTTCAGCATAAAGGACTGGATGCCACTTCTGGGAACCATTTAGCCAGCCGGCTATAGTACATGCAACTGGGGAAGAATCTATAGCCATATAAAAAATTTGGTAGAAATAGCAAATACAACTCAGGGAGACGTTATTGGATCTTTTACTTAAACACGTACCTGTATCTATCTATCTATCTATATGCATGCAATGCAACTTGAAGGCGGTTGTGGAAGATGTGAAGATGCAGTCACTGGCTGCAGGGAAGATGCCATAACAAACAAGAATATTTTACAGATCTCATGAGCTGAGCTGTGACAATACAGTAGAAAAAACACGAGCTGCAGCATCTAAGGTTTGTGAATCACACTGATTTTGGGATGTGGCCAGAACCATACAAGAGATTTGCTACAGCAAGTATGTTTAAGCACAATAAGGTTTTAAAGATTCATTCATTTCCTTCACACACATGAAAAGTTTGCTCCACGTTGGACAACCCCCAAAGTTCCCATAAAAAGAATACATACCCATCATCAAGACACACTGCACAATACACAAAATCTGTGCTTTGTCAGTTGGGCATACCTGGCCAGCTGAACCAGAAGAACAACAAGCGAACGAATTCCTTCTCCCATTAGACTATTCAGCTTGAGCTCCTCATAGATCAGATGAAGAACAAAGAAAACAGCAGGAATATGGGTGAAAAGGAGGGTTGAGGAATCCAAACTAAGGCTATGTGAAAAGTCATCCTTCGGAGCTGAAGCTTCCAGAGGGTCCAGTCGCAAAGCTTTGGCTACAGGATGAGACTCAAAATTCCTATGGTAATCAGAGCCCAAGAGATATTCCCAGTCCTAGACCAAACAAAACAGGAAAGACAGGCAGAGGTTCCACAGTGAACGTGACCTTCCAGCAAGAGAACTCCAAAGTACTGCTACAGAGGAGTTTTTTTTTCCCCCCCATAAACCAATACAAACGTGATTGTTGTATGGTAAATGCACTGCACAAACCCTGAAAGCCACAGAGACTCAATTGTTAAGTTTAATCCTTTTTTTTTCCCCTGCATATTGTGCATAAAAGGATCAAAGCCTTCTATTTAAGAGAACAAGACAAAAGAAAGCCAAGAGTGACTTCTTTGCACCAATATTCTGTACATGAGACCTCACTGAGTATTTATGCAATCCACCTAGTGCTCCCAGCCTTCTTCGTACCTCCCTTATTGCAGCACATCAGGAATTAGATCCTGACCTTTGTTCCATGCAGACTGTAGTCCATAACCGCATGGGCTCATTGAGCTGTCAACCCACAAAAAACTAATAGCGCGACTGGACCATCATAGCTTGTAAGCGTCTTGTGATAGGGCGACAGTAAGCCTCATCGACTTCACTGTTCGACCACGTGAAAGCTTCCTGTCCCTGTCTAGGCAAAAACCAGTAAACCAATCTTAAACACTCCCCTAAATTTGGAGAAAATCAGTGCATTCAGTGAAGTATATAATTTGATGGTCCTAACTTGCTAAAGGTGCTGAGTAGCCATGAGAGTGACACAACCTCATTTTAAAGGGATGAAACTAGGAGACTAGTTTCCTAGTAGGAAACTAGGAGTGAAATCTAGGAGAGATTTCACTTTGTCAGAAGACTCTCTGGGATTGCTTTGTGATCCATCTTAAATTCATTCCCGAGCCCAATCTATTCCTCTGGAAGTGAGAACCCTGACAAGCTAGGTCATGTGATGCCACTACACAGGACAAAATAAGTGCACTAATCAGAGGATGTTTCCTCTGGTTTGCCTTTAAAAAAAAAGAACACCCAAAACAAAACACAAACCAACCAATCTAGCCCCTCCAAAGGGCGGGGCTGTCTTTTATTTATAAAAGCATTTCTTACTTCATCTGACCCTGTTTCTGATGGTCTAGCCTTCTTCGGAGCAATAACTGGTGAAAGTGATCCTTCAAAATCAAGCTGCAAGAAATAAAAAGATCGGCAGTAGCTCAGTATTGAAATTCCAAAGTTTGCATAAGCGAATCGCCAATCGTAACATCTGAATTCAAACCAAGCACCACATGACATTGCTTTAGGTACTTCTGTACTTTGCTTTCATATAAGACAAATACTGCAATTAGATTTTTCTATACACACCTAGTTATTCTAGTGCATGGTGCAGAATTTCAGTTCAACTGCTTAACATCTGTTATTTACTAGGGCAGAGGAAATACTGTGGATGAGCTAATGCTAGTAATGTAGATATACTGTAATTGCTTTCAGTTCAGTTGTATGCATATCCATGCTGTTGGTTTTTTTTCCTGACAGTACTGCAGGAAATCCACTTACAGAAAACTCCAAATACATTCAGTAAAACAGTTGGGGGGAAAAACAAAAAAGAACTTTAAACACTATAATTCAAAAACTACATGGAAAATCCTCATTAGGAAACAGGAATCTGAGCCGTGAACTGTGTTTCTAGTGAAAACAGGCTTAACATGGATTAGGTGAATCAAATCCTTAATGCATCAGCGTTAGTTATTAAATGTAGTAAAATCTTCATAATCTATTTTTATTTGACCAAGATAGTTGGCGGCAAGTATCTTATAAATAGATTTTATGATAAACACAGGGTAAAGTGTACACCTTAAATTTAGAAATACAGAATTGATTCGATGGCGTCTTGTGATTTAAGACAAGATACAACCTATTTCTGACTTCAGTGCCTCTCTAACCATTTTGAACCTTGAAGAATTATCAGTAGTGTTAACGTAAGCTAGGAAGACAAACATATGAGATTGCTCACATTACGGGTCCAGGACAGTCTCTCTGTGTTGTAACCCATCATATTCATGAGACATGTTACAAACAAATTCCATTCTGAGTGATAGCTTGGTCCTCCTGGAGCATTATAAGCATTGTACCACTTGACAAGCATCTGTACCGCTATCTCCTTGGGCAGGATAGCTTTGATGCCTTGCAGGCATCTTTTCACTGTTGGAAAAGAAAAACAAGTAAAAAAAAAAAAGTGCATTTTCCATCTTACCTCCTGGTACTTCTTCCAATCAGTGCTATAAACCTCTACAGTTCTTGGACCTCCTTTTGACTCTCTGGCAACTCTTCCAATAAAAGCCACATCACACAAACTCCAAAAACCGTTCCTTTAGTTCTGCTTTAAGCACAGCCCCTCTAAATCACCACACAAAGTGGAAAAAAGTTCCTTTTTTGCTCCTTACTGAAACTAGCTTGTGTCTGAACTGGCATCTCAGCCCTTCTTCACCAAGAGCACACATAACAGTAGAGAGCAAAGCAATTTAAAGAACAAAGGAAATTTTAAGAGCACAACAGGTAAAGCACTAAAAGCAAGAGCGCACACCTAAATAAATGGTAGCACCTCTAGAAGGTAAGTTAATAGAGCCTGGAATATATGATATAGAATCATTACCGTCTAAGCTATGCATAAGCTACTTAAAAAATGAACCCTCAAAAATTAGGAAACATACTTCACATGATGGATTCTGAATCATACCTAGTTCCGAAGTTGCGACTTCAGGAATTGTAATCCGAATCATTGTATTATTGCTGAGTTCCTGAAAAATGAAAGAGTAAAATTATGAAATGCATAAAATAAAGCCAGGGTCCTTTTCTACGAACTCAGAACTCATTTATGTATTAAGCACATTCCTAATTCCTGGCTATTTGCTACACTAAAGATTTGCAACCTCAGATGCTAGTTCCATGAAACGCTTGAAATAGATCTTGAGCTGAATCACTTGAGGGAATCAATTAAATTCGGTGACTTCCTACAGAGAGAAAAATGTGGAGCCACCAATGCAGGTGTGATATTTTGCTGTTGATCAGGAGCTGCCAGCAACGTCTCACTATCCAGTAGAAGTAAACTTGACCCTCACTTTGCTTTGCTAACAAAGCATTGACTCAAATTACAGGATAATACCTACTAAAGTTACTCTGTTGTGGACAGGATCTCTCAGAGCATGAATGAAAGTCCCATGCTGCTGAAAAGTACAGTCTTCAACATAAGTTGAGTCATGAAGTTTGGAAGAATCCCTTATCTCTGGAACTGGTGACAAAAGCACACCCTGAAAAGTGGTAAAAATGATTGCTTAGAATTGTTGAAATAAAAGGATCTGAGCAAAGGACAGCTAAAATTACCGTTCTTAATGTAATAGTAAGTATTTTGAAAACAACCGCAAATATCTTTCTGATCTCTGACTCAGGCATTTTACAGAAATCATAAATAAACGAATAGGGCAGCACTAAAAAGATCTTATTTAAACACTGTTTGTATTCAGGGGCTTTACAGAAGAAAAATAAGATTTAGCTGCAAAAGATATCTTTAAAGTTAAAATCAAACAATCATTTGAAGCTGTTACAACTAAACCCTTTCCAAGGCAGACTTCTTTCTTCTTACCTCTTCTAGGGGCCCCAGGTGCTTATTCAAAGGCTTGGATGGAGTGCTGACACTATCCAAGGGAGTACTTGGCCGAGGCATTTGGTTGGACATTGTCAGGGATGGAGCAGGCAGCCCAGGAATAAAAACCTTCCCCACCTTTTTGTGAACAATATAAAGGAAAACAAATAGCTGGTTTTCATGCCCGTGCTGCCAGGAGCTTGCTTACATACACAGATATTATCAGATTTTAAACATCTTAAAGGAAAAGTTTTAAGAAGAGTGGATAGTTCTTTAAACTAAAGTCTCTGAAGAGATTAAAGATTACTTCATGTAATTACTTTCCTCAGGTGATGACACAGTGAAAAACCTACCATATATAGTCAGTACTGTACATCTTTCCTACAGGTCTACTCCCACTAAAGGTTCTAGCAGGGTTTCACTGAGACAGCTCTACTTTCAGACAGTATATTTTATTTTTTTTTATATACATACATATATATATGTGTATATACATATACACACATGCATACAAACACACACGTACAAATTGCAGTGTCTAAGGTTTCTGCGTACACACAAAGAACATAGAGCATCTCCACAGAATTTAAGAAGTTGTTTTAATTATTTTGGATGAATCGCGTCTATCCTAATAATAGACCTTTGTAAAGCAAAATAATTTGACATTTAAAACTATCTGGCATGCTACAGAGAAGTTTAAAAGCTTTTTGTTCTGGAACAATTCTTATTTTCCATATTCCTGAAGTTTTCTTTCTTTGAAAGCATTGTATTATTTCAGTATTTTACTATCGCTGAAAATAAAGTCAAGAGATTGTTTAAGCATACAACAAGGTGCCACTCCTTTTTCAGAGCTACCTTTCCAGCACCGCACGTAAGCTACACTTGGTATGTGAGCACAGCCACCTTCCCAAGCAAGTCCCAAGCAAGCAGCAGTCTACAGTACCTTACAATGATACCTTGTAAGGTATGACGCACACAGGATCCCTCTGTACAGCCCAGCTTGTAACCAAAGATTCAAACATTTATTTTGGGATAGAAAAACTGTTACTCACCCGAACCACTCCAGAATAAAGCACTAGATTTCCACTGCCTTCCAGAACCAGCAGTGTATCAATGCCCTACAAGAATCAAGCAGCATATTCAGCTTCTTATATTTAAGTAAACTTACAACAGTTGGATGACAAGTGACAAACCAGGATACTCCACAGTTAATAGTCCATACAGAGGTACACACCTGCACTGGAGCCGCGTCCTTTGCTTGAATATTGGTAACAGAACCAAAGATCAGCTGCGACTTATCATTGCTCTCTTGAAATTTTACACACCTAGAGATTTGAGAAAACAACAGGAAACATAAAAGGACTGTCCTATCTGCTGGTACAGAAAGAAGACAGAAAAGTAAAACTATGTTGCACGGCGCAGTTACTTTTATTGTGGTACACCTGGTTCCTTCCTCCTTCCTTTGCTCGTTTTGCCATGCTAGGCAACTTATTTTCACTCTGCTAGTTTAATTAAACACCCCAATCTACTTCTAAAGGGTAAAGATAAGGATAAATAAGGATACCATTCAAATTAGAGTAAACATTCTCTCACAACTTCCGTTTTATTTAAACAGCTCAAATCGTCTATGCCACCACAGTTAAAAACACGTCACGAGAGCCACCTGTCACATGACATAACAGATTCCACTAGCTGGAGTAATAAGTATGTTAAAACCCGCATCTAGCTGGTAATTTCTGGAGCGCTCCTCTTTGTTCACCCACCCCCAAGATAGGGATGCTCACCGCAGCTGGAGCTGGGATTCCACTAAAAAGCACAAGAACTTCTGCCCGCAAAGGTCAGTGGTAATAAACACTTTTGATGCTTGGGAATTCTTCTCTCTGTAAGAGAGACACAACCATCAGTACACCGTTTGGTCTCCTATAAAAATTTTAACGAAGGAAAACACAGTGTCCACAAGCTGTAGGATCACACTAGACTTCAATTAGAAATGCATCAAGTTACTAGAATGCACCAGCCTCAGTTTCAGTCATTACTCTTGAAATTGATTTTCTAGCACTTCAATCTCCACATTCCCCACTTTTTGGCATGCAGAGCACATGCTGTTTGGCTTTGTTCTCCTGTTCAACCTTAGGTTTTATGCTGCGTTTTGCTCCTTTTGATGGTAACACAGAAAGAGATACTCCCCCTAGAAGACCAAAAAATCCCCAAAGCAATGACCAGGTTAGAACCTACTTTGCTTTAGAGATCTCATTAAACCATTCCCCAGCTCAGAGGGCTACAGATAACTCAGCAGGTCAAACTGTTACAAGTGCCCAATTGCCTTTTCAAGAGCTGCACAATCAGTGAGCATCACACCAAAATAACTTGTTATTTTACTTTATTTCCACCCCCACCTCCCCACAACTGACATCCAGAACTACTCACATCCCAGTACAAGCACCTAACCTCATGTTTGTGACTGTTTCTGTCCACAGATGATCTATACACAGCTCAGGAACAATTGGTTCAGTTTCTGGTATAAGGAAGGAATCGCTGGAAGTGCTGTTTGGTGAATGGGTAATACTGTGCCTCTTCGGTGACTGAGCATTACTGGAAAAGTTGAACCTCTGCACTCCCGAGAAAGAATGCACTCCCAGGGCAGGGGAATGAGAGCGGCTGCAAGGACAGAAGACATTATTGAAAAGTGGATTTTCAAAATCAGGTATAGAATCCCAGGCAGCTTCTACAGTGGTAGAGACTTTAAAAACAAACCAAAACCATCCTAAAGCCGTAGCTAGTTCAGTATTAGTTTCCTTTAGCAGTACAACCCAGCATAGAAGAACTAGTCTCTAATTGATTTCCAATCACCTCTTGTCAGAATTCAAGAGAGGAGATTTCAAAAGTAAGAAAACCAACGTTTTAATGGACATTGCATGGTCCATTCCATCAAAAATTTCTCCCAACGTGTTCCCTCTAAATTTGGCTTCCTTTAGAAAAGCTAACTGAAAACACTCCTGGGATTGAAAAGACCTGTAGACAGTCCCTGACTCCACTACAGGCTGGCTGTATGATGACAGAAGAGCCTCTTTGCCTTCTACCCCAGTTACCCTCTTGTGCTATAGTGATAATAGCATACCAAGTGTCACAAAGGCATTCCAAGAGGGCTTTCAGATGCCGTAAAACAGGAGGTACCTGCACCTTAGATTGTCTCTACCATTACAAGTCTGCCTGAGACAGCAATTCCAGATGTACATCCCATTCTATAGCTTGCATTCTTTGATATTGTCTGTCTATGCATCATGTTCAGCACCCACCTCAAAGCAGCCATGTTGGAGATAGATGGCGAGCGGGACTGCATGCTGGGCGATGACACTGATCTGCTCTGGCTGTGGATAGATGAGTAGTTCTGGAAAGGGGAACCGACAGGAGAGTCTCCCTTTGAGAAGCTTCTGAGATGAGCCGTCAAAGAGCTGCTAGTGGCCACGTGCTGTGGTGTCCCCAGCTGCTCTGAGAACTTCAGCACTGTGTTCTGCTCCTGGGAGAGAAAACAGAGCTGTCTACGCACAAACAGCACGTGGGTAATAACAGCTGGGAAGACGGTCAAATAGCTTGTTTCATCAGTTAGATGTTAAAAATTTATGCCTAGCTAGGTGCTTAGCATTAAAAGTTATTCCTACTGACCATACTCTCTCACTCCCAGGCATAGTCACGCTCCTGTGGTTTTCAGGGCACTAAGTTGTCTGTCACTTTTCTTACAGAACACAACAGTTTAAGCAGAGTCAAAACCTCCTGGTACAATGTAAGGAATATCATGATACGCACAGCATACTTTGTGACCATCACCATCGTGTGATCTCCCCTGACTCTGGTACATGCAAATACATGAAAGAAACTACTTTTAAAAAACAACAAAACATACCAACAAACATCTTACTCTTTTCTAAGTGAAATAAATCACAAATACCTGGCATTTGTAACACGCACAGCCATAAGGGCACGTAAACACACACAAAAAATTCTGATAGTGATATTTAGTCAACAATGAATTTGTACCTCTGGCTTTACTCTCCGAAGAGCCCAAACAGTATGTAAACTCTGCACAGTATCATACGTCATCACAATGGAAGGTTCAGCATTGAGAAACACGATCCTCAAGGTGTAATCAGCAACATACTGCACTCTAGCAGAACCAAACACGCCTGCTAAAGAAGCAGTTAACTTCAGTTAAGGCAAAAGGATCATTTGCACAGCCATTGTTATCTGTTACAGGGTTAGCATTTTTCATACCCTCTTTCTTCTACAATTCCCAAGTTTCCCTGTTCATGAAGCAGCTGAAACACCCCACTTCTGAATTACTGAAAGTGATTATTTGCAGGTTTTGTAATACAGAAAATGCTGAAGTGACACATTAAGCATTCGATGCCATACTGATGGACTTCAAGTGATGTAAACCTACCTCCAGACTTACAGACGAGAGGTGTTATCTCATCTAACGGATGTAGCATGCTGAACATAGTAGGCAAAGGTTCCCTAGAAAGAAACCAAACAAAGCATGTTCAAAAAACAAATGCTAACAAGCATAATTGTTCTATCTTGTAGCTGGTACATGTGCTGCAATCCCAAAACAGCTCCTCAGACCTTAGGAAAAAAAAAAAAAAAAAAAATCAGAGCCTGAAATCTAACAGTAGTGACATCTATTCCATTCACAGAAGTTTTTGGATTAACCGAGCAGAATCAAACAAAGGCTCATGTATCAAACAGGAAGATTAGGTCTTGTTTTTACATTTTTCCAGAGTGCTTGAGAATGACACCACCTGGTGGACACACGACAGACTGTGGCTGGCACGAGTGAACAGAGCTGGCACCAGCTAAATCAGGAGGAGTAGGAAGGGGAGAAAGCCCTTAACCCAGACTCAGTTTAGGAGTTTAGGTTCCACAGGTCCCAGATAAGCAGACAGCCATCAGGTCATTTGTACCCATCACAGAGAAGCAATCGAGCCACCCATCTGTGGTGGTAGTAGCAAAAGAATTTTCATAGTAGGCCAGCTTCAGTAGGGTCAATCATGACTTTTGCAACGTACCCTCTCAAACATTTTCAGGACCTCTATATCAGGACCTCAAACATATTCAGGACCTATGTGTGCCTGGAATGCACACATAAAGCCCAAGAGAGAGCAAGTGGCTCTATTAAAGCTGCTCATCAGCACACCACTCATCTCCTTACTCTGCTTCTCAGCTGTACGCCCAGCCACAGAGCACAGTGTCTAGGATCCTCGTGAAATAGGTAACAAGACGCTCCATACATTTGCAGCTGAGAGAAAACGTCTCAATGACAATCCCAACCCCACCATTCCCTCAGTGAATCTCCCAGTCATCCATCACAGCCTGGAACCAATACCCAGGACAAACCTTAATGAAATCAGGCTAGTAACACCCATATCGTGCCTTCCATGTCCTATTCAGAATCACCACTCCCAACCGTTTCTTAATAGAGAAATATAATAGACTAACAGTATCCAGCCCCTTCCTGCTCTTTCCTGATGTTTCACCTGATTTCAGTCATCCTTCTCACAAAAACACAGATCCTCTCATTATTGTTCTTGCATCCTTATATTAGATTAGCAAACAGTCTATAATGAAACAAAGCCACTCATTACATACCTGGGTGGACTTGGCGGTACTTCATGTGAAGAACTGCTGCGCTCAAATAACAAACCATATTTTGTTGGCCAAACGTTTGCGACCTATAAAAATTACAAATAGATTTATGACCAAGAAATCCCCAAAACAACAAGTACTTACTATGTTGATTATGCTTCATGTTTGAGTATTTCATTGTAGCAAAATAAGATATTTAGGCCTTTTCTTGAGAGAAGGGTAATGTAAATCGGAGCAAGTTCTCAGACTACAAAGTGGTCATACCCATACTGTCATGCATCTTACTACCGGCCGCCACTACTTTCAGAAGTATTCAATGCCGTGATCACACAGCTGCACTTGCATCAGTTTTGTTCCTTTCACCCATAGAGTGAAGAACTCGGGCAGCTACCGTCAGCAGTGTTTTATGCATACCTCCCCGCACCAACAGTGTGCAAACAGATAACAAGCCCATTTGTAGACAAAAAAAGGACAGCACTTACCTGAAAAGGTAGAGCAGCAATGTAATCCTTTCCCTCTATGCTATGCACATTTATACAAGAATTCTGCAATATGCAGATACATTTCTCTACTATTTCATCACTGCCTGAAACTAGGGAAAGAAAAAAAAAACAAACAAAGCAAACACAGAGTGAAGTTTCTTTCTTTCCTTAGACATCCCCTATACACAAAGCATAAATTTCAAAGGAGGATGGCTGTCTTAACACAGCAAGTCTTGATCACTAAACTTCTCATGACAGTAGAACTGAACTCAAAGCATTCGTTTGACATTAGAGTAAGCAGGAAACTTACCGTCAGATTTTTCAGATTTTTCTTGGGGTATAGTGAAGTCGCACCATAAGGCCTAAAACCAAACACAGTATAATTATTTCTGAAGATCGAGCTGATGCTACTACACAGTATCATCTTTCTGTATTTCCCAAAATAACCCCACCTCAGAACACTGTTTGAAAGCAGCAAGTATTTTTTAGCTAACGTGCATTCATTCAGTTGCCACCTCTTCACATTTTCATACCTGCAGAACAGGGCTGTCGACAGTGAAAGCCTTATAAACAGTAGATGCTTGGTTTTTACTTCCTTTGCTCCAGATGACCATATTGCTGGCCACATACAGCTCTTCATCGTAGTCCACCTCTTCCCCGACATCACTGATACCTTTCCTCAACTGCCAACTTTCCTGAAAGCCAAGATTTTTTTAAGGAAAAGTTACAAGACCTGCTAGTGTGGTCACAACAGCCGGTCATCGCTCAGCGGTCATGGTTTGGCCAATTTATTTAGGAAGCCAGAAAGCCAGGCCAGGGCCCCCCTTGCCCTCGCCGCCACGATCGTACCCGCTGCCGCTCGTGGATGGTCACCTCCCGGAGGGACCCCACCAGGCCGGCCGCCCCGTCGGAGGAGCACAGCTCGGAGGCGGGCTGCAGCCGCCGCAGCTGGAGGGTGAGGGCGCTAGGATGGCGCCGGCAGTGCTCGCGTCCCCGGGGGGCGAACTCCTGCAGGTCGCCGGCCGCAATCATCGTCGCCCTCTCGTCAGAGTGGTCCGACATGGGGGCCCGATATCCTCATTATTTCTGGGACGGACACACACCCGCCACGACCGGGCTGCGGCTCCCGCGCCACCCGGGGGGGGGCCACGCGGGAAGCGGCAGCGCGGCTGAGGCGAGCACGGACGCCAGCGGCGGCAGCTGCTCACACGGGCGCGGCCATCTTGTCGCTCCCGCCCTGCCCCGCGGCGCCGCGCGGGGGACGCCGGGAGGGAAATGGCGGCGGGTGGTGGCGGGGTGTGACTCGGTCTGTGCCCACAGGGGCTTCGGGCTGGGCCCGAGCGGGCGTTTGGCGGTGTCTCCTGAGGGGAACCCTGCTCAGAACGACGTATTGGGGTGGTGCGGTCACATTGATCTTTAAAACAGAATCGCTGGTGTGTGGGTGTTGGCCAGGCCCTCGGCAGCTCGGTGTCCTGCTGTCACCTCAGCCTACTGCGGCCTCATCCCGTTCCCCCCCCCTAAGGGAACGAACTTTATGAACTTGGACCTGTCTCATCCCGTACGAGCCAGATTGTCACTCTGTGCCTTCTCTTAGTACTGTAGCCAGCAAACAGCCAAAGGACTGTTCTCTAAACCTGAGGCCTGTGACAAAATCCACCTTTACAGCCAGGCCTGTATATTTCTGCAGTTAAGTGTTTTAACAGCTTCTATGCTGATGCTTCAATCTCTTTTTGCTTTAAGGGGTAAAAGTTTATGCAGCATGCAATCCATTTAACTGTACAGTTTGAGGAGTACATTCGAGCAGTTACTTTCCAAAGGCAGGTATGGTGCTTAGGAAGCAGAAAACATGTTAAACCATTTCATAGGACTGGCAGTGCCTTCCGGACAGCTGTCCCTGGCCAGTCACCAACAGGTGGGTTGTACAACCCTCTCATCACGAACGAGATTTAGGATCCTGCCAACTGCACCAATTTGCTGCAAAAGAAAGGTTATGGATCCTATGCAACTTTGACATAGTACCAGCAATTTAAGATTTATCAACACAGATTAGGCTGTATGATTTTTAACAATACTTAATCATCAGCCAATTATCAGAATGATTTAATAAAATGTGCTATAATCAAACATAGCAACTTAGCTAAAGATTCAAGAATGGCAAGGTTCACACAAGACTTAGGACAGTTTCCTAAATCAAATCATACACACACAGATACAGAGGTTAACCTGCATAATCCAGATGTTTCTGCAAATAGTAGTAAATTATTGTTACCAAACGATCTTTGAAACTCGAGAAATCTAATTGTAGGGAATTACTCACTCTTTTCCTTTGTTGGCATTTGTCAGCAGATGACCTTTGATCAGGATGATCTTTGGCACCTGGTGAAATCTCCGCTGAGAGATGTCCCAACTCGGGGAGATACTCGGTCACAGCCTGCTGTGATCCCAGAGAGCTCATAGGGTCTCACTTAGGATCACTATTTATAGAATCGCGAGATGATTGACTTTGGTCAGCGTTTTTCCATTTGGCCACAGTTCGTTTCAGGTAATTCTGTACCTTCCAGATCAGGCTATGATCCAGGCAGCAGGAGTTTCAGGTATGGTAAGGGAGTGCCTAAACATCCCAACTCACTGTACTTGTAACGAGGACAGGAAAGTAATAAATTGTCCCAATTTACTGCACTTGTAACCAAGATAAGAAAAGGACAGATCATCCCAACTCACTGCACTTGTAACCAAGACAAGACATGGCAATGTAGCCCAGGGGGGAGTGTACCACCACACCCCTTCACAAAATTTAGGGTGCTTGTGTGATACAGATTAGCATAATTTATTGGAAGGCTCCACTGACTTACACCAGCTAAAAACCCAGCTCCTGATGCGCTGGTGGTCAGTGCCTGAGGCGACTGTTCTCCTGTCTTGAGTGCGGAGAGGTTGTATCATCCACCGTCCCTCCTGAATGGGTGCAGAGACAGCCTGCCACACTTGTAAAGGCTAAGGCTGAGGGTGCCGAAACCCTTGCAACTGCATCTCTGACTACCAGCACTAGGTGTCAGGCAGTTAGCCTGGCTTTTCTGGTGAGAACCGCCAGATTTTTCCAAAGGAAGGACGCCTTGACATGCATTTCTGTATAATCAAATGTCACCCATGTGTAATCAGGCCATTTGGGTTCCAGGATCTGCTGTTCTGCCTTGGTTGTGGTGTCACAGCAAAACACGCAGAATTAGTGCTCTGGGATGTACTCAGCTGCCAAAATTTGGTGGGAGCATCAGATTATTTTTATTCTTTTAAGAACAAGTTTCACTGATGAGATCAGCACCGTGCTGTTAATCTGCCCATCTTGCAGGCGCTGTAGCACACACAGGCATCTGTATCATGCGGACATCTTGGCAGTAAGCAAGCTTATCCTGCGGTCTCTTCAACAATTCGTACATTGCAAAATGAGCTCTTTTCTTTACCTCTCACCTTTATGATTGCTCACCTAAACAAGAGGGTGTTGCTGGCTATAGATCCCAGCCAGTTACTAGCTTTGAGCATAGTGCCGTTCCTGTTGCAGTACTTTCTCCATTTGTGTCCGAGTAGCATACCAGAAAATGCCTTTTTTTTTTTTTTTTAATTAGTATCTATGACATGAAGCTCAAAAGGAGGCTGTATTTGTCTGACAGGCAATAATAACAGAACAAAACCTGTATGAAGTACCCCGATGGGAACTGGAAGGGTAGTGCATTCTGATGAGGATGACTTTTTTACAAGACCTTAGTTTCACATGAGAAATCAAAGGAGAATGGAGAAACTGGTGAAGAATTGAAAACATATTTGAAACCATTCTTCCAGCATGTGGTTTGGGGAATCCTTGGCTCCCCAATGACGATAAGCACTATCGTTTTCTCAGAAAGGAGAAGAAGCCTGCTGGGGAAAGCCAGGCTTAGGAGAAGCAAGAATTCATTGAGCTGCAGAGTGCTTTCAAATTGTATCACAGCTTCTGTCAGGAAGACAACTGGAAGAAACGGTAACTTGGATCTACTGATCCACGCAGCGAGCAAATTTCCATATGGCAACAAATCATAGAATCATAGAATCATAGAATGGTTTGGGTTGGAAGGGACCTTAAAGATCATCAAGTTCCAACCCCCCTGCCATGGGCAGGGACACCTCCCGCTAGACCAGGCTGCTCAAAGCCCCATCCAGCCTGGCCTTGAACACCTCCAGGGATGGGGCATCCACAACTTCTCCTGCCAACCTGTTCCAGTGCCTCACCACCCTCACAGTAAAGAATTTCTTCCTAATATCTAAATCTCCCCTCTTTCAGTTTGAAACCATTGCCCCCCGTCCTATCGCTACATACCCTTGCAAACAGTCCCTCCCCATCTTTCCTGTAGGGCCCCCTTTAGGTACTGGAAGGCCGCTATAGGGTCTCCTTGGAGCCTTCTCTTCTCCAGGCTGAACAACCCCAACTCTCTCAGCCTGTCCTCATAGCAGAGGTGCTCCAGCCCTCTCATCATCTTCGTGGCCCTCCTCTGGACCCGCTCCAACAGGTCCATGTCCTTCTTGTGCCGAGGACTCCAGAGCTGGATGCAGTACTCCAGGTGGGGTCTCACCAGAGCGCAGCAGAGGGGTAGAATCACCTCCCTGGACCTGCTGGCCATACTTCTTTTGATGCAGCCCAGGATGTGGTTGGCTTTCTGGGCTGTGAGCGCACATTGCTGGCTCATGTTGAGCTTCTCGTCCACCAGCACCCCCAAGTCCTTCTCCTCAGGGCTGCTCTCAAGCCATTCTCTGCCCAACCTGTATTTGTGCCTGGGATTGCCATGACCCAGGTGCAGGACCTTGCACTTGGCCTGGTTGAACTTCATGAGGTTCACACGGGCCCACCCCTCAAGCCTGTCCAGGTCCCTCTGGATGGCATCCCTTCCCTCCAGCATGTCGACCGCGCCACACAGCTTGGTGTCATCGGCAAACTTGCTGAGGGTGCACTCAATCCCACTGTCCATGTCTCTGACAAAGATGTTAAACAGCACCGGTCCCAGTACTGACCCCTGAGGAATGCCACTTGTCACTGGTCTCCACTTGGACATTGAGCCATTGACTGCAACCCTTTGAGTGCGGCCATCTGGCCAGTTCCTTATCCATCAAGTGGTCCAACCATGAAATCCATGCCTTTCCAACTTAGAGACCAGGATGTCATGTGGGAGCGTCAAACGCTTTGCATGAGTCCAGGTAGATGACGTTGGTCTCTCTCTCCTTATCTACCAATGCTGTGGCAACAAAACCAAATTTGTCAGGCATGATTTGCCTTTGGTGAAGCCATGTTGGCTGTCACCAATCACCTCCTTATTTTACATGTTCCTTAGCAGAGATTCCAGGAGGATCTGCTCCATGATCTTGCCAGGCACAGAGGTGAGACTGACCGGTCTGTAGTTCCCTGGGTCTTCCTTTTTTCCCTTTTTGAAAACAGGGGTTGTGTTTCCCCTTTTCCAGTCAGCGTGAACTTCACCAGACTGCCACGACTTTTCAAATCTAATGGAAAGCAGCTTACTGACTTCATCTGCCAGTTCCCTCAGGACCCGTGGATGGATTTCATCAGGTCCCATGGATTTACGTACCTTCAGGTTCCTCAGATGGTCTCGAATCTGATCTTCTCCTACAGTGGGCAGTTCTGCATTCTCATAGCCCCTGCCTTTGCCTTCTGCAAGTTGGGTGGTGTGGTTGGAGACCTTGCTGGTGAAGACTGAGGTGAAAAAGTCATTCAGTACCTCAGCCTTCTCCATATCCTGGGTGACCAGGTTTCCTTTCGGAGAGGCCCACATCTTCCCTAGTCTTGCCTTTATCCCTGCCATACTTACAGAAGTTTTTCTTCTTATCCTTGATGTCCTTAGCCAGATTTAATTCTATCTGGGCTTTAGCTTGCCTAATCTGGTTCCTGGCCACTCAGACAGTTTCTCTGTATTCCACCAAGTTTACCGGTCCTTGCTTCCACCTTCTGTAGGCCTCCTTTTTGCTTTTGAGCTTGTTCAGGAGCTCCTTGTTAATCCATGCAGCCCTCCTGGCTTTTTTGCCTGACGACTTCTTTCTTGGGATGCACCACTCCTGATCTTGGAGGAGGTGATCCTTGAATACTAACCAGCTTTCTTGGTCCCCTCTTCCCTCCAGTACTTTTTCCCATGTTACCCTGCCAAGCAGGTCCCTCAAGAGGCCGAAGTCTACTCTCCTGAAGTCCAGGGCAGTGAGCTTGCTGCACACCCTCTTCGCTGCCCGAAGGATCTTGAATTCTACCATTTCATGATGACTGCAGCCAAGGCTACCCTTGAGCTTGACGTTCCCCACCAGCCCCTCCTTGTTGGTAAGGACAAGGTCCAGCATAGTCCCTCTCCTCGGTGGCTCCTCTACCATTTGAAGAAGAAAGTTGTCATCAACACATTCCAAGAACTTCCTGGATTTCTTGTGCCCCGCTGTGTTGTCCGTCCAACAGATGTTGGTTGAAGTCCCCTGTGCGGACCAGGGTCTGTGAATGCGATGCTGCTCCTGTCTGTCTGTGGAGGACCTCATCTGCTCTGTCATCCTGATGAGGTGGCCTGTAGCAGGCTCCTACTGTAATGTCACCTGCCCCTGTGTTCCCTTTAATCTTGACCCATAAGCTCTCCATTGGGTCTTTATCCATCCACAGGTGGAGCACCATGGACTCCAGCTGTTCATCGACATAGAAGGCAACACGCCCTCCTCGTCTCCCCAGCCTATCCTTCCTGAAGAGTCTGTATCCCTCCATTCCAACAATCCAATCATAAGAGCCATCCCACCATGTCTCTGTGATGCCAATAAGATCATAGCCCTGGAGGCGTGTGCACATCTCCAACTCCTCTTGCTTGTTTCCCATGCTACGTGCAGTTGCATAAAGGCACTTCAGCTGGGCAACCGATGAAGCTGACTCACTGGCTGGAGCAGCTGCATTTCCTTCATGCTGCTCTTCAGGTGGTCTTCCTTTGAGGTGTTTTATCTGTGACTCCCTGGCTCCTATTGCCTCAGGAGCCCCTGGCTTGTCCCCATAAGACTTCGAGTGTGCTGCAGCATACCCAGCACATCTCGGAGCAACAGGTTGAGGGCTTTCGCTAGTGACCCACCCCTCAGACCTTGGAGCATCGTCCCTTGTCTTGTCACGATCAAGCCGGGTAATATTCCCCTCCCCCAACAAGCCTAGTTTAAAACTCGGTCAATGAGCCCCGCTAGCTCATGAGCAAACACCCTCTTCCCCCTTTCAGAAAGATGAGCCCCATCTAATGCCAACGAGCCTGGTGCCATGTAGGCCATCCCATTGCTGAAAAACCCAACACTCTGGCGGTGACACCAGCCACAGAGCCATGACAGAGTGCACACATCTGTTTCTTTCAGAGTCCCTGCCTGTAACTGGGAGAACAGAAGAAAAGATAACCTGCACCCCAGACTCCCTTCTTAACCTTCCCAAGGCCCTGAAGTCTCTTTTGATTGTTCTTGGGCTATGCGTTGCCACCTCATCACCACCCAGGTGAAAGAGGGGGTGTTTACACAAATATGACTGTGAAATACAAACAGCAGTTTTGTGGGCAAGTAAGAATGCCCAGGGCTCAAAACGAGGAAGGTTCAAGCCAGTGTCCAACCTTTGGAGATGGCTTTCTGCTTTTACGAAATAATTTGCAGACCAGGAGGAATTGTCCTAGGAAGAAACAGCTGAGCCAAAGGACAGAATGTGCCTGGTAAGAGAGGTAGCATGTACCATGTGCCCAAAGAAAGCAGCGCAAGATAAAGGGCATTTTAGTAGCACCAGAAAATGCTCAGTTTTCTCTGCAAATCGTTTGCAAGCTGCATCCTGTGACCGGGGTATAACATTTAGCACAAACGGGCCATCTGCCTTAAGCTAAAAACATGTTGCCAAAATACTTTGGTATTTAAAAGAACAGGAGCCCCTGCAAACAGAAATAAAAATAGACACAAAGAGGAAGCAGAAATAAAGGAAAGAATACATTTAGCAAAATGAAAATAAAAATACAGAAATAGCAAAGGGGAAAAAAAAAATCTCAGCAGATAATGGCCCAACACCCGATTGCCAAGTACCATTTCTGCTAAATGGTCCAATTTCACAAGTATGGTATTGCCTCCAAAGTCTCTGACTAGTCTGGTGAAGAAATGCTGTCAATGCTCTGAAATGAAACTGCAGAAAACCTAAAGGGTCAAGTTCAGGCTCTAGCCTGGCACCGCGACGCTCCGGGGTGCCTCTGAGAGCACCTACGGCACTTACAGATCCTGCTAAGAGGAGGCTGAGAATACCTGTGGAGCTGCTGATGTTATCGCGAGGGCATTATGACTTCTCACAGAGGCAGGAGAAGCCCGTGACGATAAAGATACGCACCTTTGTGCTCTTGAGCAGGACTCTGCATGCACATGTATACAAACACAGCAGGAAAACCTGGACTCAAAGGGCAGTGGCCCCTCGTCGGAGGGATGGCCTGGGCAATGCATCCAATAACCTTTGCCCTGGAGAGCCACCGGCTGAAAGCGTGGCTCAGAAACGGCCGGTACCTGTACAGTGTTACCCGCACTCTGCTTTGCCCTGCGCCTTTGGAAGGGGAGAGGTAGACGCTCCCTCCAGTGTGGTCCGTGCTGTGCTACAGCAGCTGGAGAGCTGTGAGCATGACTGGTTTAGCTGGTTCGGGCTCAGATCCTGGCGATCAGACAGAGGAGAGACAGGCAGCCTTTGTTTCCAATTAAAGGTTCTCCCTTTGTTTTGATCCTCCTTCCTTTGACATCAGCTGCCTTTTTTCCTCTCCCCCTGCCCTGGGAGGACCGTGAGGTATTTCTAAGGCCAAATGCCAACTGATGCCCAGCCCCGGGCAGCAAGAACAGGGGATGCTTGTGAGTCTGGCCACACATGTACTTTGGGACCAAAAAACACAAACCGTTTGTGTGCGGACCCCAGCAACTGTTGAGTTTGGGCTCTGAGGTATGGAAATACGTAATCTGCTCGGGGGAAGGTCACGGAGACTGCTTCTGAACCCATGTTCTGTACGCTGTCGGAAGGAGACGGAGGACAGCAGTAGGCTGGGCAAGGTGGATGCTGCATGTCACCAATCCAAGAGCAGGGAAAGTGGTCAGACTGCCTCCTGCCTTCCAGACCTTTCCTATCACGAAGCTGGCCGGAGAGTTTCTCCTGTCCCTGTTTCTTCCCCCCGCTCCATGCACCAGCCTCTTCCTCACATCAAGCTGTGCCCAAATAAACTGCAACAAACGCTATTGAGCTGGAGACTAGTTTACACCAGTGCTGAGCAGAAACCAACCTACTGTGAAGAAATGACCCAAATTAGGGGATTTTAGAGAGCTGCTTAAATCCTCTTTACCTGCCCATGTGTTCTTATTGTTTGGGTTTTTTCTCTTCTTTCATAGAAATTGCTCCTGCTTCCTTGTGTTAGTGGGGCAATTATATGACGTTATGCCAATGCAAGGGGCTGTTTTCACTCTGCAGCCCACAATGTTCAAAGGCCTTTCCATTGCTTTGTTCCCAAAAATCTCAAAGCCAGCAGCAACGGGGAACACAGCCAGATGAAAGCGCACCCGTGTGGCAAAGGCTGACCACGAATGACAGCCTCATATCCAGAGCCAGCCTGGAGAGACAGAGGGACAAATGCCTGTCCCCCGGTCTCCTCCTACTGCCTGAATGACGTTGGATGCATGGGGAATGCACTCAAAATCTGGAGAAAAAGCAGCGCTGCTGGAGGTGCATGGAAGACGCTGGCTCTTAGGCACCACTGAAGATGCTCAGTCTTCTTGCAGCAGCTTTTTTTCTTCTCCCCTTTAATCTGGGCCTCTAGCGACACGTGCCCTTCCTCAGCTGCTGATCACTTCAAGATGTGAGACGCTGGTCTGGAGCGAAAGAGGCGGCAAGGGGGGAAATTCAATCTCTGTCACCAGGGCCTGAGAATATGCAGTGAATAAGCAGCTTTGCAAGTCAAAGAAGTCTGGGAGTGATTTGTTCTTTTTTCACTGAACTTAAGATGTGGGGTTTTTTTCCCAGTTGGAAAAGATTTCAGACTGGATTTGTGTGATTCTTTTCTTTCTAACAGCCAGAGAAGCCCTTCCCAGCTCTCGTTATGAATTATACCCAGAGCTGTCTTCTTGCCTCATCTCTGTTTCCACGGTGTGCTGACGTTTACCTAGTGCTAGTTGAACAAAATTTACATCTCTTTTCCTAACTTCACTCTTCTGCAAGGCTTTGGGAAGACTATAGCAGGCTGTCCCCCAAAAAAAAGTTATGCTTGTGTCATAGTTTCAAAGAATTTTATGTGCAGGGAGCAGAATGGTTTCAGCAGAGACATACACTGAGTCTCATCAAGTCAGACTGGCTGCTGGTTCCCCGAATCCCAGCCCCTTCCCGTTTGGGGTGGGGAAGACACTGATGGCCTCAATACAGCTTGATCTCAGACCTCTTCAAGCATGGCCAGCATTCTGGTCAGGTTCTGAATACCCAGAAACTCCCTCATTTCCTTCCTGTGCTATAGGGAGACTTGTTCTGTTTCACTCTTTACATGAAATGGCTTATGTTGAACACTGGTTTCACTTGGATCTTCCTCCTTTTCTCATTGTGGCTTGGTTTTATCTCCAGCCCCTCTTGTCCTGCTGTTCTGGTCCAGGCAAATGAGGAGGAACAGTGCTTTCATCTCACCATGCCTTTCCTAGCATGCCAAGTGCATGGCCCTGCCCCTGGCGCAGCCCTCAGTATCAATACAGGCTGGGAGATAAAGGGATTGAGAACAGCCCTGCCAAGAAGCGCTTGGGGTACTGGTGGATGAAAAGCTGGACACGAGCTGGCAATGTGTGCTCGCAGCCCAGGCGTCCAACTGCGTCCTGGGCTGCATCAAAAGCAGCGCGGCCAGCAGTGCGAGGGAGGTGATTCTGCTCCTCTGCTCCACTCTGGTGAGACCCCACCTGCAGTACTGCATCCAGCTCTGGGGCCCTTAGCACAGGAAAAACAGGGACCTGTTGGAGTAGATCCAGAGAAGGGCCACAAAAATGGAGCACCTCTGCTATGAGGACAGGCTAAGAGAGTTGGGGTTGTTTAGCCTGGAGAAGAGAAGGCTCCGGGGAAACTTTACTGTGGCCTTTCAGTACTTAAAGGGGGCTTATAAGAAAGACGGTGACAAACTTTTTAGCAGGGCCTGTTGCAATAGGACAAGGGGTAATGGCTTTAAACTAAAAGAGGAAAGATTTAGACTAGATAGAAGGAAATTTTTACGACGAGGGTGGTGAAACACTGGAACAGGTTGCCCAGAGAGGTGGTAGATGCCCCATCCCTGGAAACATTCAAGGTCAGGCTTGACGGTGCCCTGAGCAACTTGATCCAGTTGAGGATGTCCCTGTTCATTGCAGGGGGGGGCTGAACCAGACGGCCTTCAAAGGTCCCTTACAACCCAAATGATTCTGTGAACACTGGGTCCTGTAACATTGTCCCCCAGGCAGCAGCGATGTCCCCATCTTCTTGGTGTGGGGCTCTGCAGGAAGGGGAGGCTGGGAGGAAAGGAGCTGTTCCTCAGAACGTGCAAGCACAGCCCTAAAACACCTTCCTGGAGATAAATCCAGTCCTGCACAAAGTTGTCCATCCCTGGAAAACGGAAAGACAAGCTCTTCCCCTAAGCAGCAGTGATTGCACCTTTCCGACCTGCCGGCTCGGCCTGGTGGGCTTTACGGGGCAGGAACGAAACCCTGGAGCTCAGAGCAGCTTCCCCCGGTGCTGCCCCGTCCCGCCCTGCGCCGAGCGAGGCCCCGCGGGCGGGAGGCGGACCGCGGCCGTGCCGGGGCGGGGCGGCAGCGCTCTGGCGGCGCCGAGGCTCGGCGGAGCGGAGCCGGTGGCGGTGCCGGTGGCCGTGGCGGGCGATGGGCGGCGAGCGATGGGCGCTGCTCTGGGCGCTGTTGGCAGCCCTGCGCCCGCCCCGCGGCGGAGCCGGTGAGTCCGCGGGGAGCCGCCGGGCGGGGGGAGCTCTGGGTGTCCCCGGGCAGGGCTGCTCGGGTGCCGGTGGGGGCGAGGGGTGTTTGGCCGGGGCGCTTTTATCTGCAGATGCTGCTTCGTTTCGCCCTGCCAGGGGCTGGGGCGTCGCATGGGCACCTCGGTACCCCCGCACTCCTCGGCCGCTGGCCGGGCCCGCAGACCTCGGCAAAGCTTCGGTCCTGGGGGGAAGCTCGGCAGTGATTTCGCTGCGGGTTTCTGGCGGCAGGCACATCTCTGCCAGCCTCCGAGAGAGCGTGTTTTGCTGTCCTGGGACACATCTCTGTCCCTCCAGCCTGGTCGCGTTGGCAGCATTTTCCTGGTCGATGCGCCCCTGCTTCCTGGGGACATCACGGCAGGCAGGGACCAAAAGCTGCGACAGATCAGCAGGTCTGGGATTTATCCCGTTAGCCGTGAGCCAGCTGCGTGCTGGTGATGGGACAAATCACTGGGAAAAAACTGCAGTTTGTGGCATAGGGGTGCGCTTTGTGGTGCTGTCAGTCTGCTGGCTTTTCAGCTCCACACGTTTAGTTACCTGCAAAAAGAATTGCAGAGAGGCAAAAAAAAGTAGGTTTTGGACTTAAAGTGTGCCATCGTCAGGGCTGCCTAATGCTTGGTCACAGGCTGTTAGCTGCTGGGGGCTTACAGCCCATGCTCGGGGTGCTGGGGGGTCGTGGAGTCGGAGTCGACGTGCAGAGGGGGTTTAGCAGAGAAGGCAGGAATGCGAGTGTTTGCTTTGGGCAGGGTGGAGTTAAAAGCTTGACTGTGTAACAGCGGGAATCTGCAGTGGATTTAATGAGGAATCCTGGACTCGTTTATACCAAAGGTGTTTGAACACTGAGAGCGTCTTTGGCAGTCAGGTGTAGCCCCAGGGGAAATTCACTTCTGACAGCTCGCAGGGGATGGGGAGGTAGGAAACCCCACAGGCGGAGATTCAGGGGCTCTTGATCCCTCCTCATGTCATGCTCCTGCCCTGTCAGTGTGAAGATACACTCAACAAGTGCCTGAGCAGAAAGCTGTTGTCAGCAGGTGAATTACTTCCAGTAATGGGAAATCCAGGGCTAGGGATGTAGGGAGCTTTTTGGCAGACCTGGGTGTTTTCTAATACCTTCCTCCCTGGGACTGCAGCAGAACGACTTGCTGTTACAGCCATGGGGTGTGCAACTCCCTGCTTTTTGTTTTCATGAAGTATCCTGCTTCTAAGAGGCAGCAGATTTTCTTGTTAAAACTCCATTCTCCGTGGACAGAAGCGGAGAAAGGCATGTGGGACCTGCTGGCTCTTTGCTAGCGCTTTAGTTTTGTTTTGATCCCGGGTATTTCAAGAGAGCAGCGCTGTGCTGCAAGTGGATTTATTTCCATGCCAGCTTTTTCCTCAGGCCAAGCTGCGGTTAGTGAGGGGAGCTGCTCCAGGGTGGCAGGCACCCACGCGTGCCTGCCCGGCTCTAGCGTGGGCTTTTAGAACCAGCCTAAGCAAATCGCTCTGCACACAGGTAAGGGATGTCCTGCCACGCACGGCAAATCCCTTCAAAGACACCGTGAAGATACCCGCATCCCAAACAGCTGGGGACGGAAGGGGTACCCAAAAGGCAGCGCTAGATATGAAAAAATTCCTGTTGTCACATGAGTCAGAGAGGAAAGTATTTCATTCCTCGGCCAGCAAACACCTCTCTCCACTTAATCGGCACAGAAAAGGAGGCTAAGATCACCTTTGCTCTTTGCCTTTGAACTTGAACAGCTTTGGGGAGCAGAAACCATCCCGGAGCAGGCAGAGTGCCGGCACTCGTCCGTGTCCTCCCCAGCCAGGGGTCCCCGCCGGGGAAGCTGCTCTGGCCAGAGCAGGAAAGCTTCCAAACGGAGCATGAAAACAGCTGTTTGAAGTCGGATTGTGCCAGGCATCGAGTGGCTCCAGCCTGGGTAACCTCCGGGAAGAGCAGGGGAGGGGAAGGGATTTGGTGTCGCTCTGTTTGTTTGCATTTGGCAAATCTTTTTGGAGCTGCCTAGCTGTTGGAGCGCTGGTGACCCGGCCCGCAAGTAAATGGCACTCGGCTGCATTTTGCAGCGGTCACGTGGCTTTTGTTTGTGTTGGGATGGGAAAGCTTAGGAAGCAGGTTGGAAAAGCTTAGGGTCTTTTTTTTTCTTTTTTTTTTTTTCTAAAAGGGAAACCCATTGTTTTGTGGGAGAGCCAGGGAGAGCCTTGCGCTTTCCTCTGCACCACCAGACCAGGCGAAACTTAAAAACCCTTCTCAAATTTCTGTCTGGAAGTAGCATTTCTCGAGGGTTAAAAATAGTGAGCAATTTAGCAAAGGAATATATCCAGCCTCAAAATGAGGTTGTGTTTCTTGGCTCTCAGGAAAGTGCACTAGGCTCACGCTCCATTCCTCACAATAGTAATGACGTAGCTTTAAAAACTTGTCGTTTGATGCTTGAGGACTAAGAACTGCCTCAAAACAAACTCAGCTGAACTCCGGTTAAATAAAAAGGTTGTGCTTTCTACCTGTGGTATTATCTTTTGAATTGTCTGGCACAACGCCTTTGCTTGCTGAAAGCAGCAAGGGAGATTTACCACTCCACTTGGGATTTCTGTATGCCCGTGGAAGCCTCAGGAAGCTCAGAAACAGCCTAGTAGAAGCATCTACTTGTGGTATATTTTCTAGATCTTATCTCTTTCAAAATATACAGCTTTGTTTGGGAGGAACTGCTTTATATGGAGCTGCTCTTCATCGTGTTTGTGGCTGGGATGGGAAGTGCTGGGAGGGTGGGGGGGAACCCCGTTACAGGACTGGTATGTTAAGTGATTTGGGGGGGGGGGGGCATGAAGCCTTCAGAAAGAGCTGGTAAATAGCCTTCCCTTGGGAAAAATGTCTGGGAAAAGACTCTGGGACAACAACACTAAACAGTAGCCAGCTCCTACACACCGTCTGAAGGCATTTCTTCATCTGTCTGCAGCTGTTTTCCCGAGAAAAGCAGGTCAGTGGAGGCACTTAACTTAGCAAGAGGGTTTGTGGTTGACTCAGAGAGCATCTCCCTCTTTCAGAGCAGCTCACCCGGTCCTGGAAAGGGAGCAGCGTCACCAACAAAGAGCCTAAAATCAGAGAAATCCCCGCCGAGGACTCTTTCTCTCCCCCAGCTGAAAATACTTGAGAAGAGGCTCCCAAAAGGGGTTTACTGGAGTAAAGTCCCAAATTCCTCCTGCCCAGAGATCCTTATATATTCCAGTCCCAGGAGTGCAACGCAGCAGAAATAGCTCCTGCCTCTCCCCTGACGAAACAGAAGCAGCCGACTGCTTTCTTTAGCCCAGGCTGCTCCAGTTTGTTTAAAAAAAATTTTTTTTTGGCGGTGCTGGTTGTACATATTCTGTCATGGGGCAGCCCCTTGCTCCATGTTTCCTCCTTGGGGCTCTTGTGAGAGGTGTCAGAGATTTTGAATTTTTGGAGCATCTGTAAATGAACGGCCTGTAATCATTAATGGAAGCCGTGGGGCTATGCAGGGTGTTATTGTAAGAGGGCACTTGCTGGCTGGTGATAGCAAAACCAAGGTCTTCTCTTGCAGGTGATGCTGACCAAAATCGAGATCCAAGGCTGTACCTGTTGGCAGAGTCCCACCGCCCCGGGCAAAGCGTGGCCACCGTTGGTCACTGGCCTCACCAGAACACAGAGCAGCCCAGGGAGGTGCCCTCAGCCAGTTCTCTACGAAAGATTAAGTTTAACCCCACAGTGCGACACATCATGATTAACGAGCATAAGGATGTCACATTTAATTGCTCCATCAAAGTACCTCAGCTGCTGCTCAGGCCGGACACCCCTGGCATTTCCTTGTGGAAGGATGGGAGGGAACTGGACGTGCTGGACCGCATTGCCACCAGCCACTTTGAGATCTCTGACGAGGAGGAGGTGGCAATGACCTCCACCTTCAGGTAACTGGTGCCATCTTTCCTGGAGGGATTCCCTGAACATTGGCTCCCAGGGAAAGATGGGAGGTCAGATGGCTAGCAGGAGCTTGGGACTGGGACTACAACAGGCAGATGTTCCCTAGCCCCCAAAGCCTGGCTTTGCAAGCCCAGCTTCTGCTTGGGGTGTGCTGTGGGGTGGGTGGTACTGATTGAAACTCACCCCCAGGCTGGCAGTTTTGCCATGTCCTCCTGTGGGAGCAGTGTGCGGGGCAAGGCTCCCTTCCAAAGCCCTGACATAAGTCTCCGTTCTCTCTGGCAGCATCCTTGCGGCCCAGCGCTCGGATAACGGCACCTACGTCTGCAAACTCAGCATCTCTGGCATGGAGGTGGTGTCAGATCCGATCTTGGTGCAGCTGGAAGGTGAGATGGAGAAGGGGTAGGGTGGATGTGCTGGAGGTGTGGGGCATTGCGTCCCGGCTGAGTGAGAGCCCCTGCGACCGTGACCTGGGACCTGTGAGCTGTCCTCCAGAAATGGGGAGGCCTGGATGGAAAGGGGCTTGTTACCAGAGCTGGGCATAGCCCCTGGTAGGAAGTTTGGGGTTGTTGATAGGGGTGTGTTGACAAGCTCTCTGAATCTGGAGTGCTGTGTCCAGCTCTGGAGCCTTCAGCACAAGAAGGACATGGACCTGTTGGAACAGGTCCAGAGGAGGGCCATGAAGATGATCCGAGGGCTGGAGCACCTCTGCTATGAAGACAGGCTGAGAGAGTTGGGGTTGTTCAGCCTGGAGAAGAGAAGGCTCCGGGGAGACCTTACAGCAGCCTTCCAGTACCTGGAGGGGGCCTACAGGAGAGATGGGGAGGGGCTGTTTGCAAGGGCACGTAGCGATAGGACGAGGGGCAATGGTTTAAACTAGAGCAGGGCAGGTTTAGATTAGACATGAGGAAGAAGTTCTTTACAGTGAGGGTGGTGAGACACTGGCCCAGGTTGCCCAGAGAGGTGGTGGAGGCCCCATCCCTGGAGACATTCAAGGCCAGGCTGGATGAGGCTCTGAGCAACCTGGTCTAGTTGAAGATGTCCCTGCTCACTGCAGGGTGGTTGGACTAGATGACCTTTAAAGGTCCCTTCCAACCCAACACGTTCTATGGTTCTATGATTCTATGATCTCTTGCTTCCCTGCTTGTTTCTGCGCAGGGCTCCCGCACTTCATTCGTCAGCCTGAGAAGCTGAATGTCACCAAGAACAGTCCCTTCAATCTCACGTGCCAAGCTGTGGGCCCGCCGGAGCCTGTGGAGATCTACTGGTTTCGCAACAATGTCAAAGTCAATGAGAAGCCCCACATCTCCCCATCAGTCCTGACTGTGCCGGGTGAGCACGGCAGCATCCTTGCCACAGCCAGCTGGGACACCTCTGTGTGGCTACTGGGAAGGGCAGGGTGGGAAGGTGTCTTGTGCCATCTCACAGCCTATCCCCTTGGCCTTGCACCTCCTGTTGGGCAGGGACTGTGGTCCCATGCACCATTACAAGGTCGTTGTGGCCTGCTTCATTTTTGTGTGGCACTGTGCATTGCTGATGCTTGTCTGGAAAGCTCCGCACGGATACATTTCCCAGGAGGTTTGGCATAAAATACGGCTATCAAATTTTACACAGTGGGACACGGGGGTCCAGCTTTGCAAAAGGGGTACCACAGAGGTACCAGTTTGCAAAAATGAGTCTCAGCCTGTTACTGCTCCGTCCTCAGCACTGGGAGCACAGCTTTGTCCAGCACTGTCTGTGCCACTTGCTTGGTGGCCCTGGGGACCACTCCGTCAGGGATGATTTGGGAGCAGGAACTCCCATCTGATCCTCTCTGGTGCTGCTTTAAATTTCTTCATTGGAAGAGGCAGGACGCTCAAACCCCTCTTTCCTAAGCAAGAGGCAGATTTTTCCTCTAGTGTGTGGCCATGCCAACAAGTACAGTGCTGCTCTTACGGGCTGTTTTACTGGTAGTTCCCTCTTAATATCTCTGTAAGACATTGGGTTGGCCCCTGCAGCAAGTCTCCATGCCAGCCTCATGGAGCACAGGGAGAAAAATCCTTCGTGTATCATAAAACCCATCATGGTTTTGATGCAGAGGCAAAAAAGAGGAGGGATTTCTTGATTTGCTCATGAGAAGGCCGCTAGCTAATTAGCAACCAAACTATAACTGACTCGTCTTGGCATCCAAAGGCAGGCTTTAAAAGGCAGTGAAAGCTGGAAGAAGTGACTCATTCCTCTTGGATGTTCTTGCATCCGGCTGGCAGACGCTGGCTTGGGTCATTTGAGCAGTCCCCCTCCTGGCCCAGGAGTGCCGTCGCACTGAGAGGCGCTTCTGCTGGTGTGAGCAAACGCTCGGCGTGTCCAGTGCGCCGCAGTGAGCCCTTTGCCTTGCGGCAGCAGCAAGCAGTGTGCCCAGGAGGTGCCCTGCGCCTCCAGGAGAGTCCTTTGCATGAGATGAAAGTCCTGAGCACTGTTGCGCCCCGGGGTCATCTCGCACTAGCCATGCCAGCGCCCCAGGGGAAGCGAGCAGCCATCCTCACGCGGGTATTTCCAGTGGCCCCCAAAAGCAGTCATTCTCCATTAGCGTCTGGGAGATTTGAGCAATCCTCGAAAAGCAATAGGTCATCTGATTCAAGCCGTGGTGGTGGGCCCTTCTGCTTTCTGCCTTGCCTTTTTTGAACGCACAACAAGTGCTTACTCAGGAGGTTGTGCAATGGTGCCGTGGAAACGTACAGTCCTGCCCGCTGTGCCGCGTCTCGCACTGACAGCACGCTCGTGCTCACAGCGTGGAAAGGGGGTGAGCTGGATGGCAGGGGTCACCCCGGGGCAGTCGAGTGAAGAAATGCCACGAAGGGAAGCGACAAGTTCAAAATAAAAGGTCTTCCGTGTTGCTGGGAAAAAAAAATAGTAAAGCAACAATGCCAGAAAGGAAGCCGCAAGGGTTTTCTGTGAGCAGCAGGTAGAGAATTGGTGGGATTTGGGCATTTTGTGCGGCTCCAGTGAACAGGTCCTTGTTTTTCCCCTTGCAGGTCTTAATGAAACGGCGCTGTTCAGCTGCGAGGCTCACAACAGTAAAGGGCTGACCGCGTCCAGCCCAGGGCAGGTCAATGTGAAAGGTAAGAGGGAACGTGATACTCACTTTTATCTGTTGGCTACATGTGTCCAAGCAGGAGGTTTCCTGGTCTCCGCACTTCCAAGCACTCACTTGTGCTGTGAGTTGAAGGAGATGTTTTTAGGACTCCCATACTTATTTTTCCTTGGTTTAAACCTATATTTAAAATCAAGCGGGATGCACATAGTAGCACGGTCACCCAATGCAGTTCTGTTATCCCAGTATCGCTGCTGTGGGAGGACACACCAAAAAAGCACATTTGAAAGCGGAACTGTCAGCCCCGGAGCAGGTTTTGGAAGGACTGTATCACTCTTTTCCTTCCTTCACAACCAGGGTGGTGCTCACAATTTTCCACAGGAAATGGTGAAAATTCTCGACATTCCTGACGGGAGCCACTCCGGCAATGTGAGGAAGGTGTTCCCCACTATCCGTCATTAGAAGCAATGACATATTTCGCAATGCAGAGTGCTGTTTCAGCTCACAAATATAGAACATGGTCAAAATAGTCCTGCAAATGACTTTTTTCTGCTTCCTTGTCCAGTGGTCTGAAACATCTGCAATACACAGCTAGAGGATGCCGCTGCTGCTGTAGCCAGGGCAGTACCTGGGGTTCACACACGGGCGGACTGAGCTCCAGGAGCTGCCAGGGGGAAGCCAGCTGTGCCACGTTTATACTTAGGCCTCCAGCTGACTGCCCTTGGCTTTTCCCTGCAGGAATACCATCCGCACCTTCCAGCGTGCGCGTCCTCAACAGAACAGGTCATGGTATCGTGATATCCTGGGTGCCAGGCTTTGATGCCTTCTCTGCCTTGAACAGCTGCAGCGTCCAGGTAAACATCTGTAACCCCCCTTTGCCCCTGCAACGCCCCTCACACAGACACTCCGAGGCAGGTGGAAATCTGTGTTGTTTAGCATGAACCACCCAGATTTGACCAGGCTGTTGGTTTGGACAAATTGAGTTGGACTTTGGGGAGTCCCTGGGGAGGGACTCTTTATCAGGGAGTGTTATGATAGGACACTGGGTAATGGCTTCAAGTTGAGAGAGGGTAGATTTAGATTGGGTATCAGGAAAAAATTCTTTAAGTGTGGTCAGACACTGGAACAGGTTGCCCAGGGAAGCTGTGGATGCCCCATCCCTGGAGGCGTTCAAGGCCAGGCTGGATGGGGCTTTGAGCAGCCTGGTCTAGCGGGAGGTGTCCCTGCCCAGGGCAGGGGGGTTGGAACTAGGTGGTCTTTAAGGTCCCTTCCAACCCGAACCATTCTGTGATTCTGTGACTTTCCCAGCAGCACTGAAAGGGGAAGCTGGCGTGCTGTCCCACCCGCACCCTATGGTCCGGGTGGCTGGGGAATTTGTGAGGCATGATGTTGAGGAGTCCAAGTTGAGCAGTGAGCAGAGTCCCCAGGTTTTGCGACCTGGGGCAGCTGGAGCAGCAGCAAGGTGGACAGGAGGCTTGGAAGGAGCTCCTGGAGGCCAACTTGGTGGTGCCTGCTCACAAAAAGCAGCTTTGCTCTGCCCCGCTGCAAGAGGGAATACTCAGTGGAAAGGGTCCCACAGAGAGACTGACGTAGGGAGCATGAAGCAGGCTTTTGTCCTGGGAGTGGGGTGGTTGAGTGGGGGCAGAAACAAGGGGTGATGAGAGCAGGTGAGCCACCTGCCTGGAAGACTCCATCTGGGCTCGTGTCTGTGAAATGTGCGGGAACAAGCTGTGAGAATCTTTCCCCTTGGGTGAGACAGTCAGGTTGTCGTCATGAATCTTCACGGAGAGATGCCCAGAACCGCTCCAAGTAGCTCTTTGGGAGACTTTGTGAGCTTTGAGTTGCTGCAGACGCATGGTTGTCCCTACTTTTACCTCCTGGTCAAGCACTTCCTAACCAAGCATCTTCCTGCTGGGGTTTGGAGGTGGAGGTTTCTCGCGGTTCTCCGCTCCTTGCAAACACTGAGAAGGAGCTGAGGGATTGCCTGTCTCCTGGACAAGTCAAGGAATGCCATCTCCATGGGTACAGCCCTGCAAGGAGTTTCCAACTGCTCTTTCTGTTTGATGTTGCTGGGTTACACAGTTCAAGCCCATTGCTTGCTCTCTTGTGGGTATGGTTTTTTTACTGGCTAATCTATACTCCAGCTGAGATAATGTGTGGAGAGAGGCAATGTTTGAAGCCAGGTAAAAGTGAAAGGAGTTACAGGGAGGAAAGGTACCAGAGCTAATATTAGTGACGTGTCCACTGCTGCCTTCCAGCTGGAGCTGGGGAAGTGGGGTGGAGAGCCAAGGAATTTCCTATGACTTAACATTCACAGTCTGTCATTAGGAAATAGCCTTTCAAATTGGAAAACAAGACAGGACTTCTGGCAAAAACACAGCTGTGACTAAGCCTTTTTTCTCCTGTCCCCTTTGATAACCCCCTCACTTGAGTAGCGTGGCCCACCGACCAAGTGACTCATTTCTGAGCACGCTGGTGCTTAAAAGGGAAGCCGTTGCTGTCACATCTGGCAAGTTCACGCTGTTTAAATTTGCAAAAAGCCCGATTTTTTAGAAATACATTAGTCTGGTGGATTCACCCCAGAAGACAAGTTGAGGATCGAGATAGCTGAGCTGGGCTCGATGCTCAGGAGAACAGCCAGTCCCAGTGGCGCTTTCAGAAGCGGCTTGCCTGTTCATCTGATTGCTGCTCACCTCCCTCAAAGCATCTAGCAACGGCTCGGGGATCTTCTCAGCTTTATGAGGCTGAGGGTTATTCTCTTTCATTTTTGCTGGTGTTGATGCTGAGACCATCCTGTGCGCCCTGAGCTACCCAGAGGGTACGGCTGTACCTCAAGCAGAAGGGCAGCTCTCCTGCCACCCCCAAGTCACGCATGGAGGCTTTTGAGAGGACTGTACGACTTTCTGATTGTGGTTCATGCTGAAACGTGTCCTGTGGGTTGTCTTCCGAGTTATCTGTCTTGCTTGTGCTGGCAACCCTCGTTCTTGCTCTTGCCTCTTGCCTCCCACTGTCCCGGCTCAGGCCCCTCTCATGGTGTTTCCCACGAAATGAGATGCTTTCCGGAGAGCTGCGAGGGCTGTGTGGGCAGCTACGTGGGTGCTTAACAGCCAGCCCATTGGGAAGAGAGCAATTTCTCTTTGTGTAAAATACGTGACTTGTTTTTAGGACGTTGAATTTGTCCGTGCTACTAAACGTAATGATGGAGTCTGACAAAGTCTGTGATTAGTTCTGCAACGTCTGATGGCGAAAAGTCCTGCAGGCTAACGATGTGTTGCATGAAAAAGGACTTCCCTTTATTTATTTGGGACTGGCTGCCTGGAAATGTTATTGGGTGCTTCTTTTACTCCATGCCACAAGAAACAGCAAATCATCCCTCCCTCCTCCTTTCTGCAGTGATGGCGATTTCACATGTCTCTGCCCTGTCCCCACCGCAACTCTTTCCCTGCATGCACTGGAGTCCTCGCCCCATGAAGGGCCTGCCATCAGCTTTCTGCTTGGCAGAGACGAGCCACCGTGCAGGAACAAGGTCCTGCAAGTGTTTGGATGGGAGGCAGGGCTCTGGATCCTGTTTACAGACGTAAAATTCCTGCCGTGCGTCTCACCCTGCAAGTTGTTGCTGACTAATCCCTGTTTGTGGACTGATTTTTCAATTAAGGTCAAGGAAGCCGTTCCACGAAGCAATGTCTCACTTCTGCTCTTCAACACCTCAGTGCCTCCCCACGTGTATCACATCCAGCAGCTGGGGCCCATGGCGGACTATAACATCCGCGTTTCCTGCAGAAATGAAGTCGGCTGGTCGGCGTTTAGCCCCTGGATAATCGCCAGCACCACTGAGGAAGGTAGGAAATGAGTAGCAAAGACTGAAAAGGGATTCCCTGCCTCGGCCTTGCAGCTGCGCATTGTGCAGGACTCTCTGGATGAGATGCTTGTCTAGAGTCGTGGTTGCTTATGGGGTGGGACATCTTGACTCTGTTAATTGGTGAAAGGAGATTTACCCATGGGTAGACACCTGCTGGAAATATTAAAGGCTGTAGGAAATACTGTGTGCTTTCTGGTTGAGCTGCAGCTCATTTTCCATCAGCCTGCCATGTCCCTGCACCCGTCCACCTGGCTCCCCTCACCTTATTTCTCTTTGATTCCTGCAGCTCCAGCCACCCCACCGCTGAACGTCACAGTGTCATTCAATGAATCCAGCTCTTCCCTGGAGATCCGATGGGTGAAGCCGCCCCTGGGGAGGATCCACGGAGAACTGCAGGGCTATCACATCTGGTACAGGTGGCAGAACTCCAAGGGGTTGGTAAGTCACCAGGGGGTGGGGAAGAATGGCTAAAGCCTAGAAAAAATCCCAGCAGGCATCAAGCAGGGATGTCCAGTTTGGTCTTGGTGCTTCCGTATATTCTTTCTGCGCTTGTTTGTCTACTGTCTTGTGCTTTCATCTGGGCTTTTTTAATACAAGTGGTCTCTCTCACGTGTGTTTATGTAACTCGTGGTAATGCCCTAAGTCGTTAATATTGGGATGAAGCAGTTCTGCTTGAAGGAGACAAGAGGTTTGCTACCACGGCTCCTGTTCTCTAAAATAGAAGTGAGATGCTCTTCCTGGTGGTGACAATCTTCGGTATGGCCTTTGGAGTGGCAGTCGAGGTTTGGCAGCATCTCTTGGTACTTTCAGCAATGGAGTCAATCGTAAGATATTTGGGAGAATTTGTTCCCTGGGTTTTAAATTGTTCCTTACTCTGATGGGATTTATTTATTCCATGCATGAACTCATCTGCAAACCCATGGCACAGAGTTTCGTAGCTCAAGGAACATTTTGGGATGGGGGGGCCTGTCCATGAGCGTATGAAGTCATCTGGCACAACCTTGCTTGCCTTTCCCAGGATTTGGGAAGTAGCGTTCAGGAATTTGCTAGGGTAAGGTTGGCCTGACCTCTCGGGCAGTCCTGGCTCATCTCGGCTACTGGGCAAAAGAGCATCCTGTCCAGGCTCTGCCAGTGGTCGGGGAGCCTCTGGATAATTGCACAGATGTATCCAGCTGTTGCCTCTGTGCTGTGGTTTGGTCTTCCTCTGTCCCAGGCTGAAAGCACACAGAGACACTGGTGGCCTGGACCCAGTGTGGAAAAAGTGACTCACGCCCTATTTTTTGTAGGATGCTGCATTTTCTGTTCTCGTTTTGCGCCTCTGAAAAAGAGCATGTATAGATTCAGACTGAATGAACTCAGGGAAACAATATTATGGTCTTGTGACTAGCATTGGGAAAAAAAAACTGCTGACACATTTGTTGTCTCTCAAGCAGAAAGCAAAAAACAGGACTTGCCCTTCAAGCCCTGTGAGACTATGTTTTTTTGTTGTTGTTTTTTATGAATTTCCCCAGTCAAATGCTTATGGGGTGAAATTTCTGCTTGGGTTCCTGGTCAATAACTGTTCTCTTTAACGCTGGCTTTCAGGAGGCTCAAAAAACCCATCTGGCGGGGAGCAAGCTCAGGAGGGAGGTAGCCATGCAAGGGACCTTGGCTCTTTGCAGACTGAAGGAAGCAGTTGTGTTTGCTGCTGATTTATTTTGTCAGCCTCAAGGTTTTATGGAAGGCAAAAACGTGTGTCAGAGCCAGCCGAGGGCAGGGGCCAGCATGTCTTTTTATAAGGGCTCTTGCAGAATTAAGAGGCACGGGAACGGCTGGAGCCTGTGCCGTAACCTTTCTGCCGAGCACCACGGGCTGATGTGGTGCCCGGTTCTCCCGTGCCACCCCCAAGGGTCTCCTGAGCCGAGGGACAGACAGGCGGAAGCACAAGAGCAACGTGCAACGTGCTTGCTGTCAAGTGGAGCTCTGATTTCTCAGAAATAAAGTTTCTGAGTTTTGGGCCTTCACAGGCTAAATATGAAATGCCCCAAAATAACCATTGGTTTAACAACCAGTAAAGGTGTGTGCGTGGGGGGTGTCCTGTATTTCTGTGTCAGCAGGGCCACCTGCAGGCCTTTTCTTTCTCCACAACCAGCTTTAAAATGATTTTTAAAACTTCAAAAAAGTTATTTTATTTTATTCTTAAACCAGCAGCTCTTGTTTGAGCCAAGGCTGCCAGAGCTGGGACGTGAAGAAATTCCTCAACTACCGCAAGACTCATAAAAAACCATTAACTTTGGTAGTTCTGTCCTGCCAGAACGGCTGTCTGCTTTGCCAGCGTGCTCATGCTGTCCACGGTCTGTTTGATAGCAGCTGGGCTTTGTCCTCAGATGACACAGCAGAGCCGCCTGTGATATGAAAGGATCCTGGGGCGTTTTCAGGCTGGCGGTAGGGAAAGGATCTCATGTGTGTTTCTGCCGAAGGGTGCCGTGAACACGAGGTAGAGGAAAGCAGGAGTGTGGGAACAGAGGCAGCAGCAGGTATCAACTCACGCTGCTGCCCGATGGCACAGACACGCTCCTGGGGCCAGGGTGTGTTTCACATCCATTTCTGTGGCTTTTTTATGACTGTGAACAGAAACCGGTTCCCTCTGTGTAGCTCCGATTTCCTCCTCCTTGCTCACCGATCCCCCGCGGCTGCTGCTCTTTCTCGGCTGTGTGACGTTCAGCCAGGGTAAGGAGCTGGGCTCTGCCGGCCACAGCAGCCCACCAGATATTTTGGATGCCACTGGGCAACTGTTTTGCGCTGGGGGTTGGCGGAGAGCAGCAGCAGCACTTTCTCAGATGAAGACCGGGAAACAACAGGGAATTTGCAGGGAAAGACTCACTGGTGTTTTTACCAAGGAAAAAGGTGCATGGGGCATGCTGACTCCTGCCTTGTTACCAGGCAAGGAAACATGCCCTTAAAACTGGAAATACTATTAGCTTGACACAAAACCACAGCTGGAAAATATCTGCCCTAAGATCTACTTTCTGCGGCAGGGCACTTGAACAATCAAACCATGAGCGCTGTAGCTGAAAGCGGTCAGAGCTGCTCTGTGGAGGAGCAGTGGTGGCGAGCGCCGAGGCTTTGCGGCTGCCGAGGTTTGTGGGGCTGCCTGGCATGAGCCACAGGCATCCCTGGCTGGCAGCGAAGAGGGGTGCGAGCCTCCGCTGGCTAAGCCAACCGCAACGAAGGCTAGCGATGAAAATGCGTGTTACCTGCAGTGCATGAAATGCTTTCCCCCTTCCTTGTGAGATTGCTTTCCTGCCTTTTTTCTGGCTCAGGCTGCTGGTCCGGCTGCTGTTGACAAGCAGAGAGCGGCGGCGGCCTGAGGTTTGAATGGGAAGCACTGCTCAGCCCCTTTCCAGATCCCATCTGGCTCTTGCAGGCAGGGCTATTATTCTCCGTAAATAGCTTGATGCTGCATTTCCTCTGGGCTTGTGAAAGCAAAGCAATGCAGAAGTTTGACAAGGGGACAATTCTCAATAAATCTTCAGGTTTCCGCCCCGCTGTAGGGATGGGCCGCTGTCTCTCCCAGCCCAGGCTTTTCTTCCCTTCCTCTCTCCAGCAGAATGTCTCCGCTGAAGCCTGGCAGAACGCCAGCGTGGCCGTCCTGCCCGTGGTGGCCACCAATGCCACCTGCTCCGTCCGTGTGGCTGCCGTCACCAAGGGGGGAGTGGGACCTTTCAGCAGCCCCGTGGAGGTCTTCATCCCTGGCAGCGGTAAGGAGACGCGTGTCCCTGCCCATGCGGCGTGCACGCAAGGGAGGATGATGGGGAGGTGCGCGGGCTGTGCTTTCCTTGCCCAGCCAAGGCCATTTGGCATCCCTCCATCCTCCTTCAGATGCTTTCCCTGTCGGCCAGGCTATCAGCCAAGAATCTGGGACCTTTGGTGTGCTTTGGTAGCCAGGAGAGACCTGCTCTCGGCATGCAACCTTGGTCCTCATGCCCTCTTCTCCCGTGTCATCCTTTGGGCTTTACTGGGTTTGGCTTCAGGCCTTGGGAAATCCTTCCCCAGTCCCTGGGTGCTGCAGGCTGACTCTTTCACTGGCTTCATTAATGGGATATTTTCTTAGGATTAATAACCTCAGCCCCCTCTTCGACTCCAGCCTCTGGGAATGCGGACTCCTTTATCGTAGCCCTGGGCTTTATCTGCGGGACGATTGCCGTTGGGCTGATCCTCTGCTTGACTGTGGTCATCCAGAAAAGATGCGTGGAAACAAAATACGGGTAAGCCGAAGGGAAAACAGTTTGTAGAGGTGCCCTGAGCTGGGCAGGTGGCAGGTGTGTGGGGCACAGGCAGGCAGGGTGGGTGGCCAGCAGCCCACACTGGACGTGGGTGGAAGACTTCTGCCTCTAGTACTGACATCATTCCCACAAATGGCATTTTTTTATGCCCATGGTGAGGGACTGAGTGTATTTTTACTGCAGCGATGGTAATTCCCCTTCCTTCTTTAGCCCAGTAGTTCACCTTTCACTCACTATTCCTATTTTTAAAGGGAAGTAAACTTGTGCAACTTGGTATGGGAGGGTGGCTTTGGCATTTTGTCGCAGAGGTGAGAGAGCAGAGATATCCTGTTTCCTGTGGCCTAGAGAAACGTCTTTTGCCTCATGACACGCCAAATCTGTCTGGCTCCGATGGCTAAGTGTGGCACCAGCCCCGCGGGGCAGAGAGACTGCCACTGGGCTGCATAAGTGGTGTTTTAATGATGTGGACAAAGGACTGTTTTCTGCTGCAATAAGCCAATAAGCCAATGCTGCTCACTCATCCTTGTGACTTTCTAAGTGGCATTTAACTGCCCTGTGCTACTGTTTTCGTTCAACAATTGTGGTGCGAGCTGCTTTTCTTTTAAGCGCTACCACTTGGTTGTCTGTTGCCAAACTGGAAATGTGATATAATTAACTCCTTTGGAAGAGCATCATTTCAGCAAGGGAGTTTATTGAGCTGGTGAAGGAATCCCACCTACTCTGATCTCCCATGGCATCACCCCCATCCCCGTTTGGAAACTGGTAGTATGTAAGGATCCCTTTCCTAACTGGTGTAGCGTTGTCGCTCTTTCCTTGCGATGCTAGCTCCCTGGGAGCTCTTGAGTGTCCACTGTGTTTTTGTTTCCCGGAGCTGGACCCCTACACGGTCCTATACCAGAGGGCTTGCATAGCATCTCCCAGCAGCATGGCCATCACCACTGTTTCGCGTCCATGGTGTGAAGCTCCCTTTGGTTTCTTTTTGGCTAAAGGATAGGGGTTGCACATACCAACTGAGAGCTGGAGTTGTGCATCAGGCAAGAGAAGAGACCGCTTTAGGATGTGGTAGATCTGGGCACCATAATTCTACCGGTACAGGCTGCACTCTGAGTAGGAAATGAGTATCCCATTTCCTCCCCAAAAAAAAACCTCTGTGACTCACTCCTTGACAGATCAGCCTTGTTTATCAAGTGACTGTTTTGCTCGGACGTTGTAAGCAATGTGAGAGGGAAATGAAAAAGATTAGGGTGAACGTGCATTTCCTCCTTCACTACCGATACCCCTAGTGGCACTGTGGTCACCCGCCCCTGCAGCGGCAGTTCCTTCATTGGAGGAGAAGCAGCTCCATGTGGCCCAGCATGGTCTGTTTCTGTCCCTCCAGGAATGCTTTCAGCAGGAACAACTCAGAGCTGGCAGTGAACTATACGGCCAAGAAGTCCTACTGCCGGAGAGCTGTTGAACTTACACGTAAGTGTATATTTTATCCCTCTGCAAGGAGGTTGACGGGGTTATCACAGCAGTGGTATGTCTGCAGGTTGGAGGTGACCTGAGCTTCTGTTCTCCTCTCCCACAGTCGGTAGCCTGGGCGTCAGCAGCGAGCTCCAGCAGAAGCTGCAGGATGTTGTCGTGGACAGAAACGCCCTCAGCCTGGGCAAGGTGCTAGGAGAGGGTGAGTGCTGGGGCTGGAGAGCTGGGGATGGACATAAGGGATGGGGGCTGCCACTGTTACATCATCGCCCAACTCCAGGCCCAGGGGATGTGGGGGAGATGGTGGGTCAGGATGACCAAGTGCTAGGATCCCTGGGTCCATGTTCTCCTTCTGCCAAGGATGAGATGCAAGCCTCCCCCTCGTAGACTTTTGGGGATGAGGTCTCTGTCTTAGAGCATTTCAGATCTTCAGTGACATAGGGGTGTACTGAAAGGTGGTGCTCTGGGCTGTGGATAAAGTGCTTGCTTCTTTCCCGTGGTGCAGGGGAGTTTGGGTCAGTGATGGAGGGGCATCTCAGCCAGCCCGAAGGCACCCCACAGAAGGTGGCTGTGAAGACCATGAAGCGTAAGTCATCACCCTGGCCTCGCAGAACTTGATGCCGTTTGTCTCAATAGGTGCCAGCGCTCCCGCTACCCATCTCAGGTGGTGCTCTCTCTGCATCCTGGCACCATTTTGTGGGAACGCTGGCCTCTCTGCCACAGCTCCTGGTGCCAGTCAGGAAAGGGCGTTCGTGTCAGACAGCTAAGAACAGAGACATCCTTGGTCCCTTCCTCCTGGCCCATGCAGGAGCTGTGCTGTGAAGGGAGATGGCAGGAGTGATTTGGGGTGTTAAAGCTCTTGGGGTTTTAAACCTCCTCCTTTTTCTCTGCTTCCCAGTGGATAACTTCTCCCAAAGGGAGATAGAAGAGTTCCTCAGCGAAGCAGCATGCATGAAGGACTTTGACCATCCCAATGTCATCAAGCTTCTAGGTATGGGCTGTCACTCCCCGCCCTCCAGCTGGGATTTGGGCTGAGGAGCTGGACTGGGGACTGCTCAGGTCCCCCACAGATGTCTGTGGCGGGAGTGTGGTGCTTTTGCCCACGGGGCTGTGCAACCTCTCCGTGTTTTCCAGGCGTGTGCATCGAGCTGAGCTCCCAGCAGGTCCCCAAGCCCATGGTGATTCTCCCATTCATGAAATACGGTGACCTGCACAGCTTCCTGCTTCGCTCACGGCTGGAGATGGCCCCCCAGGTAACAAACGCAGGGAACAGAAGGGCCCTGTGTCTGCGAGGAGCAAAGTGGGACCGTGCCTCTCTTGGGGGCAAACCTGCCTTTGTTTTTCGAGAACATCAAGGGGACTTGATTGCAGTCCTGCTTCCTGCCTTTGTAAGGTGGCAGCAATGGGATCCAGCTCCACAAAAGCCTGTGGAATTCTTGCCTTCCCTTCTCCAGGCTGAACAAGCCCAACTATCTCAGCTTTTCCTTGTACACTGTCTCCTCTACCCTCATCTTAGCGGTCTCCTCCGGGCTTGCTCCAACATGTCTCCTACTGAGGAGCCCCAGATGGGACACAGTATTCAAATGTGGCCCCCTGGGTGCCAAATTAAAGGGAAGAGTAGCTTCTCGCAACCTGCTGGCTGCACTCTTGCTAATGCAGCCTGCTCTAGGTCAGCCTTTGTTGGCACAAAGGCACGCTGCTGAACCACGGTCAGCTTGCTCTACACCTGAGTCCTTTTCTGCAGAGCTGTTTTCTAGCCAAAAATATGTGACCTGGAGGCAGCCAGTGGGAAAGGCAAGAAGGAAGGAATGTCTAGTTGCAGACTGCACTCCAGAGATGTGGCAGGAGGAGGTGGGGGTGCGAAGGGTGTCCACTGCTACAGCAAACCGCAGCGAGATGATGCTTGGTGTTATTTCTAAAATAACTGCCCCCGCATCTGCAGCTTCTGCAGGCTTGTGAATCAGTACATTTTACGGTCTGAGGCTGTTAGCCCCATGGGGATGAGAGAGTCCATGGTGGCTGCTGCTGTGGGCTTCTTGTATTCTCTGAGGCTAGTGAGACCACTAGGATGTCAGCTGGAAGCCCTGGACAAGGGAAGCCTTTCAGGTCAAACTAAATATGCCTCCCAAAGGTCTTGCACTGTCTAACCTGAACCTTCCCGTCCCAGTTTGTGCCCCTGCAGATGCTGGTGAAGTTCATGGTCGATATCGCCCTGGGGATGGAGTATCTGAGCAGTCGGCACTTTCTCCACAGGGATTTGGCGGCTCGAAACTGCATGTGAGTTTGTTTTCCTCTGTTTCGTCCTGGATAGATGAGCACCAGGGGAAGCCCTGTGGTTTTACAGCACAATTTGGCTTCCTTCGATAAAACCTCCTTCCCTCTTGAGAGACATGGGAAAAGAGCTCAGCCTCAGGTTTCTGCTTCAGAATTTGGCACGACAGACTTCTCTATCTTGTCATCCCTGTTTCCGCCTGGCAGGTTACGAGATGACATGACGGTGTGTGTGGCAGACTTCGGTTTGTCAAAGAAGATTTACAGCGGCGATTACTACCGTCAGGGCCGAATAGCAAAAATGCCAGTGAAGTGGATTGCCATTGAGTCCCTGGCTGACCGCGTCTACACCACCAAGAGCGATGTGGTAGGTCCACGTGGCTGGGTGGCCAGGTGGCAGGAGGAGAGAGCTGGGGACCGATCCCTGGGTTGAGTCGTTGGCCCTCCCTACACTCTGTTACGGCTGGTCTCGTACCCTGAAGTGCAAAGCCAGAGGAGCGGGAAGCTGTCAGTAACGGGACGCGCTGACCTTTTGCTGCCTGCCCAGTGTCCTGGAATAGGTTTATTGAGTGGGCCGCTTGCCTCTTCTATGGCATTGCTGATTATTTCCAATTTTGGGGAGGGCAGGACTGGCGCGACAACTCTTAGCATTGTGTGAGGGCCCACTGGACACTGGGCAGTGACCTTTCCCCATGAAAAGACTCATTCATTCCTCCTGGAAATGTCCTTTCAGTGTGCTTTCCCTTTGTCCTCGCAGTGGGCATTTGGCGTTACCATGTGGGAGATAGCAACCAGAGGGATGACGCCCTACCCAGGAGTGCAGAACCACGAGATCTACGAGTACCTCTTCCACGGGCAGCGCCTGAAAAAGCCCGAGGGCTGCTTGGATGAGCTGTGAGTATTGTGACACTGTCTCCGAGCTCTAGCGCAGCCCTTCTGCTCTCTGTCTGCCTGCAAACCGCCTGGTGCGTCGCTCGCCCTTAGCTGAGGTGGTGTCTGGGGGGTGCTGCTCTTTGTGCTTTCGGCTTTCGGCTCTCGGTTGCTCGTGTCCTCTCTTTAAGGACGCGACAACTGCTCGTGCTGTGGATTTAGGCGCTGAGCGCTGAATGTGGCTGAAAGCCTGCAAAGCTGTGCATCACGGTGCAATTAAAGACCGTGCCGGTCTCCCACCCTGCTCCCACCTAGCTGCAAACCTGCTTCTCCAAGTGGAGTAAGACAGGTCGGTACCGGAGAGGGAGTCACCTTCTGCCTCACCCCCTCCGTTTCTCCCACAGCCCCCAGAAACAACAGTTATTAAAGACTGATTAAAAAAAAAAAATGGCAAGGATTTAACCTTTTCTTCCTTTTTTCTTCCTTATGGGGTTGACAGGTAGGGAGCTTACAGGAACGCACGTGCAGGTTTGCTCTCAGAGGAAAGCTGGCCAGAATAATGGCATGGGTCAAATTTTAAATGAAAGTGTCACATAAACAAAAACTTCAAAGCCTTTAATATCTGCATAATCTCCGGAGTTTTCACGTGCCTAGTAAAAGCCAAATCCCGGGGCAGCGTATCACCCGGGGAGGAAGAAGCATCTTCTTAAGTCCGGGCAAACTGGCACACGGAAATCCCAAGGAATATCCTGGGAGAAAGCGATGGTTTGCAGGGCTGGCACAGAGGGCTGATGGGCTGGGCTGCTGGCAGCTGGTGGGAAGTGCCGAGGTCACCTCACTGGGCCTGCGAGGACAGGAGCAGTGCCCTCTGCAGTTTGTGGTGGAGGAATCCGGCTTTTTAGTATTTTTTATTTATTTATTTATTTTAAGATAGCACATGTTAGCCTGAAGGTCTTGGCTAGCGAGGCTTTTCTCTGCCCCACAAAATACCCTCTTGTTACTCAGGGCCCCTCAGTGCCTAAAATCTCTTCATCTGGAAGGGGAAAATGTGGGAGCCTCAAAACAAAGCTACGTTTCTGAGCAGCTCAGCAAGAGTTTTTCTCATGAGTTTTCTTCCTGAGTTTTTCTCCCGTGCCAGTACAGCTCAAAATGTTTAACTCCCCCATGGCTAAGAGCTGCAACTACAAAAACAGTTCAGCTAACAAAGCTGCTTGGGGTGGCACAGCATTCCTCCAACACCTGTCCCCGAAGGAAGCAGCAAAGAAACCTTTTATGGGATCCAGCCTGCTAGAGGGCAGAGGAGGCGGTGTGGGCCCAGCAGCGATGTGCTTGCTGGGAGTTTCCAGTGTGCCCTGACATCCAGCCTGGGAGCAGGCACCTGCGGGAAGGACAAGAGAAGGACTCGGCGTCCTGGGAGCAGAACCGGGATATTCCCAGGGGGCAATCACAGGGCTGCAGCTGGCTGCCTCTGCCCGACCCTCAGTGAGTGCCAGGCACTGGAGGGGACTTGGAACAGCAGCTTGGGCTGATCAGTCCCTGACGTTGGGCAAACAGCCTAAGGGGAAAGTTGGTTTTGCTTTGTGTTAATGCAGAGCAGCTCAGGGCTTGCCCAGTTTGGAGAGAAGCAGGGAATCAGCCCCCTGTACATCCTGTAGCCCAGCGCCTGGGAACATCCTCCGTGATAACCAGGCTCCTCTTTCGGTTTCCAGGTATGAAATAATGTCTGCCTGCTGGAGAGCTGACCCAGCTGCCCGCCCAACATTCCCACAGCTGAAGGTCCATCTGGAGAAGCTGCTGGAAAACCTGCCCGCCGTCAGTGGATCCAGGGACGTCATCTACATCAACACCAGCCTGCCCGAGGAGAGCCCGGACTCCACCCAGGATTCAGGCTTCCCCCAAGCGGACTCTGATTTGGACCCCGGGGACGTTGCCGAGCCTTGCTCTCCTGGAGCGGAGGCGGCGCTGGTGGCTGTAGATGTCCACCACAACGAACAATGGGGGACGAGGTACGTCCTGGAGGAGCAGCTAGGCAGTCCTGCAGAGGAGGCCTATGTCCCGCTGCTGCCCGTCGGGGCGGCCAGCGAGAGCTCAGCGTGGACCCAGGCCAGCACCTTGCCCGCCGGCAGCTCGCTTGCACCGGGGCCGCCACGCGCCGATAGCTGTGAAGTGCTGCTGTGAAAGGGGGAGCCTGCGCAGAGTGGGGTGTAAATGGGCTCTGAGAGAAGGACAGAGAGGGTTTATTTTAATAAACAGTCGTCTGTTTTATTTCTTCCTCCATGATTCTCACGGCAGAGTCTGGCCCTTCCCAGGAGGTCTTTCCTGGCCTGAAGTCACGGAGATTTGTAGTTAAATGTTGTAACTATTTTTTCTGTGTTTGGTATTTGAGCTCCCCACAGCTCACAGGTAGGGAGCAGCCCCTGATCCACCCAGGGTGACGGAGCATGGCCAGGATGTGCTGAGGTCTGGGGGCACGCAGTGGGCACAGACGAGCTCCCCTCTGCCACCCCGTGTGGGGTTGCCTTCCCACTGTCTGCGCTGTGCCAGCACCAAAAGGCAAGGGTGCATCTGGCCTCGCGCGGCCGCCTTTTTCCCTGTTTCACCATTTGCTGTGGCTTTTGTGATGGGCGGCATTGTGGATAGTCTGGCCCCCTGCTGCATAGCCCAGTGGGGGATTTCACGCTGTAAAACATCCCCATTGAAAATCGCAAGCGGAGCCCAAACAGGAACAAAATCCTTCAAAATCCCCTTCTCCCAGACAGCGGGTTTGTGTCTGTCTTGGCCGCGCACTGAGAAAACCATCGGTCCCGTTGCAACAACGGGGAAACGGGAGTTTGTAAAGGGGGAGTCCCAGGAGGGATGGAGCCACCCTGCCATAACCTGGCCCTTCCCAGCCGCCCCTTTTCCGTTTGGGGGGGATTTCTGCTCTTTCCATACCAGGGGCTCCTCTACAGCAACCCGGCTGCCCCGCCGTGCCCAGCAGATGGAGCTGGGACCCCGCGCACTGCCCGGCTGCCTCTCGCCTCCCCTGCGGGGGTGCCGGGCTAGGGAGGGGGTGCAGGGGCTGGGGAGAGGTACAGGGGGTGGGGAGTGGTGCAGGAGTTGGGGAGGGGTGCTGGGCTGGGGAGGAGGGTGCCGGGCTGGTGAGGGGGTGCCAGGCTGATGAAGGGGTACAGGGGCTGGGGAGGGGGTGCAGGGGCTGGGGAGGGGTGCAGGGGAAGGGGGTGCAGGGCTGGGGAGGGGTGCAGGGCTGGGGAGGGGTGCAGGGGCTGGGGAGGGGGTGCCGGGCTGGTGAGGGGGTGCCAGGCTGATGAAGGGGTGCAGGGGCTGGGGAGGGGGTGCAGGGCTGGGGAGGGGTGCAGGGCTGGGGAGGGGTGCAGGGGCTGGGGAGGGGGTGCCGGGCTGGTGAGAGGGTGCCAGGCTGATGAAGGGGTGCAGGGGCTGGTGAGAGGTGCAGGGGCTGGGGAAGGGGTGCAGCGGTGGGGAAGGGGGTGCAGGGGCTGCAGAGGTGTGGAGTGATGGGAGGGGGGTGCAGAGGATGAGGAAGGGGTGCAGGGGCTGGGGAAGGAGTGCCGGGCAGGGGAAGGTGGTCCCGGCCCAGCTGGAGCGGTGAGCTGGCGGTGGGTTCCTGCACGGTGCTCGCTCGTCCTGACAGCGGCAGAAACAACTTTTCTGAAAAAAAAAAAAAAAAAAAAAGAAAACAAAAAAAAAACACCAAAAAACCAAAAAACCACAACAAAACAACAAAAACCCACCCCAATGCACTGCCGAGAGCATCGTGTCGGGGCGCTGGCTTTGCGGGGGGCTGCGCAGGGTGGTACCACGCGTGGCCTGGGGGGGCACGCCGGGGGATGCCCGAAGCGGGAACGGAGCTCGGCTCTGTGTCCCAAGGGGATGCGGCGGGGGCGGCCAGGGATGCGCCGCAAGCATCCCCCCTTGGAAAAAAAGTCCGGCGCCGGGGCGGGGAGGGGGGAACCCTTCTCCCCGGGGCGGGGAAGGTCCACGGGGGAGCGTGGCCGCGCGTGGGGCGGGGGCGGCGTGGGAGGGAGAGCTCGCCCGCAGCCGGGGCGGGGAGAGGCGGTTGCCGGCGCCCGGGAGAGCCCTTCCTCGGCGGACGACAGCCGCGGCGGTCGCCGGACCATGCCGGGGGAGCGGGGCCGCTTCCCGCTGCTGCTGCTGCTGCCGCCGCTGCTGCTGCTGCTGCTCCCGGCGGCGCCGGCGCCCCAGGTGAGCCGGGGGGATCCGGGGGAGGGGGCACGGAAAGGCTTTCCCGGGGTCGGGGGGGGGTGTGTGTGTGGGGGGGGAGGCTCCTCTCCTCTTTCCTCCCCCTCCCCGTGCCGGTGCGCTGTGTGTCTGCCCGCCCTTAGTCCGGCGGCGCACACCGCGCTCTTGCCCCGGCAAACAGGTGGGTAAAAGTCGGGGGGGGGACACACACACATAAACAGGGCTTAAACCGGGCCCGCTTTCTTTTGAGCTCTATTTTTCCTTCTTACCCTGCACCTGAAGTCACCACCGAGCCCATCGGGGGCAAAGAATCCTCCCGGGTTTATGGGAGAGCGGGGGTTTAGTGTGGTTCAGCATCCCGCGGGGAGATCACGCTGGCTCGCGAAGTTAAAACCAGCCCTAACAAAGAGCTGTTTATTAAAGCGAGCTACATGCCAGGCATCTATTTGCTTTTGCCTCCCTCCCTCTCGGCGTGGGGCGCCCCAGAGCTGCAGGCACAGACCGGCACATCCCCACCAGCAGCCCATGACCCCCTGAAATTGCACCAAGGGAAGCAGAGGACGGCACACCACTGGGACTGGCTTTTATTTCATCTTTGTAAGCCCTCAGTAGCTATTTGGAAAGGGGAATAACTTCACGCCTGCAGAGTATAGGGGGGAAAGAAATCCCTCGGGCTAGGTGGGCTGGAGCCCAGCACCTCTGCTCTTCTCCTGGCGCTCCTTTGCCCCCAGCCTCATGTCACCCAGACCAGACCCTGTGTGCTCTCCTCCGTGCACTCTGTGAACCTCTGAGCTCTAAAATTGGCTTGGCTTTGCTCAGCCCTTGCTCTTTTTCTTTGGTTCTAAGTCAATTCCACAGGAAACCTATAATAATGATGCCCGCCTCCTGCATGAGTCAGTCCCGTGGTAGCGATCGGTTTGTAGGCAGGAGTCCCACCAGTGTCCCTGGCCTCAGCAGAACTCACAAGACAGCTGTTTTCCTCTTATTTTGTAATGTGGAAGTGGGACAGGGCTCTAGCTCCAGCAGGATGAAACATGAGTTATGGCATCTCTCCCAGGGCTAACAAAATGATTACAGCCATGCTTGTAGCACTGCGTTACCCATTCAGATGTAGGAGACCATGGCTGAGCTAAGGACTTCTTGCATAGGCTAAAAAAACCTCCTGCATCTGGGTAAATGGGGCGGGGGGAATAATCAAATATCCCAGGAGACCTTTGATGCTGCAGAGCTCCTGCACGAGCATCCCTCTGCGACCGGGGCATGGCAGCATGGGGCTAGAGAGATGTCCCCCTGCTGACATCCCCGTCCCCACAGAGCTGCCTCAGCAGGCAGCAGCTCCTGGCCGCCATCCGGCAGATGCAGCAGCTGCTGAAGGGGCAGGAGACGCGTTTTGCCGAGGGCCTCCGAGTGATGAAGAGCCGCCTGAGCACCCTGCACGCCTCCCTGGCCAAAGCTGCCCCTGAGCCGCCGGCCGGTGAGTCCTCCCTGGGTCCCAGCAGTTGCTTTCATGGCCTCAGAAGATGCTGGGGTGGGCAGGTCGGGATGCTCAGGACATGTCATGGGTGGAGGTGTGGGCATCTCCATGGCTGGAGATACCTGTTCCCGTGTTAGCAATTCGTGCTTGTGAATTAGAGCACTTCTCCAGCCTGGTAAGGCACGGTGAAGCTCAAAAGCCCATAGCTGCAAAGCAGAGGAGCTCCTGGCAAACCACTGGAGGCGAGTGCGCTGGAAAACCATGTCTCCAGCAAAAGACCCAGAGTCCTGTGCTGGGAGCATGAGAGGGGTGGCAAGAATGCCACCAAACCCCTTGCCAGTGATGCTCAGCGTCCCTGCCGGACTTTCGCTGGGGGGCTGGGTGTTACTGATTGACCAATCGTCGAGGAAAATGACAGTTAAAGAGGAGGTGTTGGAGGAACTGGGTGAACCATGGCCCAGGTAGAGTTGGGGGCAGGAAAGATAAGGCAGCGGTTGCCCAAAGCACTTACCTGAACACTGACCCCCCTCCCCACGGTGCTCTTGCAGCCTCCTGCCCTGCCCTGCAAGCCCCCGCGGACGGGAAGAAGTTTGGCACCAAGTATTTGGTGGAACACGAGGTTCACTTCACCTGCGACCCAGGTTTCCAGCTCCTGGGGTCCAGCACACGGACGTGCCAGGCCAACGGCAGCTGGACCGGGCAGGAACCCCACTGTGCAGGTAGTGCTCTGGGCTGCCAACGGCTGCGGCCGTGGGGCTGCTTCATGCCCCGTGTCTGCCCGTGGGCGTCATTTGCAAGAGCGGGATACGATTTGGGTTTGTTTAAACCTGGGGGAATTATTGGGGTTCACCAAACAGGGAGGTATCGCAGCTGTCCCTGACTCCCAGGCAGCCAACATCCCGTGGATGCTACAGCTCCCGCGGCTGGTACTTTGGGGTTTCTCATCCTCAAGGAAAGCTGGAAATTACAGCTGGAGCCTCACCTGGTGTTCAGCAGCACAGATGAGGGGAAAAGGCATCAGTGCCACGACGTCTCCCTGCGTCATAGCAAACCTTTGCGCCGGGGCACAGCCGCAGCGTCGCAAGCAGCCGGTGTCCCAGTTCGGCAAAATAAATGGTTATGGTGTGCCGTGGGGTACCGGCGTGGCCCAGTGCGTGTGGCGTTCCTGTGGCTTACTTCCCAAAGCAAAATAAAATGAAATGTGGCTGCTTTTTTTTTTTTTTTTTTCCTCCCCCCTGCAGAGATCAGTGAGTGCTCGAGCAGCCCCTGCCAGAACGGTGGGACGTGCCTGGAGGGGCTGAACCAGTACAAGTGCCTCTGCCCCCAGCAGTGGACTGGGGCCACCTGCCAGTACCAGGCGCAGACGGGTGGGTGACCCCCTCCCAGGGTGGGTGACCCACCACCCTCCAGGCGTGCTTCAGCACCCCATCCCACCATTTCAAACCCCATCCCGAAGTGTGTGTGTATGTGTGTGTGTGTGTCCCAGCTCCCCCCACCTGGAGCGTGACGGACGACCCGGCCTTCAGCCGCCAGCCCCGCTGCGCCCAGATCGACCGGACCCAGCACTGCAGCTGCGAGCCTGGCTTCCACATGAGTGGCACGGCCGCCAACGGCCTCTGCCAGGGTGAGCAACCCCCCGGGGGAGGGGGGACGGGGATGCGGTGGGGTGGGGTGGGCTGGGGGGTCTCGGCTGCGCACCCGCTCCCCTCCTCTCTCCACAGACCTCAATGAGTGCGAGGTGTACAAGCGGGAGGGGGGTCCCCGGCTCTGCGCCCACGCCTGCGTCAACCTCCCCGGCTCCTACCGCTGTGCCTGCCCCGGCGGATACGTCCTCCTGGGCGACGGCAAGAGCTGTGAAGGTGAGGGGCGGGGGGAAGGCTGGAAACCCGCGCGTTTAAGACTTTTCCCCGACTAGTACCGTTGCTTTTTTTTTTTTTTTCCCTTTTTTTTTTCTCCTTGTTTGCAAGCATTTCTGCATGCAGAAATCTCAGTGGGTTTGCGTATGGTTCCCATGCTGGAGGGGGAGGAAAACGATGGAGGTCCAAGCGCCGGCAAACCCGCTTTGGGGCTGCGTCTCCCTGAAAAAGAGCAGGGGAGCCCCCACTGCCATGATGGAGCTGTGCCCTGTGAACGGGGCATCGCTGAGATGAAACACAAATAGTATTAAAACCCAAGAATTAGATGGGGAGGGGTCAGCTCGGAGGCTGGCAGCTCTTCCTAAAACAGGGGAGCTGGGCTGGGGGCTTGACAGCAGAGCAAAGCGACAGGGACGGCGGGTGGCTGGAACTGCTTGCGTGAAAGTCTCCTCCTGAAAAACAGGGATGTTTTTTGGGCTTGCAAGTGTTGGTTATTGCAGTTCACGGTGAGAAAGCTCGCGCTTTCTCCTGTTCTCCCCGATTTCCGCGTGTTTCGTAGCATCTTGCTAACGCTCCCAGCAAATATCTGCGTTCAAAGCTCCTGATTTTATTGTCAGCTATCTCACTGGTTACATAGGTGTTTAGTAAATAAAAAGAGATTTTTGTTTTCAACCAGCTTAGTGGAAAGTTAGGAAAATAAGCTGCCCTCCTGCTGTGAGACTGCTGCCATTGTTTGCTAGCCCAAGGCAGAGATCGGGGGAGGAGAGCAGGCACAGAACAGGATTTTAAACAATTGAGGTGTTTTCAGCCATCTCTCTTACTTTTTTGGATTGCATTTGATGTTTGATGCGTTTCAAGGCGCTTTTGCCTATTTTCCGCCAAAAAGAACCCCTCGATGGGGTCAGTTTGAGGCCTCGGGTCAGCTTCACCCGCTGCCCGCCGCTGTTTTGCAGACATTGACGAGTGCGCCCTGTCCCAGGATAACTGCACCCGGGGGACCACCTGCATCAACACGGGGGGGGGCTTCCAGTGCGTCAGCCCCCAGTGCCCCCAGCCCGCCGGCAACGTCACCTATGTCAAAACATCACCCTTGTAAGTGCGGCGGGGGGGGTAAAACCTGGCCCTACTTTGTTTTTTTGGGTGCTGGCTCCCAAAAATATGTGCATAGCATCCAGATGGATCCAATGCCACCAAGGCAGGGGGAACACGGACCCCGTATCCCTGGGGTTCCCTGAAAACCTCACCCCAACTTTTGCCTTTGCAGCCAGTGCGAGCGCAACCCCTGTCCGATGGAGAGCCGGTCGTGCCACCAAGCACCCAAAACCATCTCCTTCCACTACCTTCCCCTGCCATCCAACCTGCTGACCCCCACCCCCCTCTTCCGCATGGCCACAGCGGCGGCGCCCGGCCGGCCGGGACCCGACAGCCTGCGCTTTGGCATCGTCGGGGGCAACAATCGCGGCCACTTCGTGATGCAGCGCTCGGATCGGCAGACCGGGGAGCTCATCCTGGTGCAGAGCCTCAAGGGTCCCCAGACAATCCAAGTGGACGTGGACATGTCCGAGTACCTGGATCGCGTCTTCCAGGCCAAGCACGTGTCCAAAATCACCGTCTTTGTCTCCGCCTATGAGTTTTAGGGGAGGCGGCAGCTGGGGCGGCTTCCCTGATGTTGATGGTCCCTGCTCAGCATCCTTCACCTGAAAGCGCCAGCCCTGGAGGCAGGCGTGTAATGGGAGCTCCAGGTGACATCCCATGCCGAAGCCTCTCTGCAGTCAACCATCCTCCCTTCTGCCTTAAGGTTGTTCTGCCCGGGCGGCTTTTACACCACCTATGTGGGGAAAAATGCAAATGAGGTGCAAAAGCAATCAGGTGCAGGGGTTCCCCGCTCACCGGGGCGCGGGAGCAGGGCATCATCCTCACCCAAGGCTCCAGGAGGATGATGTCTCACAGCCTCGGTGCCTACATAGTGCAGAAAACAGCGGCTAGAAACCACAGCCCGTATTTCCTTTTTAATTCCTTTTTTTCTTTAGGAAAGAAGTTAAGCTGGTCTGTGCAGGAGGAAGGAGGCTCAGAGCGGCTACCGCTCTCCTCCCCACTGGCCTGGGCTCGCTTGCGCTGATCCCGGCCCCGCACAAGCATGCCTCCTCTCCCCTTGGGGTGCCGAGAAAACCCACGGCAGCCCGCGGGGAGGGGGCTGGTCCAGCATCTCAATCCCTCAGGATTGCCTGGGAGCGGAAAAATCCTTGAACATGCATCCCTACAAGATGTGGCTGTCTCTCGGTGCCCTCCTTGGCAAGTGGGATGTCGCTGCCGGGCAAAGGAGGAGTCCCGGTGCCCTGCCGATGGGCGCTGGCATCGGGCTAGGGCCGTCCCGTGCTTCAGCCCGTGGGCGGCAGCTCCTTCAGCCTCCTGAACTGGGCTGCGCGCGTGCGTCCCCCCCGGCAACAACCTCGGGGCGGCCTTTGGCTGCGCCTGGTGCTGGCGTCGAGGGGGCCTGAGGTGTGAATATCTTCATTTTTCAGTCAGCCTCAGCCTCCGCCCCGCTGTGTGTCGGCAGCCCCAGGAATAGCTGGGCTTCAGCTGTAACACGCGCCGGGGGTGTGTGTGTGTGTGGGGGGGGGGGTGACACACACTCCCCCGGTCTTGCACCCTTCCCCGTTGGTACCCATTCCTCAGTGCGGCGCTTGTGCATGTTAACCACAAACCCCCGACGTTATGCATGTTTCTCCATTATGTTGGTTTTAGTACAATTAAACGATGATGTAGTCTCTGAGCAAAGCACCCGACGCGCGTGCGGCTGGGGACAATGCTCACCCAGAGCTCTCCCCGGGGCGGGGGGGGGGAGCTCAGGGTCCGTGGGGCAAGAACCTGCCTCCATTAGTTTTATTTTTCCGCCTTACGTTTCTTGGAAGGGGCTGGCTGGCAGCAGGGTGGCTCATCCCCAAGCATCCTTCCCCCCCAACACCCGAGCATCCTCTGGAGGCCTCAAGGAAGCGGAGCCCGCTGCTGCCCCCCCGCAAAAGGCCGTGGGGCAGAGTCCCCTCAGGGGGCACAGCATCTGCCGAGCTGCACCCACTAAAGTCCTTCCCACTCCTTGACCCAGGGGAAGAGACTCCATGAGACCCATCTGTGCTGCATTCTTTGGGGGAATCAAGCTCCCAGAGTTTTTTTTGGGGGGGTACAGCTTTTCTGCGGAAGCTCGGAAGGAAGGCAGGATCTCTCCCTGCAGAACAAGGAGGGACATTCAGTGCCTGCTCCTCGCCGCTGTCGGTACGGGGCTGCTGGAGCCTGGGCACGGCGGATGGAGGATGTTTGGGTTGGCGGGTGCTCTGGCTGGACGGTGGAGCTGGGAAGGGAAATGCATCCCAGGGTTGTGCTGCGGGGCGGGAAATGAAAACCCGACAGGCTCCCTCCTCCAGCCGAGTGCTTAAAAAAAAAAAAAAATTAAAATAAAATGCTTTTCTGAAAGTGTAGCTGCTTTCAAAAGCGGGTGCTGGTGGAGAGAGGTGGCCCAGCTCCAGCAGGGGGGCAGATTCCTGCAGAGCAGCAGACCTGGGGATTGCCCACCTTTGGATGGGGGTGATGGAGATCCACAGGGAAAGACCCACTGCTGCAGGAGGACGAAGACCCTCAGGAGAGGAGAAAGGAGCGGTTGGTGGGGCAGCACAGTGCTGCCTCCCTCAAAGGGAGCTGAGATGTCCTACCCTCTCCCAAGGCAGGAGGACCTCCCTGTCCCACTGAGGATACCCCATTATTCCTGGGGTGGCATGGGAAAGTGTCACCATGCAGCTGGCCTCAGCACGGGGAAGGAGAAGGCTTTTTGGACCTGTCCTGGTGTTACCGTTTGAGAAAACCCATAACAATTTATTGTTGTTTAGACGATTATTCTATCACCCGATGACCCCTCCCCACCCGGAAAGGGGAATCGAGGAAAGCAAGGAAACACAAGAGTTGAAATACCAATAGATTTAATAGGATAAGTCTAAATAATTAACAATCATAGAATTGCACAATGGTTTGGGTTGGAAGGGACCTTAAAGATCACCAAGTCCAACCCCCTGCCCTGGGCAGGGACACCTCCCGCTAGACCAGGCTGCTCAAAGCCCCATCCAGCCTGGCCTTGAACACCTCCAGGGATGGGGCATCCACAACTTCTCCTGCCAACCTGTTCCAGTGCCTCACCACCCTCACAGTAAGGAATTTCTTCACAATATCCAATCTAAATCTCCCCTCTTTCAGTTTGAAACCGTTACCCCCCCATCCTATCATTAAACTCCCTGATAACGAGTCCCTCCCCATCTCTCCTGTAGGGCCCCCTTTAGGTACTGGAAGGCTGCTATAAGGTCTCCCCGGAGCCTTCTCTTCTCCAGGCTGAACAACCCCAACTCTCTCAGCCTGTCCTCATAGCAGAGGTGCTCCAGCCCTCTCATCATCTTCATGGCCTTCTGCTGGACCTGTTCCAACAGGTCCATGTCCATGTCCTTCTTGTGCCGAGGACTCCAGAGCTGGATGCAGTACTCCAGGTGGGGTCTAACAGCACCGGTCCCAGTACTGACCCCTGAGGAACGTCACTCGTTACTGGTTTCCACTTGGACATTGAGCTGTTGACCACAACCCTTTGAGTGCAGCCAGCTATCCAGTTCCTTATCCACAATAATAATAAAGAACAGTATTGATCCCGATAGTAATATAAGATATATAAGAATTCTACTCAGCCCATCTATCAGCAGGAAGCTGTGCACTCCCAGCAGTGGACAGCAATGTTGGACACTGCGATCGCAACGGCTTCGGAAGGCAGTGAAGGGCTCAGGGGTCTGGCACCGGGGCAAGGAGTTCTCTGGACCGCTGCCATCAAGGGAGAGAGTAACTACACAGCAAACTTTCTAATTTATATTGAATGTTACACTCCTGGTATGAAACAATCCTGTTGGCCAGCCTGGGTCAAATGCCCAGGACTTGCTCCTCCCCATCCCTGCACCCGGCAAGGCTCGAAAACACTGAGACCTTGAATCCCACATAGCCTAGCTGGCTATAAAGTAAATATTTTCATGAATTCAGACACTAGAGTCTTCCAAAAATGGAGTTTTCCCCAGCATTAGGAGATAAATTAGTCCTGTCGCTCAACCCAGGACACCTGGGAAGGCCCCACAGGACGCTGCGCTGCAACAGAACTTGAGTTCCAATATGGATGGCAGCGGACATGCCTGGTTTTATTTCCTCAGCATGCACGGGGACGGATGAAGCCTGCCACGGGCAAATGTCCTTTACAGCTCTGTGGCGTAAGAGCAGAGGGAAAGACAGATGCACCCACAGATGTACGGGACTCCGCCAAAGGCGACCCAAAGGATCCCAGGATATGGAGAGAAGAAAAACACATGGAGAAAATTCGGTCTGTGGGGATATGCCTGGGGAAACTCACCCTTACCTTCCCCACTGGGTGCCTGGGGGTCCCGGCTCAGTGTGCAGCCCGGGCTGTGATCGGAGAACGGTGACAGGCATCATCAGAGGAGGGATGGGGAACAGGCAGGACACGCTGCCCGGCTGCTGGACCACCCTGCTGTGCGCCTGCATCCTGGGATGCTCTGAGCAGCAGGCGACGAGGTTTTCCTCAGAGCTGCCCGGACCCCGGCCAAGCCATGTTTCATCCAGGAAAGGGAGCAGTTGTCCTCATGAACCCAGCCCGGTGCGTGTTTTAAATTAGTGCCTTAGATAAGAGAGCAGCGCTGGGGAAGCAGCTGGATGCATCCTTGTATGCCACCGAAAATCGCTGCTGGAAGACAAAAGCCAGAGAAGGAAAGGAGCTGAGCTGAAACGTGAAGGAATATTTTATTTATTTTATTTTTTAGGAAAAGCTCTGGGGAAAGAAAACAAAGTTAGGAGAAGGAAGGCTACCGAGCCGGCAGCCCAGAGCCTGTGGTTTGCCAGAGGCATGGTCTGCCCTGCTGTGGTTGCCCAGCCTCGTTGGATGTGCTTCTGCAACGGGCCACTACAGCGTTTTAGGGATGATAAAGAAATCCCTATGGATGGGAATGTGCTCCTCCACAAGATGCAGAAGATGATGTGCCAGGAGCGGCTCCTCGTGCCTTACCTCTGCTGTCTCCGTCACCCGTTCCTAGCTGCAGTACCTCTGACGGGTGAACAATACATTTGATCATCCTTGCACTGACAGCACTTTACCCCCCGACCTTGCCGGGCTCTGGGAGCCAAAAACCCGGAGCCTGTAAGAGGATAAGTCCCTGACAGGGCAGAATAGTTTCCATCTGATGCTTTAACTGGCTAACAAGACTGGAAACGGGCATTTGGAACTTTGCACTGGAGGCTTTTCCTCGCAGCACAACACCGAACTGACATTTTCCCAGTTCCTGAGGACAGGCTGAACTGGTTTCCCCTCTCCAGGACAGGCTGGCATGCTGCTGGGGCTTGCCAAGCCGTGCCCGTCCTCCCAGCTGCTTCTCACCCTCCTTGAGGGCCAGGACCGGAGCTGGGAAGCTCAGCCATCTCTCCCAGCATTAGCTGGCTAGAGATTTCCCTTTCAGCCCCAGAAACATTTAAGGTCGTCTCTCCAGTGTCTGGCCTGGGCTGCAAACCTCTGGCCAGCATTTGAGCTGACTAAAGGAGATTTTTTTTCCCCTCCCAGAGCGGCCACTCCGCCATCTCGCAGACTTCCCGAGCCTGGAATGTGCAGAGAGAGGCTCTTCTGGCCCTGGTAAATACAACTTCTCTTCGGGATAATAATATTTTGGAGCTCAAAAAATAGCTGGTTTGCCTCTGCTCCCCTTCCGCGGGATGAAGGCAGGCAGTCCCCGGCGCAGCTGACTCCAGATGTGCTCCGTGTGCCCTGGCAGGTTGGCCACCCTGCCTGAGCCCCAAAGCCACATTCTCTCACCCCAAATGGCTGGGGGGGTGAGGATGAAAAGGCTGAAAACCTTGCGCAGAGGTGGCTTTGGAGGGAGGCTACGCCGCGCCCGCCAAGGTGCAAGGAGAGAAATACGGTGCCTTTGAATTTCCAAGGTCTGTGTGGGAAAGCACTCCCTCTCCTCTTCACCCCAGGAGGGGAGACAAGCCTCAGCCTCAGGGCAGGGGTGGGAGGAAGCGACCATGGCTTTACGTCCTGTTTCTTCCTCCTACTCATCATCCTCCTTCCAAACTGCATTCCTGATAGGCCTTTCCCTGTCGAGAATCCAAAGTCCTGAGCATCCCTGTGCTTCTCCTCACCTTCAGTCCACTGAGATACACCCCTACAAACAACAGAATGATAATTATCTCTTTAACACACAAGAGAACGTCAGGTTATTTTCAACTGCAGGTTAAAGTTTGAATTTTATTAACTGGGTAGCACCCCTGAGAAGCCCATGCCTGGCGCATGGCACATCCATCAGCGCTGCCGTGTCTCCTCCCACCCCACAGATTCCTATCGCCGTCTGAATCCTTGCTGAAGCGAAAGCACAAGCACACGTGCCAAAACACTTATTAATCCTGTTACGGGCTTTAATGAAGAGCTGAATCACGACATTTTTGTTTGTTATGGTTGCTAGGTATGTTGCTATGCTCTCCACACCATACCGCCGATCCCAGTATATCTGTGATATCCGAGAGTGCATACTGGGGAATTTGTTTAGCCCCTATTGCCAAATTTAGTTATACTTTGAAAAAAAAAAAAAGGGCCATTCAGGAGCTTCTCACAAGCATACCTTTTTCCCTGACAACGCAAACACACGTAAGAGTATTTAAACAAACAGCTGCACGTTTATTTAAAATGGATTTTTGCACCTGCACAGGCTGCAAGAAAAGTAGGAGCTGGGCTTTTTTGCTGAATTTGAAATCTTTTTTTTTTTTTTTTTTTGCCTGTTGCCTAGAGAGAGAGTGCTGAGCCCTCTGGGCATTAGCTCCTGGGCTGCACACCCCACTAAGATGCTCACATGCTGATGGGACTAATTAGCCTTTAATTAGCCCTAATGGCCCTTCCCAGCCCCACCTGAGGCCACCACCCACACCCCTCCCGTGCTCCCTGGAGCCCTATTTGAGTCCCAGAGCTGCAGGAGCGTCTCTCTCCTGCTCAGGTTGGTTTCTTCTTTTGACTTTGGTCTTGTGTGACGATCTGGACCCTTAGTTGAGCATGGCCGTGATCTCCTGCCCTGCCCGTCTTGCTTAGGTGCTAGCCTGGTGTGTGAGAACATGGAGAGCGTTCTTTCCTCATGGATGCAAGGCCATGCTTTACCTCTGTGTAAGGGGAAAAATCTCCCTCCCAAACGGGAATCGATGTGGGTGTTCTCTTTTTTTTTTTTTTTTTAAATTTCTTTTTTTTTTTTTCTCCTAGGATTGTTGGCACTGGAAAAAGAGAGTCATATGTCCCGAAAAACCCTGTAAGCCAGGGAGACTAGCCTGCAAAGGAAAATAAGTTGATGTAACTTGCTTGGGATTTTTCCAGAAAGTTTTGACAAAGTCCCTCAAAAGACAACGTTAAAAGAAAAATCGTTAAAATGGTTAGAGAACAACAAACAAGCTTCTCCTGGGGACTATGAACTGCTGAGAGTCAGCAGAACCGGGGCAGGAATAAAAGGCCAGCTCTCAGCATGCGGAGGTCTAGCAGGTGGTGTACGTCCATCTTGGTGCCAGTGTTGTTGTAAACAGACACACAAAGTTTATGGAAGCAATGATGAGCAAGGAGGTGACATTTACAGCTGATGCTATTTATTTGAGTTGGACAAGACCATCCTGAGGTGAAGGTACTGAACGTGGGAGACACAGTACTGCAGAGGGGGTTGAAATTCACTTGAAAACGCAAAACGCCAGGCACAGGAAGGGATGCTGAGAGCTGCTGCCTGTGTTACCGGATTACGGAGCAGCAAGAACATGGGAAATACCAGCCTGCAATGGGCTGGGATCCAGCTGAAGGCGCAGGTCAGGCGGCCTCCAACAGCTACAGCACAAAGCCAAACTTCTTATCATAGAATTATCAACACAAACATTAGAAGTTTTTGTTGTTTGTGTTTTTTTTTTTTCTCATTATCGGCTTCAATAACACTCTTCAGTATTTTGTTCCATAGTTCTATTAAGAATTTCTCAGTGAGTTTTGAATTTTGCCCTTTTAATAAAATGATAGTTATTTCGTGATTGTGACGTAGCACTAAGCGATGCTAACAAAAGTACACTTTCTCTTGATCGCCTACGATTTTTGCGTGGGTTAAGGTTATTGTCTCTTAACCTTTTTAATATTGGCTTTATCACACCCTGACCAATAGCCCCTTCTCTAAGCAACCGCTGCATTACCCATCTCAGCTCCCGTGCTGATTTTTCTAGGCCCCTCATTTTAAACAGCCCCCAACCTGAGAAAGCGTGTGGTGACGACGTTTACCTTGAGATGACGACACGCCTTATAACCACAGGGGGGAGGGAAACGCTTGTTTAATTAGAAATGTCGACTCGGAGCTAAGTAACGGCCTGGGGGCCGGGCTTGGCGGCCTGGGGCGGGCGGGAGGCCAGGCCTCCTCTGCCAGGGGCGGTGAGGGAAGAGGCGACGGCAGCAGCACCAGAGGCGGGGCGAGAGGAAACGGCGGCTGACAGGGTGGCCGGGCTCGGCTCTCGGCTCTCGCGAGGCGGAAGCGGGACGGGGGGAGAAGGAGCGGCCCGGAAGCGCCATAGCGGGCGGCGGCCGCCATTAGCGGCCGCCATAACGGCCGGCGGACAGCGCACGTGACGCCAGCCCGCACGCGGCGAGGCGGGGCCCCGCGCCCCCCCCCCCCCGGCCCCCGCCCCCCGCTGGCGCGCGCACACGTCGCCCGGACAGGGCGGTGGGAGCCCGCCGCGCTCGCGTGACGTCACGGCCGGCGTGACGGGCGGCGCGCTGCCGCCAATGGGCGGCCTGGGTGGCGCGGTGACGAACGAATCCGCCAGCCAACGGCGGCGCGTGTGGGGCGGGGCGGCGGCGGCTGAGGAGGAGCGTGCTGGCGGGCGGCGGCGGCGGCCAGCGCGAGGCGACGCCATCGCGGCCCCGACGGGCGCGGAAGACGCTGCGGTGGTGGCGGCGGCGGCGGCGGGTGCGGGCCGCGGCCGCTGAGCGAGCTGGGGGCCAGCGCCGGGGGTCGCCGCTGCTTCCGTTCTCCTCGTCCTCCGCCGCCGCCGCTGCCGCCGCCATTTTGTGAGAGTGCCTCGAGCGGGCGCCATGTTTGTAAGGAAGAATTAGGGCAGCCATCTCCGGCCACCAGCACCTCCCTTCCCCCGTGTGTGTGTCCTCTCGTTCTCCTGTGCCCCGGGCCTGCTCCTCCGAGCCGCCGCCGCTGCCGCCTCCTCCTCCTCCTGCCCGCGCGGGGCGGCCGGGCTCAGCCTGTGCAGCCTCGCCCTGCACTGAGTGCCCGTTAGTGTCTCACTAAGTAACCGTGAGTGAAACCTTCATCATCTCTCCTCACTGAGGGACCCGACCCTCCTCCTCACCGAGCCGCCCCCAGAGCGGCTGTGCGCGCCGCCGCCGCCGCCACCTCCTCCTCCTCCCTCCGCACCACGGGCAGCGGCAGTGTCCTGCCTTCCTCCACCTCCCTCCTCCTCACCACACCACAGCCAGCACAATGGCCTTTGAAAGCCTGTTCTCCAAACCCCCAAACCCAGTTCTTGACCCAAACATGCCCGACTCTGACAGGCAACATGCAGGGGACGAAAGGTCGAGTAACATTCTTCTCTCTCTCCGCTTCTCATAATGGTGATACTAGTGGGGTGATGATGATGCTAATAATGATGATGATGATGATGCTGTGTGTTAATGTGCCTAGGGGGTTAACGATGTTTTTGTGGGGGCAGGTCACCTTCAAACTGGAAGACCGGGATGAGGACTGGGGTGGTGGTGGGGGAATGCAAGGAGGGGAGGGGGGCTGTCACTGAATTAGAAGTGCATTATTAGCAGGGTTTTATTTTTTGGAATGCATGCGTTTTACATCTTCATTTATTTATTCTGGCTGGGAAGGGGGACTGTTTTCCATTTCTTTCCATAAATTGCACTTTCCAGCGGGTGTCTGTTGAATGTCACCATTGTTCTTTTTCTCCCTTGCCCTGGCGCTGCTAGTCAGGTAGGAAAGGGTGCTTTCAGTTGGTTTTTTTTCTTTTTGGTTGTTTTTGTTTATACAAGAATCTCTCACTAGATCCATATTTAACGTCATTTTCTTGCCAGATTACACCTTACACATTTAACTGGATCTTTTTTTTATGCAGATTAAAGTCTGACTGACGTTATCTTTGCCACCTCTCAATCCCCATGCGCAGAAAACCAGAGTCCTGTTCCTGGTGAAAGGACCTCTGTTCCTCCCTCCCTTTCTCTCCTGCAGCTGCTGGAAATTCAAATCCTTTCTCCAGACAGCCCTGGCCTTCCTAACTAGTTCCAAAAATACTATGCCAGGCTGACAGCTACCAGTCCTTCAGTCTACATCTACTCAGAGCATTTGTGACACAACTGCAGGAGTTAAAAATGCTGGTTTTCGACAGCTGGGCTTCAGTCTGTCCTCCCCACAAACCTCCACAAACCATACTTGCTTCAGAGGACTGAAAAACACTGGGGAAAAACGGGCTTGTGAGCGAATGTTAACAGTTCCCTCAGTGGAGAAACAATCACTAATTCTGTGTTACAAATTGGGAAGTGGAGGGCCGCACAAGCTGACTGGTCCAAAAATCGTACGGTGATTTAGTGACAGGTTCAGGGCAGACCCCTGAGCTGCTGATTCTTGTTTTCACCTTCCAGCTTTTAATTGTGAAATAGTGTAAGTTGTATCATGCTGTATGTTCCTAAAAGAGCGCTGTGTAAAAAGCAAACCTGGTAATCCACTGGGATTCCTGAAGATACGGCATAACTACTTAATAAAACTGTGCAGCAGTAGCAGGCGAAGTGTTTTAGAGTTGCTAGAGTTAGTAAGTCTGTGACTTTTTACTGTTTCAGGGGTCAAAAATACTTCGTGTTTTAAAGTCCTCCTTGAGGACAAGCCCAAGTTACCCACTGTTCTGCTGGAAGCATAGTTTTTCTAACTTGGAGTTACTCATGCGATGTTGACAAGTAGAGTTCCTCTAACCAGCTGTTCTCACCAGTACGCCTGTTGTTACACTGGTAAATTATGAAATAGAATAAATAATTACTATCTGATAGCCTAATGTACTTCTAATACAGGTTAATTTATAAACATTGCTTTGTAATATTTTACTTTCAGAAGAGCAGAAGACTAACAATAAACACATTCACCTGTTAATACTTTTTGTAAACAAGACTTACAAAACTTCTGCTCCCCTCTGATAGGACAGTAATATACAGTAAAGTATATTCTTAATACACCTAGAGCATTGTTAAAAAAGAAAAAGCTGCAAATATAAGTCTTTGTATTATATTAGGTGTGCAGGTGTAATCCTGTCAAAATGTAATAGTTTAACTTTCTGAAGTTTATAAACATTTCCCTACCAGCTGTTGACTGGGAAGGCCTAAAGTCTTTCTGTCCACAGAAAACATGATTGACTCGCCAAGGGGAGGGGCAGCACGGCTTTAACTGTGAATATTTTTTAGTACTGAATTGGTTTTGTCTAGTCTCTGTTGTAGTCAGCTGAAAAGCCAGTTTTAAGTTCTATAGAAAAGATGCAAGTGCCTGGTACACTCATATTCTGAGTTACCTTGAACTGGAGTCTCACTGTAATACTAGTTTGGTATTTTAAAATTAACATGACTAGTTTCAATATGTTTTATCTTGCAATGAATTTTTTACTGCATTGGTAGCTCAGTAGGAATAATAATAATAATAATAATAATAATAATAATTCCCATAATAGGACACTGCTGAAAACATTTAACAGGTTAAATCAATCTGTGCAGCATAAATTAATAGCATTTCTGTTAACGTTTAGTTAGTTTGACTTTGAACTGATCTGTAGAATTACAAAGAAATTGGTTAGTGATTTTGAAAAGTAGAAAATAGTAAAAAACCTTGTCTGTCCATACTTTGAATATTTTAAGTTGGAAGACTGTTTTAATCCAGAGTCTTTGTTTTCTTGGTTTATAGATGGGGCACCTGATTAAGTGGGGAAGGTTTTTCATTCTTTAAATATTTTCAGTTAACTAATTGTGGAGACATTCTCTTTGGTGAAGTAGTTGGGACTTTGTACACACGGGTAACAGGTGTCTTTAAAGTTTTTCTTGTAAGGTTAGGTTTTATTAAGGATTGCTTGTTATGGAGGTAATCTTTGATAGGGTAAGAAAGAAGTCCAAGGGAGGGTGCAGGCAAACTCAGTTACAGCAAATACATATGCAAAAGCAAAGTCACTTCTTGGAGTATATATAAACATAGCTTCCCCTTGCCATCAGGAAGGAGAGACTGTGTTGGAAAGAGAAGTGTAACTCTCAGAAAGGAGCCCCAGTATACAAACGGCTGTATGTGCAAATTATCGCTCTCTTCTGGAGGTCAGCAAGGTCTGATTACTTGCGATAGTTTGTGGTTGCTGTTACCATCATCTGCAGGACTGAGTGCTTCATGTTTCTCTTAAACTATTTGGTAGACATTGTCCCACCTATATGTCATGCTGTAGATGAATGTATGTGCCTAAGAGAAGAACTAAACGCTTGTCACAAATATAAAAGAAGTCGGTCCTCGTGCAGACTTCTGTGGACTTTGATTTTCTGACTAATACTGAGCTGTTACAGGCATGAGAAGGACTTGTTTGCTGCAGTTGGTTCTGCATTTGAAATTGGTGCCAGATTTACAATTGCCAGGAACTTTAGAAAATAACTTGGAATTAATTTATTTTTTAAATCAGAAACATTAGGTTGCTACTGATACTTCCTGTTGGCGCTCTCTGCTTTACTGTCATTTAATCTCCAGACTTGGAGATTTCTTATACCGTTATCTGCTGTAAAAATAGCAGTGACCTAATGATAGGTCTGAACATTGAGATGGTAACTCAGAGATCACAGAGCTGCAAGTAGTGTTTCTGTAATCAGCATGGTCTTACCAGTTACATTGCAAGTGTAAGTATCAGGCCCCTTTTTATGTACTCATCGCATAATAAAGGGAATTCTACATTAGAGCGAGCTCTCCAACAAGCATCTGAGTGCCCTGTGAACTTTCTTTAGAAAATTCTCCTGATTTTTGCAGAGGGAAATGCCACTTCAGAGCTGGGTTTGTCTGTTGCATTTCAGGTTCCTTTTTCTGGGAACCATGCTAATCCTCATTGTACAATTTTTCATTATGTATTTGATACAATTTTTTCATTTTAGAAGGAAGCTGGTACAGTCGCTTTCCTATTCAAGATCAACTGATTTGAGTTTCACAAAGTGTAGCTGAAATGTTTGATTATGTGAGTCTGCCCACTTCTAGCTGTGGTGCTGCTCTTCCAAAGCTTCTCCTTTGCCAGCTATGTGTGCCTGGTGTATGTCCAGATGAGCGTTCATAGAGACTTCACCCAGACGCCCCTTTGTTATTTTATTTTCCGAGTTTCCTCTTCCAGCTGTCTTAGAAATTGCCTGCTCCCTTTCCATGTACCAGTTTTGCACTCCTGTCCTCGGTGAGCATGATTTACACTCTGCTGCTCTAACAGGTCTGTCTGGTTCACTGTAATGGAGACCTGCTCTGCTAAATTACAGCCGATGGCAAGTAAATGGAAGAATGCAAGTAGTGGGTTGTAAGCAAGATGAGTAACAACAAATTTAAATCTGTATTATATACCTGAGTTGTACGTTTTCTCCGTTACTGCTTAGTCAACATGATATTGCAAGTGGATTTGTCTGTGTTTTGTCTCGATCCGCGTGGCTCCTCAGCTCCGTGAAGCACCATAGCATTACAGATCAGGGAAGCATTTGTGGAACAGAAGGGCTAAAGATCTCCTCTAATCCACAGCTGCTATTGTCCAGCTCGCCTGCCTTCCCAGTCTCCCTTGCCATAAGGCTTCCATCCATCTTTAAACTTGACGACTTAAGTGCATCTACCTGGTGCTTTAATGCCCGCTGTCCACATGTGTGTAATTTGCTTTGAAAATGTTTACTTATAGCTGGTTTTAGAGATTATTTTTTCTCAGTACTAGTTAATCAACAAAGAATGTGTTCATGTTAAGTCAAAGTTGTTTGTGATCACTGAATGCAGCCTTGTAGTGCTTTATTGTTTTTGAGCATGATTTCAAAACTTGCTTTGACATTAGGAAACTAGGAAGTGAAGAGATGATCACTCCCAAATATGCCCTCTGGGCAAACAAGGCTTGTTTGCTATCCAGCAAACATTGCAGGAGTGGCAAAAATGCAGCTGGATAATGTAGCTGTTGCTGCTCGTCCTCCTGGGAAGGAGGAGGTGGCCTGTGTGAATTTCTCTAATTTCTTCTACAGTATTAAACCCCAGAGACTGGAGATGGTTAGGTGGCAGGGTGAGAAAGTGGGCTTTCCAAAAGTTGCTTGTTGGCCTCCAGTACCGCCACAGGAAGCTGTTTTTTGGCATGCCTCACTGCCGTCTTTCTCACTTCCTTCCCCCATTTTATGGGAACGCAGTATCTGTTCAAGCCAGCTCTGCGGATAAAAGCAAAACAGAGGTTAAAACCCCCAGGCAATCTGGTCTGTAACTTTTCATGATGCAGTTTCACTGCCTGGCTGTATTGTAGATTAAAATAACTTCACATTTGCAGAGTGGTCAAAACTAACGGGCAGCTGAAAAGTACTCTAAGTGACCCGCATAACATTGTCAAAGAAGCCAGTGCCAGTTCTAGCTAAACACTGGCTTGTTGTGTTAACTGCAACAACATTTTCTAGTTTTGTACTCCTTTTCCTTATTCATTAATAAATTCTGTATTGTACCAGTGAGCTAGGACAAATTCATTTAGTGAGTTTTAGCCCTCTAAGATCTTATTTTCGACATGTGATATTCACATCATTGAGCTACGTCTGAGTTACTACGCTCTTCATGATTTTATAAAAACAAAATTGTGGGTTCACCTCATGTTAGTGAACAGGATAGAAAGTAAGCATGTAATGATGAGAAGTGATAGCTGGGTACATCCGTGGAGTCACAAGTGCTGCATAGCACCATGTTTTTTTAGATGCATTGGATGTGGAAAATATGTGCAGGAGGGTTATTTGAAGCTCAAAGCAGGAGTGTATGAGGAGCTAGAATAGAGGGGTTGAGGGAGAAATCTGGTTTGGGATACTAAGGAAAACATGCTCAAAAGAAATTAAGGAGGAGTAATATCCAGGAGGGGTGTAAGGCTTTTTCGCTAAAGGAGTCTTGATTGGTGTCAAAAACACTCAGGTAGTTTCCCATCAGTTTAAACTCTATCCCCTGCGTTATATGTCCTTATCACAGGTACTCAGAGGTCAGCAGAACAGGTGTATGGTGCTGTTATCAGCCCCTGTAAATTCAGGACTGTTAAGGTATTGCTTCTATATGAGAAGATGGGGTTTTGGATGTCCTGGATGTCTTCTGATAACCTGTCTCTTCTAGAACTAATTACAGAACAAAGAGGTTAAGGTTTAACCATGCACTCATGATAGATTTTATTTTATTTTTGGACAGTAATATTCTGTTATCACCAGAAATTAGTAGCTTCTTAAAAAGAATTGCTTAATGTGTTAAGAGTTCTACCCATTTATAAAGTTCGCATTCTTACTACTGTGTCCTTTCTCTACAGCAAATCTCTGTGTACAAGAAGTAGAAGGGGGATGTTTGCAGCCTTTAATTTTTATCTACTACATACGTGTTCTATTCTTGGTAATGCTTTCAGAAGCTCTTAGCTATTTATATTCTTTTTAAGGCTTATTCTAATACATAAAGTCAAAAGCATCATATTGTAAAACAAAATGTAATTATTTTTAAATGGCACCCTTTCTCACCTGTGAAGCAAACCTACCAAAAATGGACTTAACAGAAAATAATATTTAATGATAGAGATTCACATTTTGGTTGTATGATTTTGTTCATGTAAGTTCTTAAAATGTACAGAAGTATGATTCTCATGTAGCACCTGCTGTATCTGTAAGTATGCTAGGTACTTCTGTTAGGAAGGTTGGTAAAAAAGTCCCACAGGCAAAACCCTTTTAATTTTCTTAAAATATTTAATTGCTACAGTCATCAGTGTACTGAGAAAATGCATCTCGTTTTATATCTTGGACTTAAGGAGCTTGAGTTGTAAATCTTCTTTGAACATAAGGAATGCAATTTTAAAAATGACTCAGACTAAGGGCAAGAAAGGTAAGTTAAAGCCGAGTTGGAATGTCATAAATTAAACTGTAAACCCTAGAGTAATGGTGAGTTACTTTAAGTGTGGATTTCTATTTTACCTAACCAAATACTTGCAAAATTGCTGTTTCAGTGATTTCACCAAACTGATTCTGTCTGAAAAATAATTTGGCTTCTGTGCCTTTCTAATCCATTTTGGAGATGCTCTAGAAATACTCTTGGGACAGTGGGAGTGCTTTATGGTTTTGTTTTCACAAAGCCATCAGGCTCTGAGTATCTGGAGACTGTGGAAAAGCGAGTGATCCATCACCAATTTTAGTTCTTTCTCTCACATTCTAGATGACCCAAGGGTTTTTTCTGTGTAGCTAGTCCTAGTACAGGGGCTGATAGGAAAGATCATGGCCAGTGTGCTGCCTTTTGTTTAGTTAGGATTTGTTTAGCTCGTACAGTCTAGGTGATCTCTACTTAATTTTGCGTCTCCTGTGTTCTGGATGGCAAGATTGCATCTGCTGTCCCATGGGTTATGAGGAAATGGTAGTACCATATGGCAACTTGTTTTAATCATTCAAGTCATCCAGGGCTCTTTGTGAAGGAGTTCCAGTAGGTCAGGCAGTGGTAGCCAAACACCTCTAAGCAATTTAAACTGGGTATTTAATGAAGACACTTTTGTTTCTCTTCCAAAAGGACTTTAAATGGGATGGGAAGGGCTTGGTAGTATTAGCTGAGATCTCTGGTGAGAGGTGAGTTAACCTCTTCTGCTGTTTTCTGTGCCAGAATTTTATACTGCAGGTCTGCACTGTAATAGGTCAGGGATTAATTTCTGTTAATCTGAAGATGCATTGGGTTTAGTTCAGCCTTTGCAAACAAATACAGAATCCAAAAGTTATAAATTGCTAGTTGTCCGTCAGCACAGAGGCTGTCTTTTTGACTCCCAAGGTATGCATTGTGTAGGCATCGTAAACTGTTCCCCCCACAGCTTGTTGGCATTATTTCAGCGAAGGTTGTTTTTGTGGTGTGTTGTTTCATGGGACAGGGTAGTTGAAACAGAAGTGAATCTTGAAAAAGACAGTGAAATTATACTTCCTTGCTTTTCTAGATCAAGAAATTTTTGGGGTGTTTGTGTCAGGCATTTCTAGCAATAATAAAAGCGTACTAAGATATTCTGTAAGCAAGAAGATGCACTTTGCAAAACAGAAGTTCATATTCTCTCTTTTTAGATCAGTGTTCTCATCTGTTTGTTGTAGATACTGCCAATGGGAAAGTAACCTAAGACTCGGACCCATTTCCTAGAAAATCATCCGCTGGCTGTGTTTTTTTTCCAGACCACATCTGTTTGTTGACTTTTATTACTCATAGTGGAAAAGGAGGTAGTCTTGGTTCACTTTGCTGAAAGCCCTTCCCAAAGCTGCTTGCTATAGCCAACTCTGTCAAATAAATTTAGGAATTGAACTTCTAAAAGTGGTAGGTTCTGCACTTGCTTTCTAGCATACAACTCCGGTTTGGATTTTAAATGAAGGAAAAAAAAGGCTTTAAAATGGAAGGTAATTTCTGCCCTCTCACTTCCTTTAAAGTTTCTTTGAAGTATAATTAAATTATTTCCAAGAAATTGTACATTTTTTTACCATTATATTTTCAAATCATATTTATCCAGTGGTTTGGTTGTTTTGTTTGTTTTTTTGTTTGTTTTTAAACACCTTCTTGAAGTTCAATGCTTGGAAAGTTCTAGGATGTTGTGGGATTTAGGTATTTGGGGATTAGAGGACTTTTGTAATTTCACCTTTGAAATGCAACCCAGAAGATAGTATTACTGAGATTCTGCCCAATTGTTTTACCTAGAAAGTTATTCAAGTCTCCTGGATGCATCCCAGTAGTGTAAATATATGACAACAGTTCCCAAAGGAACTAGTAACTAGTAAAAACCTCATTTCCCAAAGAGCATTTTCAGTAGGCATTTTACTTAAGAGCTTATTTTAGTTGAATAGACATCCTTGAGAGAGTGAGTTTAGCTCATGTTGTCAAAAGATGAAATATTGTTTTTTTAACAGCTGCAGGTATTTCATAAATATTTGCATTTCAGTTTCATGAGGCACACTTTATTAATCAAGTGTCTCCTGGAAAAATGTGACAAATGCTTTCTTGGGATATTGTATGGTGTACTTCAGAATTTGTCAGGGAATGCTGGAGATAATGGTTGCTGTGGTGTTTGAAGACAGGATTTATTTCATGATTGGGGTATATATTCTGCAGATCTTTTCTCTCTTTTTAAGTATGGGAGTATCTTGGTATTATATTGTCCTTCGCGAGGCAGTGTAAGGATTGTCTATGAGCAGATCTCTGTGAGCACCTTGTAAAAATCACATAAAAATGGATTCTGAAACAGTTTCTGCACTTCACGTTTGGTACCCACTTGGTAGTGGGCATACCTTTATTATTATTAATTTCTGTTACTTGTTCAAAAGCAAACTTTGACTTCATAGGTTCCTATTGTTTTATATTTGCACTAAAAAATAATGTCCTTTTCAAAATGTGTCCAAGTAAATGTTTAAGGCCATAAGCAAAATCAGCGATGATTGCATTTGCGGTGTAGCTAAACTTAAGACCCAGGAGTTGGGTAGTTTTTCTTACCGTCTTTCTAAGTTCATTTTTGTTTTCCTAGCACCCGCAGTTGTATTTGATGTGTTGGAGGGAACAGCCATGCCTTTAATGGGCTTGCGTTCTGTGAGTTTATCCCATCCTTTGCTGTGGCTGCTGCTGTCTGCTTCAACAGCTGCTTGCGGCAGTCCTAGAAGTCCTAAAAGCTCGCTCACTACCTGCCGTGAACTTTCTTTTACTGACCATCAATGTGAATGCTGGTCTTTAAATGACACCTTCCACAGCAGAATCTTCTAATCAAATTAGATCTGTCTTTTTATGCCAACTTTTTAATGTTCTGACATTCGAAAGCTTCTTATGAACTTTCCTTCTTTTCAGTCCTCCTACTTCATGCTACTTAGCAAAGCAAAACTCTCTTTGGTACTTGTCTGGACAATTACTTTCTCCCATATTCCATAGTGGTTTTTTCAATCACGAGGTAGACTAGCTGCTCTTATGCATTGCTTAGAGAAGTTCTTCGAGTCCCCGTCTCAATCATGTAATACGGCAAAGCATCTTCATGAGGCTGGGATATATATAACTTGTCTTTACGTGGTTGCAGTGGGCTTCCGTGAGATGATAGGAAAGTTTCACAGTTGCCGTAGATATGCTGTAGGATCCCACCAATAGCTGAGAATTAAAGAGGTGGTACCTTGAAATCGATGTATTTCCTTTTTTTTTTCTGCAAAGCCTTTATGCGATTCAGTAATCTGCGTGTGGTTTTATTTTTTCTTTGCATTTTTTGGCTGTGGCTGGTTAGTGATCTGTAATCATATCTTGGTGTCATATCTTGGTGGTGGTTGTGTTTTTGGTTTTTTGTGTTGTGTTTTTTTTTGTTTTCTTTTGTTTCCAGTTGCTAAATGCTAAGTTGCATTTAGTTGCAACTTTAGTTACATTTAGTTGCTAAATGCTAAGTTGTATTTAGTTCTGAGAAGTTCCAGTACATAGGAGGTGACAATACAGCAGTTATGTCACCTCCCCTTTTCTTCTCCCTGGCATATCCATTTACTCCTCTTAAAAAAAGTCAGAACTTTGGGTTGCTTCTAACTTCCTAACCGCTGCTTTTTTACTGTGGGGACTCAGGTCTTTCACTTCCTGGTGAGTTCTTCCCCCTTCCTACTGTTCATATTCCCTTGAAGCAGACAGAGTTGGTTATCAGGTTAGCTAATGCATTGTGAATACGGGATTGAGGTGGACTAATTGTAAGGCAATTTAGTATAGCCTAATTACTGCTTCTGTCCTAGTACCTTCTACTGCCCCCAGCACTACTTTGGTCTTGGTTTAGGTTTGGTTTTTGGGGTTTTTTTGTGGTTTTTTTTTTTGTTTTGTTTTGTTTTAATACAATTTTCTAGTATTTACAGGCTTCTCCCCTTGCTGCCCCCACCATCTGCTGAATCTGGTACATTCATAGAGTGAGGGTTTCAGACACCATAGGACTGATGGCATTTGCAAGCAATCTCCATGTAAAAATTCAGGACTGAGTTTCTGTAAGGTTCCATGATGCCTGCAAAGGCTGAATTCCTGAAGCAGTGGTAATGTAGCAATAATTATATAGAGCCAATTACGAATGTTTAAAGCAGTTAATTCTTCCACAACCAAACCCTGGCAAATACCAAATAGTAGAAGGGTAGTTGAGGTTGCTTCAGCAGTATGTCTGAAATAGGGATGAGAAATAGGTTAGCTGGTGTTTTGTGGAAATGTTTCTTTCTTGGCAAAATATTTTCAGGGTTGTTATTTTTTGGGTCAGTAGGCAGAACTTTAAATAAAGTGTTATGTAATCATAAACACTTTTTCCCCCCTAGTGATGGAGATAAGCAGGAGCGTTTCTGTTACTTCGAGTACAAGCACTTAACAGCAGTTACATTTTGTGTTAGGTTTTTTTGTGTTTTTAAATCATCCTTTGGTGTTATTCCAAATTGAAGACTTGAGAGTTGCGTTCACATGCAGAAGTTACATTCACATGCATATTGTTCCATTTACAGTATTTATTGATGTATGAAACAACTCCCTACAAATGTCAATGTTACAAATTTTAAAAAGAAAAACATTACCCTGGGTAGCTTATGAAAGTAGCATCATCAAATGTGTTGTTTCTGTCCGTTATTAGATTCTAGCAAAGGAAATCCGAATGTTAACTACTTCTTTCTGGTCAGCTACTACTACTAACTCCTTTTGAAGAATCTGCTTAACCACTAAATTCTCCTTTTTTGAATTGCTCGTGATTTTGGCCATTACATCCTAGATACTACAGACCCATCTTTAGTTCTAGGAGCTGGTGTGTTGAAGGAAACGTGTTGGTATTACAATGCATTGTTTTTCCTGCAGTGCCCAACTGCGTGTTTTCATTATTGCTACTCTTTACCTGTATGGTTTTCTGAGAGCTTTAATTGTCTTTAATTTTGACCATATCAGTTGTGCAAATACAGCAGCATAAAGGAGTGTAACAGCACTGTAGCAGAAGTATTTTATTTCTAGAAATGATTAAACTACCTCTTCAGTTTGAAATGTGTTTAAGGACCACAGAGTGCTATATATTGAAGCAGGTTTTTTTTAATCTAGATTAGAGAAAACTGTGTAAGCAGAGAAGATTTTTGTTCTGAGAAGTAAAAAAAATACAAGTTTAAGAAGTTTTAAAACTTTAATTTTGCAGTACAATTAAAGGGCATTTAATGGCTGGCATTCCATTTTTGTTTAGCTTTAAAAGAAAATTCTAAAATCCTTATAGTTATTGTGGTGTTAGGTGTATTGGAAAGTGTATGCACATGTATAAAAATATAACTGATAGAAAGAAATACTGGGTGTGGTTTTTTATTGTGCTGTTGGGAGGGTGAGATGGATAACAACACGTAATTTTATTGTATTGATGTTTTTCCTCCTACAGAGAAGATGGAGAGCTCGAAGATGGTGAAATAGATGATGCAGCATATGAAGATGTGAAAGAACATGGTACAAAAGGTGATGATAAACAGAAAAATGAAAAAGGACATAGAAAATCACGGAAGAAACGCAAAAAAGAAAAAGAAAAGAAAAAATCAAAAAGGAGAAGACGGGATAAGCATAAGGTTAGGAAATACAAACCAAAATACTGGAGGTGCTTATTTTAATGCCAGGTTTCCAGCTTTAGACAAGGATCCAGGGAATTAGAGAAGAAATCTTAAATGATTTTATTGCTATTTAGGCAGTCTTTGGAGTGGAGTTTTTGAGATTCCTATCTTACCAATGCATTTCAATATTAAAGAATTTGTTTAAATAGACTTTTGACACATGGAAGTGCACATTCATGGATCCAGTCACAGTTTATGTGCAGTAAGAGACAAAATATTATTAAATAATCCAGCTGTAGCGCATTTCAAGTGATAGTTTGTAAACTTGCTCATTAGCTTTGCCTAAATGCATTTTATAGGGTCATAGAACTGTCTGGGTTGGAAGGGACCTTTAAGATCATCGAGTCCAACCATCAACTTAGCACTGCCAAAAACACAACTAAACCATGTACCTAAGCACCACGTCTTTTAAATACCTCCAGGGACAGCGATTTTCATAAACTTGGTTTATATTTAAAAGAAATACAAAATCAGACCATGAGTGTAACTATTATTTGTGATATACATCTTCACTGGATGTATATTTATTTCAATATTTAATAGCAGTTTACGAAATATTGACATTTATGAGCATTTTACTCTGTATCATTGTGAATGGTTGTGGTAGTTCTGACACTAATGGCTGAAGTGTTAAACCACTTCTTGAATTGTTTAAATCTTAAGCAGCAGTGTAAGTTCAGCACTGGCCACTGGCAACGGTAATGGTAGCTGAACCATAGAGAATGAGAGTTTTTTAGGATAAGAGGCAAAACGTAAATTTACAATTTTGCTTTTTGTGCTAATTACCATATTTATGGAAAGAAAAGATTTCAATCTAGTTAAGTGAATTCTTCAGTAAAGTTAATTAAGATGTTTCTAATGTATATTTTAATCAACTTAAATAAATGCAAGAGTACAAAATTTTAACATAGAAAATTAAACCCAATGGTAGTTCTCTAAAAATTACAGAAATACAGTATTCTCGTATGGTTTCCCCTCTAAATTTTCTGCAAAACAATATTTGTAAATAAAACGCTTGTAATGCAGTAATGCTGCGTTTTCTCCCAGCAGAAGATGACAGGATGCTAATCATTTTTATGCTCACGTGCAAGTTTTTAGCCATCTCCCAGATTTGTTAGCGTTCCAGCAGCATCCCTGCTACGTCGCAAAGAAGCAGAGCTCAGAGAGACCCGTAGGAAGCTGGTATAACCCAGAGAAACCACATAGGCCTCAGTGTTTACATTGTGAAGCCTCATCAGATCACATCTCTCTCTCTGATAAGAGTGGGTCATCAAAGACCGTGCTTTCTTTAGCTTCCTCCAGAAGCAGAGGTTTCTGCGAATTAAGAAAATATTCATTTATTGATTTAATGCTTCCTTTAAGTAAATATGCAGCAGACCAGTTACACAGAGAATTATGTAACAGTGTCTGAGAGCTATTTTCTTCTTCTTTTTCAGCATAACTCCCCTTCCAGTGATGACAGTTCAGACTACAGCCATGACTCTGATATTGAGCGTACAGAAAGGCCACATAAAAAGAGTAGCAGCTCTTCATACAGAGATTATGATTCTTCATTCAGTCAGGTAGTATTTTTTTCAACTGATTTCTCATGTCTTTGTTTGGGTGTAATTTAAAAAACACAAATGTAAATGGTGCCGTTTTTGAAGACTGACTTGATCACTTGTGCGCATTCTCGCAGATTTCAGGAAACACATCTGGTTCTCATCTCCTTGGGCAGATCTCTAAATGTAAAGCATTATCTGTGGTGTAAACAAGCCTGATACTATTTTTTCCTCCATTAGGCAACAGTTAAGAGATCTTTATTATTGCCTGTAGACTGTACTAAGAAACACCTCATGAAAAACCACCTTTAAATACCTAAGAGCTGATTCTGCTCTCTGATAGTTCAGTTTGTCCTTGAGGCTTTTCTCAGTCTGTGCAGCTCGATAGCCCTCCTGAGACCACTGGGTGAAATAGAATGCATTCTCTAAAGCTGCAATAGAGCAGCTAGAGGCTTCATGAAACTCTGGTACTTCAGAGGAGAGGAGACGTTTCCTTTTAGCCTGAAAACATTCCAGAAACCTCTAAGCCAGATTAATTTATTAACAATCTGAAGATCCTGTCTGCAGAAATGGGAGAAGGGACAGTGCTGCCTTAGGAGTGGCCATAAGCAATATTTTGTCCTGACTGACAGAGACAGGACAGATTGCATCATCTGTGCCCGAGATTGTCAGGATTTGAGATCATGAAGGGAAAAAATTTATTTTAATCATAGTTCATCTAAGTAGCATTTAGAACACTTAGAAATGCATATGTTAAAATGTTTTGTCAATGCCACTGACCATTTTTCTGGAGTATAGGTGCTGATGCTGTTCTTTTTTATATTTTTTCCAATTTTGATACCTTCAGAATCAAAAGTAGTAATTTTTAGTGAATAACTGGTTTTCACTGTGCGTTATCGATGCTTGTTTGTGCAAACCTGGTAGGCAGCGTGACAATAAAACAACGTAAAAGCAATGGGTTTTGTAGAGGAGTTTGGAGGGGTGCTTTTTGAAATATTGAGCTTCTTCTAAACAGTGTAATCCCTTTCATTACAGCATGGGCATGTATCAGGAAATTACATGAGTTCCCAGAAAATGCAGCATAAAAAAAATATAAAAAGTAAGGAGTATGATGACTATAGTCATTACAGTGACGAAAACTTTGGTAATTATAATGAGGAAGAAAAGGATGAAGATTTTGCTGATCAGCTTAAACAATACAGGCAAGCTAAAGAGACCTCCAGTACTGACTTAGGACCTCCATTCCCAAAAGAACCAGTGAAAAAACAGGGGATGAAAGGGATCCAGAAAGGTAAGATAATTTGAATCATTAACTGTAGTAATGGATGATGGCAGCAGTTGTATCACGCATCATTTCTGGATGTTTGTCTTGAGAGCTGAATGAAGAAAGCTGCCAGTGGTGACTTTCCTATGAGCTTGCAGTCTCCCATCAGTAAGTGATAATGCTCTTCTTCGTGAAGGAATAATATCATATTGTCATGCTAACGTATATATTGAAGAAAAAAACCAAGTGTTGGGTAATATGTACATAGTAATAAAGAAATAAAACCCTATTAAAAAGCCAATTTTGTAGTATAACTGCTTGAGTAAGAAATCATAGGGCTGTAAAGTGACTTTCTGGTGGTAGTTTAGGAAAGTCTGAATGGGACTTGTTTGGGGGAAGGAATGTAAATATGTCAATTCCAAAATCTAATTTAGTGTTCTCCCCCCCCCCCCCCCCCCCCCCCCCGAAAAAATATTTAAGTACCTAGAAGTGTTGATAGGTGCCTGAATACTTTTATTGGTATACCCCACAAGTATGCTAGTATCTTATTATTTTTGTTTTCACAACTTCTCTTGCATTCAAAGCTGGGCCAATACAAATGCTGGTGAGAAAGTATTCCTCTTAAGCAACATATTCCTGAAAGAGTCCTACTGCCCTTATTTCGTGCCTTACTTATATAAACCAAGTTATGCAAGCATTCTTGTTTGCACCTTTCATTTGCTGTCTGATTGTTTCCTTGACATTGTAACGCAATTCGTTGAGCCAGCTTACATCTCTGGCCTCTGTATTATGAAGGGACTTCTGACTCCCCACTCATCTCGTATTGCTGCATATTGCCATAGGGTGTGGAAGGTTAGGCAATGGAGGCGATGTGTACCAGAGATAGCCTGATCTACCATCTAGAAATACTTAGCTTGTTCTCATCCCTTTTTCTATGAGATCAAGTTCTCATTTCAGAAACTGTTGATTCAGTTTGCAAAATTTTCTCCCTTTAATTAGGGTTAAAAGTTTGTCTCCCAGGCAAAATTTGAGCAGGGTTTTGTATGACAGTATGAATACCTTACTAGTTCTCCGGGAGATATTGTGGGTTATACAAAGGTAGTAAGCTGTCTTTCATTGACTACAGTGAAGTTTTATTGTATTCTGTTTTGGTTCACAACAAAATGAATTGGCAGAATCTTTGTAGCTGAGACAAAAATGGCTTTTCACGTGTTGCATGATAATACTGCTTCTAAATCTCTGTCTGCAAGTCATCTGAGATGATGTCAAGGCATTCTCACTGGAATCAGCCTGGCTGTAGCAGGGTAGCTGCCACCTGAAGCTGATGTGATGTCTGCAGAGCTTTCTAAGTGCTTTTCTTTGGTTTAAAATTGATGAGCAAGCAGATAACTGTCTCGGTGGTTTTAGTTGAGACCATGACTCCTGGCTGGATAATTACTGTCTTGAGGCTTCCAAACAGTTACCTTTAAACTTTTTTATATTCAAAACTGTTCTGTCATATTTCTTAGGTTATGATCTCAGGTTTCTTGCATATTGTGACAATGAAACATGCACACACATCTGGGTGCCAGTTGTACTGGTTAGTTCTGTGTTCAGAAAGTGACCAAACAGCACAAAATATTTCAAGTATTTGGGCTGGTTAGAAATAACATGCCTTCACTTCTAATTGTGAGATGCTGCTTTGAACAAGATTAATATTTTGTCAGTCTGCTATTGATTTGAAGAGCTTTTCAAAGAGCAGGCAGTTGCACAGAATTAAATTTGACTGGTGTAGTTGTACTTGCTAACTTGTGATTCAAGATAATATTTAGGAATTCAGACTGCAAAAAGGCAGATATTTAACTTGTTAGATTTGTCTGTATTCAGTGTCACTAGATAATACTTTTTCTTTACTTTCTGAGGTCATTTAAAGAGGTCATTGCTGTTTTTCAGGTATTTCTCAAAGAGGTAATAATTACAATGTTGGTCGGGGGCGTGGAATGCAAAAGAAATTGAAGCGTAAAGATCGTGGAAGGGGAAGAGGGGGCAATAAAGGATCTGATGGCTTTCATGAGGTATGTGGAATTAAAACTGAATTTGAAACAATTGTAATTGTTTCAAATGACTGCTTTGCTTTAATGGAAGAGTATTTAAAAATACATACCTTTAAACTTTTTTTTCTCTAGAAAATGACTAGAATTTTCCAACACTTGATGTATGAAGTATAATTGATAACTTAAGCTAATACACCATTTTCTTGTTTTTCTTGGAAATACAAAAAACCAGCATGAAGGGGTTATGAGCTTTGGTTTTGAATGGTGCTTGAACTTCAATGTTAAATGTATCTGAAATAAGTTGTTTTACTACTAGCAGTTCACCTCAGATTTTTCATCAAAGAAAATGGACACCTTCACAGCTTTTCCAGTTTTCATCTGAATCCTGAAGAATAATCCTTCTCTTTCCATAGCTGTGTGTGACTGTGGAAATGGAAATATACGTTACCTTGGTTTTCATTTAGTAATTCTTTGCACAGGAATTAGAGAAAACATAGCATTCAGTATTGCCACGGTATTTGTAAATTTCTCACTCCAATCTTCATTTAAATGAAAAGCAATATAAAATTGGTGATTAATGGATCAAATCCATCCATGGCTAAAAAATATTATTTAAGCCAAATTGTATTTAGGTCTCTATACTGCAACTGAAATGTCTGTGGTTCTCCTCCCTCCTGCACTTAAGAGTACACACGGATGGCTTCTCATTAATGCGGTGATGTGTAATTCATCCATGCTAATTTTTCCCTGTGTTCTCCAGCTGGCCTAACTCTCTGGGGCTCCTGAGTGGTCCCAATTAGATGCTCCTTTCCCTGCTCTGCATGTGGGAGGGAAAAGGGCAGCCATTGGATCTGTTAGGACGGTGCCTCGTTTATAGGATGACTCCTTCTGTTGCTGCAGAGCATGCCTTGTCCTCCAGTGCCGTCTCCCAAGCCGTGGGGAAGGGTGGAGGCAAGGAGGCAGCTGCAGGCAGGTCCCGGCAGGGCTGGGAGGCAGAAAACAAAAAGCTGGGCTTATGGTTACAGCGAAATAATGAATTCTGTGATGCGGATGCTGAGCTGCGCGGTGTAGTGGGGTAACCACTGAGGCTCCCGAGCTGTCCGGTGACATCCCTGTGATTCTCGGGGACATGGTCGGAGCATTTCAACCTTCCTTGGGCCATTGTTTCAAGTGATGTGTGGTGTGGGACAGTCACTGATTTGCAGTGCTTCCAGAGAGACTTGGAGCATCGTGTTTATGTGATATTTGCATTAACCTTGAGAAGGATCAGTTATTAGATTCAAAGCTGCTTTGTCTGAAGTAGCTGAGATTTCTCTGGATTTAATGTGTTCAGAGTAGCAAATGGATCTTGACTGATCCAGGGGAGGCATTTCTAGCTCAAAGATTTCTGCTTCTCAATGTCAACAAAATCTGCTAATCATTCTTCGTGTTAATGTTTTGTGACATTGCTTAACCTGCCGAGCAAAATGAGACCGGACACTTGATGTGCTGATGCTCATGTGTGCTCACAGTGCAGTGTGATGACTGTGGAGAACCACATCCATTCCGTTTCAGAAGCTGCTACTCAGCAGTCAGATCCCAGCTCATTTTTGTGAAAATGGGAAATCAGAAAAGCCTGTTTCCCTCTATCATCACATCAATAGGCAATCACCTAGCACTGCAAAGACACCATTTGTTTCTACCCTCTGTCGCAGTGTCACACGCAGCAGTTCATTAAAGGCCATCTACTTTCATGGCTTCACTAGCTCTGCCAGGCCTCCTCAACATCTGTCCAGGACTCTCTAGTTAGATGAGTTTACCGCAGTTTCTTTAGTTTATCTCAAGTGCAGATGCCATACAGAAATCAAATCATAAGAGGGAACAATTATTTGATTCACCAGGTACATAATAATTCTGACGTGTTAGGTCATGATTGAATTGTGCATCTCTGCTTTGCCTCATGATATAAGCAAACAGGTTACTTTTCTTTTAATAGGAGAAAACAGGGAGAGAAAAAAAAAGTTAATCTGGAGATAACAATTGTGTGAGAAGCACGTAAAGGGGAAGGACTGGCAAAGTATAGCCCTGTGGCTAAGATGGTGGTCTGGAAGCCTGGGTGATTACTCAACTCTTGGCTGCCTGCAGAGGTGCCCTTAATTGGGGGTGGTTGGCACTGACTTAATGGGTGCATTGTCAAATGAAGTGTGAGATACTCTGTCCATTCAGTGAAATTATTTGTGTCTGTTGTAAGAAGTTTCTGATTTGGTTGCATTTGTAAAAAAGACTGTATTAAAGCAGCTAAGAAAAAGGTATGTGTATTTGCCTTTGTTTTGAGCTGTGGGTATAATAATTTTAACAGCTTAAATCATGGTGTAGTTAGTCACATTTTGGGTTAACTAGTGCACCAAGTATGCTCTAATACTTTCGCAACTGTGCCTAATAAGTAAACATAAGCAGGATATTAATTTTTCTTACAGGACGGCAAACCAGTGAAGAAATGGGTTAATATGAGTCAGGAGTTCATAAATCAGCATACAGTGGAACACAAAGGCAAACAAATTTGTAAATATTTCCTTGAAGGGAGGTGTATTAAGGTAATTATGTACTGTGTCTGTCGGTCTGCTTCTTTGGTGTGAGGAAGGGGAGAAGATGCACTGTGCTCTTTTACTTCAGTTGATGCAAAGAAAACTTGTGTATTGAAACTCAGTGTTTTGATTTCTAATGTTTTGCGTATTTATAGATAAATGCCAACAGAAGTACTTGTGGAAAAATAACCCCTCCTGTTATACATTTTGAATTATAATAAATTCTACTAAAAATTACTGTGTTTGCTTATTAGTATATATGGTAAAAACATCTGTGATAGTATCATAAACTTAAAATGGCAATGTATCAGATGTAAATATACAAATCTCACAAGGATGGAATCTGTAAATAGGCAGTAATTTCTGAATGTATGAGACCATTTCTCTTTTATGTGCTACTGCTAATTTTGAAATATTGAAGGAATTGTTTAATTATGCTAAATTATTTCTGTCTCTAAAGTAAAAAGCGGGTTTGTAGTAATAGTATAGAAGAATTCCCTACCAAAGAATCATCTTCCTTCAGCCAACAAGTGGGAGGCAGCAGAAAGAAGAGAATGCTATTCAGAGCAGTCAGCTGTCAAGCAAAAGCCCTAGCAAGACAGTCTCTTATGACATAAAAAAAAATTGCTATTGTTTCATTTTGAAGCTTATGCTGCTGTGGAGTTGAATCCTCTGATGTCAGACTAGTTCAGTCAGTTGTAAAACGTACTTAAGAAAAACCGCATGCTTCTCGAATAAGTGAGTGTGTCATTTATATTTGGTTCCTATGTGTATTTAGAGATAGAACATTTTCTGCTTCTTTTTCAAATGGTCAAAGTAAAGGTGAAAATTAGTATGCTTTTTTTCCCAAACTAGGGGGGAATTGAAGATGATGGATTTGTTGCTGCCTTTGTATATTTTAGTATACTCAGGAAGATGAGTGTTTGCTGCCACCTTCAGTCTTAAAACAAGTGGCTGAAAGAGCACTTAGTGTATTTTTCATGAAAATAAATTAAAAAAAAATGCAAAAAACCTCTCCAGCAAAGTAATCCTAGTGTATAACATGATACGGTTGATATAAACTTGATATTATTTGGACTCTGTTTTTTGTACATGGAAGATTCTTAATACTTCGCTTGTTGAACTTTCTTAAGTTCTCCCACACACCTTTAAAACAGAATCAGGTTTTCTGATCAAGTACATAATTGTTTATATGGAAAATAATTTCAGTAAAGTATTTGCTTAAATGCCTTTTTAATGCTAATTGCTAGGTGGAGATAGAGGAGAGAACTGGTATTGTAAGACCAGCTTGTTTACTGTGACTACTGCATATATATCTTGTATCCCGATTCAGGAATTGTTTCTCTGTGTTCAGGCCCCCCTATTTACAGGGTTTTTAGGTCATGTATATATTGCAGTTTTGTGTTAGTAAACATAAAAAGTTTAAATTCAGCTAAGGAGGATTTTTTATTTACATATGAAATGTAATTACTCAACATTTCAGATTGATAATGGTTTTTTTCTTCTTATTCATAGGGAGAGCAGTGTAAATTTGATCATGATGCAGAGATTGAAAAGAAGAAGGAAATCTGCAAGTTTTACATACAGGGTTACTGCACCAAAGGAGAGAACTGCATTTATTTGCACAATATCCTTTAAAAAACAACAACTTGAATTAAACTAAAAGTTTATATTTACTCTTAATTGATGTAAGTGATTTTTAGGGGTAGCTGTTTCTTTTCTTAAGAGACTACGTGTCAAAGACTATGTAGACTTACTACAAGAAGACTAATTTTTTTTCTCAAATAGTTAGGAGAAAATATGTATAAAATTACTGGTTTCTTTTTGCTTTTAATGTTTTAAACTTCACGTTAGATACTTTTAAATCCCTGATCTGTTCTTCGTTGTTTTAAAGGACTTGTGTTCAATTTTGGAATTGAGACCTTCGTCTGTTTAATAACAATTTTAGAATTGAGTCAAAAGTAACGTTAAAGCCGCAGTAATGTAATTATTAGTAGAATGTTAAATGGAACTAGGAGGTAAGTTGGTTATTAGCTTTCAAAATTCTTAAGATACTGTTTTGGAAAGCATTAAGTACTGGTGAAGAATTGAAGGATAGTTGGCAGATGAATTTTATAAACTTGCTGAACAGTGCAAACGAGAAATCAGCCTTTGTTAGGAATCCTTAATACATTGCTTACATGAATTCCCTTGCAAGTTCTACCATACAGGAGCAAAATGTTATCAAGGAGATAAGTGCAAATTTTCTCATGCTCCCCTGACTGCAGAAACAAAAGAGCTGTTGGATAAGGTGAGCGATTCGTAGTCTGTAAACACGAGGTTTGTGGCTAGAAAGAATAGGGGGGAGGTTGCTAAAAATTTCTGTGGGATTCTTAGGGAGCGTGGTGCTAAACACTAATGACGTTAAGCTTCCCTGTTGCTCTTCAGCACAGTAAGGCTGTGGTCCTACCAGGAATTCCCCTTGCCATCAGTTATTCAGTTATTTTTAAAACATATCAGACTCGTTTATTTTCACAACTCAAGTTTCTGCCCATGAACTTCCTTTTGCATCTTGTTCTGTGGAAATCTTCATGTACTCTGTAACGAGAAGTGTGGGTTTTGTGTTGTCTACTTTTAACTGCCTGGAAGTTAGATATCATCTGACTTAGTTCTGCACTCAGGATGGGGAAAGAAATGAGGTGCCTCCTCTGAATGATTCATGAAATCTTGACCTTTGTGTTAAGTAGGGTATTTGTGTATCATCTCTCGAGTTACTCTACAACAGGCCTTAACAGAAAAGTGGCCTGAGTTTAACACTAGAAACATTATGAATCTTAGAGTAAGTCCTTCAATTTCTGTCACTTAAAATTACTGTTTGAAGGACGTGGACTTGTGTGAAATTGTCCTTTCCTGACCACAGAAGTAGTTTTCTTCCTGGCTGTGAATTGGTGTTCTGCGGAACAAGTAATAACAGATTTATAATTCGGCTGAGTTTTGATGTCAATGCACAGTAGTATTGTAGCAGGTAATTATATTCAAATGGAAAGTGGAAGACTAAATTCAGTTGCACATACTGCAAAATTAATGAAGTGTTTGCTACATTGCTTTGTTCTAGGTTTTGAATACTGAGGAGGAACCACAAAATGAAGATGAGAAAGAACTGGAGGAACTCAGAAAGCGTGGCATAGTTCCTCTCCCTAAGCCACCACCAGGTGTTGGACTTCTGCCAACCCCGCCAGAGCAATATGCGTTTTCTGAGTCCGATATAGAAAATTATCAAGATCCTTCAGGAGAATATAAGAAAATTCCATCTCTCTTTGAAATTGTTGTGAAGCCTACTGTGGATTTAGCACACAAAATTGGAAAAAAGTAGGTTTTAGAATTTTGTGTAGAGTTCTCCTTACAACATGGTTCCCTAAATATTTAAACAATTCTCTTTGCTTCTATCAGGAGTATATTCTTCTGAGCATATTGCTAAGTTAATGATCTGACAAATATTTGCTATCATAATTGTTTACTTATTTAATGATTTCCGTAGAAGAGATCTTACTGAGCCTTGACCTTCCGGAAGGTCACTCCATTGGCTCTTGCTTCGGCTCTGTACCTGCCTTCCCTGCCTCCATTTGCAGGTTGAGCAAAGTTCATTTTCTTCTAAACTCTTTTTATAGTTAGCTTTTTCTTGACCGAATCCAATCGACACTCCTGATGGGGACTTTTGGCCTTGGGATGTTTAAAACTCTTAGTTGTAGCAAATGTCCCGTTCTCCATGTCCTAATAGTGAAAAAATATTCTACTTCCAGACAAGCTCTGTCATGTGTAATGTATATAGTTACTCTCTTTGAAAATTATTTTCCTTCTTTCAGACTTTAAGACTTTCCAACTTAAGATCAAATAAGTATGAACAGACATCTGTAAGAGTGAGGAGGGGGTGGAGATAGCTAATAGGCTGTTGATCTTTGTACGTGCAAAATTTGATTCACTAATTCTCTTTCGCCTACAGGCCACCAACCTTCTATAACAGTGCATCACCACCAAGACCACCGTTTCAGGGAAACGACCCACATTCTCAGCATATGTATAATCCAGGTTCAAGTCCAGGGCCAGGACCGGGCATGTCACAAGGACATAATGGGCCACCAATGCACCCAGGTTCTCCTGGACATCATCCATGCACGGGGCCTCAAGGCCCAGGAATGCCGCAGAGTCCTCCTATGCAGGGTGTTCCACCAGGCTTTCTTGGACCACAGAACCAGACTGGTATGCCTATGCAAGGACAGCAAGGTGGTCCACCTCTCACACCACCGGGTCTTGGTGGATCTTACAATGCCCCAGGAGTTCAAGGACATATGGTGAATATGCCAAGAGAGAATCATTGTCCTCCGGGGCCACAATACCAGCAGATTCCTGGTGAACGGCAGCCGAATATGAATTACGAGCCTATTCAGAACCCAGCTGATTTCTATGACAATTACTATTCTCATCAAGCTGTACATAACTTCCAGACAGCTAATAACTCTGGTGGTAAGGACATTTGAAAATAATTGTTCCTTGATAAGGCACTTTGCAGTTGTGCAATATTAAAACATCATGACGCCAAAGCTGAACAGCTGAAAGAACTTTGGATAGAAAGCCAGACCTCCTGGAATGTCTTTGGTGTATAGGCTTTTTCAGCTGATGCTTTCCAGTCATGTAATATAAGCCACATTAGTTTTGCTTGATTATGTTTTATCTCCTCTGCTGCAAAAGCTTGTATAGGATACCTGCTAACCGTGGTTTTTTTGTACTGCAGATGGGACATGGCATGGAGAATTTACAGATCACCAGGGTCACCTCATGGCTCAAGAGTCGCATCAAGGTGGAAGTGAGTCAGACTGCATGAGTAGCTATATGGGCCATAAGCCAGCAATTAACGTACCGGATTTTCTTCCGGCAATGCAGAAAGCCCTTTATGTAAGACTTAGTCAAAAGCATCAAAGAGATGGAGACTCTGTCAGCAGCCAGGGTCAGAGGGCAATGAGCAAAGATGAAGGTAAAGATAATTTTGTTAGAGTTCTAAACATAGTTATTGACCATGTATTAGCCTGGAACAAATCCGTCGACTTATGTTTTCATCGCGTTACCATTCACAATTATTGTGAATGTGCAAGTACCAACTCAAATAATATTTTCATCTGAATATACTTGCTTTCCTTCCTGGCTTGCTCTAGGATTTTAATATAGGTTTAGTTGTTGCATTCCAGTTCCAAGTAGAAAGATCTGTGGATAATTTTTGGATAGAATTTGTACTTTTAAAAGGTTCTGTTGTTGATAACTCAATTACTTCTTAAAATCCCTGATTGAAGCAGAAAGGTTATTATTTCTAACTGCCATTACTGCGAGTGCATCTTGCATTCTGTTTATTCAGTTGTGTTTCTTGATCTTTTCTGCATATTCCATTTCTCTAGAGGAGTATTTTTTCCACTGTGATACCTGAAATTTGCAGTGTTTAATTTGAGTGTCTCTTCTGTAACCTGGACAATGGAGAGCAGTAAGCCTGTGGATCAAATTGAGCCACGCAGAGTATGTTTGTCCCTTGGCCTGATCCCTGCTGCACCGTTTTCTGAGGCTGCTGGGTTTTGTGACCAGAAATGCATGTTCTGTGTGACCAAAAGGCAGTTGCTGTATCAAATGTTTTTGAGGACATTGCCAATATAATTGTGATCAAATGATGAGAAGTGGACTGGAGATGCAGCTCTTCGGGCTACATACAACACCAGAGCAACCTAGACTAATCTCCTGTGAAGTGGAGGTTTCTCACCAGTGCTGTAGAGTGACTGGTCCTCCCATTCAGCGGGCTATCAAAAAGCAGTATAATGGAAGAACATTCCTATTAGCTGCCTCCAACAACATGTCACTCCCTAATATTGAGTATTTGTGTGACACAAGAAGCATTGAGGAAACATGCATTTTTGTGCATTAGATACTGGGGATGATGGTGGGCTTCATTTCCATTTCTCACTTTACTGATCCAGAATAGACTACTGGTCTCCTTCAGTGAGTAGGCAAGTTCAGGATGCGGAACAGAGCACACAGCTGTGTTGATAAGACTTCCCAGTAAATTGGAGAAGGTAGTTAAGAATTTTTCCTTTAAAATTAAATATTCTTATTTCTTCCTTTCCTGCATCTTGACCTCTCCCCAAAACCTTGTGATTTGGATTGTAATGAAGCAGCAAATTCCACATTTGTAATTTATCTGTTTTTAACACTGCTGTAAGGTGCCATTTTACTTTTTGTTCTGCCATCCCACAATGAAGGTACTTTTCACCAAGACTCGGATTTTAAATGTTCTTTTTTTATTAGCACTGGTAGAAATAATTGTTTGAGAGTAGGTTATTTTCCCAGATTAATATAGTGACAGAGAGATATGTGGAGAGAATGCGGCAGAGTTTGGGAGTATCTCAACTAGCTACAGGTTTTTGTTAAGTCAGCTCTTCATTTAAATTGATTTTTGTCATTTTAGATGATCGTTGTTTTCATACAGGGAGTGATGAATTCATCTCATGTCTTCTCGGTTTGATTTTACTGAGAAGTTGCCCTTGATACAAGTAAATGTGTTGTATTCCCTCATGATCATTTGCTTGAATAATAATTTTTTTTTTTTAGATGACAATGTCAACTGGTATTCCAGTAGTGAAGAGGAAGAGGGGAGCAGTGTTAAATCGATACTAAAAACCCTAAAGAAACAGAGCGAAAACTTTAGGAATCGGCAACAACATTCCGCAGAGCAGCACATGCTTGGTATTCCTACTGATCCGAGGCTGGCAAAAGAAAAAGGCACAGGGCCTCAGACTGCTGACCCGAGACTTCGGGCCTCCCCGAGGTCCAACCCCAGAAAGCCTTCGGAATCTGCGTCCTTGGACCCACGGCTTGTACGAGATCCCAGGATGCACAAGGTCAGTGAGGGTGGTCATGCCAGCTCGTCCCTTGGGGGAGCAAAGCTAGATTTGCACCACCCACACACTGGAGTTAAAGTCAAGCAAAAAGGGATTGATGATGATGAAGAGGACTCAGAAAGAGAACTGAGAGAACGTGCTTTTCTGATACCGTTGGAACCCTTGCCTGGTGTAACGTTAAGGGATCCCCGATCTCAGCTTAGGCAGTTCAGCCACATTAAAATGGATGTTACCCTGATGAAACCAAACTTTGCTAAGCATATTGTATGGGCACCTGAGGACTTGCTCCCAATACCTTTGCCTAAACCTGACCCCGTCTCTTCAATCAATTTACCTCTTCCTCCACTCATTGCTGACCAGAGACTTAATAAACTGCGGAATTTGAAAAATGATCCCCATCCAAATGCAATGCCAGCTGACCCGCGACTAGCTGCAAAGGCGAAAAACAACTTAACGGGCAGGAGCAGCTATTTGGATCCATCTGCGGATTCGCATGCCAGTAGCTCAAGCAAATTAGGAGATCCTCGCTTACAAAAAAACGTTGATCCCAGACTCCACAGACTGTCAAGTGCAGATACGCATCATGGAGTCGCAAAGGATTCACACTCTCCTAAGTTTGACCCCCGCCTCGCCAGATCTGCTGCTGGCTCATCACAGCCATCGGAAGCTGCAACTGCTAAGCCTGACCCAGATGCTCTCCCTCCGTACGCACCCAAATTATCCTCAAGCGGTGTTAGGCTGGGAACTCCAGGCTCGATACTGAGCGGTATTAGTTTGTATGATCCAAGAGATCACAGCTCATCATTGGATGCAGCTCCAGCTAGTTCAGGAGAGAACGGAGAGAACCAGAAGAAAAGTATTTTGAAAAACTCTGGTAAAAGTGAACCCAGTCTCTCAGAAGATACATCATTGCAGAAGGCTGCCTCAAACGTGGAAAAAAATACAGAAGGATCAGGAGAAGCTACTTCAGATAAAGCAAATAGCACCAGTAAATCTCAGGCTAAACACTCCAGCACTGCACCTGCGGTGCATAATCTTCCTATCCAAGCTTTATCGGGATTAATCAGACCGCAGTACAGCGACCCAAGGCAGGTTAGACAGCCTGGACAGGTAACTCAAACACAGGATAATGATCCAAATGGGGAATCAGATGATAAGTCATTAAAAGATGTTTTCAAGACTTTTGATCCAACTGCTTCACCGTTTTGTTAGCAATTGATTTTAAGTCTTTTTACTGTTGTGAATATTGCAGTTTTCTGCTGTTTTGTAACTGGTTTACCTCTTTGCTTTATTTATTTTTAAATTATAATTATCAACACTTTTCAGCTGCTAATCTCAGAACCACATGCAGTTATACAGTATGCTATAGTGTTTGCAAAGCTGTGGTATTTTCTATATAATACTTTTCCAATTTCAGGGAGACTAATAATTGACATGTAGAAAAAAACCCCCATGTATTGTGTTAGAGCTGATAAAAGCACTTTCATTGTAAATAAGTCATTAAGAAAGTCCGAAGACCTGTATATGTGTGCGCTGTCTCTTTCATAAACAACATTTAGATAATGATTGCCACATTTGTATGATTGTATAGATACAAGCAATATTATGTACATTACTGTGAGAGACACTGTTTAACAAGGATTGTCTGACGCATCAAGCCAAACCTACTAACTGATTTAAAACCTACGTAAATGATTTAAAAGGAAAATGTTGATCCTCCTTTTCAGATCAGTGATGTAAGACATTGACAGTTTTTATTCATGCAGTCAATATTCTTAGTGTAAAAGAGACCTATATCGCATATTGAGGATTAAAAATGTCATATCTTTTAAAAGTATTTTATTCTATGCTGTATATAGAAGAAATTGTGAAGTACATAACTAGAAGAAAGTTACTGTTAAAAGTGGAGAATACCTAAGTTGTCTAATACAAAAAAAAGGTTTTTATTTAATTTTTTCACGCATACACAATTCTGATTAGTGCTATAAGTTACATTGTGGTGTTCATGTATTTCAATGTATTTTTGTATTCAGCTGCTTAATTTGTATTGCTTTTTTTGTATTGATGTAACTGCAGTACTTGTATTCATGGTGTCTTTATGACATTTTTAACAAAAAAATTAAAAAGGGTACAGTTAAAGTCTGGTAATGACTGTGATGTTGACGTGTTGGCAGCTAGTTCAGTGTTGGGGAAAGAACAGTGGGGGTGCCTGAAGGATGAAGGTGACTAAAACTGTTGGGTTTAGTGCAGTTGCTTCACCGCTTTACAGTCAGATGGTAGCGGGTTTTTAAACTAACCTTGTACTGAATCCAATGGAGTTAGCTTGCTGCGTGGTTCCAAGATGAGACTGCTGATTTGGAGAGAGTCGTCATTGTTCTCTTACTACAGTTACCGGCATCACTATGAGAAATGTCATGCATGTTCTTTAATTTCTGAAGATGTTGCATGCCAAGAGCACAACTGTCCTCAAAGCCTCTCTTGTTTTGCCTCTTGGGTTGCTTTTTATATAGAGGAAATGTAGTCATACCTAGCTAGTTACATTTACAATAAAAATTTGCCGTCTGCTCAATTGCCATCTGGTTCCCGCCCACTTGGAATGTTTCTTTGCATTAAGTCTCTTCCTTGGTGGACCTTTTCCTCTTTGTTTCTGTTTGTTGGCCCAAGTAATGCTTGTGACTGGTAAAGTATAGTGTTTATCACAAATTCCAAGGTTTTGGTTTCTTGTGCCTGTGAGACAAACAGGCAAGAATACAGGTGTCTTGCGTTGATGAGCAGAGCTTGGATGAACCGAGGGAAGCTGCTGATTTCTATGTGTGCAAAACATGGCAGAGGAGACGGTGCTGAAGGCAATAATGGTTTCAGTTTGCCTTCCTAATTTCCCAGAGTATAAATGGTATTACTTTTATGATATTTTGAATTGTGCTCACTGAAAATAATTGAAAACTAGATAACAGATATGAAACTTGGTTGATGTTTTGGAGTAATCTATTAGTCCTACATAATTACTTATTTCTTCATCTGGTGACAAGTTTGGCTGATTAAGAACTTCATCAAAAAAACAAGCCAGCAGTATTGGACAGCAGTGAAAAATAGAAATAGTTTGGAAATAGCACAAGGATTAATAAGGGAACAAAGAGAAAAAGTGACAGTATTGAAGCCAAATGCGTGGTTTCACATTTAGAGGTGGCAGGTACTTGTAACACTAACCTGAGGTTACAACTTACAGGGTGGTGATAACATCATCACTGAATTGGATTCTCTGTGTTTTTCTGAAACTACTGGAAAAAAATAAGAGTCAAGGGAAAAGCTTTGATACCAAGAGCAAAATGACATGCCTTACAATTGAGATAATCGAAGGATTTCAGGTGGTTTGCCATCGGTCCGGTTACAGAACAATTTTGGAGTTGCAGGGTTTGTTCTGGTAGGGGGATGCACAATGCTGGCATCTAACCTTGGAGAACCGCTGTCATCTCAGTATCTTTAATACAATACAGGTCTTCATTTTGGAAAAGAAGGGGTACAAAGTAAGGAAGAAATGTAATTTGGAAGGGGCCAGCTGGTCCTTGTAGCCTGTTGTCTCCATGTGTAACCACCTCCTTCCTTCTTCTCAGCTCCAGCTGTGCCCAGGCAGCAGGTCCCTGTGGGCCTCCCCAGCTACGGCATGAGGGTCTGTGGGCTGCTGGTCGGCTCCTCCATCCACCTGTGCTTGCTGGTTTATTCGTTGCAGATTTCTTCCCCGAGTCTGCGCCTGCTGTGGTGTGCCCCCTGCTACTGTGCTGTCTCGAAATCTGGAGGAAATTCATTGCTACAGTGCAAGTACTAAACTACCTGCTACGGGAAAGGTACCGGGGTGTCAGAGGGGGCAGGAAGGTGTGTGTGGGGACAGTCTTGCCACACCGAGGTGGGCTGGAATGGGCTGCAGCCACCAAGCAAGTCAAGTCCGATCTGCTGTGCGTATTGATTGTGTCTTTCACAGGGGAGGTTGGTTTCCATCTCTTCTGCAAGTTTCCCTCAGACACTTTGCAATGCATGCCCCTGAGGCTGTGAAGCACGGCTGCGGAGAGCGGTAAATAACAGGAGTAGCTGCTATCATTGGTCCTGGATACTCTGGAAGCATGTAGCTGTGAGGTGGGTGATCATCAGCATTGAATGTTTTACTCTGGGTAAAAGAGAGTCCTGAGGCTGAGAGGGATTTTGGGAGAAAAGTCTCTTTTCTCTACAAGCTGCAGGATCTGCTGAGTCAGGGGCAGCAGGTGAGACAAAATGCTTCCCACTCTTTCCAGTCCTGGTGATGTGGGAGAGTAAAATGTTTGTCTCTGGTTTTGTCTGCTGTCTGTGCTTCAGAAAGACCGAGCATTGCTAGATCACCACCTGGTGTTTGCTGCCCCATGATAAAAATACTCGCAGGGAGATTTCTAGCCTCCCTAGGTGGTCTGTTTTAATATTTTTCTACCATGATGAAAATACTCTAACATGAATCCTTCATATTGCAAAGTAAATCAATTTATTCTTGCCAAGTTGAGAATACTTAATTACACTCCTGTTTTGCATTTCAAAAGTCAGTGATCCTACGCCTTAGTATTCCTTCTCATTCAATTCTTCCTTCCTCCAGCTTTTGTAGTGCCTTTTTCATGTTACCCTTTGAGTTCATATTTTGCATACGAACTCCACCCTGTACGCTGGCTCTTCTGCAGGATTATCACTCTGTGGCTGCCCTTCCTGTGCAGCATTTAGGATTGCTACCCTTAGAAGAAAAAAAGGTGGTGGTCGAAAAAAAGTTTGATAGTGTGCTAAAGATCAGGGCCTCCCAGCTCTGAGGCTTTCTTGTGCAGGAGATGAGCAATTCAGTCATTTACAGAACCCTCTGATCCTCACCTCCAGCCAGATTTGCTGGTGCTGCTACGAATGCATTCTTACATCCTTCTGTTCACATCTTGGACGCTGAAGAACACAGAAGGACTGGCATTTATTGAAAGAAATGTAATGAAGGTACCTCATCAAATGCCGTCTTCCCTATAGCAATGTTTGCCAAAGAAAAGAAAAAAACGCCTGACTGACTGTATAAGAGCCAGAGGTGGCTCACAGCTGGACGGGGGCATGCATTATACGAATATAAAGAACTGTAGACCTGCTTGGTGGCCATTGATTCCAGAATAATGGTTTCAGAGTGACTCCCATGCCAGGTAACAAAGATGGGTGAATGATATTTTACCAAACAGGAAACGCTGTTTTCCCTTTGACTGGGTCTTAAAGCTCTTTCCCAAGTCCTGCGTCCTGTGTGGCTTGGTATCACATCTTATTACTCAACTTCAAACGCCATCTGGACAAGAGGCCTCTCAGGAAATACGCTAGTGTGTGGCATCATTTTATTCCTCTCTGTTCAGTTGCCAAAAAGAAGCAGTGTCTCTGCAGAGCGGCCAGCACACAAAAGCCTTTTCAGGCCTTGCACTCTCAGTCCTCCTGCAAGAGCAGCTCGAGCAGAAGAGATGTGAGTTGCGGGGAGTGCAGCACGGGCCGCGTTCTTTCTGCTGAGGCCAGTTAGCGATGCAGTTCCCCTCCAGCAGAAACCCCTCCGTGATTTTACAGGCGGCTATCCATAATTGTATGTCCTTTGATAGGTTTTGGATGCTTGGGGGTGTACTTGGTCTGAGGTGATTGTTCTTGCACCATAGCTGTCAGGGTGGGTTCAGCCCTTGCCTGAGTTTTGCGGAGCCCTAATTCATCCCTGTCTGAGTTTAAAGATTCCTTGGCTCTATGCCACAACAGGGTTTTTCTCCAATGCGTGCAAAAAGCAGCTACTTCTTCTTCTTCAGAGTCAGGTGGGGGCTTTTGCAAACCCTGTTAGACAAAATATTTGCATGCTTTAATATATTGGTGTACATTAACTCATTTAAAATACCTTAAATGATAATAAAAGCCTGAATATATCAATGTGGCCAATGTGGCATCTCTACCTGTTAATGCTTAAAAAATGCTTAAAATGCTTAAAAGTACTTAAAAACCTGGTCACAGAGAGATAAAAGGAATGCGGTACAGTTAGTTTTTTGATAGGCAGCGAAATTTCCAAAGGGAGAAAGCCAGGTCATAAAGGGCTTTTTGTAATCTAGACAATGAAGATAAAAGAATGGCTGATTACTTCAGGTTGACATCAGCAAAGTGAAAAATGGACGTATATAGTATGTTTTTAACAGTATGGGCAATTAACCACAGGAGCAGCTTTTCCACCCTTGTGGCTGATTGTTCATCAAAGAGGATTCTAATCAAAGCCGTGTCTCTTTCAAAAAGATGTGCTGGAGCTCAGCAGCAGTTGTAGGATTATATAGGAAGCTAAGGCACACAATGAAAAACTGCATCAGTGGAGAGTCTGGTTGTATTTGCACTAGTTTTCTGAGTGCTTTCGCATAAAGTCTGCTTTCACAAACTATTTACAGTTGGATCAATCAGCAGTTGGCAGCTGCAAGGGAAGCTCTTGGGAGTTTTGATCAAAGCTCATCTTGAGACAACATAAAGACTAAGACTGACATGGACTATTTCCAAATAAAGGCCTCCAAGGAGATGCTGCTGCTCTCCTATCCAAAAATGAAATGGGAAACGGACCAACTAAAGATGACTTCAGAGTTGGTAGCACTGACAGAGCAGATTCAGTGCCTGGAAGATGCATAGTGGGCTTCAGAAACAAGACGGAAAGGCATAAAATAAAAACATCGCAGTAAGAATCTTTACCTTCAGCTGGAGTCAGAGGTCCCACGGCAGCTGGCTGTCACCTCCCATAACCAGGCTTGGCTGTAGGAGCTCCCCACAGCGTGGACTCACCTTGCAAAATCTATTTGATGCCATCGGCATTAACTTACTTTGATACATGCTGCCTCAGCTGCCTTCAGAACATGCAAAACTGCTTGAATTAGGTTCTGCGCGTTGCTCACGAGCAGCTCGGAAGAGGACTTGCTTTCTGCAGTGACTGCTTTTACCCTTAAAAGACATTTTGAAGGATTTTACTGGAAGAGCATCAGAGAGTGTGCTTCCCCTGTGTGACCAGAACTCTGTCAGTTACTCCAGACCCAGAAGATTGTCCCCTGCACTACCAGAGCAGTTTTCCACAGATGCAGGCAAACCAGGGGAGGAGAGGGCTGTTTACAGCAACAGGAAGAAGAGAAGGAGACCCCTGAATTGTAACTGAACGGGGCTACAAGCTGATCCAGCAAGGACATCTGGAGACCACTGTGGACATCTCTTTGAAAGGGTGCCACCAGCCTTGGGAGAGATTGTCCTTGACCCCGTCAACTCACCTGGCCACAATGCTGAGCTGGCTGCTGATGGTGTGGGTCTGCTCTGCAGCACACAGCAGCTCTGTGGAGCATCTCTTATCGAGGCAGTGCTTTGCAACAATGCGTCCAAATTTAACAAACACCTGCCCGTCGGAAGCCATTTGCCTTGCACAGGCGACAAGCTGGTCCTTGCTCTAAAACAAGATAGAAATACATGTGTTTGGGGAGGGAAGGATTGAAAAGACCACTTTTCTTGCAGGTTGGGAGCATCCAGGAAGCCCAGATATATTCTGAAACAAGGAAAGGACTGGGCACCAGGTTCACATCTAATAAGGAGGAAGTGATTTCTATTGCTTTGCATAAATGCAGCCGGTGCCACTCTTACGAGAGCAGAGTAAATGCAGGGGTTTCAGCAGGTGCTGGGCAACCCTGTCACTTACGCTTATTAAAGTGCTGAGGTGGAGGGGATGAAACACTCCATACCGTGATGGGGCCCTTCTTCCTCAGGAACTGAGTCATGTGAAGCATCCTTGTTGCCATGTCCTTGGTGACCTGGGACATCTTGCTGGGGTCACCCTGCCCTGTGTCACTGTTTTCTGTCTCGTGCTTCACAGGGCTGCTGGCAAGGGAGATTCTGGGAGGACTGCTCTGGTGCTGTCGAGACAATAACTGAACAGATTTCATGCCTGGGGTGTGCAGACGCACTGATGCTGAGACGTCTCCGCCTGTGTGTTTCTGAAGCAGTTCTTGGTGAGTAAAGGAGATGGGAGAGCTGGCTGCCACCTCGCGGGGTCTGCTCTGCCTTCCCAACCAGCCCTTCTTTACTCTGTCCCCTGCACAGTGGGACTATCAGATCCTAATTCCCCGTGAGGTCATCTCCTGGAGCTATCTCCAAATGCTTGGTAGCTGTCGTGAGCTGACAGTGCCCGCCCTTGAGAAGTACAATTAAGTGCTGTAAACGACTCTGCTGAGTGGTCTGGATCATGTTCTGAAGCCTTTGCCAGCTCCTGACAACCAGCAGCAGTTGTGGGAGTGGAGCTGCTGGTAGTCCCAAGGGGTGCTTGTGGGGAGGTGAGGAGCTGAGCAGAGACAGATAATGTTTCAGGGGAGGGAAAGTAGTACAGCCCTCTGCTCCTCGGAAACAGCGTTTCGGAGATGGGTTTGTTTATGCAAGAGTGTCTGTCAGATCAGATATCCAGAACTCAGCTGAACAAGGCAGCCAGCAACCTGATCTAACTTTGAAGGTGGCCAGGGGGTTGGACTATTGACCTCCAGAGGTCCCTGCCGACATCACTTATCTTAATACTCCATAGTGTGAGTAACAAGACTGACTGACAGCCCTGACCATCACCCTGCAGTAAGAGTTGATGGAGAAAAAAGCTACTGTACCATTTCATGTGCCTCCCTGGCAGCTCCACTTCCTCGCCCGCTCCTGCTCGGGCAAGTTTCTGCTGACTTGGCGTGGCTCAGAGCATCAAGCTCTCGGGCTGGGAAGAGCTTGGCTGTGCTTTTGTGTTGTCTTGGAGAGCACTGGTCCCGCGCGTTCTGCGAGTGTCGTCTCATGAGCTGCAGGTTGTGTTCATTGATGCCCTGGACAGCCCGCAGCTGCGTGACGAGGTAGTGCGCCTTTGCTGACCAGTACCAGACAATACTGTCTAGGTGGAGATGCCCTTTGACCTGGTGGCTCTCGAAGAGCTGCCTGGCGCTGCCCACTGCATCAGACGTGAGAACCAGGAGGTGGTCTGCGATGGAGAGCAGGTTTGCCTGCGATTGCGATTGAGCACTGGCCTCTAGAACATCTTGGAGCATGGTTTTGACCCCCTGAACACTGGCCATTAGCTGACTTGCCTTCTCTTCAAAGGCCTCTCTTCTCCTTTCCCTGTCCTCTTGAGAGAGGGGGGACAGGGCTGGTCCAACAACATCACGGATGACCTGCAGGTGTTCGGTATTGACGTTCTCCAGGTGGAGCAATAATGCCTTGGCCCTGAGGGCCAAGTCTCTCTGTAGAAGCTCAAAGCGAATGTACAAGCTGGCAGTAGACAGTGGGGAGACCAAGAGGGTATTGGAGGCATCCAGCAGTGCTTCCACTAGCACCTTTATCTCCTCCCTGAGTGCTAGGATTTCACTGCGACCACAGTCTTCAGGGCAGGACAAATAAGAAAGCCGGGCAGCCTCCTGCAGCCTCAGGGAGTTCTCAGACACAGCAGCCAAGAGGCTCTGTGAGCAAAGCTTGTTCTTCACGGCGCTCCTCAGCTCCCTCAGGAACAGGGCGTCCCTGCCTATGAACCGATCCACAGCACCCAGCAGGACGTGCATGCTGATGGCCCACTGGACACAGTGCAGCTCCAGGCTGGCCTTTCCCACCCTGCAGGAGCCCTCCAAAGATGCTGCTTTCTCAAGTAACACTTTGGTGTTCATCTGAGCACGTGAAAACTTGGCTTGGACCTGCAGAAAGCTCTCCCAGACACTGAGGGAAATGGGATTTCCCTTACTACAGGCCATGCTTGCAATGTCTCCTGCGAACTGAACCGTTCCTGTTAAACCCATCACAGTCTCGTCCAAAGCCTGTTTGCCGCTCAGAAAGTCAGCAGACAAGATAAAGCTAAGTACTTGCTGAGACAGACTATACCAAGAGCCTGCCACAGCTGCCAGGCACTCTTTTGTCTCGCAGATCCTTTTGGAGAGCGTGAGTGCCATTTGGAGAAGCCTGCCTGGACAACGAAGCTGCCTTGAGGCTGTTTCCCTGGCCAGGCTAATAACACATGATGTCAGTAATACAATCTTCTGGTACTGCCCCAGCGTCTCCATCTGGGGAGACTCAGCAACGGGCAGCGCTTCCTTTGCCGCATCGATACAGCCGTTAGAGAGTTCAAGCAAGGCGGAACAAGCAGTGTTGATGGCTGCCGTATCGTGGGCTCTTGTTGCTGCTAGCAGAGCCATAATGACAGGGTGCAGATCTCCTTTCCTTGGAGCGACACCTGGGTGTAAGTTTCCTACTCGTGGAGATGGATGACTTAAGATGTCTTCTTGTGATGCAGCCTCATCCGTAATGGTTTTTAGCCCAGCACATGATGGGCTGAGTTCAAACGCCTTTGCAACATCAGTGCTTCGCACTTGTTCTCGGAGAGAGCTGAGGATATGTGGGTGGTTGGACCCATCCAGCCCGTCTTGGACATGGTGAGCGGTAGCCATCAGGAAGCTTGCTGCCTTTGAAAAGACATCCCTAGTTTGGAGGCAGGAGAGTCTCTCTGGACAAAGTGCTGTGAACGCTTTCAGCTCAAGGATGGAGTTGGCCAGTTGCTCAACCCAAACCAGCAAGCCGTTCCTGAAAATGGGGTCTGTGGCTCTGTCCACGTACTTGGTGGTAGCTTCAACCACCCACCGAGCCCAACTGATGAGGCGAGTTGCATGCCAAGAGAGCCTCTCAGGGTCCTGACTTTCCAGGGCTTTTTCACAGCATTCCCTGTGCTTGGCCATTTCCTGGATCGACACCTTAAGGAATTCATGCATGCTGACTGTCTCCTCAAAACACCGCAAGAGGCTTTCTGTTGTTCCAGCCCACATGTGCTGGAAGGACTGCAGTTGCTCAGCAGCTCTTGTCTGGGCTGTGTTTCTGCTCATTTCTGCCAGCAGTGGAGGGAGACTGGCAAGGAGTCTCTTCAAGTACTCTACCCACTCTCCAATTTCTCTAGCAGTTTGGGTTTTGGTGCACCTGGCCAGAACAAAGTCTGCCACTCTGAGCATCTGCTGGGCGTGTGTGAAGAAGGTGGCAGTGAGGGGCTGAAGCTTCTTGAAAAATCCTCCTTGTCCTGCTGGAAAACACCCTGTACCAGCAAGGCTAAGGGCATCTTCAACTAACTGCCTCAGGGGTTCCTTACCCTCAAAGAAGGTATCAAGGATTTGGCACAGAGTGGCTGTGAGCACTGCCTGGTTGAGAGTCTCTACCTCCTCTCTCATGGTGTGACATTCCTTCTCCAGGCTGCTTTCTCCCCAGCTTTGCCCTGGCCCTCCCTCCTGCTGCTTTACATGGCTGCAGATGCTCTTCTTCAGCTGTAGCAGAACCCAGCAATGTTTTACCAGGTCCAGCTTCAGATCTGACCTGGACGAGTCTGCTAGAAGCATGCAGTAGAAAACAACTGCTTCCACGTGAGCACTGAACTCACTGTGGGAGAGCTGCACTGAGTCTGTGCAAGAGAGGAGAGCCAGCAGCCTGTTCACATGCTGGGAGAAGGTCCCATTTATGTCCCATGGCTGCCTGCTGCCTGTATTGTCAATGAGCAGGGAAGTGAGCTCTTTGATGGTCCTCTCTGCCAGCTGGAAAGCATAGTCTTTGGAGAGGTTGACTTGCTGGTCCCGGGAGTGTTTAAGATCGCTGTGCTTGGCTGCATGGAGCAAAGGAATGCACTTCTGAAGGAGCTGCAAAGTTTGGGCCAAGCTCTTCTGTTGAAAACAATCTCCAAGTTCCTTGAGGCGCTTTGCTGTCAGATGGCTCAGCAGAAGCAAGGCCTCCGAAAAGGCCTGGAAAGTGGACAGCAGTCCTGGCATGTCCCCTGCATCCCGCAGCACAGCCAGGCACTCCAAAAGCCAGCTGGCAGCCTGAATTATCCTCCTTGCCCCAGCAGCATCTTCAATCTGAAGGATCTAACCAGGAAAAAAAAAAAACAAAAACAAACAGAAAAATAGGTCAGAGTGGCTAAGGCTGAAGAATCCCTGTTCGCCCAGCAGCCAAGCTGTTCGCCCTGTTCCCAGCAGCCAAGCTGACACCCCAGCCCTTGTAGGGAAGAGCAGAGGTGTGTTTTGCCCAGCAGACCTGCCCTAGTTGAGTGCCCGGTGAAGAAACAACCCTTGCTCCATCTAGAGCTTCCCCCAAGCCCCATCTCATGTCCTGCTGGAGGGCAGCTTTTGTCCCTTCTACAGCTGCACTCTGAACCCACCGCTGAACCCATCCCAGCTTGACCTCTTTCCCTGCTCGTGGCAGCACTGTCCCCCTCCGCCATTACCTTCGCTGTGTCTGTGAAGACTCTCTTTGCCGATGCAGCCAGCTCCTCTCTGTGGCCAGGTTTGTCCGGCTGTACCTGGAGCTTGCGGGCTGCTAGCAGAATGCACCTCCCTGCCTGGACAAGAGACTCAGCTGCAGGATGTGTCTCCTCCTTGAACACCTCATCGCTGGATTCCTCAGCCAACCTGGAACAGAAGCCACTGGGATAAGTTCTTCACCGTCCTGTGAGTGCCAGCCTCAGTGGGTAGCAAGTGCCAGTCTTGGGCTTTATCACAACAATTAGCCACACCAGACCTTAACTGGGCTTGAATTGATGAATTGATTTTAGCCGTATTTGCAAACTATTTAAGAACCTTTTGCAACGGCTGCAGTTCACTTTAAGACAGGGCGTCTGCTATTTAGCAGGCCCTAGCTGTAACAGAAAAATAAGCCAGTGGCCAGTGCCTAATTTGTGGTTTTGGGCTCCGGTTTACAGAAGCAGTCAATAAATTCACTGGAGCATTTGGTCAATTGTCCGACTATTATTTTAGGATGTGTTTAGCTTAAACATTGCTTGTTGAGGTTTTCCTTACTTCGCCATATCCCTTCCAAGCACATATCCCTGCTTTCTCTCATCTCTCCTTTTCCCTTCCTAATCCTGTTCCCCCTCTCATGTTCCTCATCCCTTCCTCTTCACATTCCTACCTCTCCAGCGGGGTGCAGGCAGGGAGCACCAGCCAGGAGAGGCAGGCTCCCCGCCAGTTTCTTTGCCATCCCTTCCTTCTCCTTCCCAGCCCCCAAACGTGCCTGGGAGCAGCCACCCAGCAAACTCACCTTCTTGCAACAGAAGCGAGTTCTTCTGTGGCTTTGGCTAATATTTCTGCATTCTCCCCTAAATTGGGAAAGGCCTGACAGATCCCATCTTCCCATTCCAGGGCGAGGATTAGATGGCAGAGCTGCGCAGCCATGGGGCAGAGGATCCTTTGAATGGCTTTGTTTTCTGTTAGGAGCCCGATGTCATAGAGATACAAAGGCTCCATTGCGTCCTGCCTGGAAAAGGGAAACAACCTGGTATTAATTGGGATCCTGTGCAATGTGTAACTGTTACCAGTTTTAACAGCCAGCTTGGATTTGGATGGCAGCTTTTGGACGGCAGTAGCATTTGGAAATGCTGCCGGGTTTAGTTCCTCCCAGCCCTGCAACCAGGTCAGCAACCTGGCTTCTGCCCCAGCAGTGGGCTTTTGTCCCAGCTTTCCTGGGGGTGATCCCTGGGCTGCACAGCCTGGATTTGCTGGGCTCCAAGGCCCGGCCGTGTCTCGGGGATGCCCCAGTCCCATCCCACAGTCCCGACTTTACGTCCAGGCATCTCCCATCCTTAAATGAGCCCAGGTATTTCCTTACCCGGTCCTGCGGACAAGCGCTGTGGACGGGGTCGCGGGCTGTGATGGTGACGGTGATGTTACCTCGTAGCGTCCAGCTGTTGGCGGGGGGGTGGACAGGGGCTGCCTGCGCCCGTGCAAACAGCTCCTTGGGCAGGGATGCAAACCCACGGCTAGGCGGGAGGGGGGTGTGTGATTAATTACACCTTGATTACCATAACTCGGTTCCTGTTGGGGACAGGGTGGAAGGCAAAGCGCCCGCTGCCGGCCTGTGTGGAGTCCGTGGTGGGGGGGGCGGGGGGGGGAGCAGCGTGGGGGCTGCCGGCTGGCACCCCGCGGGCCTCTCTCCTGCTGTTCCGAGGCCAGGGACGTTATCGGGGGCCCGGGGACCGCCTCAGCCCCGGGGGTGCTCCCCCGGCGGGGGTGGCTGGAGGGCCCTGGGCTGGGGCGGGGGTGGGGGGGCAGCGTCGCCATGGAGACGGCGGAGGGCGGCCGGTCGCAGGCTGGTGACGACATTGTGGGGGCGCCGGGCCGCGGGGCACGCTGGGAGTTGTAGTCCGGCGGCCGGTGAGGGGGCGCCAGCCCGCGGCCGAGGGCGGGCGGAGGCCGCCCTGTGCCAGTAATCTGCCTGATGCAAGGCCCGGCTGTCTATAGGGCTTAGTCCTGGCGCTTCCAGCCTCCTTAATCCCTGCGCTGCGGCAGCAGATGCGCTCCCTGCCTCCCGCCGCCATCCTGCCTGGCGGGGGACACGCACCCTTTGCCGTCAAAAATAAGGAAATAAGCGGCTCCAGTTTCCTCCTATTTTAAGCATTCCCATCCCAGCGACGGCTGATTTCACTAACAGGGATGTGTGTTTCCAGGAAGGTCGGGAATTAATCCACCTTTAGAAATGACTTTTGTAATGCCGAGGGTACCAGACACCTCTGGGGCTGCACAGATGCCCAGGTTTCACCCCCTTGCACGGTCCCCCCTTGTGTTGGAGGTGCAGGAGCCGATGGATTCCAGCTGGACGCGCGGTTGCGTTCTTTTAAAGAAACGGCAAAAAAGAGTCCTGAGGTTTTCTAGCCCTTCACACCGCCATAACCGCAGCGCACAAAATGCAGATGGCAAGCCGACGCCACCGCTTCCGAAACACCGGGGAGCTGAGGGAGACCCCCGCCGGGCTGCGCCTGCCTTCCTTCCCGTCTGGGGTGGGCGTCGTGGGCGGGTCGGGAAGCTGGGGAGAGCCTGACACGTGCCTCGCGCCACACGCCTCGCGCCCTGCAGCACGCCTCGCGCGCGCGGTGTCACGCGACGCGCGCCGTGTGATGTGCAAGCGCGCGTCTCGCACCGAGGGGTCGTGCGCCGCGCAGCGCGCGTGCACGCGCCTCACGGATCCCCCAACGCGCGGGCTCCGATGTGCCTCCCGCACCCTGCGTGAGGCCACGCGCCCCGCCCCCGTGCACGCGCCCGCCGCCGCCCTCCCCGTGCCCGCGCCCGCCGGTGCAGCGGAGGAGGAGGAGGGAGGAGGAGGAGGAGGAAGGAGAAGGAGGCCCCGCCGCGATGGACAACACGGGCAAGGAGCGGGAGGCCGTGCAGCTGATGGCGGAGGCCGAGAAGCGGGTGAAGGGCTCCCACTCCTTCCTGCGGGGGCTCTTCGGGTGAGCGGGGCGGGGGGGGGGGGGGGGGGGGGGTGCGGGAGGGAGCTGCCGCGGAAGGGCGCCCGGATTACAAAGCGGGGTGCGCAGGGGGGTGCGTGCGAAGGGAGGGGTTGCAAAAGGGGCGGGGGGGGGGGGGAGCAGGGCGCGCAAAATGCGGGACTCGCCATGGGGTGCGGAAGGAGCCGGGGGCGGGGGGGGGGCGGGAGGGAGCCGATCCCTGTGCGTGAGCGCCCGCAGCTCCTGTCCCCGCCGCCTGGCTCCTGCGCCCCGCCCCCGGCGTAGATGAGGGTCTCCCTCGGCCTCCGCAGCGGGTGGGCTCTGTTAGGGCATTGCGGGGGGGTGTGTGTGGAGGGAAACACAGCCCCCCCCCCCCCACCCCCCCCGGTAGCGTAGCAGGGGTGAGCCCGGCCGGTGGCGCTCCAGCAGCCCCCCCTGGGTGCTGCCTTTCCTGCAGCTCGCATGGGCACAGCGGTGTGATGAGCCCGCTCGGCCTCTGCAGCTCGGGGCGCCTGCCTGTGCCCCCCTCCCCGCGTTCAACCTGCTCTGGCGGGGGGGCACCCCCAGGTCCGGCTCCACGGCAGCTGCGCTCATCCCAGATTTATCCCGGTGGGGACTCACCGCTGGTAATCCTCTCAGGGCCACCGCGTCACCGGGGTTCGCCCTGGCAAGGGCTGGCCTCTCCCCTTATCCCGGGGAGCATCCTCACCCACGGGCTCTGCTCGCGCTGCTGTGAGCGGTGCCAGGGCAAGGCTTGAAGCCCCCCCATCCTCCTTGAGGCTTTTTTGCAGCTCCGGGGGGTGGTTGGGCCAGGCTCGGGGTCTTACAGTTGATTTTCTTCTGCCCAGTGGAGCCACGGTCCCCTCATGGTACCCAGCCTTTGGCTCTCTGCACAGAGACCCTCCAGATGGAGGGGATGGGCTTGCTTGGGGGGGCAACACCCCTAGAAAACAGCAAAGCTTCCTTTATACTAGGTGGGGTTTTTTTTGGTTTTTTTTTTTGTTTTTTTCAAAAATAGATATTCCTGGGGCTACGAGAGCCGTGCCCAGAAGGGTTTTGGAAAACTAGCAGTTTCAGTCACTTCAATCTCGGCTTTTTTTTTTTTTTTTTTTTTTTTTTTTTTAAGGAAAGAGCATTTATGGAGTGATGCTCCCATGGAGCCCTTGATGTTTCTAAACAACAGCCTGGAAAAATCTAGTGACTGCAACCCTAAAAGCAGAAGTTTTAAAAATAAATTCCTGCCCAGCCTCCGGCAGATTAATCGGGAAGGGCGTGCTCCAGGGGCGTAATCCGGCCGGCAAATTGCTGAAAATCCTTGGAGTGAACCGGCAGAGATTTCGAGAGGCAAATTTCTCATTTTCTTGGGCTAAAAATAGATGCAAGAAAAATTGCTTTTAAAATGGAATGGTGGGTGACTTTGCTCTCGGCATCCTCCTGGTGAAAGGGGGTGCCCAGGCCGCTGAGTGCCCAGCCAAAAGCGTTATCGACAGCCGGGCTTTTTCCTGAAGAGCTCCATTAGCTTGCACAAGTGCTTTTTTTTTTTTGTTGTTGTTGTAATTGAAATTAAAAAGGCTGAAAACCACCTGGTTTTGGATGCCTGGCAGGGTGTAGCATTACCTCGCGCTGCCTCCTTTGGCTTTAGTTCACGCAAAAGGCAGCTTTCAAGAGCAAGAACGAGCGGTCCAAAAAAAACCCGCCTGTGCTTAGAAATGAAATGCGGTCAGCTGCCAGAAGAAGGAAGTGGGGGGGGGGGGGGGAAAGGCGATAATAAATGTTGTCACCTCCTGTGCTCCAGCCCTTTCCGGGGCCAGCAGGACTGTGTGCTACGGAGGGCAGTAATGAGCTTGTAGCAATAAGTCCATGAAGAAATCTGCATGGAATTAGCTAAAATATTTAACTCCTCTCTCAAAACAAGTTAATCATTAATCATCCGGTTTGGGGAGCCGAGTTAGGCTGCTAAACCCCATCAGTTAAGACTTGTGTTGAGCTGTTCTCTTGCTTGTGTTCCATACCAGGAGACGCAGAGGGTGAAAACCCACCGGCGAGTCGGGGCTCGGTCTCTGAGGTTTATTTGTTGGGACCCGGCGAGCGTGCGCCGGTGTGTGTTATGCAAGCAGCAAGTTGTCGAGCATCTCTTCATTTTCGCTTTACGTTCACTCAGTGATGCAGTAGTTTGTCGCCTACTGGAGTTTGGCTTTTTGCGGGGTATTTTTGCTGAGCGTCTCATGAGACTTTTCGGAGCTGTCTGCTCCTACCCAAAAAGGAGGGACTCAAGTCAAAGAGCAGATGGGGGCTTGCTCCAGGCTCTCCAAACTCTTCAGGAACTTGCCAAAACCCGAAGCTGCCGTCTCAGGAGTGGGTTTGGTCTGCTTTCCTATCCCTGCTTTACGCAATGAAAAACTCTGCCTCCCCTTTCTAGCCAGGGCTCAGTTATTCGACGCCTGCCTCCTCCACCTGCCTCCTCCACCTGCTCCCTGTTTGCGGGGGGGGGCTTGGGGGGGATTCTGTTAGGCACTAACCAGATTTTTCCCCACCTCCGCTGTGTGTTGGTAATGAGCTGGTCCCCCTCTGGAGAGGCTCTGGTGAGAGTGGGGGGGCTGCCGGTCGCCCAAATCCAGATCTCCCCTCCCCAGGCAGCGTGATGCTCACCCTGCATTTTAAAATGAGGGTGATCGGCCGCATCAAGCCCAGAGGGGCCGTGCAACACCCCGAGCTCTTGTTCAGCTTTCAGCCCCCGTTTCAGGGGCAGCGTTTCGTACCAGCACGGTGCCAGGGGCTCTCTCCCTGCATTTCAGGGGCAACACCAGGGTGGAGGAAGCCTGCGAAATGTACACCAGGGCTGCCAACATGTTCAAGATCGCCAAAAACTGGAGCGGTGAGTACAGCCCCCGCTGTTGAAGGGGCTGGGTGGGGGGTGGCTGATGCCGGGGTGACCCACGAGCGCCCGAGCATCTTCCTCTGCGAATTATCGCAGCGGAGTTTTCCATCCCAGGCTGTTTCCATGGGGATGGTCCCTGTGGTGATGCAGTTCCTCTGCTTTGCTTGGCCTTGCGATGATTTAAGTATTGGGAGAGTGGGCAAAGAGGGTGCCCTGAATATTCCTGCTGTTAAATTAGCCTGGGTGCCGTTGACTGTTTTAAAATGAAAGCTTGTAATTCTGCCGGGAAGCCTGCTGAAGGGGTGCTGGCCTGGGTTTGCTCTTCAGCAAGGAAGTACTTTGGGGTGGGACATGAAATCTGATGGATTTCGAGATCCAAGGGATCCCCCTTGCTGATCCAGTAGATGCAGGGCGCAGCCAGTGAGGATGAACGCGCACTGCCAAGGATGAGCGTGCAGGTCCACTGCGCCCTGTCGGGACGGGCTCAACCGCTGGCAGATGAGCAGCTCCTGGACGCAGTTTGGGGTGGTTGCATCTCTCGACCTCTCTGGGTCCTGGGAACGACAGCTTTGCTGTTTTTGCATCGATCCCGCTCACCGCTGGGTTGGAGGGGTACATGGGGTCAGTGTGCACTTCTCTTCCAGCTGCAGGAAACGCGTTTTGTCAGGCGGCCAAGCTGCACATGCAGCTGCAGAGCAAACACGACTCGGCCACCAGCTTCGTGGACGCTGGGAATGCCTACAAAAAAGCGGACCCGCAAGGTAAGGGGAGCGAAATCTGGGATTGTTTCTTGCAAAGCTGCTTAGCAGCAGAGGAGGCAGCGTGGTGAGGCTTTTGGTAGTCGCCAGCTCCGCGGGGCTGTGGATCCTCGCTGCACGCTCTTGGAAAGCCATAATACCTCCTGCGCTTCTGCTTCGCCCAAGCAGTCCTTCAGATGACGCAAGATAGTCAGCATCATCTTGGTCTGCCGCGTGGACTGGCACGCGCAGGGGTGTTATCTCGAGGTGGTCTCTGGTGCTTTGGCTGTACCAAAGCCTTTGCGGAGCTTTGGCACGCTGCAGCGCGTTGGTTGTGCAGCGCTGCCCCTAGGCAGCTTCCGTCCTGCTTTAGCTTGACTTTTGGAGACGTGCTCACTTCTGAAGGAGTACTTAAGGCAGGTCTCAGGTCTGGATCGCAGCGGGATCCCTGCCCTCAGCCCCAGCATCCTCCCAGGGAGGAAAACAGGCCGACTTCTGATGGCATGAGGATAAAGGATCTGGATTCTTTAAACCTGGTCATGAAGAGCAGGGTTGCGGTTGTGTGGAAGACCTCTGATTCCCATTACCCTAGCTGGGCGTTTGGAAGCACGCCAACCAACCCACCAGTCTCGACCGTGCTTTCCTGTGCCGGGGGGCTGAGGGCACTAACTCAGGGCAGGTAACACTGTTTTATAATTGTCAGACCCACACATTTCCTAGAAAAATGTCAGTCTCTGCGTGTTTATGAGATCAGTATTTTGAATTTTGCTCTGAGGATGCAGCCCAACAAACCTGGGGTATGAGTCATTTATATTTTGTCCGTCCTAATTTTTGACTGTTACCTTTCAGTGCCAGAGTTTTTGCCCGGGTGAATTGGCAGGCTGGTGGTGGGGTGCGGGTTGTTTGGGGTGGGTGAATCGGAATTAGATCTGCAGGTGCAAAAAATGCAGGGGATGCCACATCTGTAGGTCTTAGGGGTTGAAAATGCCATGTCGGGTTGTTCCAGAGGTACGTACATACATACACGTGCGGGTAGGTGTTTATTGAAGAAGCTGGTTTGTGATCTGATGAAGAGAAACGTTACCAAGATCTGATTTTTGGAGGGGGAGGGGAAGATCTTGGACTGGGAAGTCTGACGTGCTGGCTGACTTTGTTGTTTTTCCTGAACACTCATGCTGCAGAGGCCATCAACTGCTTAAATGCAGCTATCGATATCTACACCGACATGGTAAGAAGCTGCACTGGCAGCTCGTGGACCGATGTGCTTGTTAAGAGATGCAGCTCGGTAAATGCTGTGTGTGCTGGGCGGAGGGGGAGCCCCCATCTCACCTGCAACCTCTGCCTTCTCTAGGGGCGATTCACTATTGCTGCCAAGCACCACATCACCATTGCGGAGATCTACGAGGCCGAGCTGGTAGACATTGAAAAGGTGAGGATGCCGGGCGCTGCCGGTACTGCTTTGCAGGTGCTGCAGCGGTGACTGCATTCCCTTCCCTGGCCAGAGCAGCGCTGAGCTCAGCGTGGCCGATAAAACCCACCTCCCATCCAGCACCAGGCTTCTTTAGAATCATAGAACGTGTTGGGTTGGAAGGGACCTTTGAAGGTCATCTAGTCCAACCCCCCTGCAGTAAGCAGGGACATCTTCAACTAGACCAGGTTGCTCAGAGCCTCATCCAGCCTGGCCTTGAATGTCTCCAGGGATGGGGCCTCCACCACCTCTCTGGGCAACCTGGGCCAGTGTCTCACCACCCTCACTGTAAAGAACTTCTTCCTCATGTCTAATCTAAACCTGCCCTGCCCTAGTTTAAACCATTGCCCCTCATTCTATCGCTACATGCCCTTGCAAACAGCCCCTCCCCAGCTTTCCTGTAGCCCCCTCCAGGTACTGGAAGGCTGCTATAAGGTCTCCCTGGAGCCTTCTCTTCTCCAGGCTGAACAACCCCAACTCTCTCAGCCTGTCCTCATGGCAGAGGTGCTCCAGCCCTCTCATCATCCTCGTGGCCCTCCTCTGGACCCACTCCAACAGGTCCATGTCCTTCTTGTGCTGAGGGCTCCAGCGCTGGACGCAGTACTCCAGTTCTTTGTGTAGGTGCAAGTCACCCGTAACTTGAAGTTAGCGTTAACAGGGTGACTGATGATTTTCCCAGCACAGGTGTCTCACGGGGCAACCCCGACTCTTTGGTGTGCCACTCTGCTGAGCAGCAGCATGGCAGGGCTGGCAAAACGCCCAGGTGAGAAACATTCTCGACTGAAGTGGTGGTTTTTCCCATCTGAAAAGCACTTTGGGAAGTTATGGGGCAGTTTTATAGCTATTTTCTGCGGCACCCAAAGGCAGCCGCTGTTACTTGTAGTTCACGCTTGAGCGCTGACCCGCTGTCGTTCCCATAACCAAGGGCCCTGAGCAGGAATCCTGCAGCAGCTCAACTGGCTGCAGCTCAACTGGCTGCAACTCTTCTGCTTGAAGTTCGCAGAACAAAAACGTATGGCAACAGGTGGGGGAAGCCTAACCCGAAGGGGAAGTAAGATCCTGGGGCAAGAATTAGCAGGGCTCATTCATAGGGCTTTAAACTAGGTTTGATGGGGGATGGGGATGAAACCAGGGTTACAAAAGTGGCGCCTGGAAGCAGCACAGCAGTGCTCTTGGGTAAAAGTGATAGCAGGGTCTTGCAGCCTGTCCCAGTGATGGTGGGGAATGTTGAATTGTGTGGCAGCATAGACCTAAGGAGTAGTGATAATTTGGTAGCTACAGTAGTGTCTGAGCATGACCAGGTGCAAAACAGGGCCTGTCCCCCCAAGAAAGCGGCAGGACAGCTAACCCAACTGAAGTGCATCTACACCAATGCACGCAGCATGGGGAATAAACAGGAGGAGCTGGAGGCCATCGTGCAGCAGGGAAACTATGATGTGGTTGCTATCACGGAAACGTGGTGGGAAGACACACACAAGTGGAGTGCTGTAATCGATGGCTACCAACTTTTCAGAAGGGACAGGCAAGGAAGGAGAGGTGGTGGGGTGGCCCTCTATGTTAGGGGCGGTTTTGAATGTCTAGAACTCAACAGTGTGAACGACAGTGTTGAGTGTGTATGGGTAAGAATCAAGGGGAAGGCCAACAAGGCAGATATCGTGATGGGAGTTTGTTATAGACCCCCTAATCAGGATGTAGAAACTGATGAAGTATTCTCTAGGCGGCTGGCAGAGGTCTCGCGATCATCTGCCCTTGTTCTTGTGGGGGATTTCAACTTCCCAGATGTCTGCTGGAAATACTACACAGCAGAGAGTGAACAGTCCCGGAGGTTCCTGGAGTGTGTGGAAGACAACTTCCTAACAACACAACTGGTGAAGGAACCAACTAGGGGAAGTGCCCTACTGGACCTGCTATTTGTTAACAGAGAAGGTCTTGTAGGGGATGTAAAGGTTGAAGGTCGTCTTGGGCAGAGTGACCATGAAATGATAGAATTTTCAATTCTTGGAGAAGCAAGGCGGGGAGCCAGCAGAACTGCCACCTTGGATTTCCGAAGGGCAGACTTTAACCTGTTTAAGAGCATGGTTGAGAATGTCCCTTGGGAAGCAGTTTTGAAGAGCAAAGGTGCCCAGGAAGGCTGGTTGTACTTCAAGCAGGTGCTCTTAGAAGCACAGGAGAAGGCCATCCCCAAGTCTCGAAAAATGAGCCGAAGGGGAAGAAGGCCAGCCTGGCTAAACAGAGAGCTTTGGCTGGACCTCAGGAAAAAAAGAAAAGCTTACATTCTCTGGAAAAGGGGCTTAGGAACTTATGAGGATTATCAAGATATAACGAAGCTATGTAGGGGGAAAATTAGAAGGGCCAAAGCTCAATCAGAACTCAGCTTGGCCACTGCAGTTAGAGATAATAAAAAGAGATTTTTCCAGTATATCAACAGTAAAAGGAAGACTAGGGAAAATATAGGCCCACTGATGAACGAGACGGGTGCCCTAGTGGTGGAAGACACAGAGAAGGCAGAGCTACTGAATGCCTTCTTTGCTTCGGTCTTCACTGCTAAAGCTGTCCCTCACGAATCCCATACCCTGGAGGCAAGGGGGAAGGTCGGGAGAGAGGAAGACTTTCCCTCAGTTGAGGAGGACCGGGTCAGAGACCACTTGGCCAAGCTGGACATTCATAAGTCCATGGGCCCTGACGGGATGCACCCGTGAGTGCTGAGAGAGCTGGCAGATGTTATCGCTAGACCGCTCTCCATTGTCTTTGAAAGGTCATGGGGAACAGGAGAGGTGCCTGAGGACTGGAGGAAGGCTGACATCACTCCAGTCTTCAAAAAAGGCAGGAAGGAGGACCCGGGGAACTACAGACCGGTTAGTCTCCCCTCTGTCCCTGGGAAGGTGATGGAGCGACTCATTCTGGATGTCGTCTCCAAACACGTAAAGGAACAGGAAGTTATTGGAAGCGGTCAGCATGGATTTACCAAGGGTAAGTCATGCCTGACCAATCTGATAGCTTTCTATGATGTTATAACGGGTTGGCTGGATGAGGGGAGAGCTGTAGATGTCATCTACCTTGACTTCAGCAAGGCTTTTGACACTGTCTCCCATAACATCCTCATTAGGAAGCTGAGGGAGTATGGGTTAGATGAGGTGACAGCAAGGTGGATCGAGAGCTGGCTGAGTGACAGAACTCAGAGGGTTGTGATCAGCGGCACAGAGTCTAGTTGGAGGCCTGTGACCAGTGGTGTCCCCCAGGGGTCAATACTTGGTCCGATTTTGTTCAATATATTCATTAATGACCTAGATGAGGGGATAGAGTGTATCATCAGCAAATTCGCTGATGATACCAAACTGGGAGGGGTGGCTGACACCCCAGAGGGCCGTGCTGCCATCCAGCGTGACCTGGACAGGCTGGAGAGCTGGGCAGAGAAGAACCTAATGAGGTTCAACAAAAGCAAGTGCAAGGTCCTGCACCTGGGGAGGAAGAATGTCAGGCACCAGTGTAGGTTAGGGGTGGACCTGCTGGGAAGCAGCTCTGAGGAGAAGGACCTGGGGGTCCTAGTAGACAGCAAATTATCCATGAGCCAGCAGTGTGCTCTTGTTGCCAAAAAGGCCAATGGAATCCTGGGCTGCATAGCGAAGAGTGTGGCCAGTAGGTCGAGGGAGGTCATTCTCCCCCTCTACTCGGCACTGGTGAGGCCACAACTGGAATACTGTGTCCAGTTTTGGGCTCCCCAGTTCAAGAGGGACAGGGAACTGCTGGAGCGAGTCCAGCGCAGGGCAACTAGGATGATTATGGGATTGGAGCATCTCCCTTACGAGGAAAGGCTGAGAAAGCTGGGACTCTTTAGCCTGGAGAAGAGAAGGTTGAGGGGGGACCTGATTAATGTTTACAAGTATCTAAAGGGTGGGCTTAAGGAGGATGGAGCCAGGCTCTTTTCAATGGCTCCCAGTGACAGGACGAGGGGCAATGGGCACAAGTTAGAACATAAGAAGTTCCGTTCAAACACGCGGAAAAACTTCTTTACGGTGAGGGTGACAGAGCACTGGAACAGGCTGCCCAGGGAGGTTGTGGAGTCCCCTTCTCTGGAGACTTTCAAGACCCGCCTGGATGCAGTCCTGAGGGATGTGCTCTGGGCAATCCTGCTTTAGCAGGGGAGTTGGACTAGATGATCTCTAGAGGTCCCTTCCAACTCTGAAGATTCCGTGATTCCGTGATTCCGTGATTCCGTATGGTTTCTAGATATTATTTTTCTAGACAATCATTTACTTCCTCAGCTCGACTTCATTGGATCCCATCTGTCTCTGTTAATGACTTCAGTGTTGCCTCTCCGCTTGCAGCCCCACGTAAATCAAGCGCTGCTATGCCAGGGCTGTTCCGTTATGCCGTTATTCTATGTGGATAACCTGGCAGAAGCCTTGTCGCACTGCGATTATAAGCATTCGTAGTCATTACCTCAAAATTAGTGTCACCTGTGTTAAACCTGCACTGGAGTTTGGGCCACTTAACAAGTTCACAGTCAAATTTCCAAGGGCAGCCTCAGGTTTTGAGTGTGCAGGGGACGCGCGGCAGCTCCTCGCTCCACCAGAAACCCCGCAGCGCGCTGCGGCGCTGCTCCCTATGTGGGTGGAATGGAAAAGCTGCTCTGAAGGCGGTCGCTGTACGCTGCTCTGACCAAAAATTGTACTTCGAAAGTGGCGTTGAAAGCGCGATGTTTCTGTCCCTAGGCGATCGCACACTACGAGCAGGCTGCAGACTATTACAAAGGAGAGGAGTCTAACAGGCAAGTGGTCTTTGTAAAAGAGTCCCAACAGGGAGGGTCTGGAGACGGGGATTTGTCCTAGACGGCCCACATTTCACCTGCCGGCTTCTTCTAAAATGTCCTTTGGTGGGATGCCCCAAGTCCTACTTCGATGGATTTCTGTTTAAGGTTCTCATCCCGCATGCAGGCTGGTCTGGTTGGGGATGCCCGTTTTGGGTGCAGAGAGAGCACGGAGCAATTGAACAGTCTGTGCTGAGTTGAAGGTCTTTGTGCCTTTCCGCGTGTTTTAATTTTGGCTGTTGGAAAGCAAATTCCCTTAATTTGCAGCTTTTGGGTCCCACTTTTATATACGCTAAGCAGTATAGGTAGTGCTTGGAGGTACCAGGGCACGGGTTTGTGTTTCCCCGGGACACAATTACTTATTTTAACGCTGTTAATTGATTGTAGCTCAGCCAACAAGTGTCTGCTGAAGGTGGCTGCCTATGCCGCGCAGCTGGAGCAGTACCAGAAGGCGATAGAAATCTACGAGCAGGTGAGGATGCGTGCTTCGTCCAAATGGGGCAAAAATTTCTTGAAAATGGAAAGTGGGTCAGTGTGTTGGTCTCCCAAAATTGCCGTGGCCGAGAAGCTCCTACTCTTGTTTGGTTTGGGGCTGATTATGAGACACGGTTTGCTCCTTCGCTTTTAAGAGTTGCTTTAACTTACTAAAGGCGATTTTCCCCCTGAATTCTCTTGTTTCTAGAGAAAGGCTGGGGAAAGCAGGGGGAAGGAAATCTATAATTACGCTTTTGATCATATTTTGAAATCTGTTGGGTGGGAAATTTCCTCCCCGTTTTGTGAACTTGATCGCTCTGCCTTTTGTACCAGGTGTTTACCTGGGAATACTTGCAGTTCTGCTTTTCTGCTTCCGGAGGGTGAATATTGGAGCGGGTTTTTGCCGAGTCGACTCGCTTTCCCTTTCCTGCATCAGACAGAACGCAGTGAGGGACCAGTGTGGCACCCCGGACTGGTGTGGTGGCTCCCCGGGAGGACGGGCTGGGTGGATGAGCTCTCGCAGCTGCCTGCGGGTTTCTGACCTCACTTGGGATTCGTTCAAAATCCGCCTGGCTTCCCAAAAGCTTTTTGTACAGACGCCGGCTTTTTTTTCGCGTGGTCTTTATTTGCATTATGGCGCTGTGTGTCATTTTAATCAGCTGTCCTCTTTTTAATTCGGTTCTTAATGATGTGGTTTCCTTGCCCAACTCTAACAATAGCTTTTTATGCCTAGGTCGGAACAAACACGATGGATAATCCTTTGCTGAAGTATAGCGCGAAAGAGTATTTCTTCAAAGCCGCTCTGTGCCACTTCATCGTGGATGAGCTGAATGCAAAGGTCAGTGGGCTCAGAGCGGTTATCCCAAACTTTCTTCATCAGCCTTTTGCCACCTGAGACCTGTTCTTGCGTGCACAGGGATTTGTCCGGTGGCTGCACGGACTGAAGCTAGAGGTGCCAGAGCGTTGAATTGGATTCACTGTGAATACTTTCCCAAGCTCTCTGTGCGGTTTTAGGACTTGAAGGCAAAAACTGAAATAAAAAGCCAAGTGGTTTTGTGTGAAACGAATATAAGGGTTATCTTCTCTCTTTCAGCTTGCACTTGAGAAATACGAAGAAATGTTCCCAGCGTTCACAGATTCCCGGGAGTGCAAGCTATTGAAAGTGAGTAACGCCGGTATTAAAATAATAGTTCTGCTTGAAAAACGCGTACTGCCCTTTCCTTTGTGCTTTTTCACCTTGCCATAGATTTGGTCATTTAGTCAAATGTTTTAGAGGGCATCAAGCTTCACTTTGCGGTGGGTTCGTACCACACCTATGGAAGTAGCAGCAGCTGAACGATGATTATTCTGGCTAACTTAAAAAAAAAAAACCAACCCCAAACTATTTCTGTGTTCATGGCGGGTGGTTTGAATATGTTGTCAAAGGTGCCGCTGCTGGACACGTGGGTGCCCGGCAGTGTGGCTGCAGAGGTCCCCTCTCTCCTGGGGAGGGACGAGGTGCCCACGCATCAGGAACATGCAATAACAGGTTATTTTCTAATTTTTCATGGTGTTTTCTTAGAAACTGCTGGAAGCCCATGAGGAGCAAAACTGCGAGGCATATACCGAGGCAGTAAGTAGTCACAAATTTGCTAAGGCGTGCTCACGGATGGCTGGTTGTTCCTTTTTTTTATTTTTATTTTTTTTTTATTAATCTTTTTGGGATGCATGTGCTGTTAAATGCTGGGTGACTGGTTGCCCGAGCTCCAAGTGCTGCGGCTGAGTCTGCTGGGGCAAAACACTGGGTGCTTCACAGCTTAACCATCTTGCCATGAAACAACCCGCAGGAGAGAGGGACGTTAGCAGAGTTGCTTCCAGCCCGTGCTCTAGCGAGTCCCAAACTTAATACTTTAAAATGATTAGTTTATCATTGAGAGTCAAGTAAAGATCCTGCCTGGTTTTGCTCCAGCTCCTTTCTGTGTTTGACAGTGCGCTTAAAGCGCTCTGTGTGATTTTTGGATAGATAACGTTTTTATTTTATTTTACTTTACTTCTTTTTCTTCTGGGAAGACTGGACATTTTTTAAAAGACCGTACTTCCAAGAGCTGCAGAACGCTTCTTTTGCAGCAGTCTCATTTGCTTTCTAATATCTTGAACGGTTTTTTTTTTCCTAATAGGTTAAAGAATTCGATTCGATATCGCGGTTGGATCAGTGGCTTACAACCATGTTGCTTCGCATCAAAAAGTCGATCCAAGGAGAAGGAGATGGGGACCTGAAGTGAATCATTCGTGGTATTTGTGGCATGCAGCCTAAGCAATCTGTTCTTGTGTTACAGCCAAGGACCACTGTGGGATACGTGATAAAATACCTAGCTTTATTCTGTTGCTTACAAATCCAATGACTTGTGTTGTTTCTTTAGTATCCTGCTCTTTGTCGTGACAACATGGGTAGATGAGAGGCGATGCTCTGGGTATCACTGGCAGATCTTTCGGAGGCGAAAGAAGCACTTCTGGCAGAAGCCCTTTCTTGGTTTTGTTAGCTGTGAACTTAAAGTCTGCACTCGCCACCACTATTTTTTCCCCGTTGTTCTGTCTTAAGGCTCAGTACCATTGATTCCAGCATGTAAATATTTTGTCCACGCCAGTACAGGACAAATAATTGCTTCTGATCTGTTGCTCTGTTGTTACCATTTTCTGTTTCTAAATGGACCTCTGTCAGATGCACTTGGACCTTGTTGGTTTTTTTTTGTTGTTTTTTTTTTTTTTTTTTAAAAAGGATTGAGCTTTTCTAATGGTGCTAGTGAAAGGCTTTGTGACTCTCATACACAGTGTGCATGTGTGTGCATACATCCCACACAGATACACGTGTGCACGTATAAATACTTCATGCCCTAGTGCTGAAAGCATCACGCGTTAGGGGACAGGACCGCTTAGATTGGTGTCAGCCCCCCAAAGTCGTCGCTAGTAGACATAGTTAATGGTGTATTTTGTATTTCAGATCTTAAATATAAAATGTAAGGTTCTTCTATATTTTCTTGGATCTATTTTTCCACTTAACTTTATTTTGTGGTGCATCCCATCCCTCCTACCCCTCAAGATGACATGACCCGAGTAATAATCTATTTTTCTAACTTTTCATTTACACGAACTCCTGCTGCTGTCTCTTCTGGAGGTCTTCTGCGTGCGCCGGGCACTACCCCTTAGTTTCTGCCCTCTCTGCTGTTGGCAACGCTGCCTCGTTCTTGTGACGGACGAAGGCGTTGACCGAGACTTGATGTCGTACAGAAACCTTGTTTTAGTTGTCTGGGTGACAGATGAATGGAGCTTGCTTTGAAAAGGCGTAGACATGTTTAAAAACCTCCTGCAGTAATTTTAGAAATGTGTTTTAAAATGCCTGCACCCAAGGCTCTTCCGTGCAATGCTCTGTTTAACTGGAGGTGATTAAGCCACCTACCTACTAGTTCACGTCTATACATTAAGAAGGACTTGGGAATCCTATGCAATTTGTCAGTTGTGTTTCTCTGTAACGAAGCGATTTTCAGCTGCACTACTGACATGTAAGGAACGAAAAATTAATTAATTGCTTTATTTGGCACAACTGCTGTTTAAGTGGGCCCTTTTTTCCATAGCCAGCGCAGGAATAGCACAGTAGCCCCCGGCAGGCAGCTTGGGTGGGCACTGCTGCCCAGCGTGGGCTTGGCCCCTTGGGCTCAGCCCCTTGTTTCTCTTGGTGAAACGATTGTCTCCGGCAACTAAAATGCTGGCTTTTGCACTTCTCTTCAGTTTGCTTTAAATCCAGATATTTGAGTCAAACATGGCTTGGCTTATTCGTGTAAGGGGTTTAGTTCTGTTAAAGTGGTACTTTTTCATAAGCCAGTGGTAGAGATAAAGAAAAGCAAAACAGGCTCCTGGTACATGCCAACTTATTTTTTTTCCTCTAACTGCTCAGACTGGTCACTTATTTTCCATAGACTAGTCTACGCGTTGTAACTTGAAAAGAAAGCTGTGCAGAACTGGCAAGGTGAGCGCATTAAAAAAGCCTGGATGGACGTTGCTTGTTCTTCCAAGCGACTTCGGTTTCTTCACTTGTCAGATGTGTTTTTAAAGCTACTGCTCACGATCAACCTCTGTCCGCAATAAAACTGTCACTTTAACTTAGACCACATACATCTTTCCACAAACTTGGCAAAGAAATACTTTAAATTCCATTTAGGTTGTGGTCCTGGCCTGCGTCCACCCGAGAGGCTCTGAGAGATGGGTGCACACCTCAGCTCATCAGGCGCAAGGACCAACTGACGCTTTCTGAGGGTGTCCTGTTCCTGTACCAGAGTCCTTCACGTGCTTGTGCCACCTCCACTAGGCAGAGAAAATACTGGGTCTGGGAAGCAGCTAGCATGGTAGGTCGGTAACCTTATTGCTAACGTTGGATTAGCTGCAGACTTGCTCTCCTTTTGGACAAGAGAGCCCAAAGATGTAACTGCTGCTGAACTTGCCTGTGCTAAAAGGATGGGGTTGGAACAGATTTTAACTTACCTGTTTCCTTAGCGAGCAAAGACCCATCGTATTGAGAGTTTTGTCTTGATTTATAGCCAACACCTTTGAGCCTTGGGCAGGGGAAGCACAGGCCTGTGAGGTTTACTCTTCCTAGCATCACACAGAACTGAGGCGAGTATTTTATGCCTTTTTTTTGTTCACTTTTCCAGTTGTCAGTATTATGCACAGTTGTGATAAGATGCATATGGAGCTGGTGGACCAGAAGACCGTACCCATGGGGTTGTGTGGTCTGTTACTACGCTCTGGATTAATATCATTAAAATACAAATGTTAATTCTTTCTAAGTAGGCTACAGCATGTCCTCCAGTGTATCAGTGGTAAATTGTGACCGTTTTAAAATGACAATCTGCCACTCTGCTGTATTTCCTCCCCCCGCCCAGTACACAACTCTGTACTATGAAAACTTATTAATGAAATGGCCTTAGCAAGAATATAATGTTTTGTGTGAATCCGTACATTAATAAAGTGAAAATCATGAATGTAAGTAGTGATAAGTGTTCTTTCCGGGGAAACGCAAAAAGGCAGGCAAAAAGCTAGCGCCTGACGTAAAGCCGTAGGGTGTGATGGTAAAAGCCAGCATGCACCGTGCTGCCTTTCAGTCACTTTGGTGACCTGTTGAGGTACCTGCTAAGGGTGAATACTCGTGTAGGAAAGCACCAGCTGATCATTTCACAGTGACTGCCACACCGGTTCACTGCTTGTTGTACGATGTATCATCTGTAGGAAATGGGAATGTCCTGAAGTGTCGCACTCCCCAGTTTTTGAGGAGCGTTTCTTCGTGCCTAGCTAAAGAAACCCTTCCCAACTCGTGGAAAGATGAGGCGTAGCCCAGGCTGCCAGAGCGCTGGATTGTCACTCTGGGGCAGCGGGGCATCTCTTGCAGGGCCTGAGGAAGAAGCTCCAGGCCTGCGGCAGAGCTGAGTTAGGACTTAACCCAGTCTTCCTGCATTCACAGCAGTATGTGGAGGGTACAGATTACGATAACCAAGTCACTGGAAGGGTCAGTCTTAAGACTTCAATATTTTAATAAGAACAGTTCATACGAGTAACTCACTTCCGTACATTCATGGAGTACAAAAGTTTTCCCTGGCTACAGGTACTAATGCTTAGACTTTAAATATATCTACAAACTCTTTACATTGGTCATTGGGAATACTGAGCTTCAACAGGAACGTCGTGCGTGAATAAATATTTCAAATATAATGTCTCGGAAATGTTCTCTTTTTAAAAAAAATTCCCTTTCTATAGATTAAGTTATGATTCCATGGTAACACGTCAGACATCCCTTTAAGGTTCAAAAATAGCTCTGTGCCACAGTTTGGGTATCTTTATTGCTTTGCCAACCACTAAGCCTTAGAACGGGCCTTAACAAGGCTTGATTGTGCTTACCTTTACACTAATGCAATCTTTCAGAAAGTTTTTCTCACAGCTTCAGCTGAGAAAGTTTCTGTTGAAATACTACATTAATAGTAAAATAAAGAGAAACAGAAAAGCAAAACAACAATTCATTAGAAGAGCTCCAGGTTTTTACGTAGTGGCACTGTGAATCTGGTCCTGAGGTTGAAGAGTTAACCATACCAGCAAGTTGCTGTTGATTCACAGCTGCTCCCAAACCCACAAGTCACCCCTGTCAGGTGTCTCTTTGTCAGTGCCAGCTATTTCAAAGGTTCCTTCCCTGCACAGGGAAAATAGCCCAAACCCTCCCAAGTGCTCCAGTGAGGTTAATCTGAAGGCAACCAAAGTAACTTTCTCCTTCACTGTTAGCAAAGGTGCCCGAGCTTCAGGAAACGCAGAAAATGCTTACCCTGGACAGAAACGCAGGCTTCCCTGGGCAACAGCTTTCCCAGCAACTAGATGTGACTGGGGAGAATGAGGGGATGTACTCCCTGGGGAAGGGCAGGAGATATTCAGGAAAGCTCTGTCTGTCTTGGTAAGAAAAGCCCAAATAAAAGCGTGATTCTCATAGTGACTGGTGGTGCTGGGATCCAAACCCCGGGGGTGTTGGAGCTGGCTGTGTGAAGTCGCAGTTTTGGAGTGTGGGCTGAACAGCAAGTCATGCTTGGGCCCCTTAGTCCCTCTGCTCACTTTGTCACATTTCCTTATTTAAAACAAACAAAAAAAGCGCATTGCCAGGGTTATTTGCCCAAAATTTAGCAGCAGATGCTAATCAGAAAAAACCTTTGAACTATAAGTTTATTCATCACTTATGTTCTTAAGGCCTGCCACTTAACACCTCACTGAGGAAAGTTAAACAGGCACCAGCCTAAAACTGCCATTCAGATTCCAACACAGTCTTACAAAATATTCACAGTCTGGGAAATAAAGGCCTAAATCCCTTGAATAGTCCATTACATTTTTCACTTATTCGCATCTTTTTATGCCATTAGCCATGATAACTGACTGCCTCCTGTTTGTAACTGAATTTACCTCCAGAGACTCTCGCGCTACTGGTGGAATTAGCTGTAGCAACTTGACAGCAAAGCAGTAATTAACTTTTCCCACCAGAGTATTATTTAATTTAAAAGTAGGTCTGCGGTTCAGAGCAACAGCAGTGTTTGAGTTACGGTGGAGAAAAGAGCATCGCTGACCTACATGGACCAGCAGAAAACAGCTTAGATAGAAGTTAACAGGAAAATGGCAATAAGCTGTCTTTCTACACTAGTTTTTTCAGCGTAGCTGAAGTGCTACTTTTCATAGACACTTGTACAAGAGAGGTTTTGGTCTCTTAATTGTCAAGCTCTACGTAAGCTGGAGCAGCTAGAAGATGAAGACTGAATACAAGTGTCAAACTGCACCAGGTTTTGCTGAAATGTAAAAATAATACCACCACCTGTACAGACAGAGCTCTTGGCTCCTACTTGCCCCTGTTGCAACAGGACTCAGAGGGTTGTGATTAATGGAGCAGTGTCGAGTTGGAGGCCTGTAACCAGTGGTGTCCCCCAGGGGTCAATACTTGGACCAGTATTGTTTAACATATTTATCAACGACCTGGACAAGGGGACAGAGTGTATCCTCAGCAAGTTCGCTGATGATACCAAACTGGGTGGGGTGGCTGACATCCCAGAGGGCTGTGCCACCATCCAGCATGACCTGGACGGGCTGGAGAGCTGGGCAGAGAAGAACCTAACGAGATTCAACAAGGACAAGTGTTGGGTCCTGCACCTGGGGAGGAAGAATGTCAGGCACCAGTATAGGTTAGGGGTGGACCTGCTGGAAAGCAGCTCTGAAGAAAAGGATCTGGGGGTCTCGGTAGACAGTAAATTATCCATGAGCCAGCAATGTGCCCTCGTTGCAAAGAAGGCCAACGGAATTCTGGGCTGCATAGGGAAGAGTGTGGCCAGCAGGTCAAGGGAGGTCATTCTCCCCCTCTACTCTGCACTGGTGAGGCCACAACTGGAATACTGTGTCCAGTTCTGGGCTCCCCAGTTCAAGAGGGACAGACTACTGGAGAGAGTCCAGCGCAGGGCAACAAAGATGATCGAGGGACTGGAGCATCTCCCTTATGAGGAAAGGCTGAGAGAGCTGGGACTCTTTAGCCTGGAGAAGAGAAGGCTGAGGGGGGGAACCTTATTAACGTTTACAAGTATCTAAACGGTGGGTTTAAGGAGGACGGAGCCAGACTCTTTTCAGTGGTTCCCAGTAACAGGACGAGGGGTAACGGGCACAAGCTGGAACACAGGAAGTTCCGATCAAATATGAGAAAAAACTTCTTTACGGTGGGGGTGACAGAGCACTGGCACAGGCTGCCCAGGGAGGGTGTGGAGTCCCCTTCTCTGGAGACTTTAAAGACCCGCCTGGATGCAGTCCTGAGGGATGTGCTCTAGGCAATCCTGCTTTAGCAGGGGAGTTGGACTAGATGATCTCTAGAGGTCCCTTCTAACTCTGAAAAACTCCATGAAAACTCCTGGAATGAAACTCCTGATCTTTCCAAAGCTTGCTCCCACTTATATTCCCAAGGAGTGAGGTGGCTCACTGCTTGGATCTTTGGCAAAAGCAGAGAAAAACCAACATTTCCTGAAAAGCAAGTTAGTAATATTTTTTTAGTGTATGAATTTCCACTAGGGAAAATGCAATTAGTTTCACTAAGCTACTAGGCCGAGAAACACAACATCAATTCTCTTGATTGTATGTGTGTCACCAAATCAACTGCAAATCAAACTCGCACCTTCTTTATAACCTATCTGAATGTAGGTACTTACTTTCACTGCAGGCCAGCCAGAGCAAACAGGCTGAACTACACCCTTGTATTCGTAGGGAATACACTTACTAGGACTTCTCCCTCCTCTGCCACCCTGTTGTGGTGTTACTCTGCCCTACCATCAGGAGATGGAGCTGTACACATTGGAGGTGGATATGAATTTTTCGAGGAAATTCTGGAAATCCAGTGCACGTCTTTAATATCTAGCCCTGCTTCCTTGTTATAGCTTCTCCTGATTCCCTCAGCAGGTTATTGGCAAAGTCAAATAACTATACAAAGGGTGCAGCTTAAACTGGACTCGTAAATACCCAATTATTCCATATTCACCAAAGCATGAAGCTGTGGCTGAATAGAGTCTGTCTGTGTGTGCAGCACTGTCAGCTCACTTAAAGTGGTAGCTATAAGGGCTTCCTGGGGTCCCAGAGTCCCATCTGACTTACAGTCTGTTCCCGTGGCAGAACCGTTGTCATGCAGTGCAGTCACACTCCCCGGGACAGCAGTCAAGTTTTGATAGTGGCCATTTTCAGAGAAAGACAGCAGCTTCTCTGGTATTTTAGGTGAGACATCATATTCTTCATCAGGGAGCTCTGTTTTGTGACCTTCATCATTCTTAGATGCTCCTTCAACAATGACAAGGAAGGACTTCCAGGGTGTGTTTTTATCGTGTATCTGAAAAAAAACCCCACCCAAAACCAGAAGGTTGAACACATGATGACTGTCCGGGAGGCAAAAGCTTGGATCCAGCTCCGTACCTGCTGCTGGTAGAAAAGGTCTCTCTCTTCATCTCACATGGCTATTCCAAAACTAGCTCAAGTATACATCCATGCACTAATCTGTGTCCCTGGTGAGCTTCCTGTTTTCATCAAGCATCTAACCAGTCCAGCAGAGAGCCTGGCCCAGAAAGTGAATTCTCCTGTCACCTGCCAGTTGCACGGGGAACACGCTCAGAGGTCACAGAACAAATCTGTGACTGAACAGTCCTCAGGCACGACCTGTATGGGCTACGCCACAATGGAGTAAGAATGGCTTCACTGCAGACTCAGGACTAAACGCAAACCATTTGAGTATTGTAATGCCATGTCAGAGAGCGAGCCATGTGCTAAACCCAACAAAAACTGGGCAGAAGTCCCCTCCAGGCCTGACAAAGCTGACAGCTCAGTATGCGGCCACGGAAGAAGGCTCGAGGGCTATAAGGTAGTGGGATGACAGGTTCTTACCGAAGTGTGCCGTCGGAGGGTGGACTTGTCAGTGAAAGTTCGCCCACAGGCATTGCACATGAACGGCTTCTCCCCGGTGTGTATTCGATGGTGACGCTGCAGCGCGTTCAGCTGTGTGAACTGCTTACCGCACTGGTCACAGCAATAGGGTCGTTCACCTCAAAGCAGAGCACAGCATTAAAGGGGTGATGTAGCTGCATTACGAGCGTTACTCACTGGGGAACTCAAGTAACCCCTGTACTTCATGAAAGGACAAAGGCATGCACAAGCATCTTCAGGAAAAAAAACCAACAAACAAACCAAGATGTTTTCAGAATTCTCACAGTTGGGTAAATTTTGACATATCTGAAGTAAGCAGATACTTACACAATAAGAGCTAGACCCATAGCCTGCATAAATCTGTGCAACTTCTGAAGCCTCCACATTTTTTACATGTATTTTCCATTAGCAACTAAAGTCCTGTCCCAGAATACAAGCTCTCTTATTTACACGGTACTTTCTGTGAGCGTGAATACCAGAGCTGCTCGTAACCACTAGGTTACCTCCAAATACATCACAAACTGTCTTGCTACAGTCACTCTATTAAGCACTTTTTGAAACACGTTTGCTCCTTCCTGTGCTAAGGCAGAAAAAGGGATACCAAAAAACTTTGTAACAGATGCAAGTGGAGTCACAAAAAGAGATGACATTCCAGAACAGGAAAAAAACCTATTAACATCAGCACTGCCATCCTGATGTGCCCTGCTCCCCCTGCTACACACTGGACATACAGATAGAGGAAGTAAAGAAAGAGGAAGGCATGGCAACAAAACAAGAATTTCATTAACACCGAGAACATTGGCAAGGACGCTTCCTACAAGGTGGCCCTGGGTAAGCAAGCAATTTATTATATGATGAAAGTAACGTGAGTATTTGCAACCTACTGTATTGCTGAATCATGTGGCCTTTGAGAAAGCAGACAAGAAAACTTAAAAACAGACACTGAAGAGAAAATCCAAGCAGGAGAGAGCACAAAGATGAAAGGTGGGCAAGCGGACAAGAACGAGATAGCTCTCTGCAGTGCATTCCTCAGAGTTAAAATGGACATAGTTCTTTGGTCATTAATAATCTTACTACTAACACAGCAGCATTATTAACAATATCTGCATAGCTCTTGGAAGTATTCCAGAGAATTGATGTGACTCAGTGAGAAGCACAGGGAGTACTAGGAGAAGGGAAGAGGATGAAAGAAAACACTGCCTCAAGAATTAAAATGCGCTTGCAGGGCAGGAATTACAGTAACGGGAAACCCTAGTTGAAAACTTCCTTGCCTGAATATGCAACTGTGAGGTCTACATCTTTAAATCACAGAATCACAGAATGGCAGGGGTTGGAAGGAACCTTCAGAAAAATTGTGGCGGTTTGTTTCAACCAAAAAGAGCACCTCCTACCTGTGTGAACTTTTATATGCTGGTAGAGCGAGTTCCTCTGTGCAAATGTTCTGAAGCAAACTTCACATTTGAATGGTTTGGATCCAGTATGGATTCTGTTATGGTGCTTCAAGTACTCCTTAGAGGCAAAGCTCTTCCCGCACGTTTCACACATAAAAGGCCTTTCCCCTACAGCAAGAGTGAAAAGGAGAATTAAACCAACATAGTGTTTGAGAATGCTATTAAACATCACACGCAAAACCGGAATGCTATTAGATACAAATGAAACACGTGCCAGCCTCACAAAAGGATCTGAACAGGCCAAGTGACAGCAGTCATCTCTGCACAAGGCACAGAGCTTTCCTGCGAGAAATCTGCACAAAATCCTCCAAGCGCAAGGGCAACCACGCCTATCCAACAGTACACCAACAGCTTCACATCGCACATGAAAAGCCCAGGGAGATCTGCAGCTAGCATTCTTCTCAGCATCTTTGGAGTGTTCTGGCTTACTCTCACCACAAACACAATGCTGCATGCCTCTGATGAAAGGCTTCCACCTGTAAGCAGCCAATTTTAGTTATGTGCCTCTTGAAAAAACATTCTTGGAATTATATTTCATTGTAATTTAATGTTTTCTGCTATCCACATTTAGTTACAGCTTACCAGCAGAAGGCAGACCGTTTTAAGCCAGGTCAATTAAGAGAGGCAAAAGTACCACACACAACTCACAGGTGGTACAAAGGGTCAATTCAAAACACCACTTTATACCATAAAAGATACCTGAGAGAAGGGGACGTGCTTTTAAAAAGATTTCTTTGCAGATCAGGATAAGCCAAGCCAGCTGTTTTATATTCCTTGGGCTAACTGTTCCAGACTTACAGAGAAATCATTCTTCTCTTAAGAATTTAACTAGACATTTTATTGATGACAGATCTTAGGATATTGAAGACTATCCAAAGCAGCTCCAGTCCACACTTCAGATATTGGATCCCAGCCAGATGGGAACTCTTTTTTTTCTCTTTCATCAGCTCCTTTTACTCTTTCCACTGTCTGCCTATCCACCTACAGGAACCTTTCTCAGTAAAACTGTATCTAGAGATGAGAATATCTGATTTTATATACAAAGCAATAACAAAAAAGCATGTTCTGAATAAAAGGAAGATCTCCTGGTTTCACAGCAGGCCTCCTCCTATACATAGTGTGTTGCAAAAGAAAGCCTTACCTGTGTGACATCGTTTGTGATATATAAGCATGTGATTCTGAGTGAACCTGGCACCACATTCATCACAGACAAAAGGTTTTTCACCAGTATGGATTCTGAAATGAGAAAGAAACATTAAAGCACCGAGGTACGCCTCTTTCCTTTACAGCACAATGCAAGTCAGCTTCACTTTGCGGCTGCTCTGTGACTGTATGCCTGCACAAGACTTAGTGTCTTTTAAAAACACCTTCAGCTGGGCCAAATTCTGCATTATGGTTTCTGCAGTGCTGCTTCTATTGATTGATCATGCCTGCGCTGCATGATAAAGGCCCAGATCCAGAAATTTCTTTAGGGTAAAACAAAAATTTTAAAGTTAAAAACGGAGTAAAGTTTAGAAAACTTGTATCCAGATAGACAGACTGAAAGAGAAATGTAACCATCCTGGGATCTGAAGTAAAGCAGGTATACTTTATATTGCTGACACTATCAATAAAATACTCCACACAGACTATGAGTGACACGTTCCCTGGCACACTGCTCTTCCAGGGCCATCAAGTAGAGTCACTGACTACTCCGTAACGAGTGGCACCCATGAAACAGAATGAAAAGATGCCACTTTTATACAGTCAGTTTTCTTGATGTCACCTCAAGCCTTCAGCGTGATCTCCTGGGGAAGGCTGTGTGTACATGAAGGGCAATGTACAGAATTGTTGCCTGTACCAGTATTCCAGTTTCCTCTAGCTTAAATTTTCAGCCCATGCACACATCAGGGCTCTTTTAAATAGTGCTACAGGAACACAATCAACACAGGCCAGTTTTCTTGGCAATACACCAACAGGAGAAGCACAGCTGTAAAAATATATATAAAAAAGATGAGAAATTCTCACCACAGACTGTCACAATACACAAGTTAGGACAGCATTGAGTTTCCAGCATTCAACAAGCTTACTGAATAGTCATAGTGATACAAAATGGAGAAGAAACTCCACTTATGCCAAAAAATAATTTTTAAACAGCACAAAGCAAGTACTTGTGGTTAGGAAAGGACACATGATAAAAAAGAGATGCTGTACAGCTGCATCAGCAATAACATCACAGCAGCACTCCAGCAGAAGTTCGCTTCCCAATGCGCTTTTTACCACTGGGAATAAACCCACTGACTTCAAATGGGGCAGTAAAAGACAGCAGTGGTTAATGAACCCTTCTGCCTTGCAGGAAATGCCACCTAGGAATACACTGACACTACTGCATTCTCTTTTTGGATCTGAGTACTAGTTCTTCAGGATATTTCTTTTATACCTCCCTCTCCACGCTCACTTGCTGGCTATAATCTGAACTTTGGTTGCAGATGACTGCTTCTTAGACTGATAAAAGCAGGCTAAAGCCCTTACTAGCTAGTATTTTTACCTTGATAAAAACGACTCTCGTGTGAACTTTCAAGACCACGCGTCTGCACCTCCACCTTTGAGTCTCACCACAATCTAAGTGCTACAACTGATTTCATCAGCTCTGCGTGGGTGCCTTCCGTGCTTCACTCACCTCCAGCGATGTGTCAGCCTGCTTCTAGTCACGTATCAGTTGTTTTCTATGCTTAGCACCCAAATCTGGTGTTCTTCTATTTAATACATGGCCAACGTATTAAACTGAAATTATTCTAATAATTATTCTAGTAATTACTCTAATCTTTTTAGAATATTTCCATACTTATTGCATAACATTATTCTATTGACTATAAAGCGGCATCAAATTAGCCCCAATCCTACAAATAATTCAGCATGGGAGTTGCTTTTCTCATGCGAAATGTCCCATTGACTCTTATTGGGTCTACTCCCATGAGAAAAGCTAACTGAGCGCTTCAGCAGCAGCAGGCTTTGGCCCATGCACCTGTACTTTGGCTTAAAGAAAATTATAGCAACTCCCTTAACCTGAAAAGCAGGAAAAACCCCAAAAAGCTATCAAAAAAGGAAATAGGGACACTTTCCAGTCAGCCACGTTTTACATCCCCACTTCACTTGAAGGCTCAAGGTGTGTTCCAGGCGATTCTGCATCTCCCCCCAGAATCTAACAAGGCCACTTAAGTCTGTTCATACCTCATGTGTGTTTTAAGTGCAGAAGGCTGAGAAAATTTAGCCTCACACTCTGTGCACCCATAAGGCTTGTCGCCTGTATGCGTCCTTTCATGGAGCCTCAAGGCAGTTTTGGAGCTCAACCCCTTTCCACACTGTTGGCACTGATGACGCTCCCCACCACCCTCATGAACCTGGAGAATGTGCCTCTTGACGTCCTTCTTCCTCTTGAACTTCTTACCGCAGAGCTCACAAGGGAAGTGGCGCTCGCTGCTGTGGACATGGCGCTGATGGCTTTTTAGGTTGCACCGGTTGGCAAAGGTCTGACTGCAGGTTTCACATCGATAAACAATTTCGGCTGCAATGCCATGGCTGTGCTTTATGTGCTTGAGAAAACTTTTCTCATACAGGAATTCCTTCTCGCATGTGCTGCATTTGAAGTTACTGCCTCGTTTCTTTTTATCCTCTTCGGATTTTTTCAGGTTTTCTTCTGATTCAAAGTTGCCATCGCATTCTTCGCTTTCAGGTTTGATGTCATTCTCTGCTTGCTCCTCCTCCCTCTCCATAACACACATATCCTGGTCTTGAGGATAGCTGTTTTCTTCAACAGCAACCTCTTCATTCTTCTGCTGCTCTCTCAGCCGCCTCGTGTATTTCTTCTTTGGGATTTCCACAAATACTTTCCTTCCAGCCAGTCTCCCACTTGCCCTTCTGATTTTGGTATAAGGAGGCTTCATCATTTCCTTCTTTTTGTCCGTTTTCTCTTTTGGTTTGGTAGCCGGCATCTCAGGAGACACCCTATTGCTGGGCCTGTCTGCTGGGGAATCTGGAGGATCCAGAGGACAGTCTGCCTGGTCAGCCTCTGCCACAGCAGCTGCATTGGACTCAAGCAAAACGCTTGGCTGGGTAGAGCTCTCTTCCTCAGAGTTCTGGGATTCAGAGAAGTTTTGCAACTCCAACAGCACTGATTCCAGCATCTGCTTCTTTAACTGAAAGCAGGTTTCCGAGAGGTCCAAGCACTTCAGCTTTTCGGCTATTTCTAGCATGCGCTGCACTCTGTCTTCTTCCACTTCTACCTTAGCAGTGTAGACAAACTCAAGAAATGACGCAAAATCAGCAACCTGGACCTCATTCAAGAACACATTGGTCCTTGGGCCATCCATGCCCTTCTCATTAAGGAAAACCTCCTTGAAAAATTTGCTTGTTGCTGCCAATACAGCCTTGTGAGCAACAAACTCTGCCCTAACACCTTGATACTCCACACTGACAGTCACGTCGCAGAGGTGGCCCAGGAGACGCAGCTGATGCATTTCATTCAGAAGGTTGATGGGAGAGGACTTGGATTCCAGTAAAACTGCATTACTTTCCATCTTTCTTCTCACTGCAAAAAGCTGTTAACAACACAGCACGTTAATTATTTGCATGGAAGCTAACAGAACTCAAAGATTTCAGCAGCCAAAAGTCAAATCCAGAATTTCTACAGTGCTTCACTTCAGATTTAAGCATTAAGGTGCTTGAGCTTAAGTGATCAGACTTTCAAAGGAGCATTGTGAAAAGTCGGGCTAGAAGTGCAGATTTCTGAAAGTGTCACCCTAAGGGGCCATATCTAAAACCATGCTGCCAGTCACACACAGAGATTTCTCTTAAGTTAATTTAAGTCTCAACTGTAATCTTACCTGAAACACTACAGATTATTAGAATCTGTAATAGGAACAAAGCAAACAGAGAAAGATCAAAAGAAATGTTCTCATTAAGGCATGTGGAATTAAGAAATTATTCTCCCTCCTAATCAGGCAATATGAGAAAGGTAAGATTAAGTAAAAGTTAACTGCAATACTAAATAAACACTTCCTTAAACAGGCTTTTGAGATAAGACTTTTAAACAAGACTCGGATAAATTCCAAATGCTTAATTGACCAAAGTATAGGAGACTGCATAATCATATTCTTAAACTGTAAACCTAAGAAATCATAAGACTTCCTCAAAGGGTCTTCTTTTGTAAAAAATTCATCACTCAAAATGGACTTACAGCCTCTAAAATTTGAATGCCCATTTGCAGCCTTACAAATGGCTTCACCGTTTCCACTACCGATTAGGTTATGTTGTGTTTCCCAGCAATGTTTTAAGCTGCTCCAAGGTTCTCAAAAGAAATGATTTAAAAAAAAAAAAAAAAAAAAATGTTTGATCCCAGAACAAACACCATTTCTGTGAACTTTGAAGATGCTCTGAGCAACACCCTCCCTTGCAATCTATTGAGTTTTACTGTCTTCCAAGCCACTATGTATGTACGTATTTTGAATCTGAAGAATTTATTTCCACAATAAAAGCTAGCTAAGGTTTGTTTTCCTCTGGACATGCTCAGGTACCGTAGATTTGCAGCCTTTTATACACAGGACATCAGAAATCTTGCTCAAAAAGATAAATCAAAAAAATAGCATACAAATGGAACAAAATTTTTATTAATGTAACAGTAAGGAAGCCATATTAAGCATGAGAGACATGAGAATAATATTCATAGCATCAAAACATGATACTCTTTCTCCTCACATAGAGATATAAACTCAAATTTTAGTCCACACTCATTTCAACAAACCAAAAGTTAGACTCACATCCCAATAAAATTTTCTGTTAAAACAGTTTTGGTAAAATATTTTTAAGAAACTGCAAAATGGAAAACTACAAAATACACAGATTCATGGAGGCTATTAGTAGCCGTGTAAAATCAATGCTTCATGGACTTGATACTATACCAGGTAAAAAGCCACAGGGAGCCCCTACCCTAAGGAGTTTACAAATAAGGCAGATGAGACCGGAGGGAAGTACAATTGTTTCCCCAACCTCACGCAATAAGCAAGTGGGACAACAGGGAACACAATCAACCACGGGCACCCAAACATCTACCTTAAATTCTACAGAAAAAGATTATCCTCAAATCCAAACACTTACTATTTCCTAATCCTTGCATCTTCAGCTCAGTAAACTTTTAATATTAAGATTTAAATAGTTCCATTAACATTATTCTACTAAATACCTGAAAAAAACACTGTTACCAAGTTACGCTTACCACAACTAAAATGAAAGGCCCAGTAAGGGCACAAAGAATCGCCTGTGCCAGCTCAGAGCTCAACAAGCTTCTCAAAACACTGTCCACTTTTATAAGCAAACCCCACTGCTACACTTCAGTTTTGACAGAAATTTTATATGAATGAGAATAACATGATTTGACTCCTGACTGAAAGGCCAACTCATAAATAAGCATAAAAGATGATGTTTAAACTTAGCTTCCTTTTCTCCATTGTCACTCTCTGACTTTTTCTTCATGACACACTGGCACTCCAAGTATCTGAGGACGAGTTAAGCAAAGACTCACTGAATGCTTTATCTGAAGTAATCAATGATATAAAAATGCGACCTTTTTCTCCCAATGTCATTATTTTTTTAAGTATGTACGTTATTTCACAACTATCCACCTATTTTCCATTTGAGAACACAGCAAAGCTGTGGTCACATGTAGACAACAGCAATCCCCAGCAGGAAACAAGAACCCAAACCACAAACTTCTCCCAGCGGGGTGAATGAGCTCATAACCGTACTCAGCTGCTCATTTCAGGAGCTGACCACAGATGCGTGTGTTAACAGACACATTGTGCCAATTCCTTTTTTCTTAAGGCTGCAAAACATAAACCTCCTGTTCTTCCCACCACAGTATTTGCAGAATCAAAAGCCACTGTGAAAACGTATCACTCACTCTCATCACTAGCCTTCTGCTGATTTGGAATTTGTTCAGAGGAAGAGCAGCAATCCTACATGTACGGTAAAATGTGGTGTGTTGTGAAGGCTTTTCATTGTGAAGGCAAGTACACTGAGCTGCTGAGTGCTGGGTTGCACAGCATCTTCAACACAAGTATGATATATTCATCTTAATAAAGACAAGGCCTGAAAAGTCTGCAAACTGAACCTGCCCACTAGGACTAGCCTGTAGAACTGAAGTTCAAATAAAAACAATTCTTGCATACCGTCAGACATTGTACACCATGAATGCATCCCCTTCCAGAGGCGGAACTAGCTGAAAGAGATAAAAAGCGCCAGCTAAATTTAACAGATTGTGAACCCACCAGCTTGTCTGTTCTTCTGCACCAACAATTACACATGGCCTAATAAGAGACATTACCGCTAGAGCACCAACCTGCCTCATTTAGGACTGAAGCTACGATAATGGCACCGCAACCACAGGCACAGTCCGCAGGGCCGAAGCAGAAGTTAAACCTGTGAACCAAAAGACAGCACACCGCAGCCGACACCCAGCCCGAGTTTGACATGACAGGCGAGAGCACCCCAGCAAGACCCGGCGGCGCCTGTAAGAGCACAGGGGCACCCAGGGATGCGCGCTGGCCCCGGACCAGGCCAGGACACTCCTGCGAGGAAGGAGGATGGGGCACCGCCGCACGAGCAAGGCCAGTCACCCTCCTCCTCCTCAATCCTCAACAGGCTTCTTCCTCGGCCTCCCCTGCTCGCCACAGCGGCCCGAATACGAAGGGCCTGGGGACGGGCTGCAGCCCACACGCACACCTCCCCCCGGCCGAGGCCGCCGGGGGACAGAGGCACCACGGCGGTTCCGCCTGGGAGAAAGGGCCGCCGCCGCCCCCGCACTCACCGCGCAGCCCCGCCGGCGGAGCGGGCCGGGCCGGGCCCTGTCGCGCCGCTCCTCACCCCACGGCCTCCGGGCGGCGGCCGGAAGCGCTGTCGCGCCTAGCCCCGCCCCCCGCCCTGACAACGGCCGGTGGCAGTGAACGGCGCAAGCGCGGCCGCAGCGCGCAGGAAGTGACGCCAGACGAAGCGACCGGTGTTGCTACGCAACGCGGCGCAGCGGATCCATCCGGCCCCGCCAGGGAACCATCCGCGTTCTTATTCTTACCAAGTTACCAACTTATCTGCGGTCAGATCTACGCAAATAGATCAGTTACGGAATGCGTGGCCGCTTACGTGATCAGCGCATCTTTATTACAAAAAAAAAAAAAAAAAAGAAAAAAAAAAAAAGAAAAAAAAGTAATTGACAGCGACAGCGGGGCGCCCGCGTCTGCGTCCGCACCAGGCCGGCGTGACCTCACGATGCTTTCCACACGGGAGACAACTGTGCCTACTACAACACCGTTTCGTGGCGATAACTGACGTTATAAGTATAAAAGGGAGCGATCGGTGTCTTCCGCGTTGCTAACGCTAGATGGCGCATCTTCCACTTTTTTAAGAATAACGCTTTCTGGTTTGTAAAGTTTACCTTGGTCAACCGACCAAATTTCCGGCGCAGGGTCTTCACCCATACAAGCTTCCGAGAATGTTTCTATTTTGGACCAATTGTGGTCTTTTTTGGTTGTAAGATCTATTAAGAAACTTCTCCAGTGAGCATTCCGGTCATGAATCTAGAAAAAAGGGGGAAAACAATTAGATCTGAATTTTTTCTAACGATTTTATTAACTGAAGATTTAATCCAGTGCAAAATTAAATAGTATTAGGGTTAACTCTGTGATACTGGGCTCAAATGCAAAAGCTGAACTCTGAAACAGAAGAACAAGTCTGTTTTGCCAATTCTGCACTGATTTTCCGGCTCCGTTGTCAGGGAACACTTCCAAAAGAAGCTAGAGTTTTAATACGCAGGCAAACGTTAACTTAATTTGCAATTAGAAAAAATTGCTTCAAGGACCCAAAGGTCTCTGAAAACAGCTGAACTCAGCAATACATTTTTCAGCATATCGCAACGCTGGAAACACGTGAAGTCATATTCATCTGCTACACGAAGACATTATAAACCATCACGTTATGGCCTCTGTGTAAGGCGCTTGAAAGACTGTAGAGACTGTGGTAATACAAAATGTGGTACCACCCCCTTTTTTTTTTTTTTTTTTCCAAAAAAAGGATTCAATCAGTAATAAGCATTTTAAACAACCAGTCCTTCCTCATACATTTTTATAAGATGAGATTTTCATTTTGAAGGGAACACGAGTACTTGGGAGATGACTGGCTGGACAGCCAGTAGTGGGAGCTGCTGTGCTGCTGGAGGAAAATTGTGCACACTTCAGGAACGTATTTTCAAAAAGTGCGTACAGATGGCAGATCGAATCCCCAGCCCTAATATGCATCACCAATGAGCACCCTTTTAAGGGAAAAAACTTCTCTCAGCAGCTAAACGTCACCCCCAGTTTGCCTGCCACAAAGACACCTGAGGGGCAGCGTACCAGCACGTGTCTGCGCAAGGTGGACATGTCCGTGAAGGTTCTCTCGCAGGCTCTGCACTTGTACGGCTTTTCCCCGGTGTGAATGCGCTGGTGGCGCCGCAGAGCGCCCTGTTGAGTGAACGTTTTCCCACACTGCTCACAGAAGTACGGTCGGGTCTCTAAAACACAAAAAAGAATACAGGAAGCAGAGAGTTAGAAGGCAGGTTCTTTTGGCTTTAATTTCATCAGACAGAAAGCATAAAGAATTTTTAAAAGATCAATATTGACAAAGTGGTGTATGTAGGAATTATGTGCTCGAGGCCCTGGTTTTTAAGGTTATGTGGTAAATGTTTCTTGGCTGCAAAGGGAAGCCTAAGAAGAGCTCTCTGATCTCGCAAGGGCAACAGCAGCAACAGCAACAAGTGGCAACAGCAGCCACTCTCTGCTCCGACATCCTTCAGCACAAAAGTCCTCAGTCTTGTGGGCAAGCGTCATCAGAAACGACAAAAGACAATATCATGCTGTGTTTAACAAGCCAGGATCAGTATAAGCCCCGTTTCTCCTCATCACCTAATTCAAGGAGCTTATAAAAGTGGTTCTGGAATAAAATGTCAACGTCTGAACTGCAAAGCAGTTCATATCCAAGCTTCCAGTGTTATTTTCCCAGCCCAGATGAGTTTGCTTTGTTACCTGCATGGACGTTACTGTGCTGGGCTAGCGAGGCTCTCAGTCCAAATGTCTTCCCACAAACCTCGCACTTGTAGGGCTTGGCACCCATGTGGCATCGTTTATGGCATTTTAAGTATTCATTGGTGGCAAAATGTTTTCCACACACATCACATTTAAAAAGGCGCTCTCCTGAGTAAAGAGGAAAAGACATTCTGAATTCTTTCAGCAGAATTTTGTACTTCAAAGTTGGTTTTCAGATGTCTTTCTATCCCTATTAGTTCCTTTCTGGTACTTGAAGTCTCTTCTGCAAGTTACAAAAACAAGTGTGCATCTTCTTCAAATCCCAATTAGCAATTTCCAGCAGTATAAAGGGAAGAACCAGATGGAAGGAATGGAAGTATTTAATGCCTACCTGTGTGGGTCCTTTTGTGGCCAGTGAGTTTGCCTTTATCAGCAAAGCAAGCCCCACAGTCCTCACAAATATACGGCTTTTCCCCTGTATGGGATCTAAATGGAGCAAACCACAAATAAGTATTAATAAATTAACTCCTGTAGTGCATTCTTAAAAATACTGTACTTGAAATTACATTCTGCACACTACAGGCAGCATGCTTCATTTTTTGAATGAAGTGGAAAAAAGTACGTTCTGCTCAGTCAGGAAATAGAGCGTTTGCCAGTCTAGGTGCTACGCTACAGCACTAAAATTCCCATTTAAGGTTTACCTTTTCCTCTCTCTCAGGCCCTAAAAAATCCACCTTTCTTTCACAAGTTATAGGTCATGGTACCAGCACCGGAAGCGAGAAAGCAGGAAAGAGGACAAACTGCTCCTGTGCTAGAGACTGAAAGTGCATCCAGACTGTCCCCAGCACAACGCCAGCCGCAGATCTCTTGGGAAATGCTGGCCACATTCTTGACTTCCATAATCCCTCCATCTCATGTCCTCTGGCCTGCAAACTTTAACTGCAGGATATTCCCATTTTTAAGACAAAAGGCACTAAGGAAAGTCAGGCAAGCAGTGTTTCTGAACATGATTTTGAATTATCTCAAATCAGAGAAAGTCTGAGCCTAACGTTTGGTCTTAACACTGTGATGACTTCCCTTATTCCAACGCAAATAGTATGATGTGCAAAAACATGGATAACTTTGAGTTGCCAGGCAAAATGCTATGCATATGAGACAGTCAGTTACCCAACACAAACCCCATGAGTCAATGTTTTGTTGCAGTCATACTGCATCTTTTACAGGCAGTGCAGCTCTGCTGCATTTCAGCTGACACAGATTATCTTGACACGTCAGACGTTTTGCTCGTCCTGAATCGGTATACCTCACCGTATTTTAAATCACTGTAAGAACATTTAGGAGACAGAAGAAAGCTACTGTCCCCATTTTATGGGTCCAGAATCTCTAGTAATGGGATTTCTCACACCTCATTTAGCTCGCCAGCAGTTACACTCCCCTTATAAGCTATCTGCTAGGTTCCCTGTTAGGAGAAAGATGGGAAATTTCATAGGATGATTCACCCTCTCTTGGGAGAGGACACGTTTAACACAGACACCACCAGAGAGCAATTCATCCAGACTAGCTCCGCTGACTAGAGGGAGCCCAGATGAAAAGTACAGCTTTTGTATCGCGTACAAGAAATGAAATCCCACACTAAATGACTTGCTCAGAGTCATAAAGAGCGAGCAGGGCTCAACATCTGGGTCTCTGAGGTCCTTGACTAATTCTTCAGCTTGTGCTACTTTTCATCAGAGAAGGCCATCATCTTAGTTTGAACACTGCCTCAAATGACTGGCTTTTGCTCAGAAGTTCAGATAACGCATGTTTCAAAATCCCGACCAAAACTGATGCAACAACCAGATGCAGACAAAGCCTTTACGTAAAAGAATTAATCACAGATACTACAGAACAAATTATAACCCAGTGTTCCTGTTATAAGGACATGCAAGGAGAATGACTCAGAACTGGGAAGTCAGAAGAAGAAAAAGAAGTGCTGAACTACGCTGGGCATGCAGGGAGTGGTAATGGGAGAAGCAGTACTGTAGGCTGACCTGGTATGGATCTTAAGTTGTGATGGCTGAGCAAATTTTGAATGACAAATGCCACATTCGTAAGGTTTTTCTCCTGTATGTGTCCGCATATGAAACACTAATGCAGTTCGGGAGCTGAGGATCTTCCCACAGACAGAGCAGAGAGGGCGTTTGACTCTGCCTTCGTGCTTCCGCATATAATGTGTCCTCACATCTCTCTTTCTTTTAAAAGTAGCATTGCAAAGGGTGCAGGCAAACTGCCTTTCTTCAGTGTGGACACATGCTCGGTGCTCCTTCCAGCTGTTGTAACTAGCAAACGATTTGCTGCAGATGTCACACTGATAGGCTTTCCCGGGCAGGCACTGATGGATATCTCTGCAGTGATCCACATATTTTTTCCGGGAGACAAACTGCTCATTACACTTGTCGCACGTTATTACATAGGCAGATTTCTTATTCAACCCACTTTTATTTACCTTCTTTATTTTAAACTCTTCATCTGATTCACGTTCTTCAACATCCTTCTCATTAGAGTATTCATCATCCTCATCATCCTCCTCAGTACAGACCTCCTCATTATCTCTGCTGTCTTCAACTTCTGAATACCCTGCTTCATAATCTACCTCTTCCTCGCCCTTCACACTCGTTTCACCTTCATCTTCATTCCCTTCTTCACTCATTTTTTCACTTCTTGCTTCAGCTTCCGTGTACTTCTGCTTCTGTTCTTCCTCATTGCTACAGTCCGCTGCTGTAGCAGAAGAACCCCCGGGTTCTTCCTCACAATTTGTGGTCTCTTCATGCCTCACACACTTTCGTCGTTCAGCCTCCGATGTACCATCCCACATCTCTCTGTCAGGATCTTTATCACAGCTTGTTGTGTTTAGTCCATGTGCAGGTGGAACTACCATCCAATAGACAGGCATAAGTTTCCTCTCTTGCCCAGACTCATGGATTTTTCTGTTAAAACAAACAAACAACAAAGCACAACTTCAATAGGCTTAATTGTTTCAATTCAGACATGTTTGCCTCAGAGGAAGAGTCATTTCCTTCTAATTCTTCTTCACACAAATTAACAGCATGTTTGGAGAGCTGGGAACAGGGGAAATTTTATGTAGTTGGACCAGTTAATTAAAGAAAATTAAAAGGTCTCAGTTCATCAAGGATGGTGCCTCTCAGGTATACATAGTCATCATCTATTCATCTTAAGGACATTGTAGGGAGGTTGGTGCTGGTCTCTTCTCACAGGTAATTAGTGATAGAACAAGCGGGAATGGGTTCAAGCTGCAGCAGGGTAGGTTTAGGCTGACATTAGGAAAAAATTCTTCACAGAAAGAGTAGTTAGACACTGGAATAGGCTGCCCAGGGAGGTGGTGGAGTCACCATCCCTGAATGTGTTTAAGACTCATTTAGATGTGGTGTTAAGGGATATGGTGTAAGGGAGAACTTTGTAGAGAGGAGCTGACGGTTGGACTCGATGATCCCAAGGGTCTTTTCCAACCTAAAGGATTCTATGATTCTAACTACTAACAGGATGGACTGTAAATTTTCCTCCAAGGCCATGGTGGACAGGGTAAGAAATTATGGAGTTAAACCAAGGGAAATATAGATTAAGTGCCTATATGGAAAAGCAAAACAGATTCCCTTCTAAGCCAACAATTGCAGCAGTTAACTCATCACTACTCAGTGCGTGGAACAAGCTATGTCACTGCACTCGTGACACATGTGGAATGTTTTTTCTGCTACTGGACTGAACTATAAACAAATTTTGACATTTTTTCCAAGGTAAGCAGGGATGCAGTAGAAAACCACCTATCTATGTACTGCACAGGCAGGGTATGGACATGTTTGACAGGTACAGTGGCTTTTGCAGTTCTGCAAACTACTGTGCAATTTAAACACCTTGTTTTCAGTCAGGCAGCGCCTAATAAGCCTGTGAAGCTCACGCTACCCAGCAAAATAGCATGCAGGATATTTGGCCCATAAAAACCATACTAAAGAGCACCACGATGCCCTGATGTTTACGAAATGGGCATTTTCCTGTGCATTTTAAACAGATGCCAATTCCTTTCAGGCTCCTATTAAAAATCCCAAATCCGAGGCTTCCAAAATCACCTAACAGATCCGGCTGCACAAGTCCTCTTTGATTCAATGGGAAACGTTCACCTAAATTCCCGGTCTGGGAGACCTCAATCCAGTAATCCAGACTGAGAGCTTGATGAGGTCAACGGAAAAAATCTGTGCTGATTTCAACACACTCCTGATCAGACCCAAGGAATTCTGGAATTAAAGCAGAGAGGACTTCATGAACACCTTTAACCTGGTGCCCAGAGAGAAAACACATTTTCCCGTGCACGCATGGACACACACAGAGAATGCTATACCTTACATGGGTATTGTAAGCAGACCTCTGAGCAAAGCTGGCGGGGCAGTGTTCACATTTATAAGGTTTCTCCCCCGTGTGCGTTCGTATGTGGACTGTCAGGCCGCACTTGGAACTGATGACCTTGTCACAGTACGGGCACGCCTGGTGATACCGCTTCTTCTCATGCACCCTGCGGATATGGTCGTTTCTGTCCTTCTGGCGCTTAAACTTCTTGTCGCAAAACATGCAGGAGAAGCCCTGCTCATCACTATGAATGGCAAGGCGATGCTGCCGGAGGTTCTGGTGAGTGGAGAAGAGCTGCTCACACTTATTACAGCTGTACTTGACAGCCAGACTAATGTCATGCTTGAGCTCCATGTGCGACTGGTACTGCTCAGTAAAACAGAATGATTCATTGCACTTCTCGCACACAATCCGTGTCAAGGCTTTTGCCACATGCCGCGGTGATTTCCTACGTTCCGTTTTACTGTCAAATTTGGAAATTAAACTGTTTTCACCTTCCCACTGCTCAGGCAGAGTGTTCCTAATTACTACAGAGTCTTCCTTTGACTCAGCCTGACTTAGAAGAGAATGACTATTCCCGTTTTGCAGACTGACGACATCCATGCTGAGTCTGCTGCTGGTATCTATCTTGTTGTATTTTGGTAGCTTTGCTGTCCTTGATTTTTGTTCTGGAAAAGCAGAATCCTCTTGCTGCAGGCTTGCTGGTTGGCCTTCAGTGAGTTCATAGCCAGCCAGCAACTTTTTATGTTTTTGCCTATCCCAAAGTTTCCTCTGCATGGGTATTGCCACAACTTGGGAAGAGTTACTCACTTTGCGGTTCTCTTCTTGCTGCATGCAAGTCCACTGTGGCCCACCATTTTCACACAGCTGACCTTTCAGATGGAGGCTCAAATCTAAACCTTTTCTGCCCTCTGCTTTCACTTCTTCACAAATGTCAAGCAAATCCTTGCATTCAAGTCTTTCAGCTATTTCTTTCATCCGTTGCAGTTTTTCCGCTTCAATCTCCACTTCTGCAGTGTAAACAAACTCCAGGAAGGAGTTGAACTCTTCGGTGTAAATGTCTTGCAGAGTCACTGTGCAATTCTTGGTGTCCAGCATCTCATCATGCAGGAAGAGCCCCTTGAAATAATTGCTAGAAGCTGCCAAGACAGCTTTGTGAACCAGAAACTCCTCCTGAATTCCGAGATGTTGTGTGTGAACTGTCACATCACAGAGGTGACCAAACTGGTACAGAGAATGCAGTGCCCTCAGGAGGTTAGGAGCAGCAACCTTGGATTTCATTAGAATTTTCTTTTTCTCCATCCTGCCAGAAAAACAGACAAATATTTGAATGCTTGCACTCCCTCTTCCGTGAGATATCTTTTCATTCATATACAACATCAATCACACAAAAAGCTCAGTGGAGATCCATGTCCTAATTCGTAATTTACAAACATGGCAAAAACCTCAAGGTTACTTCTGTCAGTGCAAACGCATTTGGTTTACTGCAGTCACAGATTTAGATTTACACTCCAGGATAACCCTTCAGAGTGAATATTCTGTAGCACAGATGGTAACAGTAATGAAATACGATTAATGTGATTAGCCCAGCTTAATAATAAAACATTCTTCATAGAAGCACTTTTCAACAGTAAAGGTCACAACAATTTATAGTCGAGACAAGCAACTTTCCCCACTCTTGTACAAAGGGGGAACTGAAGCATAGCAAGTCACTTCCGATCGCGTCCAGGCTGGTGTTGAAACAGAGCCTATGTCTTCAGAGTCACACCAAGTTCCACTCACTGCGCCAGGCAGCTCCTTGTGCCAAAGAAGGGGAATAAATCTTTGGATCTTGTTCGATTTTGTTTCTGGGGGTTTTTTTTGTTTGTTTTTTTTTTTTCTCCATCCACATAAACAATCAGACCTAGGGGTTAATAATGATAGTTAGTAAGGTTCTGATGTATTTGGACACTTAAATAACACACAGGAACAAACTACATATCTAGAAATAGCTACAAATTCTTTGAGGAGGTAATAGTGTTTTATTTGAAAAATATTTCAAAAACGCTCCTTCTCAATCAACAAACAGAGGGTCAGATTTTTTTTGCATTTTGACATTTTCAGAAAGAAAAATTTGCATTTTCCCACCAGCTCTAGAGACAGACAGTAGCTATTATTACAGTAAATCCCATGCCTGAGAACTCTGTGGCTTTCCTGTCTCAACCTGCATATGACACCTATACTGCTGGAACAGGAACATCTACCCTTGCTGATAAAGCACAACAATGCTGCCAACTTTTCTGAGGCCTTTAGATGCTCTGATCTGATCCTCTAAAATGATATTCCCAATCTAGCATAGTTTTAAAATGTCTGTTATTTAGCACATGCTTACAACAGCTTTGTAACCAAGGGAAGAACATTAGGCCAAAATAAACAGACGAACCAGCTTGTTATTGCTTAAAGGCTGCGTTTAAACTTGGCTTGCTACGCTTTCCTTTCACAGTAATAATGGTTGGCAGAAAATGACACCAAACTGTACTTTCACTTCTCATCTAAATTATGTTTGACATTATATTAAATACCTTCCTGGCAGATATAAACTGTCTGATTAAGAGAAACGTGTCTTCAACATAAAGTACTCGGAAGTCGAATACAATACATAGCCTAGAGTGAATAGGTTTGAATAGCAAGCTCAAGAGATAGCTTTGAGAACACTTCCTATTACAAGCTACCGCAGCAAGCACCACAGAGGATAGTCATCTTCTAGTCCGCAAGGCACAAGTCATCCAATACTTGTGACACCCCAAATAATCTGTTAAAAACTGCATTTCAAGATTTAAACTGATTTTTCTAATGACCCCATTAAGTGCCACTGGCATGTTTACAGCTACATTTGTAGGAAATGGAGAAGATTTCCACTAGATATAAAATATCTGTAAATTTGAGTTATGGAGAACCTCAAATATTGGTACTTAATTGTGGGTTTGATGCTGAGTACTTGATGAGCTCCTGCAAGAAGTCCCACTCCAATCAATGAGACTGCTTGGGATCTCAGCCTTCTCACCTAGCTGGTGCAGAACCTCCTCACTACTAGCAAGTTCAAAGATGTTTACTCAGAGGAAACAAAACAAAAATATTCCTACAGGAAAAATACTTAGGAAAGGTAACTAGAAGAAAAAGACCTAACACGTCTTGAAACAACCCATAGAAGCCAGAAATTGTGGAGGGGATGTGCAAAATAGCATTGTCCAAATTCTATCAGAAAAGGACTGCTCATACCCAGACTCCTACAAACGTTCAATAATTATCAGTCTCTGTCTTACAAATTCTGGACAGCAGGCATCTTTAAAACACTCCCAACTCAACATCTGCCAACTATTCCGTACCAATGACCACCAGCTACATGGAGACACAACCCTAACAGCTCCTACAGTGCACGTGAAGGCTGACTTAAACATGGATCCAGAGGTTAATACCAAATTCAGTCCACAAATTCACAAAAGCTTCCACTTAATCTGTTCCCTGGCTTGCCCTTCTTAATGTTTTCCAACAGGATATCCTGCTTCATTTCTGTGCAGAACTGACCACAGGGTTACAAAGCTCACCGATCAGTGGCGCTTAAAGAAATCAATGAGCAGAGCTTGTCCTAATTTCCTCCTGCTCCTTTTTAAGATCCCCATCTGCGATAAATTCTCAATACGTGTTCCCATGTGAGCTCTACTAATACTAGTATCTGATACTACGCCAAATAGAGAGATACGTTCCAACATCATCTCTGTAGTTCAGCTCGTTGTAGATTAAATCAGCCCAGAAATGGTTTACTGCAATGTCTTTACAATGAAAAATGCCACAAATTAATCAATTCTCACAACTACCTTTTTTCAGAAAAAAAACCCGAGACTGTACTTTTTGTTATCATTTAGAGAAGGAACAGATCTTTAGTTTTCTAAAGTGGTGTTGAACACAAAATGTTTTCATGTTGTAGAGTTTCATGAAGTTGAGAGTAGAACACAATGCTTCAGGGGTATAAAACAGTAAGTAAGATTATTATTTCCCCCCCCCCCAAAAAAGTTAAGGTGATAGAAGATTTCCAAGTATTTTGCTTTCGTTTTGGGGGGAAGGAAGTAGCTTCTTATACCTAATAGATTGGTAAAGTTATTTTCTCCTTACTTTTTGCACTTCATTAACACTTAACAACAAGAGAAGATTCTTGAGGAATTCCCATCCAGAGCAATGGGAATGCAGATGACAAATGTTGCAGTAAATCATCCAGTTGTTGAATCAAAGAGAATGAAATATTTTGTTCTAATTGCAGGTTCATGTTGGCTTGAAATAAACACCAGTAATCAAATAGGAAAAATAATGGTAACATCATTAACAGGTTTAATTCTATCCCTCCACTTATGAAGAGAAGGCGACCCGGTCTTCGTAATTCTAACTTTTGCTCTCAACTGCATCCATAAATCAAGCATTCCTAGAGCTGCACCCCATCTCTTTCACTCTAGCCAGCCCAAAGCCCAAAAGGATCAGTATTTCTCTCTCCTGCTCTACTGCAAACACACCACGCTAACCCGGCAGAACAAGTTCCTGGGTGGGACGCAGGACAGTCACAAATGTTGAAAAAGTGCAATGCAGCAGGAGGAATGCGCTCTGCCTCTCCACAACCCCTCTGCTATTTTCTCACACCCTCAGAAACCCTCTCTGAGCTCCTGAGGTGGCAAGGTTCGCACCCCACTGCGAGAAAGATACCACTGATCACTGTGGGTCATCATGAACCCGTTACCACCTACGAAACCAGCCCGCAAAAGGGAGCTGGTTAACAGCCCTAATAAACGTAACTGCTGTACCCTGAAGCTACTTCTGAAAGCAACAACCTGCTAGCTTCCAACACACTGACTGCAGTGGGAAGATTTCCATGAAAACAACGTTTTTTTCCACATGTTGCATTTTACAGGTTGGTTTGTAACTTCTTTCAGCTTTTTGCCTGATAATAAGGGAATAAATACTTTAAAGAATTTGTATGTATACAAGATTTACAGAAAATGCAATTAATCTAACAGAACCACTGCAAAAGCCAAAACATACTTCAATTCACTTACAGTTCCTAATAAGGCCACTGGAATAAGTACAGCTGTTTTCAAAAATAAAGCCTAACAGTGGCTTCCAATCTCTAGGAAAGGATTTATATTTGCTATAGCGCTCTTTTTTATAACGTGACAACCTAGTCAATGGCAGCTACCTAATTCAAGATGATTAGCACAGTAAACGAAGACATTTGTAGGAAGGACAGTAAATATTTCTAAAACATCATTTGTTCTTAGGCCTTCACTGTTCACATCTACTTTGCAATTTCTGTGGGCCAGAGCCTTAACTGGTGAGGTCTTTTGAAGCAGACAGGGAAGTACACCTATTTATACACCCAACTACCTAGGGGAGAAAAACCCAATAGGTCAAAGAAATTGAATTGTGTACCTCTCAAAAACTCTGTTATTTCACATAAACGTGCCCTGCTTTTCACAAAGTATAGAAAGATCTTGGATTGCTTGATTTGCCCCAAATCTTTTCAATTAGATCTTAAATTTCTCCTCAGAAAAACTGAGGAGGAAACTATTCCTTAACTTATTTTCCCAGGAAGGGTTCCCTTAAACTCTCAATAGCTGCATGTACATGTGCAACACAGGGTCCTGACAATGACCAAAGCAAGAACCCTTGAAACATCAATGGTGTTGGGGGGCGGGGGGAAGGAGACCTGGTATGTTCTTACTTGATCATTTTCAATCTCTGCAAAAACTGCCGAAGCATCTCTCTGAAGCACTGGTATGGCCTAAGAGCACGTAATTAAATGTAATTAATCGCTCCTCTTGATGCCTGGGCTACCACTTGGCAAAATAAGGCCAACATGGGTAGATCCTAACAGCAGTGCAACACCCCAGATCCTGACCGATTAAATGAACTGCTCAAGAGATCAGATTAAACAACCAGAGCTGCAGTACAAAAGGCTGAATATGTAAGAGTACACAAACTGCGCCAAGCAAAGGGCAGTAAGACTTACCGCCACAGATGCACAAGGCCTAGCTTCAGTCCTCAAATGAGCCACACCTGACACTTTTTCAGATTTTTTTTCATTTTTTTTTCCCTGTAACATTTGCCCGTCTTGTGATGATAAAATACATTAATGGTAATGAGATTAAGTTAACATAGATGAAAAAGTGCATTGCAAGGGCATAAATAACAGCTGGAGTTACTCAACTGCACATCTCCTGCCACAGTTTGTGGTCTGTTTGTGCACTGCTACATAAAGTTGAGGAATTCTCATCCAGAGCATCCCAATTTATCCTCCAGCACACTGCTGGACAAATCCTCCACGAGTCATCTAAAGTTGCTGGGTTCTTTATTTTTAAACATACAGAACTTTGATTTCTGCCTCGCTAAAAAACCAAGCACATTGCTTTTTGAGACACAACTGGAAATGATCTTCACATGAGAAAATCAAGGCTAACCCCACTTTCCAGCACTGACACTCGCAGCCCTATCTAACAGATGTCATTCCTCACACCACTGAAAAAACACAGCTGCAATCATCTCCTGGTTTTTACCACTTACTTCGTGCAGCCAACAGATTTCTGCACGCTTAACAGCCTGCAGCGCGCACAGCCCCCCCCCAAGCCCTGCAAGGAAATCAGAAACCAAAAACATTTCTCCCTGTGCTCCCGGGTGAGGCCTCGTCGCCGCCATGTCGAGGCCCGGCCTGCGCCCCGAGGGCGGTGGTCGCCCTCCCGCCGGGCAGGGCGGTGCTGGCGGCAGCGGGGACGGTGCTTCCCGGGGGGTACTGCCCCGCCGCCCCCTCAGGGCCGCCGCCCGGCCTTACCCTGCCTCGCTCCCGCCTCAGCCGCGCCCGCCGCGCTCCTCCCGCCCGGGCGAAACCACCGCTCTCCCCTCTTCCCCCGCTTCAGCGGAATGGTACGGCGCGGGGAAGGCCCTCCCGGCAGCGCCCTGCTGCCCGAAAACAACATGGCCGCCTCGGCTTCGCCCCATCGGCCGCTTGTCGTTTTGCAGCCATCTTGAGTGAGGGAGGCGGCGGGCCGGGAGCGGGCAGCCATCTTGGGCGCGGGCAGCGAGTTCCCGCGCTCCGTGAGGGGAGGCGCTGCTGGGCGCGGTCTCCTGGCGAAGCCCTCAAAATCCCTCAAAATTGCAGGCGGAGAGGGCCGGTTTTACCCCGTAACTCGAGGATTCACTTTTAATTATTTTCCCTCAAGAGACTACAGCAACTCCCCTGTTGGTCAGGGTGGTGCCAGGCCTTGCTTTTGCCTATATACATAGACCAGCCCATAGACTTATTTTGAGGAGGGTACCCACCGTAGGCAGAAGAAAATCACGGATCTCTGTACAAGTTTTTTTGGTTTTGTTTTTTTTTTTTCCTGTTTGTTTCTGTGGGAAGGTGAGCCAGCCTGGCTCCAGTCTCAGAGCAGATGAGGTTTCAGGGCCCCAGACCTGAAGACATTCACGCTGGCTGCCAGGGCTCCGTTCGCTCAGGTGTAGTACAGTACCAGCTGTGTACGTCTCCAGGCCAGACTACAGCATAATTAACAATTTCTGTGGAGACTTCATTTTTCCAATTATCCATCCCCATCTTCATTAGGAAGAGCTGAGTGAAATAAATCCATGAATTTTCGTACCTTGTGCTTAGCAGTTTCCACAAAACTGGGAAAAAAAAATCCAATCGAGTCAAAACAACTTGTTTTCACATGTGCAGAGCGTGGTGTTTCAGTGTTTAATCAGGTTAAATTGCTCCTGTTGCCAATGGCTGTCTATGGTGGGTTTGTTCCTCAGGCACATTAAATGTCTTTTATCTTACAGCCTGGTTTGCTCTACCAGCTACATCAGCTCTTCACTATCTCCCAGCATCTCCCATCCCATACAAATTGATGGGTTATTTCCAGTGTTAAGAGAAAGGTTATAGGAACTAACTTAAGAGTTGGCACTTTGGCAGGGTAAATCTGGGCTTAGGAGAAGCACAGACGGGGTCTCACATCTCCCAGAACCGCTGTTCCTGGAGGACAAGCTGCTGTTTCTCACCAGTGACCCCGTATTGCTGTCATTTATCACATCAAATGATTTTAAACAGCCGACAGATGGGAGAATAACTCTGTAGGCTGCCAAGTACTTAAGCACACAAATCTTGTTTCCAAGACAAATGACAGATAAATTCTTCCTTGGAAGCATTTTTTACTTAAGTGCAGGTTTTAATCTTCAAATTTTAACGGCTTGTAAAAATGTTGGATGATGATTGTAATTCCTTGAGGTATGTAGAATAAATTCCCCCATTAAAATAAACAGGAAGAGGCAGACATCACTGCAAGTTATTACGCTATTTACCTTTCTTTTCTATACTTCTGTCACACAGATTTGAAACTGGATCCTGTAATTATCAGGCTGCTGGCTACCAGATATTAGAAAATGTTCGTACAGTTTTGTGGAAACAAGACTACTGTAGGAAGGACAGAAACAAAATATTTAGAATAAAAATAACTAGTGCAAATTCAACTTGCTTAGACTCATACAGGCGGAGAGGCAAATCTATCCTGACAGATAGCTCCCACTGAGGAGTGCGTGCTTCCACCATGAATTTGGTTTTCAACCCTGATTATTTTGTTTGTATTCGGGGAATGTTTCTATTGTCAAGACACAGCTCTAGGAGTGGAGAGTATGAGCAGCAATATGAGTGATCCACGCTAAAATGTCAGGATAATATTCCTGTATCTTAGCACAAGGGAATGGTGTTTGCTTTTACTTTATCGGAAACCTGGTCTGCTCAACAGTTCTCACCCAGAGGAGTTGGGAGAGAAGATGAAGTGCAGGCTCCTGTCCAATTTAGTCTTGCTTTCATAAGGATTGAGTGAATTGCTGCAGAAGTTGGCAGCGCTGTTGCGCTGGGTTGAATCGGCGTGTCAATCTTTGCGGAGCTGCCCAGGAGGGATTCTCCCAGTGCTCCTTCTGCATGCCAGCAACTGGATTTCACACTACCCTCTGCCACCAGCCTCATTTCTCAGGCCATCGGAGATGAACTCGATTCTCCAAACGTCCTGGGTGCTCAGGTGCACTTCAGGGGTGAATGCTACCCTGTGGCTTCCTAGAGCAGAAGATCGAATGAACCCTGTCTCCCTCATCCCTGATGAGTGTCCTGATTGCTGGGGAGAGGGAGGAAATGGTGTCTTATTCACTCTCTCTGAATCATTAATTCTTTTCTGCACAGTTGCAACAGGAGGGATGAAACGGTTGGGACGTGGCAGAGAGGTGTCTGAATCCCCTCGGGCTGAGGAAGATGCTGAACCTGGGTGCCCCGTGTGTGGGGCAAGTGCTCCAGGCGCATGGCTGTTGTAATAAAACAGGATGCAACAACCCGTTTTGCCCTTTAAGCCAAAAACCAGCAAAGTCCAGAAAAGAACTGCAGCCTGGGAACCCAAATTTTATCTCAGAACTTCCTTTGCCTGGGAGTGAAGGCTTTGGGCTTTGATCATGGTGAGTAAGACCAGGAGAAGGGGAGAAGCTGGAGAGCATTTCTGCCAGCCAGGTCACTCTATTGCAAATACAAGTTCTGCTCCTGTGTCACTGAACCATCAGAAATTTGCAGACACTTGCCCGAGGTCAGCCGGGATATTTGCAGCGAAGCAAAGAATGGAAATGTAGTCCCCACATCCCAGGCAGATTGCTGGCCTGGCTCTTCCCCTCTGGAGCACTGGGTGTAGCTCCCCATACCAGCATCACCTGGTCAACATTAAGACATTTGCGATTTTGGCTCTTCCTGGTCACGTTGCAGATGAATGAGGTTGGTGTACATTTTTAGAGGCCCTAAACCCTCCCCTGGCAATGCAAGATGAAACCTCATCACTCCTCTCCCCTGGATGACCATCCTTTCCTTGTGGCTCCGCCAGAGGATGCTGCAGACTTTGGAAAGAGCAGCCCGGACTGCAGCCCTGATCATCCTTTCCAGGATCCAGAGATTACAACCAGTCGCCCGCTGACATAACCTGGTCCTTCTTGCGTGCAAGATGAAACAACTTTAATGCGCCTGCAAAATCAGAGAAAATAACCCTGCAGCTTTGCTCGGGATCACCACCGCGTACTGCTGGCCATTCCCCACCAGCTTGTGGGCTTGGTCCCACCAGCAGCACAGCAGCACTCCAGTGCACTGGTAGCGTTCCAGCTTTGCAGGCAGGCAGGGAATGCCAGTCTAGGGAGAGGGGATGGAGCAGATCTGTGAAAAGTGTCCTTACGGGACAGCCTTGTGGCAGGAGCGCAGTCTGTCCTGGGCTGCCCCGTTGCCAGGGGGAGGGAAAAAGATGGGTTAAATAGTTGAGGAGCCTGGAGTGAAAATATTCTGGGAAGAACAGAAAAAGGCCAATTTAAATAGTTTCCCTTGGTGGACAAATTCATCCCCCATGCTGTTTAACTGACTGTTACATCAGGAGGAATCTGACCACATGTCTGCAGAGCCTTTGAGGAGGAGAGGGCTTCAAAATGTGTTTTTCCCAAGTTTGGAGCTGATGAAACTGAAGCTCTCCTGAACAGGAGCCAGGCCACCGCTCAGCAAACCTTAGTGTTGTCCCCAAAACAGAGACAGAGCTTTCAGCATAGTCTAAAAATGCAAATTCCAGACAAAATCCTAATGAAAAACAAACAGCAGGCTCTTGGTCTATATGTCAGTCGGTGGTGTGCACTGGTTAGCCTCTAATGCTATTCTGCATGATACATTTTGGCATATCATGTTGCTACAAATCAAACATACCATATATACTCCCCCTTATGCTGCTTATATATTAAGTCTCAAGAAGCAGGAGTTATATATATTCTGGCAAAAAATTCCGAGATCTTGGTGTCACTTGAAAAAAATATGAATTTATAAAAGTTCTTATGCATTTTTTTTTTTTCTTGAAAAGGAGATACTATGATACTAAAGAGAAGCAAAAATTAATTCTCTGCAAGGTGCAGTTTGTTTCCCTGGAGAGAAATTGGGTAGTGGAGCAAATCAAAAGGAAACGGTGGCTTCGTCATCTCCAGATTATTTCAAGTGCCCTTCCAGAGGGAAAGCCTTAGATAGCCACAACTGCGTTCAGTAACTGGATAACATTGTATGGTTGGTGGTAAATCAGACTAGATGGACTAACAGCCCCCTCCTGTCTTTAAAAATCTATGAATGTATAAATTATGTACCTTGTGCAAGATCTATGATGTTCTCCAAGCCTATGCTAGGTAAGTCAGTTCAGCTGGGTCATTAAAATCATGATGCATTCCTACCTGAGGCTTGGCTCCACCATGAGAACTTGGGACTTCACAAAGCCTTAACGTCTGCCTTTGTCTGGTACCAAGATGATAAATAATTATTCGCTAAGTCATCACTTGGAAAACACAGTAGTGTTTGTCACTTTTCTGATATAGGTGGTTAAGTGTATGTTCATGCTATGGGGCTTACTTCAACCAATGCAAAAAATAATTTGGGGTGCTGCTGCATAGGAAGAAAAAAAGCCTGCCAAATGATCCCTGCTTTGTGCAGGGGTTGTGAAGAGAGGTCTGGTGTGCTGGAGTGTTGGAAAAAGCTCTTTTCACCACTTCTTGTTCCCTTGTGTTACTGAACCAACAGTTTTGATATTAACTTCATGTTACCGATGTGGGGACACATCCAAAGCCCTCCAGTGACTTTTATAAGTCACTGGAAGGGCTCTCACCAAGGCCAAGGGCTCTGGGCAAGACCCTTATTTGAGAGCATCTCTCAGAAATGAACTTGGAGCCAGGTCAGTATCACCTGGTTGGCATTAGGGCATTTGTGATTTTGGCTCTTGCCTGTGAATTACTTATCCAGAGCAGCACTTTTCCCATCTAATTTTTCTATGTATCTCATTCCAGCTTTTAGGCATTTGTGATAGGATATATTCCCACAGTTTCGGGAGCGACTGCTTTTGAGTTAATTTCCTACGATCCTGACACCATCATCTTGACAAGTGGCCTGTTAGGTTGATGGAAAACCAAATGTAAGAGGTGCATCAGCGGATGGTTTCCCTTCGTTACCAAATAAATCCCCCGCACAGCTCATTTGTTACGTGCCCTTGTTTATTATACATATTTAAGCTGTTGGCACATTGTAAACTTCTGTTTTTCCCTGTCCTTCCAGAGAAGCAAAATATTTTAACCCGCGCTAAACTATAGGCATCAAAACCAGCAATTGCCTTTGGAAGCATATGATTTTCTATCATGTCCCAGGAAATATTGAAGGTCTGGTGCAACTCTGGAGAGCTCTGACAAGCTTTCCCTCTGCATGCAAACTTTTTTATAACTCCGTAACTGTTCACATTTCCAGTCAAGCCCATAATCACATAGTTTACTAAGTCTGTGGGTTTATGAAAGTTTATAAAGATCTTGTTTCTCTGTCAAGAATCTAGAAAGCAGGTGGATGATGTTTAGTTTCTGGCTCGCAGACGCTGCTGATATCTGCAGGATGCTAGTGCTTTCTCCTCTTGGAAATAAACTGCCTCCTGTTTAGTTACAGGCACTTAAATATAAAAAAAGATATGCAATCAGCAGAGGGAAAAAAAAAACATATTTTTTCTCCTCTCCTACATAAGGCCAAATGGATTGCAGGGGATCACAGAGAATAAATTAATATTAGCACCTTGCTCCCAGCCAAAAGAAATAAAGAAAAAACCCAAAGTTATTCTTAATGGCAAGAAAATAGCAATTTCTTGCCAGATTTATGGTCCCAGCCTTTGCTAAAGTTATCATCCTTTATTTTGACCAAGATGTCTATTCAAATAGCTGCTGATTTGATGAAGGTGATGCCAGACAAACTCCACCTGATCCCAGCTGTCAACTGACAAGAATTTTAAAGAAAAGAAGTCAGTCCAAATACATTGGAGTATCGCTGACTTGCAACCACTAACTGTATTTTCCCTTGATCCCCAGAAAGCAGCATTGCCTTGCAAGACGCCAAACTTGCTGAAATCAGTGCAAAACCTCTCCCTGTGAAGCCCAGTCAAGCAGCAAAGCATCACTGGTGCTGGTAGGCTACATATCCCTGCTGTGCTCCAGCCTGTGTCCCTAAAAGCTTGGCTACTGGCTGGGGCCAGGCAATTGCGGGGCAAGCCAAGACTTATAAGTACCTTCCTGTGGTTCTTCTTCAACCAAGCTTTTTCTACTGTAAGGAAAAAACCCAACTGTGCCTCTTTCCTTGCGTCTGACCTTAATTCAGCATTGTAATGGTAGCATGGCCATTAATTTAGGCAAGAACTCACGTTCTCATACCCATCTGAGCCCTGGTGTGAGCCAGCCACCAATGCTTCATGTATGGTAGATGGGAACATATCCAAAAGAACAGACTCAACCCCAGGAAGGATCTGCTTCCTCCATATCTTAGAGAAGCCCCTTGGCTTTTAGACACCTGGATTAGCCTATGCTTTTTTGTTTTAATGTAAACATCTCCTGTCTTCGCAGTAATAATTTTTTTTCTGTAGTGATTATTTTCCTTAGTGATGGGACCTCATTGTGATCTGAGAATCCAAATTGTTTGGGAAAAAAAAAAAAGAGACTTCAGGTTTGCATCTGGTTGCTCTCTCTGGAGGGGTGGAACCGATGTCCTGGACCCAAGCGTCTTCAGGGAGCTATGATCTGTCTCTGAACTTTTTGCCACGGGTGTATTCGTACCTCCAGCAACTCTTGCTTGTTCCCTGCCTGTGATGAGAAAATGCCCTTTTTATCACCAGATTGGGTGTGGAGTCCTTGCCGGCCATGAGTAAACATGCAAAAGGCGGCTGCCTGGAGAAATAAACACCTGGGAAAATATTTTTGGAAACTTTGCAATTAGTCATTGTCTGTGTGTTCGTGAAGGTCATACGCCAGCTGCGCAACTTGGGTCACAGGGAGCATTCCTGGAGGCTGCATCTGTAGTCAATGGGTTTTATACATTAACATAGCCTTGGATTTCCAGCATGGATGCTGTTGGTAGCAGCATTGGGGAACAAAGAACAAGAAACATCTCAATTAAAGCTGATGGACTGACTCCATTGGTCAGAGCACATTTGCGTGAATTTACAGGCATGTGAACTGCCCAACTGTTGAATCCCCGTGAGAAGGTGAGGGTGGACTCGAAGGAACAGCTACCTGAAAATAGGCAAGTACATCTGCAGGGCATCTCGCAGTCTGAAAACAAAGTATGTGCTCGAGGACTTGCCAAGGCATGGCAGGTATGAGCTTTAGCTGCCAAATGCACCTGAAATGTCATCTGAGGGTTGCTCTGGGTTTCGAGCAGCTCCCTCCAAAGCAGGTGGCGACTCTTCTGTGGTGGGTGTCCAAAATGCTGGATGGGAAGCATTCATTACCACGGGGTGGACAATCCCTGGTCATAAGCACCAGGTCTTGCAGCACCACATTCTTCCTTTAGCCAGAAATCTGGGTTAAAGTCAACACAAGTAGCCATGTGTGGAGCTCTGCGATTTTATCCAAGAAACCTGATCGGTATTACTTTGAAAAACAAATAAACAAGCAAGCACACCGCAGATGGGGAAAGAAGTGAACACAGAGGAGACGCACGAGGAGAAGGAGATGCTATAGCAGAGAAAGAGAGGGAGGAATTGAGGGCAAGCCATTCCAGCCAATACACTGTAAGGAAAGCTGCCCTGTTAAAAACTTCAGCAGTGATCCACGTCTTCCCCTGGCCCTGGGAGCCCTGCTGCTGGCTACTGATCTCCAGACACTTTGTAATGGAAGTGATCTGAGAAAAATCTCCTTTTTTTATTGTGAGGGTAGTCAAATGCTGGAGTTTGCCTGCCCAGAGAAGCAGTGCAGTCTCCATCCTTAGAGATATTCAAAAACCATCCAGACATGGTCCTGGAAACCAGCTCTGGGTGACCCTGCTTGAGTAGGGGCTGGAGTTGGTTCAGGGAATATGCTCTATATTTATATACCATTATCACCTCTGCATTCACTGCCTCGGGAAAACTGCACCCAGCCACACGCTAGTAAGATGTAGCCCGAAAGCTCCAATTTTTATTGACGTGACATATCTTTGAATCAGATCTGTCATCTCACAGCTGCAACTGGAGATGAGAAGCATTTGGTGTCACACTTGGAGAATGCTCTTCCTGCTCGTAAACCTGCAGATAAATGCGTTCTCACATTGCTTCTTGCTTCAGAGAGACAATTTTGTGGCAAATTACAGCGGCACTGCAAAGGCGGCAACGGGAACTCTTGGCAACAAATTGCTGTTTCATGCAGTGGCTGCTCGTGAAGCACATCATGTTTACCAGCGCTGGATTGGGAATGAAGCCTGCCTTTTAAATATGTGACTCACATAGATAATGAATAGCGATACCTTTCTAGCCTCTGTTTTTGTTTTCAACAATTTATCAAATTACTTGTCGAGCTTAACTCCAGAAGTTTTGCAATTTGCAGTATCTCCTCTGATACTACACCAAGAGCTCTCACTACAGCACTGGCCATAATTATCTACCAGATATCAAACAGAAGAGAGACATGAAAACTTATTTAGACAACTTAAATAATATTGGCTTTATATTAATGCGTACGACGCATTTAGTCTACCTGCAATACTTCGCTAGTGTGAAAACCTTACTCAGGTTTCCTGGATGCAGAATCAGCCCAATTCAGTTTTTTCATCTACCTTCATCTTTTATTCCATCTTTGTACGCTCCTTTCAGCTGTCCTGCCTGGAGCAGGGCCATGCTGAGATCTGTCCTTGTCACCACTAACAGAAAATGCTGATGGAACATCGTGATCTTTGCACAGTCTCTCAGTTTCTGTGCAAGTGGAATGTTCAAGCTCATTAAAAACACAATTAATCCCCTTTTAACCATCAATATTTGTTCCCAGCACAGTCATTAAACACAGAAAAGGAGGAGGGAAGTTTCGTGCTGGAAGCTAACAAATTGGTTGTTTTTGGACTCCTCCCAGAGAGTTTTGCTTTTCCCCTAAGCCCTCCTTGCCCTCTCCAGTCCCCAAGGCTCCATGTTTCGATGGGAAATAATTAATTATTTCACTCAGAGAATAACAGCAAAAAGGAGTAAAGGAAATAAATGAGAATGTTGTTCTGCTTGATGAAAATGTGGGTCTAGCTCTCCTGGGAGGGTAGGAATAGGCAGATTTGGTCCCTTGCTGCAGCCGTGGTGGAGCTGCAGCGACATTTCTCTTCTGCGAGAGCTCTCAATGTAGATCGTACCATTTGCTTTTGCAGATAATTACGATAAAAACTGGAGCAATACAGAGATTACCATCTTTCCTGAATTGCAAGAAAATCTTAAAAAAACCCCCCACAAACAATTAGGGGAGGAGGCTTGGGCATGCTAAAAGTGGGAGATGGAGAGTTTAGTGACATGGATACAGACTGCTCCTTACTTTGGTTCCAGAAGAGGTCATGAGCATGATTAAATTGCTTGGTACAGGCACGGCCTGGGAATCTTCAGGCTCTGACGCTGCAAGTGGGAAGATGGCAACGGGCATTTCCATCAGCCTTTTGCGGGCAGAGTACCCCATTTGTAGCTCAGGGTTATGCCAGCTGCGGGGTTAAAAGAGCGGGTTGGCGAGGGGGCCTCTCGCTGTTTGGCTCTGAGCGCTGCTTTCCTTTTACCTCTTTTCCTGTTGTTTTTACAGTTCGTATCCTTGGCTATAGAACTGCTTATCTTCCAGGTCAGCAAACTGCACTTGCCTCGCGCCAGGGGCTTGCTCTGCGTTACCTCTGCTCGCCGTCCCATCCATGGGGCCGCACTGCCTGAGCACATGAATAATTAATAAAAAGGAGGACTGATCTGTCTAAGGAAAGTGACAATGGGTCAGCGAAATACAGCGTAGTCTGTGCAGGAGTTAATGGACAAACAGGCAGAATGACAGCTTGAACTGAAAACTGTTTTTTACATCTGTTTTGGTCAAGGTATGGCTTGCTTTGTAAATCGCCGAAGTCAAAATTAATCCGTGTCTAAGGCGAGGGGCTTTATTAACTCCAGCTGAAGGAAGAGGAGAAGGGTTGCAGAGTTTTTCACCAAGGTCACAATAATTTACTAGCTTTGTGCTTATTTCAAATAATGACATGGTACTAAATCTCAGGGACAGTTTTCATTGCTGTAAGCAGGACCAAGCGTAAGCTCGGCTTTGACCTGCTGCTCTCCACTGCAGAACAATGGCCACCTTGCTCTTCAAATATACAAAATAAATATACAGAAGTGTTTCCAGACAAATAACTGATTTTTAAAAGAATGTTTTCCTAACTACCATTAAAAAAAAAAAAAAAATTCCTAAATAGCAATAGGGCTAGTAAGAGGCCATACACCCTTTGGTATAGCGATGGTGACTTTTGTTCTGGCCATGAGCTCTTTGTTAAAAGCATCTGCTCTTACTTCAGGATATTTAATGGTTGCAGAGCACCAGAAATGCACAAATTCAAGAGCTGTAGAAATGCCAGAGTGGAGAAAGTAAAAATATTCCTTCAGGCAGAGTTTGAGTTTGCAATGTTTTACTTCACCTTAATTAAACTCCCAGAATATTGGGCACTGATGGGCTTTTGCATTCTTATGTCGTTATTCTTTAGCATTGCAGAGAAATAAGAAAACAACGTTGCTACAAACGTGTTCTTGCAGGAACTTTAGTGCAAGCCTAAACCTTTTGTACCTGGAGGAGAAATTGTGCTGTGTATGTGTGTGACAGCTTGGCTTTCTCTGGTTTCAAGTGCGGCTGAGCCCATCTGATGGAGGTCAGGATTTGTCCAAAGATGTGCCTTACTGAAGCAGTTGCCTAAACAAGGCAGCACCTGAGCATTCACAGGTGCTTTGGGAAAGCCTTAGGCTGAGCAGGAACTTCAGGCAGCTCGCATGTGCTGTACTTTGCAAAGGAGAGTCTAGCAGCGGGGATGCACACCAGCCCAGGCAGCTGGGCACGGCGCTGGAGAAGGCTTTGAGGGAGGCCGAGTTTACCGGGATAGGCACAGGCAAAACAAACTCTAGTGCCTAAAGGTATGGACGTGACCTCTCCTGCACTGAGCACCATCCTTCCACCTCCCTCACCCCAGATGAAGTGCACTTGTAGTGAAAAAGCAATTTCTCTGAGCACGAATATAAGCAAAGCAACCTTGTTTTGCGTGCGTAGACTTGCTGAGCAACTGGCAGCGGCACTGCTGGTGTGGCTTGCTTTCTTAATCCCACATATCAATACAAAAAGATGTAAATTCAGTCAGTCCCTAGATTGCGCTGGCTGGAGACTGTAAACAAACCGAGGGGAGACAATGTCAGACAAGGGTGCGAGCAACGCTGCAACGCGCAGGAGACGGCACTGCAGGCACAGAGTTTTGCAGGGAAAATGTTGAAATGCATACCACAACGGTTTTACGTGAATGCCTCCACGACAAGGACCTTTAGGCACAATTGGCTGGATGCTCCTGATGTGATTTGTAAGGGAAACCCAGTGAGAAGAGGGGCTGAGCCCAGGCAGGCTGGGAAGGAAGGACCACTGAGCAATTGCAGAAATCGTGGCCACGACTAGGCAGCTCCCCGTCCTGTACCTAACATCTATTGCTTTACTAGTCTGCTTCGCTTAATTGGAAAATGAACCATTACACCCTGCGTGGCTGGAGCGGTCTGGGGTATTGTTATGGCTGACCCCCTTCACCTCCCACCTTCAAGGAGGGGAATTCACTTTGCACTGAAAACACGCGGCCACACAGAACAGCAACACTTCCAAGTCATCACGCTGGCTTAAACACACCCCAGCCCTCCTGCAGTCACGGCTTGGAAACTCCTGCCTTTTCACTAGCTGAAAAAAACACAGTTAAATCACAGCAGTGAGCAATACTGGCTTGTATCGCGCTGAGGTTTCCGTTCTGGTTTTATTTTGAGAACGTGCATTGCACCTCAGGGCTGTGGTTTGCTTCATTTTCTCTATTATTGCTCTCAAAATAATAAAAATAAAACTCCCTGCCAGAAGCTCTGAAATAAAGCAAAGACCAGAGCTCTCATTCATCACCCTGGGCCAGGCCAATCCGTCTCCCCTTCTTCGGTCACCCCCGTTGCTCAGCCAAACACACGGTTTATATGAACTCTGCAGCAAACAGAACATGCTCAAGGATTATAAGGAGCTGCAGCCCCCCATGCCATACCACACCACGCAAACCAGCCCCACCAAACGCATGCACAACCTCGGCTTGGTATGATTTAATTTATTTCTAAGTGCCCTCGGAAATGGGGCAAATGCAGGAGCTTTTGGTTAAATACAACTAGGCATGTGTCACCTTTCTAATGCTCCTCTCCATCTACATGCTTGAGCCACATCAGCAATAAAGTGTTCTGACATTAACGGTAGGCTCTGCAAGCAGTTGTGTCACTTCATAAAAATGTGTTTTTAATTGCTGCACGGTCCTAGAGAGTGCTGTTATCTCATTGCTTGAAAGCTGTAAAAATTACATGAAGAATCTGTATAAATCAGTTTGAATTACCAGTTCCTGTAGAAGCTGGATAACACAATGAAACCGCTGGAGGGGGGAAAGATGTTTTATACTGGCTTGTAGAACAACGCAGGCCTAACAAAGGACATCTATTTACACGAAAACTTTCTTTTTTTGGAAAGGGATCACACTGGCAGAGAGACTGGGTCCCCACCAGTGTCTGAAAGGTGACAAAAAAAGGCAGGTGACATTCTGTGTGTCTATTTTTGCAGCTCAGAAATTGCCGTAGCACTCAGCTTCAGACAAAGGCATGGGGTCATGAGGATTTCCAGCGGCTGGAGACCCGGCCCCGTGTACCTGCCATCGCAGTGGCAGGTCGAGATGGAAATGGAGGCATGCCAGACACTACCATGGCCTGCACGAATGATGAACCTCTCCTGGAGCTGTGCTGCGCTTATTCCAGGAGGCTCTGCAAGTGCGTTAAGCAGCATGTTTTTATGTAGAGGAAGAAAATTTTCACCTATCACACTGAAATATAATGAAGATTAATTAGGTCATGCTTGCGAAGCACTCCTCAGAGCCAGGTGCCTACTTCTAGTGTAATTATATTTATTATGGATGTGCCAGAGCATCCCAACTGCTCTTACACGGAGAGCCTGATGACGGATTTACGAAGCACTGTTTATGCCAGCAGAGCATCCCAAAATTGCTCTTTCAGCCCATGGTGGTTTTGCAAGGAGAGCTGCTCCTGGGCATGCACCCCATCCCAAGCCATGGTGAGCACCAACACTGCACAGCCAAGGGGGACGAGCCTTTCTGAATCACGAGGGCAAGGAAGGAGAGGAAGCAACTTCAGTCATCTTCCCCCACCAGCAGCTGAGCTGCAAAAGCGCCGCAGCATGACAAGGGCTTTCCGCATCTCTGGAGCAATTACAAGCTGTCGCCACTTGCAGTAACACATTACACAGAGTCGTATCATTTCAAAGATGGATCCCAGATGACTTGTGTGCTACCAGAAGATAAGGGAGGTGACAGGAGTCCCACTGGACTGCTGCTCCGTTGTGAGGCTGTCTGCTCTCCACCCCCTGTGTGGCTGACTAATGCTGGTGACCCAAAGATGTTTCACTTGAAGATAAGCCAGTGAACACAAGGTTTCCAAACTCGCTGTTGCTATGGGGCAATTTTCAGCTCTGATGAAGGAGAGCGCCTTGGCTCAAGCCTTTGTGTGGTCTCACTAGGCTGCTGTGGGCTTCCCAGGAGAAGATGTGGGTTCCTGCAGGTGGAAGCCCAGCGGGAGCAAGCAATCCCCACCGCAGCCTCTCCTGATGGCGCAGGGAAGCACTGCAAGACACAGCTCCGCTGCTCTATGTGGTCAGAGCCTCTTTTCTGGTATTTTACCATTCCCGGACACTCTGCAGTGGATCTCTCAAGATCGCTACTGGTGGAAAGCAGAGGAAACAATTACAGCGCTTTGTTACAGAGGAGCCAGCAATTCTGCTTTCCCTTTCCAAAGCTCACTGCTGTTTAACCAGGGGCTCAGCTCCAAGGTCAGCGGTCTGCCTCCAGTATTGGGGGATGCCAGCGAGGAAGCAGCAGGGCGAGGGCGTTGTGTGAGACAGCCGGGGTGGGAGGAAGGGCAGGGTGTGCTGGCCATGTGTGCCAGCTTTCCTGCACCACCCCGGGCAGGTCCGGCTGCGTCCCCACTCCCGCACAGGATGCTTTCCTCATCAAAGGCTGTCCTGAACGTCCCGTGTTTCCTCTCTCTCCTCGGGAGACCTATGCAACCTGCCCCCCACCCCAGGCTTAGGCTGCAAGTGGAAGCACAACTTGCTGTGCTGACCCCACTCCCTGCTTTTCCAAGCACGTCAGTGGTAAATGAATGTGTCTCCTTGGCACTCATGACTAGCCAAAATCTCTGCTGCCACAGCTCCGCCGTCTCATGCAGCGTTTGTGAGCATGGGGATGGCGCTGGTTTGGCTGCAGTCGGGATACCAGAGAGCTGTGCAACTCGAGGTGGGACTGCTCGGGGTCACCCGAGCCAAGACCAGGCTGGGTTCACCAGCCAGACCCACCTTGCTTTGGGTGAGTGTCCCAAAATAAGATAGGTCTGTATTTTAAGCCCTACCTCTCAGATGCATGAAGACATGAGAAACCCATCCTTTTAAAAAAAAAAAAAGAAAAGAAAACAGGCTATGTCCTTAAAGTGTCAGAGAAAAATCTGACAGAGACCTAAATGTCTTAGCAAGGCTCAGAAGGAAGTGAAAGGCCAGAAGGGAGACCAAAAGGAAGTGAAAAAGATCCAAGACTGCTTTTTAAGTGAATCTCATGCGTTATTGCAGCTCAGCCAGAGACCTCCAAGGGCACAGCTTGCCACAGCATGTGGAAAGGCCGAGAAGATGAGTTCCTCCTCAGCATGTGCTTGTGGCACAGTGAAGTAGAGGAAAACCAGAGGCCATGGAAAGCCACCAGAAATGACTGTTCCCCCAGATTCTGTCTGTGTTCACAGCCCTGGAGGACTGACGGTATTTAGACTTTACCTGCTTACTGACAGCAATGATTATACATCAGCTTCCTTGTGGGATAAAATATTCTGCCTGCATCACCTGGTTCCTCGCTGGAAATTGTCAACATGGTGGCACACATCACCCAAACACGCACAGGGTAGAGGTGCTCTGGGAGCAGAGGCGCTGGACTTGGAGCACATCAGATGCTTTTCCTACTCTGTTAAGGACTTTATGGTCTTGGGCAAATCATTTAAAGTTCCCTCAACATCAGCCTTTAAGTTTTAAGTCTATCTTGCCTGGATGGACTCCTCAGCCCAGGGCAGAGGAGCAGACTGGCTGCCTCTGAACACAGCAGAAATTTCCTCGCCTTGTGCTGCCAGGAGACGGTGGCGGATGCACAATGTGACATTTAAAACTTCCCAAGGGAACCGCGCACTCATCGGCAGAGGTTATGGAAAAGTTTATGAGTGGTTCCGTGTGAGTGTGGCTCCACAAATAGCACTTTCCTCTCCAGAGCAAGAGGTTGGGAGTTCAAGACACACACCTAGAACCAAGATTTGAGCAAACAGCCATTTATAAGCCCAGAAATCTCACGTCAGTAAATGCCAACCATCAGGCTGCGCAAATGTTTCCTGCCTTTTTCCGGTACTCACCAGCCCGTGAGAGACCCGTCGGCAGCAGGACAAGGTGCACGAAGTCACGCCATACCCGTCACTGCGGGCTGAGCCGTGAGGATGAGGGTGGGAATTTTGTTCCTCTGGAAAATGTTAGTGCATGGGAAGGAACATCCCATCTTTGCTTCTGCACAGAACAAAGCAGTAACCTCACCCCTTTATTTAAAGGACAAGGTGCAGCACCTGCACCACAATGTCAAGCAGCTGGGTGTCTAACTTGGTGGCGGGGATGGAACACAGAAAGATGGCTTGGCAGGCTCTGCTCCACTCTTCTGAGCTTACGAAATGGGGCTGAAAAAGTCTCTTAGATTATTTTGCTGGGAAACGCAAACCAGAAAGATAAAACCAAGAGGCTGGAAGATCTCCACGTCTTGCTGCAAGCCTCCCTTGTGGCCTCGCACCTGCAGCACCCTTGGAAGGAGCCAAGTGACTGCTCGCCCCTGAAACACTCCTGGTGTGCCCTGGGGATGTGCTTTCCTCAGCTGGTGCATCCCACCCAAAGTGTCACGCTCAGCCAGGGCTGCTGTTTCAGCCCTGGCTGCTGGGGGGGGGGTGTCATGCAAGCAGGACCCCGCAGGGCCCCTCCCCAAGGACCCTTCCTCCCTCAAGCAGCAGCACAAACGTGCCGCTTCCAAAGACGGGCCTGGGAAATCCCTTTTCCTCTGTGCCTCGGGGCAGCAGTGTGCAGTCTGCCTATTTATTTTGGCAGGACTGTGCTAGCTGGAGTGGAGTTTCCACGTACGCTGGTAAAGCAGTTGGGCCCTCGCTGCAGCCCTACATGCGCTGCAGGCACATCCCATCCCCAGGCATTTGCAGGGCCACGTTTTTAGGGGAACCACGCCACTTGCCCCAAAAAACACAGTTGAGGTGCCAAGACACAAGTGCCTGGGGACTAACATGACGTCAGCACAAAATCTGCTCTCCCTCCAAACAGACTCCCCACCCAGAGCCCACCTGCTGTGTACAATGGTTTGTAAAAATAGAGAGAAATATTCTCTCAGACGGACTGCCGTGAGCTGGTGGGCAGTGCTCGGCCATAACTGATGTATCTGGCCATGCTGAGACATCCACCCTCTTGCCAGAGCAGCTCCGCTAGAAAGGAGATACTGTCCAGGGGGTTCCCAGCCATGACACACATGGACTCACGCACTACGAGTGCCGTGTTTAATCCCTTAGTAAGCTGAAAGTCAGCCAGGCTGGGATGACGAAGGCAGCACGCACACTGTGACAGAGCAAGGCAGTCACGCCGCCTCAAACACCCTCGTGGGGTGACCCATGTTCACTGATTTTCTGTAATCCTTTCAAGCTGTCCCAGATTTGAAACCTTTGCAAGAGCTGGAGTTTGTACGTTCACACCGTTTCCCTGAAGGAAAGAGGCTGCTCCCTCTAATCCCCTCCATGCTACTTGAAGACGGGAAAGCTTTTCCTGAAAAGCATCACTGGCCGCTCCGAGCCTGGCCTGCCGTCACGGCGCCTCTGCAAACCCACCTAGCAGGGTGAGCAGAAAGGGGGTGACCGACAGATCAGAAGCTGGTGCAGCTCCTCTGACATTCCTCCCAGAGATGATTGGGATACTTGAATACTGGAGCACATCCTCATTTCAAGATTTTTCCATCCCCTTTGCCAGTTTAAAGCTGTTTTCACAGATATCCAAAAATAATTTCATTTTTCTAGCATGATCTTGGGATCTTGTGTCAGCGAAAGGGATAGCAAGAGCCGTTGAGAGCAGCCCAAAATGGAGCAGACGCCTCCCGTTGCTTGCTGCCTGTAAGCCTCCCTGTGTTTCTGGGGAGCTGCTGCGGGCAGCATAGTCCCTCTTTTCCTTAGATTGGAGCTAACAAGGATAAGCAACAAGGAGAAAAAAAATACAGTTGGCTTTTTAATAAAGATTAATATTTAATTAAATAAATTAAATTTCACAATAAATAAAATATCTCTGTTAAGGCTAGAAGATCTTCATGCAGACATCAAGATGTTCCCCATTCCCCACCAAGGTATTAATATCCTGAGCACAATTTTGGGGGAGTTTTTCACCTCTCTAAAGGCAAGAGTGCGCACCAGGAAGGGGTGCATTTGCCTCTGGCCCCCTTGCAAGGATTTATCTGCAAATTCCCAGTGCAATGCACACCCTGCAGCCTGGTCTGTGGTGGTGTCTTCAGCCAGCAAGCCAAGAGAAGAAGCAGATGCCGACAGAGTTGGAGGTGGGGGAAAAGAGCATGAGGAGGTGCAGAAGAGTCCAGCCTGCAGCAAGGTACAGAAGAGGAGTCTTCCCATAAGACATGCAGCAAGAAGAGAAGGGGTGTCCCTCATCCTTGCTGCCAGCCCTCAGGGTCCAGGTTGTTCCTGGTTTGTGCCAAAGGCATGCTTTCCACTTGACATACACACGTTTGGCTTTAAACACCTAAGTCCCCCAAATGGTCATCCCCTGCACGCCATAAGGCACCCCACGCCAGTAACCCTCTGGTCACAGAGGTGCCCGCAGAGCCGCTCTCATTAACTCATCCTGATGGGTTTCCCACCTGGATGGTGGGGCTCCCCCAGGACAGCCTTGGAAGGGTCCGGACAGGGTGTCCCTTCCTCCCAGCTCATAATTTGGGCCTCCGCCTGCCTTTGTCTCTGAGCTTCTTTATGCAGAGCAGCTTTTATCAGAGCCTAACGTGGTGCAGCTCTATTTGTCATCTCATTAGCAAAACCAGATCTGCCCTGGTCGGGTTTGGGGCTGGAGGCAACTCGGCTGGAGGAGGTGGGAGCTCCTTGGGCAGGCAGGCAAACCACGGATGACCCCATCCGGCTGTGCTGATGTAAACCAAGAGCTCATTGCCATGGCAACAGAGCAAGGACCACAACATGTATTTTTCTGGTGTGATCTCAGCAGCTCCCGATTTCATACCAGAGAGCCTGTTCTCACGGGGCTGCGGGGGTTTGCTCTCTCCCCTTTGGCACCGAGAGCCACGGAGGTTGTTCCTGTGCTTCATGCACAGCCAGTTCAGCCACAGGGCACAAAGAGGGTTGCACAAGCCCTGAGTGTCCTAGATAAGTGAAGACTGTCACAGCCAGTCTGCAAGGAAGGGAGGGATAACTCAACCCAGCGCAAGTGCATGAACAGAGGGGAAAAAACCCCCACCTTTTGAGGATGCTTTCCACCTAGTCTCCATGGAAAATGCTCATGGGGTTAGGATCCAGCAGAGCCCTAAGTGAAGCAGTGGAGCTAGGAGGATGGAGAAGCAATGGCGCAGGGATGGCACGGCAGCAGCACAGCCTTCTGCTCTCTGAAACCCTGAGCTTGCAGGCTGGCCGCACAACCGAAGCTGCACACACCTCGCGCATGAGATTGCCATGAATGACTTGCGATTTGAATTTGGAAATAGCAAAGCTTCAGCCTTCCTTCCTTCCAAGTTTGTGGCTGTGATAAATGGGATGATTTACACAAAGAAAGAAGCCATATGCCCGAGCAGCAAAACAGGAGTTTGCTTCGTGCCAGCAACAAAAGGCTTGGGCAGAATTCAGGCTGTTGTGTCGCACTGGCTACCCCCAAATATGTGTTCAGTAAGCGGCTGCAGCTGGAACACCAATGGGGCCGATGTGCGCAGATTGATCACACATGAATAAAACACTCATTCCTCTTCTCCCCCTTACTGGAGCCGCGGCTGTTTCACCCCAAGACAGATCGTCCGGGGACGGGGCGGATTCTCCACCTTTACAGTATTTTAATCAAGACCAAATGCCTTTTTAAAGCTAGGTGAGAGTTCAAACACACATTATTCTCACTCAGTGCCAAAACTGCTGAGTGAAATTTATAGCCCAAGTTACACAGGGAGGTCAGTCCTGAATGCTACGAACTTCAAGACACACGTACAAGCAAGATCATATCCGAAATCTGCTCTGTAGCGCTAAGATGCATCGAGTGATTTGTGGCTTTTGTACATAAACCGGGGGGGATAAGCTGCAGGAATCCACTCTGTTGAGCCAAGATGGGAATTTGCTGAGGATAAATAAAGGAGTACTGTCTTACATTAAAAACCCTCTCTTTCTCAGAAGACACGCAGATCATATCATAAAGGGGTTATAATTCCAGCAGGCAAAAATCTATCATCACCTAGAAGGGAATTTGTGGTTTGGACAGGACTCTGGTACTGACTTTGCTACTTGAGTAAAGTGGGATGTCACCAGGAGCACTGTTACACCATCACACCATGGCTTTGCTGTTCCTGGTGCCATCCGTTAATAGTAAAAATTACAAATAAAGAAAGAAAGCTTGAGAAATAGGGCAGGGAAGAGCTCCAAGGGAAGAGGAGGAGGATGGCGCCAGTGCTGCAAATTCCTACAACCACGAGCTGAACCACAGAATGCTGCCTTTCCACCCCTGCCCTTTAAAGAGTCAAGTAGATGTTGCTGGGTTTACAATCTGCCAATACAAAAACGCAATTAAAAGAAAAGTCTTCTGTGGCTGATAGTGACTCACCCGCTACCGCCACAGCGGTTCAGAGGGGCAGAGAGGGTGAGCCGCCCCAGCTCCACGTCGGGTGCGGGCTCCGCTGCACCAGTGGAAAGGGGAGCACCGACTCGCGCCCACGCCTGGGTGCTGCAGTAACGCCAGTAATATCATAACTCTCATAGCATCTATTTGGGAAAGTGACTTTGCCCTCTGTTTCTTTGCAAGCTTTTTTCCTGAACTGGCTAATTTACAGCGCACGTGCGGTGTAACCTGCTTCCCCACCACAAACAGACCTCCCTAAGAATAATCCCTAAGAATAACTCTTCTAAAGAAGAGTTACTATTTCTGCTTGCTGTAAGGAACCCCCGGCGCTGGCTGTCCTATCAGTGTGTTGCAGTATTGATAGGCAGAGCTGCCTGACGAGGCTTTTCCAGCATTTCACGAGAATTTTCTGAAAACCACACCAAACCACCCAGAATGAGCTGTTTAACAGAGCAATGAATCAGCTGCACTGGGAGGAGTTAACGGGAAGCCCAGCCTCGGCACAGCACTTTTGCTTGGTCCCAAAGGGCAGCCTTAGGAGGGGGAAAAGAAGAATTTGAAGCTTTTTAATCCAGGAAGAGGGTATAAGGGTGGGGGTGACCCCTAGAACTCCTGTAGCCGAAGGTTACAGGAGACAGCCCTGATCTCAGTAGGGTCTCAGCAGCAAGAAAAAGGAGTGCCAGCTCATCGGGAAATTCCAAGAGGGCTTTGGGGATGGGCTAAGGTTTCAGGCTCAGGTTCACCGCGTTTTGCTGCAGCCGAGGGCACGCATTTTTCCTTAAATCCTTCTGCGTGTCCAGTCCCTCATTCCCCAATCCTTTCCTTCCTGCAAAAACAGGGGGGGAGGGAATATTTCCCCAGTGAGGTCAGTGGAAAGGCTACACTTGCCTCCAGCTGGGTTTGGATCAGGCCAGGGCCTGCAGGTGTCCGGGAGGGATGAGGCACGGCTGGGATTTTTCCTTTTGCACCCCCAAGGGCTTGTAGCAGTTTGCAAACACCCCCACGTCAGCCCAGCCACGTCCCATCCTCCCTGAGCCTGCACTCACACCCCTCTCTGCCCCCCAGATTATCCCTTGTTCCTCCCCACCTTTCTCCTCTCGCTGCTCCTTTTTGGATAACAATTGCAGGATCCAGATGCTTATCTGCGGGGCTCTTCCCACCGCCACCCGCCGTCCTTCACCGGAATCCATGTGGATGCGCAGAAAGCATCCACAGATAGCCCCTACAGATACCCTAGCTCCTGGGAAAGATAAAAAGCATGGGAAATACTGCAGGAGAGGGCATTCCTGAAACCGGTACAAGTTTTCTTATTCATGTCAATGAAATGATAAACATGAGAATTAGGTGAGGTTGGCCATTATTGAACCAGATGGCAATGAAATCCCATACCAGCTGCAGCACACGCAGCTTTGACCTGTTGATGAATGATTGAAATATGGGAAAACATTAAGCTTCAGAAAGGGGGAGCATCCTGCATCCACGTGGTGCTGTCAGCAGGATGCGGCCCCCAGAAGGTCTGGTTACGGCCCCGATCCCTGCAGCAGCCAATAGGCTTCCCCTTCCCAAAACCAAGATGGGACATATCTCTCTGTCCCGTGAATATCTGAGTCTTTCTGAGAAGATCAGCAAGCGATTTGGAAACAATAACGGCATCGTGGTGTCTCTGGAGATGGAGGCTGGAGCCCAATACGTCTTACTTGTCGCTGTTTACATTTTTCGCCTGGTGCCAGCGGTCTCAGGATATAGCTGCATCAAAGCCCCAAAATACCAGTGACCTCAGCCCCCGGCTCCGTTAATCAGCCGTCCCCGCGGTAAGCGAATCAAGCAGCGGATGCCTATAAGACACATGTTTATCATAGCGCAGGGGAGGAGCCTGCCTATGGGGACGCAAATAAATAGTGCTATAAAAGAGATAAAGTGCCTTTGTTTTAAAATCCTGAGTAAGCACTTTCTTCCCTGCTTTTGGCAGTTCAGCACAGGGGGTAAAAAAACAAACAACAACAACAACCACAACCAGAGCCGGGTCCAGAGTCAAGGGGAGGTTTTCCTGTAGCTGAGACGCACCCTAGAGCCCGGCGCTTCTCCCTCCCCAGTGCAGAGCAGCACCAGACAAGGGGCTATTCACTTTTTATTTACTTTATGTAATTTGAGGGGGGGTGGTGGTGGTGGTGGTGGTGGTGTTGCCAAATAGGCCATGTTTCAGCTCGGGCACCTAAACCCGGGCAGCCAGCACATTCCCTGGCACCAGCGCCCAGCTCCTGCCACATGGCGATAAGGAGGGAGGAACGCAGACACCGGACAAAGGGTACACGTCCTCCAGCCGTCCGGAGAATGGTCTGGGCGGGCTTTGCACAACCTTTTCAGCTCTTATCTTTATAGCCCACATTATGAACAATCGTCATGTCCCAATCTTTTATTTATGAAGTTCTTATCCCGGAGGTTAATAATTATAAACAAGGCCGCCTTCAAGCATCCATGTGTGGCGAGGCCAGCCTTGGGTGCACCATATACTTGCACGCTCGTGTAGGGTGCAGCCACATCTGAGCTCAGCAGGGATGTAAGATGCTGTGCTACGAGCATGAAGAGCAGTTCAATTCAAGCAAAAAAAGAAATCTACTCTTGCTTAATTTTGGTTTAATTATTATTATTTAAAAAAAAAAAAAGAGAGACTTGCAATACACATTGTTACAGCAACGGCCCTGCCCTGAGGGTGCCTGGGTGCCCGTGGGGTGGAGCCCCAGGGGTCCCGGCCCCAACCGCGCGTTGGGGGGATGCGGTGACCAGGGAGTCGGGACGGCTTGGGGCCAGCCCGGCGCCCAAGCGATGACTGCAGAAAACTGCTGATGTTTTCCTGTATTGCGGGGTCCCTCCCTGCAGGAAATAATGCATTGTACTGCCGAGTGCCTCACTTTCCTGCAAAACCCCGGCGGGGGCCAGCCCCCGCCTCTGCCCTCCACCGCTGACGCTGCACCACCAGCAGCACCGCACCAGAGGGGAAAAGAGATTTCACCCTGTCCACGCGGGGGGGAGCGAAAAAAAGGCAGCATGACCCTTGCTTTCCAACGCAGCGCTACCGAGGAAACCCTCGGAGGTGGCTTAAAGCAGAGCTTGGCAGCTCCGGTAAATTAAGTCAGGCTTAAGGCCAGGTACCTGATCCCCAAATGCTGTCAACCTGTGCTTCAATCTGAGGCACGCAGGATTTTTATTCATTTGCCTGTGTCTTGCTACAAGCGGTGCCCTTCTACTCATTTAGCCCTCGTGCGCTACGACAGTGAGGACCACAGCTAATTACTAATTGCTTTACCAGGCTAATTAATACCGTAGATGGGGTCATTACCCACCTGCAAGCCGCCATCAGATGGAGGCGGCTGCTGTCATTCGGATCTGTCCTGGCTGCACGTCTCTCCTCCCATCGCCTCCTGTGGGGCAAGGAGCTGGGGACAGGGAAGGTGCTCCCTGCACCACAGGTCCCTGGATATTAGTCTCATATGGAAATGCACTTGTAGAGCAAGTTAATTATGGACCTGATCCAAAGAGAGCAGAAGTTTCTGCCCCAGCCACGGTGACCTCTGGATGGGATCCATTCTGTTTCGCCGACTGCCACAGGAAGATTTTAGTGACATTTTTCTGTGCCACCTCCTGCATCTAAGAGGTCTTCCTTCTGCCAGAGCTGTGATGCTGTCCCTCTGAGCCTGATCCCCCTGGCTCGGGAGCAGATTTAAGCACACCCGCTCGCTAGCTCTCCAGCTCATCACTTCGTGCCGGCCCAGCCTGTTTCGGCAGCTCAAAGCACGCCGGGGTCAGGACCTGGGCTTTATTCACACACAAATCAACACCAATGCTGAGCAAAGGGCATCTTGTACCAGCATCTGCCCAGGAAGACCTGAGATCCCAGCAGCGCTTCAAATGGGGTGGGATTTTACTTCTGCCCGGAGTCAAAGCAAGAAAATAAAACCTTGCGTTTCCCTGATGATTTTAGAGGTTATTTTTTTTCTCCTCCCCAAAACATACAGATTTCCTAGCTGTCGGTTTGCCCCAGAGCAGAAGCTTGGCATGATGCGTTTCAGCTCCAGGGATGCCCTTTTTCTGAGCCCTCCATCAGTTTTGCAGATGAGGGGGGTGGTGGTGGTGATGGGGAGGCAGCCCAGCAGCGATTACTCCTCCATCCTATTTAAATGTAAGGAAGCACCTCAGGATCCCACCGCCAGCATCAGGAGCAGCACAATAATAAGACGGATGCGGAGGTCTGACCTTTCGGCAGACAGCGATGCCACACGGGGCTTGGCAGCTCCTGCCTTCCTGCCATTGAAATGCAGAGCAGCCCCGTTTCCGTGGGTAAATACAAGATGTAAGTGGTAAAAAGAGTTAAATGAAAAAGCACCAAAGGAAAGAAAACTTGGACCAACTTGAGCACATGGAAAATCAAAGCCATGTTGGAATCGTGCTATATATTCCACCAGGTCGCAGCAGCTCTCCCAAGCTGTACGCAGGGGTGCGACTCAAAGTGTTCATTTTCCATACAAAAAGGTATTTTTTGTCTCCCTCCTCCCCCCCTCAACCCATGTCATCATTGCTAAGGTAAACAGCTTGTAACAAGGCAAGGCTTTCGCTTCCCTCCTGTTTTACTTTTTTCTTTTTTTTTTTTTTTTAAAATCCATCTGCTCTAGTGCAAGCTATGAAAACCGCTGTCAAAACATACCTCCCAGGAGCTCAAGGAGAGCCCGCACAAGGTCATTGCACTGGCTTTAAAAAAATAATAAAAAAATGTGGGTGAAAGGCAAATCTTTTTCCCCCAGGAAGGAAACTCTCCAGGACTTCTGTGATTATGTCAGCTCTCAAAATGACGCGGGATGCACACTTAATGCTCTGATCCTGCAAAAGGGACCACGCAGTCCCTGCTAAGTCCCTCTCTCCTTAGCCGTCCCAGGCTCGATGAGCCTTGGTGGCCTCTGTGAAGCTCAGCCAGAAGAGGGCACGTCTGCCTCGGCTGCAGAACGGAGAGCCCAACACGCTCCAGATTTATGCCAAGAGCCTGTAAGGGGTACAGACACGCGCAGGTTTTGGTTAAAACCACTAAAGTGCAAAGTTTCCAGCCTGGCTGTTATTCCTAAAGAGTCAGCGGTGCCAGGAGATGCTCCCCCGGAGCCAGAAGGGAAGGGGCCAGCCCCTGCCCAGGGCAGGCTGGGGCTAGATTCACCCGCTTGTTCAGGAGCCACGTGAGTCACAGCCCAGCTTCTGCTCAAAGCTATGACTGAGAATCATGCTGATAGCATTTTGTAATCTTTTTTTAGCGCTTCAGGTTTTTTTTTTTTTTTTAACCTCTATTTCGTTTGCTTTTTGGGTTTTAAGTGCAAGGATGAGGTAGGTTTCTGAGCATTTCTCCGCAACCAAGGGGGCTAGAAACTTAATTTAAAAAAAAAAAAAAAAAAAGTGAAAGCTGAAGCATCATGCAATTCCAGGGACTGAGATGCGAAGGAAATATTTACACGTTTGTTTAGTTATTTTGACCTTGGGGGGGGGGAGCAGGGACGGACAGACATTTACTTCCCACTTTGCAAAGGTCTTTGCAGTTTGTTGCTTTGTTGTGGTTAAGCACAATATTTCCCACTTGAGCGAATGCATCAGCAGGTAAATGTCTAGTTGAGGGATTTCTATGCATCTGAGAAGTGGGGCAGAGTGGGGACCTGGCTCCGCATACCGCAGGGCAGGGAACGACCGGGACTTCCTCACGCTGTGAGCTACAGCATCACACGTCCCGGGTGAGAAAACAGACCCGGCAGCAGCTTCCGCAGCCTCCAAGGCCTAAATCCCAGGGGATGTGAGCTAGAAACAGGGGGAGGAGCGAAGGGAGCGGTTATTCTAGTGCATTTGCTGAACTTGGGATCCAAACCTTTGGAGTTGAAACCCAGAGCCCTCCCAGCATCCAGACTTTCGGGAACGAAGCACCGGCCACTTCTTGCTACCTTAGGCATGACTTCCAGCTGAACCCTGGGCCTTTGCAAAGCACAACCATCGCGAAATGGGGGCCAGCTCACGTGAACAGGGCTTATCTTTGGCTTCCCCTTGACTTGCTGTTTATACATGGTTATATTATGAGGCTTATATTGAATAATGTTAGCTAAAGATAACCCACTTGTTTATACTGGATTCAGCCTGCTTTGATGACACTAGAAATAAAGCTCTAGCAATGCTTACCAGCTGGCTCCTGACACATCCGTAACTTCTGCTGAGCTCCCTGCAAGAAGCCAGAGCAGCTTCTCACAAAAGAGATGGGACGCGCGAAGCTCAGTCGAAACCCAGGGGCCAGCTCTGCGAAAGCACGTGGCCCCGGAAAGGCAGGGGCTGCGGCTCCCAAAAGCAATGCTCTCTCCCGGAATCTAATTCTGAATTTGCAAAGAAGTATATATTAAAAAAAAAAAAAAAAAAAAAAAAAAGGAAGAAAAAAGAAAGAAATAGGAGTAAAAAGCCCACGCTATTCCCAGTTAGAGGTACCGGGGAAGAGATGCCCAGAGTCTGCCTCCACGCTCACAGCGGGGAAGCGTAAAGCGAGATGCGCGAATCTTCCTTTCAGCTCCTCACGCGGCATGCCAGCTATAAATATCCAATTTCTTCTGCCTCTGAGTGACAAAATTCATCAGCACAAAAGAAAACAGATTTTTCTCGGGGTTGCTCTCATGTCACGGGAAGGGCAAGCGCTGTGTTCGCTGCACCCTCACTCCCAGGGCTAACTGAAGGCACCTGCGCCTCCCAGGCAGTCTGTCCGTCCTCATCCTCTTTCGAAGACAAAGATTTGCTGGGTATAACTAAAGAAATAGCCTTAAAAAGAGCCTGGTTCTGGAAGGCACGAATTGCAAAGCTCGAAGCAAGAGCAGTCCAGGCTCAGATCATCTCCTCCTGCATGGAGTCCCCGGGGGGAATGACCTCAACGTTTTCATGTGCTACAAGATACTTTTCTGCCAAGCCTCTAAAAAAACCAACAAACCAACAACCTCATTCGAGCTGTAGGCTCATCTTCCTTCTTTATGCACCCCCTGATGGGCTCTCTCCTTGGCGGCAGATGGGGAGAGGAGCTGGGGCAACCACATCCCATAGCAGGAGGCTGTCAGCCTCCTCGCACCGCTGGTAGCGGATCAGCGGCTCCAAACTCCCCAGTTAACGACAATATTTCGTAACCCCTGTTTTTACTATAGGATCTCCGTTCCCCTACACTCGGTGACCACCATGAGTCCCCCAAAGGGGCAGTGCATCCAGCCTACGTCTTACAAACGTTACCTTTCTGGGGATAGAAGACCAATTTGCTTGCAGAAGTATTATTAGGAGAACAATAACACTGTTTTTGAACGCAAGGAATTAATTACCCTTCTTCTACCACTGCAGGTTGAATTTCATGACCTTGTCTCACCTTGATCAATGCCTGGTCATTTGGGCCATATTAATTTTTTAAACCCACTCTCCAGGCGGCAGAGGAGGGAGGAAGAAGCGAACACATCCCATGCCACCTGACTGAGCCTCGGCTGATGCTCCTGCAACTCCGGAAGCGTCCAGGGGAGCCACTTGTCTCCTCAGAGGATTTCCACCCTCCCTTTCCTTCCAGCTATTGCTGCCCAGGCAGGGTAACACCCATCCCTCCCTGATCCCCCAGGTTGTTTACAACCCTGCCTTTTCCATGACTTTTCCCTCGGGCAGGTTTCGGCTGCCTCCAAACCCATCTCCTTCACTTGAGCGTGTGCATCAGCAGGAGGTAGCAAGGGAGAGGAAAAGCAATTCAATGCAGCTGGGCTGGGACAGCAAAAAAAAAAAAGAAAAAAAAGGGGGAAAAAAAGGGGGGAAAAAAAAGGGGGGAAAAAAAGGGGGGAAAAAAAGGGGGGAAAAAAAGGGGGGAAAAAAAAGGGGGGAAAAAAAGGGGGAAGGAAAAAAAAAGAAAAAAAAAAGAAAAAAGAAAAAAAGAAAAGGAAAAAAAAAGAAGAAAAAAAAGAAGACAAAAAGAAACAACCCAGCTGGGTGTGCTGGAGGTGGAGGGATGGTGCTGCCAGCGCCCACCCTGCTGAGTCACACCGGTCCCTCCCAGGCCCAGAGGGTGTGGGAATTACAAGTAAATCCTGCTTAGCTCAGCGGCAAGGTGTTGGTGTTTAGGGTGCAAAGCCCGAGCGAGCCCATACCCCACTTAAGCCAGTTTGTGCCACCCGAATTCTTTCCCATCCACGCATTTCACGCTTGGGGCTACCAGGTGGCAAACCTCAGCCAGGAAGTTTGGGGGAAAAGCCACAAACACAGAAAGTCTAACAGGAGGGCGAGGGAAAGCAGACAGGAAATTGTGCTTTACGAGTAAACAGTCTATAAAGGGAGGAAATTAATATTTAATAAAAAAAGCCCACCACTCCTGTGGCTCTGCTCCAGAAAGGAAGCCACAGACATTTGAAGACACCTTCATTTATGCACATACGTGACTGCCCTAGAGTCAACGCGAGCCTACAGAAGTCAACGTGAGCCCCCAAAACCTCCACCCTGGATGCCACTGCCCTTTCCGGACCTGGCTGTCCCCACCGGTGGGATCGTGTGTAGTGGAGGCCGGATCTGCGAGTGCATGGGATGATGGTGCTTCCTTTGGGATTCCCCCTCTGGCACCAAAGGGGGAGAACACAGAGTATGGGCGATCGTCTTGGACCCCCCTACTCCCAGTTTTAGCAAAAACAGGGCACCGAGCTGGCAGCGTGCCACAGTCCTCGCTCAGCTGCGGCTCTGCGCAGCCCTGGAAGGCGAGGACAGCCAGCCCTGTAACGTGCTCCTCTTTGCTCGTCTCATGGCTCATTCGCAGCCCTAACAGAGACCAGTTTATTTCCGTTCCTATTCCATGAGCAAAACTAAAAGCTGAAGCTAATGGCATCTCCACCTAAACCTGGCTTCAGGTCAAAGATGTTTCCCATGGCTTGCTGTTCCCATCTAATAAGGGCAACCTTTTTTCCCTGGGAAAGCAGGCTTACAAACCATAGAGGGAAACAAGTCCTCACGCATCACCTGAGAGAAATGGTGCAATACGTTCTTTTCGCACTAATTCAATATTTAGACGGGCAGGGACTTGCTCACCTGCCCAGGTCCACCCTCCCGCTCGGCTTGTCTCCGCGGGCTCCCTGCAGCCATCGGCAAGCCTGGCTCTGGGTGGTCAGCGTTGGATCCACCAGCACAGGAGAGGCGTCAAATCTGCACTGGAAAAAGCCATTTGCGATGAAATATGTCATTACAGTCCAGCAACAATGAGAACCGATTAGGATAGCACCTGATCCACTGGGGTTTTAGGCAGCGTTATTAGAGAAGACGCTGCCCCACGTCCATAGTGCCGCACTCTGCAGGAACACAGCCAGCGCCACTGCTGTAGCTCCCCGTCAATGCGCGTTATTCATCTTTACAGCCCTTCTGAGGCTGCAATGAATTAAGGTACCTGTTTTTGCAGGCAGGAACAGGAGGTGCAGCGAAGCTATGGGCGCACAGTAAGCTCCTTCTTAGACCTCAGTACGGTCAACAGCTCGGGTACATCCCCGCTTGTCTCTTCCCCTCCCATGCTCGTACAATATTGCCCTTGTGCAATATTTTCCTCAATCTACTGGAGAATAACAGCTTTGAAAGTAGCATCTGTTTACTGAGAAAAACCTCAAGCTCTCAGCCTGCAGCCTTAAGTTCTGCTGAAGTTTTACAATTTCAAGGGGAGTGTCGGGGGGGTGGGAAGAGAAGCAGAAACTTCAGAAAAAAAACCCCCACATTAGTGAAACCATTTCTCCCCACGCCCAGCTCTGAGGCACTTGGGGGGCCAAAGCAAGCACAGGAGCCCTCAGGGTTTTCTAAGCAAAGCAATGCTTTGCCCCGTGTTTCGAAATGCAACGTAACGCCGTTAGAAGCGTCACCGCTACCAAATGCCATGACTTTGTTCCGCGGTGTGATGCGGGGAGAAGGAGCAGCGGTCTTACAGGCATTTACGCTGTGCTCCGGCTCCGCGCGAGAGGAGCCGGACAGGCTAAAGCAGCTGCCTAGAGAGGAAAACACAGGCCAAAATCGGGGCTAGTGAAGGAACCTCCATGGAGGGAGCAGGGATGCTCAGCCCATGGTCCTGCCCTCGGGCTCTGCGTTAGCCAGGAACTGGTGTCCTCAGCGTGGGCATGTTTATCTCACTTCTGCTTAGGGTGCTTTGTGGGTTTAGAGCGGTTGTTTTTTGTTTGTTTTTGGTTTTTTTTTTCTTAAGTTTTTACTTACTTTTTTTTGAACTATCAGGCCCGCTGTTGCCCAAGGATTGCTGCGGGCTCTGAAGAGTGGGCACATGTCTGAATTCCCAGTATCCATATCAGCACTTCACACTCCTTGCTGTGAGTATTTAATAACCTTTATTCATTTGCACTGGGGGAAAAAAAGCAGTCACCAAGTGGAACGAGCTAAAATGGAAATCCCTTCCAGCATTTACTATTGACAGGGGAGAATCCCAAGCTACGCCCAAAAAAAAAAAAAAAGAAAAAAAGCACTAGAGTACGCTAAAAATGTTTTCTCGACATGTTTTGCCCTTGCAGCCGTCTCTCCCCCCACAAAGAACAGACACAAAACTTTGGGGGAAAAAACGTGCAAAACTTTCCCGTGCTCTTGCAATTATCTTTCGCCAGTTTATATTTCAGGGCCAGTAATTGCAAGAGCAGATGAAATGGCCCAATTTTCCTTTACTTAGGCAACCCCCTGGTTGGGAAGGCGTATTGCAGTTCCCCCAGGCACCGCTTCAGGAACAGCCCTGAGGATTCTGAAGAGCACAACCCTTCCCGCATTGCCAAATTATCTAACGGCTTGCCCCGTGAAGCAGGCGACCAGGATACATGATGAGATTCGGGAACAGGGTATTCAGCAGAGCCAAGGCTTTCGTTGCAGCGCAGCACCCTAGTGCAGGCTCTTACACCGTTGCCGCCACAAAAGATGCTTCAGATTGCAGGTCATCAGCAGGCAAATTACCACTCGGATTTCTCCGAGCTCAAAATCCCAGACCAAATTTAACAGGATGGGTTGGATCGTTTGGCCGTAGAAATCCCGCCGTTTATTTTTGCAGCCGGAGGGGGTGGGTGCTAGGCCAGGTGTCCTGGTGGGATTCCAACAGTAATATCCCTAAATTTCCCTCTGAAATTAAAAGGAGGGGTTGTTGTGTTTTGTTTTTTAAGCCTGTCCTCTTCCTCACCTTCCCCCCTACTACAGCATAACTCCCCCAGAAGTATTTGTTGTATAATATTGCTTGCCCTACCAGCACATCAGTGGGAGGAGAGATCCTCCCGCATGCAAGCGCTCAGAGACAACATCTAATTTAATGCTCTTGTTTTCTTAAATGCGCTCCATCTGCGAGGAAGATGTGGTGAGAGGTTATTACGACGCTGCATTTTATACAGCCCATCGATACGCAGCCCCAGACCACCCAATACAAACTAGTCAGCACTTTCAGCACTTGCAAGGCACCGCATCAAGCTTTTGGACATGAGGAAAAATAAAAGAATTCTAAAAAAGAACTCTAACAACAAGTTGCAGCAACAAGTTAAAAGGCTAAAACATCCCTTGGTGTGAGTATTTCCTTGCAAGGAGCCTGCTGCTCCCACTGCTTCTGCTTCCCAGGAGGTGAGTCCCAAGCCCTAGGAGGCTTCCCAGGAAAAATGCCTGCTCACGTCCTGTTCCCGTAAGCATCTGGGGAGCCTTTTCTTTTGCGCAGACTTGCGTGTAAACAAATCTGTGATGATAAGGAGCTCTGCCAGGCTGGGCAGCTTTATTATGGCTTTCAGAGTAGTAGCTTTTTAGTTTTCTTAGCGGTCCTGCCGCTGCTCCCAGGTCATTTCTGAGATCCTAATATTCCGGCTATGGTCCTGTCCTTCCACTTGCAGAAAAAAAAAGCTTGGGAAGAGTGTCCCATATATTACCCAAACCAATGTAAAATCCCTGCACACTCATAAATTATTGGTATTCAGCGTGATTTGACATGCTCAGCCGACAGCCCTGGAACACCCCCCCTAGACCGACAGACACGGGCAAAGCCTGCACAGAGCAGAGCTCGGACCCCGAGGGCCGGCAGCCCTGGGTGCATCCCCAGGCTCAGCCTGCTCCCCACGGGATGCCACTGGCTTCCCCAGCTATCGCAGCAGGGCGGCCGGCAGCCCCTCGGCGACAGCAGCCAGAGCCCTCTGTTTACTCAGTTCCTTCCTGAGTCTGCAGCGCAGGTTGCTGTTTGGAGACTGAAAACTCTTTAAAGTTACCCATTTTTTTTTTTTTAAGCTATTGTTATCCTTGTTGCAAGATGTGATTTATTAGTCAGCCAAAGATAATCAGTGGCCATATTAAAATGGAACAGAAGAGAGAGAGACAACATCTGAAATGTCTGGGTTTAAACACACAGGGTCCAAGCACAAGGGGTGGGGGTGGACTGTTGCTGCCGGGCCGTGACCATCGCCACTTTCTTCAGACAGCTTTGTCCCCTCCAGACAGAGGGGACAAAAACCAGAGCAATGCCACTGCGAGCTGGGGCTGTCCTGCGGGAGAGGGTGGGCATCGCTGGTGAGCTTACGTCAGCCCGCAAGCAGATGCGTTTTGCTGCCCGGTCAGCCCCAGTGCTGAGCGCGTCACTGCACGCAGGGTTAGACAGCCTCCCGTTAAGGCACGGCACGGAAACTGCTCAGCAAGTCCAAAGAGCCCAGCACCAGTAACGTAGCTCAGTCTTCCCCTGCGGGGTGTATCCTGTCTCTGAACACCCCAGCTGGGGAGGACTTCAGCCCAAAAGCAGGGACGTGTTGTCCTTATTTGACCTCCAGCAGCATATGTTACCCATTATCGTTAGAGCTGCTAATAACACACTGCACCAGCTCCCTCCCACCTGGCAGAGACCTCACATAGCACCTGCAAATGTCCCACCCAAGCGAGCCAGCACAGGGAGGAACAGCCAAGACACAGGGATCCCACCAGAGATGTCTAGGGACAGCAAAGGAACCTTAGCCAGTGCCACCAGCAGCTCACGGCACGGAGCCACTGTGTCAGCACCAATGGCTGTTGCTGTTTTGGCCAGAGATGTCCTGCCAACAGGGGTGCTGCAGACCCTTTTATTTGTCACCATCTCCTGGTCTTCCCCTTGCGTGCTGCAAGCTGAACACCTCGTGCTCCCACAAGACCTGGCAGCCTCCCTGCACCCTCTTGCTGGAGGAGGCTCAAAGGATTTTGGGTACAGAGGATTTTGGGTGCAGAGGAGCAGGACCAGGAGCAGGACACAGCCAGGAGAAGCACCCACCTGCACTGCCCAAGCGAGCAAAGGTCCACAAACAAGATAAAGGTGAGAGCAGCTTGGGTTTTATCTGCAAGAGATATGAAACTGCTTGATTTGATAATGAGGTTGTTTTGAGCACTGAGTATCTATGCAGCTGAGCAGCTCTGTTAGTAACTGCTCAGAAATAGGTGGAAAATCTGCTTTTGGCTGTTGATACTGAAAAGCAGGAGGCATTCCAAGTCCACCTGGGTGGGAGCCCATGCTGATCACCTCTGTGGACCCCAGGAGAGTGGCAAACCGTACCTCCAGCCAGGGAACCGAGCATCATGTGGGGAATAACCCCCTGCATGGGCACAACAAGTGGGCAGGGCTGGGCACTGCCTCAAGCTCAGTGTCCTGGATGCATTTACTGTCAGGAAGGTTAAAATCCCACCCAAATACACCCCTCAGCTGTAGCCTGGAAGTTGCTTCAATGTTGTCGAAACATGACAACAGCAAACTGCAAAAGCTGATAAAGCTGCAGGGAGGGTCCTTAAAATACACACTGCCAGGATTTAAAAAAAAAAAAAAGAAGCCCATAAATCAGGACTGCTGTGCAAATAACAAATCTCCCCACCTCCTCCAAAAAAAAGAAAGGGAGGAATGAAGAGAGATATACACACTGTGCTGATGCTCAGAAGGGAGGGGATATTTGGGTGGGAACTGCTCCTTCCTCTCCTCATTCACCGTTTCCTTCCATCCAGGCGGGCATTCACTTACTTCATCAAAAACATCACCTCCGCTGGACAATTACACTGGGATTTAGCAAGGATTTTCCTAAAACAGGGTAAAAGGGCCAAAGGATAAACCTCTTGGTACAAGCTGGTTTTGAATGGTACAGCAACTGGGGGGCAAAACATGCCTTCAACAGGGACGGGAGCCTCCCTCCTCGATGCTTCGAGTCACCAAGTAACAGTCCTTCCACTCATTAATCACACGGCATCTGTTGGGCCAGTTGTACTTAATTAATGAATAACAAGGTTTTCAAGACCATTAAAGGGCATGACAAGCTTTGGCTGCTCGGACTGGGGAGTTCACATCTGTGCTCGTTTCACCACAATTAAACAGAAACAGCATATTGAGAAAAGTCCCATAAGTTAAGCACCCCATTGCCACATAGCTACTAGAAGCCTCTGCGTTGCATGTGAAGCCTGCCAGTTTGTTCCAGTTTTGCCTTGGTTTATTTTACTTCTGCTGACGGGTTTTGTTAGAAGAAATGTTATTCCAAGCTTTTTTTTTTTTCTTTAAAATTTATTATTTTTTATGCTTTCGCAAGATGGCTTTGTTATTTTCTGCAGTAGAAAACCATACAAGTTCCTTGCCATATCCAGAAATCAAATCAAAGAGTCAGGAACCACCATCAGGGTCCTGTGCTCTTATTCACCACGCTGTCCTTTCCACAGCAGCATTAATGCGGTTTCTGGGAAGAGGGAGTTGTCCCGTCTCTTTGCAGTTAAATAAAAGGCAAATGTTGCATGAACATTTTGACCTGCATTTTGCCAACTCGTTGCATAAACGTGCTGAAGCGGGATGCAAACACGACATTGATTTTTGCTGTACAGCTGGGAGCCCATAAAAGTACATGTCTGGGGCCCTGTTTCCCCCACACTTTCCCAAACAACACATTCTCCAGGAGAACAACCTAAAATACCGACAGCGAGGATTTAACCAGCAACAGGCAAGGCATTTTCCTGCGGCCCCCAATACAGGAACAGCTCTGCCCATCACCCTGGCCAAAGGCAAACACACCAGGGAAAGGGCCAGATCACTTTGTCTCCCTTCTCTTTGGAAGAGGCTGGTGCCGTTTGCTGCAGAGAGCGGCTCTGGCCGTGGGCTCTCCCAAGACAAACCCACTGCAGCCCTCGGTAGATCAACGTGCCCCTTGCCTGTTGCCTTAAGGCAGCAATCAGTCTCATAACCACGACTAAGAGTCTGGCGTCTCAACACCTCCAACAGCACAGCAGCAACCTGGGCCCAGTGGTCCAGGCTGCACCATAACTCGGTCCCGCAGCAACCTCCACCGAAGCAGCTTCTTCAGCATTATCAACCAGCAGTTACAGCAGAGACAAAGACACCTCCAAGAAGCTTCACCGGACCATTTAGCAACATGCAGTACAACCATTTCATTTCCTACCTGCTGCAGCAAAGCCCGCAGATGCTCAACCTGGAGTGCGTAGTAGGACCAACACGTGTTGAATTTGGATCAATATTTGATGCACAGGGAAGGTCCTTACAGCCCAAGCTCTCAGAAGAAGCGTGCTGGGCGAGCAGCCAGGTGTAATAGCTGCAGCTGGATGAGCCTGATGCCCATCAAGCCCTAACAAGCACAGCCCCAGGGAGCTGCCTGGTCCCCATCACCTGGGGAAGGGGCCTCCACCTAGGTGCAGCAACCCAAGAAAACGCAAGGAGCTGCTGCCCGTTGTGCCTGTGTTGTGTCAGTGCAGTGGGTGGTTTGGGTAGCGCAGGTGAGTAGCCCTGGGACACTTCCTCAGGGTTTGCAGTGAGCTCTGCCCAAGAGGAGCGACTTAAAGACTTCCCCGGTGGTGCCTGGGCTCAGAGATGCTACCAGCAAAGGGCTCCGTGCAGACACAGCCCGTGCAGACGTGGGAGTGTGGCAGGCACCTATCTCAGTCCTTCGCAAACCTTCAGCCAGCGGGGCTGGCTGCTCCGCTGAACCCTGCAAAATCACGCCCTGCAGAGTTTATCCCGGGTTACAGAATTATTTGATCTGTTTGAGCAGATGCAGGTAGGTATCACCCAGCCACGCTGGGTGGAAAGCATGCTCCTTTGGCACGAAGACAGTGGGTTGATCCGAAGGGGCAGAGTGCGACAGGCAAGTAGCAAAGCGAGCCTTACTGAACGGTTACAGGCACGCCAAAACCGAAGTAGCAGCCCCCCAAACCTCTAGGGATAGCACCAGGCAGGGGTTGAAGTGCTGTGTTTGTGCTGGTGCTGCTGCGTTCTGCTTGCTGGCCCCCATCCCATGCGCTTCGCATCCCCACTTCTACCGGCTCGTTAAAGCAGGGGCCATCCCAAAGGCTCAGCCGCAGGCTAATGCTGCGGGTGAGAGGAGGAGGAGGAGGAGGATGCTCAATAACAGCAATTGTTCTCGGTCCCCTTGGGGAGTTGTGGTGTAGAAGGCAAACAGCGATACGTCAGGGAAGGGGAAGATGGAGATTGTAGGCCATGATAGTTCCGTTCACTAAATGGGAAGTAAAAGAAAATCTTTATCTGTGGAGTGCAGAGCCTGGGGAGATGGAGATAACGCAGCTCCATTGCGCCGCAGCGTGTGATACCAACCGAGCCACTGCGCTTTCATGCCTTTCTTCTAATCGCCCCCTTACTGCTAAATTTAATTGGAAAATAAACAAGCGGGAACATTTAGAAGGAGACTCAGAAGCAGAGGACATCTACCCAAAGAGATTAATTACATCGACCCGCCCTAACCGTGTCCACTTCTTCCAGGGCGTGATACGGCCCCAGGTTTCACAGGTGACTGTAACCACATCCCTGACATCTCAGTTCCGTCTTTAAATATTGAGTAACAAGCCCTTCAGCTAACGCTCAGGGAACCACACAGAAGAGAAACGAATGGCTGCGAGGCAAGGTAGAAACTCCTTTACAATAAAAATGGAAAAGTGCACAATTTCATTGTAAATTATTGCCTACGGTATGCGCAATATAGGAACACACATGTGCGCTTATAGAAATCCTGGCAGGTAACAGAGTGCAGCGAGACCTCAAAACCAATAGTGTGCGCACAGGAAATATAACTTGACACCACGGATCTTCCAGTTTCAGGGCTGTGGTTCAGCGTCAGGTCAGATCAATAACACTTTTGGACCTATCCCTATTGGATTTTACCCAGCATTTGTCAATCAAACTATCAAATTTTTAATCTTGTTTTCCAGGCTCCTGGGGAGCTACATCAGAGCTGCTGGAATGCAGAAAACATTATTTTTGAAAAGGCTTTCAGAACAGCCCCCAGAAGACAGTTTACATCCAAAAGCAGCTTTTTGCTCCTTTTTAAAAGACAATGCTTTGTGGCCATGACTTTGAGCTGGGGGTTGAACACCCCTTCCCCTCTGCCCGCCAGCCATGAGCACACTGAGCTGCAGCTGAGGCTTAGGATGAGGCTGTCGCTGAGTCTTTTGGAGGGACACATCCAGGCTCTGGTCCTGCAGATGCTCAGACACGCAGTTGAACTTTAAACACAGGCGCAAGTCCCAGTGCGGCAGGTCCGCAGAAGTGCACGGAGAGAGGATGCCTGAGGAGGGGCCCAGCAAAACACCTCATCTGCCTCCTGGCCAGGAATGTTTAGTTAAAAAATTGTCCACATATTTGACTCAAATCTCCCTTGCTGCGATTTAAATCTTGACCCAGGACAGAGGGAGCAGGTTATCACCTACCCAGGGAAGCGCGAGTGCCACCGCAAGCAGGACGGGGACCGTGGGGCCAGGTCTGCTGCAGAAAAGCGAGTCCTGCAGGGTGGCTTAGGGGGTCAGGGTTTCTGTGCCGCGCTTTCCAAAACCCGCTGTGCTGAGCCCACGGCACGTGCATGTGCAGGCTGCCATCCCCCAGCTCAGCATCCTTACAGCCCCAGCAGGGAGAGAGCGATGGAGAAGGTGCTGTTGTAGAAACAGCATCTTTATAGCTGGTGTATATATATACGTGGCTGATATATCTTTATAGCGACAGTGATAGAGCAGATGCTTTCCGTGACTATGGCTCCCGCGCGTCCAGGAGGGCACAGGAGCAGAGGAGGGCTCCTCTGGTGGCACAGGGGTGAGGAACTTCACCTCGTGTTGCTCCACCTCCCGACTGCAAATGGAAAGCCTCTCACTCGATTTAACCCTTCTGTTCCGATAGAATTTGGGTAGACCACAAATACTTCTGAGCAAGGGATTTTTTCATTGCTCTGGGTATGTACAAAACCAGCCGCAGCAGAGCTCAAGCCCAGCTCAGGACCGCTTGGTTCAGCTGCGCTTGCGCACAGATAACAGCAGCAAAGCCTTTTATAAATGGAAAAGCAAGTACAGATCCTAAGGCTTGATAGTTAGCATATGATTGATAGCATAAGCAGCTCCCCAGAAAAAATGTAGAGCTCTACCATGGCCATTGGGATCGCAGGAGAAAGGACACGGCAATGAGAAACCCAGCCCCGGTGACCATCCGCCCTTTAAACCACCCGCCCTTTAAACCAGCCATTTAATTGGGGAACAAACTTCATAAAAATAATATTTCGGAGCCATTCCCCAGTCACCAATAAAGACAGACACACAGTTTACATGGGAAACTCATACCCGGGGAAATATAAATGAAAGCAATAAAAACGAGCGAAAAGGCGACAATCTATGAGTTTGGGCATGTGCTGCCTCTCCCTCTCATCTTGTCCTCACCAAATGTGTTTTAATTTTTTGCCACTCCCACCCTTATTGTACTTCTCTTCCCAGGGAGAAAAACCACGGTGCTCTCCTCGCTAAAACTGCCAACAGCAGGAGGAGGACAAATCCATTCGACTTGACCCCGCTTTGGCTTCGGTTGCATCCCTGGGGTGATCCCTGTGCCCTCCCGTATGCAAGACCTGTGCCCTGCCATGATCCTTGTCCTGGGAAGATGTGCCACCCAGGTGAGGGCTGCTTGCTGAAGGACCCGGCCGCTCTTTGCAGGCGTCACCTGTATGAAATAAGCCAAGGGAAAACCAACAAACCCCATTCCTTTGGAAAGGAAAAAATAAAATTAGTCGCTTTAGCTGTAGCTCATGGAATGCACACCTTGCCTAAGCAATCATTCTAATCGATCGATCGATTGATTGATTGGTTCCTAAAAACCAGGGGAGCCCCGGGAAAAGAAAACCACCAAGAAACACGTGAGAACACCCAGGCAATCGCATTACAGCAGGGGAGATATAAGGCCTTGGTGTCCTCCCACCCAGCCCACCAGCACACTCCTAGCTGGAACTCAAGCATCCTCTTCGCTTGCTAAATCAATAATACTTTGGTGTTTTGTTTGGTGATTTTGTGTGTTTTGTGTTTTTTTGACTGAATCTTCAAAGGTTTGCTAGGACCACACCTCAATAAAATAAGACTACTTGTTAGTCTCAGGAGGTCCAAGCATGATTTGGGCGTGGGATTTATGTTTCTGGGCGGTTTTCCAGAAGAAGGCAGGACACACAGCAATGTGAGGATGGAGACCTGGGTGCTGTGCAGGCAGGGGTGCCTTTTCTCTTGTGTCTGCACGGCAATGCTCATCTGTGAGAGGCTCCCCGGTGCCGCCTTCATACCCATAAGCAAATGATTACCTCCATTATCATGAACTAGAGCCAGGTTGCCAAATTACAGTAACTTTTCAAAGTAAAGGTAATTTTAAGCAATATTTCATTAGCTCTGGAAAAGGTAGCTACTTTCTGCAGGGATTTTTGCGGAAGGGGATGAAAATCAGAGCAGATCTCTGTACTCCCTACCTCAGGAGGAGGGGGAAAGGTGTTTCTGAAGGTGCAAAAACATCTCAGGGAAGCGCAGTTTTTCCCAGAAGAGCAGCACCACAGGCTGGCACATGAGCTGCATTTTCCTTGGCCACAGCCACTGGTCCACAACCGTCAAACAACCCTTCCCAACTCCAGTTATCACCATGCGTTTGCTCATGAAAGGCTCCATTCAAAACTAGCAGAGCCTGTGAAAAAATCACCAGCTTTGCAGGACACGAGATCCGGTCCCACGTCCTCCTTCGCTGAGACCCTGCCAAACCACTTTCTTGCTGAAATGCCTGTTTAGGTTTTCGAGCGTCCCCACCTCCGCACCTCGAACAGGCAGCACCATCCGCAGCACAGAGGGGAAAGGCAGGACAAATAAACAGAGGCACACAGGACGATGCTCAGCCCCAGCCTTTGGGGATAAAAGGCACCGTTTCTTCTCCGCTGGGTGGGCGGGCGAAGATGGAGAGACTCGTGGGAGAGGGAAGTGCTCTCTTCATGGTGCTGCCTTTCATGTGAGCCGCTGATAAGGTCTTATTTTAAAAAACCCTTGCTGTTCAAAAGCATCCAGATCCTGGTGACAGTGGGATTTGCGTAGCCTGATGCAGGAATGGCTTTGTGGACCTGATGCCCAAAGCTGATGTTCTTCGGCACTGGGGGTAACCGCCTCTCTGGGGCTCTGCGGTCCGTCTGCTCCAGAGTAAACCAGAATAACACTGGCTGCGGTCCCATCCACTGCCTGGTCCTGGCTGGCTGCTCAGCCTCCTCCTTCTGCCGTCGTTTTTGCAGTGCCTCTGCTATCCCAATGGGGAACGTAAGCTGTGTTAGCGCTTCACCAGGCTTCTCAGCTGTTTTAACAACTGAAAGCAAGGTGGAAACACATCCTTCCCTTCCATGCCAAGGCCCTTTCTTTGTTACAGCCACTCAGAAAAACTAACAGCACTAAGGGGTCTTACAAAAACGATTCCGAGCGATTACCACTAAAGAATGTGAAATATTTTCATTTGCTTTTCTTATAAAGTTGACTTCGTTGCATTTATTCACAGGGAGTATTTTTCTTTCTCGGTGTAAAGGCCCGTGCAAAAACCCTGGGAGGATTTTAGGAGTGTGATATTCCTCAGTCTGACTTAGGACAACTTACTGGAACCCAAAGGGAATTCTAATATACTTGTTGATAAAAATATGTAGAATGAGGTTTATAAACCTGTATATAAAGTACGCATATGGGTGTGTAATATCATAATGTGTATATATATATAAAAATGAATAACTGAAGAAGGTATATATTTCCTGCAAATACAAGTATTACATGAATGAATGAACTGTGGCACCAAGTCCCATTGTGACTGTCCCTCGAAACGCGGGCTGCATAAGCTCAGCCCACGGCTGGGTGACACAGCAAACCGGGCTTCTAACATCACCTGCAGCTTAAGAAGAACAATGCGACGACGAGACAACAACCTGGCACAAAGGGACCCCCTCCAAAGGTGAGGCCCCGTGTGCTCCCCTCCCATGGATGTTTCCTTGTAGCTGGCTTTGGTCCTCCTGGCTGTTTGCAAAGCCTTTTCCATCTGTCCCATTACACTCCGGGTTTCGGCAGTGTGTTTTGTTTGGTTTTTTTTTTTTTCCCCCACCTTGTATTCGATGTTGTTTGCTTTTCTACTTCCTTCCAGGCATTTTTAAATAACTCGCAGGCTCTCCAGCAGCCTGGCTAAAGCGTTAAGCAGCCGGCTTCGTGCCTCCTGGTGCCGGTCTCAGACAGCTCCCGGGGCTACTGCTGACTCTGCCGGGAGGGCAAGCCTGGCAGAGCAGGAGCAGGGAAGGAGGACCACCTCCCCGTACCCAGCTGCATCCGAAAAGTACATCAGAAATAGTTGCTTTGAGTTGCTGAACGAGCGAGCTAATGACACGCCACAGCTTCATAATTATGAGACCTTTAACAAAAATCGGCATTCTTCTTTACCTGACTGCAAAACGTGCAAGCAAATGCATCTGCTGTTGCCATAAAGATAGTAACGATGATGGCTGGAAACTAAATAAAGCAACGTCCTGTTCCTGGTACTTTGGATTTTGTTTCCGTTACAGCCCGGCTAATTCCTGCTTCTTAGCAAGGGACTCCAACACCAGGCACTAAGCATCATCCTTCAAAAACATTTAGCTGGAAAACGTTCCAACCAGCCCTGGTAGTATTAAGATTTTCTTGCTTTAAAAGCAGATGATAAAAATCTTAATATCCAATAAGGTGTTGCTGTAAATCGTCAAAACTAAAGCGCACTTATGCAAACACGCAGCAGCCTCTCCGGTGCCTGTGTTTGGCATTAACAGGAGCCAACCCAGTTCCATGTTGCCCGAATTCCCCAGAATTTCACGTGCCAAAAATATGAGCCCCTCCCAAAAGTCTGCCCACTGTGTGGGGGATGCCAGACCCTGTGCCTCGCCCAGGGAGCGGGTGGCTAGTGCACACCACTGACCCGATGCAATGTCCTTGAGGACGTCCCCAGAGGAAGCCCGGCTGCTGCTGGCACAGGTGTCCCCCCCCGCCCCCCTCCCCGGCCCCATTGTCCCTTGTCTCAGCCTTGGGGGTTTGCAAAAACAGCCATTGCTGATGTCAAGCAGACGGTACGTGTTTCCTTCTTTGGCCTTGGAGAAACATTTTTTAACCAGTTCCTTCAGCAAGCTCATTTTTTAATTTTTTTTTTAATTTAATTTTATATTTTTTTTTAAGTGCGGCATGCCATTTGGCAGGATTTCTGGACTCCAGAAGATAGTTTGGTCTTGATTATTATCTGAAACAGGGGTTTATAGATGTGTTCAGCTGCGGGGGTTGAGAAACAAAACCCCTTTTAACTTAGGAACCAGGACTTTGATCGATTTTCAAATGGGAACATCAGCCCAACTGAGAAGAGAATTTAAAAAGCATGGTGTATTTAATAAAAAACAATAGAAACATGATGTGTTTTTAAGTTACCAAAAACTACTCTCTTGCCAAAACTGTGGGTGAATATATTAGCATAAGCTTCGCAGATGAAGATCTCACTAAAAAAGTGGTGGTGGGGGAGTTTTCCTGCCCATGAAATTGTAACCAGCCTGTAAACAGCTCTAGCAGGAACACTCAAACATTTATTGGAGAAAAAAAACCCAACCCACTGGAAAAAGTTACTAGCTGTATTCTTGCAAATTCAAGGAAAAGATCTGACACCGCGGTTTCTTCGCTGGGACAGGAGCCCTGACTTCTACCTGATTAGACCTCGCACACATCCTAATGAAGAATATCACCAGCAATTCATTAATTATTTTGCTGGAACGACCTCTTAAAAATAATTCCTAGTTGCATATTGAAGTATGTTTAGTTTTGTCCATAACCCCAGCTTGGAAATGTCTGGAGGAGCTATAGTTAGAACTGGCCATTTTTTGTCCGTGGAGGTTGGTTGGACAAAAAAATGCTCGTTTGGGTTGCTGAAATAAATTGTCGGTTGAGCACACAGCTTGTCTGACCACTTCAGCTGGAAAGAGAAAACACTAGCAGTGTTTTTATAAAAGAAAAGATATGTACTGTTTTAGCAGAAAGGAAATGCTTTTGTGTTGAGCTCTCTCATTTTGTATACGTTGAAAGAAAATTCCCATTTCTTTCAGTAGGGAATTCTGAGTAAAACGAATTTGAGATGGCATCAAAGTATTTTTTTCCTCCCAGCCCAGTTTTTCGGTGGGGCTGCTGACCCAAAACGCTCCAGTTTCGGAGTGTTAGCTCCGGATCCCTGCATCTTATTCTCCGATCTGATAAGAGTGCCACCTCCACATCACCCAAATCATGCTTCTCTCTTTTTTTTTTAGCGAAGCCAGTATCATCCAGGAGCTTGCCAAACTGTACGGTGTAGGAGAGGTTGGTGAAGGGGCTCCAGCTCCTGCCCCGTCCTCCTTTACATCAAAGGTCTTTGCAACCTTCATATGTGCCAAGACCCAAAACCCAGCCCCGGTCCCTGCTGCTGGCCAGAGGACATCCCAGCACCCAGGGCTCTTCCCGGAATGCTGTACAGAAACAGGTCTGGGGAATAACAATAGAAATCTGTAGTCTTCAGTACTGGGATTTTTGGAAACTTCTCTATTTAGAGTATAAAGGAGGGAAGCGAACAAAGCGGTTTCTTGTTTCGGTTCCTCGGTTGGATTGCTGTCACTCACTACTGCGTTACCGAGCTGATCAGCATACAAAAGCCAGATAAATCAACAAATAGGAAGATTACTGGAATGAACATCGAATTAATGGTTATGATGGATGCCTGCTAAGCAGGAAAAGATAATACAGACTTGCAGGTCAAGGGGTTAAAGTCTGAATTAGTTGCTGCAAGAGGGAAGCTCCAGGAGAAGAACCCTGGGATGTAGAAGGGAGGGTGGACCATCAGCAAGGGAACCAGGATGAGCTTTTTTTGAACTCATTAGCTTTTTGGTCATTTGCTATTCCACTGCCTTGCACTACCACGTATTCTGATGACTGTGCAGATAAACCGCCCCATGTTACTTGACACGTGTAAAACCTGTGTAATCAAACCACTCTACCTGCTCGTCTTCATCCAAGGGTCTCCAAACGGCAAGAGTAAAGTGCAAGGAGCACCATGTCTGGAGACACCACCCTGCAGTCCTCCCTTCTTTGGGGCAGTCCATTAATCTTCACCCTCCCTAACACCGTCACCATCCTGACCTCTCTGCAGACACTGCTCCTGGGGGCAGGAATCCGCTTGAAAAGGATGGCTCTACGGTAAAATACAAAATGATGGGTCCAAACCAGGAGATGCCTGGGGATGCTCAGATGTGCGAAATATTGCTTTGCGTACGTGCACAGCCGGTTTTGTGCGTGGCAGCGGCACCTAAAGGTGAGCACATCCGCTGTAGTGCTGGGGCAGAAAAGAAATCACTGCATTGCTTGGCATCTACAGTCTGAACAAGGATAAGCACAGCAAATTCTGCACCAGTAAATATTTAAACATTGAAAATTATTTAAATTTCAATCACAGTGCTAAAATGCTTTTGGATCCTAACATGCTGTTGCAGACAAGTAGCTTCGAGCCCTTTTAGGGGCTTTTGCAACATTAATGTTTGTTTAAACATTACAGTGTGCTATATTAATGCCTTTGCCCTTTAATGGCCTTCTGCAGAGCCACTGACATCAGCCAAGCCCAGCTGGTTCTCTGCACTACAGCAGGTCAGGGTCAAGTGATTAGCGACTAATTAACATGGAGCGTCGCAGCTTCAACCCTCACCTGCGTTATGCTGGGGCAGCATCTGGCCGGCGCATCCCCCGGCACGGAGGGTTTGCTCTGGACGGCATTGGGGACCAGCCGAGCTTGGCTCCATCCTGGTAGCCTGGACCTTCCCACGACCTAGTTCCTATTTCAGGGCTTGTCCATCTATTTAAAGCGCACGAAGAAGGGGAAAAATGCACTGGAAACGTAGCGTGTACATGAGACACCGCGCCAAATATTCGGTTTCTTTTAGAGGCTGATAGCAAGGGATCCCACGGCTTTTTATTTTTGTTTTGGTTTTTTTCTCTCCTTTTAGCAATACATGCTTGAAAACTATCAGGCCCTATTAGGCATTAGAAAAATCATCTGCTGGGTGAGTGAGCCGATCAAACCCTTGAAAACAACAAAAAAAAAGCAGGAACCCGGCTAGTTTCTCCCACAGAAAAGCATCGCCAAAGCTTGAGGATGGGAGCGAGGAGCCGGCTGCGCCAGGGGGAAAGGGAAGCCAGCAAGGCGAGCGCCTGGGCCGTCAACAACAAGCGTCCAGCCAGACCACGCTACAGGAAGCCGTAGCCTCCGGTGATAAATAGGAGACCCAGGAGCACAGGATGCGTGCAGGGCCAGCTCAGCGGGACAAGGGGATGTGAGCCGGCAGCTGACGAGTCCCTCCGTCCGTCCATCCAGCCGGCGGGATGGACATCGCTCGGCGGCTGCTGCTGCTGCTGCTGCTGCTGCTGGTGCGAGGATCCAGCGGGGAGGAGGACGAGGTGGTCTGCGCCGGCACTGCCTGCTACACCCTGCACCGGGCTCATCTGGGCTGGAGCAGCGCCCAGAAGCGCTGCCAGCACAACGGCGGCAAGCTGGCTCCGGCCCGCAGCCCCGCCGAGGCCCAGCAGCTGCAGGAGCTGCTGGCGGCGGCCGGCTGGCCTGGACCGGCCTGGATCGGGCTGTCACTGCCGCGGGGACACTGCGTTCAGCCCCAGGAGCCGCTGCGGGGCTTCACCTGGGCATCCGGCGAGGAGGCCGGCAACTACTCAGCCTGGCTGTCTGAGCCCGCCGTCACCTGCCTCAGCAGCCGCTGCGTCAGCCTGCAGCTGGCCGGACCCTCCGGCAACCCCGGCTGGGCTGCCCGCCCCTGCCGGGCCCCGCTGCCCGCCTTCCTCTGCAAGTTCATCTTCCAGGGGATGTGCGGGCCCCTGCCGCTGGCCGGGCCTGGCCGGGTCACCTACGACACCCCCTTTGGGGTGCGCAGCCCCCGGCTGGCGGCAGCCCCCTTTGGCACGCTGGCGGAGGCCGATTGCGAGGGGGGCGAGGGCCCAGCCTTTGCCGTCTGCAAGGGGCCGCTGGAGGGGGGTGGCTTTGCCTGGCACCCCCCCGGGCCCCTCTGCCCCACCACCTGCGCCCACCGCAATGGAGGCTGCCAGCACCGCTGCCTGGAGGCACCCGGGGAGCCCCCGCACTGCGCCTGCCATCCTGGCTACGCCTTGGCCCCTGACATGGCCTCCTGCCTGCCCGAGGACGCTTGCCACCCCAACCCCTGCCAGGGGATCTGCTGGACCCGGCCTGAAGGCTTCGAGTGTGGCTGCGAGGCCGGCTACACCCTGGCGCCCGACGGCCGCCATTGCCTGGACGTGGACGAGTGCCTGGCTGAGCCCTGCCAGCACGAGTGCCGCAACACAGCCGGCAGCTTCGTCTGCCTCTGCCGGCCCGGCTACCAGCCAACGGGGCCGGGTGGCCGCTACTGCCATGATGAGGATGAGTGTGCCCAGCCTGGTGTCTGCCCCCAGCTCTGCCTCAACGTCCCTGGATCCTTCCACTGCGCCTGTCGGCCTGGCTACCAGCGCCAGCCCGGCAGCGATGCCTGCCTGGACGTGGACGAGTGCCTGCGGGACCCCTGCCCTGGGCCCTGCCACAACCTGCCTGGTGACTTTGAGTGCGTCTGCCTGCCCGGCTTCCTCCTCGAGGAGGATGGACATGGCTGCCGTGCTGCACCCACCGCCAGAGAGGAGCCTGCAGTGGTCCCCAACAGCACCCTGCAGACCACAGCCATCCCACGGACCACAGGCGCCCTGCAGACCACGGGCACCCTCCAGACCACGGGTGCCCCGTGGACCGCAGGCACCCCCCAGACCTTGGGCGTCCCCATCAGGGCAACACCTCCGGCCCCCACAGCAGTAGGGCCGGTGTCTGGCCCTGAGCATAGTGCCGATGGCCCCAGGCTGCTCCTCTACTACATCTTGGGTAGCCTGGTAGCCATCTTGCTGCTGCTGGCCTTTGCCCTGGCTCTGCTGGCCTGCAGGAAGAGGGCAGCCAAGCAGGAGAAGCGGCCGGCCAAAAGCGCGGCGGACAACTACTGCTGGGTGCCCGAGCAGCCAGAGAGCCGTGGGGTGGGCGGCGAGCGCAGGTAACAGCACCTGGGGCAGCGTGAGGGGACACGGAGCCGCGAGTGACAGAGAGCATTTTTGCAAATCAAAAAGAAAAAATAAAAGGGGAGGAGGGGACGCTATCTCTTTTAAAATGGTTTTACATGTCTGAGAGTCTGTCCTGGGGTTCCTTGCAAAGCGGGAGCTGATCTCCTCCCCCCCGCCCCAAAAAGGTAGGTCTCAGCGCTGGGTGGGAAGGCAGCCCAAATCAGTCCTGAGGTTTATAAACGAGCCGCCGCTCCTCTGAGGGAAGGGTTAAACTCCACGTTAGTTGGGAGCTGGGACTGCATGGGGTTGAAGTTGCCTGCCGGGGCCGCTCCTCAGCTCTGCAGAACCTCACTGTGCTTAAAAATAGCTGATTATAAAGATTGATTTGTCTTCCTAAAGGAAAACAGTTAATTTGATTTTTTCATTTCTTCTCCCCTACCTAAATTTGAAATGCTGACATGCGAAAGCAGCAGCTTCCATGTCCTGTCCCCGCAGCTCCCCCAGTCCTTTGCCATCCCAAAAGTAATGCTAGTCTCCCCCTCGCCTGCCTGGCAGCAGACAGCCTGCATTCAACCTTTGTTTTCGTCTTGGTCTCATTAGAATGGGTTTGAAATTCTTTGTTTCATCGGGGCAAGAACTAGTCTCTGCAGCCACAAGCAGGGGTTTTTTAAGTTTGTTTGTTTGTCTGTTTGTATGTTTTTTTAAAAAAAGATGTTACATCAGAGGTAACTGAATAAACCTTTTTAAAATTACAGCCGCAGAGATTGTCTCCAGGGGAGGAGGCGCCGTCAGGTTAGTGGATCATCCCTGCAGCTCCCCGGACCCGTGCGGGGAACCTGCGGGATGGCACTGGGTTTGGAGCAATGCTTCCCCCAGGGCGTAAGGGCGAGACCTTAATCTGCCCCCCGAGCGCTGGAGGTGCACAGCACAGGGAAAGCTGTTCAACTCGTAGACAAGGGGCCAAGGCAGAGAATATATGGTAAAAAGGTATGAAAAACTATGTTTGGAAGAACCACCTACCTGTTTCCAGTGTATTCAGTTTAAAACCACTTGTAAAATACAGAAAATGATGTTCTCCTTCAAATGCAGCCAGATGAGAGACCAGACTTTTCCTGTTGGGTCATATTTTTTGGGTAGGACCCCTAACTGACTGTCTGGGGCTCAGGCTGAGTGCATTTTCCATCCCTCCCCTTGTAAAGAATACACTGGATGTTGTATATTTGCGAATTATTATATATAAAACTTTTAACCCCACTTCAAAGCAAATGCTTTCTCAGGGCAAAGATGTTCCCCAGTCTTCCTCAGGTATCTGACTTCAGAGAGCTGTTTATACTCAGGCACTCCTGACGATGAAACATCTTGGAGTTGTTTCAGTGCGAATCCTCCCCAGAAAACTAAGGGGCACAGGGGCCATTCCTGCTTCCCATCAAGCGGTTGCATTATTTACCCATGCTCTGCAAGGCAAAAAAGCGCTAGAAAAGAAGAGGCATGTGATTTGAAGGGTACATGAGTTTCCTGAAGTTTCTGCTGGTTTTATTGTATACTTGAGGATTAATTGCTACAGAAATGGGAACTGAACACAAAGGTGTTTACTGTAGGCAGCGACCTGCATCCTGTTCTTCCATGTGTGGAGGAAAACCCTTTCCTGCTGGTTTTTTTTTGGTCTTCACTTCTCCATTGTAAACTTAAAAAAAAACCAAGACAGGAAAATGTAGCTGATAGAAATGTTTTTAACGTTCTGTCCATGCTTCCTTTTCTCCGCGCAGCGGCGGGGAGAAGCAGCGAACGCAGCAGCGGCATTCTTGGAAGTCCCACAGAAAATTCATACCCTGTCTGTGCTATGACAAGCCAGCAAAGCATTTTGAATACATGAATAAATTAAGCAAACGAATAATCCTACCGAAATCAGTGGGATAAAATTATGCCTGCGCTGCCTGGCTATGCCGACTCAGGGTCCGTATGGGGAAAAGGCAGTCACAGTGACGTGCCTCACGTTGCAGGGACTACGTGGTTTGCTTTATCGAAAGCTGAGGCATTTTCCAGATCTTAACAGTCTCAGGAGTGTTTCTGCCTTATTTTTCAGTTAAGGTATCAATTAATTGTTGTATACAACACTTATTCCACGATGAAAAAGGGGAAAGGAAGCACAAGTATGGGCTCAGAGCCGCTGCAAATCTGAGAGGTGTTATTTATTCCAGAAATTCCTCAGTAAAACCTATAATCCTGATTTCTGTTACGACCTTTGTGTATTCTGGCATGCGCACCGTATTACCAATGGAGCATGGCAGTGGGTCCAGCCTAGGGAAGACACTAATTTGTGCTCAGGTTTAGTTTGGGTCCTCTCTGGTGGAGTATTTCCTGATGTAGCATCCTTCACGCCGGTACAATTACACCTGGATAATCTCATGTCTCCCTTTCATCCTGCCACGAACACAGCAGGAATGTTTTGATTCGTGTCCTTGTTAGGGAGTTATCTAGGGCCCGGTGAATCCCGTGGGCTAAAGGAAATAGAAACGGGACCAGATAGTTTGGTACCCCGTCAGAGGAGATGGGACGTTCATCCTGGCCCGAGGGGGTTTTGCCTCCGTGCCTGGGGCAGCTACCTCTGCTCCCCGTTCCTTCTGTACAAATGGGGTGCAATTAGAAGCAAGACCGATAACTGTCCTGCTGTCACCGTGGCAGGACAGGCTAGCCAACATGTCTGAAATGCTTTGTACGTATCAAACTGGTTTGTAATGAAGTGAGCGTTGTATTTTTACAGTCCAGAATTAAGACACGCCTCGACCTTTGCAGAAATGGGATGTCAGGACTGAATTTTACTTTGTCACCGGCGTGGCAATGGCACAGTACCACGTCCTTGCAGTTGCCTTTGACTAAAAGAATAAGGTTATCCCACATGTTGAATAACACTGTATGTTGCTTTTCCGATTAAACACTAATAAAATCTAAACAGAATGTGTTTTCAGTGTTTTCTAATAAATATATACGATAGCAAAACCTGTTGATTTGGTCCACATAATCCTTGCATTTTTTACAGTGGTGAACGGTGCTAACAAATCCTTTATCAGTGCTCATCCCACATGTAGTGAAGTCCCTGAGGTCTCAGCCTTTCGTACGCTCTGCTGTCCTGAGTGAGAGCCTTTCACTCCCATGTCTACCAGGTCCATGAGGTGGGGCACTGGGATGATCTCGGTTGGATCCTAAGGCCACAGGCAAGGTCCTAAACCCACAAGCAATCCTGCTGATTTCAGCGTAGCTCTGTGTGAGGGCAGAGCTCTGTTTTTCTGGCTCTGGTCAGCAACTGGGCACAGAAGTCACTCGATGAATTCAAACTGCAAGATTGTTGGTAGCTAGAGCTGCCTCCACCACATGCATGACCAAAGAAAGGCTGTCCTTAAGTCACAAAGACAGGGGGAAAACCTCAATGACACAAAAACCCACTCCCAGAATCACAGAATCACAGAATCATAGAATGGTAGGGGTTGGAAGGGACCTCTGGAGATCATCTAGTCCAAGCCCCCTGCCAGAGCAGGGTCACCCAGAGCAGGTGGCACAGGAACGCGTCCAGGCAGGTTTGGAATGTCTCCAGAGACGGAGACTCCACCACCTCTCTGGGCAGCCTGTGCCAGTGCTCTGCCACCCTTAAAGGAAAGAAGTTCCTCCTCACGTTTAGGTGGAACTTCCTATGCTCAAGTCTGTGCCCATTACCTCTTGTCCTGTCCCCGGGCACCACTGAAAAGAGCCTGGCCCCATCCTCCTGACACCCACCCTTGAAGTATTTATAATCATTGATAAGATCCCCCCTCCATCGTCTTTTTCCAGACTGAAGAGACCCAAATCCCTCAGCCTTTCTTCATAAGAGAGGTGTTCCAGTCCCCTCATCATCTTGGTGGCCCTTTGCTGCACCCTCTCCAGCAGTTCCCTGTCCTTCTTGAACCAGGGAGCCCAGAACACTCGTATCACCCGTGTCTGCAGCAGCATTCAAGTGGTGTTTTATCAGCTGTTGATGTTTGCCTTAAGTAGCATTTAAAAACAAGAAAACCCTAAAAAAAATAGGACATCGCATCTCGTGATGGGTGTTTGGTGCCTTCATGCATCAAATTACAAAGAGCATTCCCAGCGCCGTTCTGCCTGCCCTGGGAAGCGCCCATGGGGGTAAGGCACCAGCCACGCAAAATTTGCCGGCAGAGTCCGTGCAGGGAGCGAGGGGGGGGTGTGTGTCCCTGCCAAGGAACTACCCAAGGGTAGGACGATGGCTATATTTTAGCAGGAATATTGCTCCAGGCGGCATATGGTGAGAGACCACCAGCCTGCTGTTACCTCTAATCTTATTTATTTTGCCCTGCTGAGGTGGCGCGTTGGATGGAGTTCTCCCTGCAAGAGCCTCACATCTAACCTGATAAACCAAAGCGAAGGAGCACAGAGTAGTAATTCAGACATTGTCCAGAATATAATTTTTCCCCATTTCTGGGAAAGGTGCTGCAAGGAAACAGCCTCCACCGAAGAATTTAGGGAAAAGGTACTGACTAATGCTAAAATATAAGCTACAAAATACCATTCTGCTTCCTTCAAGTCCCACAAAGAGTCAGCGACTGCAAAAACAAATGCTTTAAATGTCTGCTCATTTCCTCTTTTTATTATTTTTATCTTTTAAACATTGCTTGGCATTTGGCTCTCCCGAGCCCTTTCAAGGCTGCTAAGTGAATCTCCCAGCTTGCCGGGAACATTTGAGCAGTGCCAGTGACACCATGACGGAGGGAAAGAGCCGGCCTGCGGCAGAGGGAAGATCCTTCAGCTTTCCTAAAGGAAAAGCCAGCTTCAGGTGTCTCACGCTGCTAGGCATGTGCACGTCTTGGAGATGTTGCAAGGCTCAATAAGCAAAACTTCCAAAATTTTCCCTGCCAGGGTCCTGAGAAGGTTTGTCTAGCTGAGCACAGAGGAATTCAAAAGCCTCTCCAGCCCCTGAAAACTGGGCTACACATGAGCCATCGCTTACAGAAGATGCCAATTTATTAATCTCTGCTGGCTTGGGGCTGGGGCACAGGGGTAGGACAGGGTGTAAAGGCACGTCACCAGGTGAAGGTGATGGTAGGAGGAGAAGTCATACACTTGCCATGCCAGATATGGCAAACACCCAGCCTCGGGAGGCTTTAATCCCTGTGGGAAACGGCACCGGCTGCTTTCCCTGGTTGTAGTCCAAGAATTAACATGAAATTACGAGCCAGAGGAAAAACCAGTACCAGGCATGCTTGCAGGACTTAACTCAACCCTCCTGCTGCTCTCAAACTGTATTTTCTGCACGCAGACTGAAAATTGTGGCTGTAACAGACCATGGAGATGGGAGGGCATGGAGGAAACTTATTTTCCTAGTTTTAACAAGAAGGAAGACTCGCTCACCACCTGGTGTGACCTCCCCAGCCCTGCCTGCTCCAAAGCCGTTGCAAACAAAACTCCTTACAGGCAAAACCGCCCTAAGTAGTGCTTTTAATTAACATGCAGCCAACTAAGCATCCTCAGAGTGGCTGTGCACCGACACCCCCTTATTAGGTCCCTATCTTGCCTGGGTGCCTGGATGGGCAGTAGGTCTGATTTTTGGGGGTATTTATTTGTCTGGCACTTCCTGGCCTTGAGATATTTTTCTCCTTGCATCTGATCCAGTGCAGGGAAATTTGCCTTTTCTGCAAGGGATTCCTGTCCCAGACCTGCAAGAACACGGCTCATACGCAGCCACTGGACGCCAAAACCCCGAGCAGATCACCCAAATCTAGGAGAAGGGAACTCTGTGCAGTTTTACTCATCCTAAGCGGGAGTCGCACACAGACCATGCATAGATGGGAGAACACCTATATGCTACTTAATGGCCTGCTTTTAATTTTTATTTTAATCTTGACATAACAATTTAATGTTATATTGTTCTGTCCTACCCTACCCAACCCTACCCTACCCATTATATTATATTATATCACATTACTTTACATTATATTATATTAAATTGTGTATAACTGTCAGCATCCTGACATTAGGAACCTCATTTACAAAATCCAGCAAACAAGAAAGAAAATCCGTGACACATACCCCCATAACCGCAGGTCAAAAGAACTATTCAAAATACCCGCTATCGGCATTGCTCTGCCCGCAGGGTGACAATGACATTTCAGATGAGTCAGACTCAAGTAAAGGGAAAGGTCTCCCTCCTGTTATCGCTGCGGACAGCTGGGAATGTCTTGCAATAACTTTGCATTGCAGAGGAGCACGATTAATCAACTTTTATAAAGGAAAAGCAGTATGTCAGCAGGAAGGGCATTTCTGTGTCTGTGAGTCAGCCCGTCAGGGCCACGTCAGCCAAAGCCTGTCATGCTTTGAGGCAGCAGAGGGAAAAAAATCATTGGAATAAAAAAGAGTTTTTAAAACATGATTAATCTCGTTTCTACTGCCCTGATTATCTTTCCCTTCTACTGGCAGCATCAACCCTGCAAACTGCTGTTGGCGGGGCAAGGACATCAGCGTGTTCATCTGGGAAATCATTGTTTTGGGAGTACTATATTTTTTCCTGGAAATTTTCAAAATATTTCTTATCCTGCAGCCTTGAAAAGGAAATTTTTATCTGTTTTTATAACTACCTAAAAAAAAAAAGAACAGAAATATATTGGTGTTTTCCTTCTTTTCCACCCATTGCAGCGTCTCCTTTCTTTTTCCTTTTGTTTGCCCTGACCATTCCCCCCTTATTTTGCTGTTTTGCTTCTGAAAACAGAAAAAGAAGAAAAAAGAAAAAAGAAAAAAGAAAAAAGAAAAAGAAAAAAAAAGAAAAAAGAAAAAGAAAAAAAAAGAAAAAGAAAAAGAAAAAGAAAAAGAAAAAGAAAAAGAAAAAGAAAAAGAAAAAGAAAAAGAAAAAGAAAAAGAAAAAGAAAAAGAAAAAGAAAAAGAAAAAGAAAAAGAAAAAGAAAAAGAAAAAGAAAAAGAAAAAGAAAAAGAAAAAGAAACCACCAGAGAAATCAATGACGTGAAAACTGGGGAAACAACAGGTTTTACTAAAGCAAAGAAAGGTCGGTGTTACCAAGCCCTCCAGGAAACTTCTGGGAATTGTCCTATTTACGTGTTTTGTGGCGATGAAGAGCAACTAAGCTCTTCTTGGGTGAATATTTATCCAGGCAGTGACTGGCACTGGCCAGCATGCCATTGCAATCTCGCGCATATAAACACTAATTTGTCCCTCCTTTCCAGAGGTCAGAGGGACAGTGGATCAGCCCTGTAGGACATGTGTCACCTAGGAGGAGAAGACAGCTTTGGGTTGAGGTTAGGGAACCCTAGCCTGAGCCCTGCCCTTGCCCTGGGCCTCGTTAGTGGAGAAAACGAACGTGCCCTGCGCTGTACCCCTTTCTTCTTGGGGCACATCCCTGCTGACGGAATTGAAACCCACAGACATTTCTTTCCCACGCAGGCAAAATGAGCTGAAATTTTCAAGGAGGTGAAATGACGGATTTGAATGCTCTGTAGGCCAAGATCTGAGCTCTCCGTCGCTCCTCCTGCAGCCTGAGCAGAAAACGGCATTTCCTTGGTATTCCTCTTCCCAGAGATGTGGGTGAAGGTGAGAAAGGGGCCAGAGTCAGGCTGGAGGAAAGGCTTGTGATAAAGAGCACGAGCTCTTCTGCTCCTGTTTACATCAGGCTCCCTTTGCAGCTACAAAACAGCACAGCTTGTTTGGTGGTGGTGGTGGTGGTTGTTGTTGTTGTTATTATTATTATTACTATTACAATTATTGTTGATTATTATTACTCTTTTCCCCATCTTCCCATTTCTCTGCAACCAGAATCAATGCCCACAGCCTTGCGTGAGCTACGTGAAGCGCACAGGGCTGGAAGAGGGCAAGACAAAGCATAAGAGTTTAATAAAGTAACCTCCTTGCAATGAGCGAAGCAAGGAAATACGGATTTGCTTCTCCGCAGGGGATCCCGAGGGCTAATTGCAGTGACTGAGTCTTCTGGTAAAAACACCACTCTCAAAATTGAAAAAAAAAAAGGGTCAAATACCCTTTCCTTTGAGTGTCGAAGCTTTGGATGTTTGCTTTTCATTTTTATTTTGCTCTTGGCTATGCTCTGACAGCTGAGGCGGATCCTGCAAAGATAAAACCATGGAAAGGGTACAGCTGTTCCGAAAACAGCAGCAGAGGCGCCTGCGAGGAAGGGGAGCTGGTGCCCTGGGGGCAAGACCCCCCCCCTCCCCCGGGCTTGGCAGGAGCACTGGGGATGGGGCCCCTCTCCCGGAGCTCAGCCCCAGCTCTCCCTGTGCTACTCCGGCAGCGTAGGAGCCAGGATGCTGTCCCAAAGTGGGGCACAGCACGCTGCCGGCCTCTACATGCCAATTTGCTCTAATTTCAAGAGCAAGATCACGCCAGCGCTGTTTATACACATAACTGGAGGCTGATTTGCAAAGCCTGGGGGAAATCCCACCTTTTTCTGGCATCCCATCTTACCTCAGATCCTCTGGGACTGCTTGGCTGGGATGCAAGTTGTACGGCACAGAGAGATGGTTGTTCATGCGGTTAGCACCGCGTCCTTCAAGCACAGGGAAGGGCTCTCCCAAGTCCCTCGCTGCTATAGCAGAAGTCAGTAAATCCCTGGGGACATCTCAGAATTCCTCTCCTCTTTGAAAAAACCCACAGTTTTGGGTTTTTTTAAAGCCTGACTTTGTCCTGGAAGGGCTGGCAGGCTGACCCCTGCCTTCATCTTTAATGCGCTAGATGAATACTGGGACCTGCCATCGATACGGGTCTGCGGTCCAGGGCGACAGAGATGCCTGAGCAATGGACACTTCTTCCCAGCAGTGTGGATGCCCACTGAAGCCTCCCAGCACCTACTGCCAGTGGCAGACAACACCCTGTGCTGTGCCACCATCCCTCGGGGACCCCGCCTCCCTCCTGGAGAAGAGCAAGTGATGGGAAGAGGCCAAGGCGCAGGCAGGCACAGCCACTGGCCCTGTGGCCCCTGATCAAGGCCTTGAAGGTACAAAGGTATCTGGTGGTCCTGCATGGTCTGCTGCCGAGCAGCAGCCTCCCTCAGAGGTGACAGGAATGATTGACAACATAGTTTTCAAGTCCAGAGGAGGGCCAGGAAGACGAACAGATGGCTGAAGCACCTCTGCTGTGTAGACAGGCTGGGAGAGTTGGGGTTGTTCAGCCTGGAGAAGGCTCCAGAGAGACATTATAGCACCCTTCCAGTACCTAAAGGGGGCCTACAGGAAAGATGAGGAGGGACTCTTCATCAAGGAGTGGAGTGATTAGAACGAGGGGTAATGGTTTTAAACTGAAACAGGGTAGATTTAGATTAGATATTAGGAAGAAATTTTTCGCTATGACGGTGGTGAGACACTGTCACCAGTTACCCAGAGAAGTTGTGGATGCCCCGTCCCTGGAAGTGTTCAAGGCCAGGCTGGATGGGGCTTTGAGCAGCCTGGTCTAGTGGGAGGTGTCCCTGCCCATGGCAGGGGGATGGAACTATATGATCTTTAATGTCCCTTCCAATCCAAACTATTCCATGATTCTGTGACATGAATTTGGGACGCCATAGCTCAGAGGGGCAGTGGATGAGCAGTGGTCGTTAGGCTGGAAGGGACCAGCCGGCCACCAGTCAGGTCCTGATGGGGCATCCCAAGCGGCGACGGCTTGCGGAGCTGTCATCACTGTCTCGTGTCAGCTTCTGGGGCTATGTAGGATTTGGGCCGGTGCTGAGTGCTGTAAAGCTGATGCTGTAGCAAGACGGGCAGCCTTACAACCGGGGTGAGGAACCCGTCAGGGCTCTGATGTCTGACTGCCCTCTTGGGGTGCACTTCAGCAAGTCACCGTCCAGTGCTTGCTCCCCCTTTGCCCAAGGAAAAAACATATTTTTCCCGTCTCTGCTCAGCCCCTAAGCCCACGTCCCCAGGCAGAGCCGTCCGTGGGGCATCCCGCGGGGTACTAGGGGCCGCTTTCAGCCCCACCCCGCTCTCCTCCGGTCCCTTCCAGCCCCGCACCTCCCAACCCGGAGCATCCCCAGGCGGGACCAGCCCCAGCTCGGCGGGGAGGAGCCGGCAGAAGGAGGCGGGAAGGGGGGGAAACGGGTGGGCGGCTGGCTGGAGGCGGGGGTGGGGGGGGAGCGGCTGGACGGCTGTCCCCGGAGGGGCTCCCTCGCCCCGCCGCCGGGATTTACCCGCCGCAATCACTCCTCACAGCGGCGGCGGCGGCGGCCCGTCCCCGGAGGCGCTTCCTTCCTGCGGGGAGGGCCGGAGCGTTTATAAACGGGGCGGGCGGGCGGCGGCATGCCAGAGATTTGCCGAGCCGGCCGGCCCCTCCGCCGCCCGCCATGCGGCGGCTCCCGTTCCCGCTCCCGCTGCTGCTCGCCGGGCTGGGGCTAGGGCTAGGGCTCGGAGGGGAGCCGGAGCCGGCCGCCCCTTCGGGCGCGCAGTGCCTGGAGCACGACTGCTTCGGCATCTTCTGGGCGGCGCGGCCCTTCGCGGAGGCCAGCGAGGCCTGCGAACGGGGCGGCGGGCACCTGATGACCGTCCGCTCCACCGTGGCGGAGGACGCCATCGCCCTGCTGCTGCAGAACCGCAGCGGGCTGCTGTGGCTGGGGCTGCGCTTGCCCCTGCCTTGCACCGACCCGGCCCAGCGCCTCCGCGGCTTCCAGTGGGTGACGGGCGATCGCCGCACCGACTATTCCAACTGGGCGCCGTCGGGGCGGCGGTGCGGGGAGCGCTGCGTGACCGTGTCGCGGGACCTGCGCTGGGAGGAGCGGCGCTGCGAGGCGCCGGCCGACGGCTTCCTCTGCGAGTACAACTTCGGGGGCAGCTGCCCGCGCCTGCCTGCCGCCGAGGGGCTGCCCGTCACCTACGCCACCCCCTTCGGCGCCCGCGGAGGGGACTTTCTGGCCCTGCCGCCCCGCAGCACCGCCGTCATCCCGGCCATGGAGCTGGAGCTGCGCTGCGAGGAAGACGACGGCGGCGGGCTGCGCTGGGGCCGCGCCGCCTCGGGAGCCTGGCCCTGCCGCCTGGCCAACGGGGGCTGCGAGGGGGCGTGCGGCGAGGAGGGCGGCCAGCCGCACTGCTCCTGCCCCGACGGCAAGGTGCTGGGCCCGGACGGCCGCAGCTGCAGCTCTCCTTGCGCCGGAGCCCCGTGCCAGCATCACTGCATCATCGCCGGTAGCACCTTCCTCTGCATGTGTGATTCGGGCTACCGGCTGGCCGCCGACGGCAGCAGCTGCGAGGACGACGATGACTGCGCCGTGGTGCCGAAGCTCTGTGAACAGGTCTGCATCAACACCGAGGGTGGCTTTGAGTGCCGCTGCCACCACGGCTACGAGATGGTGGACGGACACTGCCGGCGCATCTCCCACTGTGACGAGGCGCCCTGTGAGCAGCGATGCGAGGACGTGCTTGATGGGTACCGCTGCGGATGCTTCCCCGGCTATGCTGTCCACCCGGAGGCACCTTCCCGCTGCGTGCTGCACTGCAACCGCAGCCAGTGCCCGGCCGAGTGCGACATGCACACCCAGTCCTGTGAGTGCCCCGAAGGCTTCGTGCTGGACGATGATGCCAACAGCAGGCCGGTCTGCGTGGACGTCGACGAGTGCGACATGAACTTCTGCGATCACAACTGCACCAACCTCCCTGGCAGCTACAAGTGCCACTGCCACGCCGGCTACCGGCTCCTCGACCAGAACAACTGTGTCAAAATCCCCGAAGAGGATGGGGAGGAAACGTACTCAGGGGATTTCAGGCCAGGACCCCAGACTCCCATCCCCAGCCGGACCCCGCCGAAGGTAGAGCACCTCCACCCTGGCGCACTGGTGGGCATTGCCGTGGGTGTCCTCTCTGCAGCCCTGGCCCTCCTGGCCCTGGGGTACCACCTGGTGAAGAAGCGCTGTGGGCCCCCTGCCACCATGGATTACAAGTGCAGCGGTCCCCATGAAAAGGAGATGGGACTTCAGCCAGTTGCCTCGGGGTGTGCCACCTCCGGCCAGAAATTGTAGGGAGACTGGGATGGATGGAGAGAGGGAAGTGGACGGAACTGGGTAACATTTACTTTCCCCCCCCCCATCGCCAATTTTTTTATGATAAAGAGAATTTGGGAAAAGCTGTGATCACCCCCACCAAAACCACTTGCTGCTTTCCAGCCAGCTCTTGCAATACTCACGCCAGAGAGCAGGGAAGGTGGAAGGCATGGAGCACTTCTCCGTTTCTGCTCCCTTCACAGGCAGTGGAGGGCATTCGGCCTTCCTTTTCCCAAGTCAGCAGCTGGGGGGGCTTCAAAGAAAAATCATGCGTATGTTACAGGAGGGATGTCTCCATCTGGAACTCACTGTTTAAATCCGCATGGATGCGGGGTGAAGGCACGCATGCCACTGCCAGCCGAGTTGTCGGGGACCATGGAAGGTCACTTGGCCCCAGTTTCCCCGCTCCTCATCTGGGAAGCATGCCGCCGGGCTGGAGATGATGGTTTTCCTGGGGTGGCGAGGAGCTGGGATGCTCCTGCCTTTGTCTGAGCTCTGTTTTGTTTTTCTAAAACTGATGGGTGATGGAAGAAAGAACAAAGATCTTCTGGCCAGCACTTTGCCTTGCTCCTCTGTCCCTGTTTGCCTCATTGGCAGAAATCTCAGTTTTTGTTTCCCCCCATCTTTTGCCTCTCACCTCTGGCAGCTGAGCACTTTTCACCTTAAATTGCTTGTGACAGTGGGGACCCTGCTGAGTGTCACCCTGTGAGGGCTAAAATGCCTGATTTCTATTCCCTCTTACCCTTCTGGGGCTTTTTTCGGGGGTGTGGAGGTTAAATGGGGATACCAAGACTGCCAGGGTAATTTTTTCCGTGGGAGGAAAGGTCGTTTGCAGTGCTGGGGAGCTTCACCTTCCCCATGCAATTTCTTCCATGTTTTTCTGCCGTTGTTGGGTTAAACTGGGTTGTTTGGTTTTTTTTTATATACCCACTTAACTGACCCCTCCTGTCAACAGCGTTTTTTCCTGTTTTTTCCTTTCATCTTGTCCAGGGCTGAGTCTAAGCCATGTTGAAGCTCGCGGCAAAACTTTCCCGGGGGGGCAGGATCTGGCCCACTGCTTGCCACGGACTGGAGGGGGGAATCTGGGAAACTTTTATCTGTTTTTCCAGCTCCGTTGTTCGGTGGGGAGACAAGGGGCAGCTCTGCAAAGCCAGCACGCTGGCGGGGCTTGGGGGGGGGGCGGGGAGGGGCGGTCCTGCTCCGGCACCCATGGTGGGGTGAAGCCGGTGGCTGTTGGTGCAGGCACAGGGTGAGCGGCGGAGCGGGCGCTGACAGCTTTATGCCTGTGAAATAGCAGCCTGCAGCAGCGCTTGCCTTTCCCGCAGGAAGTTTTGCAAGCCCGGGGTCAGAGCTCGGGAGGGCTGGGCGCCGCAGAGGGGCTGCAGAACTCGGGGTGGTTGTGTCCCCCCCACATCTCCCCTTACACGCTACGTGAGTTTGCTATCGTGCAGCGTTTGCCCCTCCCAGTATGATAGAGCTACGTTGCAGCCTCCAAGGAAAACAAAAAGATAATGTGTGTATGAACTGTAGCTTTCCTAATGTAAATGGTTCAATCCACTGTTTTATACACCCGGCACATTTGTAAATACTTATTTATTTATTGGAAATATACCCTACGCAATGCACAATCACATGGTGATTTTGTGTGTAGACCAATAAAGCTTTTACAATCTGGTTTATAGAAAGCTGCTAATGAATTATTCTTTCTCCCCCTCCCTAAAATGACTAGTTTTCCTCACCGAGCACCAGCCCCGTCTTGCAGCCGGAGCTCCAGAAGTCACAAACCATGGTGGAGCCAAAAAAAAAAAAAACCCCAAAAAAACCCAACGGAGCTATGGGCTCTTAGCGGAGCGTCAGGCTGAAAACATTGCCCTGCTGGTTACTTCACCAGTGTGATTAAAATAGAAGGAATGAGCCATAAATAATGGAGAACAAGAATAACATTAAAAGGACAAAGTTAAAACGAAATAAGCTGGAAATGGTTAATTTAATGCTACCTCAGTGCGGCCAAGCCGGTATAGCCCCAGTGCTGTTCTTCAGCTCGAAGTTTCTATGGATCCATTGGTGTTTACCTGTGGCAAAGACAGCGAGATTTGGTTCTCCTGGGTTTTCTTGTGGAAAGTATCGTTTGGGTCTTGTGCGTGCTAAAATCCCTTTGCCTGGGAATTTGTGGGGGTGGGGGAGGTTTATTGGTGGGACCTAAGTTTTTTCCTTTCCCCGTTAGCTGAAGTGAGGTTTGGGACTCCCTGGCACCAGCCCAGTCTTAGTCTGTGTAGGCTCAAGCTCTGATCTCAGCTGTTCGGAACACGCTCCCCCCCCACTTTTTTTTTTAACATAAGAGGAACCCAAAGGGGTCAAATTGATCCCGTGCTCTCCACGTCCTGCAGAGCTCCTGTAGAAGTCCAGTCCGGTCCTACCCCCTCAGTCCGGTAGAGATGTAGCGGGGCCGATGGGCTTTAGGACTGTTCTCCATCTTTCAGAGCACGTCTTGGGAAGGAACGGGAAGTTGGTGTTTTATTATTCCGGAGGGGCACCCGCCCCATTGGCTAGTCACCGTTCACTAATGCACTTGGAAATCCTCACCGTCCCTGATCCCAATGAAGGTAACAGCAAAAATTACTCAGTCGGCGTAATTAACCGTATCATGGGGCCAGACTTATGGCTTTTTATTTTGTCGAACCGCACAGCACAAATGAGGGCCGGCGGCACGGGGCATGGCAGTTTGCCCTCTCTCCGGCCGGGGTCCCCTTTGCCCGTGCCTGGTGGAGACGCCTGCCCGGGGGCTGGCGAGGCGCGGGGCACCCTAGAAGGTGGTGGTCTTTGTGAGGAGGGGTCCAGGCTTACAGCAGTGCTCGGGGTGCACAGGCTCCTGCTGGCAGGGCAGGGGTGGGCACATGCAGCCCTTGCCCTTGTCGTCCCCCCGGGGAGCGGCGCAGTAGTCGAGGGGCTCTTCCTCCTCCTCCTCCTCGGCGGCCCCCTCACCGGCGTGACAGCAGCAGAGGCTGGCGTCGAGGCAGCGGCGCAGCACGCCGTGGAAGGAGTGCCGGAAATTTTCAGAGAGGAAGCCGTAGAGGATGGGGTTGGCGCAGCTGTTGGAGTAGCTGAGGATGAGGGAGGCGTTGTTGACGGTGGCATCCAGGCGGCCAGGCAGCAGGAGGTTGACCAGCTGCACCACGTAGAAGGGCATCCAGCAGACCACGAACATGGCGACCACCATCAGCACTAGGCGCGTCAGCTTGCCCTCAGAGCGCCGGCGCTGCTGCCAGCCCACCCGCTGCGCCACTGCCCGCATCTTGCCCACGATCAGCAGGTAGCACAGCCCCATGGCCAGCACCGGCAGCAGGAAGCCCAGCAAGGTGGTGTAGACCACAAAAGCAGCTGACCAGGTTGGGCTTGGCCACAGGAGGTTGCAGGCCACTGCTTGGCCATCGCGGGTGGTTGCTGTACCGGCAAAGATGGGGATGGGCGAAGCCACCAACAAGGAGAGGAGCCACACGCCCCCGTTGACCATCTTGGCCACCCGAGGACGGCGGTAGGTGGCTGCCCGCAGCGGGTGCACCACTGCGATGTAGCGGTCCAGGCTGAGGACGGTCAAGCAGAAGACGCTGGTGAACATGTTGAGCCCGTCAACACCCAGCACAGTGCGGCACAGAGCCCGTCCAAAGGGCCAGTGGTGCAGGGCCGCTGATGTGGCCACAAAGGGGATGCTGAGCATGAAGAGTTCATCGGCAATGGCCAGGTTGAGCAGGTAGATGTTGGTGGCCGTCTTCATCTTGGCGTAGCGCAAGATGACGAAAATCACCAGGGAGTTGCCCAGCAGCCCCAGCAGGCACACCAGGGCGTAGATACACTGAATCACCACCATGCCCACGATCTCGCCCGTCTTGCTGCCCCACTCCGCCTGCCCCTGCTGCCGGCCGGCCCCCCCTGCAGCCGTGCTGGTGTTGGGGGGCACCTCAGAGGCGGCCCAGCTGGATACAGTCCAGAGGGGCACGCCGGCCGCCTGGGCCCCTGCTGGGAGCTGCTCGGTGTCGGCGCTCATGCTGGGTGGTGGTCCATGGACTGCTGGGGATGGGGGCCAGCCTGCAGGCAGGGCACGGGCAGAGAGAGAAGGGGCAGAGAGAGAAGGGCAGAGAGCTGCAGCGCACAGCAGATACAGAGCATGCTCCCCTGTTTTCCCCCTTGGGTGACGCACACATGCTTTGGGCAGCTCTGGCTGTGGCCCCCCTGCTCCCTCCATCCCGCCAGGGCACCTTCATGTCAGTCCTCAGGGCAGCAGCATCGCTCTCCAGGCCAGAGCATCCTGGCCGTTTGGGGTCTTAGGGGCTGCAGGGGTGGGGTGGGCATTAACCGTGCATGGGGGCACAGCGGCAAACCGGTGGCATGGCCTGGGAATCAATACCGCCATCCGCCTTAATGAACCTCTACAAATCTCAACGGTTTCATTAACCCCTGCGGGAAAAGCAAACCAAAGGAGAAACCGAGCCGGAGATATTTTACCTCTCAATCCTCCAGGGATTGAAAGAGCCTCCCTCCTCCCTCCCGGGGGACAGCAGCAGGCACTGGGAGATGCTCCGGTGGGTTCCGCGGGCTGTTGGCAACGCGAAGTCCTTCTTGACCTGAGTCAGATGACCAGAAGGATCCAGACCTTTTAAAGTGAAAGACAGACCACGCTTGCCGGATGGGAATACAGGCTATTCTCTCCCCCCTCCCGCCATCACCTATGCCACGAAAATCCGCTTTCCCATTAAAAATAAATGACTAAAAATAACCCAAGTTTCTGATTTATGCCCTCCACATTCCAATTGAAAATAAAGCAGCAGACGTACCCTTCCCTCTTCTCTCTTAGGCGTGCGGCATTCTGCTCGCGGTGGCCGCGGTGAGGGGACCCCCATCCTCCGGGGCTGTGCCGGCGCGGAGCCCCCCCGCCGCCCCGGCCGGTGGCGCGGCCCGGCCCCGGCGCTGCGGGTACTGCGGCGGGCGGGCTGCTGCAGTCCGGGCACCGCGGCGGGGCGGGAGGGACGGCGCCCCCCGCGCCCCCCGCCTTCGCATTCCCTTCGTCCCGGCCCGTACCTCCGGGGTGTCCCCGCCCGGGCAAGGCAGGAGATGGAGGCAGGTTGCCCTGGCGACTGCCGGCAGCCCGCCCCCCCGCGCTCGCTCCCGCATCCCTTCCGCGCATCCCCGTTTCCCCGCCACCCCCCACCCCCGCCCCCTCCTCACCCGCTGCCAGGCGGGGGGATGCAGGCAGGGACCCCCGGCCCCCCTTTTGTTGGCAGGAAAGGAGCATCCTGCAGCATCGGGCCCCCAGAAACTGGGGACGGGGAGGCGGCGGGGTGAGGGCCACCTCAAGCCTGGCCCCAAAACAGGTTATGCACCAAAAACCTCACCCCAAATCGAAGTCTGCGTTGAATTTTGTGGTACAATGAGTAAAAAGGGACAGAGAGTGCATATTGCATTGGGGTTTTTTGTGTGCTTGTTTGTTTGTTTATTAAACAACTCTTGTGCTTGTTTTGGGTTGGGGTTTTATTTGGTGAGAAGAATCACGGACATCTTTGTGCCAAACAATCACCATCAGCAGCTCAGCTCAGTGATAGCCCAGGTTCGGGGCAGGGAGGACCACTTCTAGTCGTTTGTGGGGCTGGGGGGGCTTTCTGATGATGCAGCCCTAACTTTACGCTGTATCGCTCCCTCCCGGTCAGGACATCAAGTGGTGGAGCAGAGGACCTTTTTCTCCGTTGTCCACGTCTCACGCTCCCATGTCACAGTGGTGGTTGAGCGCCCGTGGGTCATGGAGGTTTTGGGAAGTCAGGGTGGAGCTGTGAGCTGACAGCGAACTGGCTGAATGAGCTCATTTGTGCGAGGAGCGGGTTCTGACCACACCAGTGGGAATATAGATAAATGCATATATTATATTACTGAGAACAGGCTCAACGTGCATGGGAAAGCAGGTGCATTTTTCCTCTTGGTGCTTAAATATATGACCATAGTTAATCGTGCAGCTGGCAAAGATGTTTTGGCTATGACATCCCAGCTTAAATATCGTGGGTGTGGAGAAGCGCAGAAAGTGCTGGTACCCGGAGCCGCAGGGACCGTGGCACCAGGAGCGGAGCACCCCGTCTCCACAGGCTGCTCCCGCCCCGTCTCCGTGGGGTGTTTTACCAGTGGGAAAATGACACTTGGACCCGCTGCCATGACACAAAAGTTCCCGATGCCCGTGGCTGCCGGGCTGGGCGCAGGGGCCCAGGAGAGGCATCGTGCTCCAGGGGTTCCTGTTGCAGCCGGCGACCGGAAAATGTGTAATAAAACAATGGAACCGCCTGCAGATTACATCGACCCCCTCCACCTCCCAGGAGGGACAGGAAACTTTTAAATGCTCTTTTACTGTAAAGGAGGAAACTCCTTCGCAGTGAGCAGGACTTTTGCCCACATTGTACTGCTGGTACTAGTCCTTCCATGGAAAACCTTTGGGTGGGGAGAACCAGGGATGAATAGCAACTGCGTTGGCTGCAGGGGAACATTTTGTGGGGGCTGGTACCACAAAGCCTCCATTTAGGCAGCTGAGGGTGCCCTGGGAAGCACCACTCCAGCAGCTTGGGAGCAACCCTCCTGTTTGGGGTGATTCCCTAGGGGATCCTGCCCCTAGTGCCTATAAAAGATGAGTTTTTCTAAGACAAAGTACTCCCTGTGGCTGGAAGGATGACCAGCAGTAATGGCTTTAAACCCCCTCCTGGTCCCCAGCTAATGAGCCTTTACCCTCCCTCCTTCCTTCCAAAACTCACAAAGCCGAGAGATTTGAGATGAGACCCTTCACCAAGAGTGAATGATTTTAACTGGATTGCCTGAGAAGCAAAATCAACTTGCCTTCCTTCAAGACGGTTAATTTAAAAAAAAAAAATGCAGGTCACTCCCCCAGAGATAGCATCAAGTGGTATTTAAATAGGTTAAAAAAAACCCCTCACCTCAACACCCGCCGCCTGCAATAATAAAAATTGGCTTTGCCAGGTGAAATCTGAAGCCTGCCCTTAGCGGTTTATTGGAAACACATGACACATAGACATGTTTTTTTGGATGCCAAGCATCCAGCCACCTGAGGCTGCACCCTATCGCCTTACAGCCGGCTGCGCAAGCCTTCCCTTTTTTCCAGGCCTGCCTGCTGGGAACGGCGTGTGACGGGGGCTGCGTGCACGCAAGCGCTTGCATGGGCAGCTTTCCCTCTAACAGCAACCTGCAATCGCCGCCAGCTCAATATCTGTAAACCCAAGCCTCCTCACCTTGCCCTGCCAGGTCTTCCAGCAAAAGGCAGTTGGTGATGGCCTTTTTGGGGGGGGGGGTTTTGTGTTTTTTTTGGTTTTTTGTTTTTTTTTCTGGCTGCAACAAAAAAAATCCACCTTGAAATATGGCCAATAGAGTGAAAAATGGCCAATGAAAATGCCTTGTTCTTCTCTGATCAAAATGAAAATCCAAAGCACCGGGCAGAGCACACTGTGGGCCCCTTTTTTTTTTCCTTTTAGGCTGTTTTCTTTCTTAAATCTTTTAAAATCTTTTCCTAAGAAAAGAAATATAGCTTCAAAATGGAACAGGTGAAATATTCCAATTTGAAAATGCCTGAAAAAGATGCTTTAAAATGGCACCCAGCTATTACCCCACGGTGTAAAGGGGGTTTCCAGCCCATGCTGGGCTCCACGGCCCGGGGGGGGGGTGAAGCTTGCGCCAGGGATGCTGGTCTGGGTGAGCTGCCTACAGATGTACCCAGCAGGAACACATCCATGGGCAATAACATGAGACTGTGTCGAATTAGCCCCATTTCCATACCTCAGTGTTGATGTAAGCACTCCTCATGACGAGGAACGTATCGTTTCCTTCAGTTAAACGGTCCCCAGGGGTGATTAATCTCATTATTGCCAATATACATCTGGTTTCTGATCTGATTAGATGCAAAGACACGCCGAGGGCTTTGCAGGGCCAAACCCACCCCAGGACGGCTCCGCTCTGCCGGGCTGGACCCTGGGGGGTGCTGGGCCTGAAGGCACGTGCTTGAGATCCGGGGGTTGCTTTGCCATTACAAAGTGCAACCACTTTGTCAGCATCCAGGAGCTGCTTTCTCAGCCGAAAATAGGCTAATCCCTGCAGTAAAAGCTGAATGAATATAAAAATGACGCTGCCAAATGCGCATTTTCTCCATTCTTAGCCTCCCAAGCTTGAACATAAAACCTGAACGTCTTCGCTTTGCAGCCTTTAGATACCTTCCCCCTTGGTTTTAGTTACGCAGAAGCCAAAACCCTTTGCATACCGAAACCTCCGCTGGAATATTGGGCAGTTGGGAAGGGGGAGCAGGTAATCGGACTGAAACGCCTGACCCCGCTTGTCCGGCTTTATTTAATTTAGGCGTTACGAAATTACACGGTTGCATCGGTTCGCGAAATAAGCAGGTTCTCCGAAGAGGACCGCTCAGCAGAGGACCCCGTGTCACCTCGGAGGGTGGCAGTTGCCTCTGAGCGCGGGGCCCTCCGAGAGCCTGTTGCACCCAAGGGCAGGAAGAGCCTCGCGGCAGGCGGCGGGCATTGCCGGCGGGGCCGGTGGGTAACAGTTGTCCAACTTCGGGTTCTTGCATCTTTCCGGTCAGAAGGAAAAACATGTCTAAAATACCTTACTGTTTAAGGAATTTCCATGGCATTTCAATGAAAAACATTTTGATTCATTTCACAATTTCAATTTATTTAAAAAAAAAAAATCACAAAGTGAGATAATATCATTGCCACTGGAGCAGAATAGTCAAGCACAGAAGGGTGAGAGATTTAAAATGTGTTAAATTGTATTATGGGTTGGCTGGGGTTTTGCTGCTTCCCGTTTTGTGCAGGAGCAGCCACCTCAGGGCGTATCCCACCCTTCCCCCTGGGCAAACACGTGTCTTCTTCAATTGCTGCTTTCAAAAAGAGTTGACAGAAAATGAGTTGTGTCGGAGTGGGAGCCGGACCCGGAGTAACGATGAAATCTCAATACGAGTATGATCGTTCTCCCTTTATTCAAGTTTTCACCGCATATTTATAGACAGGCAGTAAAAGGCAGTAAAAGCACGTGCTAGCAACAGTTATGTGATTGGTTTACAACCTATGTTTACGTGACTAAAGCAATTAGTTCATTGGCACACATCTTGTGAGGTCATTGGCACACATCTTGTGCCCACCCATCGCTACACAACACAACTTCTTCCTCTCTCTACAGATGCGGTTCTGCTTATCTTTGTTTACCGTCTTGTTACTTCTGCTTTTTGAAGAGCTTCAAGGAGAGTTCACCGTCACGTTCAGGCCTGTAGCTAAGGCTTCTCCTCGAGGCTCATACCAAAGGCTGGATTGTTCATCGCAATCAGATCATGTCCCTTCTCACTCAGCCATTCCTCCACAATTCCCCCTTCTTGTTTTTGAACAATCCAGGCTTGGTTTATGACTTTTAACGTAGCTCTCTTAATACACGAAAGGACTACACATAAGCACAAACTTATGATTACAAGAATTACTATGATATGTAAGCCTTCGACAAGCAATCCTAATAGCCATTGTGGCATCCTTCCAAACAAGTTAGTTAGCCACTCATCTAAAAACCCATGACTTTGACGAATCTTGCTCGCGTGTTCTTTTAACCACTGCAACTGTTTGTGAATTGATTCGCTGTGATCGGACAGATTCATACAGCACATCCCTTCAAAATCTTCGCAACCATGTCCTTGGTCTAATAACAAAAATCAATTGCTGCTCTATTTTGAAGTGTACCATGCTGAATAGAGTCTACATCTGCTAATAACCCACTTAACACGGACGATGTGGCATTGGTCTGTTTAGCCAGCCAACACCCTGTTTTATTCAGCATATTTAACGCCGTTGCTGTCCCTAGCGAAGGGAGAATACTTAACCCTATTCTTTGTCCCAGATTTGGGAATGTTATATGGTCGTCACAAGATGGAGCAAAGGTATGAACTGTCCTCTTGGCTCTGTATTTACTGTGTGCTCTGCTCATTGTGGCTTTGGCCGTACGCAGGCCGCTGCTGCCACAAGTTGAAACCAAGGAGATTCAAACACAGGTTCTGGGGGCTCCTGATTGTGCGGCGGTACAGAATCAGACAGGGTTTCTCCCCAAAATCTCTGGCTCTCACAGAGGTGTGGGATCCTTCACGGCCGTGCTGTGAGAACCAGCAGCTCAAGGCAAAGAGCAGCATCAGAAAAACCCGAGTTTTTCCCCCACTTCAACGTGCCCATGGTAGGAGCATCACCGCTGCCCTTTGAAGCCAGGGGAGAGGCTTCATCCCCACCCAGGCATTTGAAAACTGGCATTTTAAGTGATATCTCTGTTACGTTTTTCCCAGAAAGCTTTCTCCTACAATTAGCTAACTGAAAAGCAAGTGTTCATCCGGGAGAGGAGGACTCCAAAAACCGACCTGATGTCTGGGCACCCCCTTGCCCAGGACCACCATGACCGGGGACACCCTGACACCTGTAATGCCTCGGGGAACCGGAGAGCAAGGAGGGGAGAACACGCCTGGCAACAGGCTGGATTCGGAGACATCCTGACCATCCGGAGGGATTCGTCCATGTGTGGCACGTGTGGCAAGGGGGAGCCTTCCTTGAGGGGTTTAATGGGAACAGGTGAATGAAATCATCCTGCAACTTTGTGGTTGCTGCCTGTGCTTGATTTTTTTTTTTTGATTTTTTTTTTGCCCGTGCTTTCCTCTAACAACGTAAAAGCAATGAAAAAAATTAGGAATTTGTACCAGGCGGTGCCCTGAAGGCTGTTACGGCTACGGCTGTCTGTGTCATACTCCAAATACGTTCGCTGAAAAATTCAGCCCAGCTCTGTTGCCAGAGGACAGGATGTTACACAACATGTTTAGGAGTATTTTGCTCTCCTGCGGCACACGGCCATTCCTACAAATTGTCTTTGTGGGAAAAAAAAAAAAAAAAAAAAAAAAAAAAAAGAAAAAAAAAGGCAAAAAACCACCACGCTTCACACAAAATGACAATAGAGTTCGTGGAGATGAGGCCAGTTTCTGCAGGGCTGGGGCTTTCCTGGCAGAGCATACGTATCCTTTGTTCCGGAAAGCGGAGATCAGTGGGGATGCCACACCTTTGGGGAGGCCCGGAGAGCTGTACCGACACCGGGAACATCCCGGCCCCTTTGGGAGCCCCATCCTCGCCCAGGGCAGAGCCGAGCTGTGGCTGATGGGGCGCTGCCTCTCTCCTGCCTTCTCTTTAATAACGCAGACAAAAGCAAACGTCTCGCACGGCCGGTGACGGTTCTTGCATTTTCATTAAAAAAAAAAATAAAATCCTCCCTTTGTTTCCAGTGACTGCTTTGCAAAACCCGAGCTTTTTCAAAGTAAGCAAAACCTCCCCCGTGCATGAAAACTTCCTGCTCCATGAGATCCCCCCCCAGCCCTCGCTGGGCTATTTGCTGCGAGTGTTCTGCTAGGTTCTTTTCTGGCCTCGGGGGCCAAGTTACACCCCCAGGCAGGGACCCACTCGGTTGCGAAGCCAGATCCGAGTCCCCCAAGAGATGCTGTGCAGAGTAACATGTCTTAGGCAAAGCCAGGGAAGGAAGGTCCCCAAAATCCTGCTTAATTTCCCAGGTACAGTGAATAAAACTGATTCTTGACCCATACTCCCAGGGACGGGATGATTTCCCTGCCACACTTCCCAACATGTCCCGAGATGCCTGCAGCGCTCGATCCTTCGAGCAGGGAAAGGTCAGACCCCAAGAGTGTAGGGGGTGTTGCAATAGCTTTTTGGATGCGTTTGTTCACAGAAGTCTGATAGATCAGCAGGACGTGAGTTATGTCTGTCCCCCTCCCGAGAGGATGTCACCCCCACCCTTCCCTTCGGGTGCCGGGCTGAGTCTCCGGATGGGATGCTCCTCCCGGCTGCCTCGCTGCCAGCACCCGGCTCCTTCCCTCCCGGCCCCTTCCCGCCCCGGGCCCCGCGGGGACCTGCGAGCCCTTGACGTGCCGCAGCATCCCAGGAACAACTCAGCATCTTAAATAAGGCTGGGGCCTTTACGGATGGAGCCCACGGGTCTGCAGCCTGGCCAGGGAATGGACACGAGGGGCAGATGCAGGCAGTGGGCAGAGCTTTAGCTGAGGCTTTCCCAGAAAGCTGGCTGGCTCCAAGCTGTCTGCCAGAACAACCGAGAGGGGAAAGATGGGAGAAGCAGCCACTGGAGTGATGCTGAGCTCCCCGGGACGTCTCTTTGAGTCCCACCACCATCAGGAGGTGGGGATGCATTTTCAGGGGGGGCTGGGAAAGCCCGCCCAGGCCCTGCCTAAGAGTTTGGGCAGCACCAAAGGCAGCTTTGGTGCCTGCAGCCTTTCCCCTCCCTTCCAGCCCCTCGCAGGAGGCAGACGGCCGAGCGGGCGATGCTACGGGAGCGGCTGGGCAGGGAGATGCATGGTGGGTGGCTGCTGGTGTGGAAACACTCGCGGAGCACCCGGGGAAGGGTCATCCTCCCCCCCATCCCAAAAGCTGCCAGATGACAGACGCCGCATCCTGCCTTTGGTGGCTGGGGGTGGAAGAGCTGGGAGGCACCGATAGCATCGTCCCCGTCTCCCCTGGCCCTGGGAGAGATGGTGTCTGCAGCGAGAAAAGGATCCTCTGGGTTCTCTCAAGAAATCAGGCTCGAGACAAGCATCAGAGGTTTATCCCAAGCACACAACGCGTGAAAGGGAGGTTTTGCCTTGTCCCTGCGGGCAGCGCAGGCTGGGAGGTGGGTGCTGGGGATCTCCTGCCCGAGGGCAGCCCCTTCCGTGGGCACCTGCTTTCCTGCCCCAGCGTCTGCGCTGAAAACATCGCCAACATATTACCTAATTGTGGCTGGGGTTGTGGTGGTGGGGACTTGTTGCAGTGCTGCTCCTTATCTGAGCAACTGCTTGAGTGAGGTACAGAGAGGAAATCCGGCACTTTCTAATGATACTCTTAACCACTCAGAGCAAAAATGTAGAGGAAAAGTCCCTTTTTCAGATAAAAAACCACCTGAAAAAGCCTTCACTTTCATGCGAGGTGGGGCCTCTGAAAAGAAAAGCCACTGAAAGTACCTTTGCCTGTCGATGCCCCCAGGTTTCAGGTGCTTTAATCTGGCTGCAAGTTAAAGTCATTCTCAAATTTAAACTGAGCATCAGAGGGCTTAAGGTATTGCTTCAAATGCTTCCCATTTATAAACGGCCGTTTTCATTTCAGAGGGGCCTGGAAGCAGGGGGCTCTGAGCATCTGAGCCTGGAAGGAGTCCTTTAAACACGGAAATCAATCCCGTGGCCAACAGTAGGTGCTAAACATCTCTCCTGGTTTCTCTGGGTTATGTTTGGTCATGTATGTGAGCAAAAGCGTAATGGATGGAGATCAGCTGGAAATCGGGTACCGCTTGGGACCACGATCTCAGCAACAGCTCGTCTTTCTCCCCGGGAGGGGCAGTCCCAGCTTCAATCCGGAGACGGTTTGAGAGGCGAAACATTTGCGTTCGTGTTGTGCTGCGGGTTGCAAGTGGCTCAGCAAAGCCTCGTGCTCCCAGAGCTGGGGGTTGGGACGGGCCCCTCCGCTCAGCCCAGGGTGGCGCGAGGAGAGGAGAAGGAGGGGGCTCAAAACCCCGCCTGGGAGATGGCCGAGCTGCCCAGGGTGCGATGAGGTTAGGGGGGTTGAATGCTTGGCGCGGGGGGGTGGGGAGGAAACCAGCGTCACTCTGGCCACGAGCAATCTGAGGGTCTGCCGGGGGCGAGCACGGAGTGGGGACAGGGAGCCTGGATCGCAGAGGATGTTATTCCACGTAGTGGAGCTGGGGCCTCCATCGGCTTTTTATGGAAAAAAAAAAAAGAAAAAAAAAAAAGAAAAACTGGTTTTCCTGATATCGTTCTGCACCTCTAAAGGAAATTCCAGGACTGGGAACCTTCTGGGAAACAATGAGCAGGGCTGGGAGCAAAGGCCGGTTGCCCCAGGTTGGTGCGGTCCTCCTGCAGCCAGGGCAGGTCCCCGCGCCCCCCCACCTCAGCCCTTTCGGACGCAGCCAGGGTCCCCACACCATTGCGGGCGGAGCAGGAGTGGCTGCATGAGACGCCGCACTGCCGGCACCCCGCTGCCTGCACCCCACGCTGGATACAGGGCTTGTATTTGGCTTCGCAGTTTCCTGCAACCTTGCTTTTTCAGAAAAACACCCGAATTCCAGAGCAAGTATGACATGTTGGGATGCTCCCTGGTGTTTCATGCACAGCAGAGGTCTCTTTTTTTCTTTTTCGGAGGGGCCAGTGTAAACCAAGGACAGCCATATCACCGCGCTTTTTACTTAGGCACGAGTTGTAGGAGAAAATCATTATTTCTCTCTGCTCTTTCCTTGAAATAACAGAGGCGGCTTGTGCTTTCAACGCCACAAGTTTCCTGGGGAGCACAGTTCTCCCCTCTCTTAGCATCAGCCACGCTCTGCATCCCTGGGGATGGGGCCGTGCTTGCTTAGAGATGCTTCAGCCCAGACAACTGATGGTATCGCTGGAGAAAAGCAAGAGCGTGCTGAGCCTGGGCGATCTGAGCAAGGCAGAGCTCCTTTTGGATCCTGCAGCTCCCCTCTCCCGCAGGATGTGAACGGTGTCCCACCACGCAAATGGGGGGCTGCTGCGTTTCGCGGTGGGGGGGTTGAGCGCTCTAGTTGCTGCAGCGGTGGTAATTCAGCATCGTGGAGGTTGTCTGCTGGCCTGCAGAGGTCTTCTCCATCATGGTGGCCACGGGCGATGCATTGGGGCGTAATTGTTAATGGCATTGTGTCAATCAGCGCTGAGGTCCATGGGCTGGATGTAGACATGCACGTCTGTTCCCCATCCTTAACAGGTTTGTTAATACGTGTTGGAAAGACGTTTTTCCCTTCCTCTGGTCTCCCCACTGCATTTCCCTCCCCTCCACTGAGACGCGAGTGTTAAATTCCCCGCTTAGCAAAACAGGGTTTGGTGTCAAATGCTTCATTTCAGGTTTTTGTGAGGAGCCAGTTCATTTACAAATCACCAGCTGGAAGTTATTAGGCCCTTAAAACAAAATAAATTACTACAAAATTGTGCCTCCCCGCAGTTGGTCTGCTATTAATTTGGGCTGAGTGCTGGAGCCAGCTAAACCCCAGCCCACTGGCTTCCTCCTTCCCCTCTGGCACCTTTCTGCGCAAAGGAGAGGGCAGCAAGCCGGAGGGCGTGGGGAAGCGCTGGGATTTCAGGTGCCTGGTTCTCCACCGGCGCCGGGTCCATCCAGCGGTAGCTGCTTTATTCCCTGCTTTGGGCTGAAAAGCAGGGAGTTTTAGGAAGCAGAGAGGACTTGCCGGTAGGAAAAATGAGTGCAATTGATGTGGAAAATTGGGCTAAATACATATTTAAAATATTCCGTTATTTTTTATCTGTCATGTTTAAAGAGGCCCGGGCCAACTTCTTCCGCTCCAAGCAGCAGGGCATCACCTCCGTGCACAGCCATGCTCGTGCACCCCAGGGGCTGTGTAGGAGGCTGGCCGAGTCCTCCACCTCCGCCCAGTGTGGCCCCAGTTCTTATCTGAACCACCGGAATATTGCGATAGCAGCATGAGTGCCAGCACCCCTCCTTTCTTCCAGCTAACAGCGGAGAAGGGGCGTTTTAGGTCAGAAACGTGCTCCGTGGTCCCTCCTTTTGCTTTTCTCAGGGTGAGGCAAGCTTCAGCAGGCTGGGACGAACACCTCCCATGCTCGAACGTCTTCCCCAAGGCTCATCCTGGCCCAGTGGTCAGGATTTCTCCCGAGCAATGATACTGTGGGTTTGGTCCCTTCTGTGACCTGCAGAGCTAGAATGAGCCCCTGCTTTTCCGTACGAATTCCGGACTGCTTTTTGTTATCTTTTCCACTGCAGGCCACCTCTAGCATGATCAGGGAGCGTCCTCCAGCAGTCCAGGACCACAAAACCACGGTGGTGTGGGGAGCGGTGGTGCCTTGCGTGAACATCTTGGTACCACCTTGAGACCTTTCCTTAAAGCGGTGCTCTGCATCCGGGTGGTGTGTTAAAGGGAATCATGGAATCCCTGTGATTTCTTGCTGTGAAGTGGCGTTGGAGCATCAAAACCAGCACAGCTGGAGCCATGGCCTCCGTCCCTGTTGGGAGCACTGCTGCCAGCGGGGAACTGGAGCTGCGGGTTAATTCATCATTTTCTGATAGAGCCGAGGGAGCGTTTGTCTTTTCCCTGATCCGGTTGGGAATGAGTTTGTCTCGGCAGCCCTGAAGGTGTTTTCTAACTTTGGGGAAAATTCCCTGAAATAAGTAGCCAGGGAATGACCCCAGAACAACTGCTTTGCACCAGCCCCTGCTGCGGGCGCCTTTCAGCAGGTTCCCAAGCCTGGGCGGCCTCTGCTCCAGCCCACGGAGCAGCAGTCCTCGACGCGGGGCTTGTGACCAAGGGCAGAAGCCAGGAGCTGCTCCTCTCCTTCCAGGCGCACCCCAGCCTTGCTGTGATAGAGTGGTAATAAAACGTGAGGCTTTTCCCTTCGTGGCTGCAAAGAAAACCCAGGCAGGGTCTGCCAAACCAGGCGGTGCCCCGGCTAACGATGGGCCCTGTCAAAAGCCTCGAAGTCTAGGTTATTAAGTGCTCCTTGGCACCTAAGTACCACCAGGATCCAAATTTCATTAATTGTTTACTGTTGGCCGGCACACACATTTTTAAGGGAATAAACTGTTTGCAAAAGTATTTCCTAGAGCTGTCCCTGTTGTGCCCGTGTCCTCGCCCTTCCCTTTCCTCAGCAGCGGATCCAATTTCTTTCTTTTCATGCTGAGTTTGCTCAGAATTACAAAGAAATAAATAAGCCCTAGTGGTTTGTATGACCTCACCCTGAAACGCTAATTCGGACAGAGGGTTTGAGTTCATTTTAACATCCCTCCAGCTTGGAAGGATGAAGCGAACGTGTCTTTGCCCTGCCTGTCCGTCTCCATCCGAACTGGAGGGACCACAGGAAACCACATCCCTCCTTTCAGGTGGGGATCGCAGCAACGTCCCAACCTGCCACCCCACGTGGGGCTCTCCGTGGGGGGGACGACCCTGCGGGGGCTGCAAGCCCTTTTCTCCCTCCCAGAGCAAACCCCAGGTCATCCCTGCAGATCGAATCCCAGTTCAATCCCTTTGTGGGAGGAGAGTTCAAACCTAAGGGTAGCGGAAACGCAGCACGAGTTATTTTGTGTCAAAAAAAAAAAAAAAAAAAAAAAAAAAGGAAGGAAAAAACCCCCTTCTTCTTGTATTTCAGATTACTGACAGCATTTACGCCTTCCCGGCCAAACTGGAAAGAAAACTAACCCAGGGTTCAATGACTGAAAAAATGCTTGATTTGCTAAACGGGGCAAAGTACCTTCCTCTCGCTGGAGGGAGAGGGGGGAGAACTGGACAGGACCCAGGGCAGCCCTCCCTCCGAAATAGTTGGAGTTATCAAAAAGCCTGAAAAAATTCAGCTGAATCAGAACAGTTCCTGGCAGCCAGTGAGATGTGTCTCATAAGTAAAACATCCTGGTGCAAACACGTCGCGTCGACTCCGCTGCCAGCGCAGTTCATGGGCCTGTGACACGACCCCCCCCACACACACCCCCGCCGCCCTTGCGTCCCCTCCTCCTTTCTGTCCCCTCTGGGGAAGGTGCTGCTGGGGGACAGGGATGCTGAGCCCCTTGCTGGGGCTGGTCCCCGTCACCGACACCCTTCCTGAGCTTGTGTAGGGTCTCCCTCTATACAGTACTGCTGCCTTCGGCAACACCGACAAGTTGCCTCCATTCTCCCTAACGCACAGGAATTAAGGGTTGGGTTTTCAGTTGTTGGGTTGGGTTTTGGTTTTTTTCTTATTTTTTTTGAGATATTACAGCATAATAATATTATTAGAATCAGGATTTGGCGGGGAGGAAAAAAAAAAAATCTGTCCCCATTTCGTGGTGCCCTGGAAACTTCTGCTTTCTACCTGCTTCGTAGAAACAACCTCGAACTTAATCTTTTAAATTCCCCCCAAGCTCCATCCTTGGGGAGCTGCCCCGCTGCACACGGACCACCCCAACCGGCTGTCTGAGCCCGCTTCAGTGCCAAGGGAAATGATGGATTCGCTCGCGGGGGCTGCGTGCATCCCTGTGGGCACGGGGATGCTGTAAGTCCTGGGCGAGCCACGGACCTTGGGATCACCAGGTTTTGGGTTTTTAAGACTTGCAGCATCTGGTGTTCGTAGGAAACCTCCAAGTCAACACATTGCAAGGAAATAGGCTTGAGAGAGTTGCAAAGGGAGTCCCTGTTTTTAAGCAGTATGTGGTTTTCCCCCTGCCCCAGCGTTACGAAACCAGCTGGTTTAGCATCCCATAGCCAGTTTTTTCACAGCCAAGGGATAGACTCCAGCGGGAAAAGAGCAGGGGAGCCTGTGGATGCTGAGAGCATGGCAGAGGGCACAGCTGGGGCATTAATTAACGGCTAAAGGAGGACTCAGGTTGTTTTTGTGAGGGTCAACTCCCACTTGAAGGGTGCAAAGAGCCCCTCCCTGTGGGGTGAGTGCTCTTGGTGGAGGTGAGTGGGTCTCTGGGCGTGATTGCTTGGTGGGGCTGAGAGGAGCAGAAAGCTGGTTGTACTCTTCTGCCGTTATAAATCTCAGCTGACAGAACTCTCAGTGCATCCAGGAAGCAGCTCCAACAGATAAGGGTTAGTGCATTACGCCTTGACTGGAAACCCTGGCTGGTTTGAATAGCCCTGGGGGAGTGGGGACGCGGCACTGGGCGCATGGTGGGTGCTTGTGAGGAAAAGCTGCTGGGTGCTTCTGCCTTCGGCTTGCTGAAGTGCATTTGTGGCGTTGGCGTGCTTTGTTCTGTGTCCCTTGTCCCCGTGGCTTCTGCTGAAGAGCTCTGGAAAGCCGTGTTGCCTGTGCTATAACACTGGCCTGGCCCTTGGGTGCTCTGCTCTGTTGCTGAGAAATCCTGCGTGACCTTGGAGAAATCCCTTCTCTGTTTGCCTTCAGGCTAGGGACTTGCTTCCTAACAGGAGGAAGGATTTGGCCTTTGCTTTGCATATCTAGACATCCTGCTGATGGACCTGTAGGGAACTGGTGCAATGCTGCCGGTGCAACGCTGCCATTGCAATGAAGCCCCTTTGCTTTCTGCCAGCTGCAGCTCTGGCTTTTTTTTCATACCCGTCCTTGGCGGAGCTGAGAGTCTCCCAAAGCTGCTTTTCTACCCCCTGCCTGATAAATACTGAGGATGGGAGTGTGCCCTCCCTTCCCACGTGGCAGCTGGGGAGTGCGGGGGCACACGCAAGTCTGGCTTCACCTTGCCATGGTACTTCTTTTTTTTGCTGACATGGTATTTCATGGGCAGACAAAAGAGAAAAATGCTTTGGGGATTATTATGGAACTGCAGGTCTCTTACAGACAACCACTGCCTGCTCTTATTAGCTGCCATGCTATGATTCTGTGTTTTCTCTCCAAAAGCTGCTGTGACTGTGCCAAATTAAGAGGGTGCTGAGTGGAGCCACATGGCTGATGAAGTGAGGGGAGAGATGCAGCAACCGCTGCTCGTGCTTCTTATCACATTTAACAGCTGGCAGGGGAAGCTGCTGCCTCTGCCTGCTGGGCATGGACTGATGCTGCAAAGCCCTGCCCAGCTTCTGCTGGCGGGCTTTGCTAAGCCAGGCTTTGCGGTGCAGGTAACTAACCTTTGCTACCCGCTTGCATGGTCCTGAGGGCTGGCGACCAACAGCTGGAGGAGGCGACGCTTTAGTTGGCACCAACCGTTTGCCAAAGGAGCACGTTTGCAAAAGGAGCGTTGGCGCTGCTCCCCTCTTCCAGGAAACCCTCTCCGCGCAAGGCAGCTGCAAGCGTTTCAGATGGGGCTCTTTTGACAGCTCGGGACTTTTCCTGGGGACAGCCTGAATCAGGGAAAGCTTTGACGTCGCCCTGTGACTAAGTGGCTCTTCTTGAGAAGAGCAGCCACAAGCATTCAACCCCCCCCCCCCCCCGCCTTTGGTAGCTGTGCCTGGTTTTGAGGGGCAGTTTTGAGGGGCAGCTGCCCGCCTGGCTGTCGGGGTCGGTGCCCCGGGCCGGACCTGCGGGGCTGGCTCTCCGGCCGTGTCCCCAGGCTTGCGGAGCAGCCTGCCGGCGAACGGGGCGGCTCCGGGTGACGGAGCCGCCGTTTGCTCCGTGCGTTCCGGGCCCTTCGCGAAGCTGCCCCCGTTTCCCCCGCCTGGCGCCGGCTCCGCCGCCGGGGCTCGCTGCCTGCAGAGCCCGAAACGTGAATCTCTGCTGCCCTCTCCTGCCAGCTCTGCCTGGAAACCAGCCGTCCCGGCTGGCCACACCGGCAGCTGAGGTGGTTATAGGTGTGTTCCCAGCCCTGGCTGCCAAACCAAAGCAAGGCAAGCTAGCAGGGAGGCGTATCGATATTTCTTTCAAAGGGATTTTTCCATGTGCGTAATCATTAAAGGCCGCTGGGCGTTTGTAAACGCCGGTGGCGCGCTTTGCCAGGGGGTCGGTCGGCGGGGCAGGCACCCCGCAGCACCTGCGAGCTGCATGGCTGCAAAGAAAAAGCAGCCCGGCTTCAGCCAAGTGTTTGGTTTGGCGCTCTCCAGTTGTTTTATTTTTATGCTTTAGGAGCTTTTAACATCGCTTGCAATCTCAAAGCAGAAAGTCGTTTCCAGTAAAGAACGCTGATTTAAGAAGCGTCAGAATAGGATCCTTCCAAAATGCCAAACAAGCAGGTACTGACCAATTTGAAAACTTCTTTTCCCGTCCTGAAATACTACGTTATTGGGAGATGTGGCAAAGCTGCACCTTTGGTTCGGGACAGTTTTCTGGCCAAAAATGTAACTGGCTAGAGGTTTTTCGCCAGTACCCTGGGGATGTCTTTAGCACAGCTGCTGCCCCTTTGTTTTCCAGAGAACAGTATCTTTAAACTCTCTGAACTTTCATCTCTCTCAGCTTTGGGGTTTCTGCTACCTCATGGGGGAAAAAAACCCAGTTCTTAAAAACAGTTTTCAGGAAAGCAACTGATTTTTGGCAAATGAAGGTGTTAACAAAAAAAAATTCATGGAGTTTAAAAGTCGCCTTACTACTAGAGAAGTGTTTTGGGAGAGCGGTCAACAAGTGCATCCCCATACAAATGATGAGGGGGGAAAAAAGCTTTTAGCGCAGTTTGTGCATTTATAAAGCGAATATGTCAAAAAACGAGGGGGAGCACAGATGAAGCTTGGGGGGGCTGGTGGTGTTTACGTTCACGTGCGGCACACCAAGACCCCCGCTCCTGCCATCAGCATGAGGTGTACGGGTCCTGCTTGGGCCATGTGAGGGACGCGTGGAGCTGCCTGCACCTCATCCCTGCTTGGAGCCAGGTTGCTGACACCTTCCAGGGTGTTTTGCTGCTGTTTTATCCCCATAATACCTTCATTATGTACAAATACCTGAATACCTTTCTCCTCCTCGGGGGTCGAGGAGGTGGTGTTATCTCTGCTCGTAGGGAGAGGTGGAGGCTGGGATGCTGCGTGTCCCCCCCCCGATGCCAGCCAGCCCAGCTCGGGTGGGGAGCTGGGTTGAGCAGGTATTTGTTTACATGGTCTGGGGAACCACAGTGGTGTTACTTATTCCTGCCCTGGCTGGTGTCCCGGCAGCTCCTGAACGCTGGCAGCTCGGTGGTGCCGGCCGGGAGCGCGGTAGACACTGCTGCGTTTCACAGCCCCGCTCAATGCCCCTGTGTCTGCTCCTCCAAATATTCACACCTCGACGGGAGCCTGGGGATGGGGGAGCCGTTGGCGTGGGGTGCATGGGATGAGGGACAACCCCAGGGCTGCAGGGATGTCCCCAGACCTTGATCATCCTGCCCTCTCCCCACCCCCGCCCTTGCAAGCTGTTGTGGAGGGGGGACACGACGTGGGTCCAGCTGCCAATTTGGGCTGGGGCCGTGGCCAAGGTACACAGGACACGTCTCGGCGTGAGCACCGGCCAGGGTCGGCTCGCTGCGCCCTGTCTGACCCAGCTTTTCAGCCCGCCGCTCCATCTGTATGCCTCTCACGTCCTCCCCACGGGCTGGGAGACGTGGCATGGGCTGTGGGAGGCACAGCCTGGCTCTGGGGCACAGCTGCCGGCTGGGATGCCCCATCTTCATCCCCTCTTTCCTTTGCTCACTCGGGGCTGTCGAGTTCGACCCTCGCTCTTATCTGCTCATGAGTTAGGTTTTCATTTGCACGCGTCCAAGTGCAGGGGTTTGCGCACAATTGCCCTCGGTGTGCCCGCACCTTGGCTTTATTGGCGTAAATATTCAACTGCTGATGGAAAAACTACCCTGACAAAGTGGGGAAGGGGCAGAGGCATGGCGTTGAGTGGGAGGGGACTCTTGGGGCGCACACTATATTTGCCCCTTGTTACACCTTATGCCTGCAGGTGTATTTATCAAACTCAAAGCAAGGTGGGTAACCCAGCAAGCGGGTGGGTAAGTGGGTACGTGTGCTCAGCCGTGCAAGACAGCAGAGCAACAAAAGCGAAAGAACGGAATTTACCTCAGCTCCAGCACTCGGAAGGAACCCTTTAATCCCAGGTCACCCAAGACTGGACCAACCTTTTAACCTAGGGAGCTGAGGATGAGGAGGGGAGTAATTCGGCTAGTTACCCATTGCCCCGCTCTGGTCCCAGCCCTGCGGGGAGGGCTTCGCCAGGCTCCTCGGTTCTCGAGGGGCCTGGGGGATGGCAAGGCAGCCAGGCTGCTTCTCCTCCCCCGGCTCCTGCCAGCCCCTGCCTGTTTGCCATAAACCGACTCGAAAAACGTCTCTCAGATTTGGAGGGATGAAAGCTGTTTGAAAGGATATGCAGGATGCGCCGGGTGAGAAATCTTAATTAATATTTAAATAGCGCGGTGGAATTTGTCTAAATCCTGCTAGATTAAATGCAGGCATGGTAATGGATGAGCTTGAATTTCTGATGGAAACTGCAGCGAGCCACGCTATACAGAAATACAGTGGCCAAATGAGCGCTCAGGAGCTACAGTGCCTTCAGTATCTGGTCCAAATGCTGATGTACAAGGGACATGGTGGCTTTCTCCTTGATGGGAGTTATATTTGTGGTTCAGCCCTTCAGAGATGGACAAAACCAGTAGAAAGGGGAAAGCACTAAAAACATGTGAAACCCGAAATGTGCCTGTGGTCACCAAATTTCACAATTCTCTGAAGCACCCCATTGGAAATGGTGGGGATGTTCCTTAGAGCTCCTGGTGGTAGTGTGAGGGTTTCTTTTCAGTACCAAAAAAAAAAAAAAAAAGAGAGAGAGAAGGAGAGTTCCCCTTCCTCCCATGAAAGGTAATGATGGCTTTGTGTTAAATCCCTTAATATTTCCCTGTTTTTCCCTGGGTGCGTGTCTTCTGTCTCAGGCTGCAGCTGTTCATTAGTGCCTTTCCTCCAGCCCAAGCGGGGCGTTTCCGGGAAGAGTGAGAAGCCAGGACAGAGGGATGCATTTATCCCCCCCGCCGCTTGCTGTAAGGCTGAGGTGACATCACTTCGCCGCTCACTCACACCATATTAATTTAGCTGCACCTTATTTTGGAGAGCTGGAGCCTGAGGCTTTGCCGTTTCCTATGGTCTCCTCAAGTCGGCTGAGGTTTCCTGGCTGCCAAGACAGAGAAGCAGGCAACTTTTATGGCAGGACACTGCCGAAACCCGGCTGGGGATGAATAGAGCCCGTAAATAGAAAAACCTGGAGCAGCTCCCCTTGCAGAGCGGCTCTGCCTAGGCACGCTCCGGCTGGAGGAAACTGGAGAGCCGGGAAGCAGCTGGCCCTGCCCGTGGTCCCCCCCTGTCAGGGCGGGCCAGCTCTGTGGGGACGGTGGCTGCTGACCATGGGCTCTGACACCCAGAAATATCCCTGGCTGTGGGGATGCGCCCTCGCTGGGAAGCTGGGGATGAAGTGTCCTGCAGAGCTCTGCACCCACCAGCCCCTGGACCCCTCCGTGCATTCGGGTGCTGCTTTTGACTGCTTTTGCTTTTTTTCGTTTTTTTTTTTTTTTTTTTTTTTGCATGGTCAACTTGAATGGATCTCCCCTCTTCCATCCCTCCCAGCAGGCGGTGCAGCCCGGATCACCTGCCGAGGGGAGGAGAGGCTGCCGTGCTCTTGCCGGGGTGCCCGGAGCACGGGCCGGCTGCGCTTCGCCCTGTTTGCACTGGGTTGAGGAAACACCCCCTGTGCTTTCTCAAGTCTCTGGCACTTGCAGAGGAAGGCCACTACCACCTCAAAACCATTTGCAAATAGCTTCTGTTTGCTCAGACAAACACTGGAAAAAATATATAATTTTTTTTTTTTTTTTCCCTCGCAGCAGCGTGTTTATTGCCCGCCGCTCTTGGGCGCGGGCTTAGCCCCGAGCGCGGCTGAGCGCCGTTTCTAATTGTCTGCTTTGAAGCTGGCCACAGTTTCAGCAGTTTTCCACAAGTGATTTTCTCCAAGCGGTGTAAATGCTGTCCTTAAACCTGGCTTTTCTGCGTTCGGCTCTGCCTCCTACCCGCCGGCAGCGGTGAGGAGAGCGGGTCGGAGAAGAGACATCGGTGTCGTTTAAGACGATGCAAACTGGACTAGAGAGGGCATCCCCCTTGATTTCCTGGGAGCAGGGCTAGTATGCCGGTGCATCTGCAAGCCCCCTGCTCGGGTCTGGTTGTGTGCTCGGTGGAGAGCCTGGGAACAGACTTAAATCCACCGTGGCGCAGGCTTAGCGTTGAAGTGTGAGCTTAGCGCCCATTGACTCACGGGCTTTACTTACTGTATGCACAGCTGGAGAAAAAAATAACTCCTTGGTTCAATCGCATAGTTAATGCCCTACCTGAGGAAATGTTTTTTCCTGCCTGAAGTTGGAGCGAGGTCTGACAGCTGGGCGAGCAGAAAAGAGGCCCTAAGGCTTGGCTGCTGTTTGCTCAAGCAAACAGCTGTGGCAGTGTCGGATGTTACCAGCTCTCCCGGTCGCTTCTCAGCATCCCTGCACCGGGTCAGGAAGGCAGGGAAGGTGCCCTCTCCTCCCTATTTGCTATCCAGCTTTTTACATGGCATTCAGCTTCTCTGAAGTGGGGCTGCTGTGGTCCAGGAGTGCCTTCCCTCCCGCTGTCCCTGCACAGCATCCCCTGTCAGGGGGTCAGGAAGGCGAGCGACTCTCAAAATAGCTTTTTTTTTCACCTTGTCAAGCCCCGCAGTGTGGTACTTCCAAGCCACCAGCCCTCCTGAGCCCAGTGGCTTAGCCACCTGTGCTGCAGGAGGTGAATATACGCAACGAAGCTCTGTTTGGGATAAGGTCCCCCTCTTACTGCTGCTCCCGCTCCAATGCTCCTCCATGAGCCGGTTCAACTCGCGGAAATCCGTCAGAAAACAAACCCCACCAGGAAAAGGTGGCTCTTCTGGTTTAGTGAGTTAGAGCAGCTGGGCTGGTGACCGAGGAGAGGTGGTGCAAGGAGAGGGGTAAAACCCCGTGGCCGAAAGCAGAGCCAGGAGCATCCCCCTCTGCCAGCTGCTGTGGAGCTTGATGCCCATGAGCCAAAGGAAAGGTGATTTATTTATTTATTTATTTATTTTTCTTTCTTTTAACCAAACGGCTTCAGCCGGATCACAGCGCTCCTGTGCCTTGACCCACCACAGGACTTCCTTCACTCTGTGGCGCATTAATGATAAATATTCTGCAAATTGCAGCGTGTTTTATAGCCCCAGGGGAAAGGGGCTCCCATCTGCAATTGGAGTGATAACAGGTGTGTCTTTTTTTTTTTTTTTTTTGCTGGCCACCTCCAGGAGCAGCATAGCCCAGTGGCACGAGCAGAATTTTGAGCATCAGCTTGTCCTGGCTGTGCTGTCGGACCTGACTTAGCAGGACCTGGGTTCCTTCACCTGCAAACCAACACGATTGTGCCTTGTAACACCCATCTGGGAGCGTGCCAGGTATTACTAATACAGACGATTATAACAGCACGTGGCTCGGGTGTGTGAATTTGGAATGCTTCCCTGAAGAAAACCCACCCAGATACTAAAAGAAAACATGGGGTTTTACTGTGTTAGGTCAGAGATTTCAAGGGAGCTTGAATTTGCCCAAATCCCGCGAAATTTCGGTGGAATTTGGGAAACAAATCTCTTAAATCCTGGTGAAAGGGTTTTCCACAACAGCAGTGGTTGTTTGTTCGTTTTTTTTTTTTCTTTTCTTTTCCTCCTCTCTTTTATCTAGTGCATGAACAAATAAAAACAACCCAGAAAGTAACGGGAAGGATGATGCAAGGGGCAGGAGCCTGGTAGCTAAGCTATGTTATTACAGAGAAAATGACCTGGCACTGAAAGAATTAAAATAATGTCATTCCTGTTTGCTCTGGCTCATTTTTAATACGCCAGTCACCTTGACATTTCTAAAAGAATTTTTCAAGTATGTAAGTTCAAAAAATTATGCAACTTGACAAAAGCGAAGGGGGTATTTGAGGCTGGTGGAACGAATTGGGAACTGGAGGCAGTACGGGTGGGGAGTGATGCTGGTGCCAGCTGGGCTGGATGGGGGCTGTTCCTGCACCCACATCTGGGGGGCCAGGGAGGTGTGAAGGAGTGAGGTGAAGGGACAGCTTGGGGCTATCCCTGTATGACTGTGCCAGGCAAACTGGGGCTGTTTCCCGGTGACGCTGCAGTGGATGCAGTCCCAGACCAGCTTTTCTAGGGACGCTTTGGGTCTTTTAACGCGTTGCGATTAAAAAATGGCGTGTGGAAGCAAAACCAACCAGCTGGTGGCCTTCCTCCAGCATCCCGCTGGAGACCCTCTTCCTCGGGGAACATGTGTTGGGGAAGGGGGCTGGGCTGCCGCACTCAACCGGAGTAGGGAGGAGGGGGGGCAGACCTGCACCCCCACGGCCCAAGCTGAAGCTGGGCGATTGCTCACGCAGGAGCCACGGAGGAGATCATTTGCCTGTGTAATTGTATGCTTTGCTGTTAAGCGTATTGATTCTGAAAAGTTAATCAGACAATTTGGAGGTGCTATATCTAAAAACATAAAATCCCATTAAACTGATTAAATTAAAACTGAATCCATCTTAAATAACCCCATGCAACTTAAAATTGTTGAAATAGCATATTGTATTCAAATAAAATTATTTCAGTCAAACAAGGCTGCAAGGAGCTCTCGCTCGCTGATGCCTTGTGCATCTCGGTGAGTGCCTGTGCTGGGCTCCCCCCGTTGTACAACGTAACATGTCCGCTGGGATTTGGTACCACGGTGATGGTGGTGAGGGGGTCCGGGGGACAAAGCCCCGGGTGGTGATGCTGGGGACAGGGGTGTGACTGATGAACCTACGGCCACGTCTGCGTGAGGCATGCGACACAGACTTGCTAGCCTTTTTCTTTGCAGCTTGGAGAAAACACAGGGCTTAGCAGGAGTCCGTTCCCAGAAACATCGGTTTATGCAACTGCATCTGAGCCGTGGTGTATTTTCAGGTGTTTTGCACATCATGCTAAAACCTGAACCACTTCTTAAAAAATGATGCTTTGCTGTCTGCTTTTGGAAGTGACTGGTAGTCCTAGGTGCCCGGCTTGAGTTGGTGTTTGGGATCTGCTCATCGGTTTGGAAGTCAAAAGGACTTTCGTGTGGATGTACCACGTATTTCACAAACCTGCAGGCAGAGCAGCGCAGGGCCCAGCTCCTGCAACAGTGGAAGTGCTCCAGAAGTGGCGGGGGATCGGATGGGAGCACGCCTGCCGTGCGTGGCACGTTGCCCCAGTACGCTGCAGGTAGCCGAGGTCCCTCGTGGAGCGGCAGCAGAACGGGCCACCCATGGGCCCTACAGAGAGAGCCTGCGAGGGATTTGCCCTTAGGGCATGCCTTGCCCTGGATCTCGCAAGCCAGCAGGGCAGAGGCCCTCTGACAAGGTCAGCGCCTTGATTTAGGCAACACCTAAAGGAGGAGGGATGAGATAATAGTGCAGGGTGGCTGTGAGCTTGGAGCAACCACTGATCCTTGCGGGGCTCCCGTCCCAACTGTCCCACAGGCTGCAGCCTCTTGCTGCAGCACGTGAGCTCCCCACATCAGCTCTTCTCCAAATGGGTGCCCACTTCCGAGACGAGGCACCTGGCTTCGGAAACGCCCCCCCCCCCCCCCCCCCCCCGGCTCTGTTGAAAAGCCAGCGTGGAGTATTGGGCAGATGCAGCAGCAGGAGCTGATTTCAGCCGTCTGAGGGACAAGAAAAGGTTTTATCTGCCTAGAGCCGAGTTTGGGATTGTTTCTGATTGCATCACTCAGCTAAAGCGCTGCGGAGAGCTGTGTGCCTTGTATTGCCTTAGTGATGTTATCGGCTGGCACCCGGCAAAGCAGGACTTGTGACTCGGAGATAAGTGGAGGATTGCTCAGTTAGTTTGCTTCCAAATTTGTTTATTTTCCCCTTTCTGAGTCTACCATCTCTCCTTCTTGATAAGTTCAGATTGTGAGCCAGCCTTTATTTATTTGTCAAGAAAGCACTCCTTTTCACCTTTACAAGGGAGCAATAGTCATAATCATCGCATCCCTGTTGGGGGGATGAACACTGGCTCCCATCTGTCCTAGCGAGGAGGTTTGTGCAGGGACCCGTTTGTACCGGAGGGCTTCCCGAGCATCCCTCTCCAGCTGGCCTGCAGTTTGCTTTGGAAGGTGCTCCCCCTGCTCTTCTGCCAACGTACAGGACTGCTTTTCCAAACAGGACAGGCACCGGCACATCGAGCTCCCTGCTATTGGAACGGAGCAAACACACAGGGAAGTTTTCTCACTGAGCGTGGTGGGAGCCTGGCGAGTGGTGATACCAGAGCCCCGTGCATTGGGTGCGCTACGTGTGCTGCTGCCTCCCTGCCTGCGGACACACTCTTACACGTGCCTTTCTTTACACACGGGGTCACGAAGCGCTGGGAGAAAGGCTTTCTGTAGGCTTTTCCATAGGCAAACTGTGTCACGTCACTGGTATAACCTCCAAAGGGTCAGACCCAAGAGGTGACTTGGGACCAAGTCAGAGGGGTTTGAAAGAACCAGAGGGCTTCAATCCTCGTGAGGATTAAACCAGCAGAACAAGGTGCAGCAGGGAGGGCTACGGGTGTGTTTCTCTTTTCTCTGGGCCCTGGCTGGTGTTTCTGCCTGAGCAGAAAGCATGCAATTCCTGAACCTTCCCCTGCTCCCTCTGAGAGCATCTGTTTACCTTCACTGGCCCTGTGAAGCAGGCAGGGGAGGTATCAGCATGCTAAATTTCCAGCCCTGACCTCTGCAGCACTGACATCCTGCTTTATCTCCTCTGCAACCGTGGGGCTGCTTTTTGCAGCATCCCGAACAAAGGATGTGCCAGTGGCTGCTGTTTTTCACAGCATCGTTCATGGCTGCGGGCTGCCACCGGGGAATAAATTCTGTCGTACCCTCCCTCCCCTTCACCAGCAGCGGGGAACCTTCCTCCCAAGGCTGGCGGGTGCATGCCAGCGGCGAAGCCCCCTGCGCTGGGCCTAATCCCATGGCCCGGCAAGAGAAGGAAAAGCGTCCCCTTTCTGCAGCGGGGAGATGGGGAGCCCATTAGCATCTGTATGTGCGGGGGCTCGGGGAGCAGCGGGGTGCAGGGGCGCTTCCTGAATCCACATCCTGGCATCCCTGCCCTCCCAGGTGCTGTTTGCCCACCCGAGCTGCTGGGGCTGGAGGCAGCTGTGCCCCCGGGGCCAGGAAGCATCTTCCTCCTCATCCTCCTTCCGCCCCGGGGGCTCTGCATTACAAGGCCCGGGGTATTTCCTCGGCCGGGCGGGCTGTGTTTGCCGCGATCCCCGGGGAGCTGATGAGGTGCTAATGTGATGACTTGCCGGCGGCTTTTCAGCCTGCAAACCGCCGGCCGTGCCGGGAGGGGGGTCCCGGGGAGGGGGGGGGGCGGGCGGGGGACGACGGGGACGGGAGGCAGCGAGGGGCTCCCCCCCACCCCCCAATCCCGCCGCTGCTCCATTGCGAACATCCCCCAGGAGAGTGCAGCTGGGCCGGGGTGTGGGGGGGGTGGGTGGTGGTGGGGGGAACGGCCGGCAGGGAAAAAGGCTCATTTTGCGGTGGGAAAATCCCCAGGAGCCCGGGAGTTAGGCACGGAGCGGGGCCGGGGTCCGCGGCCGGGAGAGAAGGCAGGAATGCTGCAGGCTCGGCCGGGGAGCGGGGAGAGCAGGGATGATGCGGGAATGGCCTTTGTGGATTGGGAAAGCTCTCCCGTCAGTGGGTCTTTTGTGATGGAAGTGGAGGGGGAAAAGGGAGGGTTAGTGAAAGTTGTGCGCTGCGGTGAAAGTTGTGATGCTCGGGTACCTTCCCGCTGCCTTCTGCAGCACGGGCAGGGAGGTGGCAGGGGCAAAACCCTCCCCGAAGAGCAGGGGACGCTTGGGTGGATGGAGCAGCCGCAGGTAGGAGCTGCCAACGGGCTTGGGCTGGCTGCCTGTGCTGGGCATGGCTCAAACCCGTCCGTCTTTGCGGTGGAATAAGGCCTGCGTGGGCAACGTAGGGTGATTTGGTTGCTGTTGGCAGCGGTGTCGGTGAAAACCGCCTTGCCATGCACGTGGGCAGAGCTTTGGTGACGGAGCTTGGGAAGGGGACGCTGCTGTAGGCCAGGTCCCCTCCGATGCAGCATGCAGAGCCCATCGGTGAGGGCAGGCTGAGGTGGGGATGGGGAATGGAGTGCAGGCGCCTGCAAGGACCCACCCAGTGGGACCAGCAAAACCATTCCTCAGCAGTTCCAAGTACTGGTGGAAAGAGGTCTGGCCCAGGAGGGTCCAGGGGCGCTCTCCTTTCCCTTCTCCATGTAGGCACAAGTGCAAGAGAGATCCCAATTGCAGGAACTAAAGAAAAATCATGCCTCTTTCTTTCCTTTTTTGTTATTTTTCAGCTTTTTGCAGTCTGGGCTTTTCTTATAGTTTTGTTGCTCGCTCATCATTGCACTTTCTGACCTTTTTTTCTGATTAAAGAACAAACGTGTTCTCTGGGGCATCTTTTGGTATGAAAATAAATGTGTGACACATCCAGACACCTGTTCCTATTGCTTTGGAGTTTAAAAACATACCCAAAATATAAAGCTTGATATATAAACCATAATCCATTTAGTAAATGCTGATGGATAAGGATGTACATGCAGCACATCTACAGATGGGTATCTGCAGAGATAAGGGCAAGCCTTGCTGTTTGCATACGGAGCCGAGACTGATGAGGTGTGTAGTGGTCCCCTGTCCCCGCAAGAGTGGATTTAACTCCTGGCGGGAGACCACGGGGAGCTCTGTCTCCTGCGCAGATTGAATTAGCTGGGCAATGGGGCTGGCTGCTGCAGTCACAGGAAAGGGCCGGGGTACGGAGACTGGGAGGCTGCTGCCGGAGATAAGCAGTGCCCTCTCTTACCAGCCGAGATCAGGACTGGGTGGGACCGGGTCGCTGTTGTCCCCAGGGAACCGGTCTCCCTAGCTTGGGAAGAGAAGGGAAACCAGCAGTCCCTCTGCTCGCTCCCTCCTGCTGCGTGCAAGCACGTCCAGCCCATCGGACCGTCACCAACACGGCTCGTCGAGGCTGTCTCTCTCCCAAATGGACGAGGTGATTCCCTAGTTTGCGCTCATTGCTGCAGCTTTGCATCTGCAAATATTTGGAGGAAAATAGCCACAAATGCCTCAGATGTCACCTTTTTAATATATATATATATGTGTGTATATATATATTTTTTTTTTCCAAGCTATAATCATTTGGTTATTCATGAAAAAAAGAAAAATTAAGAAGAACTCAGGTGCCTTTAGGGCCAGCCCCTGAGGTCCTGACCCGTGGCTTTACCTCCCTAGGACTGGTATTGCCCGCAGAGGCTCACGGATGCTACCAGACCCTGTGAGGAGCTGCCTGCTCGCCGGGCCACGTGCGTGGCACGTGTTGCCAGCCTGGTGGCTGCCCAAATCCTCCGGCGCACACCTGGGGCGGGGGGGCCGCCGCCTCTGCCCCGCTCCCAAACAGGCACTGCTAGCAGCAGATGGAAATAGCAGCAGCTCTGTTGATTTACAACCGCAGCCCTGACTTTAATGGGCTGTTTTTGCTCCCCGACAGCTACGGATTTGGTTTTTTTTTTTTTTTTTTTTTAACAAGCCTCTCTTTTTCCCTGCGTGCAACCCCTTAGCTCCTCAAAACAAGGGAGGCGAGGGTCCGCCCTGCGTGCTGGGGGTACAGGCAAGCTGCTCCCGTCTCCCCTTTGGAAAAAACAAACTCGAATCCTAGAAGCATAAAATGGCCTTTGTCTGCAGTGGTCCCTGCACCCCTGGGAGAGGCAGCCGGCAATTGCGAGCCGGCGGGTGCTGCTGCACCCCGGTGAAGGGCCGGCGGGCGGTGGCAGTCCCGGAGCCGGCCCTGGGCGCCCCAGCCGCACCACAGGGTGATGCCTCCCCACGCCAGCCCCGGCAGGAATGTTTGCTGTCACCGCAGCCTGCGGCGAGGAAATATTTTCCAAGCAAAAAAAAGGCCTCCCAGTGTATTTCGCGCTGACGGCTTCCAGCAGCCCTCTGTAGCCGTCTTGTTCTGCCGCCGCCGGGACACCTACCCGGAGGAAGAGAGGAGGCGAAGGTGGGAGAGCTTTAAAAAGCTCTGGTTAAGTTTGTTCCACCCTGGCCGTCCCCCTCTAGAGCGGGGCTTTAGAGGCTACAAAACACCCGGCGGCTGCTTGGGCGGGGGCAGATGGTTTCCCGTCTGCCTAGGATGCTCAAATCCCCCTGCCCAGCATCGTCTCCCAGGGGAGGAGAAGAGAAGCAGAGTCCCGTGCATCGCAAAGCGGGATGTTAAGGGATGCCCCGGTTCCTTCCCAGGCTGGGCTGGGAATGTAGGTCAAAGCCCTCTCCTCCTTGAAATCCAATGACGATGATGGTGTTACAGGTTGGGCTGAAATATGTACCTCCGGGTCTTTACTCTGGCACCGAAACAAAACGTACTCAGAAAACTGAAAAATAAACCCAGCTTGTGAATGCAGCTGATTGGAAGTTTTTCCAGCAGAAAGTGCTGTCCGACCCATGTAAAATCATTCCACGGGCATGTGTTGATTTGGGCAATGTTTCCTCCGAAAAAAAAAAAAAAGATCAGAGCGAGGGGGGAGAAATATTTGGAGAGAGCCGGAGCCGCCACCTTCAGCGGAGCTTTTCCATCCCCGCTGCACAACGGTTCTCCCTTGGAAATGCACTTTATTTAGCAGCCTAAATGCACTTTATTTAGCAGCCCCGCTGCCTGGTACGTGCTGCCGTTGTGGGGGGCGAAACAAGATCGTCTGCTGCAGACTTGGCTAAAATGCTGGTCCGTGGTGGGGGATGCTTCTGCTGCCTCCACGCTTTTCCTCCCAAACACGTGGGAAAGTGAATTTTACCATGAAGGAAATGCTGGCTTAGTTTTAGGGGGGGGAAGAGGGTCTCGGCGGTACACAGGAGCCAGCCCCTGGGAGAAAGCCTGGCTGGGATGAGCCATGCCAGTGGGCATCGCAGCTCGGTCAGTATGTCCCGCCTGGGACAGGCAAGCCTCAGCTCTCAGGCTCCTTTTTCCTAAAACGCTTTTTTTTCCCTTGGTCCTTGTTGCAGCCGTTTTTGGGGCCGAGAGCAGGTGCCGAACGCTTGTCCTCGAGTTGATGTGTGTTTTTTTTCATCGGCAAGATTTTTTTTTTTGAGTAGAAAGAAAGGATTACTGAGCCAGATGAACATTTGTTTGGCAAAAGTTAAGCCAATCATGCAGTCAAAGCTTTCCCATATCCTAACAGCACAGGTCAAGATTCAGTTTTTTGCCTGGAAATGAGTGGGGTGGCATGAAAATGTCATCGCAGGTGGCAGCAAACCGTAGCTCTAGTGATGGGTGTCGCTGGCCCACGGCGGACATGGGTGCCCCTAGGATGGGGTGCCCATCCTGGACGTAAAATACCACCATAATCTGGCTGCGCCAAGCTCCAGGTGGCAGGGGTATGGCTGTCCTGGCAGCCCTGGGCTTGCCCCACCGGGGTGGCACCAAACCCCCGCCCCGGGGCAGGTTCTGCATCATCACACAGGAATGGGCTTGTGCGCCCGCGGCCGACCCCGAGCAGATTTATTGGGTGATCCTGGGCTGCTATTAGTGGTCAAGGAACCGCAGACTCACAGACAGGGTTTGAGTCCCAGGCAAGCTCCTGTGTTTTTTCGGAGCAGAAATCTCCGCTCCGGCTGTTTTGCCGGCGGCTCTGCCAGGGACACCTCGTTCCCGCGAGCCGCCAGCTCCGGATGGGGCACCCGGGGAGACGGGGTCCCCTGGGAGCAGCAGGCTTCCCCGGCCCCCGGCCACCCTCCCCAGCGGCTGGGGGGTGACAGAGAGGGGGGTGACATGGGGGCTGTGAGCAAAGCATGCCGCCTCACTCCCCAAGCTCGGAGGAACCGTTGCGCTCGCTGAGCGGTTCGCCCTGCTATTTATACCCGCCGCGCGCGAGAGGAGCCTTTCAGTATAAATGAAGCTATTTTAAAGGTCTTGGCCAGGTATAACTGGTTTAAACAAGGCCGGTAATGACTCAGAGGGCTATAAATGTCCGTCAGAGTTCTCAGCGAAGCTGTCGGGGATTGATCTCCTGGGCAAGCAGCCTCCTGTTGCGATGCGAAAGCCCGGGCAGCCTGCGGCACGCTCCCGTCCCCATGCTCGGACACCAGCCCCACCACCAGCAGCCTTTCAAGCTCCCTTCGTCCATGGCCTGGGAGCTCATCGATGTGGTTCCTCCACAGTTATCTTGGGCTCCGTGTGGTTATGGGCCCTGTGGTCCCCACAACTCCATTCTCCAGCCGGAGGCTGTGCAGCCCCATCCCTGCTGCAGGCTGAGCATCAGCAGCTCAGGGCGTAGTGGCATGGCCCAGCGACTGGTTTGGCCGAGCACATCTCTTTGGCTTTATGGGACGTTTCAAGTCTTTTGTAACTGGGTCCCCACCTAAGTTGATGGGGTGAGGTGCTGGACCGTCTTGGGCTGCAGTGGGGTTGCTTTATCCCGCTTCAGTAATGAAAGTCACTGTGTTCCTCCTCCCTCAAGTCTCTATGGGGACTGAAGCACCTTCAGACTACGCCAGGTGGGAAGGTCTCCAGCAGAAGGGGGTTTTGTTAGGAAATAACAGGGAGTTTTTAAAGCAGAGGTTTTTGGGAGTAGTCTCTATATTCCATTTTTCTGTTTGTTTTCTTATTGTAAAACCAAAGACATTTCAGTTTTCAGAAACTGATAATTAAACATAAAAAATGTTTCCCCTGAATGAAACCAAAACCTGAATACTTTGGTCAGCCAGGTAAAACTTCCGCTGCCTGCCAGGGCCTTTGGGGATGAAGCTAATGAAAACGTCCATGGCAGGACTTTCCTGGGAGGTGAGGAAGACTTTCTTTCCTTCCTTCCTTCCTTTTTTGATCTGGAAAGTCAGCATTGCTGGGCATCCCCCCCAGCACACCCTCCTCCCCCTGCCGCGTGAAAGCAGGGGACCTGGAGCGGCCCCGCGTGCCCCGAGCACCGAGATGAATCCGTTAGCTCCAGGTTTTTCACACCAAAAGCCTTCTCCCCCGGACATCATTCCAGATGCCTGCGCATCTTGTTTACCCAGCAAAATGTGCTCGTGGAGAAAACCAGCGCCGGGGCATCACGTGGGCCACGGTAAACAGCCAGCAGATGCACTCTGTTTATTTTGCTTCAGAGCCTTTCCAGAAGGCACCATTTTGCTGGTGGGCTCCTCAGAGGGACCTTTTTCCCATACCCACATCCTACAGGGCGGCAGTTGCCCGCTGCTGGCAGCCCTGCCGGGGCTCTGCAGCAGCTGTGGTCCCACCAGCACCCATCACACCGCCCCTGGGTGCTGTGGACCAGCGAGGCCCCTACCTTGGGCTGTCGTTGGACTCAGGAGCCATTAGCAAATGCTCTCAGGTTCCCCAGTTGCCACTCGGGAGCTCGTTGTCCCCATCGGTACCAGTGCTGGCATTCACTGAGCATCCTGCTGACAACGGTAAGCTGTGGGGACCTCCTCCATCCCCGAGGGGGACAATAATGGGACTTTATTTCCCCCCCGTCACATTCTTCAGGCACTTCCAGTGTTTTATTTTACCTTGTGGTGCCAACCACTGATTCCAGCAACTCATTACCTTCACTGGCATGTTGAATAATTACAGAGTGGGGAGGAATGTTAAAATAGCACCTGGAAGACTGAATATGCCAAAAATAGCCATGCCGGCCATGTCCCGACTGGCCGGATCCTTGGGTACTCTTGCGGATGAATTGAATTTGTCTGCGATGGAGTCCCTGAGAACCTGGAACTGGGGGATATCATTCCATTATGAAAAAGATAGATATCCCTGGGCTCTTGATCAGATATTAAAATTACAAAAATTTTGCATATTCCTGACTCTTCCATTGTTAGACTTGTTAAAGCCTTGGAAAATATTTTCATGAATTAAGAAGCCCCATTAAATGTTGAATCTAATTAGGAGAGACTTGGCTGTAGAGTTCTTCAAATAGTTAAGTCAATATTATATGGTGTAATTGTGGTAATTCCCCGGCGGTACCGTAGCTGACGACAGCCTGTTTTAGCGCATAGGTAACTCCAAGGATGGGGAAAAATTCTCCTCACCATGGAATGTCACTTTTTTCAATGGTTCCCATCTGAATCCTTGAACGAGCAAGGGATATTGTTTCCTGACATGCCCCGTAGAAATCACAGAGGCATCCTCAGGAGCAGGACCCTGGTGCACCTTACTGAGCCGATACGGAATGTGACCTTGGGATCAGGCCGTTCTGGAGAGCCGGGCTCTTTCTGTCTCTGCCATGGGACTCTCCAGAGGGCTTTAGTGAGGATGCTCAACCTCTCTCCAGCGTATTTCCCCATTTCGGAAATGTGAATCACCATTATCATCGTCATTATCCTCCCATTGCCCGTTCCACTTGTTTGAGTGGAAGCTCCTGAGGATGCTCCCAGTCCAGCAGAGCCCCTTGACCTTACAGAGCTCCTTCCAGGGATCCTAAATGAACAAACTGGGAATAAAGGCAGTGAGAGGGAGTGCTGCAGGCAGCACATGGCCCAGGGGTGATGGCAGCTCCCCTGCCCCAGCTCCACCTTCACCCTTCCCTCTCTCCAGCTCCGACCCACCTGCTCCCTCCTCTTCCTGGAGTACCTCCGTGCATTGGTTCCGCCATAATTTTGATGTCTTATCAGGGGAAGGCCTCAATAAATCCTGACAGTAATTGCGGTGGCACTGTACAAGAACGCCGGGCCATCTTCCTTCCTGGCAGGCCAGTTGCTTTTGTCTCTTAACAAGATCTGCAGCCGCCCGGCCTCCTTTTGCTTCTTGTTATTGAAATGCCTCTCTTCTTGGGGGCAGTGACTGCTTCTATCTCACAGGAGAACCCCTTCCTCAATTAAAGGGAATAAAAAAAAAAAAAAAAAAAAAAGCCAGTGCATTTATTTTGAAACAGCAGTGCAATTGGGAGAGTTCATTATATTGGATTAATTATGATCATTATCAGTAGAAGGGAGATAATTACCCTACTTGTTGTCAAGAACAAGGTAAGGGGTTCTTTTTTTTTTTCTTTTTTTTAATTATTTCCTTTTGCACAGGCCAGCCTGGCTATGCGGTATGGAGGGCACAGGGGAGGCGAATGCCAGCACCGGGGCTTCACCCTCTCCCACCTCAGGGCACACACGGATCATCGCTGCTCGGCCGCTGGCTGCGGGTACGTGCTCACGCGTCCGCTCGCCACCGAAGCTGGCTGTGGGTCTCGGCTCAGAAGCCTCCTCCCCCTCCCAGCAATGCCCTGCACCGCCGTGGTCCTCACGCAAAATCGCCATTGAAACCCAGTCGGCTACACAGGGCGAGCGTCTGTCCCTGGGAGCGCCGGGGACGAGGGAGCGGGATGCGCTCGCTGGCATCGTCATTGCTGCAAGTGATGGAGACAGCCGAAAAGCGCCCCGACTCCTGGCAGAGCTTCACACCAGTCACTGGCCTCCTACCCCTGGGGAGGGAGAGGTGGCTCCTCAAGTCATGGCTTCTAACGCAAATAAGAACGTAATTTAAGAATTAAATTTAAAATAAATATTAGTTATATATTAAAAAGAAGAAATCATTTTTAAATGGCCGGTGTGTTTCTCAGTAACCCAACCAAGTTTGTTTAAACAAGACACCGCTGAAAATTTTCAATTTTTATCATCCTAGGTATTTTTTAAAATGTTCCTTATAAGGCAAACGTATATTTTTCTGCTCTCTTAAGAGATATTAATTTTAGCAGATTTCCTCAGGCTAGCGGCATGGACAGCTGCCCTTGTGAAAGAAAGGAGAAGGAGATCAAGAGGGACAGCACCGTTCCTTGTGACACAAGGGATATGTTGGATGAAGAAAGCTTCCTCTCGTCCAATACACGCTGCACGGAAGGTCCTTCATGTCCTGGGCAGGGCATGGATCATGGGACAGACAGCGAAGGCTGCAACAGCAGGCCAAGAAGGCAAAACTGGATTTAAGTGTTGGGACTGGAGCAACAAGAGAGGAACGTCCTCTGTAGCTGAGGGGTGGCCTCAAGCGAACATTTTGAGTCAAAAGCCAAGAGAACGGGACTCTCATGAAAGCAACTCTCCTTTGCCACTCTGCAGCTTCCAGTCCACACACAGTGGGGTGACGAGAGGCAGAAAAATCTCATCTTTGGTGGCAACAAAATCCAAAGTCCTGCTGACCTGAGGGGGAAACGGCACTTCATAAAGAGCGGTGCGAGACTGCGACCCACGGAGCTCTGGGTGTGCGTGAGCCTCCAGCCAGCCCTGGCGCGGAGGTGCCAGACATGCTGGGAGCACGCTAACGTCTGTGTCGCTGCAGGACAAAGGCCTGAAGGTGGGTGAGTTTATCGCACGGGGAAATGCTCGTTATGCCCTCTCTCTTCCTCCGGTGGGCCTTGCCAGGAGCTTCCATCCCAAATGCAGCCACGCTGAAAACACGCGCTCGCCCCCCCGGCACGTCGTGTGCCGAGGGAAAAAAATGATGCTAATGTTAACCACATCTTACCCTAAATGGCTGAAGTCAGCTGCGAGCGGGGAGCGGAGCAGACAGGATCTTTGAACTGATGAAGTTCATTGTATCCAATAGCCCCATCGCTAATTTTGCCGAGTTCTTCGTGAATCCTCCTGTCCAGAATGTTTTGACTGTTACTCCAAAGGAGCAAAAAGATCTGTGGAGATGCATTAGGTCAGACAGTCCTGTCTCGGGCTGTGCTGTCACATCTGGGGTGCACCTAGCCCAGAAGCCCCTTTTAGGGGTGGGTGATTTTGGGGTGAATATAAAGCATCCGGGGTGGGCAGGGTGCTCCCCCTGGGGAAAAAGCCTCTTTCCCCTCTTGCAGAGACGAGCGCGCTTGAGTCATTTGGAGTGAGACCCCCCGCCCCGGGGGGTGCAGCACCAGCACGGCGGCCCCCGGAGGTCCCCCGGGGGTGTCCCCCCCGGCCCCCCCCCGGCTCTGCAGACCCACAGTAGGCGACAGGGGGCGCCCCGCCACCGCTTTTAGCCGGCGGGACCGCGGGACGTGACCCTCCTGGAGTGGGGGCCACCGCCTCTCCCCTTGCTTTTGAGAGGACCACCCCCCCCCATCCCGGCGGAGGAAGCCCCTCTCGGGTCACAGCCCAACCAACCCCTACATCCCCTAAACAGGGGCAGAAAAGGGCTGGGGTGGGAGGGAGGGGCGGCTGCCACTGTCGCCGCAGCTGTCGCGATAGGAGCGTGCCCTCCTGGAGGCGGGGGCGTTGTTTGTCGTTTGTCGGTGACTCCGGAGGGTGCTGGAACCCGGGGCCACAGTCCTGCGGGAGGTTTAGGATTCCTCCCAGAGCGGGAGCCCCGCGGGGAGGTGAAATCATGCTCTCTGCTGGGTTTGTGTTAATATTTAAAAACTATCGTCAGCCATCGCCGATCGATGGGTTGGGGTTCCCCCCCCCCCTCCCGTCTCGGTAGCGATACATAAATGAATAAACAAACAAACACACACACACGGCGGTTTCTGGGGTTTTTTTTTTGAAGGTGGGTAGATATAGGTGGGGATCTATGAAACAGGCAAAAACAACTCCCCGGGCGCGGTGGAGGCGGCCGGGGCCGTGCGCCGCGGGGGCAGGCGGGGATGCTGGAGGGGGAGGCATGGCCCCAACGCGGGGGTGGGGGGGTGTGTGTGGAGGTGGAGGGAAGCCCTCCGCTCCCTCCTGCCGGGAAAGGAGCCGCGCTCGGTCCCGCTCCGCAGGCTGGACCCCGCCGGGAGCCGACGTGCCCGCAGCGCCGATGGGGCGGGCGGCGGAGCTGGGTGGGTTTTGGAGCCTGGTGATTTTTGTCGTCCGTCTGTCCGTCCTTTCTTCCTTCCCCCCCTCCACCCCCCTTCTGAAGCTGCCGGGGCTTTTCGGCAGCGGGAGCGGCGGCGCTGCCCCGACGGCACCCACGGGGACCCCCACACCGCCCGGCCCGGCGCCGGGGGAGCCCCCGGGCCCCCGACGGCGCTTCTCCTGCGCCGCTCCCCCCTGCTTCCCTGCCTTCCCTGTTTGTCTTAGTTACGAATTTGTTGTAGGTACCTGAGCCGGAGGCAGGGGAAGTGCCAGAGCGGCGGCTGCCGGGCCCGCCGATGGGGCAGAGCGCGGGCACGGCCAGGCGGGCGGCGGCCTGATCCCCGGAGCCGGGGGCTCCGCCGAGCAGCCGCGGGGAAAAAAGGTGCGTGGAGCTGGGCTGGGAGCTGCCTCCCGTCGAGGCTGCGGGGGATGGAACAGCTTCCGACGGGGCTGCGGGGGAGCTACAAGGCAGCTCCCTTCGGGGGTGCTGGGGGGGGGGGGAGAGTCGGCTCCCGTCGGGGCTGCCCAGGGTGTGTGTGTGTGTGGGGGGGGGTGTGTGTGATGGAAATGGGCTCCCACAGGATCCCCCTGCAAAGTCGGGGGGAACCTGGGTACGGGGTGCTCGTCCCGGCGCCCCGGCGTGCTGCCGGGCCCCCCGTGCTCGGCGGTGGGGTGCGGATAGGTGCGCGGGGGGCCGCGGAGGAGCCTCTCCCGCCTAGGTGTGAGCTGATTATTCAAATGGGCAGCCGAGGACCTGGGGATTGGAGGCTCGCCCGGCCGCTCCGTGCTATATCACTCGAGCACCCACGTCACTGCAGCACTTGTCCTCCTCTTCCTCCTCCTCCTCTTCTTCCTCCCTCCTCCCTCCTCCTCCTCCGGCTCCTCCATCGCCTCCGGGCGACTCTTCGCCGCGAAACACTGCGAAAACCCACCCAAGGAGCAGCAGCGAAAAAAAACACCCCAGCCCCAGCGCCGCTCGATTCTCCCCCCCCCCCGCTTCCTCCCTCCCTCCTCTTCCTCCTCCTCCAGAGGCTCCGACGGAGGGGAGGGAGGGCTGGGGACTCTTTTTTTTTTTTTTTTTTTTTTTTTTTTTTGGGTTGCTCTCTGTCGTCGTTTGTTGTGGCTGTTAAATTTTAAACTGCCATGCACTCCACTTCCAGTATGCTGGGAGCGGTGAAAATGGAAGGCCATGAGCACACGGACTGGAGCAACTACTACGGGGAGCCCGAGGTAAGGAGGGGAGCCGGGGCTCCGCCGCCCCCCGCCCCGGCCCGCCCCGGCCCCGGCCGGGGTCCCCCCGCCCTGCCAGCCCCGGGACAAGATTAACTTTGCCATCAAATACTGAGCCGGGGCTCCTCGCTGCCTGCCTGCTGCGGGCAGGGCTGCGCAGGGCGCGGGCAGGGGCGCGGAGGCAGCGCGGGTGGGGGGGGTCCCGGGGGGCGCGGGGAAACGGGGTGCTGCCGGGCGGCGGGTGGCTATTTTTTCCTCACACACACACCCCCCCCCCTTCCCCGCCCCAGGTATTTTTCTCGCTCCGGGCAGGGATGTCCTTTCCCCTTCCTCCAGCTCCCTTTTCCAGGACGGATCCGCCGATCCTGATGCCATCCCGTCTCTTTTTTATACATACATATATATATTTTTTTTTCTTTCTTTCTTTTTCATTAAAGAGAAAAACAACCCCCCGCCACGGGATTTAACCCTTCCCGCCCCGCGGGGCACAGAGCCCCGGCGCTGCAGAGGCTCTTGCCAGTGACGATCGGGGCTGGGAAGGGGTGTCCCCCCACTGCTCCCCGCTCCCCGGGCTGCTCTTATCCCCGACGGGGCTACCCACCTGCCTTCTTCCCGTCCCCCCCCAAACTCCCTCCTCTTTCTCGCTTGCCCCTGCAGAGCTATTCCTCGGTGAGCAACATGAATGCGGGGCTGGGCATGAACAGCATGAATACGTACATGACCATGTCGGCCATGAGCACCACGGCCAACATGACGGCTGCCACCTCCATGAACATGTCCTATGCCAACACAGGCATGAGTCCCTCACTCACTGGCATGTCCCCGGGTGCGGGGGCCATGCCTGGCATGGGCTCGGCTGGTGTGGCGGGGATGGGCGCCCACCTGAGTCCCAGCATGAGCCCCATGGGAGGCCAAGCGGGGTCCATGAATGCCCTGGCCCCCTACACCAACATGAACTCCATGAGCCCCATCTACGGGCAATCCAACCTCAACCGCTCGCGGGACCCGAAGACCTACCGGCGGAGCTACACACACGCCAAGCCGCCCTACTCCTACATCTCCCTCATCACCATGGCCATCCAGCAGTCACCCAACAAGATGCTGACACTGAGCGAGATCTACCAGTGGATCATGGACCTCTTCCCCTTCTACCGCCAGAACCAGCAGCGCTGGCAGAACAGCATCCGCCACTCGCTCTCCTTCAACGACTGCTTCCTCAAGGTGCCCCGCTCCCCAGACAAGCCGGGCAAAGGCTCCTTCTGGACACTGCACCCCGATTCTGGCAACATGTTTGAGAATGGCTGCTACCTGCGCCGCCAAAAGCGCTTCAAGTGTGAGAAGCAGCTGGCCGCCAAGGACAGCGGCGGGGCAGGTGGTGGGGCGGGCGGTGGGGGTAAGAAGGGGCCCGGGCAACCTCCCAGCCAGCCCCTCGGGGAAGGCAGCTCCTCGGGGGGCTCTGAAGGCTCAGCCGGCGCCGAGTCCCCGGCCAGCACCTCGCCGTGCCAGGACCACAAGCGTGCCCTGGCCGACCTGAAGGGCACGCCGGGGCTGAGCCCCGGGGAGCCGGCGGCCTCACCAGCCCAGCACCTCCTGGCCCCCCCACATGCTGGCCTGCCGCATGACGCCCACCTCAAGCCCGAGCACCACTACGCCTTCAACCACCCCTTCTCCATCAACAACCTGATGTCCTCCTCTGAGCAGCAGCACCATCACCCTCACCACCACCACCACCACCACCACAAAATGGACCTGAAGGCCTATGAGCAGGTGATGCACTACTCGGGCTACGCCTCACCCATGCCCGGCAGCCTGGCCATGGGGCCCGTAACGAACAAAAATGGCTTAGAGTCCTCCCCTTTAGCTGGAGAGACTTCTTACTACCAAGGTGTGTATTCCCGGCCCATCATGAACTCCTCCTAAACAGGGCAAGGGGAAGACCTCCCCTGGTGAGGGGGAGAAGCCCCCAGTGCCCCCACGCAGCCCCCTAGCAGAGCGATGGACTATGAACGCTGTTGAGCACGGTACATATACATATATATCTATCTATTTTTTTTTCCGTTGGCTCCAGATGTTTGCATCCATTCGGGAAAGAGCAGCCGTGTGTCTCGCAAGCATCTCGGCCCGTGCCAAGGGCAGGCGTGTTGCTCACCCCCTCCAGCCCAAAGACACCCGTGCCCGGGGGAGGGGGGGCTGCAATTCCCTTGGTTTGCCTTGTGGGGTGGTTTGTTTTGGGGGGGAGGGGTGGGTTGGGGGCGAGGGGATGGGGAGAGGGGGGTTTCTGTTGGGCTTATTTTTTTTTTCATTGTCGTCGTCGCAAGGAGGTATAAATATGTCTATTTTTTTGTGTGGAAGTGACGGGGAAAAAAAACCAACACAAACAAAATGAAATCCTCCTTCAGTGTGATACCCATGCTAGTTTTGAATCCAAGCACCGAAAGTCTTGTAACGTTGTAAAAAGGGGGAAAGGGGGTGGGGGGGGGAGAGAAAAAAAAATTACGAAAAAAATTTAAAAATTAAAAAAAAAGTCAGGATAGATCGTTGTAATTGAAACAAATGCTTGATGTTACCGGGAGAGTAAACTACTTGGATCTGATTAATTTATCGTTTCTGTATGCTTTATTTATGGCTTATAAATGTGTATTCTGGTAGCGACTAGCCAGATTTTCACAGAACTATATTAAAGTGTTATTGGCGGTTTTTTTCCCCTGCATCTCTGTTCTGCCGGGACTCGCCGCTCGCCCCCGCCATCCCCATCCCGACGGCTCGGCCCGCAGCTCCCCGCCGGTTCCCCTCGAAGCCAGCCCGGGGTGGGGGCGGAGAGGGGCGGCCCGCGGGTCGGGGAGCCGGTGTTCCCCCGCAAAGCCCGGGGGTCGGGAGCGGAGACGCCCTTTTGCTCGGGCCCCTGGACGGAACACCACAGCCGGCCTCGCCGCGGTACCCCTCGCCCCGCAATCACCGGGCAGTGTTAATTGGGTTGGGGGGGGGGGGAGGGAAGGGGGGATCGGGGCTCGGAGGGGCAGCACATCCCTGCCCTTCCCGGGGCGGGCCGGGGGCGACATCCCGGTATCTCCGCGGCGGGATAAACCGGAGGCTAAAAAGATGATAAGCTTTTTATTTTGCCTTTAAACACCTCCCGGCCGCCCCGAGCCTCACGGCCCGTCGGCGGGACAACCGGCCGCCCCACCGGCACCCCCGGGCAGCCCGGCCGGGCTTATTTTCATTTATTTCCCCACCGTAAATACCCTACTCCTCTTCCCAACCACTTGTTGTTTTTCCCACGCGTTTACGGCAGTCATAGATGTTTCTTTCCGAAATAACATTCAAATCCTTCTTAAAATTCCGCATTGTCCGCGGGAAAAGAAAAGGGGAGAAGGAGAGAAGGGGGGGGGGGTGAAGAGGCGCGGGGGGGGGGAAACCATCCCAAAAACAAAACAGGGATCCAGCCAGAAATCTGTCCGTCTCTATACGGCAAGGACACACACGTTGTGAACCAAGGCATGCAATGTGTTTCATTAGCACATAAAAGGCTCCCGCGGGGAAGGAGCACGGGCGCGGGGGTGCCGCCGGTTTGGGGAGAGGGCGGCGGGCTCCCGCCGCGCCCCCGCCCGCTGCTCCCGCCGCTCCAGCCCCGGCCCCGGCCCGACGAGGTGCCGTTCGGATGCCCGCTCTTTCTCCCCCTCACTTTTTATTTTCTTTTCCCCTTCCTCTGGCCTGCTTCACGCTGAAATGCGAGGATGGGGACTTGAGGCGGAGGCGTGGGGGGGTGGGGGGAGGAAAAAAATCTCCACGCTAGACGTTATTCCTTTTTCTTTGCACCCCCTGGCATTTTTGTCGCCCCCCGCCCCACACAACTCGCCCGCCCCCAGCCTTCCTGCAAGTGCATTCTGCTCCTGCCGGTTTAAGCAACCGTGATCTGTGAATAAACAAAGTCAGTAAACAAAAAAAAAAAGGGGGGGGGGGGGGGAATCTAGATCCAAATTCCAGGAGGGTAAACTTTCAACACCACGTCATACTTCAGCAAATTTACACAGATATTATATTGCGTCCCTTTCCTTCCCCCCCCCCCCCCACCCCCCTTCTCCTTTTGAGCCATTGTGCTTAACTGAATTTTATAAAGCTGATCGATATCTTGGTAAAATATTCATTTTTAAACTAGCGGGCAGCGAAATCTTTGCTTTGTGCTAAAGTCAACAGTAGCAGAGTTTCAGCTCCAATAAATGCAGGGATGCTTCCAGCTCTCGCAGAGCCGGGGCGCGGCGGGCCGGGGCGCAGGTAGGTGACACCCGCCGCTCCTTCTCCTGCTTCTCCTTCGATTTTAACTCCTACCTTCAGCTTCTCTTCAATCCCTCCCTCCTCCTCCTCCTCAGCTCGCCGGAGAGCCGGCGGGGAGAGCGGGGCGAGGGGAGCCGGGGAGGCGGCGGGGGCCGGGGGGCGGCGGGAGGATGGATGCTTCCCGCCGCCTCGCCCCGGGGTTTTGGGGGGGTCTTCACCCCGCCGCCCCTCTCCCAGACCAGGAGCCGTTTGAGTAGGGAAAAGCGCGGTGCCGAGCAGGGGAGGGAGGAAAAAGGGGTGCTATTTGGGGGTGCGGGGGGGGGCAGCCCGTGCGGGAGCGGGGTGCGGCCGGGGTCGGCCCTGCTCGGAGCGCCGTTCCTGCATATTTCAGCCCCAAAACCCCTCGCTGAGGGGGTGAGTCGTTGTGGCTCCGTGGGAAAGGGACGGGGACGTGCGGGACCAGCCTCCCGCCCTTCTCCCGCTCCTCCGAGCCGGACACTTGTTTTTTGTTGTTTTTTTTTTTTACTTTTTATTATTTTTCTTTTTGTCTTTTATTTCCTTCCCCCTTTTCCCCCCGCGTTGTTCCCCCCGGCTCCGTGGCACTCTTTTGTTCCGGGCTGGGAGCGACCACGCCGTGTCCGCCCCGCGGAGAAGCATTTCTCCAGTGTCCGTGACACCGGGAAAGCGTCGCTGCCGGTACCGCTGCCGGTGCCGGAGGACAGGACCCGGTCGGGCTGCCTGCACCCGCGTAGGCAAAAAATAGGGGGAAAAAAAATTTCCCCCGCCCGTATTTCCTCGATACAGAGGGAAAACGGGAGTTTCGACGGGGACGGCGGCCCTTCCCGAGGCTGCCCGCTCTGCACTCCCGCACCGGGCACGGACACGAGTGGCAGAGCCCATCCGGGGAAGGACCGGGACGCTGGTCCCCGGGATGCTGCCCGCGGGGGCTGTAGGGCCCGGGAAGGGGACATGACCCTCGCGGGGCCGTGTCCTCCCTCCGTTCGCGGTGCCCGAGCCCGGGAAGGCAAGGGCAGGAGCGGGGATGTGCGTGGGTGCGTGTGCGTGTGGGTGTCCCCGTCCCCGCGCTGCTGTGACAGGTTACATCTCCCCGGCAAGAGGGGAAGGCGCACGGCGGCTAATGGGCTCTCAATAATTCATAACAGCCCGGCCCGCTCGTAATGCAGCTCTGCGCGCTCGCCAATTACTTCTCATTAAACGCCTGTCGCCCGCGCGGGGAGGGGGACGCGAGTGGGAAGTGCCCGCGGCATCCCGGAGCATCCCTCCCCGGGGGGTGCCGCGCTGTCCCCGGCCCGAGAAACACGATGTCCCCCGCTGCCGGTGCACCCATCCCTGTGGGGGACGGGGCTGGGGAAGAAGGGGGGCACGACACTGTCTTTCTGCCCGCAACCCCTGGTTATTTTTTTCCCGATTCCTGCAGCCGAGCATCCCCAGCTTCCTCAAGCCCCTGGGCTTGCGTTTCCCCGGCTAACAGCGGGGCAGAGAGCTGGGCTCCGTTTCGGACGTTAATTACCCCAAATACAGCTTTATTTTTCGGGGGGGGGGGGGCGTGGGGAGGGGAACTGAGTGCCATCCGATGGTGCCGGACGGGTCTGTAAGGGCTCCGCCGGATCGGGCAGGGAGGCTGCGGGCAGACGGGAAGCCGCCGGCTTGAGCCCCCAAATCAAAATTATCAAAAATCAAAATAATTTCTATTTTGATTCCTGCTTTCCCGTTCGCGGGGATGAGGGGGAGAAGACACTCCTTTTAATTGTTCGGGCCCCTAATGACATGCAGCGATGGCTCAAAAGACATCAAAGCACAAAGAAGATGGCACGGGTAGCAGTTGGATGGGGAAGCCCAGGTTGGGCAGAGGAGGGCTCGCTGCCCGCGCCCCAACGCCCCCCCCCCGACCCTGCCTCCTCCCCGGGATAACGCAGTGCCAGCCCTGCCTGCCCTGCCCGCGCCCGCCGGCAGGATTGTGGCCAAAAGTGTAGTTATTGATGATTTAAAAAAAAAAAAAAACAAAACAAAACAACAAAAAAAACCCCAACAAACCTCAACACCGGACAGACAACTCTGGGGTGAGATGAGTCTAATTATTGCTGGTTCTAAAAAGAGCTGGAACACCCAAGTAGGGCTTAACTCGTCTCCTGGGAAACTGATGGAGACCTATTTTACAAGCTGTAATTCTGCTTTAGACTATTGCAGGCTAAAGGCAGTTCACACTATCCTCTTTCTTCTAGAAATAGTCCTAATCCTATATTTCGGCCGGGTAAAGTCCGCTTCTGCTCCGCACTAGATTAATCCAGAAACCACAAAAAACCAGGTAGGGAAGAGGATGGAAAAGGGGAGGAGGAAAAAATCGTTCAAAGTTTGTTACCTCTGCCCTGCCTAACCTTCAAAAGAGTAAATATTAAAGGATGATGCAGAGTCTCCCGGCTCGTTATTTACGGGACAGCTTCGTCGCCAATGGAGCTAAAAACGGGGCTTTGGGGCCGGCGGGTTTCGGGAGGAGAAGGAGTTTGCGTTTATTTTTTTGCTCTCTCGCTGCGGTCTTTTTTCAGGCTCGGGCTCCCACGGTGGCGAGCGAAATATTTATCCTTTACCGACGGAGCCGGGGGGAGAGAGGTGAATTTAGTAGGTAGTTATTTTTATTGGGGAAAACAAAACAAAACAAAACAGAAAACACACATTAAAAAAGAAAAGAAAAGAAAAGAAAAAAAAACGGTAAAAAAAACCCAAACCCAACCAACAAACCCGAATTCTTTCGCAGCCCCGGCCGGGCACCGCAATCAGGGTTTTTTTTCCCCCAGTTTTTCTTTAAGGAGCACTTGTGTCCCGGGGAGTCGGGCTGACTCCAGAGACAACACGGTCTCCGGAGCACCCCTATAAACCCGGGTCTCGGCTCTAAACAACGGGGGGAGGTATTTTTTGGGCGGTCGGAGGGGATTGACCCGCCATCCTGCCGTGCACCGGAGCAGCCAAGGGCACCGGGCAGGTCACGGTAGGGCGGGGGGAGGGTGTGGGGGGGTGCCCGGGCAGAGCCTGGGGAGAGGGTGGGGGGGAGAATCGGGGCCGTGAGGATGGGAAAAGCTGCATCGACCCCGGGACGTTGTTTTGGGCTGATGAACGGATGGAGAGATGGAGGGAGGCATGGATGGAGGGATCGGTGGATGGATGGATGGATGGATGGATAGATGGACGGAGGAAGGGACAGATGGATAACTGGTTGGATGGAGGGACAGACAGCGGTTTGTTCAGCCGCTGCAGCCCGCAGGGCACCGGGCAGGGCTAACGAAAAGGGCCCCAAACGGACTGCGAAGCCGTCGGGAAGGCGCGGGGCTCGGCTACCGGCGGGGCAACGGCTCGGGGCGGCGCGGCGCCGGCGCGGGGTAGGGGGGGGCCCTGGGGCGGCAGGCAGCGGCTCCGCCGGGCCGTTATGTTTGCAGGTGCAGCCGGGCGTGAAATTGCATGTTAAAAAAAAAAAAAAAAGGAAAAACTTTTTAAAAAACGCAAATGAGGCGGTGGCGGCTCCACGGGAGTGGAGGAGCCGCTGGAGCGGGGCCGGGGAGGGGGTGCCTGTTCCCCCCAACTCCCCCCCAACCCTGCCCGAAATGGGTTTTTTCGTTCGCCTACGCGTGTGCGCAGGTGCGCGGGGCAGAGTCCCGCAAGAGGGGCTGCCGCAGCCGCGGGCACGGAGCGCAACCCCGCACCGGCGGCTGCCGCCCGGCTGGTGCGCACCGAGCCAGAGCAGGGGACGGCTCTTCTGCTTTTAATTTGGCCATGGACTCTTCTCTTTACCTTTCTTTGCCTTTTTTTTTTCCATTTTAATTTTATTTTTATTTCCCTGTCTTTCCTTTCATTTCCTTTTCTTTTTCTTTCCCGTTCTTTCCTTTTTTTCCGTTTTTCCATTTCCCCTTTCTCCTTCCCTTTCCTTTCCTTTTCCTTCTTTTCCTTTCTTTCCTTTTCTTTTAATTTCTTCCCCTCTTTTCCCCATTTCTTTTCTTTACTTTTCCCTTTTTCCCTTTCTTTCCTTTTTCCCGTTTTTCCCCTTTTCCCTTTCTCTCCCATTCTTTCATTTTTTGCCTTTCTTCCTTTTTCCCCCATTTCTTTCCCCTTTTCCCTTTCTTTCCCATTCTTTCCTTTTCCCCCCTTTCTTTATTTTTTCCCCTTTCTTTCCCGCTTTTTCAGTTTCTTCCCCCTTTCCCCCTTTATTGCTCGTTTTTTCCCTTTCTTTCCTTTTTTCCCTTTCCCCTCACCGATGCTAACAGCTCGCCCCTCCTCACAGCCCACCTCGGTCCCACTCCACCTTCTCCAGTTCCCCCCGGCCACAGAGCCCCTTTGCAGGGGAGAGGGACTGTTTTCCCAGGCAGGGCAGGGGAAAGGCACAGAGCAGCTGAGTGAGGCTGTGAGCAGCCCCGCTGCCACGGGAACGGGCACTGGGCAAGGATCACAGCAGCAGGTCTTTCCTGTTGCCCTCCACCTACCAGGGACTGGGTTTGTTTTTATTTTTTTTTATAAACCATGGGGCAGGAAAGCCCTTGACGGACCACTTGCTGCAGGCAGCAGGGATTTCTGCAGCCAGATCCTTGCTGCTGGGAGATCTCTACCTGTCCAGATTGTCTGTCACTGCCAGCGCCATCCATGTAAGGCCAGAGCAAAGTGCTCACCCCTGGCTAGGGAAGGAGTGGCTTTCTACAGGTTTTTGACTCCCACAAGCAGTAAAAAGAATGAGCCTCATCTGTCTGCAGCTGGAAAACAGCTACCAAGTGCCAACAACACGGAGGAGCGTAAATGGGCTGATTTTACTTCCCACCCCTGTACTGGAGGCATCGGTATTGAAGGATTTGGGAGACCTTGAAATGCTTTGCTTCTCACTGACGGCCTTCTGCGTGCAGCAAAACAGCGGTGCGGCGCTTCGCTCGTTGCCTGTACTCACATTCCCCTTCACTCTCCTTTATTTATTTCAGTAATGGTACAAGGAAACTGTGTCAGGGGTAGCTGGGGCAAACTTCTGGGCTTCACCGAGTGTGCTGCTGCCGTGTATGCATCTCCTATTAAAGCCACAGATTATCATCTCCGATTGCCTGTTTGTGTCTGTACTTGTGTGTGATACCTGTGTCACACTCCAATAATTCCTGACAGGAATGGGGAGCAATGTTATCCTGGCCTGGAGGAAGCTTAAGAAGGTGCTTTGCCAGGATGGATCCTTCTAGGCTTCAATGAAGTAAAACCAAAATTGTAACAGCGCCTTGAGAAAGTAGAGGAACAAATGAATTTGTGGAGATTTTAAGGGATGCATGCTGGTGCTATGCTAAGAGCAAACTCAGGAAGGGCTTTGGAGAGGAGAATAAACTCCAACAGCCAAAAATATCCCCAAAGTCATGAATAAACCCCTTCCCATGCCAAAGCTTTTCTACCATGCCCCACTTCGGAGCTCCCCCCGCTTCTTCCGCACCACGTAACTCATTGCACGTGGCGAGGATATTTCTATCCCTAGTGTCCCACGTGAAGGGGTGGGTATGCGGATGCGTGAACCCGTTTTCTTCGCCGGAGTTTTGCAGTGGTGTAGCTGCCTTACTGCCCTGCACGGGGCTGTGCATCGCTCCTGAGCTGATGGCCTGGGACATGGTGGGGTACAAACCCAACGGCCCTGGGGGTGGGAGGCAGCAGGGTTGGGGGCAGAAGGTGAGGCTCGTTTCAAAAGGCACTGGTTTGCTGGGACTGGTTTGCAAGGTTCCTGGGTTGCCAGGACTTTCTGTCACCCCTGGGTCCAATCTGACACATCATTAGCAAACTAATAAAATAGCTGCAGATGTTGAGCCAACGGCAGAGCATGTTTCTTGGGAGCATCCTGACAAACTCTGTGGTTTGGAAAGTCACCAGCTCGCCCCTGCTTTTCTCTTTATTTTGTCCCCTTTCTCACCTCCCCTTCCCCCCCCATCTCTTCCCTCTTGTCTGGATTTTTAGGGGGAGAAGAAGGAAGAAGACGGGAAATGGCCTTTTGCGTAAGGAAAGGCAAAAATCCAATGCCTGACCTGGAGAAATGCCCTGGTCCGACCCCACAGCACAGCTGCCAGAGCCAGGAGACATGTAGAGACCGTCAAAGAAATAAAATCAGTGGGAGGCAGGTGCTTGCCTGCCCATCGGCTGGAGCCGGGCTGCGTAGTGCTTTCCCCTGGCGCGAGGATGCTAGGAGGAGGAATACATCAACCAGGGTGACAGGTTCTGCCGCTGCAGAAACGGGGCTGGGGTTTCCACAGAAATAAGAACCCCCATGCCCAGGAGGGGGTTGTATCTGCTGAAGTGCCTCTTAACCTTTTCTATATCCTGTTACTAAAGGGGAAAAAAAAAACAAAAACCCACACACGAGGAGTTCCTGCCTCTTCACCCGACCATAAAGAAAAAAAAGAGGGTGCTATTACCCGTCTCTCCAAGATGTTGGGATCCATGAGACCAGAAAAGCTTTGTCATAGCAAAAAGCCAAGGGGCAGCCAGGTCTTGGGAGAGGGAGAGGGGAGGAGAAAGGGCAGGTGGAAGGAGAAGTCACACAAACTGTGGCAACCGGACAGGGCACTTGCTTCAGGCTCTTGAGGCTCTGGGTTATAACTTTGCAAGGGCAGGTATTTTAGCTGCTGTTAACACAGCGGCTGCTGGTTTCACTGGGGATGCTGAGGCTGCTTGAGCAAAATCTCTGCTCGTTGATGCATTTTTTTGAAAATCGGGAGCATTTTCTTTGTGCTGCACTGTGTCCTCTGCTCCCACGCCCCAGAAATGTTACACCACTTTGCATATTTAGCTCAATTTAGTAGAGCTGATCCCCCACCCGACAGCAATACTCTTCCCTCAGATGAAGCTGTGGCTATTTTGGGTCAGGAATGGCTCCTGCTGGGGCAAGGCAAGGGAAAGTCATGTTGGTGTGCAAGTGGCTGATGTGACGGGATGCTCTCGCCATTTGCAGGCAAGGCCATGAGGAATGAACACGGGGGCTGGGACACATCAGAGTTTGGGATGCAGCAGGGTTTGGGATGCAGCAAGGTTTGGGGTGCAGCATGGTTTGAGAGGTGGCAGGGTTTGGGATGCGGTAGGGTTTGGGATGCGGTAGGGTTTGGAATGCAGCAGGGTTTGGGACGCAGCATAGTTTGAGATGTGGCAGGGTTTGGGATGCGGTAGGGTTTGGGATGCGGCAGGGCTTGGGGCGCAGAAGGTCTTAAAATGATGAAATGCCATGGGCTTTCAGGGCTTCCTGCAGGGTGCTGGGGTCTGTCCTCGCTCTTCTGCCTCTGTCGCCTTCCTTTTAATCTGCTCCACCCTGGAAAGGGCCCCACAAGCACGTCTGGGCTCTGCCCAGGGGTCCAGCCTGCAGCGAGGATGCTCCGGGGCTCTGCTGCCCAGGAGCAGGAGAGGGATGAGAGATGAGTCCGTGCTACAGCAGGGAGCAAAGAGAGAGCCGGCATATTTTCCCCGAGTTACTTATTAACCACTGTTCATTTGACAGGATCAATATTTCAAGCGAGGGAGCAAACACTTAAGAAGCACCACTCTGCTTTCCTCTCTTTTCCTTTGCAAAATGATTTATTTTCTAAAATGCATCTGCCTGGAAAGGAGGCAGCGCCTGGAGCCCAGTGGCTTTTATCTGCGGGATATGCAAAGCACATTTATTTCGTCTTTTATCTCTCATATTGCATGTTGATCCCATACATATAGATTGATTTTGTTCAGGTAGATAATGAAAAGTCAAGTGGAAAATTTACACAAAGGCACTCAGGATCTCGACTTTCTATTGGTATATAAATTGGTTTATTACTTCATTCCCTTAAACAGGGACTTTCACACTGGGGAACACTTTAAAATATATCATGTTTAAACACAAAACCATTTACCTTTCATGTGTTTTTTTTTCCATCAGTAATTTCCTTGCCACTTTTGTTAATTACCAAAGATATTTGTGTTTAAACAAGGGCTTGCTGCTTGCTCCTTCTCGATCCCTCCAGCAATTCATCTTCCTCCTCTCATTCCCAGCGCCCGAAAAGTCCTAACGGGAGATTTCCGAGCTGCCGGCCGTGCCCGCCGCGCCGACATGTTGAGCGCCGGGACTGACAATACCTCGGGAGCTTTTATTAATTCCCTATAAGCGGCTTTCATTTCACCACCCTCGCCCAGCGTCAGGCGCGCCGCCTCGGCGGTGAATAGAGGGCACTGTATGTGAGAGCACAGCTTGGAACAAATAAAAAAAAAAAAACAAACCCACCAAAAAAACCTACAGGAAACATTATTAATAAACATCTTCTGGACATTTGGTGGCTGGTATAGGCTGCTCCAGCTTAAAGCAATTAATTCAGGATACTGACATAAACTCTCCAGCTCTTTGACAGCTTGGAGCTGAAATAAAAATGCTAGTTCTCCAGGGAAAAGGAGAGGATAGTTGGCTCTTTTCTGGACTGTTTGCTTATAGGCCCAGAGAGCAATCTTCCTCGCAGAATGAAATGCAAGGACACAAACAATGTACCAGGGAGAGAATAGGAGATGGGAATGAACAGTTTGAACTATTTGCTCAGCAGAAGGGCAGCCACAATGCTCGGCCAATGGCTTTCCCATGCATCAACCCGGCTTCTTAGGCCCTTTTGTTGTTCAGCCTCTTCCTCTGGCCAGATAAGAGCACAGCTGCGGCGTCGCGGCTAAGTCAGGCCTTCTACTTATCCACCCAAATCTCAGGTCGCCTTTACTATATTTCCCCCCGGGCGAAACGCCCTCCCCGGTGTATCAGAGGCTGTATTTGCCCCCAGGGCCACTGGCCAATGCTCAGGGCAACTCATCCCTTGCAGCTCGCTTGTGCTTCTTCGGGGACGGCTAGGAAACCCTTTTTGGGCACCCTCCGTTGTCCATGCCTTCCCTTGTCCGCTGCTCAGGTCTCTCTTTTCCCACCGAGTCACACCGGGCTGCTTGGCTGGGAAATGAACCAAGGCAACAGCGATGCAGCCTGGCACGTGTTTCCCCCTGCGTGTGTGTGTGTGTGTGTGTGTGTGTGTGTGTGTGTCCCCGGCCACCCTTAACGCACACGCAGGCAACCGCTTCCTCCTTCAGAGAAAGCAGTCCCAGCTCCAGAAGCGCCGCGCTCCAAAAGACGAAGGCCGTCGCCGTCGCGGGCTGGAGATGCAGAGCTGCAAAACACGGTGCTTCGTAGTTCTACAAGGCACGACCAGCCTTGAGCGTTCTACCAGCAGGAGCCCGCGTTGTCCTTGCAGCGCAGCGCTGGCACCTACCTGCTGCTACCTGGGTATTAAGCAACGGCAGGTGTTGACGGCAATATCCTTGCAGGGGCAGGTCCCGCTGCATTCAGGCAGCGTTTCCATTCCCCTTCCCTCCCCGCGCCCGCTGTCCCCGAAGATCACCCTCCCTCCTTTAATCTGCCCGGGCCACCACTTGCTTTGCTTTAACGATGTCATCGCTGATCAGGCAGGCAAATGCTGTAATTAAAAATAAATACGTAGCAAGGTCGGACGGTACGGCACAGGCTGGTCTTACCGTCTGAGCTCGGCGCTGATGCCGATGGGGATGCTTTGCTATTTTTACTCTTTGTCCTACCCCAGGCTGTTGGTTTTGGGAGCTGGGCTGCACCGCGCGGTTCTGTTGTAATAAGGTTTATTTAGCATGAAAGGGTTTTACGAGGTGAAAAGGCAAAATGCTGAGGACTAAAGAAAATGCCTGCCTGGCTGAGATCGCATTCAGCGTTTGTAGTCACAGAGCACACCTGCAGGAAACACCGAGTTTAAACACTGCTTCTGTCACAAAAATCTGAGAAACCGATGGGGCTTTTTTTGTTGTTGTTGTTGTTTTTTGTTTCCCCTGTTCCCTCTTCTTCCCTGGTGGGTGGTCAGGAGGACGAGCTGAAAAGCAGGAGGGCTCCTATTGTCTCTGCGCTGCTTTAAGAGCTGACCCCACGTGTCCCTGAAGTCACCGAGCACCTGGCTGTGCCCTGATCCCGGGATTGCTGCAGCGCCCCGAGGAGCCCTGGCACCGATGGGACAAACCCGTCGCAAGCAAATGGTAGAGGTCAGAGGTGTCTGGCCATGCAATCCCGCAAGTAAAGAGCTTTTATGACTTCAGAGCAGCAGTGTTTTTATGCCCAAGCGGTATCTTATCACCCCTCACAGTTGAGGTACTCTATTTTATTTAATTGTATTCATATATCACAGAGTATCTCAAGTTGGAAGACACCCATAAGGATCATTGAGTCCGATTTGATTTCAATTTTGAAGGCTGGTGAAAGAAAGAAAAACTGAACGCTGGTGTTCATTTTAGGGTGCTCTGCCATTTCACCAGCAGCTTGAGCCTCGCACATCACATATACAGCTATGGAGCAGCCCCTTAAAACGGCACAAACCTGCCCCAACCAAGCCCAACCTGCCACCCGAAAAGGTGAGGAATAAGCCCGGAGGATCAGTTGGAGCCGCTCTACAAAAAGCCCAAGCAGAATAATCCCAGCGTCTCCCAGCCAGGCAGCGCCTCTGCCCCCGCCAGACCGGCATCTCGCCCACCTCGGGGCATCGGTCTGCTCCCGGCCCAGATGGGTTAATTAATGAGACATTAAAGAGGCGGAATGACACTTCCCACCGCTCACTTACAGTGCTAATTTCCAAACCACTCCGCCATAGACAAAGAGAAAGTGCAGTCGGTGCAGAGTAATTTGCGCTGTGTTCCTGGCGAATGAATTTAGGGGAGCAAATATAGTTATGCAGAATTTAAATTAAAGTTGACACTAATGTAAATACAGCAATGCAACTGCATGTTTAAGAAATATGATGAGGCTACGGTTTTAATCAGGTCCTTTTAACTCAGGTGGCATTTTAAATCCTTGCCATTTAAATTGGATAAAATCCGTAAGCTGGGAGAAGGAGCATTGGAGAGAAAGTCCAGGGGCTTGGCTGTGGAGCATGGAGCAGCTCTGCCCCAGCTCCTTCCCGAGGGATGCCCTGGGTGCAGGAGAGGTGTGTGGGCTCAAGGGACAGTCGTTCAGCTGCTTGGAGGGGAAATCCACTGCAGCGTAGTGACCAGAAACCCTGTGCCTGGCTCAGGAGACCTCCTCACCTGGAGAAGGGTGAGGAGAGCATCCCCATGGCTCTGCTGGAGGCTGCCCATCCTGGCTAGACCCCAGCTCTGAAACTCGACAGCTCTCTGACCTTCCTCCATCCATCGCATTGACATCTCACGGTAGCACCGGCACTCCCCATCCGTGTCCCGGTCATCTGAAATACGACATAAACCCAACGATCAAACCCCAGAGCATCCCTAACCGCAGCCAACACTACTTATGTTTTCCTCGTGCCTGTTGCGGCACAAATTCTGGGGAGGTCTGTCAGCTGTCAACGCCTGCCAAATTTCCCCGGCTGCTTTTGAAGGCTCTGCTTCCAGTCTAAATCATAGACTTGGGGCTTTGGGGGAAGAAAGAAAAAAAAAAAAAAAAAAAAGATAGGAAAGGCAAAAAGCAAAGAGGAAAGAGCGGATCCCACCTCGCTTACTTCAAAGCCGGGTGATCCTGAACAGGAGCATGGGTGCTCCGCAATAACAATGGGCATTAACTGCAAGACGGCAGGAACTACTTAACAGGAGCTTTGTAACCTGGCAAGACCCAGAGTCATTTCTGTTACAGTTACCGGAACAATATATTTGGCAATTGAATTCTTCTGGCTTTTTTTTTCCAAGGGAATATAATGCCTCTGGCAGGAACACGCTGCCAGCACGGCTCTGCTGCGGGTTTCTCTGCCACGAGATAAGGTGCCTTGGCGTAAGACGCCACCTCCACCACCACCCAGGTGGTGCCAGACCTCGCTCCCCTGCCAAACCAGGGCGGCCTCATCCCGGCTGGCTGCTGGGCCCTGGCTCTGTCCCCCACATACCCCTCGCTGGGGACAGGCTTCGCCGAGCCAGGGCAGAGCTGCGTTGGGGCACGCTGCTTTTTTCCTTGGGTCACCTTGCTCCTGGAGGGCTTGTCCCTGGGGCTCAGGCAGCTCCTGCAAACACGATGGGAGAAGCAAGCCGTGATGAAGAGGATGTACTGAAAATAGCATCAACTGTTCTTTGCATCGAGCCATCCCATGCACCCTGTTTGCAGGTGATGCTGGGACAGGGCTAGAGCAAGCACATACTGCTTCACCTCCACCCGTTTTCCCCAAGAAGCATGACTGCGGCGAAGGGTAGAGAAGACAGGGGAGAAAACACCGTTGTCGGATATTTTTGGGTTTCGTTTTTGTTTTGTTTGTTTTTTTTTTTTCCCCAGAGGTGTTGGTGTTAACCAAATCACAGATGCTTCACGCAGTAATTACACGAGACGAGCTGGCCAGCCCAGAAGAGTGACCTGTGATCTGTGTCCATACAAGTCGAGTTAAGCTTCATTCTCCTCTTCCTTACTATAAATTAAAGCCTACGGCTAAGAAGGAGAAGCAGCCCGTGCCACAACTGAGCTGGGCCACCACTCCTCATCACCCAGTCCCTCGCACTCAGGGGCTGACGGCCACGGGTACCAGCCGCTTCAGAGGAGTCAAATAAACCCCCTTGGCAAAATGCAGAAGTCAAGTTTATGTCCATATTGAGGGACTTCTGCTCCGATACACTGGTATTCATAACAATAACAACAACAATAGCAACAACAATAACAATATAATAATAATGATATAAAAAATAATAATATCAACTAACCTATGGGTAAAAGAAATCTCTTTCTTAGGATTTTTAGACAGCCTACATGTAGTTACTGGCTGCCTCCAGCCATCTAGGGCGCCTGAGCCCAAGGCACCGCTGGGCTTGCATGAAGTTTAGGCACCCTGGATCTGGCCCGAGGTGTAGGTGGGCGCAGAAGAAATAGCTGGGAGAGTCAGGATGGGTCACCCATCTCCTCTGTGCGTTACTGTGCAATGCCGGAAATATCCATCACTGCACGTGATAGGACTCGTGTTATCCCACGTAGGTCCTGCCTGGCAGGGATGCCTCCCACAAGACACCTTTGGCTCCTGGGCCTGTCCCAGCCTCCAGAAATCTGCCTGCCTGCTGCCTCCGGCAGAGCCCCCTGGCCCGGCGCTGCAAAGGTTTTCATATTCCTGTAGCTGTCCTAATCCCCCAGTGTGACTCAGCATTGTTAAGATGCCTAAGAGAGTAATAAAAAGTGTTATAATGCCATTAATTATCCCCCCTAGATAGCCCGGCTGCCCTGCTCCAGAAAAAAAGAGATATTGCAAGTGTCTGATGAGGGGAAAAATGCCGAGAAGTCTTCAAAGGAGGGGAAAACTCCCCCCCAAAAGTGAGGGGGGAAAACCTGGGAGGCATCGCAGGTGGTGGGGCGATGTGCTCCTGTTCTCCTGGGAAGGAAGAGGGGTCCTGGGTGGGGGGATTTTACCCTGCCGCCATCCCCCAGCCTCTTGCCTGCACACAGTTCCCTATGTCCACAACCCCCCCTCCAAGGACTTAATGAGCTTCCAGACGGCTATTGTCTTGACAAATCTGATTGAAACCAGCCAAGGAGTTCAAGGGTTAGGAGGGGAGGGACACACAGACAGGGCGACACCAGAAAACCCGTCTGGATGGAAATCAAAATAGATGGGCCTCTTACATAGGTGTGAGCTGCAGAGACCTTTGGAGTGATGATAATTGATGCTGAGGAGCACCCGAGTGGCCCTGACATGCCGTTCTTTAGTGTTTTAATTTCTGGTGGGCGACATGGGGAAGGAAGAAGCAGAGAAGCCGATGAAGAAGCAGAGAAGTTGATGCGATCTGCCCTGATTTTGCTGTCCAAGCCCCCCCGGGTAGGGCCAGAGAGCACTTCCATCCGCAGAGCTGCTGGGGAAATAAGAAAGAGGTTGTGCGGTGGTTTTGTTTGCCAAGTCAATTTTGGTCCTACATTGCTTTTCCAGCTTTTAGTGAGAACCGTTTCCATGGGATGGGCCCCCGGGTAAAAGGCGCAGCAGCTACCCGGGGAGGACGAACAGCTCTTATCGAGAGGCTGGGGCAAGGTCCGAATTGCTCAACCCATTTTGGGCACTCCTTGGACCTTGCCTAATGCGTTTGGAGAGGGGAAGGTGAAGCAGAGGGCAGCGCTGCCACCCCCAAACTTCTTCTGCTGTGAAAGCTGGGGAGCCCCTGGGCCAGCAGACCCCGCTCTGGCTAGCCACATTCAGTGGTTTGTTGGTTTTGGGGTTTTTTTTGCATCTTGAGACGGTCAGGAATGTTTTCCACGCGCCAGAGTAGCGCGTTCAGAATCCTGAAACCACCTTCACCTCAGCAAGACCAACAAAGATAAGAAACGGCGTTTAAGTTGGCTGAAATTAGCAACTGCATCTGCCGCACAATGCCCCCGCTGCCATTAGCTGTGACCGGGGAATGGCACTAGCAAAGTATGCTGGCAATGTTTAACAAACCATCCGTCTTTTACCTGGTCCTACTCAACAGAAACCTTTGTTTGAACCATGGGCCTATTCAGTCATGCTGCTGTCTGCTTATCGGAAAGATTAATCTCCTAGGTATCACTATATTAATTTTAAAACCGGCCTTTATTATTCCTAGTCCTCCATCGGGGTGGCGGGAGAGCGAGGAGGCATTTCTGCCACCGACAGGGAAGCCGGGCTCCATGATTGCCCACTGCCATCCTCGTTACCTGCACCCATGCTAACAACCGAATGCGGCGAGGTAAATCCCAACTCCCTCCCGCTCCGCAAACGCTCGTGTTCTCATCGGCTTTTTTTGCCGGGGCTGGCGGTGGCGGGGGAGAAGGCTGCATGTCCCACGTCAGCTTCCGCGTCACCCAGCCCTGCTGCGTGGAAGGGTGTGGGGAGCGAGCTGGGTGAAGGTGGCTGGTGGGAAGGCGGCTGCGGTGGGGGGGGGCCGGGCCCCAAATTCCTGGCGGAGTGCTGTGCACACACGTCTTATCTCGCCTGGCCGTGTTTGCGCAGCAGGGAGCCAGCCACCCCGGTGGGGAGGGAGGACGGCCAGCACCTGCAGGAGTCTCCCAGCTCCAGTCCCTTCCGTCCCTGTGTGCCATGGGGGTCTCTAAGCTATTTCGTGCGCTGCTGCAGGCTTTTGAACAAGCTACTGGGATCTCCCGGCGCTTAACCACCCTCGGTGGACCTGCTCTCCGTGACTCGTCTCATTGCAGGTGTTACAGAAGGTCGTTCATACCTCCGATCACAGCCATATCTTGTGGCGCTGAGATCCACCCAAGCACTGAGCGCTGTGTTATTTCGAAACCGGGACCTGACTCTTTTATTTGCACGGCCCGGTTCTCACGACAGAAGGGTGGCAGGTCACAAGCATCACCTAGAGATGCCCCAGCATTCACGCACCGGCTCCGCATCCTCTTGAGCCTGTGCAGCAGCCCCTCTGCAAGGGGTCTGCCATGAAAATGTTGGTGCTACATGTCAAGGTGACAATTGCCTGCCTGGGATTCCTGAAAATGAGCCAAGCCCTTGCTTCCCAGACCCAGCAGGGGGAAGGTGAGGGGACACACAGGGTCTGGAGGCCCCAGCAGGTGGGTGGGAATCAGCTCAGGGTGCTGCGGCATGGAGGGGGGCAGCCGTGACTACGCGACTCCCCCTGTTACTGAAGCCCCTTGATCTCAGTGATATCAGATACATCCCCTCCCGATGCAGAAAGGAGCTTGAAACCTTTATTTGAGCAAAACCAGGGCATTCCTGCAGCATGTCTGTGCCGCTTGCCCTCTCCTCTCTGCTGTCTGTAATGAGTGCCGTGGGAAATGTCCAGCTCCTTATTAATAATACAAGATAGCAAAGCAAACATGCCTGGCCTGCTGACCCACTCAGATGTACCTGCCGGCCACCGATCTGAGCGAGTGGCTCCTTCTGGCCCGCCTCGCCATGGGGGCAAAGATGCTTTTCTTCCCCATTAATTGAGCTGGAGGGTGCCTGGGACTACCTGCACGCGTGACGGGCTGCGGTGGCCGCTGCCCAGCCACCCCTGCCCTCTTGAAGCAGCCCCTGTAATTGCATATTTACCCATCGGAGGCTCTCATTATCTCATTATCATGAGAGGTTAACTGAGTGGCTCTGGGTCACTGAGAAGGTCACTAACAATGCTAGGAAGGGTTCAGATTCATTTGTTGGCTCGGCATCATTTTGGTGCTGAGGGACTGATCCTGAGGATGCTGTGGACACGTCCCTTCCCGAGCGGGGCAGGATAACTCCTCTCCCTTGCCTGCCCCCGGCTTGCTCTGGCAGGCTGGATGCAGTGTACCACGCGCGGGCGATCGGGGGGGGGGGGGGGGGCAAGCCGAACGTCCTCACATCCCTTCTCTTTGCACCCCAAACTCGCACAAAATAACTGTGCATTCACTGCAAACAGCCGGACGGTTGCAATTGGGCCCCCGGCTTCAGGATCCAGACTTTTCATTCCTCCAGTCAAAATGAAGCGGCTATAACAGGGGTGACACGGCTTTTCCATGCGACGCGCCATCGCCAGGCAGCAGCTGCCCATTCTGCCTGCAGCCTGCTCCTCGGGTGTTTGCATTGCCTTCAGCTATTATCCGCCTTCGCGAGGAAACGCAGGGACTAATAAATAGCCCGGCAGCACCAAGCGCGGGACTCGAGCTTGGAAAGAGCACCTAGAAAGACAAGGATTTCCACCCTGCAGCAGGAGAAGCGGCCCCTTCCCCTTCCCCTGCCTAAGCTAACTCTTCTGCTATGTCAAATAACAGGCAGGCGGAAACCCTGCCTACACTGGCAAGGGACAGAGGCTTCCCTGTTTGGATTCGAGATGGGGATTTCTGTGGCTGAAAGTACCTTTGTTATTTTTCCAGGAAAGCTTCCTTTTTGGCTGGCTTCACCTCTGCATAGGATGCACGCGGCAAATTGACTGCAGCGATGAAGAAGGAAAAATATTTAAACAAGCAATTATGAATGAGCTTTGGTTGCTAACTCAGAGAGCAGTTTCCTACGTCTGTGCTAAAATGTAAGTGATTTACCCTAGAAGTCCAATCGCAGCCTCAGGAGTTCATTAAGAACACCTCTTAGATTAGAGCTTTGTGGCCGGAGAGGACCATAATTAGTCTGCTGTGCTCATTAATCACTTGTGCTACTAGAAAGCTGTGCTCCGCTTCCAGTGCGGGTATGCCTAGGAGCAGGTCCTCCGGACCGGTTCCCATTTATCTTCTCCCCACCAGATTAAAGAGCCTTTTAGCACCCTGGATTTTCTCCTCGGGGGGCTGATCCTACACCACGGCCAACTCATTTCTCAATGTTTCTGAGCAGCTTAACGGCGAGCCCGGGTCCCTGCCTGCGACTCACATTGGCTCCTTGTTCCAGCCTTGCATTAACCCCACGGCTCTCCCCGGCAGCAGAGCCCAACCTCAGCCGGGAGACATAGCCAGCTACAGGCTAAAGCCTGCGGAAAGAAATGGAAATCTTTCCTCTAGCTCTCCGAGAGCTTTAACGCGGAGAAGAACAAGCTGCCACACTTCAATAACTGAGCAAAGCCAGAGTTTCAAATCAAACGCCTCGGCCAGCTTTGGGCAGGAGGCTGTGGGGAGTCACAGGCTGGCCAGGCAGCGGTCCAGAGGCCCCTTCCCACCTCCACGCTGCTGGGATTTTGCAGAAAGGGAGTGTAAACACTGGTGCAGCCCTTCCCACCTTCCCCTTGGCCAACCCCGGAGAGCTGCACCCTACAAAGAGGGCCCAGGCATCCTCACCAAGCTGGGACGAAGCGGCAGCAGCAGCTGGAACTTGTGTGGTGGCTCCAAGGTGGGGAGATGTGACTGTGAGTAGCAGCAAAGGCCCGGTTCTAGTTTCATCCTCTGCAGCAGGGCTTTCCACCCCATCCTCTGTGGTGTAGTGCCTGGGTGCTTCCCGTGGCCTAACTTTAAAATCCTCAGGTTTACTTGGCTGTTTTTAAAAGCTAAAAGCAAAGGAGTGAGTAAGGAAAAGTGACTAAAGGGACCAATCCTGACCTGGCTCTGTGCTCAAGAGGAGGGTGCAGGAACTGTGGCTTTGAGTGTGATAAACTTCATCGGTGTTGCCAACGAGCCCTGGGCTGCGACGTGAGCGCGCAGGCATTTCTCAAGGGCAGAAGAGCCCTCTAAGTTCTGGCCTCATGGGTGGTTTTATTGCCTCCGAGGGATGCAAGCAGGCTCTTAACTACGCAGGAGTATTTTAAGTTGCATTCTTTGCTATAGCTGTTCTGCTCGACTCTTGTTGCAAAATAGCTGTACCTACCTGGACACTTCAAAAGGTAGAGATCAAAGCTGTCGGTGGCCTTGGGGCTGCAATGTTTACCTGGTTTTCGGGAGATCTGGCTGTGGACCCTGGTGCTGCCCTAGCCTTGCTCTGAATTCGGGACCTGTTCCCATGTGTTTGACACAAACCATGGCATATGAGCCAGGAATACTTCAATCTGGAGTACACGTGCAGGACAATATAGGTACATGCGTTGATGCTATAGGTGGATGTGTTTAGAAAGGGATTGGTTATATTTACAGGGGATATGGCATACAAAATCTCTCCCTTCTCTCAGCCATTGGGGTCTCTAGGTGTGAAGACAAGGACTCAGGAAAAATATCACTGCATGTACACTGTCCTACTCTTCTCTAGATTTCTATTATTTGCTACCTGAAAGGCCAGGACTTCTTGTTCCTCTTGTCTGGCCAGACTGAATGACGTTTATGTTCTTACATGCGCTCTTCCCTCACCTCAGCCTATAAGTCCCTGTCTGAGCCCAGCGGTACATCCAACACCTACATCACCTGCAGAATTAATGGTGCAGGTGCTTCATCGTGTGAGGAGTTTCATCCCATGAGGCGCTAGAGACCTAAGCCAGCGGTAGGGTGCTCTCTTAATATTGGTGACCTTGGCAACTTCTCCAGACACAGCTCAGTCGCGTAGGAAGTCCACGGTATCAAGGCTTCCAGGCTCCTTCAGTGTCCTTGAGAGCTTTATCTCTGTGAGTCACCATTAGCTGGCCTTTACAAATCTATGACATTTAAGGGAGTTTCCTCTTTGAGTTGAAAAAAACTGGCACAAGGAGCGGGTGGCCTAGCTCCACATTCCTCTGATGGCTTTGGGGTGTGCCAACTTCGCAAAGAACATGGTGGCAGGGCTCCTTGGGCCAAGAACTGCTCAAGAAGAAACTTCTTGGCTGCCTTGCGTCTCCTGAGTGCAGGTCCTGTGTCCCCTCTTGTCAGGAGGATGGTCTGGAGAGAAGCACTCTCTCTATCTTGTGGTTGAGTAAGGAGACCCTCTTGTCCTCTCTGAGTGGGTACAAGCTCTCGGTGACAGAAAGGGGATGGGATTCTCAGGCCCCATCTGACCCTAAAGAGCCCCAGAGCCATTATGATGTCTGCAGGGTGCTGGGTTGAGAAGTCAGCTGTAGGCACCTCCTCAGGGAAGCCCCAATATCAGGTAGAGCAAGTGGTATCAGGGCAGGGATGATCTGCGAGCCCTGGCTGCCTTTTCAACAGTTCAGCCATGGACATCCCAGGGCGAGTGGCATGCAAATCCATGGGGCAAATGGAGGAACTCGCCATCTTTTCCCCACGTGCTTCGTCCAACCTCCATAGACAGCCCTCTGAGAGCAAGAGGGATGCGGGTGGCAGGTCGCAGCAGCAGGGGACCAGAAAGCTGAGGAATCATTTAATTGCTCATGAGATTGGGCATTCGATACGCTTTCCATCTGCAGGGTTGCTAGAGGAAAACCTCACCTGCGTGAAGTCCTTTAAAGGTATTTCAGTGTCTGAATCTGGAAACAACAGCGGAGGGAAAAGGGCCGTTCCTCCGTGCTCTGGCTGAGCAAGGGCTTTTCCTACCTGCCCGTGTTTAAATGCAGTATGAGGGCTCTCTTACATGCGGCTGCAGTTAATAGGAAGCATTTGTTCCTTTAATGTTGGTGTGGCCATCGCACCGGTGGCTGTCAGCTGCAGAACCGGTAAGGCATTGGGGGTGAAAGCTTCCCAGCTGGGACCACGGAGGGTTTCGGTTGGATTTGCGTATCTGGGTGGTATAAATGGAGGGACGGAGCACCGATAAGAGCCTTGGCGCCGTTCTCCCTCCATCACCACGCGGTTTTGGCAGGCTCCGCTTTCGGGGCGGATGAGCAAAGCGTGGTGTCAGGGTTTGACGGAGTCAAGGGAAAAGTTCGAGCACCTTGAAGTTTGACTGTGATTCTCCTTTAAGCTGGCACAAATCACCTCTGCCCAGCAGCTTTATGGGGGCCTGGGGACCTACCTGTCCTTTATGCTGCAGAATGGGGGTTTCTGTTCAAAACTCGCACAAACAAATGCATTTTATTTGCTAAGTCCGAGAAAGCAGAACGGGCCAACGATGCCTTTATCAGTGTGCCCGGGAAGGAAGACTATTCACTCCCCTCTTAAACTACATCCTCAAGAGGTGAGGTCCTAAACCCCGTGCCCTCCTTCCCCCAACACCTGGAAGAATCAGGCCCTTGGCAAACAATTTTGAAAAAGAAATGCAATGCAGAAAATACTCAAGGCCCTTAGTGACACCGGGGGGAGGAGCGGAGCGGAGCGGAGCGAGGCAGGCTGCATTCCTCCCCATCCATACATTATTCGCGAGGGATTATTTGCTCAACCCCAAAGCGCACGAACACGCACACAAATTGACAGCTGCTAAGAAATACAAAGCGCTGTATTCAGATGACCAATATGGAGCGTATGAGCCGCCTGCTCGGGGCTGGCTGACATCTCAAAAGCGCTAGCCCCGTATTTTATCCCAAAGGAAGGATGAAAGGGTCTGGGGTTGGAGGATCTGAAGCTGCACGCTTGCCGGCGTAAAATCACGGGAGCTCTTCTGCACGGGCTTGGATCTGCTGGAAGCCCGACCCAGCTGGAAAAGAGGTTATATATAGGTGCCCGGGTGTAGGCGCACACGGAGGCACATGCACGGGGAGTTGAGGGCAGGTGGAAGGAAATCTGCAGCCGGCAGGCGGGCAATGAAACGGGGAGGCATGAGCCAGGCTGTTCATTAGTACCTGGGTATGGCTGCCACTGACCTGATGGCAAATATGAAATATCAAAGCGCTTGTCAGCACTCCTGAATGGGACAAAGAAAAGGCGCATTAATGATTAACTCCGCTAAAAGCTCAGGCTTTTTTATTCCCATGGCGCTTGGACTATCTCGCTGCCATGTGACATGCTTGGGCCATTTTCTAGCAGATTGGGGAAAGCTAGTGAGCAAACACAGGTGCTTTCGAGTCAGCAGCGCTGTCAGGGACAACCACAAACAACACCAGCTATGCCTGCCTAAATTAGCTCCTGTGTTTGCCTCCATTTTTCCTTCCTGGAGATTTTACTTTCTAAGTCCAGCGTCTTTCGCTCCTGTCTTCGACTATTCACACGCAGCGTTAAAAGAGAGAGAGACAGAGAAAAGAAAAGAGAAGAAAAGGGAAAACACACAGAAAGGCTCTTCTTTGAACCCGCAACGCTGCGTGGGGACTGAATGCAAAAGACCCGAGTAAACTAATTAAAACTACTCAGGTCTTTAACTGCAAAAACAAAACGCGTTTATTGTGCTCAAGTGGAATTATTTTAGTGATCCTCAGCAAACACAAAGTCCTGCAAACATGTGCGGGGTGCTGCAATTGCGGTTTCTAATAAGCCTGGAGCAGCGCATGGCTGGGCGGGGGGGGGGAGAAAAGGCATGGGGTCTGGGCAGCATGGTTTTGGGGAGGGTGGGGGGGGGTTGCCATCACTTGCTGGGAGTTACACCTCGGACTGTGTGTGTGACCTCCTCGCTGCCGCCGTGCAGAGTGAAGGTCCCTCTAGCGGTATTATTTGTTTTAATTTATTCCTTCCATAGCACAAATCAGACAGACTTTCTTTTCCTGTTCAAATATTTATATATGTGTGTTATTGCACTATGCTTAGGCTCCTTGCAATCACACTGGGGCAATAAAGAACAGACTATCAGCGTGCAACGATAAAGGTACTTTGAGTAAACAGCAGAAAATGAAATAAAGTTATAAAAAAGAAGGCCTGGGGTGGTATAAATGTCTACAAATAATCACTATATCAGCCTGCCTGATATTCAAGCAATTAACAACAACAGGGGTGAAATTGTACCCAAGCTGTGCTATTGAATTTAAATGCTGCCTCCTCTTCAGGCCCTTGAAGGAGGGGTAAAGCGTCCTGTTTTTCCAAAGGAGGGATTTGCAGCCTTTCAGGGGCCGGGTAATCCGTAGGGCAGCCTCCGCTGATTCTGCCAGCTAACGGCAGGAGAAGGGCTATAATAATTCACGCCGTCCCGGGCTCCTGCGGACCCCCAAGGATTTCACCTTTAGGGGGCTGCCAAAATGCGACGGGGTGATAAGGGGTTGGCCGTGCAACGCTAAGGCTGGTTGCGCAGCTGGAGCTCCTTCCATTTTAGAGTCACGGAGAAAAGGCTGACCCCTTCAAAAATGGGATGAATCCCCCCAGAATGAGAGGATTCAAGCCTGCAACATCCAAGAGTTTTCTTTGGGCTTTGCTGCAAACGCATAGCGAGCCTGGCAAGGTCCCACGTGCCAACCGAGTTCCGGTAAGTGCCCGTGAGACCAGTTGCAGCCCATGGCAAGCGTGGGGTAACTTGATGGCGGTAGCGTCCATCGCCTCAGATCAAGTGACTTAAGCAATAAACTGGATTGAAGTTGTATAAGCAAAAAGTTACTGTGGTTCAGCTGCTGGGTGGCATCGTCAGGAGGCTCCGGCGGAGTGACCTTGTGCCTGCAAACCCGCCCTTGCAATAGCGTCAAACGCCCGATGGGGCCGAGCAAGAAGACAGCTCAGTCAAAAAGTGGATTTCTACAAGCAGTGAAAAATGCAGGAGTTTGAAACTAGCGTCCAGATTTTGTACCAAGGACAATGATTGCAGATGCGGCATAGTTCACTTAGGGGGGAAATTAAAATCTGTGTATTTAGTGAGATTATGCTTGAACTGGTACCAATTTATTTTGCCAAATTGAGCTGCAGCCAATTCCTCTCCCATGCGATGATGGATAAATATCATTAAATAGGAAAAGATGAAGGCGATTGATGCCCTTGCATTAGCAGGAACTAACATTGTGTGCTCGAGTACGAAAGGACAAAATTGGGGAGATTTGGATGCAAATCATTCAAATGAGACAGATTAAGCATGAGGGGCCGAGGGAGAACGGCATCCAGAAAGCGCGACACTGGGAAGAGCAGGAAACTGCTCAGGTGGTATTTTCTGAAGGAGTTAGAAAAGGTGACGGAGAGACTGGGAAAACTCTGATGTGCGTGCAGGAGTGTAACACTCCAGGTAGACCTCAGGGTCTATTATAGCCAGGCGTGCCGGGGTCATGTCCCACCTCTGGCCATTGGAAACTTTGGGGAGACCAGAGCCCAAGCCAGGTGCCGTCCATGAGGGTGTCTTCTGCCAGGAGCTTCCCCCTGCGAGCCTTCCCGACCCGGAGGTTGAGTGAGGGCTTCACATCGCTGTCGAAGGGGAAGCTCAAAAGCAATTCTCTTCTCGAACCAAATCTTTTGGTGTTGGCGCTTTGTTTTCCAGCAAAAAGTTAAAAGAATCTGCAGAAGCGGTTTGTCATAACTTGTGGCTTTTCAGTTCTTAGCGTATTGTTTGAAGAGCTAAATAGTCTTTCGGTTGGGAATTTTTTTTTTGTTTCTAATGAGATTGTGGATGCTTGCTTCATGAGAGCAACAGCTGGCATTTTATGAATTACAGCAAGTTTTTGCATTGATGATAGAATTCGTGGAAATTAATTGCCCAAGTAGTATCACAGCAGGGGGAAAAAAAAGCCCAAACACTTCCTTTTATCCGCTACAGACTCACTTCCACGCAGTGTCAGTGAATGGCCCCCTATTCCTGTGCTCAGAGAGGCCAAAGATAAATCTCTGGTTTGCCATCTGTAACAGATGCACAGGTAGAGTTTAACTCTTCCTTTGCCCCCTCTCTAAGCTAAATAGTTGCAGTCTCTGTTGTGGTTTTTGGGTTTTTTTTGTTTTTTTTTTTTTTTCTAGTTAGGATTTTTTCCCCACATATTTTTATTCCTCTTTATTCCAGCAGCAATTAAACTGGTTTTGGTGACTACCTATTGACTAGGTGCTCCTTCAGCTTTCCTTGTGCCGTGTAACACGAGGAGTCTGCTTGCTGCAGACCTCGTCCTACCGGTGCCTACGCCACGGCTCACCACCGGTACCGGACTCGGCAGCAACGCGCTTTTCGTCTTTCAGCACACTGAAATGTGCCCGTCCGTTGGCTTTCTTCACTCTTCTGCCAAGGGCTTTTGAACCCGTGACGTGACTCTATTCCAGTGCTATCACGACCTCGCTTGCGTGCGCTTTTGACAGGGTGCCAGGTGCTCTTCCCTCTGCGAACCCTCCGCTTCATCAGACAGACTCTGAGAGTCCGTTGACCAGATTTCCCTTTGACCCACTGCTTTTGGTTGACGGGAAGGGAAAAGTCTCCTAGCAGAGAAAATCTTGGGTCTGGGGCACGTTGGGCTCCTCTAGCATTTTCCTTCTTGTAGAATGGTTGCTAATATAGTTTTAAATATCACCGTTCTCTTCTTAGGTTCCCTGTGACTCCAGACCCTCCGAGTGGGATTTTCTTGGCTTTTTTCTTGGCATATTTCATATGTTTGTGGGCACTAAGGGGGCTTGGTCTCTGTCCTCAGCTGGAGTCCACGGGGAGATTACCGAGAGCTGTCTGTGTTTCAACCCATCCCAACCCAGCACCATTTGGGACTGTCTCTACCTTGTCCCCATTTGGGACAAGGGTGATTCATAGAATCATAGAATCATAGAATCATTTAGGCTGGAAAAGACCCGTGGGATCATTGAGTCCAACCATCAACTCCACTCTACAAAGCTCTCCCTTACACCGTATCCCCTAACACCACATCTAAAAATTCTTCGCAAAGCTGGTCCTGGGGAGGGCATGGAGACGTACCTGCCGGTACCGGCAGAGCTGGGGGAGCGTGTGCCTGGCTTTCACTTCCCAACGCATGTGAAAGGACTTGCCTGTGTGTGCCGGTACCTGCACGGCCCCGGTGTAGCTCCCACGGCACCCGCCTCTTGCGGGGTGAGACCCAGGAGAGCGAAAAGGGAGATGCCGAGCTGCGAGGGGATGGTGCCACAAATCCCCACGACCGTGGTGAGGAATGTTCTGCCTTTCCTGGGACCTGCGGCCTGGAGAGGGCACGGAGAAACTGGAGAAGGTCCAGAGGCAGGCAGGGAGAGGCGCAGCTTGGAGGGTGAGCTGCGACGAGGCGCGCTTTGCTCTGCAACCGGCGCGGGGTTGTCACGGTCCGGCTGAAGGACGCGGGGAAAGTCACCCTGGGTATTGCAACAACCCTCTGCCCACCCGGCCTCGTCAGCAGCCTTTTGGGAAAGAACCGTGACCCGGAATGCTCTCCCAGCCCAAGCTATTCAGCGCTGCGGCAAAGCGGAGGCTTGGGGGTATGCTCGCAGACGTATCGAGTTATTTTTTTGCCGCTCTATAAAAAAAGGACAAGGTGGGGTGGGGGGGTAAAAAAAGGAAGTGATACTGTTGCAATCAGCACGGTGTGTGATAAAGATTTATTACAGGTAGAGAGCAAATAAAGGTATGGTAGGAACTTCTTTATTACCCATATCATGATTGCTTATGTGATCAGTGACCTGGAATACATTCAAATTCATGTTAAATAAAAGCCTAATAGAATTTTTTTCCCCTGCCTTATGGTGACATGTGGGCAGTAGAAAGAGCAGCCAATTGCCATGTTTACCCGCTTCCTGCTTTTCTGGAAAGTCAACAGTTTTTAAAGGCTTAGTCTGGCTCTGAATTAAGAAACTTGCACTGGTTTAACTAAGGTCATTGGCGGACAAATGGGATGTAACCGTGGGGTTTTTTTTGTATTAAGAAGTTGCCGTGCCAGGCTCACTCCACCCTGCCTCTCTGCTCCCACCCCACAGGCTGGTCCCCAGCCTTTCTCCAAGCCCTTCACTCACTGGTGTGGGAGGAGGACATCACCACAGGCAGGCAACAGGGGACTGAAATGTCCCAAGGCACCCAAATGACTCGCAGAGACCGTGTTCGTCACCGCCCTAAAGTGGTCACAAACCCATCCGGGTGCTTTGATTTGCACAGCAGCCCAAGAGGTGCAGGCGGGCCTGATGCCACCCCATTCCCAGGCGGTCATCAGTAGGTGCACCAAGCCTTCTGCTTTGGGCTGAGACCTCAAACTCACTGCTCTATGGGCAAGTCCTGGTGGTTGCACCTCCAGGAGGTACACATAGGCTCCGATAAGATCTTCCAGGTCTTATCTTCTCCCCGCTTTCAGACCTTTCTTCTTTAGGTGGTTCATCCATCACTAGTTAACAGGGTACCCTTGCAAGGCTGGCTTTCTTTGTGCGGTATCTTTAACCTCCTACAAATAAATACCCTTTGTACACATGTATCTCGCTCCCTGATAATGTATTGTATTCCTTCCACTACCGAAAGCACTGGTGGCATGAGGAGAAACAGTCCATTTAGATAAAAAGCAATTAGCACCTCCCAGGCTGGCTTGGTATATATTGTTAAAGAAAAGGGCCCTCACAGGAGGCTGGCGAAATTCCTCCTGGCTGGAAAGAATTTAAAAAAAAAAAAAAAAGGTCGAGGCTATTTCAAAGGAAACCTCTCCAACAGATTTGGAGATGGTGGATTTTTTTCTGTAAAGAAGGCAACAAAACCGTATTTGCTTGCAGCTTTAGGGCAGGAGTTAGATTTTGGTAAACAAGTTGTTGCTGTCTCTTGAGAATGGGAGAAGAGTTAGTGATAAACTCAAAAAAAATTAAAAAAATCACATCTTTCCTTTGCTTCCCTGCAGTCTGGTCGTGGTGCGCAGGACCCTCCGGCCAGCTGGCTGCTGCCCCGGGCAGGTTTGGGGTGGGTGTCAGGAGGTGTTTAGGGGTTGCAGCCCAGGGACTCAGCCCGGCAAAATGTTTTGTTTCGTTTTATAGCCCCCTCCCCTCAGTTACATCATTACACATGACGGGCTTCAACAACACAGCACGAAGCAGTTTCTGCAAGTCTCTAGGAAGAGCCATGTATCTTCATTTATATGTTAATTTGCATTAAATAAATGTCACTACAAACAACTTGTATCTCGGGAGAAGGTGGAAAACATATGGGTGTTTGCCAACCAGGGGTTATTAATTTTACACTTTCCATCTGGAGCCTGTAAAGGGTCCATTCTCAGAAACAATAAAGATCCAAGGTCGCCCGAGAGCGCGGGGAAGGCCACCGGCAGGGCTCTGCCGCGTGCGGTGTGAGAGCCGTAAAGCCTTTGTTCCACCTCCGAGGTGCACATGCCCGTGTGCGAGCGCCTCGTTAAAGCCGGCGCGCACGCTGGGGCATGCTCTCCTCTTCTGAGGAACCATCCCGCCCCTCTAAACCCAAGGAGCAGCCGGCGCCTGTGCCAGGAGGAGGCACAAAAAGGGACACCTTGCTGGCGGGGGGCCAGGGAGGAAGCACGGAGCTTCCCCCAGCCGTGCTGGGAACATGATGTACTGCTGCAAAGTCTCCCTGTGCGTGGAGAGGCGGGAGTAGATGTCCCACACCTTGGAGAGGTCCAGCTTGCATGGCCATGGGTGGGAGGAGCAGGGAGCTTGGTCCCTTGGAGGATGTGGGTGGCGGGAAGGAATGAGGTTAGTATTTCATGCAAAAAGTAAGAAGGTTGTCTCCAAAAGATCACCCCTTTCCATTTGCACATCATGTTGCTTAAGAGCTGCTGCAGGAAACCAATAAAAGTCCCAAGGAAGGTGAACGGGCCCACCTCCAGCATCCCGGGGCTGGGGACGCAGGTCTGCGCTGGTCACCCCAGAGGTCAGCAAAGCTGTCGGTGGTGGAGTCACACCTGCTAAGAGCAGGCTCATGGTGACAACAGTGTCAGCAAACACTTTTAAACGCCGCGACGTTGTTGCCACGTACCGGGTGCCGCTTTTCAGACGCTTGTGCAAGCAGCCCCGCGCCCCTTGTCCGCCCCTCCGGCTCCTCCTAACCTGTCGTCCTCTTGCTTTCCATGGTTCTTGTTCCCTTTCTCCTCCTTTTGTTGCAGCCCTTGTTTGCTTTTCTCACCGCCTGCCCCTCTCCCTTCTCACCCCTGCGTTTATTGGATTTCTCTCTTCTTTCTTGTTTCTCCTCAGCTCCTTCCTTCACCCGCTTTCCTGAGCAGGAAACAAAACTCGATGGTGCTGGCATTGGTTGTATGAACTTTTGACCCTCCTGGGTGATGTTTGAGTGAATTTGAGACGTGGTTGCATAAATGCGCCTCTACCCCTAGCACCTGGATCTCAAACATCCTCCTCCCGGGTGGCCCGGGATCCCAGGGCTCCACACTGGGCTGGGCAATCGCATCCCAGCGGGACCTGGGCTGCAGAGAGGAGAGCAAGGAGTCACCCCGATATTGCTTGCAGACACCCATCCAAGGGCGAGAAAAGTGTTAGCAATGAGTTTGTCAGTCTCAAAGGCAAAGGCAACCCAAAACTGAGCAGATGAAGCTGTACTGAAGCACCTTCACTGGAAACAGGCTGATGTTTTTTTAATTTTTTTTTTTTTAATTCCCTTACAGTCTCTGTTTTTTTCCAAACCTCCTGGTGTTTCAGCCAGGAGATATTATTCCCTAAGCCCAGAGGCCTTTTGCTAAAAAAAAACCAAAACAAACCCAAAACCAAACAAAACCCCCCTACCTTAAGTTATCACCGGAGAAAATATCAAAAAATTATCCAGATTCTTCTGGGCACCCAAATTTTATACTAAAAAGTGAGTGAGGGGCCAGATTTTAAAGGGCGTCTCAAGTTTTAGTGGGGTCTGCAGCAGTGCCAGGGTGTTCTGGAAATGCTCCCTGGATACTGGCCATCTCGGCATGTAAATATCTTTTAAAATTGGTTCCCTAGGAGCCTTGAAAGTCACCAGGACTTATGCTCCTAAGTCATTTAGGAAAGCTGAAAATGTCAACCGGGAGCTCAAAGTAGAGCTCCGTTTGTTTGGGTGGGGCTTTTTTTTTTTTTTTTGTTTTTTGAAAGTCGATTTACTTGCTGGTTTCGGGGAGGGAAAACTAGTTTAGTGCTGTTTCGAAGAACATTTGGAGAAGAAGAATCACTGGGCGGTTATTTCTCGAGAAGGCCGTTTCGGAGGTGGCCCTGCGCAATCATTTTCCAGCCTCCCCCCGGCCTATAAAAAGGAGAAAAGGATGTAAATAATAATTTTTCTCCTGCAGACGAAACAAATCCAGCCCTGGCGTGAAGGGGGTGGTTGGGTATAAAGCGTACCGAGGGTGGCGTTTGGTGCTGAGCCGGCTGCCCCGGGTTGCCGCCTGTCGTTCCGCCCTGCGGCGGGGTTTGTGTGCCGAGAGCCGGTGTGCCCTGGCTCGCAGGTATCCCATCGTCGCCACCCCACCTGCCGCGATAAAAACCTTCCCAGGGGAGTTTCTCCTACCCAATTGAAATACAACCACACCGGCCTCCTGGAAGCCCCCGATTTCCAAACGCACATGGTATTTTCAGACTTATAAGGCTAGCTGGCCTCTTGCTGGGTATTTCCATACCGCTCTCGGCTCTGTCCTGCCCCGTTCCCAGTCCGAGCTGTCCCGTAACAAATCTATTCAGGGAGGCCTCTGAAAAGGGAGAAAGAAATGCCATCCATTCAGCAGCCTCTGCTCCTTCTGACACCCTCTGTCTCCCCATCCAGTTCATAAAGGACTTTCTGTTGGTTCGCAGCAACCAGGGAGCAGGAATGCCGCCGGCCGATCATGGTTTATGCCGTCTACAAAACGCCAACAGTATGGGGATCAGATGACCCTGGACGTGTTTATTGTAGTAGGGGAAATTAGCAATAAATAAAGGCAAGTGGGCAGAAGAAAACTGGGACCCTCTGGGACTCTTGTGTCTATAGGGTCAGAATCAAAAGAAGGCTTGATTTGCTCCTATAATTTAACCCAGCCCGTAGGCTCCTTTATCAGAGCAAGGACAAGGACATGCTAATCTGAGAGCCCATAATTTAACGGAGATATACTGTACTTACACTGTGCATTTAGAGGCGGCTGGATGGTCCCGCGGGGCCCCTGGTCCTGGCTGAGCCGGTGTTTCAGGTGAAGCTGGCTGCAGCAGGCTGGTCCCCCCTTCAGAAAGCAGCAGACTTCGGTGCTTTGAGACCTAACGCCCGTGGGGGGGTGTCTGGCTGGGGCTGCCTGAGCACAGCGGTTTAGGGCACGTTTTTTTCCATTGAGGCGCTGATTGTCCCCATCCCATCCCTGTGGTGAAGAGGGGGAGCCAGATATTGCCGCCTCATCTCCTGGGGATGGCTCCTCTCATCCCACCCCACCGTGGGATCGAGCTCAGACACGTAGGCGTAGGGAGTGGGTGGGTTATGAGCCCTCTCTTCTCTCGCACCCCCAGCTCATCCCGTCCCTGCGGAGGGGAAGCATCCCTGCAGAGCCTGGTCCTGCTCCATCCCCTCCATCCCACTAAATAGACAGACACTGACCACCTTCCCCTCCGGGCCCTTATTTAGGAGGTTAATGGGATTACCCAGCAGCTAAGTGGTGTGCGCACGGGTAAATGCAGTGCTGGATGAGGTCCCGAAGGCCCTGCGCTCCCAGGAAGGACAGGGCAAATGCCCCTCTGTAAAAAGCCGCCATCAAGTCCTGCTCCTGGGGCTGCCATCGGCTTCGCGCCAGGCTGGGGGACCTGGATTTCGACTTGCATCAGCTTGGGAGAGCTGTTTTTCGCTGCCTCCGAAACTACCCACTTGCCTTGTTCCTAAGATACTCTCCCCTTCACCAAGGATTGTTCTTCCCATGGAAAAAAAAAAAAAACAAAAAAAAACCCAACCAAAAAAAAACCCCCAAAAACCCAAACACTGGGGTTTTCAATAATCTGGGATGGCAGAGCAAGCCAATAAATTCTCTGCTTGAAAGATGAAAGGCTACAGTTAAAGAAAAAAAAAAAAAAACAGCAAACCCCAACCCTAACAAAACCCTCTTCCCTCAGCCCCTGCGTGCTGTACCACAGGTGTCTGTGGCGCCTGACCAAACAGCCCGCTGCCTGTGAAAGCCGGGGGCTAACAAAGCCTTTGCTTTCCCTTGTAAAACTCGCCTCCAATGACCGAAAGAAAAAATTTCAGCCTGCTTTTTTGTGTGTCTGTGTGTGCGTGCGCGCCCAGATGCTTTTATCTATTCCTGCTCTGTAACCACCGTGGGTAAGGCGCTTGCGGTTTTCGGCTCCGGCAGCCCGTGAGGGCAGGGGCTGGGGCGAGATCTGCTGGCTTCAATGTCGACCCTCGGTGGCTTTCAAGGGGTTCCTGGCCAAAAAATTGGCCGTGGCTGGCAGTCCCCTGGCCGTCTTGTTGCAGGGACCCGTGCGCGTGGACAGTCTGGGTTTGGAGTGCCAGCACCACCAAACATCACTGCCATCCCGCTGCCGCAGGAGTGACGGAGCCATCGGGAAAACGCCTTCCTGGGTGCCTGCTCCTGCTCCTTTCCTGGCTGAGGGGGTGGTAGGGAGCAATTAGGGACCCTGCCGAGGGGCAAAAGCCTCGTTATGTAAAATAAAACATTAAACTGGGCGATAATGGAGGAAATTAATAATGCCCAGAAGACGTTAAAGGTAAATATAATTGTAATGTAAACATAATGGCTTTAAATATTGGCTTTTATGTGACAGCTGCTCTCTAAGCACCTGCTTTAGGCTCTTATTCACAACAGTAATTTACAGACAGCAGCTTTTGTTGCATGGGACAAAAAAAAAAAAAAAAAAAAAGAAATATCCCTGTATTCCTATTGTCTTGGGTTTTTTCCCTTCCATTTCCTTGCATGGGAGGTATTATTGACTGCGCGTCCTCCCCGACCCGGTGAGACATGTTAACGCTGTTATGATCCTGATGCTGGACCAACAGACAGTGAAGGGATGCATAAAAATAACACCACCCCCCCCCATTCCTCGGGAGCAGCTGGTATTTGCTTTCTGGGTAGCTAGGTTTTTTGGAGCCGAGAAGCGTGTGGGGCTGGGGGCAGCAGGTCGGGGGTGCAGGAGCTGTGGGTCCCCCAGCTCGGGGAGGACGGATCCTGCGACACCGGCTTCTCTCGGCTTGAAATATCCTTGGCCAGGCATCACTTAGCCAGTCAAATATGGGATGACAGTAGCGAGACGGAAGGATGGAAACAGCGTTTGAGCTAAAAGTGCTGATTTTCTACCAAAAACACAGTTGCCTATTTGAGAACTGCACTGTCCCTATTTTTTTTCCCATGTAGATGGGAGATGCCGGGCTTTGCCTGGCACTGGGGCAGGTGGCACCGCCAGCGCCAGGCGTGTTTATGGCCCTGGGGTGAGAGGAGCTCTGGCCCCGGCGAGTCCGTGGGACAGCCGGTAACCCTCTTTCCCCTCACCGCCTCACCCTGCTGCGTCCTTCCCTGGGGGTTCCTCATTCCCATTTTTTTTTTTTTTTTTTTTTTTGCAATAGGTGTTTTCTCCCCTGCAATGAAAGATGGTGCAAATCCGGCAGCAGCTTATCTTTCGGCCCCTGCAGCATTCAGCTCGGCGATGCGCAGTGCGAGAATTGCAGGAGCACCTGTGACTATGGAAATATTCGCAGTCCTGGGTTTTTTTGCATGCTTTGCTTATTTTAAAACCACAGTTTCCAGAGCCACGTCATTCTGCAATGAGCCTCTCGCGTTCATCCAAAGAAAAGTAAGTTTTATCCCACCCACCTTTTTTAGTCCAGCCCCAAAACCCAGGAGGGAAGTAAAAATTACACCCATCTAGGATTTTTTTAATTATGTCCTTTTAAAGGTCATTCCATCACTGGGTATTAGTTTTGTGGAGTCCTTTCTGAACGCTGGTTGTTAGCAGCAAAGCATTTCCAAAGCAAATTCAACTCTTAGGAGCGGAACGGGGCGGTGAGTGCCCAGCGGAAAGGTCCTCCTCCCCCCGGCAGCTTTTTTTCACAGCGATTAAAAGTTTTGCCTCCACGTGGGGCTGCGATTTGTAATTTTGCAGAAGTACCGCAGAGCCGAGGGGTTGCAGGTTTGAGGGCTGGAATATTCCCCCCCGGCCGTGGTGATACTGGGGGGCACGGTAAACTTTTACCTTAAAAGAGCTGTGAGGATGGATAAGAGATGTGCCCGAGTTTCTTATTTACTTTAAGATTAGTGGAGAATTGGCTAGAACGGCGTGTTTTTTGTTGACTGTGAAAACAAGCACGGCCCTGGCCCGGGCTGAACCTGGCGGGGGGGACGAGCCCCACGCCGGCAGCGCGCGGGCAGGGTCCCTGCCTGCAGCGGGGTGCAGGTGAAGGCTGGCAGGAACCCTGCCTCCAGGGTGGGATGGCAAAGGCTGCGGCGGCGGTGGCTAACACAAGCCGAACCTGCGCTGGGGCAGTGAGCCCACCGATGCTGGGATGGGAGCGGGGGGGTGGCCGGGAGATCCACTGGGCTCTTTACTACTCCGGGACGTTTTAAAAAGGTAATGAACGTACAAACATGGGAGGGAAAGAGCACTCGGGTAGTGTGGCTTAGGTTCATGATAGAAAATTCAAACAATATTAGACGGAAAAAGTCAACATTAGACACACTTCTACTAAGGACCTACAAACAAACAGAGTTCCTCTGTACACACATTAACAAACACAGCTCGGATGATGATGGCTGCTTTCACCTTTTCACTGCTTCCGTCTCCTACCCGGGCGTTGTGGTGGTTCTCGGTGGCTCCCGGCAGCGGGGAGGCTGCGTTGCGGAGGGTTCTTGCCGCTAGTGCTCCTCCGTCCAGCCACCTCTCGCCTGCCTGTTGAACCTCCTCAGGGATGTCCCCAGCCCTGGCCCGTGCTGCACCCTTGGTTGCCGAGCAGCTGGGTGGGTTGCATACGGATGTTCAGGGTGACACCGGAGGGCTAAAGCTCACAGGCAGACGGACGGACGGACAGACAGCTAACGCTGGCTATGCCTGCATCCAGCATCACTGCGCTTCGGTGGAAGCCACAATTGCTACTAACAGATATGAAATGCCTCGGGCACAGCCTGGGGTCTGATTTTTCCATGGCTTAGCCGCCATCCGTGGGGCCGGGTGTTTCTAATGCCCGGAGGGAGATCAAGCCTCTCCTTCCCGAAGCCAAAACGCCCTTCTTCCCCCAGGCCCCATTGCTTAAGGAATGAAGGGAGAGATGATCTCCTTCGAAAATCTGCTCTTAAATATTGAACTGAATAATAAGCCCTGCATTTGGGGAAAAGGAAGAGCAAAGGGAGCCCTTGGGCTCTGCTGCTGCTGTTTCCCCTTTCCATGTTTCACTCTGGAGATGGGGGGGAGGGAAGGGAAAGCCCCCCCTTCCTAAAGAGCATCCTAATTGTCATTGCCCCCACGCGAGACAGTCGATAGCACCCAGCAGGCGCATCCAGGGCGGCTGCCGCTCCGCCGAGTCCCCGGTAATGCAATGCTCTTCCCCAGGATCAAGGTATTAAGGTTTAGGTTATTTGTATTGATTTTATGTGCTGCCATGCTGTGTCAGTCATGCTCATATTTGTGGTTCACAAATTCCTCCTTTAAATGTCACAGCCATTTCATCTCCCTCTGCCATCAATACTTCCAGCCACGGGGGCTGTTTATTAACCCCCGGTGCCGGGGGCGGCTCCTCGCACACGCACTGCACTTCTCCTTTCCAAGACCCCTTGTTGTTAGCAGAAAAGGAAAAATAGAGTTACTTCCCCACACAGGGAAAAGACCTCCCAAAAGCGCGTCTCGCTGCCGCGGGCGTGTTGCTCTGCACAATTTTTGGGCCCTCTAGCGGTTAATGCCATTTTTGGATGAAATTTCGGCGTTTCCCCGGTGCTGTGGTTGTGGCGGCGTGCGCGGCTGTGGCTTCCTCCTGGCAAAGCCGGGACTGCGTTTGGATAACGTGATTGCTGAGCGAGCGAGTAGAAAGAAAACGGCAGAGACGGCTTCATCGGGAGCCCGCCTTGCCCAGGGATTCCCCTGGAAAAGCAGGAGCGGTCCTGGCACATCACCCCGAGCTATCCAAATGTACTGCCCTCTTCATGAAGTGACCGGGAAGCCCCACGGATACCTCCAAAGATATAGGGATAATGAGTGTGTTTATTAGTCAGCGTCCTATTTTCTTGGCGATCCTTTAACAAACAGGCGGCGGAAATAAAAACAGCAAACATGTTTTCCCCTATTCCTCTGCAAGCGCTTACTTAAGCTTTTATTATATTTGGCCATGGGACGTTTGGTAAACTTACTGATGATATCAGAGAATGATTTTACAAACAGTAAAAGTTACACTATTGACACCTCCAAATTCGGGAGTATTTACATTGTGTTAGGTGCACACTTGCTCAGCGAGATTAACAAACATTACTCGAAAGGCTATAGCCAAATCCACCGTGGTTGTTTATAAAACCTTTACAACTCATCAGCTTCCACTAACACACTGGCACTGTTCAATTACCATCACTTTTAGAGAGCCTTAGCAAAACACCCAGTGCCCATGTAAATAGACAAATCTGAAAACTAGCTGGTCTGTTGGCTTACATACTGTAGGTAATGTTTTCTTTTGCTCAAATTTGTTCTAGAAACTAATCACGCTCTGATAAAGCCATCTGCAAATATGAGAAAGATTGACATCCACATGTCAAAGTTTACACAGCCTGACCAAGTGTACATATAGTGCGGGAGATGCGAGGGCCCCGCAGTGCCGAGTTTCACGGGGCCGGGCCGGCAGGGATGCAGTTTTGGGGACCGAACCCCCCTGCCCGGGTGCTGTTCACCGTGGCCCGAAACAAGGCGCCTTCCCAAAAAGGGGGGGTTAAAGCCAAATGATTCCAATGCAAACAGCAGATCTTGGCTAAGCCCAGTTGGGATGGAGACGCTCTGCTGTATCCCTGGCTCCCCTGAGGCGTCAGGGACCCGGCCCTGGGACGCTCTCACACTGGGATGTCGTGCACTGGGCTCCGGCAACCACCTGAACTTATCTTCCACGTCCTAGTTAGAGCAACTTTACTATGTCCCCCTTTGTCCAGGAGGGAAATAAAGCTCTCTTCTCCCAGGCTTTTGCTCTGTGTGCTTGCACCGAGCTGGTCCTTTGGCAGGGTGCCTTGAGGTGTAAGGCAAAGGGGCATCGGCAGGATGCCGAGCTGGTAACGCCACGGCGGGGCTGAGGGTGAGCAGTTGTGCCCATGCCGTTGGCTGCCGTGCGATGCTTTCTGCATGGCAACAGCCAAAAAAAAAAGTTGGAAAAAGCTTCGAGGTGAAGCTTAGCGAAAGGTTTTGACACAAGACTCGTTATCCTGCTGAGGAGCAATCATTAGACTTGGTCCAAAGTACAGATTTCCGTTTGGCTTTCGGTCGCTGAACACGTCTTTTGTTGACTCCTAAACAAGGCCAGCGCTCGAGATTTGGAGCCGACCCCAGCGGCTGGCACCCAGGCCCTGAAAACCCAAATACAGAAGGAGAAAATAAATCACTAACGTTTCACTTAATCGTATCGCTAAAGAAAGGATTTAATGGACTTCCCGTCCTTCTTTTAATCAAATAAAATATCCTGCCTGCACAGGGCTGAGCCTGGACATTTGCCTCGCTAGTGCGGTGAGGGAGCCAGCTTGGAGCGTGTGCAGGGGGAGCCGGATAAAACCCCGGGCCAGTCGCCCTGGCCTCAAATCCTCATTTTTTTAGGCCACGTGGGCCTGGGGCAGAACTCCGAACCGCGAGGCCGGGGATGCATGTCCCGCCCGCGTCCTCTGCTGACGCTGCCAGGGAAGCCGTGCTGCCCCTCAGGAGACGATGGAGTTTGCTATCACTTGCCTTGCTGCTGTTGGCGTTATTTGTGTGTTGTTCTGGAGCCAGTCTGGGATGGAGAAATGAGGATTATTTTTGGAGCTGAGGGGAAAAATGCGATGCTCTATGCAGAGGTCCTCTCCTGCACTCCCATCGGCAATTTTTGGCGGGTTCTCAGAGCAGAGAGGCCACAGGTAGCATTGCTCTCGGGGTCCACTTGGTGCTGAGCCGAAAGGTTGGAGACCCGGGTGTTCCTTTTGGGCTGAGTGGCTGTGATGGCCGTGGTTGGTTTTTCCCATCAGTCCTGGTTTTGCCTCCGTATTTCTGATCTGACTATTTTCTCAGCCTCTCGGGTAGGCAGATAGAAAGACACGTAGACAGATGGACACACGGATAGATAGGCACATAGATGGACACATGGATGGCTGGGTGGGTAGGTAGGTAGGTAGATAGATAGATAGATAGATGCATAGATAGATAGATGATAGATAGATAGATAGATAGATGATAGATAGATAGATAGATAGATAGATAGATAGATGATAGATAGATAGATAGATAGATAGATAGATAGATAGATAGATATTAAAGCAAAATTCACGTCCCTTCCCACTCCCCCTGATCCCACCACAGCTGAAGGATGGCTGGGGCCGGTCCTGCCTGGCTGCTGCTGCTGCCCACAGGCAGCTCTCCGTTGGGAAGGGGCGGCTATCCCTCCCTGCTTTTCCTCATATCCCCGTGGAAAGCCAGGGCTGATTGCCCAGGCTTCGTTACACTAACGAGGCCGTCTAGCAGGGAGCGCTGGGGTAAACCCCAACTGCTCCAGGGCTGCTCCGCACCGGAAAGCTGCTGCAAAGGGGACATTGTCCGAGGGGGAAAGCCAGCCTCCAGAAGGACCTTTAACGGAATAAATAAGTAAATGGATAAATCCAGGCTTGCATTTAATAGGGGCTTGAGCTGCAGGTCCATACGCCCTAGCGTTAGGTGTTTAAGGCAACTTGTTTGAAAGCACATCAGCATCAATCATTGTCTGCTGCTACTTGAAAAACAACGCTGATAGACTAGCGGGGAGCAAAGCTTTCTGCCTGCCTCCGCAGCATGCTGCAATTCAATTAGTCATGGTCAGAGGGTGGCATTATTATTCATACATTACTGATTGTTCCCAAAGTAAACAGCGCGAGGATGGGGTCTGTGATCCTCTCCGTGCCCTTAGCCAGGACACAAAGGGAAATGCGATGCAGACCCTGGGGTGGGACGTTGTTTGCAAACTTCACAGTCAGATCGCGCTGGTTTTCATCCTCCTTGCAGATAAGTGTCGGTGTATGCATACAAAAAAGCCTGGAGATATTTTACCCCAGTCAATTCTGTGATGGTTTCTTTTAGCACTGATAACTTTTTCTTTCTTTTTTTTTTTTTTTTTTTTTTTAAAAAAAAGCCACATGCTAATTTCAGATAGGATGGATAGCTTAAACTATGCAAATACAAACCTTGTCACCGCAGAATATAATAATGATCGACAGCTTAGCAATTAGCAGTAAATAACCGCGCTATGCAACACAGCAATATCATTTGCATGCCCGCAAAATAGTCACCCAAAGCGGTAATGTCCTGTGAAGCCATCTGTTTAGTGGCGGTACGGTGGTGAGAGCCAAAACGCGCATGACACGAAGACTGACCGAAGTGCTGGGGACCAACTTCTCTCCTCCCTCGCTCTCGGGGCTGCAGCAGCGGTCGGAGCTGCGCTCCCCTCTGCAGCAGCCGGGGAAACCTTCCCCTGGCACAAACCGAAGGAAGAGGGCTCCTGACAAGATCACTAATTGCTTTACACCTTTCCGTCTGTCCCCTCCCTCGCCCCCCTGCTCAGTTTATCACCTCCGCTAATGGTGCAAATTACCGCCCAGGCTGATTTCCTCGCCTTGCCCACGGTTTAATAAGCGAATGCAAAGCTGTGGGGAAGGGGCTGAGCGTTGCCTGCCAAGCAGCGACAAGCTCGCCGGAGCTCATGGCACCAGCAAAGGCAAAACTGCCCACCTGGGTCACCATCCGCTCTCCTGGTGACGCTGAGGAGCCAAATATATGGAAATATATGGAACTACGACGGGGAGATGTGGAATAATCAGTCGCTCCGGGAAAGTCTTGCACTAAAGAAGAGGTTTAGGTGTACGTTGGTGCCCTGGTCCAGCACAGCACGTGGGCACGTGTCAGTCTCAAGCGTATGATAAAGTGTTTAAGGGCATGAACACCCTCCGAGTGAAACCGCGTTACAATGAACAGAATGAAAATAGAGTCACAATTAACGTAAACATCACCTATGCACGCACTTATATATGACGCGCATGATATATGTATCGGAAGAACTGCTTTCAAACATTCGGGCTTAGTTTGATTAAAGGCTAAATGGATTTCCAGCATTGAAAAATACAGCACTTCCCATGCTAGGCGAATGCAGACGGGTTTTATGTGTCCTGATGTATTTAACGGACTTGCACACTCCTCCTTCATCTTTGTGCTTCGGGAGCATTAATGGGATATTCTGGCCAAATAGTCTTTTCTGTTGGGGCGGGGGGCTTGAAATGCGGATGTTGTTTCTTCTTGTCACATCCAAAAATAAAAATGAACTGTAAGAATGTATGAAAAATTAGTTTTCTCCCTTGAGCCAGCTGCTGACTCCTGCTGCCGTATGGATGCTCTCCCCAGCGCAGCTTCTCCGCTGCTCCCCGGCAAACCCCTCCTCCAGCCCGCTAGTGTATTTGCACGAAACTTGAAGGAGCGTGATTTATTTGAGAGCCCTACCCCCTCCAAAGTTATTACAGGGACTGATGGGCAACTGCCCTGCGAATCAGCGCGTTTGCTCCATTTCCTCGGGGAAACGGGCCGTCAACAATAAAAAGGTGTTTTTTCATAACTGCTGCCCCCACGTGCTTGATGAAATTCAGGCATGAGGGAGGAAGATTGCTTTGGGCAGAGCGAGGGCGAAGATGAGCTTCCTACTGCAGCTGGCCGAGGAGCTTAGGTTGAGTGAAGAAGTTGAGGTGGTTGGTGGTGAACATCTTCCAGGCTCAACAGCACAATTATTGATGTGGCGGCACTATTTCTGGGAGGACACGCGACTCATAGCTCACACACAACAAATCCCACCGGAAGGAAAATAACCACCTGATACTCCTACGAACTCTCATCTTCCTTTTTTTTTTTTTTTTTTTTAAAAAAAAGAAGCCATCTTCACCATCTCATTGATATTCTCCCCCTGCCCTACTCCTCTTCCAAAGGACCAACCCAAACGTAGCAAAGGAGCAGCCGCAAACCTCCCCAGATGACAGATGCAATGCCTGGTGTCAGTCAGTGGCGTTACTTTGCATAGCGGTACTGTTCTGGCCCCTTGACAGCTTGATTTAAGGCCGCCCTTGCTTGTTGTGTTGACATGACAACTGGGGGATATGTCGTAAATATCCCAGGAGTGGACAGGAATTGTGGGGCTGGATTGTACGGGTGGCATTGTACGGCATGTGGCTGAGCCCTCAGCCCATCCCGGCGGCTGAGCAGGGTTTGCTGTGGTTTTGTTTGGAAAAGAAAGAAATAAGAAAGCAAGGGGGGAAAAAATTAAAAAAAAAGAATGAACTTTATTTTCTTTACTTTTGGTTGATATTGTAACTCTTCACCGTTGCAGGATCAGTCATGGCCATCAAGGACCCAGCCAGTTGAAAGCCGTCAATCAGCCAGTGGTTTTCTTAAAGACTCGGAGATATCTGTTGTCCCTCCCCAAGGCTGAGCTGCTGCAGAAGCCAAGCCAAGGCTTTCCAAGACCTGAAGTGGAGGACAGGCTTTTAAATCTGGGCAGGCAGGATGGCGAGAAGGAGCGTTATCAGTGTGAAGTCTTAACCTAAAGCCTGTCAAAGCCAGGGCAGGGTCTTACCAAGCTCTGTGCAGGGTCCTGCTGGTTCCAAGAGCCTTTGGAGCCAGGTTTTGGGGCATGTTGGACCACACGGCATCCCCCAGCAATCCCAAATCCCATTGATGTTATTTGTCTGCTTCTGGCCTTGGTGGCCACGGAGCATCGGTGGAGTGGCTCCCACAATGACCACCCGATCGATCATGCTGAAGCAGCCGCCTCCTGGCAGATCGTGATCAGAAGATGGAATAAGGAGGTCCCAGAGGAACAGATACCAGTGCCTAGTGCTGCTCTGCCCAGTTACATGGCATCTGAGCATCTTCATGGTAGCGGGAAACAAAGATTATACATAAAATGGTACAATTGGTACAAAATACAGTTTTCCAAATAGGCAGTGAGTTGTACTGGAGCCACAGAATTCTATGATTTCCTGGACTTCTGACACTGTTCTGGGGTAAAAGCGAGCAGTCTGTGCTTGGAGAAATACCTCAGTCATAGTCTCCAAAGCTATACGCTCAGATTGAACCAGTTTAAAGCCCTTTTCTCAAGCTAGCATCCACAGAGGGTGATAGGCCCATTCTGTTATTTTCTCTTAGGTTTGGAGTTTATAAAGCAGCACACACGCATATTGAGTTTTGTTTCAAATTGAAATGAGACATTATTGAAACAAAGGAAAAGTTTCCTCTCTTCTCCCCCCATTCTTTTCTGCTATTATACACGGTAAGACAAATGATGGGGAAAAGCTCCTTCCCACTTTTTCCTTTTCTTTTTTTTTTTCCCTTTGTAATTTTGAAAAAAGACCCCAACTTGAAAGGAAGATGAGCCAGAGCAGCAAGGGAACAAAAACCATCAGCAACTCCATCGCTGGGATTTTAAAATGTTTAAATGCACCAGGGTTACAAGGGAACAATCTCTGTCATTTCCAAAGTTTCCCTGAGCCTGAGGAGCTGCAGAAAGGAAAGGAAAAGAGGCGAAGGGAAAAAAAGGGGGAAATAATAACAATTCCTAAATACGAAGCATCAAGTGCAAAAAGTGAATTTAGACTCAAACTTTAGCTTTGTTTTTAGGACAATTCATTCAGCGGGAGGCGTGTGCTGCCTTGGTCTCTGCAGCTGCTCCCCTGGAGATGAGCCGATCCTGAGCCCCTCTCACAGGACACAGGGGGCGCGTGTCCCCCAGCCCCTCAGCCCAGTTATTCATGGTCTTGACCTGGAACAGAGCCTGGCAACTGAGTTAACCTTGATCCAATCCAAGATGGACATAACTTTGCCGGGAGCTTTACAAGGACTTTATTGCTACCCCTACCCTCCCTATCAATATCCCCGAAGAGCTCGAAGTCATCAAAGCACCCAGGCACCTAAAATCCCACCCCCATACCGGTTCCCTTCCCTGCAGCATGGGGTGAGGGACCTGGTGGGTACCATCAGCATCACACCTGAGGTCCCTCCCAGCCTGCCCCACCTGCAACAGCAACCCAAGGCAGATGCTCCAGGGAGAGCAGTCAGGAGAGGGTGAGCCCCTGAGGTTCCCTTCCCAAATATTCCTCGAGCTTCAGAAAGAACCTCTTGATCCAGAAGCAGTTTGTGCGTACTTAGTACCTTTCAGGGCACTTTTCCATGAAGTCTTCCCTTGCAGGGCGGATTTATTCCAACCTCTTCTAAAATTTCTTCGGCTACTGCAGGTGGGTCCTCTTGAAGTGAGCCCCTGATGCTGTGGGTGCCAGAGCTGCCGTCCTGTTTTCGCATGACCTATCCTTGATGCGGTGCATCACCTCTGAGCGTGGCTGCTGCCTGGAAATTTCAGTGTGGAAAGGTGTTTGCATGGATGGGTGGGTTTTATACCTGCTACCTCCCCCTCTTGGGTCATCTCATAAACCTTAGCTGAATCTGTTTACTAATGAGCAAACTGTAAATGCGATGGGGAAGAGCACCTGATTCTACCACCAGTTAAAGCACCACCCCTTTGCAGAAGCAGGTGGCACAGTGGAGCATGGAGCCACTGAAGGCAAGGGCCGTCAGAAATCCCAGGAAGGACCTGTAGTATTGGCCAGGGTGACCATCCCGCCACCTGGTATGTGAGTGGCTGGGCAGTACTTCCAAGCAGAAATCATAAATGCAACACTAGTCCTTTCTTTCCTTCTCCGATGCTGGGAGGAATGTCTTGATTAGTTTTTGTTTGCCTGTTTGCTTGGGCTTGTTTGTTTGTTGATGTGCGTTGTGTATTTGTAGGTGTGTGTGTAGGCTTTATTGACTGAACGCTAAGTTGACGCATAAGTGGGGTTCTAGGGAGGCATCAAGGAGAAGCAGCAAGCTGGCTGGATTCATAGAAATGGCATTTGCTTTCTCCGTTCAATCTGCATCGGCGAGGAGGGTCATTGCAATATTAGTTTTGACTGAGAGGCGTTTTGTGGAGCTCCAAGGAAGCCACAGGCACAGGGCTGGCAGAGAGAAACCCTTCAGCCTTCCCCCCAAACCCCCCAAACCTGGCCAGAACCACCACCAGATTGACGTGACCATGTATGTCCCATAGGCTGGTGGGAGGTTAAGGGGAAGGTTGCAGGTGATGGGCTCGTAGAGGAACCTCCGCTGCCAGGAGCAGCCGTGGGGCTGCCTGAGACAATCCTTGGCATTGCCACCACCGTTGCGAGTGCCATTGCCATTGCCATTGCCATTGCCATTGCCATTGCCATTGCCGTAGGAGTGCCAGGAGAGCTGGGGCAGCTTGGTGGGGACATAACCTCCACTCCCAGGGACAAGTACCGTTCCTGGAAGCTCGGCTCTGCCTTCCTGCACGGCTGCCCGTGCCCCTGCTGCGGCGGTGGGGGCTCCAAGCCGTGCTTCAAGAGCACTTATCAAGTTTCAGGACCCAAAAGGTAAATAAAAACCACGTATTTTTTGAAGATTTCATACTTACCAAACCAGTCTGGGGCTTTTGATCTTTGAGGTTTGACTTGAGGTTTTCAATCACTTAGGCGTAGGGAAAGGAAGATGAAGCAAGACAGGCAAAAGATGACTTTAACTGTCACCGGCGTCCTCTCCCCTGTGGGACAGGGGGGGTGCTCCCCAGCCCTGGCTTTCCCTGGGCAAACGGCTCCTTTCCCTCTCTGCCCACAATAGGTAAAAACAAGCTGCGCAGTTTGTGATTTGGCTATCTTAACCCGAGACCGGCAGCAGGGGTCTGGCTCCCAAACAGCCCAAGAAAACCAGCTCCGAAACGGTGCCCAGCACCAAAAAAATCAAACCCACAAACAAAAACAACGTCAAAAAGGCCGGAAGATAAAAACAGGGCAAGTCAAGATGAATTCATCCCGCTTGCACTGCCTCCCTCCTGCTTTACATCGACTCCGCGCTTTGAGCAACAAATACAAAATAAATACCCTCTGCGTACAACTGCCTATTGTACAGGTGCGTGCGTGGGCGAGCGTGGGGCTCGCAGCCTCCGCGCACACGGGCAACATCTGCAGCTGCCCCCAGACAGACAGACAGACAGACAGACAGATAGTCTGATGTGAATTATTTAACACAAAGTGCCGTGACCTCTATTAACAAAGGGAGATGCTTCCAGACCTGCGGGCAGCACCATGGGAAGCAGCTGGATCCAAATCAATCTAATTGAAGACGGGCCTGAATTTATTATAGGGGCCGGTGGCAAGCATCCTGTTGAGGACGCTGGGGGGGAATAGATGCCGGTACAGTATAGTCCTTTTAGCTCAGCTGGAAAGATCGCGGCCAGAAATTGTGCTTAAGCAAAAGCCGAGCAGACGAGCGCGTCCAGACGCGCGCGCACATGCGCCAAAAGGGAGGATTGCTTCGTGCTGGGGCGCTTTGTAAAAATAAAATTATCTTGAAATTTCCTGATTATTTTTTTTTTCCTTCTTTTTTTTTTTTTTTTTTGCTTTTCTTTCCCCTTCCCCTTCCTCTGCAATCAAAAGAAAGAACTGAAAGAAACGTGCACTTCAAGGCTTTAAATCTGAAACTTCCTAATCCCCTGAAGTCCACACTAGACTTCTTGCCTCCATGGAAACCCCAAAGCATTCATCCAAGTGATTGGCCTCCAATGAATTTTAGATAAGACAGAATGGAACGGAATTGATGTGATTTTAATGCAGAAGAAAGCGGTGGAAGGGAGGTCCACTTGGTTCATATTTGAATAAAGCAAACATGACAGACAAAAGGCTGACAGCTGTAAATGACATTGTCAGTACAAAAATTATCAGCCAGTTTACAATCTGTTTGCTTATGTTGAACAAACAGAATGTGTGTGGCATCCCTTGGCTTCATGAATGGCAGAAATACTTGCAGGCTCCGGAGAGAGGCAGATATCTGTTCCCTCCCAGCCCTCCCACTATAAGATATCCATTTGACAGCCGCGCTGAAAAGGAAAAATTCTCTTTTTTTTTTTTTCTTCTCCTCCTGCTTTTTTTCTTTAAATTTTTTTGGTCTTTTTTTTTTTTTCCTTCTCTCTTTTTTTTTTTTTATCTCTCTCATCTTTCTATGCCTTAGTTGTGGGGTTTTTTTTTTTGGTGGTTGTTTTGTTTGAGGGAGGGGAGGGCTGCAGCTGGGCATAGCCCGCACCGGTGCGGCAGCGGTGCTGGATGAAGCCGTTCGGTGGCTCCGGCATTCCAGGCACCAAACCTGCCGTTACCTAGCGAAAGCTGCGGCCGAACATGCCTCCGGTTTCTTTTCTTCCTTTCTTTCTCTTCCTGCCCGGCGCGGGAGGCAGATCCCGGGAGCGCCTTTCGGGGACGACACTCTTGCAGCGTTGCCCGGGCTGCTGCGGCGCGGGCGCTGCTTCCAACCCCTTTGCTCCTTCATTCCTCAGACCAGCCAAAATGTTAGCACCCCCCAAAGTCTTAGCTGCGACCAAAAAAGAAAAAACACCCTTTTTTCTTTGGGTGTAGGCTTAATAAAGTAGTGATCCTCCTCCTCTGAAAGCATGGGTCCAAGGCACGTGTGAAATGAGTTGTGGGTTCTCAGCTTAGTGCCGTGGGGCGTTCACGGCACAGAAATCACCCTCCTTGTTTCATAAAACCCATATCTATGTGCTCAGGAGATTAATATCTTCCTTTTATTATTTTTTTTTTTTCCTGGATGATTTCTATTGTCATCCTGTGTCCTTGGTTGTGCTGCTCCGTCTGTTATTTTACGGTCAGATGTCGCAGGAGTTCTTGCCCAAAGGCCGTCCAGGCCGTCACCCCCAGCCCATCGCCACGGCATCAGGCCGTGTTCGTACCACGCAGGTTGCAATTCCTGGAAACAAGCTGCCTACCGGCATAAAATAATCTTTCACTGAAAAGCAACCGAACCTGAAAGCTCACCGTCGGGTTTCCTAGTTGCCCCGCCAAGCCTGTCCGTTTTATTCTGTCCTGACCTGAGCCTTAAAGATAGAAGGAAACCCGACGGCTCGTTGCAGTGAATCAAGTCCCCTTCTTTTATGTAAATGCAAGGGGGGGAAAAAAACCCACGCCAGAATTTGTTTAGTGGCACTTGGCTTGTTTGATCAGAAGGAAAAAATAATGACAGGTGAGGACGGTCTGTGCGGGGCAGATAAAGGGACTAGAACAACACCGGGAGAATACGGCAATTGCTTTCCGGGCAGCCAAGCATCCAAACACAGGCACTCGTATGAAAAGTTTATCCAATTATGGCAAACCGGATGACGCTCGTTATGTTGTGTTACTCTTTTCATTTTAATCTAAATTGCCGTTTCTTTCTCTCTGATATGGCAATCGGTCATAAAGGGTTGACCACCATTAAAGCTGTTTGATTTGGAACCCTGTAGTGTTTGACTAAGAGGGTAAATGCAAATTTGATGAAAGAATAAGGATAAATTTACATATCAGCTTCGGCTCACATGGAGAGAGTAAACATTCTGTTTATCTCAAGTGTCACTTTATGATTTCAGTAGAATATAAAACTGACCTTGGTCCAGACATTGCAAAAGACCTGAATGAAATATATTGTTGTCTAAATACAATTTACTCAAGTAGAAGTTGTCAGCAAACCCGGCGTAACTCAGCAAACAGGGTTAGACAGCAGGGTCGCCGGGACAAAATTGTTCCGATCGGCTCTAAAATGAAAATCTCTGCGGCTTTGTAGGCGCCAAGCGGGTGGGAAAGGGAAGGAGCTTCCCCCACCGAGGCCGTTCCCTAAATCACGGCTCCTTCTTCCAGCCACAAGCTCGAGGGAAAATCTGAGGAGTTGAAAACTCCAGTGCTGCAGCAGGCGAGGGGCGTTATTGTGGGGACGGCAAATTTGTTTGGCCAAAATTATGTTAAAAAGCGACATTTGGTATTTTTATTTTTTTAACAATTTTTTTTTGCCCTTACGGCTGTTATTCTTTCACTCTCCTTAAATTTACACTCGTCCTTTACTCAACGTCACCGACAAATAGCCACACTTCAGGTTGCACATATGATTCGACAGCCCTTTCTTTCTTTTCTGCTGCCCTGGGGTTCATAGTCGCAGGGAAGAAATATGAAACTTTAATGGTTAATGGGGATCCTTCCACTGCACAAAAATACTTCCAGGCTTTTTTTAACTACACTGAGTATTTTTTTCCCCTGCTCCGTCGAATCATCCAAAAGGAAAAATAAATGTAGAAAGGAAAGGAGATTGTCTCCCGCTGTCAGCTAAGCGATGTCTAATAAAGGGTCAAAACGCGGAGCGCGATGCTTAATGAAGGACTTTGTGTATTTAACAGAGAGACGAGCGAAAACGACTGAACAAATAAATAAGAAAGTAATCGGAACGGACACCCAGAAGCAAGAGGAAGCATAATCTGTTTTTCCAGGTAACTAAATAAATCGGCTATCGCAATGATGCCGTGGGCTCTCTCCCGAAATGCAGAGCTGCCCGCAAGGCACGGGACTGAGGTGGAAGGAGCAGGCAGCATAGCAAGGGGTTTGATTTGGCTCCATACGGACCCTGGGCAAGGTAAAAAGGCTGGAGGAGCCCCCGGATTGGGGAGAGAAGGGAGGGCAGGGGTCCTCGGCGCCCCGGTGGCAGTCCCCGCCGGTGGCTGCTCCTGGCAGAGCCCGGACACCGGCTGCTCCGGCGGCAGCCCGGGCCCCGGGAGCAGTGTGGGCTCGGCAGAGACAAAGGCTGGAGGGGAACAAAAGGCAGAGGGAAATAAAGGCGACTCGTGCGGGGTCGCTGGTCTTGCTGCGGGTGGGGTTGTTAGTGGGGTTTGCTTATTTATTAGTAGAAACATCTATATTTTAATGCTTGTTTTTGACTTCCGAGAAATTGCATTTCCAGGGGCTGGATCGCAGGAACTATGCTCCTGTCGGTGCTACTCCACAAGTGGACCCTTTGCTCTCAGACGGTATAAACATGGGTAAAACATACCAACTCTGGGGGACGCCCCGGTTCCCCCAGACTCTGGCATCCACACCACGTATTTGGAGCTGATTCCTGCTTTAACGGACAGCCCAAACCACGGCTGTAACGTCAATATTTTGAAATTACCGTTTACCTGGGCCCAGAGCACGTTTAAGATCCTTTTTTATTTCACAAGCGTCGATTTAATGAGGGAAACTTGCAAAGCCAAAAGGCCTTGTGATATTGTGTGGGGATGGTTTCAGTCCCCCTCGGGGAACCGCGGGGCAGGGACGGGTGCGGAGGCAGAGCCCTGAGACCCATCAGCTTGGGTTTGGTCCCTGATACGTGGAGGAGAGAGAACGTACGGAGCTACAGCCCCCATGCACCGCTTGCTTCAGAGCTCCCAGACTAACCCCTAACAGAAAAGAAAATATTAAAAAAAAACCCCAAAAAACCGCAGGAAAAATAAACCAAAGCAGATGAAAAAGCAGGGAGAGGCAGCTCTTCCCTGGGACAGCCCCGTGCCCTCCCAGGCTGCGTGGGGAGAGCTCCTGCCCCATCGCTTGATCTGTTCCCCCCATTTATAGAGATTATTTGCACTTCTAAAAGCCTGAACAAGGCTGCAGCTCCTGGGGGCCGGGAGCAGGCTGGGAGAACAAGGGATTTGGGCTGACCCCGGGAATTCCCCACTGCTGCATTGTTTCAGGGCAGCCAAGAATTAGCAGAAGGGGCATTTTGCCTTTCAGGGGAGACAGGGGACGCATCCTCCCTCGCTGGGGAAAATCATATTCTGCCGGGTAAAAAGATTCACGTGTCGTTGATTCTGATGTTGCATTGAAATAAAAAAAAAATCCCGGGAGGGGGAAAAAGTTACCGGGAGAAAGACGCAGGGTTCTCTGCTCCTGCGCTAGCCTCATTTTCCCTAAATTTTGAATCGCAAATGAGCTTATTTCTCCTTATTTCCAAAATTACGATGGTTTTTTGTTTTCAACAGAGATAAAAGGAGTTTTTGAAAGAAATAAAACTGTGACTTTCTGCTTCATCCCTGCCCAGGGGATGGCTGCCCCTCGGCACAGCTGGTCCTGCACTTTATCGGGGTTGCTGTGGGGCAGGTACCAGCACCCGCAGCCCTTCCCTGGATTTCCTTTGGTGGGCAACTGCCTCGGCACGGTGGTTGCTCAGTTGCTCTCTTTGAGCCCAAGTGACCCGGGCAAAACCTGCCCGGGTTCGACTTCCCCTCCTTTTGAATCCCTTTCCTCACGAAGGCAACTCGCCATGGCTCTATCCTCTTCGCAAATGTCATACCTGCTATTTCTGCGCTTTAATCTGACAAGGTATGAGCGAGGGCTCTGCCAGATGGGCCCTCGCGATGATGATGTTACAGGTGCTCTTCAGAGATGAGCTACTTTCCCAGTGAGAAAGGCAAGAGCCCGTTTCCCGGAGTGCGGAGCACAAGATGGGATTTACTAAAGGAGGATTTGGACTTTGCTGATGTTCAGACCCAGGGCAGGAATCGAGAGGACACCCAATGAAGAAAGGCCCGTTAATTCAGGTGAGGATGGTCCCTATAGACCAACCACATCCACGATGGTCCAAACCCTCTGCTTTAATCCTGCTGCTCCCATGTGGCTTCCCAAAGTCTGCTACCAAAGCAGCCAGCTAGAGGGAGGACCAGCCAAACCTCAGCTTCACGGAGAGCACCCAGAACACCGGTGTGCATGGGACCAGGTGCTCCTCACCCCGTGGGGCTGCGCTGGAGGACACCATGGCCATCCCCTGGCATCTCAGCGGGCTCCGGATGGGGCCCCATGGCCCAGGACACCCTTTGCTGCCCATTCTCATTTCTTCCCAGCAGAAAGCCCAGCTCTAAAGCTGGCGTAATCCCACCGGCTTTCACACCTTGTACCGATCTCCCCAAACCAGGACTGGTCCCATAGGCTGCTCATATGGGAAGGTCATATCTGAAGCACCGTCCTGCCCAGTGATCCCTATAAAAAGGAGGAAGGCAGGCTGCTTTCTGGGCTTTCAGCATCGCAAGCGTGAACCTCCTCCCCCGGTGGAAGCCAGGGCTTATAATGGAGTTGCTGACACCACCTCAATTACCGCCGTGCTACCCGCCACCCCGTAATGAAGGAATTTTCCTCTTTTTGCAGTGTGAATACTAATTGAGATGGGCTCCAGCGCGGCATCAGCGCAGGAGGATGGTGCCATCTAAAGGAACCAAAGGCAAAGAAGAGCAGCAGCTGCCGCCGAGGGAGTGCAGAGGGACCAGCAGCATCATTTCAGCTGCTGAGAGGTGGCTCAGCAGCAGGGCCCTGGCTCAGCAGAGGCCTCCAGAGGAAATTTCTGATGGGTGTTTGGTGGTTTCATGCCATCTTAGAGATAATAGGGGCCCTCATTTGCATAGAATTTGCCTCTTCCCTACAAAGCTGATCTTCAAGGGTATTTTCCTCCTAGCACCTTCTCGTTTCTATTATGTACATAGCTGATACTAGGGAAAACAACGGTAAAGCCTGACTGTCTGGGATCCTTGCTCCAAGAAAAGCAGGGCCATCCACCCCAAAGCCAAGTTGTCGTGATTCTAAAGGACTTGACCCAGTTCTTTGGGATCAGGTTCTGGAATTGCCCGTACCCAATGTGTACAAGCTCAGTCATGCCCCAGTAGCCTTGCTGGAGCATCTGGTTACAGTAACTGGGAATTGGAACCTCCACAGAAAAGCTTTTGAGCTAACCAGTCCAAGTCAACCCATGGGCACATCTGCTTGTGTTTTGACCCAGCTTAAACTCCCCCTGTTGAATTCTCTTTGTCAAGAGGGCCGCAGTCATCCAAAAAAATCCTCTTGGCATATGCAGCTAACAAGCCCAAACCAACACCAGCATTCCTATTTTACCTTTTTTGACTCACTGCACGCTATGAAAGAAACATCAGTCATGATTTACAGAGCTGCTGCAAGAACCCTGCAAGATGGGACTGCCCGCCGAATTCCAGGTATGTGAGGAAGGCTGACACTTTTGTTTCAGCAATTAATTAATTTTCACCGGGCTTTCACTTTTACAACCTCTTTTTCCACTTCCCAGGTTGCTCAACTCGAAATCAATAAGACCACCCCATGATAAAGACGTCATGCTGAATGTATATGTCATTAATCACTTGAGTTACCTTTCAACCCAGCGCATTTCCTTTGTTGGAGCCTTCCCTCGAGGTACTGGAAAAACAAACAGACACATTTATAACAACCCCTTAGGGCTAAGTCAACACTTGCATTCACCTCCTTATTCAACATCTTGGGCTTAACTGAGATCATCTCTAAAACTCCTCAAAGAGCTACAAAGCAGTAACTGTACTTTCCCAGTACAGATAATTGGGATTTTACATGGCATGATGATAGACGTCATTGAAAAAGTTATCCTAACATCATTGCTCGCTGCTGGGAGTCCTAAAGTCATTGCCCAAACCAAAGCGAGCATTCAGATACCCAATGGCATCATGAAGACATGCTTGGGCATGTTTTCCAAACCATTAATATTTGGCTGTGGTGCAACAGAAGATGAAAGACCTGGGGTCCTGCGCTTTCAACCACCCAAATCACATATGACATGGACCTGTAAAACAGGCCCCGCCTTGCCTCCGTCCTATTTTTATGCGTCTCCTGTAGAAGAGTGATACAAAGGTCAACAAGTCAAGAGCTGGAGCTACCAGGACCACCAGGTTCACAGCCATCCACAGCAGCTCGCTTCAGCCTTTTTGGGCATGGGGCTCCCTGTTTGCAGGATCCAGCCCTGGGGCTCCCGATACAACTTGTTTGTTGGATCCAGCACCACCTTGCTCTTTCTTGGTCAATGAGCATGCCGGACCTGCTGTGGGGTCCATCTCACCTGCAGTCCTTCACCCAACCAGGTTATCTCGTCTTCTGAAGCTCTCCACAGCCTACCAGGAATGATAGAGCCTCCAATGAAGTATTCAAAATATTTTTGAATGAAAGTGTCAGTTCAAGATCCTCGGCATAAAACATACCTAACAAAGCCTATTTGCAAAGTAAATTTACTCTGGATTTCCGATACCTAGGAAAGTTTTTTCTATTATATTTATTTAAAATTACAACAGTTTACATTAGAAACAAGCTCAAACAATTAAGGTAAAAGATAAATAGCTGCATACAGTTTAATTTTACAAAATGCAAACATACATCTTTCATTGTTCCATTATCCGAGTATTAAGTGCAATATAATTGTCTGATGCATTTTCGCTGACTTAAATGCTATAAAATTAAACAGGCCTGACTTTTATGAAATAATCTTTATTTTCCTTCATCGTGCAAGCAGCGGCCTGCCACGGTTCAGAGTTTTTTTCGGGGGGCACCTTCAAACAAAATGTTTGCTTTCTGCTGTGCAGCAGGGTTCCTCTGGATTTCCGATGGCCGAGAGTATCACCTTAGCAAGACGCAATCCCAAAAGGCAGGAGCTGGAGGTCTCCTTTGGGAAAGCAGGGCGTCATTACGGCTGTTAGGCTGGCAGGGAGAGCTGTGGGATGCTCCGAACGCCATGGTGAGCGAGCATGCAATACTTGCCATGCTTTCCTTGCTCCCCTCACTGAACACCCCTGGGGGACACGCTCGTGATCTGGGATGCAATTATAAAAATTGGCTTTGAAATAATCCTTTTAGAAGGATAAAAAAAAGAGAAATAACAGGCAGCTTATGTGCTTATGTTGTAAGGTTGGTACTGTACCTATTACAGTGACTCGTAAAGGCAATATTATACCAACCGCAGAGCACCCGGGGTCTCAGAAAGAGTGGTTTGGTTTTTGAGGAATATACTGCGTCTGAAGGAAGAACGGAGAAAATGAAAGCCGTTGTTATCTTATTAGGGACCTAGTATAAAGACGTTGTGGAAAAGAGGTTGAAAATGAGGATGCTGTTTAATTTCAGAAAGAAACGGTAGAGGAAGGACATGGCAAAATAACAGCAAATAATGCACAGCCTGGAAAAGGCAGGTGGGGAGAGCTGTCTGATAAGGCAAGCGGAGGGGCAGCTGGAAGCGGAGCTGGGAACCTGCCGCGCAGCAGGGCTGCCTTGGGGCAGAGGCGAAGGCGAGCTGACCGCGTGCCGCGGTGGCATCGTGGTCCCCAGCAGCGCAAGCCAACACCCTGTTGCTAAAACCAGAAGCAGTTGCCAACTAATTGGGGTGTCAGTTACTGATGAATTGTACCGTTTTGAGCCACAGACCAGGCTCACAAAGGTCTGCAGGTGCTTAGGGATAATCCTGTAAACCCCTATTCCTCCAGCTCTTTGAAGATGCCCGCGGCTCTCAGCAAGCCAAGAGGAGAGGCGGCGTCTCCTGCTGCTTCTGAAGGGCTGAAATAGGCCCTCTGAAACACTGGCCTTATCCCAGCCCTTTGCACCCATAAGGCACGTGCTGCGAAAGGCAGCTTTCCCCCACCAGGTTCCCAAGCGCCTTTATTCATCCTTTGTAGCTACACTACCTGCCCGCTTTGGGATTTAGGAGGGGATGCAGCCCCAGCATCACACCGCTGCTGCTCCGGTAGCATCTTATAACATCCCTTGAGTTATGAAGACCATATTTGTCTTGAAAACAGGCACATTCCTCTTGTGCGAGGGTGCCTCCAACCACCTCCTGGGTGGGCATGAATCACACTAGCCCGCCGAGATTGGCACTATAACTCCTGCCTCCAGCAGCCCCGGCACGGGCTGCTTGCATGGAGGATGCCGGTGAACGCTGGGAACGTTTTCCAAGGCAAATGAAGTGTTTCGATAAGACAAGCTCGACGTGCAGGCACGAGATGTTGATTTGCGGCAGCTCTTGGGGCGGCGATGCTGAAAGGGCAGACCCTCAGCTGGTGTAAATTGGCACCGTTCCCCCCGGGGCCCCGGGTCAGCTCGTAAAATGGTGTAACTCAGCGTAGCCCTATGGATGTCACCACATCCCCACTAATTTACCCCTGCTGAAAATCCACTCCACTGGATGAAAGCATTAACTCTGCCGCCGGACAGCCGCAGGGCCGCCTCCCAGACCTCTGCCTGCCGTCAGAACTGAAAAATTGCAATGGACTTTTCCCCCCCCCCCTTTTCTTTTTTTAATAACTCTTTATTCCTTTTCCTTACAGCTGCGTTCTCCGTTGCCTACTCCTGCATCCACAAAGAGGGGCTGCTAAAGGAGAAGCCAGCGTGCTAATAACTCACTACCTAGGCAGTCGCAATGCCCCAGCCTTCACTCGCACCCCCAGACAAAAAGGCCATGTGTCACAGCCCCGAGACAAATGCTCCTGGCACAATGCTGCGACACAAGCAAGGGGGCTGGAGGTCAAAAGTTATTTGTGTAAGCCAGTATGCTTTCAGCAGGAAGACATAGCTGGAACAAAACTTTAAAGGTCAGTCTTGTCTTCTTTTCCCCCCGCTCCCGTCCTCCTGCCTGCACCTGGCCCGAGAGCCCTGCCTGTACAAAAGGCAGGCAAGGGGCTGCAAAACCTCCCGGAGAAGGGAGCAGGGTGGGAATCATCCCAAGCGTGGGCATGGGGTAAGGTTTGCTCCCGGACCCGCTCAGTTTGCTGGCAACAGCGAGGAGCGGCCACTGAATTTAGGTCCGGTGCAGCATCTCCATCGGCATGTTCTTGACCAGCCCCGGGTCTTCCGACTTTTAGAGAGGTGGTGTTCACGGGATGGAAATTTGGGCGATTTGCATGCGAGCGCATGGACTGGAGAGGGCGGAAAATAAAGAAAATAAAGAAAATAAAAAACAAACAAAAAAAGAAAAACAGAAAAGAAAAAGAGGGGAAAAAAAAGGAAAAAATCTTGCAGCGAGCATGAGCTGACAATGGTGTCTCTATGGAGATAGGGAGGGAGAAAGTGGGTGAACATGTCTGAAAGGCAGGCACCCAGCCGCCAGCCACCTCACAACTTTTTGGGGAAACTTTTTTTGGCACGCACATTTAGGTAAAGCTTGCTTTACCTGAAAATTCACCCAGCCTGGTGTTGCGCCTCTGTACGCTCGCTAACAAAGTTGTTGCCCTCAACTTTGGTCACCAACAGCAGAAGCGCTGTTCCCGGCTGTGCCTCCTCCGGTTTTTAACTGGTTTAAACTGGAGTGCCGCTGGTGTGGCGTACCCGCGGGCCGGCAGAAGTGCAGCAGGGGGATGAGGAAGCCTCAGTCTGCTTTTGGATGGATGCTTTCTTCTCTGTATCAAGGAAATGTCGGCAGAAAATGATATAAAATCCGCAAGAGCCAGTGACTTCGCTGCGATGGTTAGAAAAGAAGACAGAAATGGGGGAAACGCCCTCTCCAATTAGAAATTATTTTCATTTTGCAAAATACAATAAAAAAAGTAGTTCTAAATCTTATCCAATAGATACAGCTTTTTTTCCCCCATACGGGATTCATGAATTGCTGGCTTTTCAAAGAAAATTGCCAGTTTTCCTTTTACACCCTCACGAAAGAGGAGCAAGAGCAGAGATGCTGGTTGACAGGAGAGCAAGGTACCACAAGCTCAGAAGCTCAGCGCCCCCCCCCCCCATAGCAATGCTGGCTGGAAGGATGGGATGAAAACAAGTGAAACTAGTCCTGTTAACGGGCAGCTTCTACCCCCAGCTCCCTCTTCTCGGCCATTCTCCCACCTCCCCTGCGACAAGAAGGACCAGCAATAATTCGGTAGAGATGCAGGTGACTTGCACTTGATGGGGATGCTGAACTCAAACCCAAGCATCCTCACCGAAGCTGCTCCCTGGGTTTTGGGAGCAGGCAGGGTTTGCCACGGAGGCCCGGCGCCGTGGGGAGATGCGCCGGGGAGCAGCTTGCCCCCCCCAGGAATGCGCCCACCCCCTTCAGACAAGAGGGCATCCTTGGAGAGCAAAACGGGGTCCTCACCTTTCCCTCTCCTTTCAGTTCCCTGGGACAAAACATAAATACCTCCAGCCAAGTGCACTCAGTATGTACTTGTTTGCCAAGCCATTATCTACTCCTGGGTTATGAGAAGGCATTTGTGTTTCAACGGGAATCCAATCAATAAATTCCAAAGTCTTTCACCCTCTCTTCTCGGCAAACATATCCATCCCACCCC